>OX365944.1:64756595-67156595 GCA_947247005.1 Spisula solida | reverse complement strand
ACTCTTCAACAGTAGGACAAGGGGTCTCTCCAGGACATGCCTTGCAAGGGACCACTCTGGGACATACCTTGCAAGGGGCCAGTCCGGGACATATCTTGCCGGTTGTGAGTAACACGCCTACTGTGATAGTGATAAACAAAAATGATACTACAGCCACATCTACTACTGTGCAAACCAGTAGTCAGTCTGTTGACAATACTGCCAATCCTCTGTCTCAAAACATGATCACTCAATCACCTGATCTGCAATCTAATACCGGTGAAATTATCAATTTAACATTTGAAGATATTTGTCGTCCGATACTGGAATCGGAATTAGGAGGGACATTGTCTGATGATGTAGCTACTGAAGATAAGACAGATGCAATTTTAACTTCTAACTTGAACTTCAATAGTAATACGTCCGGAAACAATACAGATAATTTAAGTGTTCAATTGTGGACGGATACTGTGAGTAGCTCTATCCATGATGTACCAACAAATGAGATCACCCTGACTGTTACAGAACAACTTGAGAATGAGACAACAATAGAAGGTAAAACATGTTCAGCTGTTGACATAGCAACTTCATCTGACCTTAGTAGTAACAATGTGTTAATTTCTGTTAGTACTGTAAGTGACTTGAACGGTGTTTCTGTAACTGATGTGAACGGCGTTTCTGTAACTGACGGGAATGGTGTTTCTGTAACTGACAGGAAAGATGTTTCTGTATGTGATGTGAACGGTGTTTCGGTAACTGACATGAACGGTATTTCTGTAAGTGTTGTGAACGGTGTTTCTGTAAGTGCTGTGACTGCTGTGAACAGTGTGGTTACCCAATGTGGAACAACTGTTTCTCACAGTGTTAGTGATAATGGACCAATCAGTGTCACAGGATCTTCTATACAAAGTCCAGTCAATGGTGAAAAGTTAGAAAATTCTGTAAAATATCCACCAAGTTGTGAGAAGATGGAAACTTGTATACAATGTCCACTGAGTGGTGAGAAGACTCCGGACAGTAAAGGTCTTCAATCTGATATATCCAGTACTGAAACATCTCCACAATCGACTATAGACGTTGTGGCATCTCTAGCGTCATATTTCTTGTCACCGGTTCAAAGTTCTGTAAACATGACCGAGCAGCAGAGATTAGAAACTACTCCTACTAAGTGCCGCTACCAAGCTATCGCTCCGAAACCTTCACCAATGAATGAACAACCTACTGTAAACTTCCATCGTAGTCCTAGAAAATATGTGCGGTCAAAGGCAAAGTTTAGTCCACGAAAAAGGCAACTTCAGCAACAAGCACAGACCATTTTGCCTAAAGGTTTTGTTGTGAGCACTTATGATACGTCCCCTGCAAAAAAGGCTGCATCAGTTTTAGTTGATAAAGCTAAACAGGTTGCTAACCAGTCGCCAGGGTTACGAAAAATCTTACCCCGACCTCCTAATTCTCACAAATCGCCGGAAGTATTTAAATTAACAAAAAGAAAGCGATCAAGAACTCCTGGGAAATCAAACCCTATGAGGGAAGATAATGAGGAGGAGGTTCAGATTCCAGATAAAGACAATTTGATTGATGATACGTTAGATGATGTCAGTGAGACGATTAATTCTGTGTCTGCTGTGGATGATGATGATAGATGTGGTGATACAGAGAGTGATTACACTCAAAGTGAAGATGGCAATGAAACTCAGGTAAGCTTCAACAAATGTTGGTACATATTCAGTTAACACTGATTTCAAAATAACTCAATGACAGATGTACTTTATTAGTCCCCTACCGGTTTTTGACCGGAGGGGACTATAGGTTTGCCGTCAGTCCGTCCGTCAAAAAATCTAGATCCTGACATAACTCAAACAGTTTCCAAGCTAGGTTTATGAAACTTGGTATGTGGGTAGGGGGCAATAAGGGGATTATGCACATCTAAAAATATTTTGATTCTGACAAAAATTGTGGTTGCTATGGCAACAGAAACTTTGAAAATGGCTTAAAACCGGTAGGGGACTTCTGTATTGCTTGCAATTCTTAATTACTTGTTCTTTATGTTGCTTTATGAGACTCCTTTACGTATCTTCAGTGAAACCTTGAGTAGACCCCACCTGAATAACCCCGTTCTGTACCGCTATAGCCACTCACACCCTCGGTGACAGCCAGGAACCACCCTTCAACAAGTGTTTCGATCCTTTTACCCCAGGACACACTCAGTACAGTCTCTATGTGTCTGTGGTTTACTTCCTGCTCCTCTCCCTTTAACCACTGTCAACTGGGTTTTTTTCTGCAGGGATAAATTACAATTTTCGGGTCCATATTCTCTATTTTGCTGTGTAACCTCAAGACTAACTCAGTAATGAAACCTGTTTTCTAGGGCCATATCGGTGGACTTACTATTGAGGTTTTATTGTCTTAATATTTACTTAATTGCCACTTGTTTCATTGTGTGTATTGTAATTATGTTGACACGGACATGTGATATGCTGATAGTGACATGAACTTTATGAAGTACCGGTATGTTATATTGTATGTTAGGGTACAGACTGTGAGGACACACAGGGTACGGATGATGGTGAGATAACACACGGTACAGATGGTGGTACTGATGGTGGTACAGACGGAGACAGTCAGGACAGCCAGGAGGAAGATGATTTAACTATCACAGATAACCTTGCCAAATCTACATCAGTCAGGTAGCGTTTACTACTTTAAGCTTTTTGCTGTGTTGACCAAAGTAATTAAGACTGGATTTTCAAACGTCAGAAATCAATTAGGTATACAATTTGCTTGTTTTTTTGGCATCCATTTCTTAGTTTTCGGTAGTTGTGTTTTTCACTGATTTAGTCATAAAATTGATCAAAATTCAGTTTATATTTCTGTATTTGATGAACAATCATCCCTCAATTACACTTTTGTCTCATTTATTTTCTTTAGGTGATGCTGGAATGTTTTTGTTTTGGAAGTCACTCGGCAGTATTTCAGTCATATAGTGACTCCCTAGTTACATTATCTGGTTACTTGGCAGACTAATCTAGAAACTATCCATTAAATATAAATATACACAGCCCCATGCATGGAATCTATACCAGTATGTTTGTAGTGGCCTAATTATGATGGGGCTAGAATAATGTGAAAACTGGGAAACATTTGTTGCAAACATATTGATTGTAAACAGATCCTTGTTGGTAGACTGTATATATTTTGATGGTATCGAAGCAGTGGAGGGAAACACATACAAGTGTATACATGTACTAGTACTAGTCAGTAGTCCATCTATTGCAATTGTTCGTACTTGTTTCAGATATGCTCCAAGTAAGGATTATTTTAGAGCTCGTCATTTGAAGAAAGACAAAAATCGTGACATGACTCTGACCTTGTTGGAGCCGAATATAGTAGAGTCTGATCCACAGGTTTGATAAATTCTTATTGGTTATAGTTAGGGATGGCAACGAGTACCCGAGTACTCGTTCAAAGGTACGATTATCGAATATCAAAATCAGTATTCGAGTACTCGGTAAAAAAAAAATAATAATAATTGTTAATCCTGTCTTGTACAGAACGTGTCCAAGTGTGATCTGGTCTACTAAAATTACAATTAACAACGTGTCACCAATCCTTAATCCAACACAGACCTGCCAATCATCGTCTGTTAATTTGTTTATGACACGTAGCTTGGGGTTCTTTTGTTGACATCAATCCGATTAATTGTCATCGATCTTTAATTGGCAGTTATTGTTTATTGGGTATGAAATTCGATGAAGAAATTAATAAAATATTACTTGAAATTATAATCGTTCTCAAGCGTATATGAAAGAACGATAACTCGCATGCGTCACGCTGTGTAAATATTACTATGTCACCAGTTGATAAGAGTATTCCCCCTTTAGTTGTTTATTTGTTATTATTCTATTTTCTAGCGTTATTGACTATAAGTTTTACTGCATTTACACTGTATTGTTTTTCTTTTTGTAAGGTTTTAATTTTTTCAACATTCTTCTACCGATCTAGATTTGACCATCAACTGAACAGAACGGATCTAGGCATATACGATGTTCTATTTGAAGTTGAACATGCACGTTTGCAGTACAACATTTCTGTGTCCCAAATATCATTAACATTTATAGTTTTCCGAGTACCCGAGTACTCGATCGGAAGAATGACCGAGTACTGATTTTAGTACTCGTTGCCATCTCTAGTTATAGACTATAGTTTATATTGCTTGTACAGTGTATATATATTTAAAAGGAAAAATGGAAGATATTTCTTATTTTATTTATGAACAATTTTACAGAAAAAAAAAGTTAAACAAGTGATCAATACAGTCAACTCTCATTATCTCGAATTTTGCCGGACCGTGGAAATTACTTCGACATAACTAAAATTCGAGATAGAATTTTCGGCATCAAAATTGCAAATTTTCTAGTTTCTGTTAATTTAGTTAATTTACGCCGCCATATTGTTATGTCGTAAGAACAACATATCCGTGAGAATTGCTTGATTTTATATTTATGTGCATGTATTTCTCTTTGAGAATAATTTAATTATTATGTTCACAAACAATTGTTTGAGATGATATGTTTATTGATGTTTGGACGCAACTTGAATCTTTATAACATTTTTGCGCAAATTGTTGCATACAAATATTTTTTCAACAATGGAAGGCGCGGAAATTACAGGTAAATTGGTATTTCATACTGGCGAGGTGTGAAAAACATTCGACACTAATCGAATACGATCAGACTTCGACCCGACTTCGAGATGAACAATAGATTTTAAGTGCAAATGAGTTCATCGGGACAAAAATATAATTCGAGATAACGAAAAATTCAAGCCGAATTCGAGCCGAAACTTCGAGATAGGTCTCGAGATTTCATATAGACAAAGAAGTAGAAAAATCGGGACTTGAAAAAAACTTCGACATAACAGAAAATTTGATATAAGCGAGTTCGAGATAACGAGAGTTGACTGTACTTTCAAGGCTCTATCCAGAGGCAAGAAGTCCAGGACAGTAACACGTGTTTTCTAGTGGATTTTTATATCATAAACATCTATTTTATTCTTGAAAAATGCTTAACTTTATTATGGACATTTCTCAAATGCATGTGCCTCAGTGTGACTACAGGCTTGATCATACATTACCAGTACATTACAAATACTCATCAAATATATACTGGCAGCGTACATCTTTACTGTACATTAAGTTTACTGTACATCAAATCACTATATACAAAACACTCATTGTGAAAAACACTTATACGTGCATTTTTGTGATCACATATTTGCCTTGTTTTGTATTGTAGCGTGATTTGAGGGACACATTATTTGCCCAGGCATATATCCATAAAGTGAAGAAAGCTCTGAGAGACAATATGGACAAGCTAGAAGCATTTCTGAAGATTATGTGTAATTTCAGCAAAGATGGCGAATCACCAATAAAGGTATGCAGGGCTTTTTTCATTCTATACAATTGGCCGAACATCGGCTGCTTCGCAATTTGGTACTGGCCCTTCACAATTGTCTACCGGCTTCTTTCACAACATTCAAATACGTACTATTTTGTCGAACAAAGGTGACATCACTTTATTATCATACGAAAGCATCAACTGAACCTGACCAAAATTACGCTAGAATTATTTTCCGCTGTAAACAGATTTTATTGTCGCAAAGACTTCCGAAACAATACATCGCTAATGTTTCGTACTCAACACAATTCGCACTCGGTATTTGCATTATTCGCAAAAAAAATTTGTCAGATTATATGCTGGGTGTCTCGCTTTGTAAAAATAATTTGTTTGTGTGTTTCAGTTATATTGTGATTTGAAGGATTTGTTCACTGATCATACTGACTTACTCAATGATTTTGCTGGCTTCCTACAACGTGAGCAAGCTATAGAGTGTGGCTGCTATAAAGCTTATCAAGAATTTAATCAGGCTCGAATGTTTCTGAGAAAGTTAGAGGTAAGACAGGTAGAATGGAATAGAATAAATTTAATTTAAGAAATAATGAACATGTACCTGTGTTTTAACATAGAATAAAGCACAGTCATGAGTATGGATGCCTAGTTATTAAATCACCAGTGCAATTCTACGATAAAATACAGACACATGTTCAATATTTTGATTCTAACATAGCCAATGTTCCGCATTTGGTGACATACAATTACATATAACCGCTGCACTATTTTCTTCCTCGAAACGCTATAAGTTATTTGGCAGTAGCTGTGCTTTATCGGCACATCACGGATATATCGGTTTCCTCTATGTTTATATACTGGTTGCGTTAGAATTCCAATTATGGACCCTCTTGGGCATATATAATCACCAAATAACAGATGTAGAATGTACCAGAACATAAGAGGTATAAAGTAACACAGGCTTGATTCTGATTAATAGCAATACAATTGAATAAGGACTAGAATAACAGTTTAAAAAATTCTTTTTTACAGGTATGAATTAATTCTTTATCTTGGCTACCCATCTGTTTCATCATGCCGTTGCCTTTTCCATTTTCTTTTAAAAAAAACATATTAGATTGTATTCCATCTCAAAATGCAGCCACCTCTCTTGAGCAACTCCCTCCTATGAACAGCTGCTTAGATTTCATCAATGCCACTAGAAATTGGTATGGTATGTATGTTGGTTTTGAATAGTCAATGACTATATAGATAACATGTTATATACAGTCTCTGATGATGTCTATTGATCTTATAGTCATTCTTTAAGATGAATGACTATTAGGCTGTCATGTGGGCATACATATTTAACAACCATCCCATATTATTTCAATTTCAGTTATATTTTTCTAAGAACCCTAATCAGCTGCAGAAAGTGATGAGAACATTTTCCCGTTGGTACAAGAAGCCAGGTCGACATGATACAGACTTACGTGAACAGATTGAACCCATGTTGAAAGGTCAAAAAATACTGATGGATGAATTTGCCAGCTTCTTTCCACATGAACGACCTTGTGAAAGGTAGACTTTATTCAAGTATTTAACTATAATCCTATATTTGGTTGCACTATTCATTTATTCTTGTTCCATCCTGTTATTTGATATTGCCTGTCCGGTTAGCTTTATTAGTACAGTACTATGTCACCTGACTTGTTGCCCTGGTGTTGATATTCCATAATGAATGAATAGGTCAGTTATACAGACCAGAAGTACTGGTAGTATTGTGTGTCTTTGTGCTGTATACACCGGGCATGTGCTGTATACACCGGGCATGTGCTGTATACACCGGGCATGTGCTGTATACACCGGGCATGTTAAACAACTATGAAGTCTATTCGGAAAAAGCTAGGGTAGCCTACCCTGTTTCGTGTAATCAGACAATGTTTCTTCCCTGGAAGTCAGGGGTCATTTGCCTGTCTGGCAGGGCGAAAAAACGAATGATCATGCACTAACTGACTGTCTCAGTCAATAAAAAAGAAACAAACAAGCAAAACCCTTCCAGTTCTCATTTCGAGTTGTATTTGGAACATCTGTAGTCTCTAAACGCTTTCTTACAGTTTAATGGATGATTTTGAGGAGGTAAATCTGGATGATAGTGGTGAGACTTGTAAAGAAGATAGGGAGAGTAGCTTTGAGGAGGTAGAATTGTTAGATATAGAGGAAGTGTATGGAACCAAGAGATGTACATGTGCTTGTCATGATTCTGGCGATGATACATACAGAAAGAAAAAGAAACATTGTTACAACTGTGGTCTAACTGTAAGTATACCAGTAGAGTCTTAGTAGCCAGTCATCAGATACATCAAATGTTGATATTTATTGAAGAAGGGGGTTGTTTAATACAGGTGTATTTGTATTTATTATTTAAAAATATGAATAAGGAAGTCAGTCAAGGCATACACTAAATGTTGCTGTTTAATTTTTGTTTATTTTATATAAAATGCCTGATTGGCATAAAAATTGACTGATTTTGCCTCAATTGCAAGTCGGTCCTCTGGTGAAAACTTAGGGGCCAATGACCCTCTGGTGAAAGGTAATACAGCCTTGCTTAAATTAATGTGTCATTAATTTTATTGTTATTTCTGAGTATAATTTTATCACCCAGGTGATAGATGGGGAGCTTGTATACAAAATTAACAAGACAACCATTAAGAAGATTAATGTGAAGTTTGGTCCATCCGTCAAACTCAGCAGTCAGACAGATGGTGAACAATCAGTGGAAATCAGTGGTCCAGTCCAAGATCTGGACCAGGAACCAGTCAATATGTCTGATAGTGAAACACCTGTAAGAAGTGTGGAACCAGTCGATGTATCTGACGGTGAAAGTGTGGAACCAGTCGATGTATCTGATAGTGAAACTCCAGTTAAAAATGTGGAACCAGTCGATGAAGATTGGCTGGAAGATTCAGTGACTGCTGAGAAAGAGAATATCGAACATTTCTGTGAAGACTTTAAAACTGATAGAAAAAGTCCTGCAAGCAGCAAGGTACACTTTAAATTTACTCTAACTGTTGTTTATCTTAGACAGCGCTGTTTACAGAGTGCTACACTGACCTGAGCGCTGTTTGTAGAGTGCTACACAGACATGAGCGCTGTTTGTAGAGTGCTACACTGACCTGAGCGCTGTTTGCAGAGTGGTACACTGACCTGAGCGCTGTTTGTAGAGTGCTACATTGACCTGAGCGCTGTTTGTAGAGTGCTACACTGACATGAGCACTGTTTGTAGAGTGCTACACTGACATGAGTGCTGTTTGTGGAGTGCTACACTGACCTGAGTGCTGTTTGCAGAGTGGTACACTGACCTGAGCGCTGTTTGTAGAGTGCTACATTGACCTGAGCGCTGTTTGTAGAGTGCTACACTGACCTGAGCGCTGTTTGTAGAGTGCTACACTGACATGAGCGCTGTTTGTAGAGTGCTACATTGACCTGAGCGCTGTTTGTAGAGTGCTACACTGACCTGAGCGCTGTTTGTAGAGTGCTACATTGACCTGAGCGCTGTTTGTAGAGTGCTACATTGACCTGAGCGCTGTTTGTAGAGTGCTACACTGACCTGAGCACTGTTTGCAGAGTGCTACACTGACCTGGATGATCCAGGTTCAACTACAGAGCTGGAAAGGCTTTATGTTCTTGGCTTTGTTGTTAAATGTTTGCGTACAAGCCAGTTTGTACTGGTTGGTATTTATTTCAGAAAATCTGGCTAAGTTGACAATTTGCTGCAAATGACTAAAACAAAAAGATAGCATAATCAAAGTGTGATACCATAGTATTTATGGGTCTCAATACCATACTGTATCATTACAAGATACCACAAGATCATAATCCTTCACCACACTTTGTTTGTCTCAAACTTTGTGCAATGTTTTTGCTTGTATTTCAGGGAAAATCTTCACCTACCAAAGAAACGTTCCTACAAAGAATCAGTAAATTACCTCGTAACAAATCAACAGATAAACAAGCAAGATTATCATCAGTTTATATCAAAGACAAGTCTACAATGTCAGTAGAACCTCTAGATACTTTGAGTGAAAGGGAGAAAACAGTTGAAAATAAATGCGGAACTGATGTTGATATTTTGGGAGAAACTGAAGACAATGTTGAAGACATGGAAGTTGATTCTGTAAATGAAGATGTGGAAAGTAACAATATTGCTGAGACTGTTGCTGTATGTGATGCTGACTCTGTTGTAAGTGTTACTGTAAGTGGTATGGAATCTATTGTAAACACTGATAGTCCAAGAGATGTTATCACATCGGAAGAGAAATTGACTGATTTGGTGAAGTCCACACCAGTTGAAATAGTGCCAGAAGCAGCTGATAAACTTGATGGTGAATCAGTAGATGTTGAATCAGAAACTGTTGTAAGAACTGAGAATGATCATGTTTCAGAACAAAAAGACTTAAAAGACAAAATATCGAATCCTGTGTCAGGTGATGATAATGTTAAGAAAGTAAATGATATTTTAGCAACAGCATTTACTAGCGCTTTAAATACAGAAGTTTCTATGGATTCACTATGTTTTCCATTTAGTGTTGAGAATCCCAGTCCAAAGAAAAAGATAAGAAATAAACTTGATGAATCACAGACAATTTCTAACAATTCCGACAAAATTGATCCAAAACCTTCTGCTACATCTTCTGCTCCAGTAAGCCACTCTGATCCTCCCTCCAATACAGGAAAGTCATCAGTGTCGTCTGCACCAGTTGGTCTGAGTACTCTTCATGTTTCTCGTGATTCATCATTCTCTAAAGTTACCTCTTTTCCATTTTCTTCAAACTTTAATGCTGAACACAATCAACAAAAAGAAATGAAGAATAATACTGAAGATTCAAAGAAGAAGTTAGAAATGGTTCCCCCACTTTCTGTAATACCAGACGTCGTTTCTGATGGAAGCAGATCTCCGCCTTTCTCTCCTTTTTCACCCTTTGCGCAAGAAATTCAAAGTATAACATCTGGACAGAGCCCACTGTCTGCAGTTCACAGTCCTGGTATTTGTAGATCGTTGTCGACTTCCTCTAAAGTTCGACGGATCACTCCCATTCCTGTCAAGGAAGCAGACGCATCTGCTGAATCACCGTTGGCATTCCAGACTGTTATGGAGAATTCCCCACTGTTACCTGAACTTCAATGTGCTAATAGTCCTGTTGATAAACCAGTTTCTACTACATGTAATGACTATGTAATTGGTAGTGGTATTTCAGTTACGGCTTCGTCAACAAATTCTTCTGATAGTCAAGCATTGCCTGGAAATAGTCTTTCTGGTACTGATTCTGGTTCAAGTTCACAAAAATGTGAAAATTTATCTCAGAAATCTAGTGGAAGTAATAGCAGTAATAATGTTGACTTATCTTCGTCTCAGACGTCAGTAGATGTGGTCTATAGTAGTATAACCATAAGTAGACCTGATATTCATTCTGACAATGCCAATGTTGGATTTCCAAAGTCATCATCAACGACGGTTATAGCACCTGGTGGAATTCTGTCTGAGGAAAGTTTATTCCAGTGTCTATCTAAGCCTCCACAGTTTACTGATACATTAAACACCGTATCTGGTCTGACTAATATACTAAATGCTCTTGATGAAAGATCTCAACTTCATAACGAAACTGCATGTGTCAATGAAGGTAAAACTGATGTAAATATGTGTGGACGTATAGAACACAGTAATAGTGCCAGTGGTAAGAATACACCTGAACTTAATGAAGCACATAATTCTCCAGAGCAAGCTGCAATTGGTGAAAATACAAAAATAAGTGAACTGGGTGATGTTGAAAAGGATCTGAATGCTGATAAAATCGAAAACAAAAATGGAAATAATTCTTTGCCTATTGATAATCATGCTAACACTGATTTTGGAAATATATGTGAAGAGTCGTCTCCTAAGGAAATGGGGAAAACCAATGTCACTGATTGTCCTGCTGGATTAGATAGAAGAGGTGATGAACTTTCACTGAATGGTAATCATGAAAATACTGTGCATATGGAGAAAACCAAAGATGTGAAAACAAGTGTTACTAAAATAAGAAATAAAAAATCTAAAATGTCTCGTCGGGAATTAAGAAGATCTTTGCAAGGAAAGGACCTTGAACGAGTGAATGATTCTGGTGATGATGCTGATTGTATTAGTGTGGATAAGTTGAAACATGAGCATGGAGATCTATCTCCTGTTGGTTCTAGTGCAACAGTAAGTCAGAAACATGAAGGTACTGATAGTGGTGATGTGTCCAATAATTGCTTTATGGATGACTATCATCACGCTGCTGATAATGTTACATGTCCTAGAACTGGTCTAGATGAAGCAGCTGTAGGTGAAGTATGTGATATTGTTGATGTAAAAACTGAACCAGAACTGGAAAATTCCGGAACATCAGATGTTCAGAGTGTTAGTGATGCTTTAAGTGATACTTCTAGTAAAGGTAGAAAGAAGTCAAAACATAAACATAAGAATCAATCTGATAAAGAAAAAGATAAAAAGAAGAAAAAGAGAAGAAAAGAAGAAAGCGGTGAGGATACAAAACAGAATAAACGCAAGAAGAAAAAGAAGAAAATTGAAGTTGACCAGTCAAATACAGCATCTGATCAAAAGGCTTCAGAAGCAGGGAATAAGGTAAAATTGTTAATAAATATATTGCCGTGTACATACTAAACATTTGTTTATTGCACTAAATTTATGACGTTATTCAAGAATGTCTCTGAAAGGCTTGAAGCAATTTTTATGTCCCGCGCATACAGTGGGTGAGACATTGATTTTGTTCAGGACATCTGGATGGATGTCTTCATGAATATCATAAAGTTTGTCTGTGCTTGTTCTCTTTAACCATTGGTTGGATTTCAATGTAACTTTACATGAATGCATGGTGCAAAGCCTTGTTATATACTGAGAGCAATTTAAGGTCAAATGATTTTTGCAGGAGTTACGGCCCTTTGTGAGAGACATACGTATTTGTGTCAAAAACCTTTCTAGTTGTATTAACTTCTTAACTCTTTCGAACTCTCTACTCCATACACTCTAAACTATTTATCTACGTATTCTGATAAGAGCCTAGTTATATCTCCTTAGAGCGAAGAGTTAGTGTTGTAATAGTCATATCCGCTATCATGTGTTTGATGTTTCATTCAACTGAATGAATCTATGAGTGACCAGTCCCTGGTATTTGTGACTAAAACTTACTACTTGCTTACAGAGTGCCATAAGCCCGGTGACCACAAAATCTACTGTGGAAAATTCATCACTGAAAGGTATGTTATTATTTTTCCCCAAATAATAAAAAGATTAGGCATGTTATACATTCTTATTGCAGCACTGATGTGTAATTTTGCATTAAAATTTTATTATTTGACATTTTATGAATGTTGTTCATAATACTTAGAGTGTGAGAGATCATTGGTTCGATCCCAGACTGCGACATACCAAAGTCATTAAAAGTTCCTAATCTCTTGCTTGGCTCTTAGCATAGTTAGTTCCAGATAACTTCTGATTCAGATAATGTGACTGGGTAATCTCCAAATGACTGAAATACTGTTGGCCAATGTGATTTAAAACAATATTAAAAAAAATATATTGAACTCATGACAGACTGGTGTGTAACAGTTTTGAACTATGAATGTTGTTGTTTCTTAAACCATCAGTATCCATAGGTTATCCACTAAAATGCTCTTTTGTAACACTCTTTCTTGTAACATATTTATTGAAAGTATGTCAAACTTATAAATAACCATGAATGAATTTGATGTTCATGTTTGGTATATTATTAAACATTTCATTTCTACATATATTTATCCTTGAACTTCATTAGCTGAAAGATAGTTTCGGTTTTGTTTGCCTAAGTAGTTGGAGATAACCACTGCTGTCAGTCACATTATCCTCAATCTCATTAAAATCAGACTCTAGCATATGCTCTATTCCTTCATGCTGTTAAGAGAATCTGACTGAACTCCGTAAGAGGTCATGTTTAAATGACATCTCTGGCACCCAATGACATGACCCCGCAGGGAGAGTCGTCATATCCTATATCAGCGTAAAGTAGTGAAGCGCAATTAGGGTCTTATTTTAATAAAATTGCATTATCCTGACATTGGTTAACTAGTAATTGAACTACCCTTATATGCTGAATGCTAAGTTAGAGACTCAGTGGTGTACAGCCAGGTCTCGATAATGGCACCCAATATACTGACAAATTCATATACTGACATCAATTTATGGCTAAAAATGTTTTAAAATGCTCATTGTATTAATTCAGTATACTGACATATTCGTTACAATGACTTTTTGCTTGGGAACAAACAGCATTGTTGTATCGTGACCCTGACTGTACCATTTATTGACGACTATAACATGTGACAATCTGGGATCAGACCTTCCAACTGTGACTGGATTTTATATCTAACTACTATTTGCACATATGTAATTTGAATGTATATTATGTGTGATTATACAGTTGATGAAGACAGTGAATATGGATCTTCATCAGTATGTTCACCAGACGATGATGTAGAACCTGAATGGTCCAAGTAAGTACAATAACACCACTTGACTAATAAACAACTAAACAACACCATTTTTACTATTTTACTGTCTTTTAAAAGTTTAAATATACATCATGACCCCAACCCCTACACAGGAGAAGATAACTATTTAGCATTTTGTTGAAATTATGCCCCGTTTTGGACTAAGAAATGCTTATTTGTTTACCTTCATGACCAAGGGGACCTACACATGAGTAGGTAACGGTCCTGCATAATTTGTCCAAATTATCGCCCTTTTTCGACTTAGAAGCCCAAACCTCTACACAGCAGAGGGTAATGGTGCTGTTATGAAGCATTTTGTTTTTAATATATAATAATTGTACTATCCTAGCATGGCGCTGCGAATAGTGGAGCGTGCTGTTCATAGACAGCTCTTGTTACTGTTTTGCTGTCTTTTAAAAGTTTAAATATATCTATATTTTTAATTATTGGTTGTTTGTTCATTCAGAAAAGTTGCAAAATATAGTTTAAATAATTCTGATCAGTCTGAATTATAGTTGGTCTGTCTAGTTGAAGTTACTCATGCAACAGATATTTCTCAGATAGTATTTCTCTGGTCAGCTGTCTTAGTCATAACAGAACGGGTATCTTATTTTGCACATGTGGGTTGGACAGTTGGTAGATAAATGATACAAATTTCTAGAGTCCTCAAACTTGGTAGAGATGTTGGTTGACATGACCTCAAAATGAACTATTGCTTCTGATGATCAAAGGCAAGAACATTGCTTATATCATTTATTTTACAATCATCCCTGGTTAAATCTCAGGTGAGCTGTCTAATAATAATAACAACAGGCAACACAGTTGGGCAAGCCAAGTCTTCTTTGTGAACATCTAAATCATAATATACTCAGTACAATTAAAAAACGTACATTACTGTTTTTATGCCCCCATATCGATAGATCGGGAGGCATATAGTGATTCACCTGTCCGTCCGTCCGTTCGTCCGTTCGTCCGTCCGTTCGTCCGTCCGTCCTGGTTAACCCAAATTGACCGTTTCTTCTAGCATCATTATGGCTTGCTACAAAGCTTCCAAACTTGCATGGATGTTGTATATGAACACTCTCCACACACCTGTATCACCTGACCCCATTTTGACCTTCACCTTGACCTAATTTTGGACTTAGACTTATTTATGGACAAGGCTTCCACAGGGGGCATAAGCGTTTATTGAACGCAGTCTTGTTTTATTGTTTTTTTAAACTAGTTTGATAAATATAACATACCTTTTCTTGTTTACAGGGAGACGGACAAGACTATTTTAGAAACATGTAAAGTTCATGGTATTAAGGATAAAA
Organism: Spisula solida; assembly: GCA_947247005.1. Classification (NCBI taxonomy): domain Eukaryota; kingdom Metazoa; phylum Mollusca; class Bivalvia; order Venerida; family Mactridae; genus Spisula; species Spisula solida. Next base: position 67,141,348 of record OX365944.1, on the reverse strand, counting down.
CGTTTTCAAGAATTGCGAAGCATATTGGAACTGTTACAGCAAAACAAGTAAGTACATTATACACTTTAATTTACTTACTTAATACTCATCATCCCTATTGTAACATTGGACTTCTACTACAGCTTGCAAGCAGTCCAGTCCCTACTGTAACATTGGACTTCTACTACAGCTTGCAAGCAGTCCAGTCCCTACTGTAACATTGGACTTCTACTACAGCTTGCAAGCAGTCCAGTCCCTACTGTAACATTGGACTTCTACTACAGCTTGCAAGCAGTCCAGTCCCTACTGTAACATTGGACTTCTACTACAGCTTGCAAGCAGTCCAGTCCCTACTGTAACATTGGACTTCTACTACAGCTTGCCAGCAGTCCAGTCCCTACTGTAACATTGGACTTCTACTACATCTTGCCAGCAGTCCAGTCCCTACTGTAACATTGGACTTCTACTACAGCTTGCCAGCAGTCCAGTCCCTACTGTAACATTGGACTTCTACTACAGCTTGCAAGCAGTCCAGTCCCTACTGTAACATTGGACTTCTACTACAGCTTGCAAGCAGTACAGTCCCTACTGTAACATTGGACTTCTACTACAGCTTGCAAGCAGTCCAGTCCCTACTGTAACATTGGACTTCTACTACAGCTTGCAAGCAGTCCAGTCCCTACTGTAACGTTGGACTTCTACTACAGCTTGCAAGCAGTCCAGTCCCTACTGTAACGTTGGACTTCTACTACAGCTTGCAAGCAGTCCAGTCCCTACTGTAACGTTGGACTTCTACTACAGCTTGCCAGCAGTCCAGTCCCTACTGTAACGTTGGACTTCTACTACAGCTTGCCAGCAGTCCAGTCCCTACTGTAACGTTGGACTTCTACTACAGCTTGCAAGCAGTCCAGTCCCTACTGTAACGTTGGACTTCTACTACAGCTTGCAAGCAGTCCAGTCCCTATTGTAACGTTGGACTTCTACTACAGCTTGCAAGCAGTCCAGTCCCTACTGTAACGTTGGACTTCTACTACAGCTTGCAAGCAGTCCAGTCCCTACTGTAACGTTGGACTTCTACTACAGCTTGCAAGCAGTCCAGTCCCTACTGTAACGTTGGACTTCTACTACAGCTTGCAAGCAGTCCAGTCCCTACTGTAACATTGGACTTCTACTACAGCTTGCAAGCAGTCCAGTAGAGAAGTCACATGCTTAGTATCTCTCCCGGTCATGCTTATCTCCTGTCATTCAGTGTTCAATGTCCTGCGCCATGACATGACCGGTCGTAAACTCTCTTTCTGTTTCCTTGTGGGTTACACACTCTGGGACTTTATAAACACACAAAATTAATGTTTTCACAAGCATTTTATCTATCGTGTTGAAATAGCAGAAATATTTTTTTAATTTAGCATGTGAAATATTTCACCCTTTTATTTTGATAGAAGAAAGTTTCAGCTTTGTTATAATTCTTGTTTAAAAAATGATTTTTCTCATTTCTTGTTTATCAGTTGCATTTATTTATACCCCTTGATTAATCTTATCATTTTACCACCTCCTTAATAGCCGAGTGGTAGATCGTCCGCTTCGAGTGTGTGAGATTTCAGGTACAATCCCAGACTGCATCAGTACAAATGGTACCTGAAGATCCTCAGCATTAAAGGGAATCTGGCTTCTCATCTGTCATACCCTAATGGTGATAGATAACATCAGGAATGAGCGGATTAATATAAGTTGGAAAAACTTGTTTCATAATCGACCTGACCTCCTGAGGTTAATAGGTATAAATTAAAAAAATCTTATCTTTGGATTTATATTTCAGGTCAGGAAGAGATTTTCAATGCTGTATCAAATGATATTTGGTGTTCCTATAGACAATACGAAGCAATGATGTCTGCATGGTGTACTGGTATTACAGACGTGGAAACCTGGTTTTAATAAAGAAGAGTGTTGTGATTTATCTAACTTATATGACTTTGGATCCAGGATCGACATGGTCTATTCATTACAGTGAATTTTTATCCATATTTGAAGTTTTGAAGTTAATTATACCCTTTCAAAATGAAGTCTGTCAGTCGATTGTTTCGAATAACATTAAAATATTAATGATATAATTTTGTTACAATGTCATGTCTGACCTGCTGATGGTCCTGTTGCATTTGTGGTTGGTTGTTTAAGGTCATCTGTTCCAGATTTTTCTCAAACCACAGGCTGAATTTGAGATAAATCTGAAGTTGAAGCTCTTGAAATGTTACTGCAAGAAACTCAGAATAATGTTTCTGTTTTGTGATGACAATTTTGTGTTCTAACTCCAGTGGAATGTAACTCGAATACACATGGTTGAAATGAGATTTAGCTCAGATTGAGATGCTTTGGGGGTGGGGCACAGAAAGGATAGACATGTTGTACATGCTCTAAATTTTATCAATATGTACATGAAGCCTTGTACATGTATTTGTTATGGAAGAGGTGGATTCATAGTTTTAATATTCATGCAATGAAATAATTATGCCCCCATCTTTGATGAGGGGGTATATTGCTTTGCACATGTCGGTCATTCTGGCGGTAGACAAATGGTTTCGGTTTGACAACTCATGAACACTTTGCCCTAGGATCTTCAAACTTTACATGGAGGTTGGTCATCAACAGTAGATGAGGTCAGTAGGTCAAGGTCAGTGTGACCTTTACCATTTATGACTATTGGGCTGCCATGGGGCATATGTGTTTTACAAACATCTTGTTTAATAATTCTTTAACAATATTTCAGCAAGATCAGAAAGTTATGATGTAGTCGCAATACTGTTTATTCTTGTGATCTTTTGTGCCCCTTTGGGGATCTTGTTGTTCCACATTGTCAACACCATGTGATTAATGTAACATAACAGCAGGATATATTTGAAATCAATACAATCATAGACACACAATGTGACATCTGTGTGGTTCTCTCGGGTCATTGTTAAAAAAGTATATGTTTGGTATATTGTTGTTATTTATCTAGGATCATGTATGTGCTATTTAACTTCATGTATGACTGTCTTATTTATTTTTGTTGATTGTTTAAATAAACATCTTAAAACCTTTGATTCTTGTCCATTTTTGTTTTGTCTGAGGTTTTAATTTTGTTTATTTCCTGCAATTAAACTGTGCTGTGGGATTGGAACCTATACTGTAAGATGCCATCACCTTGTGATCAATGTGAAGTATGAACACATTTGGCCACTTGGACATTGCAGCAACCCCAACAAGAGGACCCTGGAATCGCTCACCTGAGACCATCGACGCTTATAAACCTACTTTGTGCTCAGGTGAGCTAAAAAGGTTGTACAAATAACCAGACGAGTATTACCGTAAGTTCATCACACCAGTAATGGGTTGGTCATGGTCCTTCAATTTAACCCATAACAAAAATATAGGAAGGTTTCATAAAAGGTTTATTTTTAAACCCCCACCAAATAATTTGGGGAGGTATATAGATTTGCCCTGATTTGTCTGTCCCAAAATCTTGTGGTGTCTGCAACTTGAAGGTAATAATTTTTATTGCCCTACAGTAATAAAACTTCATAGGTGAGTTGATGAGCACCTATATATTTTCATTCAGATCTGTGAAGTTTAAGCAGAGTTGTAGCCCTTGAAATGATAAGACTTAATGCTCTTGTTGCTCATAACTCTAGTTATTTAAGCCACAGTCGTCAAATTAGAACTGACCTGTTGTGGTCTCTTAAAATTATGAAATTTTGCTTTTGTTGCTCATAACATAAGTATTTGAGTTTCAGTTTTCTAACTGTCTAGGGATAGTAGTCAGAATGTGTAGTTGAGTTATAGCCCCTTGGCATGTGGAGGCATCCGTGTCCTACGGATGCATTTCTAGTTGTATTACCATTTAATGTGCTGGCGTCAAGCAAGACCAGGGCTGGTATTTATAAAGCATCTTTTATAGAAAACTAAACAAGACTGCGTTCAATAAACGCTTATGCCCCCTGTGGAAGCCTTGTCCATAAATAAGTCTTAAGTCCAAAATTAGGTCAAGGTGAAGGTCAAAATGGGGTTAGGTGATACTGGCGTGTGGAGAGTGTTCATACACAACATCCATGCAAGTATGAAAGCTTTGTAGCAAGCCATATTAATGCTAGAAGAAACGGTCAATTTGGGTTAACCAGGACGGACGAACGGACGTACTCATGAGACGGTATTTGTGGGGTTTTCTTTTGTTCTTTCTTTTGTTTGGTTGCAACCCACAAGTAGCATTTTGCACCCCACAAGTGACGGAATGAATAGAATCTAAAAATAGCCTATTGTTCCACACCCCACAACTACCGGTGCATTCGTACGGACAGACAGGTGAATCACTATATGCCTCCCCATCTATCGATAGGGGGGCATAAACAAGAGGGCCCAAAGGGCCCTAGGTCGCTCACCTGTCGAACTTGACCTAAATTTTGTTGAGATGATCATCATGACCAAGTTTTTTACAGATTAGGTCAATATTGTGACCTCTAGTGACTTCACAAAGTTTTTATATGATTTGACCTTGTAACCTAGTTTTTGACCCCAGATAAACCAATATCGAACTTTACCTAGATTTTGTTGAGATGATAACTGTGACGAAGTTTCGTAAAGATCAGACCAAAACTGTGACCTATAATGACTACACAAGGTTTTTCTATTATTTGACCTTGTGACCTAGTTTTTGACCCCAGATGAACTCATATCGAACTTGATCTAGATTCTGTTGAGATGATCATTGTGACCGAGTTTCATTAAGATTAGGCCAAAATTGTGACCTCTAGTGACTACGCAAGGTTTTTCTATGATTTGACCTTGTGACCTAGTTTTTGACCCCGGATGACCCATTATCGAACTTGACCTATATTTTGTTGAGATGATCATTGTGACCAAGTTTCATAAAGATAAGGTCGAAATTGTGACCTCTAGTGACTACACAAGGTTTTTCTATGATTTGACCTTGTGACCTAGTTTTTGACCCCGGACGACCCAATATCAAACTTGACCTAGATTTTGTTGAGATGATCATTGTGACCAAGTTTCATAAAGATTAAGTCAAAATTGTGACCTCAAGTGACTACACAAGGTTTTTCTATGATTTGACCTTGTGACCTAGTTTTTGACCCCAGACGACCCAATATCGAACTTGACCTAGATTTTGTTGAGATGATCATTGTGACCAAGTTTCATAAAGATTAGGCTAAAATTGTGACCTCTAGTGTCTACACAAGCCAATTGTTGACGGACGGACGACGGACAAAGAGTGATCACAAAAGCTCACTCTGTCACTTTGTGACAGGTGAGCTAAAAAGGTATTTCTTAAATCACAAAAGATAATCAAAATGTTATTTGTACAGTGCCCACCAAAAATAAGCATACAGTTGCAAAATTAAGCTCTGTTAAATTATTCAATACATGCTTATCAGATGCTTACAATTATACTAGTATCTGAAATTACAGTTACTAAAGTGAGTCAAAAAAGATAGAAGTAAAGAAGATCTTTGAAAATAAAATGACCATGTGATCCAATAGGTTGAATTTTCCCATCTTTGTTACTTTTCAAGCGAGACAAAGAAACTATATTTTGCATCTAGAGTACAAATCAATGTATGGTTGTTACATTTAATAAACAAAATAATTCCTTGTCTTCAAATATATTGTTACTTCACTGTTCTGCAAATAGTGTTATTACAGACGAGTAAATGGGGAAATAACCTATACTTATTTTTGGTGGGCAGTGTATATATAGTTCTTGAGCATTTTGTAAGTGTTGTAATTATTGATAGGAAAAATCGGTTATTCTTTAGATTGTGAGAAATAAGATTAATGATGCACAATTTTTTAAGTTTCTAACGAAGTCAGCTTTATAAATACAATGTACTGACCCTGGACAAAGTGAAACATGAGACAACATGGGACATTCTATAGGTCAATGACCATGTACCGCAGCATTGTCTCTGTGATTCCTCAGAGCTTAAAATCTATGCGATTTCTATTAGTCGATTGTTGAACCCATAGTTTGTTGGTGATATCCCTAGCCTTGTTTACAAATATAATTTCACAATTAAATGCATTTCCAATGTTGATATTTGCTCAATTTTATGCGTTACCACTTTAACTAAAAGCATATTTATATACTAGTAATCATTCACAATTCAAACAAGCGGCCACTGAAACATGTGTTGATGGGCAATATTGCCTTGCAATAAACTATTCTTTAGAGGTTAATACACGACACAGCCAGGCAGGGAGGCGATAATCTGCCCAGAAAATGAATAATCACCTCAAAGGCTTCAGTCCAAGGGCGGATTATCAACTTCCGGCCAGGCTCTAAAGTGTATTAAAGTCTTTAATACAATTGTTCGATTTCATAATATCTATGGAGAACAAATAACGCAAATATAACTGATGTAGATATACACTAAGGTTGTAACCAATAAAATGTGCTAAGAGTAAATAAAATTGGCAAAGAAATCTTGCATAGGCCTATGAGCAATGTAACGTCATTTTGGGTCCAACGTGACGTCACGTTTACATGGATTACATAATGTGCGCCCATTATGAGATTGCGGACCGGGCCGATAGGCGAAAATCAATCATATGATGGCCATAATCAGTGCAAATATCATTTTTGTTACTATATATAGTAACATGTGTATTAAATATATATTATCAATCTGTTTGTATTCAAGGCTATAAATATTGTCCCCAACCATGGACTAAATTGATTTGTTTATAAACATCAGAGGTGCTACAAATCTGGAATCATCCAGATTGGCTGCGCTACAAAGAATAAACTTTGCTGCAGAAAATAAACAGTACAACCTCTGAAGAGCAGCAACCTCTATAACATCACCTTCAAAAATTTCTCAAGCTGATATGTACAGCAACAACCTCTGTACAATGGACAATATTTGAAGTTCACAAAGGGTATTGCTCTATAGAGGTTGTACTGTATTGACAAAGTTTCAGTCATTTGAAAATTTATAAACTGAATTTTAACAGTAGACGGTTTGAAACAGTTTTAGTATAGGGATATGTGCTAATGGCACCCAAAACAGACTAGCATCTTATATTCAGGATTGTGCATTATGCTTTAGTAGGACCCATGCATGTTGTCCTGTGAAGATTATATATGACAGCTTGATAGTGATGGACTTTCCCAGGTAATTCAGTAAGATACATTGTACTATAAAGATCATTTTCAAAGGAAAACTCAACAAACGTGTGTATATGAACGTGCTCTTTATTTTCAAACCTAACAGTAAATGAACATGAACTTCATAGACTTATAAATGATATTAATACTGATATAAAACAAGCATTGTAAGAAAAGCTCGGATAAAAATAATAATATAATACTGGTCAACCCAAACTCAACAATACGGTATATGAAAAACAACAGATGAATGATGCTGTATCTGGAAGTCAACAATTCAACTGTTTATTGAAATCAGAAGACAAAATACCAGTCATTCAAAATTATGCTAACTAACTTAATTGAGATAAATCTCAATGCCATAAATAATATGTAAATTAATATTGCGCATTGCAGTTCTGGGCAAAATTGTTTATATAAACAAAATCGATAAAATGACTGTTAACAGAATGCCTGACTGCAGACAAATACAGCATCAAAACATTCAACAATTCTTTGTACGTATTTTTCAAGTACACTGGATAATAATAAATTAACTAGGCTATCAATAAACTTCTAAAAAAAATCAAATATATAAAAGAACAGCACACTGCCTATGTGTCCACACAATAACAATTGAGCAAAGTATAAAATAAACTTGTACTTGAAAGGCAAACATAACACTACACCCTTTTGACTAATCTTAATATAGCAGGGCCATAATATAACTCACAAGAAAGCCCAATTCTTCCATCAATAACAGATGACATGATTACATAAACAAAACTTATTCTCTGTTTCAAGCAAACAAACCTAAATAAAAGTGCTACAAAAATCTTGGGTGAGAATATGTTGTGACAATGTTAACAGAAATTATGAGAATTTCAATAACTAACTGTTGGAATATTTTATCGTTGATTAGCTGAACATGTCATTCATTAACACATAAAGCTTTGTTTGTATTATATTCTACAGTTTGTATTATATAGCGCTATTAACACAATGTCGGTACAAACTGTCAGGCACGCCTCTTGCAGGGTTGTACATCTGTTGACTGCATGTTCAACAGGTATCTCTGATGTGCTAACTGTAGTGTGAACTGCACAACCATTATCACATAGGGAAATAATTGTGTAAGCTCTAACAAGATGCCCACTTAGCTGAGTTAATGACTATTCCTGTCTGAATTCCTGTATAACATGGCGTGCTTAATGACCGATAAACTACAGACAGATGTGAAACACTGAACTGTACATTGAGCTATCAACAAACTACATAATTACACGATAGTTGCACACTATAGATTACTTATCATCACCTTTCTGGAGAAGACTATAAACTACATGTATAGTGTGCAGCTACCATAAAATTACGTATATTTTGACTGGTATATTATAGAGGTACAATACAGATACTTGATCTTGCCAAAACTCTGTGAATAACTATAAACATGACAATTTATTGTTCATACATTCAGACGCACAATATTATAAAGTCATATTAACAAACAAGAAATCAATAACGATGGGTGTACTCAACAACACAATGTGAACCAATCATGAATAACTTTGGCTGCATAGTATAACAGGTGTTTGCTGTAAAACATACACATGATAACAAAAGATATAACATTTTGCACAATTGTCATTGCAAGTGTTTTCTCAAATCAACAAAACTCAACCAGTAGCACCAATTAATAATTTATCACGAGAATTATTTTGGTTTGTGCATGGTGCATTGCCATTATATAACAACATTATTATTATTATTATAAATCCTAATTTCTATTTGGTTGCATTGTGTTGTGCCCAGTGTGCCTTTAGACAACAAAACAATAACCTGAAGTTGAATGCAATATACCAGCAGTGCATGCCTGGTGGCAATATACCAGCAGTGCATGCTTGGTGGCAATATACCAGCAGTGCATGCTTGGTGGCAATATACCAGCAGTGCATGCTTGGTGATTTTAACTTTAATCCTGATATGTTCATTTACTTGAAACAATTGTAAACAAACCTTAAAATAAAATTTGATTTGGCATGTTAAAGAACCTTGAAAAAAACTTTGATTGGACATGAATTTAGTTTGGTAAGAGGACTGCACTGCACACTGATAACATGTGGTTCCCGATTATAAGTTAACAAAAACAAGTGTAATCACTTAACCACCACCAAGAGAAAAATCAACAACAGAAGTAGATATTTAAGAGAATGAACAAATGTGTAATAATTCCGATTAACAATGAATTAAACAGTTTTACTGTAAAAATAGTAAACAAACTTCAAACAATAATAAACATGATAAATGATACAAAAAAAACCAGACAGTTAACAGCAACCATATTTAATAGGTTTTTATAATAACTTGCAGATACTAGCAGAGCAGCAACTTGCATCTTGTATTGCATCATTACATGTATTATCAAAAGCTATTTGAGCCAATTTCATTATTTTTTCAACAAAAATAATATATACAGCAGTCAGCTGACCTGACATTAATTATTAACCAGTACTGACTTGGAGTGAATTCCTCTTCCACAAACAGCTGACACCTGCTCCACATGTGGAGGACATGACTGTAGCCAATATGTCACAGACATTAACCATCCCAAGCCAGAAATCAAACCCAGAATTGCTCAGATTTCTTTAGATAATACAGGTAAGATATGAATATTCTGCAGTGCTAGTTTAAACAGTTACTTTGCGATACTTAGAATCTTCTGCACATTGGTATAGGTTTATGATCTGGTACAATGTCGCTCTTCAACATAGACAGGCTACTTCCGAGGAAATTGAATTCTCGCCTCAATTGATAATTAGTTTTATCAACAACTGGCCCATTACGACTATGGTCGTATTGCCTGGTTTCCCTCGTTGGTCCAGTTTTGTAGTAAGCGAGCCTGGTTGAAAATATACATTGTTTAATACTGGTTCACAAAGTGAGAATACATGTATTATTTATATAAAAATTCACAAGACTTGCAAATTATAATATTAATGTACTTAAACGCTTCACACATTTTCATTTCAAAGTGGGGAAACAGAGTGCAGTGGATAGTATGTCTACGAAAGTGTATATGTGCCACAAGAGAGAGGTAGAGCTAAATACCATTCAGTACAACTAATAAACACCCGGTCTATATTGTAAGGTGCTAGTTAGTAAACTCTAACACATAACTTGACCTTAAGTAATTAAGTTCAGACCCAAATCTCCAGAAGTATCTTTAAGTTGAAATCACTGCTCAAATCTCGAGTTTGAGGCAAATCAGAAGTTGGGAGCTTTTTTGGAATTTATACTGTAATAAACTCTGTGATGGAATTGAACTTAATATTCAAGCTGAGATTTAACTAGGATTGAGATACTGGATTCAGGAGACTGGGGTCAGGTAAGTCTACTAGAATACTTCATTAATTAAATACAAGTATATGCCTTTTCATACTAATGTTACATTAAATTTGTTATAATTGCTAAAATCTATTTCACACAATTTGAAAAAAATCATTGCTAGTTTTATAAATTTTCATCAAACTTTGAAGTGTGGTTTTCGAGGAGGGAGTTCATGTATTGGCACGCGGTAATTGCATTCAGGAGGGTTCATAAGGGGCATAACTTTATCTTTCCCCTCATTTAAGGCTCGGCAACGTCTATGGTGAATTCTCTCTTTACTAGAGTTACTGAAATTGATAAAAACAGAAAATGACGGTAAATTTGAAATTTTAGAGAGGAGATGACAAGAGAAGTTAAAATAAATAATTATACGTAAATTTCAACAAAAAATGAGAAATGCAAAAAGTGTTTGTTAGAAGTGATTTTTTCTCCAAGAAATTTGGCATGTTTATTAATATCTTAACCTTAAACCATGCAGCCAAAGAAAAACATGAGCATGTACTAGATGAATGGGGGAAAAATTGCACACAATAATGAAATTTGGCAAAAAGCACCAAAAATATGAATAGTTGTTAATAAATGATGCATATAAATAATACTGATTAAGCAAAGCACACATTGATCATTAAAAGTAATATGACAAACAAAGCACACATGTACAAAAGCATAGTAATACTGATGCGGTGAGGTGTTTTAGCGTGTTATGATTGAAGAAATCACTTGGCTGGATGAAGTATGTGATAAACTTGGTCACGTTGCAGTTTTTTCACAGATTCAGGTGTTGGTTTTCGGATGATGTCCTCTTTCGGACGACGCATAAATTTCCTACGACCATTTTGTTGTTGTGGGGGAAAATTTGAAAATTCTCTGCAAAAATGTCCAAAAAAGTGAGTTAATAAAGCATATTGCAAAGCAAAGCATTCGGTGAGAAAAATACACTTTAAAAACAATTTGTTACGAACAGTGATTATATCAAATACTATCACATTTGGTGTTAGGCTTATTGTGCATTCGGTTACCGAGTGAGCAAGACATTTGTTATGACCAATAACACATTGTGTAAACAATCACTAGACGACACTTGAGAATTGATTCAAGAATAAAAAGAGAGACAAGTTAGGCGATTTCTTCAGTTTCTTTACAAACTTGGACATGAAAGTCTCCATTTATTTTCCTGGCTATTTCATATTGTTCAAGACTCTTATTTATTCTTCTATTGTTTCTATTTTCATCATTAGTATAGTCAGAGTTCTCTTTTCCTGGATAAACAACAGCATAGGCAAGGTCACAATGGGGATTTAACTCATCTCTTTGGCGATATCTGTTGTCAAAACCAGCCGAGTTCACACGAAATTTTTCCAATTTTACCCTGAAAATTGGAAACAAAGGGGGTAAAGTTCTAGCTCTAATAGAACAATAGTACAAACATAGCATTAAGTAGCAAGTAAGATTTTCCCTACATTTGAAGATAAATAAAATAAATATTTATAAATAGCCTTATATTAAATCAGTCGAATGAAACAAGACTTTAGGAATAACTTAGACAGAAATGAGTGAAGCGGCTGTATAATATAATTACCTTATTGATAATTAAGTTACCGGAAGGAATGTTTTATTAGACTCGGTTTCACAATGAATGTATAATAAGTAAGTTTAACTCAGGGCCGTAGCTGGGAGAGAGTATTGATGATATCTACAACCCGGGGAATGTCAGGACCTTCTATGGCTTAATTGGTTTCTCCACCAGAAAAAATCTAAATTTATACAGATTGCAAATGGTCCTTTAAAGTATATTGAGCACAGATTTGCTGACTCTGAAAGCCTTAAGTTTGTATCTGTGTTTTGATTGATATATTGAAGCAAAAATTCACTTCAATAATTTATCTGACAATTTAAGAACTGAATATCTAAGACTTCCTCAAAAATGGTACACACGTGCATCACATGCACGTATAACCCAGCCACGGGCCTGAAACTATATTATTAAATGCACAGCTTATTTCGAAACAAACGCTAGTTTTAGGAGCAGAGGCATGATGGTTATACAACGTTTGGTGATTATTTATTTTTGTTTTAAGTTCTGATATACAACATGCAAGTAATATATGAACAGTTTAATAGTAGTGCAGTGTCAATACAATTTAGAGTTCTAATTCTACTAGTTGGGGTACTGAATCTTTTCATTTCTATATTAATGTTAACTTAAGTATTTATATAAATTAATACCTAAGCAATACATACTAACAGTGCATTGAGACAGACAATTAATTCAAGCATATTTTTTTTATTATTAATATAAAACAATTACAGTAAAACTGCATAGACGAAAACCTGGGGTTGTAACATCATTACCAATGAAAGCATTCAAACATACAGCACGACACACGAGTTTGCATGCTCCTAACTATTAAGAAATGGTAAATATATATAAAGGGATTTATTTTGAAGATAATGATATTTGCAAAAGGAGACAAACATTATTAATTGATTATTTTCAAGGAGTCTTAATAACCTCGACATACATGAGGGTCCAAGCAAAAATCTCAGGTTACCAGTCCATTTTTGGGGGAGCCATCTAAAAATATAAGCCATTTCGTCTAATAAGCGAGGATGTTCTTAGGTAACTAAATTAAAGGTTTAACAAGCCAATTAAGTTATATTTATACTTTTGAGGAGGTAGTCAGCCCCAAATTCCTTAATGTTCTCAATACATGGCATAGTTACTTCTGATACGTTTTTTATTTTACCTTTCTGCAGAGTTTACTTGGACTATACCTACTAGATTGAGCAATATTATCTCAAGCAAGATAGTGAATTGATGTCATTAAGATACACTTAATATTCTTTGTAACTTAATGTTGTATTGTATTAATGTATCAGAATTTCAATAAAACAATGGTAAGAATTAAATGTGCTCTAATATCACAAACAGATTAAACAAGAATCTCAACAGCACCAACAAATGCTCCCCGAAGAATGTGTAACATTTTTTAAACCAGCAGTTTTGTTGACATTAAGACAAGAATCTCTATAAAATAGAACATTGCACCAGTATCTTAACTTCCAAAATAATGTTAAATTTAATTTGACTGGTCTGACTGTTAGCTGAGATAAAGCACGGACACAAATGCTGGACATATACATGTGCTCACAGACAGGCAGACAGACAGACATAGCAACAGTTGATTCATTCAATTGCTCCTTCTTCGGAGAGCATGATATTAATATGTTCAAAAGTGAATGCCCAGCATGCAAAATGAGTGAAAGAAAATCCAATTAAGCCATAGATTAACTATGATTTGAGGGCCATGGTCATACATGTACTTAAGTTTTGAGACTCAGATCTCAGCATGGAGCTGTGACAAATATTATTTTGAATTATTTCTTAAAAACAACTATCACAGAATTTAAGTAACAATTTGAGTTCTACAGCTGAAATTAAAGAAATGTAATGGACGAATGAAGTATCAAGAATAATTTGCCAACGTTGAATGAGAAATAACTATCGGAATATTGATGTTAATGTTAACAATGACTGTAATGTAACAATGTACACATTGGCAAACTCATGCAATTAATTCATACATTAAAATAATATGTATTCAGAACACTTGAAGTTTTAAAAGTTAAAATGACTAAAACACAAGCAAAAAAGGCAAACAAATAATGAAATGAGCATGCGACATGAGACAATTCCAATATCAAACAGATGAAAACAAAGTAAGATTGTACACATACATGATAAAAAGTCTAGCACTTTCTCTTTGTTGCGCCTGGATACATGATTTTATATATAGGATCGACATGCAATGGTGTGTTCCCAGACTCCTTTAGCATTCTATATTTAAAATTGGGGTCATGCACAACCTCCTCAAAAACCACCTCATTTCTGTCAATTTTACCGGATCTAGAAAGAAATATAAAAAGGAAACTTGCTCAAGTGGATTAGTTTATAAAGAAGGGAGAATTTATAGAAGTGAAGGACATCCAAGGTCACATTTAGTTACAGAAAGAGTTATAGAGAGAGAATCTACAGACAACAACATCACAGGAACAAATACACACAAAACAGACACTTTATTTATTCTGAAATTGTCTAGAGATTTTGTCTCACAAGTAGTTAGATAAAAACTAGATAATCACTATTAGGACCGCTCAAGGAGAGGGCTTCAATAATGTTGTAATATTGATCTTGTGCCCAATCCCTTTGTATACACATATTAAATGAAATAAAATATTATTTAACTACATGTATAAATAAGGTTTCTAACCAAATACAATAGATGGATATATGCTAATAACTACAAATGTTTCACTATAATTTATGCAGCACTACACATGTTAGAAATGTATAATGATCCTTGACTGGAATCTAATATATTAACCCTTTACTCCATCCACACTACACAGACAGGAGATAAGTTAGACTCAGGTGCAGCTCTTTGAGACAAATATCAAGAATTACCTCCCTTTATAAGGTTTCTTGTTAAGTCCATCTCCTGAATGGGATTATCTCCCCTTATTACATATTATTAGAAAATGATTGGTGGTGAACATGGGATACAGGTGTGAAACAAAATACCAATGAAATAAAGGGTTATGAAAATAGTTCTATACCAATTCAAAACCAGTATTTTAAATTTTGGTCATAGCAAAATTATGCAAGACAGAAGTCCAACTTAAATGAATTATTATAGACTACATGTATTATTAGAAGAAATTACAAGCATATTTACTTTTGATTGGTCATTTTTGGCAGTAGATTCTAAAGTCCATAAAATGGGATTTTTTTTATATAAACGCCTGACTAAACTAATTCTTATATTATCATCCAGGGCACTCTCTATCAGGCCTAGAGACTACCTATTTTGGCCACTGGTCCGACAGGGCAAAAGCACCAAATTTGTGAATAGGACAGAGACTGGTCCTCCAGAATTTTCACTGGTCCTTCTGGATTTTCTTGATCTCGGACCAGCGGACCAGTGTTAGTGTCGAGCCCTGTCTATATTACATGCCACTATTGGCCCTGGACCTTCTAGTTTTTAAATATTAACACATAAATTTTGAGGAATTTTGAATCATAAAAGAAATCATAATTTTTTTTAAATAATTAAAAGGAATTAAATCAGTCTACATCGAGACTAAATCAGACAGATCTATCAAGTTGAAGAAATAAAATCCACCCCACGACTCATTTTAAACAGAAATATATATTTTTGGATGATAATATAGCAATTGACTGATATTATGGCCAAATGTTAAACAAATACTAAGTTAATGACTATAAACAAACTTTGCAGACTAATACTTTAAACATGGTCTACTACAATAAGAAATATGCTAATGAAGTCAGAATACAGTACTACTTGGAGAATATTCTATTACCATTCCATACATTTTGAATATAAAATAAGTTTAAATTTTATTCAAAACAAACATATTCATTCACATAGATTTACACATACATAATGTGGCAACAATTCAATAAATCTAAAACTAATAGCTCATGCTTTTCTTTCGACGTCTTTGACAGTTGCACCTAATTTAATCTAAACAATTTCATCAGAAAAATCAATGCCATTATTTTTTCTAAACATATAATTTCAAAACACTTCTTGCATTCTCATGTTTACTTAATTTTATAAAATATATGATACCTGTAACCTACCAGCCCTTTAAAAGCATAGCAAATTTCAAGTCAAAATAGTTCATTCACACAGACACACCAACAACATTTTCAAACCAAACTACAAACCTGTTTTGTGCATAATGTCCAGGCTCAGAGAATACCAATGGTGCTTGCTTGCTGTCTCCAATATAATGGGCTTGTTCATGCTGTAAAATAGAATGTACCGAAGTTAGATCATATTTAACATTGTGACAATATTAAATAGATAAAGAATGCAATACATGGATCCAAGTAAATTGATCAGAATTAAACCAATATGGCAATGAGCTGTCGAAAAAATAGTGATAATATACAAGATTGTGATGCATAATGTTACAAACTTTAGCTTTACATGTAAGTATGTTTATATAAATGATACTAGTGTGGACACGTCAAGTGACATCAGTTTTAACTACCTAAAAGATCATTGTCAGAATCTCAACATTTATTGGTATTAATTTGTTAATTCATGACTGATCGTTTCTCAATGCTAAATGGATTATGCATAAAATGTTGCGTAGAATTTTGGAGGGTTTTTGTACTCAAACTGAATCAATCAGAAAAGTATGCTGAATGTAGGGAATCAAACTCATAAAATTAATAGTATCGTGAAATAATGTATGCAGGCCTCAACAAATATTTTTAAAAGCACTCGTCCTGCAATATAGACAAAGAAGAAAACCCCAAAATCGTACTTGTCCTGCTATATAAATAAAGAAGGAAACAATTGTGCAGGGCGAGCGGACAAGTGGATTTATGGAGGCCTGGTATGCATGTCTATAAATCTGAATTCTGCTATGCATTTGCAGCATAAAACGAGGTCTTGGTGGTTAGCGATCACCCAGAATGCCTGCCATGGGTTCAAAGGTCGCTCTTTGTGGATTTATCCCTCGTCAACTTTATTAATTCCATAATGTTCAATTACGGCTCTTTTTAAGTAATATTGGCAGGTGTCTAACAAGGGCAGACTTAAAATCCATGAGGAGACAAAAGCGTCATATAAGGAATTCGGGTGCTCAACCCTAGCTCTTTTTCAAAGAGATTCCTTGCCCTTGGTTCTTTAACATGCCCAGTTTACAGCACCGATATACAGTTCTAAAACTCGAAACTGCATATTTACAGACTTGCACTGAAAGCAAGGGAAGCAACTCTGGACCTGTCAATACCACCATGTTCACTAGTTCTGGATACCATAACTTTTTTATTTACACTGACCCGCTGACCTTTGAATGAAATGATCCCCATCAAATACCTTAGACTTCATAGTCGCATATCAGTCATCAATATTTTGTACATCAACTATTTTATCATGTGTATTTTGAACTTGTTGTGATAAACAGAGGGGATTTTTAAGCCAATAGTCAGTAAAAGATCTTGTTAGTTGCTTTGATTATTTTAAATTATATTACAAAGTGCACTGATAAACGAGAAACCAGCCAAACGCCCAAAGTGCTTAGGCCGAGGATCGAACTAGGGACCTCGATATCCTAGACAGATAAGCTGCCTGCAAGTTTAAATTCTGACGGTCCAGCCACTACATCCCTAAGTCCCTGTATAGATTGCGTCGAAATGGTTCGACTACTCTCATTCCATGGTCGTAGTCACGCACATCACACTCTCAGACATTCCAACAAATACAAGCAAAAACAGACTATTATAAATTCTCCTTCCTCCCCATAACAATAATACACTGGAACTTCCTACCCCCTGACATCATTGACCTTCCCACACCCGAGTTCAGCACGGCTGTTAGCCGTATTGAACATGCCTCTCCCTAAAAAATACCTGCCCTGTTTTTAACCTATTTTTAACCTTTCTTCTTTCTCACATTTTTTATACTTTTAATTTCTTATCTTATTAACATCCTTTGTCAGTTTGACGCGTGTCAAGCCTAAGTCCCCAGCAGGGGTTTGGCTACAGGAAGATAAATACATAGTAGTCTAGAGTTATCTGCTCACCCACTATTTCACTCACACCAGCTTATAATTTCTTCTTCTTCTTCTTTCTTCTTCCGAATAATTTGCAGAGCCCACTCTGGGGCATTGTCGCATATGAAATGACTATGTACAAAGTCGTTGCAAATCACACACCGTAACGATAAAAACATATAAAAGCTGATAAAAACCCCGAGTACAACTCAGTTGCTGCGGCCCGCTAACCCCTCCTTGAAGGCTTCCAAGGTCTGGGCTGTGGCAATGTACTCTGGCAGTTGGTTCCACAGACGAATACCAGCTGGAAGACACATGGAGGTACACATCTGTTCTACAGAATGGGAGCAGGTACCTGGTGGTGCGACCGCGTATGGCTAGTGTAGCAGGGTGCAGATACTTGTCAGTTGGGATGTCGATGAGGAAGTGGGTGATTCTGTATATCATCACCACTCTGATGTCGAATCTTCTCTGCTGTAGGGATTCCCATCCGAGGTCGGATATCAACTGGCTGGTGCTACTAGTGGTCCTTTAGTCACCAGTGACAAACCTAACTGCCCTCCGCTGGACCGCCTCAAGTTTTTGGATGTTCCTGTTAGTATGAGGGTCCCAGGCGGTTGAGGCATATTCTACAATGGGCCTCACCAGGCTAGTGTAACACTGTGCTTTCGTTTCCCTAGGGCATCTGGCAAGGTTCCTTCTGAGAAAGCCGAGTGTGTTGTTGGCCTTCTTCGTGTTGGTGTCCACGTGGTTGTTCCATTAAAAGTTGTCTGTGTGACACCTAGGTATTTGCCAGATCTTACGATGGCAAGGTCATGGCCATGGATGGTGTAGTTGGCCTGGGATGCATATGTCAATATCCGGAAAAGTATAAGTCAGTATAACATGATCAAATCTGCTTAAATATAGTTGCTTACCTGACCCAGGCCATCCTTCAAATTTCTCATTGCTTCAGATTTTCTTTCATGCATTCTTGCCTTTCTCAAGGCCTCATTATGGTAAGCTGTGCCTGCCATTTTGGCAAAAATAACGCTGTCACTTGATGTGTGTCTCAATTAACCGAGTTATTACAAGTTATTAAGCGTCTAGGTAACAATACAAAGTGAAAGTCCACAAACTCTGGATTTAGGTGTGTATACACCGTTTCTGGTGGCAACGCGCATGCGCAATCTTGAGAAAAAATATTATCCCAAGTTAGAATTTTCGTAAAAATAAATTTGTATGGCCATTCATCACTAAACCAAAATCGTCAAGAAAAAAACAGTTAATCATATTAATTGTATAATATGATATTAAAAATGTAAAAAGATAATTTGGTTTTCGAAACTACGGTTACGACTGGGTCCCTATATCATGTGGCGCATAAAGTAAAATTAAAAAATATCTAATTTCTATTCACATGTAAAACTTAAAAAATATATTCATTGAACAAGCTAAAAATTATTTGGATTGAATGAATATTCCTACAGAATCATTACGATTACAAAATTTGTAGACATTCGAGTTAGACGATATGTGTTTTACTTATCCACATTACGTTTAGGGCCACTGTCGTCAGAGAAAAAACCTGCGCAGTGGGTCAAGAAGATATTTCTGCGCAAACGTGCATGTGCTTGGAAGAAAAGAAACTGAAATAAAACTTATCTGTTTGTTTAAAAGACTATATTATTATTTTTTTCTAATGTATGTGTAAACATTTATCCGTCGTTCATTGATAAGATTGTTTAAGGTGAGTTTTAATTGCTTCGTTTTAGAATTAAGATCGCGATTTCGGTTTACCTCTACCGGCTCCCCACCTCCAACAAGATTTGATACGACCCCGCGAATGAAAATTTGAGGTTGTATTTTATGCTATTTATTAGGAACCTGTATTCGTAAAGGACCTGCCGTGAAAGGAAAGCAATTAAACAATCAAATACGGGTTACACAGTCCCTGTTCCGTGTATTAAGATCATTTTAAAATCGAAAGTTCTTTCCTTTCTCGAAGAATTTTGCGATGTTATGCTTTCGTCATAATCACATTATCTTTCTTCTGACTAACACGACAATGATTCTGTATTTATATTTGTAACCACTGTACTTACATTTTTGTTTTAACTGTCTATTCATTCATGAAATATGTCATTGGTGCCGGTAAAAACTGTTTAGTTTACTTATCTCCAGCAATGTTTTTTCTTTTATCATGATTCTGTGAAAGGGAGCTTAGTTGGGAGTAGGACATTGTAAGAAACTATGATCAAAATGATTTGTGCTATTGAATTATGTTGGTGTACGTGATGTATTCTCTTCTGCAGAAACTTTCACTACTACTACTGTACTGGTAGTGGTTTATGGTAAGTACGGCCTATTACATGTAAGTGCACGCTTACATCACCGTTCTTACTCATCACAGGGATAAGATTAAGAATACAATAGTCATCATCAAATTTCAAGATGTTTGTTTTCGTATGTCATAAGTATGTGGTTATGCACCAGTCAATATTTTGCGGGCCGGTGGGCGACCCAAGGGGAATTAGACATTTTTGATGTCAAAATCCCCACCCAGGAGACAATGCTTACTGTTTAAATCCCCGTCGTGGGGCATAGTTTTTCATCCGGGTACTTGAATAACGACAAATAAAAGTATCACTGTTGTCTTTCGAGGTGTCAAAATTCCCAAACTTCTTCCTGTTTGGTACAGATCCCACTCTGAGGCAATGCTGTACTATTAAAATCGCATGAGCGGTGCAGGAAGTATTTACAGTGTGAGAGTTAAAACCAGGCCGTCGACGATAGTGGCTTGCTCAGGGAGCTGGTTCCAGGGGAAGAAGGGAGTACAGGAACACATCAGTGCGACAGAAGGGAAGCAAGTACCTGGTGGAGTGGCCCCTGGCAGGGCTTTTTTTCTCTATATAACAGCCGCCGTTTAACGGTGGCTTCCCCAAGCAAATTCATTTCCCCAAGCCAACGATTTTTCACCCTAGCCTTTAGAACCATATTTTAACAGACAATCATTTTTAATTATGAGAAACAGGAAAGAAATCCCGTTTTCTATTCCGTGCTAGTCTAACGCAAACCAGCAATTAATGTCGTATACGTGCTAGGATGTGCTAAAAGTCCGGTAATCCGTACCAATTATTCCGTAATTGACGGGATAAGATAGATTTTATACACACTCCACCGTTTACGACATGCTGTAAATCGACAAAGTACTATTTTTTTCGCCCGTGGTTGGTTTTTAAATGCCACGCATTGTTCATACATGCCATATCTCCCGGATCGTGCGTGAGTCTACCGCATTTGAGCCTCAACTCACGCACTCCCGCATTTTGATAAAATCTCCCGGATTTGACAAAAATCCGCGTAAGAATCTCAGAATTATTAAAGTTTCACTTTCCTCGTAATTTCCGGTGATAAACTTACAATTAATCAACAAGTCATTACATAACAAACCTTTATAACACCCCAGGAGAGTGGTCACTCCAATAAACAATCGATAATTGTCCCGATAAGAGTATGCTAAGAGTCATAAACTGATAAACATCTTCCCAAGCAGCCGAAAATATGTTTGTTTACTGGTTAGGTTAAAAGCCCACACATGACCGTACATTACAGAAATAAACTCGTAGCAGTTACTTCCCTTTGCAGTTACAGTCTCAAAGGAAAAGGCCTCAAAAAGTTTTAGTTTGTAATTTGGAATTTGCATGATATTCAGTCCACATCAATTTCAGATACATTTTTTAAGCTTTATAAATTAACTGAATTGATTTTATTTCTGTATTATCAATGCATTTTTGAGTTTGAATTAATATGTTAGCACCATTTTGAACATATGAGTTCTTTTCTATGTTTTTTTATCAGGTAATCTTCTGCTTGACATGTCTTCTTTTCAGATGTATGATAAATGAACTGATATAGCATAAATGTAACAAGAACTAATACATGTCCAGTCAGCATTTGGTTTGGTAACTTACAAATGTTTTAACTATGAGTCATGAGACTTGAACATACTGGACATTTGTTGTTTGCATCATGAATATCATCCCAAACACTAGATTAAATTACTTCACGAAGCATGTATGCATGCATGGTATTGTCATACAAGTAAAATAAGTGCAAACTGCATATAAACTTCATTAATTTTAGTCGATAGTTCGAGCAAAAAAAATCTCCTGCATTTTATTGAAATCTCCTGCATTTCCATCACCAATCTCCTGCAAATGGTTCAGCAAAGTATGGCATGTATGCATTGTTTGCAAGAGTCAGTAAAACGGCATTTGTTTACAAAAATGTTGTACATGCATGCAAAAAACTATTGAGAGACCAATCAGTATTTTAAATGCTGTAAGAATAAGATTTTGAACAGAATGATCCCCGATTGTATCCAGGAATTTTGAATTATTTTCCTATGAATAAACTGTTGCTAGTTTACTGTGCTGTATTATATACTGTAGATATATAACGTATGCATATATTGATTTAATTGTTGTATTTTAATGTTGCTGAGAGCTTGATGCCTGGTGCACAGTATTAGGGCAAATTGTGTTAGCATCAAGGTCAAAAAATAAAGTTTAATATTTTTATGTCAAATCAAGTGTTTTACATGAGTACATGTATCTATTTTATTGGTTAATTTAAAAAAAGTCATTCCCGTTAATAGTTTTTGTGAAATTTAGCATTTTGTACGGCTGATCAGCTTAGGGGACGGACGTTACATAGAAATACAAATCTGCAAATATTTTTTTAATAAACATGTTTTTTTCATAATTAAACCATATAAATTATTTTCTGGACACCAACTTTTAAGCAATTACAAAAAAATTCCTGCAGATTTAGATTTTTATGAGTTATATCATCATGTCAATCCAATTTGAGTTATGTTTTTTTATATTTTTTTAAAATATTTCTCTGTTGTTAACTTGTGCACAAATTCTAGGAAACATAAACACAAATATGATAAATAATTGAATACATAGTATTAAAGTTATACATGTTTACTCAATAATGTGTCCATTGAAACAAAGTATGATCTATAAATATGATCCTGAAAATAGGGGACGGACGTTACATTTAAAGGGGACGGACGTTACGCACAAACATAATGTCTTGTTCTCTTCTTTTTTCAGCACATAATAACATATTATATATTTGATACACATTGTTTAGATAAAATAAATATGACAAAAACATTTTTTATGCAAAACATGTTATTTATGATTTTAGATTCCGGAGTTAGTTCAACTCATATAAATGTGCAATAACTAATTATTATAAAAAGTAATTTTATGTAAAAGGCATTTAATATAAAATTGTGAGTGATACAGGAATGTTCCACTTATAAGATCAATGATTAAATATTCATAACTAATTTATTTGAAATAGTGAGAGGAACATCAGACTCAGATATTAAATAAAAGTTGAAGAAATTATTTCACTTAAGATTGATCATTCTTATTTAGTATTAGTGAAACATTTCCCGATAAACACAGTGTTTTTCTAGAGCATTCATGGTAGCAATACCATATTTAAAAGCAGCTTAATTGCTTATTATGTGATCAGTATGTCTATAGTATACAATACTTAAATATTTTCAAATCAAACAATATTGAGGTCCTCCCATAATGCACAGAGCAATACTGTCTAAGAGACTAATAGCCCCACCCACAGTTAAACTACAGTGTGAAATTATCTTTACAGTTTTAAAATTACTCCTCTCAATTAGGTAATATTGCATAATCCTTGCTCAAATCCTTGCAGGGATCTATGTTTTTACAAGAAATTGATTATCAATTATTGAAGCTGCAGGAGGCAGGAAATAGACCATAAAACTCCTAAGACTTGAAAGGGTTGTATATTGGTATATTGTTAATTACTGGTTTTGGGGACAGTAGCTGCACAATTAGGGGTCATGTAACTTGGTGACAGCTGTCTATGTTTTTACAAGGAATTATATTGATTATGAACTTACTGAAGCTGCAGGGGGCAGGAAATAGATCATAAAACTCCTTAGACTTGAAAAGGGTTGTATATTAGTTTATTGCTAATTACTGGTTTTAGAGACAGTAGCTGCATAATTAGGGGTCATTTAGTGAAATTAAAATCTTGCATCAACTAAAAAATGCTTTAATTGGAAGTCAACTAAACAACATACTTATATTAGACATTCAGTGCCTTATTTAAATGAATTTCTAACAAACATTTAAAACTATCCCTTAGTTTTCATGTTAGTAAATAATGCTAAAAATATTTATGTATATAATATCATTTTAATAAAACCATTATTTATAAAGTATTATATCAGTAATATGTGTATACAAGTCATATGGTTGCATTTTAATGAATTGTGTACTATTGCGGTGAATATTTATAAGTCTCTTATAATTCTGTATTAGAATGGTCACATACTAATGTTTATGTGATATATAATGCAATTGTATTTGAATATATGTGAATGAGACTAAAATAAAGAAATAAAGTTCTGCTTGATATTTAGGGTGTGATGTGAAATAATGTTTTTGTATTAAACTTCTTAAAAGTGTTGAAATATTACTGAAATTGATCTATTGTATGCATCTATCTGAAATAATGACTGAAATCTAACTGGTGAGTATCTGACAATACATTACTATCAGCTTTCAAAGTTTGTAACGTCCGTCCCCTTAAATTGTAACGTCCGTCCCCTCAGAATATTAATGTAATTTTAATCTTTCTAATATAAATTCCCATTTGGAAGTTTGCAGTTCCATTTTTCTAATAAGGCAGTATAATATAAGAGAATTAAAAATATTGTAACTTGATTTATAGCAACTATTTTTATAATTAAATGAGAAAAAAAGTGAAATAAAAATTGAAAAAATCTAAAACCTGTATAAATAACCATTACATTTGTGAAAAATAATTCTTACTATCACTAAATTTTAAAAGAAACTAATACTATGCATGATTTTGACATAAACTTTCATTTAAAATCAAAATTAATCATAATACAGTGATTTTAAGTAACCATGTCTAATAGGGGACGGACGTTACGGGGACGGACGTTACATCATTTTTTTTTCATCACTAAAAAAATGTCATTTGATTTAATAATATCAATTTTTTTTTGCTGTTTCTACAATAAGACTGATTATATGCATAAATTAATGCCAGTTAAAGATATTTATTTGTTGTTTTTTAGTAAATACAGAGGGGGGACGGACGTTACAGATTTCCTGTGACAAACAAATTTTGAACCACAAAATTTGTAATTTCAAAATTACTGTTCTTTTGATTTACCAGAAGTTTTTTTTATTCAAATCAATGATTATTTCCAGATAAAAATATGAAACAAATCTTGCTATAAACTCTTTAATTATTTTTTACCCAACATTTTAATAAATAAAGTACTCTCTCAAAATGGACCTGTGTACACGAGTACCTTTTTACTTAAACTGATGTAGAACAATAATAAATTTACCAAAATCTATGGTTTATACCTCATTGGAAAGAGAATGAATTTGTCTGTGCAGGGAAGTTAATATAAAGTGTACATTTAGTAATATTCAAAACACAGTTCATGTTGTTTAAAGGGTAAAAATGTGATGCTAACGCATTACATGCAAAAATGGCCATTTTTCGCATGTTCTAAGGCCTGATAATAAATTCTGAAGATGTGACATTGAACGAAAACCATAGAAACATCTGTAATACCCTTTGATGCAATAAATACAGAAAATAGTTCGAAAAAAAACTAAAAGGGAAAAAAATTATGGCCTTGTACACCTGTTTTTCTGTAATTTGCCCAAATACTGTGCACCAGGCATTGAGTAAGTAGGCCTATATTGATGGAAAATTTTCCCCAAAATGCCGTTTTACGCGCAATTTTTTCCCCTAAATAGGCCAGGCCCCTTCCCCAAATTCAGAAAAAAAGCCCTGCCCCTGGTGTTGATTGATGTTGGGTGGAAGAAGGCCTCAGCTGGAATATCGACAAGTCCATGGGTGTTTCTGTAGACTATCACCAGCTTGGCGTTGGAACTGCTTTCGGCAAGGGGTTTCCAGCCAATGTCGGCAATCATCTGGCTGGTGCTGCTTGTAGCGCGGTAGTCCCCTTTGACAAATCGCGCCGCGCATCGTTGGACAGCCTCCAGTTGACTGATACTGGACCTGGTATGCGGGTCCCAGGCAGTGCTGGTTTTATGAAGCTAGTTAGACCGCTTTTCAGTTGTCCACTACTTTCACAAATTCAAGTGAACAGTGCAGCGGTGTACGTTGCTGTTCTTGTGTTTTCTAATCAATCGTGTGTATTGCTGGACGTTTAACTGTACGTCCGCAGTTGCAAGTACAATAAATGTTCCAAGATCACAAAACCAGCTGTAGTTTACTAATTTTAATGAGTCGTAACAATAACAATCACAAAGTTTATATTCACAGAGTTCAGATATATCACAAAGATATTAATTATTTCACAGAGTCACAAGTTATCAAATTAAATCAAATGCACAAAGTCTATACTTCACAAAGATACTGTCTTTTCAAATTATATTAAGTTCTGTCTTATGTCTAAAGCTAAGTCCATTTTTATAAGGTACCCCTTAACTCTAGCAGACAGAGTAATTCACTCCATCTGAGAAGCCACTCAAGTTACTTAAACCAAACATATCAGACTAAATATGTAAAGTATTTCACACCTATGATAATTCAATTAAAACTTGAAATAAAAGTATGATAACCATTTAAGAAATAATAACAAACAATCACAAACTGGATTGACTTAATCACCTGAATCACAAAGAACAATGCAAGATAATACACATGTACTTAGAAAGGAGTCCTATGAAAATGCATGAAGACATATGAAGACACACTGAGGCTAAATTACTAAAATAGGATAATAATCAGTTTAGAAATGGAATGAATGTATATTAATAAATTGGTAATCTGAGTTTGAATAGACAAATCAACATTTTTAAAAGCCATACAAAATAGGGTGAAATTGTTATCATAATAGTTCCCCTCAACTACCTTAGCTTTCGACCCGAAAGTTGAAATACAAATACATAGTGTAACAACAATTTTGTCTATGGACAGAAATCATCATTCCTCTGATTGCAGAGACAAGTAAAGTGTCTTCCATTACAAAATTCACACACACTTCTAAGTATGGTTGCAACACAATCGTCAGGATCATGGTATCTGGAACTACCACAACATTCACAATAAAATGGGTCCAAATCTGGCATACAATATTCCCTGAGCTGAACGCTGATGAATGTTGATAACTTCTGGATGTCTTCTATATTCCCTTCTATGAACATGGTACCCTGATATTTAAGTCGCTGAATTTCACTCTCATACCACTGGATTGATTTTGATTCCACTTCATTTGTATTTACTGGATTGAGTATTGATTCATGATCACATTTACATTCCCTTTCAAAAACTTTTTGACTTAAATTGCTGATTAGGGCTGCCATCTCTTTATTCTTCTTTTTGAGATTAGCATTTTCTCTCTGAACTGCAGCATATTTTCTATTAGTTCCAATCTGATGACACGAATTGTACTGGATCGCAGATACTAATTCATCATTTCCAACAGTAGAATATGGCATTTCTGAACAGATGTAATTTTTATCATCAGCGATTTCACTTATTTCACACACAGATCTTGTTCTAGTTGAAATGCTGTCACATCTTGGTTCTTTGACAGAATGGGTCCTCTTGATGGACCTACAGAAATCAGCGTAGTGTCCATAACGCCTACACTTGTAGCATTGACGATTCATTGCCTTACAACGATGATGATAAGAACAACACTCACCACACTGTCCACACAATAATGATGGTTGAAATCTCTGCCATTCTGGTTTATGCAGCATATCGTGACTGACTGCAGACGGATGAGCACCAAACGGGTATCGCCGAACATGATGAGTTGACATTTTCAGTCTTGACTCAACTGGCATTCTTCCGATATTGGGTTGACCGCTGAGCTGTGTCTTGTCACAAGTATGGGGAATACTCGCTTGCAGGTTTCCAGAAGTACCGAGATCTTAGCCGCTGTTCTCCGCCAACTTTTATGAAGGTAGTTGGACCGCTATTGAGTTGTCCACTACTTTCACAAATTCAAGTGAACAGTGCAGCGGTGTACGTTGCTGTTCTTGTGTTTTCTAATCAATCGTGTGTATTGCTGGACGTTTAACTGTACGTCCGCAGTTGCAAGTACAATAAATGTTCCAAGATCACAAAACCAGCTGTAGTTTACTAATTTTAATGAGTCGTAACAATAACAATCACAAAGTTTATATTCACAGAGTTCAGATATATCACAAAGATATTAATTATTTCACAGAGTCACAAGTTATCAAATTAAATCAAATGCACAAAGTCTATACTTCACAAAGATACTGTCTTTTCAAATTATATTAAGTTCTGTCTTATGTCTAAAGCTAAGTCCATTTTTATAAGGTACCCCTTAACTCTAGCAGACAGAGTAATTCACTCCATCTGAGAAGCCACTCAAGTTACTTAAACCAAACATATCAGACTAAATATGTAAAGTATTTCACACCTATGATAATTCAATTAAAACTTGAAATAAAAGTATGATAACCATTTAAGAAATAATAACAAACAATCACAAACTGGATTGACTTAATCACCTGATTCACAAAGAACAATGCAAGATAATACACATGTACTTAGAAAGGAGTCCTATGAAAATGCATGAAGACATATGAAGACACACTGAGGCTAAATTACTAAAATAGGATAATAATCAGTTTAGAAATGGAATGAATGTATATTAATAAATTGGTAATCTGAGTTTGAATAGACAAATCAACATTTTTAAAAGCCATACAAAATAGGGTGAAATTGTTATCATAATACTGGCGTACTGAAGGATTGGCCTGACAAGCGTCTGATAGCATTGTGCCTTAATCTGTTGAGGACAGCTTGTCAGGTTTCTTCTCAGGAAAGCGAGACTGTTGTTCGCCTTCTTTGCCGTGGTAGCATCATGGGTGTTGAAGGAGAGCTTCTCATCTATGTATACCCCCAAGTACTTGTCCCCTGTCACAACTTGCAGTTTCTGCCGTGAATAAAGTATGGCGTCTTAATGGGGATTCTCTTCCTGGTGATGCGGATGACCTCGCATTTGGATGGGTTGAATGACATTGAAACCAGTCACGCTCCCACTGCTGTAACCTGTCCATGTCATCTTGTAAGGCTTTGGCATCTTCTGTAGTGCGAATTGTCCTGTACAAGAGACCCCAGGCCATAAAATAGTCGGTGCCGCATTTTGTAAACAACTTCAGTGATCAACCAACTACTAAATTCACTTTCTCTGAATCACTCGGCTTTCTCCAGTCAAGAGGTTACCAATGACAGTGCTCCAGCTAGGATTTTAAAAAGACAGGGTGCAACTTTTTAAAAAGGGCACTTTGGGGGAGGGGGTGTCCCCCACGCCTGATTGGGGGGATTGGGGTCCTCTTAAGAGATCCCTTAAGAGATATATAGAATTTTTTTTTTAAAGACTTCTCTTGAACCGCTTGATGGATCTACATAAAATTTGTTCTGAAGCATCCTAATAAGGTCCTTTCTCAAATTTAGGGCACTTGTCAATGTCTTCTGTTTCATGTATAAAAATATCATGAGCAAGATGATTCAGGTGAGCGATTCAGGCCCATCTTGGCCCTCTTGTTTATTAACTAGATCAAATTAAGGAACAATCTGTGATCTACTTATTGCAGTTATGGTTTGCACCTTCAAACATTACAACTGGTCTGCGTTTGTATTTTATTTTGTTTAATTAAATACTTCTCTCATTTCAGATAATTTGCTCCCTTTAAAAAGCAAGTCATGGTCATGGAAACTCCTAGTCCTCAGTGCGTTGGCCGTGAATTTGTGAGGCAGTACTACACATTGCTAAATGAGGCCCCACTGCATCTTCACAGGTACCAGTAACTAATGTGTGTTTTGATTAAAATTTAATGTGAAATAACTTATAACATATATTACATATGGATATTATTGTTTGTCTTATGAATTCATTTATCATTTCTAATGAATCTTGTCTTTCTCTTCAGAGATCTATTATTTTGATTACAGGCACATATCATTTTCTGATGTATACACATAATATTATCAACTGCTTGTACGTTTTCAGATTTTACAGTCATAATTCAAGTTTTGTACATGGTGGTGTTGAGAAACCTGGAGAAGAGCAGCCGCCAGTCATGGGACAACAAGTAGGTTCAAATATTTTATTATTATGCTTGAGGATTTTTTGACAAAATATTATACAAGTAAGCAGAATATATATGAGCCAGTCTCCAGGAAAACCTATATGTAACAGGATTTTGATAAAGCTATAAAATAAGGAAAAATACATATCTATTGATTCTATTTTAAGTAATTGACCCATATAGTACTATACCTTAGCTTTAAATTTTCATATGAATTATGTCGAAAACACATACTTCGTCGCTATGGTGACCAATTTCTGAAAAGTACTCCGATTGAGAAAAACGAGGACGTAGTTGTTTAAAACCGAAGTAGCCTTTCTCTGAATGCAAACAATTTCGCTTTTGATATATATTTTGAAAAATGAAACATAATTATAGAATTTGGTTCTATTTTGAACAGTTTATGTCAAGTATTGATCAAATGGTGTAAAAATGAAATACTTATTTCAGTTACGTTGAATAACGTTTGAATGACGTTTGCGACGTCACAGAAAAAGCTCCGAATAGGGACTCTACAAAAACAGCTTTAACTTCCTTAAAACTCGAGATATTAACATAATTTCTTTTGCAATTTGCTTATTAACATTATCCTGTAATACTATGGAAAATCTTAAAGTCAATATTTTTGTCAAAATAGCAGGTTTTCCTGGAGACTGGCTCACATATATATATATATATATAGGGAGTGAATCTTCTGCATTATAATATAAACAGGAAAATAGTTTTAGGATCCAGTATTTCAGTCTGACTGGTCACCGTTGGTAAATTATACACTTGGTATTTTGCACTTCAATATTTTTACATTGCTCTTGTTATTAAATGCAACTTTGTTTTCTTTAATTAATGTTTCACTGAAGTATCTTCTACTTATTTCAGGCTATACATAAGAAAATAATGTCCCTTAACTTCCGCGATTGTCATGCGAAGATTCGCCAGGTCGACAGCCAAGCCACTGTGGGCAATGCTGTTGTTGTACAGGTACACTTAGTCTTTACGATAGTTGTAATCTTTCAATTTTAGATAAAATCATATTGTTTTGTATAAGTACAATCTTATTTATCCATTTTTAAAACGCTCCGAATCCCTGGCACATTCTTTCAATAGTTGGATGATGCTTGTATTGTTTAATTTGCTATACAAATAAATATACAAGAAATCAACTGATATTGAAGCTGCCAGTGCCATTTATGAGCATATCTCATTATCTAGTATTTCAATATGTACTTTCTGAGTTGTTAACTAGATTCATCATCATGGTATTGGTTCTTGTAGGTTACCGGTGAGCTGTCAAACAGTGGTCAACAAATGCGCCGTTTCATGCAGACGTTTGTTTTGGCGCCACAATCACCGAAGAAATACTATGTACACAATGACATATTCCGCTACCAGGATGAGGTGTTCCATGATAATGATACAGACACAGAAAACCAGGAAGACACACAAGGTATGTCAGTTATCAAGTATGTAAGTAGCAGA
This sequence comes from Spisula solida, assembly GCA_947247005.1. NCBI lineage: Eukaryota > Metazoa > Mollusca > Bivalvia > Venerida > Mactridae > Spisula > Spisula solida. The sequence goes on along the minus strand of OX365944.1, from coordinate 67,109,575 downwards.
CTTTACGGTGGTTGTAGAAATGTTGGGACAAGTCCCAAACCTAATGTCTAGCAATTTAAATTCCCTATAGTGTTTTAATGGCATGTACTGCAGTTTCTGGTAGAAATTCCAACATTTGATTGTGTTCAAACTTTGCATATATAAGTGAACATAGTATCATTTTAGAAACAGAAAAATGCAAAGGAAATTAGATTTCACCATGCTCATACAGGAGTTGTCTACCCTTAAAGCTTAATCATCGTAAAATTTTGCGTAACTCCTGAACAGTGACATTGATATTTCATTCCATCTTTTGTACAAGAAACTGCACCAAGTATCAATTAATACTTTTTTCTAAAGAATCTTTATGGTAATAACATCTACATCTAGCTGGGCTTTTTATGCTCCCCGAAAATTCGGGGGAGCATATAGTTGCCGCTTTGTCCGTCTGTCGTTCCGTCTGATATTTTTGTCCGGCGCCTAACTCAAAAAGTATGTGAGGTATCATCATGAAACTTCATAGGTGGATAGATCTGAATGAGTAGAAGTGCAGTGCTCAAGAACCACAACTCTACATAACCTATTTTTGCAGTTATTGCCCTTTGTTATTTTTCATATAGAGGATCTTGCATGAGTGCTCATTACATACGAGTTTTGTTAAACAAGTGGACAAAATGATATGACACGAGGCTTTGCCGAGTGTTATATCGTTTTTGTCGACGAGTTTAATAAAACTCGTATGTAATGAGCACAAATGTAAGATTCTATTTATCACATAACATTAGGCCGCTCCTATTCGTTCAAAATGATGATGTACGCTGCATATGTTTCAGCCAAAATTTAGCTGTACAACGAACGTGAAGTCATGGGTCAATCAATGCATGGATTGGCTTACGTCGTGTCAGGCTAGTTTGCATATTTATTGCACACTCTGGGAGTGCCGAACGATATTTACGGCACTGCTTTATGGCACTGCTGGACCGCAGATTATGTGATAAACTTAATTCTTGTCTGGGCCATAACTCAAACAGTATTGAGATATCAATTTGAAACTTCATAGGTGAATAGATCTCATTGTGGGGAAGTCAGTGCATAAGATCCATTACTCTTCATAGCATATTTTTGAAGTTATGGCCCTTTGTAATTTTCCTTCTTAATTCCTGTCTATGCCATAACTCGTACAGTATTAGAGATATCAATTTGAAACTTTATAGTTGAATAAATCTCATTAGGTTGTAGTGCAGTGCCAGAGAACCATAAATCTCTTTTGCATATTTCTGGAGTATTTTTTCTATGACAAACATCCCACGGGGAGCATCACCCGTCACTGACAGCTCTTGTTTTCAAAGGTAGGAGAAGGGGATTTTCTTTGCATTTTGGGTAAATCACTCATAATTTTTGCAAAAGGGGAAGAAAAAACTTCATGTAAATTGGAGTTTAGAGGAAAACAGCATGATTTAAAGAATTTCCTTAGGGTAAGACGTCTGTAAACGGCCCCTGCTATAGAAGGTAGAAAAGCCCTGTCTTGTAAAATTCATTGACTGGTTCCAAAATTTAGATGTGTTGTGGTTTTCCCCTTTTCAGCTGATATCTGATTTTGGACACAGTCTGATATGCTCTTAAGATGATGTTTCTGCTATGGGGTAGGGTTCTTTAACCTTTTCAAAAACAAGCATCCCACAATATTTTCAGTTGTGTAATAGCTGCTTTATGAAGGAAGGAAGGACAGGTCTTGTTCATGTCTATTATGCTGCTATTTATCTGATATTTTCAGATGGCTATTATGTATGACTTTATCTATTGCAGATTCAGAAAGTGAGATTGTTGAGCCTGTTGGTGTTCAACAAGAACTCTTGTCTGACTCACAGCAGTACTTTGATAGCCATTCTGCCCCACTGAGGTAAAATATTTGTTTTGTATTTGTAATCCCTTAAAGGATAAATAAAAGATTCAAAAACTGGGGTTCAAACCACTGAAAAAATGGTTATCAGATGGTATGGTTGTGAAAGTTTAATCATGGGGGACTGCAGTTATGGGTCTGGTTTGGAAACAAATTTTCGTGGAATTGACATTTACATTATATGGCTTGTGAAGTCTCGTCTGTTTACCGACTGGCAATATTCTCTTATATATATGATCGAAACAAGAATATGAACTGTGCAATACCAAATGTATTTTTGTAATGGTACTTATTTTAGGTTTCGGAAAATAATTTTGCTCAGGAAGCAGGCGTTTCATTTGCCAAATTGATTTCAAAACTCTTGCAATGAAGGATGCCACTATAAATAATCTCTGTTTTAGCAATGGTACTGGGTTCTTGGAAGAAGAACAGGTGGAAACACCTACCACACCCAAGTCAGAGCCAGAGGAACCAGCAGAACCAGAAGAACAAATACCAGCACAGATTGAAACATATGAACCTTCAAAAGAAGAGCCAAGTATTGGACTACCTAAAGTTGAACCTATTCAACCAGAAGAGCCTGTTCAAGGTTTGTAGTCTTTGAAGTATTCAAAAATGCTGGGTGGACACAAGCCTTGAAAATGTGGTCTTTGAATTCTTTATGCAGCCATCAGGGTTGATACAAACTTTGAAAAGTCTATGAAATTAGAACATCTGTTTGATCCACTAATTCATTGATATTAGTGGCTTGTATGAGTTGTAACCTTTTTTATTGTGGAAAATTGTTTTATGGAAAGATTGGTACATTTCATGTCAATGCCATGATGCGTGTAATTTGCGTCCGATGGTTAGCCTTGCTACAGTTGCCTACTGTGATTATGCTTGGCTTACTCACTTGACGATAACCTTCACTGAGCTTGACTGATAATTATGCCTTGATTTATACTGTGACTTCTATCACATGCATGATCAATACCAGGATTTCAAGAGCAAGAACAATAACTCATCCCTTGGTGTTTTTATTGGCATGTGTCCTTTCCAGGGGTTCCATAAGTATGGGGGTTTTGACCCTTGAAATTTCCAAAAGGCCACATTTTGACCCTCAACATTTTGGTTTGAAGGTCATTTCTTCTTGAAATCATGGATATTTTGCCTATAAAATGGTAAACTTTAATTAAAAGTATTGAAATGACCCTTCAGATTCAGCAGGTAGTGGAACCCCTGCTTTCAAAGAATGGTAAACATAAATTTTCACATAGGTGTCATAATGTTATATCTGTCAGTCCAAACATTGATAGACCAAAATGATTGTGATCATATGACAATGATTAAACAGCACATGATCCTGACCCTAATACCACATTAGTAATGACTTGTGTATGACCCTCAGTTTAAAAACTGTTCAAATTGGTTTTTGATATCTATTTATATGATTCAAACATGTTTATTTTATGTAGAGGAGCCACGTAAAACATTCTCCTGGGCTGATCTAGCTAGTAAAGGAACACGAGGGCCAGTCTCACAGATGCCAGCACCATCTGTACCACAGAGTACTAATCCAGTACCAGGTTTTGGTTCACGACAAGAAATGAAACAGGACACCAGTCCAACTGCTCCAAAGGAACAAAGAGCACCAAGGTATGAGGATGTTAATGGGACTGCCTGTTTCGCTTATTTATGTTTTCAATGCTAGCGCTTAACTGATAGGAAATATATCGATGTATCGACAACATGTTTTGCCAATCAATTCATGATTCACATTTTTAAAAAATCGATACATGGGTAAAATGAATGAAACCTACCAAAGTCATTATTTACCAGCACAAAACACTACTATTTTCATAATGTGAATCTACAATGCCCAATATATACAGTGTAGAATGGCTAAATGAGTGAATCATGACTGATGGACCTGTTACTGGTTTATCAATATTATATGTACAAAACAATGTATCTTTGATAATTTTCTGCCGATATATCGTAATCATTGATATGCCTCAGATTGAATCAATGACAGCTTTATTTAGTGCAACTTTTAGTTGTGTAACAGTAGCTTAAAATATTTGATTAATATTGCTATGATGTTTGTAATTTGCGTCAGATGTTTGAAGTTGGTGACAGTTGCCTGCTGTCAGAATGCCACTTCACGCTAGTGATGACCAAAACTACTGAGCAGATAGACTTGTTGAGGGTTTCTCGATAAGTTACCTCAATATACTACTTACTGTAATAATAATGAAATACAGACCAATTATAATGCTTGGATGTGTGATGTAAATTTATGTTCTAGTAAGAATACAACCAGTGGTCCGTTGCCTAAGCCAAGTGCTACCGAGTGCCTTTATAGACAGCAGGGACTACGTCACATGGAAAGCCTGCATAGCGCTATCCTATGTTAGCGGTCTTCGGGATGTAGAATTTCTTGCTGGCAGATAGAAAGTTATACTATCACCTATATTGTACAACAAGTCTTGAACTGACTGTTTATATAAATAAGGCAAATGAACATTGTGTGTTTCTTGCATTATTTATGTTGTCTTAATTGGGAGTGCTATAGTGTTAATAATGTGCGGATGACTGGCATGTACTGCTAATAGGACTTAATTGAGCATATTGTTGTTGAATGAAAACTGTTATAAACATTTACAACTCATACTTGCTTAATTTGTGTGCCAGTTAGTTGATAACAAAGTTTGTGATTCTGTTATAGGGGAGGTCGTGATCGACCGGACAACAGAGGTCGTGATCGGGACCGTGTCAGTTTAACACGTGATGAAGGTGAGGGTAACATGGATAGACGGGGCGCTCGATTCCCGGACAGTCATCAACTATTTGTTGGTAATCTACCACATAATGTTGCAGAAAAGGAATTAAAAACTTTTTTTGAAGGTAAATATTGATCTTGTTGAAATCGTATTTCATCCAACAGTCTTCTTAAGACTTATGCTGTTCCGTATAAACATGTAAATTCTGCATTGATAGTCCCGTCTGTTGGACCTTGCCTCTTGTGTAAGTAATGCTAAACTTGAAAGTGACTCGGATCATGTATGTAGCTGCTACTACCGGTCTGATTACAATAAGATGTCGGGGGTCCATACACATACTTACTCTACATAGTCTTCTTACTTAGTCTACATATTGAAAACACATTGTATGTATTTGTAAGTTTAACCAAACTATAAAAGGTGTCCCTGATTGTTTAATGCATTCATGTATGTATTGTTATATTGCATTGTGATTGTATTTTCACATTGTTGTGTCTAGTACATATTTCAATCATTGCCCAAAGCTAATGCATCTAAATGTTCTCATTTGATGTAGTTGTTCAAACTAAGAAATTGCAATGTGTATGTTAATTGTCACTTGGCCTTTAGTTGTCAGGTTGTTTTAGATAATTTATCAAACAACATTAAACAGGTAAACATTGGTTTCCTGGATTACGTCAGGTTTGATTGACAATAATTGGTGAAAAAAGGAATTATCTAATGTGGAGTATTTACTGACCATATATTCTATACATTGAACTTAGTCAAACTTCCATTTCATCCATGATTTTGCCATTTTATATTATAGCACATGATTTAAACAGAAACCTAGTATATTTATCACAGAATACTAGAGTCCCATCTTGTAAAATAAGGAGCAATATCTTAATATTGTGAACTACACCTTGTTTTCTTTACAGGATTTGGTAGTGTTGTTGAATTACGTATAAATACTAAAGGTGGCAGTGCCAGTAAGGTACCAGTAAGTACTGTCAGGTCATTTATTTTCGTTGGTTTAACTTTCGTGGACTAGGTGTAGTTTTTTGTTATCTCTCAATCCTGTTAGTTTTATTCTTCAAAATAGAAACAAAATGTAACATTATAAAGGGGAGTGTCTTTCACTTTTTGAGTGAAATTTGTTTATGGGAACAATGTATTTGAAGAACAGTTTTTTATAGGGCTTGGGTGATTTTATGCTAATATTCTGTTCCATATGGCCAGTATGTTTTACAAACGTTTTCTTAAGAGGTTTTTAATACTGTTAAGGGATCCACGAAATATTAATCCATTCAAATTTTGATGATTTTACAGTATAGTAAGGAGAGTGTTATTTGGGGTGCTAAATACATGTACAAACAAGTTGACCCATGTTATCAATTATTTAAATCAGAATATATCTTACTTGTATGTTCTTTACTTAACTGTTTCATAGTAGAAACTGTGATTGCTGCATATTTTATTAGTTTTCTTCTGATAATAAGTTATTTTTGGCCAGATTTTCTAACGGAAAAAACTGGTTATTAGATTTGCCAATTAGTTTCCGTTGGATAACTTCTGTTACCAATGAGATATCTTAATGAATCTTGCTGTGTCAGTAGCTTATGTGAAAAACATTGCTTGGGATTGAACATGGGGCCGGTGGTACGAAACACCATGTATCAATCTCAGCAAAGGTTTCGTGGAATTTACACATCTTATAAACTAAGTTTTCTTTCTTTTGAGCAATTCTGTGTTGAAATGTATCAATGTTAGAGCATCGTTATAATGTAACTATGAAGATCCCATAAGTCCACATGATTACACTATGCCATTTCGGTCATTGTTGATGAGTATGATTTTATATTTCAGAACTTCGGCTTCGTAGTGTTTGACAACCCAGAACCAGTACAGCATGTTCTTCAAAAGAAGGTGAGCAATAACATTACAGTCTAAACTTTATCTTAATCCATCTGATAAGAGAGTAGCAAGACTGAGAACAAATCTCATGTGCAGCTTTTTGGAACAAATATCACAAATGATGTTCCTTGATGACACATCTTGTTAACTACATTTCTATAGGGATTGTCTCCCTTCCAATACTCGTTATTGGAAACTGATTGGTAATGGATATGGGATTGGGGTGTGAATTAATGTATCTATATATGAGTCAAGGGGATACATCTAATATGATTGCTTAGAGCAATTAATGTATTATGTAAGGCTATAAGCTATATATGCTTTGTCTTTATTAAACGTTCTGTTCTGTTGAAAATGCCAATGTATCAATTATTGGTTGAATGTCTGGCCACCTCACAGTCTTATTTATATCAACCTCTCATTTAGTAAATAGACTATAATTATACTTCAAAATATTTACTTTTGTCAGTACCTTAAGAATAGATAGCTAATTTTTGTGAGTGCTCTTATAAATCTCTTATGATGTAGCAAATATTGGCCACACCATTTTTATGTGAAATATGTACTAGATAAGGTGTTATAGTGTAACTGTAAGTTGTAATTGCACAATAATGCAGACATTCATCTTGTCTTTGATCTGAAATTGTCGTAGGAGTTCATGTTGATAGATGTATCACTATAAACTGTCTTTACTGATCAAAGCAATGATGCGTGTAATTTGCGTCCGATGGTTAGCCTTGCTACAGTTGCCTACTGTGATAAAGCTTGGCTTACTCACTTGACGATATCCTTCACTGAGCTTGACTGATCATGTATGACTTCTCTCATATCATTAGATAGTGTAACAGCTTTATGTCATACGTACATACATCGAAAAAAAATTTTTATTGATACCTTGTTTGATGAACATTTATTTTACTAATAAAATTTGAAATACTGTGAGTTTTCAGAATCATGTGTTTGGGTCACATAACTATGGCTTATTTTGCTTCAATGACAAATTTACTTTGATATTGTCAATGTCCTCCCCCCCCCCCCCCAAATTCTGGTTACTTTGCAATTGTTACAATTTGTTCTTCAACATTGTTTGGATTGGTCAGTGCAATGATGCGTGTAATTTGCGTCAGATGTCATCGCTAGCTACAGTTGCCTACTGTCATGATGCTAGGATGGTTACTTGATGATAGATTTTACTGAGCTTGATCAAAGCATTTCTGTGTTTAGTATGACTTGGTCAGATCATTTTCTCAGTCGGTTGTGTTGAGCATTGTGCTTTGTATGTTTTCTGTGCTCCGTTAGTTTAGTGCTGCCTTTCCTGTCAGACTTGATATTACCTTTTTATGCCCCCCTATCAATAGATGGGGAGGCATATAGTGATTCACCTGTCCGTCCGTCCGTCCGTCCTGGTTAACCCAAATTGACCGTTTCTTCTAGCATTAATATGGCTTGCTACAAAGCTTTCATACTTGCATGGATGTTGTGTATGAACACTCTCCACACGCCTGTATCACCTAACCCCATTTTGACCTTCACCTTGACCTAATTTTGGACTTAGACTTATTTATGGACAAGGCTTCCACAGGGGGCATAAGCGTTTATTGAACGCAGTCTTGTTTTATGGTCTGTAAATTTCTACATATTAGGTGGATGTACATTTTGTTACTCTGTCTTCTATAAATTGTCTAATGATGTTTGAATTGGTCAAAGTAATGATGTGTGTAATTTGCGTCAGATGTCATCGCTAGCTACAGTTGCCTACTGTCATGATGCTAGCATGGTTACTTGATGATAGATTTTACTGAGCTTGATCAAAACATTTCTGTTGAACATTATCTGTTATAATTATGTGAAGTATGTTATATATATCACTTTGTTAATGTTAGGTAGATGTTCTTGTTTTTAATAAGTTTGTCTTTCCGTGTTTGAATTGGTCAAAGCAATGATGCGTGTAATTTGCGTCTGATGTCATCGCTAGCTACAGTTGCCTACTGTCATGATGCTAGGATGGTTACTTGATTTTACTGACTATGATCAAACATATTCTGTTGACCTTAATCTGTTGAATGTGAAGTACGGTATATATATTGCTTTCTAGGTGGATGTTCATTTTGTTACTTTGTCTTCAATAAGTTTGTCTGGCATTGTTTGAAATGGTCAGTGCAATGATGCGTGTAATTTGCGTCGGATGTCATCGCTAGCTACAGTTGCCTACTGTCACGATGCTAGGATGGTTACTTGATGATAGATTTTACTGAGCTTGACCAAAGCATTTCTGTGTTTAGAATGACTTGGGCGGATCATTTTCTCAGTCGGTTGTGTTGGGCATTGTGCTTTGTATGTTTTTATGTTTTCTGTGCTCCGTTAGTTTAGTGCTGCCTTTCCTGTCATACTTGATATTACCTTTTTTTATGGTATGTAAATTGCTTTCTACATATTAGGTGGATGTACATTTTGTTACTCTGTCTTCAATAAATTGTCTAATGATGTTTGAATTGGTCAAAGCAATGATGCGTGTAATTTGCGTCTAATGTCATCACTAGCTACAGTTGCCTACTGTCATGATGTTAGCATGGTTACTTGATGATAGATTTTACTGAGCTTGATCAAAACATTTCTGTTGAACATTATCTGTTATATGTGAAGTATGTTATATATATCACTTTGTTAAAGGTGCTGCCTCACAGATTTGGCTAAATTTTTTGTATATCGTGATTTTCTAACCTAACCAAGTATTGATGTAATAGAAAGCCACTGACGGTTGCTTTATGAAATATTTGGTGCAAATAAGCAATTTTAACCACTCTCGATATCGCCCACTGAGTATTTTTTTCTTGAAAAAAAAGCGCTAAGTTTCCTTCCAACATGCTTTGTGAATTATGTAATTCACACGTGATTGAACTGTAACGTCAGCAAACTACAGCGTAAACATCAGTGAGGTATTTGGTTCGTTTTTCCATTCGTTTTCATCAAATGCGAAAAAAATTCAGGCAATTTAAGTAATAGTAGTGTTAATTCTATAGGGTATTAATACCCTATAGAATTTTTGATGTAAAAATACTGAATAACTACAAAATGCCGATGTTTCGCAAGTTATTTTAGAGGTCAATGTGGTTGTTTATGGCATATTCAGGCAACTATACCAAAATAACGCAAATATTTGACAATTTTATTTTATTTTTACAATACACAAAAACGTGAGGCAGTCCCTTTAATGTTAGGTAGATGTTCTTGTTTTTAATAAGTTTGTCTTTCCGTGTTTGAATTGGTCAAAGCAATGATGCGTGTAATTTGCGTCAGATGTCATCGCTAGCTACAGTTGCCTACTGTCATGATGCTAGGATGGTTACTTGATGATAGATTTTACTGAGCTTGATCAAAACATTTCTGTTGACCGATATAAGTTGTATGAACGATATTTATGTCTGATGATCATCCCATTGAAGAAGTGCGCTTTGCATATCTTGATTTAACATTAGCCTGGCAGACTATGTGGTTTCTAGTCAATAACTTCAGTTTTACTTGCATGCAATGTTTTTCGGCGGATTTTATAGCAGTTTATGGGCTTCATTGTCAATTGAAAATCATTCATATTTTATCCCAATTTCAAGCAAAAAAATCCCAATTCAGAGTGAATAAAAATTCTGAAAAACGCTCTTTTTACTGTACACATAAACTTGTATGAAATAACTAAGTTAAAGTTAATTGAACAAAAACACTGGCATATATGAAGTTGGGTAGTAACCAATAGATGATCCCATTTGAACTTGGGGTCAAAAGGTCAAGGTCATAATCATTAAATGTGGCTGTCATGTTCTTCAAATATTTTTGGTTGACTTATGTTTAATGCTTATCTTGCTACTTTGGCTACAATTCATCATTAATTTCTGAATATTGTTTGAATTGGTCAAATCAATGATGCGTGTAATTTGCGTCGGATGTCATCACTAGCTACAGTTGCCTACTGTAATGGTGCTAGGATGGTTATTTGATGATAATTTTAACTGAGCTTGACCAAACATATCTGCTGACCTTTATCTGTTTTGTTTACAGATTCATAAGTGTATCCTTTGTGAAATAATGTGAAATCTGTGGCTTTGTGTGAACTTCTTACTCCCTGTACATAGTGATCTAATGGTGATATTGATATGTCTTTTTCTTTTACAGCCAATTAAATTTCACGAGCATCGTTTGAACGTTGAGGAGAAGAAGCCGAGAGGAAGTGAAGGTCGTCCTGTAGGTCGAGGTGCCCCACAGCGTTCAGGAAGTGCAAGCGGTGGTGGGTTCAGCAGTCGGGGTAATAGTGCAGGGCGTGGCATGGGTCCCCGTGGTGGTGGAGGACCACCAGGGATGCGTGATGGTCGTGGAGGGGGAGGAGGAATCAACAGAGGAGGTGGTGGTATGTCTGGCCAGCGACGTTGAGGGGTGATGTGACGGTGCTTAGTTCTATGTAGAAAGTATGCAATTCTGAGAAATGTGGGGACATATCATTATCGTCACTTAGTGTCCAGCAAGATAGTAAAATCATACAAAATATTCAGCCTCGCCCCAACGACCAGTGTTTTATGTGTGATAAAAGTGGTCGATGGACGGTTGTTGCATGTGAATTTAACACATATTTATACTCTTTTAATTTATTTCAACCTTGACGAGCTTGGTGTGATGTTGCGGAGACAGGACTAGGAGTTACCATGATCATATATATATCTATATAAATGCATGTGAGCATTATTGATGTTCACAAAGGGAGCTAAATAAATTGATGTGCTATTTTATACAAATGTTGAAGTAATAATTTATACTTGCAGTTTTTTCATTGACATTGTACATATATAATGTTCATTACACAAGCATTCTGAACCTACGTCTCATATATCTGTCATCATTGTTGTCCATGTATGAATCCCTCTGGAAGTATGGGTGTGTGTAGAGAGTGTCAGATTGTGCTTTTTGAAAGCAGAATTGCATATTTTCAAAAATGGTTTTCTTGGGGGGGGGGATAATGTAGTATTTATACTGTATCATTTTCATGTTTGCCAAAGGTTTATAGTCACGTCATTTGATCAGGTTTTCAAATGTTTGATATGTATTGTAAAAAAGTACAAAAAACTTATAAAAAAAGTATTAAATAAAAAAGCAGCTTGTTTCTAAATGCAGAAATTAATCATCCTAGGTATGTTTCTGATGAAGTAGTTATAATAACTTAAAGTGTTGATATTTGCAATACAATAAAGCCTAATATTTGTGTTGTTTTTGACAAGTTGTATTGAGGTTATCTTGTTACCATTTCATAATAGATTATTTTTGTGAAACATTTAATTAATGCTGAATACTCGCTTTCTATTTATAGATTTTGCATTTAAGACGTTACATGTACACACATTTTTGGCATAGTCCTGCACTTCATATTTATGCATACACTGTCTCCAACTTATGTGTATACCTTCGTGGCAGATGGGGTGGAGCTTAGAAGGGGGAGGAGCTTAGAGTTTATACAGATCAGTCTTGCATGTTAAATGTGTGAACATCCAAGTTTAGTTATTTCTGAACAATTTTTTGTATATATAAGTATTAAGTTGGAAAAATTTTGTTTAAGAAGAAAACATTGATATATTTTTTTTGTTCAAACAGCAAAAATATCCCATGATTTCATGACTGACAATTTGAATTTTTTTTCTTCATTTAAAATGTTATCACCATCCAGTTATGTTCACAGCAAATAGAGGTGTTGATGTGTTATTGACTAGTTGTAGACTTGTGACTGTATGTGTTTACATGTGTAAGAAATCCCATCGTTAAATTGTTTTGAAGCTTACATGATTCAGAAGTCAGCATCGTTCATTTATCAGTTGAGACATGATGTACATGAATTTGTTTTGGTTTCTAAGCTTCATAAATATAAACTCCAAGCCATCGAGGGTATGCATCAAATAAATAGTGCATCCCGGTGTACTGATCTATTAAAACAGGTGTATGTTTTATAGACAAAATGGGGCTTGGGTATACTCGCCGTTCATAATTATTTTATTGTGATAGCATTTGTTGTTAGATTTGAAGTGTTTAAAACACATAACTTGTTGTTTACGGTGTAAATTTGGAAGTTTAAGTCCAAATGTATGGTTGCTTCAAATGTTGCCATTGATCGATCTGTTCCTACAAATTTGGGGCTTATTGTGAAAGGTCTATGTGCATAGACAGTTGTGATAATGCTATTTTGTTGTATGAAATTCTACAGTTTAAACTGTTTGTCTCTATACTGAGCAGATATATACAGTAATTATGTTGTTAAATAGTTTTAATCAATGTTTAACCAAGAACAGTTATTTCTGTTGTTTATATATCTATCTAGCTGGATTTTTAAAAAGCGAATACTGAAATAAAAAATGTTAGTTATGATCAGCGAACATAATATTATTGCATGGCAGATAACCATGTGTAGTTACTTTGTGCCATCTTTAATTGTATAAAAGGACCCTATTACTTACATAATTGTACTGATTTTGTTTCACAACTACTTATGTGACCATGAATGTTCATGATTTTGTATGAAGTTGATTTTCACTCGAGTTCCTTTTGGTCCTGTGTAAAGTAGCTTATTAGACAAATCTTAGAAGTCTGGATGCTTGTTTATTCTTCCTTACAATTTCCTCGAATAAAACATTATCTATAAATTGAAATCGTTCTGTCCGTGTTATTTTACCTTGAAATGGCATTCTTCTCTCTATTATACAATATATTATTATACCCTTGCAAATAAAGTTTAAAGGGGTATAAAAGGAGTCATCTTGCAGTCAGCACATCATTGCAGGAAATTTATGCTACAAACTACTTCTACAGTCTTAAAGGGATTTCAACGAAACTTGACACACATAATCAGTATCAAGTTTAGAAGTGTGTGAAACAATTTTCAAGCATGTATTTGCGTGAATAGTTTTCATGTGTGGGTCAAGGTGTTGCAGAGTTATTGCCCATGATGTTATTGCCATTGTGACTTGTAAAAGCAGTATGGAGGGGGTATCAATCAATCATAATTCAATGATAGTTCTAGCTCATTTTGTACTGAAGTGAAATTCCTATGTCTCTCAGGACTGACTGTAGTTGCTCCATGTTTGTACTCATCCTGTGTAAGGAATACAAGAGAATGCAAAGTCTTCATTGTCAATGTTCACATGTATGAGTTGTAAAAATGTGTTTTGAGTGTTTTTTTGGCCGTTTCCGTGACGGCTCGTGTCTATTTTGATTTTTTACTTGTGTTGTGTTTGTTTTATTGCGAAACGCTTTGTGGATGGTTTCATCATCATTACAATTTATCATGTAAATAATTATTTATGTAACAAATCTTGTTTCTTTTTCGTGCAAGTTTTGAATGAATTACTGGCCTGCCGTCTTGTTTTATCTTTGCATACATTTTACAGTCTTTTTTTGTATTCGTAAATCATTTCTTTCAATTCAAAGGTAAAAAAATAAATTCCAAAAGTTCTCACTATGCAAAAAAACTCAAGAGAACATAAAAAATAACGACTTAAATTCAGTTCAAGCGTACCTACCATTGGACATTAGTGGTGTATGGATTGTGTGATCATTTATACCACGATGTTGAAGAACCAGGTTATGTTCCTCATTAACCCTTTACTCCAGGTCAACCATAGTATCTCATCCATCTGGGTACAATTTGTTTCAAATTACAGTGCAGGCCTGTGATTCTTCCTGCTTTAGGCAGATTGAAACTAAGTTAGTTACTAGTTTTCGAGGGCATTCAGCCGTTCAGCCACCCTTTTGTCTGTAATGTTTACAAAAAAAGGGTCCAGAATCAATCTGACTTAGCAAAAATACTGTTTTTGCAAGAGTGATTGAGGAGGGAAAGGTATTTAAACCTTTTTGCTCTTTGGACAATCACAGGCCTGCATATGTAGATGGTGAATACAACTAATGTGGTATCCGAGTACTATTGGTGTACAAAGTATTGATATATGGAGGAAAGGGTTAAGTGTCCATGTAATGATGTACAGCTGTTTTAGTTTTGTTTCTATACAGTACAGTCTTTGTTTATTTGTGTTAGTTCTCACATTCCTGTGTAGTGAATTCGTCGTTCATGTTGATATGTGCTCACCCAACACAAATATTTAATTATATACAATAAAGTCTTTCTATTGTGGTTTAATTCTGTGACTTGAATACACAGTCATATACTGTCTCTGAGCAAAACTATACGAATGAAGTGTTAGCATGCTTGTCATATAGAGATAATACAATTTATTTATTACATACTTAATCCATTTATATTACAATTGCATTTATTAAGAAATTAGTGATAACAAATTAGTGTTTGAACTACAAACTTAGAAAGATCTGGAACTCAAATAGTTTTACTTGAATTTATTTCAAAACTTAATATATTATTGGTTGCATATTCAGTAAGTCAGCACAGTTGCAGTGTAACATTCACATTTGAAACGAAACGGTACATGTTTGAAATTATTTGGTTTATATTATTACATATTCTCCTTGTTCCTTATTGGTGCACCTTGTTCAAGTTTTTGCTCAGATATGTAGGAGATATATGGACTTGTCTGTTCTATGTCATATGTGTGTTATACCTAACACTTGTTTCTTTGTTTTTCATTAATTTTGTATTTAATGATGTAACAACAGAAATATTCACAGAATTGTGGATCTATTCACAGAGTTGTGGATCTATTCACAGAATTGTGGATCTATCCTCAGAATTGTGGATCTATTCACAGAATTGTGGATCTATTCACAGAGTTTAGGATCTATTCACAGAGTTGTGGATCTATTCACAGAATTGTGGATCTATTCACAGAGTTGTGGATCTATTCACAGAATTGTGGATCTATTCACAGAGTTGTGGATCTATTCACAGAATTGTGGATCTATTCACAGAGTTGTGGATCTATTCACAGAATTGTGGATCTATTTACTCATGTAT
Organism: Spisula solida; assembly: GCA_947247005.1. Classification (NCBI taxonomy): domain Eukaryota; kingdom Metazoa; phylum Mollusca; class Bivalvia; order Venerida; family Mactridae; genus Spisula; species Spisula solida. Next base: position 67,094,088 of record OX365944.1, on the reverse strand, counting down.
CAGTGTTCCAGCTATTATTATGAAAACTTCAGTAGTTATAAAAGATCCACTAATGAAACAACAGATAAATAAATTTCTATGAAAATTGCTCTGTATTGTTATCTCTTTTATACTAATTTATCACTCTCATCACCTCATTCCTGATGTATTGTTGTCTATACTGTTGATTCCAATCTACTTCAAAGGTGACCTACCAAAGCTACCATGTTATGATGACATCTGTAGGGTTTATATCTGGCTCTGGATACCATGTTATGATGACATCTGTAGGGTTTATATCTGGCTCTGGATACCATGTTATGATGACATCTGTAGGGTTTATATCTGGCTCTGGATACCATGTTATGATGACATCTGTAGGGTTTATATATGGCTATGGATACCATGTTATGATGACATCTGTAGGGTTTATATCTGGTTCTGGATACCATGTTATGATGACATCTGTAGGGTTTATATCTGGCTCCTGATACCATGTTATGATGACATCTGTAGGGTTTATATATGGCTCCTGATACCATGTTATGTTGACATCTGTACGGCTTATATCTTGCTCCTGATACCACGTTATGATGACATCTGTAGGGTTTATATCTGGCTCCTGATACCATGTTATGATGACATCTGTAGGGTTTACATCTGGTTCCGGATACCATGTTATGATGACATCTGTAGGGTTTATATCTGGCTCTGGATACCATGTTATGACATCTGTAGGGTTTATATCTGGCTCTTGATACCATGTTATGATGACATCTGTAGGGTTTATATCTTGCTCCTGATACCATGTTATGATGATATCTGTACAGCTTATATCTGGCTCCTGATACCATGTTATGATGACATCTGTAGGGTTTATATCTGATACCATGTAGTCTCACACATAACTTCATAGAATTGACATGAACAATGAAAGAGCAAGCTGCTAATCCATGTATAGTACAGAGAATTTGACATGATCCTCTATCTTCTATAACATAGCATTATTTAACACCTAATATTTTAGTCTATGTTTATAACTTGGGTTGAATTTGTATAATAAATGGGGAGTATCACAAAGAGTCTCGAGGTGTTATACAAACACAAATCTAAAATATCCTTTATTGCACGATTTGCTGGCAAACGTAAGAACCTCGTTATATCTTCATGCATCAAGGTCGGGATCAGGTGAGATATCTTTGATTAGGGGGGTATATTGCTTTGCACATGTCTGTCGGTCGTATAAAATGGTTTCCGTTCAATAACTCAAGAACGCTTTGCCCTAGGATCTCCAAACTTTACATGAAGGTTGGTCAGCAGCAGTAGATGATCCCTATTGATTTTGAGGTCAGTAGGTCAAGGTCATTGTGACCTTTACCATTTCTGACTATTTAAATGGTTTCCGTTCAATAACTCAAGAACGCTTTGCCCTAGGATCTTCTAACTTTACATGGAGGTTGGTCAGCAACAGTAGATGACCCCTATTGATTTTGAGGTCAAAGGTCAAGGTAACTGCTATTGGGCTGCCATGGGGCATATGTGTTTTACAAACATTTCTTGTTATACAGAGTATAGTGAGTTTATTATAAACCATCTATATTTTCAACCAAGTTTTATTGACTATACTTCATTTCACAAATAAAAGCTAAACTTTTGTCACACCAATCATCGTGCCATTGGAACTGTATAGATGATGAACCTCTCCACATGACAGCACAGTCTTGTTCGTGTCCACCATCATGGAAGTTTGGCTGGTTGACGTCCCAGTCACCATTAGCAACAATAACAGGCTGGTTGTCCACCCAACGGAACTGGTTGTTAGAGTCGAAATCTTTGGCACCGATCCAAATTCCCGACTGATGGTTTACTGTAGGTGATATAAATTATTAGTACATGCTCTATACATTTGTATATAGTAAGTTTATTAGGTCATCTGGTTTGGGTCGAGGGGATGCGTTGGTCATCACTTGATATGATCCATGTTGCTTGGTTAAGTTTTATGTTAAGGTTAATCCATGTCCGACTTGCGTACTTTGCTATGCATTGCCATCTTGTGTGTGACTTTGAATTGTCTGTCTGCAACAGTATTTATGTTTAGGTCAACTTTGCTCATAAACTATTAAAGCTCTTGTTCACCATCAACACCTGACCATGTGAGGTAAAACCCATCACTGATCTGAATTTGTCCCCATTTTGGAAGGAAACTCATGGAAACAAAGTCACTCCAGTTGTTGGAGTCAAGAGATGGTAGCGTCTGCAGATCCATTATTGACATGTGATGCATAGGTCATACCGTGATTCAGGTCCATCTCAAAGGGAATGCATAAGCGCAGATAGATCTAGTCAGTTTCAATTCAAATCATGTCAACAAAGATGAAGGTGCAGAGGCTACATTTCCCCAGATGGGGAGTTTAAGACTCTTCGAAATGGTATTAACTATTAACATACGGTCACATGAGTCATTTAGTCAGGTACACGTAAGTTCATCCGGTCAGATCAGATTCCTTGTGATCGGGAGTTAAATGTACAGTCAGCTGAGTGGACGAATGTCTGTAAGTAGACTTAAACCTTTTTTGGTCCAGGCTTTAAATATATACTGTCCCAATTAGGTAAAAAAAAAATAATATTTCAATTCTAGTAACCCTACTTATCTACCCGATCTTTGCCCCTACATTTTATTGGTATTTTGCTGAAATCACCATGGATTATTGACTTCCCAGTGCTAACACTCAATAATTAAAATATTTCAAGAAAATCTAATGTTTTTCCTCCTTACATATCTACCCTATTTTTTCAGCATGAAGTCATCATGAAAATCATATTAAAAACAACATTTTAATTGCTCACCATTAGAGTCAGCAAGTACTTTTTGTCTGGCGAGTAAACTTTTATCTACGGTATCCAAGACAACCAGATCTCCACCCTCAGACTGACATGTTGCACGTGCAGTGTCCCAGTTAGAATGTTGGGAGTGCACCTTCACACATAGTGAGGTTGTTGTTCCTGACGTCCATTGTTGCCAACCAGCGCTGGTGTCGCATGTAGGAGCTACAGAAAGAATAGTTTCAAGTTTGAACGTATCAGTTAAGTACTCCTGACGGCACATTTCAAGTTACGTCATCACTGGATGGAACCGTATACTATATCTACCAATTTCAATACTAGAAATGTTGCAGTAATAAACATAGCACATTATTTTCGTATTGTAATACTGAAATTACTAAGTAATGCATAGCATGAAAATCACAATGCATGTACTATTTTTGATGTAGGCAGTCTGTACGTAGCCTTAAATGGACCTAACACAATCCTCCCATCAAAATCCACTGTACCACTTGTCTACTTGTTTTTTATATACAAGTTGCAAACTTTGATTTTGCTGGTAGGAAAAAGGCTACATACTAACTGAATATGATTTGAATAGAGATCAGGCTCAGATGGAGCTTTTTGGAGAGACTAGGACTCTAGGATAGATTCGGGTACATGATTATCTTTACATATTAAGCTTGATATAAAACAGTATGTGCACGAGTGTGTTCAGTTGTGATAACTAACCTGTCGGTGTATGTGTGCCACATTGATGGTTATATAGATCCTCACTACAACAGTTAGGTTTACATAATGTATTTTGATGTAACTGACCTGTAGGTGGCTGAGTTCACATAATGTATTCTGATGTAGCTAACCTGTTGGTGTCTGTGCGCCACATTGATGGTTACATAAATCCTCACTACAACAGTTAGGTTCACACAATGTATTCTGATGTAACGATGAAATTACAGCACACGCCTGAAGTAGAACAGAACGTACACTCATATATGGTTAACATTGTTTGATCAACCATTAATGCTCTTATTTGCATTCTGTATATTGTTCACGTATCTAAAAACTCTTTTTAACGAGCTTTCCTTTGTATGAAAATTCAACTGAAATGACACTAAATAGATTTTAACTATAAAATTTACTTTACTTAACCCTATGACGTAACGCACAAAACTGGAACCACTAAACGTTGCGTTAAATGACGTTGTTTGTTGACTTGCGTTTTTTGGGTTAACCAATCATTTTAAGACATAAAATTGACATTTACTGTATATGTATAAAATCTATGTTTACTGTTAAGTTAAACTAACACGTTGCTACTGTAAAGATTTGATTTGGACAATCGATAGTGTTAGTTTATACTGAACTATAATTGAGTTACTGAACTATAACTGAGTACATTGTGCGAAGTTATTTCTCGCAGGTCGGACAAATCAGTGGAGAAAGCAAAAATAACGATATAAGTCGAGTAAGTCTCCTATGTAAAAGTTAAAATTTCATTTGTAAACACACATCGAAAAGTATTCTGGCGTGTTTTTTTTCTTTCGCGGTTGCCTTTGTGATAAGTGGTATAAAACGATCGCCGAAATTTCATGTACAATTGTTTCATGTATATTTTTTAACGTTTATTTTACGCGCATGTGACAATTCACTGGACACTGACAAACTATCGGCATTTTTCGAGTATGTCCCCGATTTCGAAATCAATATTGTTTATGTAAATAAAAAGGTATATTGACAATTTTTTCTCATGTGGTTATTTTAGAGATAAATGTTTAAAAATTGTGGTCGAAATTTCATGTTTAAAAATTGTAGTCGAAATTTCAAGATTTATTTTTAACGTTATTTTTACGCACGTGGGACAAATCACTGGACACAGGGAAACAAACGGCAATTGTCTAGTATGTCCCCGATTTCAAAATAGAAATTATTTATGTAAATAAATAAAAAAGGTATGTTGTCAATTTTTTTCTTTTGCGGTTCATTTAGCGATAGATGTTTTAAAATTGTCGTCGAAATTTCATTATTTATTTTTAACGTTACTTTTTGTTATTTTTACGCGCGTGGGACAAAATCGGTGGACACAGAAACACTAACGGCAATTTTTGAATATGTATCCAATTTAAAAACCAAAACTATTTATGTAAACAACAATGAAAACGTATTCTAAGATATTTTTCTTTTGTGAATTCCTTTGCCACAAATGATGTAAAATAATTGCCGTAGTTGACGGTTTTTATTTTTTCAACGTTATAAATAATTTTGTGATATGTTTCATGAAAATCTGTGGACAAATGAAAAGTGAATGCATTCGCCGAGTATGTCTCCAATTTTAAAATAAAAAATATATATGGAAACATCAATACAAACGTATTCTGATATTCTTTTCTTCAGTTGTTCTCTTTACGATAAAGAGTATAAAATTATCGCCAAAATACCATGTACTTTTTTGTATTTATTTCTCATGCTAAAACGCAACGTTGTGACACGTCATTTTTGAGTCAAATCTTATCTTTGTTGCCTATTTTTTCATTTTTAAATTATTTGTCGTCTGCATGAAACTTGTATCATTCGATTCGTCATTGTATATGCTTTCTAACGATATGTATAGTATGCACATAGAAACGTTTGAAATTATTTCGTATGTGCTTAATTAACGACGACCATCGATCTTGACGGGGTGGTTCCAGTTTTGTGCGTTACGTCTTTGTTTAGCGCTGCTCGTGTCCATTAAAAACAAAAACATGATTTGCTAAAACATATACATTGTATGTAGTATGTTTGTGGTTTTCCATGCCATTCCTTAGTTTTCGAAATGAGAATAAAAACTATCTAAATGATGTTCAATTCCTGAAAACATCACCACAATACCACTTACGAAAGCCATTACGAGTATATAGCGGTATACACAATATTTCCAGTTATGATTTTCACTTTTAAGACCATTGTCGGACTAATTAGTTTACACCACTGTGCGTTGTAGCTGTATATCCTTGATAAGCTCGATTAATCCATACGATCGCGACACTATCTGCCACAGTGAAAGTATGACAGGATCTAAACATATCACTAAGTTTTGAAGTTTACTGGAAATGACCATTTTACAGTTGACGCGTGCATCACAATTCATTTTTACGAAAGACTAGCTCATTTAGGACATTTTAAGAGCATATCGACAATCATAAAACTACGAGATCGATGCAAAATGAATCCGTCAAATGATCACAAATGGGGTCAATCAATGTAACACGAAGACAAACTTACGGCAGTTGGTTCACACATACTTCTGTAAACAAACTGTGTAGGAGCACTGGCTTCTGGAACCAGATACAACAAACATTCCTGCAAATATGAAGGTGTTATACATATCATTAATATCAATCACGACATTCAATGCAATGGTACATGAGATAATAAATTAGCCCCGATGACGCATGCAATGAAGGGATATGTTTGCGCGAATTTCAACGAATCGATGAGTTGGTATCTTTATTCATTAAAATTCCATCTTCATACATCAGTGGTCAGACAATTTACTTCTAGCGTCAGAAGAATACGTTGGTAGACGAGAATGTAAAATTAATGCCGCTTAATAACAATAAGTTGGTTGCATATGTAAGGAAATGTTGCAACATGGGACAATCCCCGGTGGATACACACCCAATCTGTAATACGTGTACAGGCCTACTTTAAATATTTATTTGTAATGCGGTTTTATTTCGAGCCTTACAGTAGTAATTTTCTAACGTAAATAATCAATCAAACATCACCAAACTTGGTTGCAGCCACTTTCATGCAAAGCATTTAACATTAACACTGCCTGCTCTTTTCTACTTTCGTTTTCTGCTTTTTTGTTGACTGATGGCTGCCTTCCATATCTAATTTGTTATAATCTTTATAACAACAAAAATATTGGAAACCTGCATATGATGAACTTACAGTCTTATAGAAGAATTTTAATTGCCAGATCACGTGATATGAAGAAAAAAGATGATGACAAGTCGGGCAAGAAAGGTAGCGCACAGCATTAACACGAAAGGCACACAAAATATTACACGAAAAAGCAATATCATACAACTTGAATTATTATAGTACAAGTCAAAATGACAACCTATAAGTGCCCAAGAAAAATTGACATTGAACAGCAAGAAAGGCACGATGACGTGCCCCGACAACCTGTCGCCCCAGACTGCCAAACATAACCGTATCAAGAGCCAGCAGATTAGAAATAAATAACAATGTATAAGGGTTTGTTTTCAAATAAAATTACCTCGCCTTTCGCGCATACTTTAATATCACTGCAAGCGCTAGGACTAGATACAGCATCACAAGCAAAACAGAGGGGTCCTCGATCGCCAATAGGTGCCACGGCTGAAATATAATTGCTGTCGTACAACGGTGAATATTGTATTCATAATAACTGACAATGGGCAACTTAGATATCTTTCAACTTTAAAAAGTTGAAGGTCGTATTCACAATTATTGAGCATAGTTAACTGTCTCACAATTTCTCCGAAGCTTCCCCTAGACCACGAGGAACCTGTTTCCGATGTCCTGAATGCTCATTAATTGCAATCACCGAGGCAAAAAATGCTCAATGGGAGCAGATTAGCCTAACACAATAAAAAAGAAAAAAAGAGGAATAGGTTACGATTATCTCCACATCCCTTGTTGTTACAGAAGTCCCCTGTACAACATTCTTCACAGGTTGTGACATCAGTAGCAGCCCTTGTCTCTCGCTTACCAAGTACACTTCCAAGTGCCTGACATGTCTAAAATGCATTTATTCATCGTACAATTAACATGCGCTACTCATTACCACGGTCTGTGTTCAAACTCCACTGAACGAGAGTAACTTCAGATAACTTATATCCTAAAAAACTAAGCAGTTTAAAGTTCCGCTAATAAACACAGGCAACACGATGATCTTTAGTTCTAAATTTAATCACCGGTAACTTGTTTCATTGATAATATAAATTTTATATAAAAAAACAGTACATTTTTTACTCTTTATCAATGATACAGTTACCTGTGAATGTAATTAATATTTCGGATCCTCAATTGCATTGCAATCTTCCGCTTGCCAAAATTAACTGAAGCGGTTTTATTAGCGGATCTTAACTGTACAAAATACTTGTTAAATTTAAAAGCACTGAAATGAAAAGTAAAAATAATGCATTCCAGAAAGCCCCAGTACATGATGTAGTTCGTTAATTAGAAGCAATGTAAAAACTAGTGTTAGTGACTCATGTCCAAATTTCTGGCTCATTACTAGTATTTAATCAGTATTGAATTCATCCGATTTAGTACATGAATACGCACGCTACTTCATAGTTTCCTGGGTAGACTAAATATTGTTTTATCAAAGCACTTACGTAAATTTTAAACTTACGTCAAAATTTAATTCTCAAAAGGAGTTTAACAATTACAAATGGTAAAGGGATCTGCTATAGTATACAGAAGATTAGGTGTACGTACATGGTGAGCAACTTACCGTTTTAGGGAAACACTCCACATCATACAACAAACTTCCTTGAGCGGTGACAAACTGTTTTACAGCACATTGCTGACAGAGAAAGTATATGAAAGTGTTAATTTATGCACCTATCAATGTTTCCCCCGGGGGTGGGGGGACGGGCTGACCCAGGGCAATTTGACATTTTTACTTTTTTCAAAGTCTAAATTCCCACACTAGAGCAAGGGCAATTTGTCAAAATCCCCTCACTGGGAGATGCTTTACATACCCCGGGATCAAAAGTTCGGCCAAAGTCTATTTCCCCGGGACTCGACACCATTCTGTCTGTCAAATTTCCACCTATCGAGAACAGCCTTCTGTCAAAAGTCCCGTGTATGCCCCCCCCCCCCTGGGGGAATACATTGATAGGTGCATTATTAATGTGTCATCCTTATTAATACTACATGTATTAACTTACTGGACGATAATTAATTCCAGCTAAATATAGTATCGTATTAGATACGTAGATATAACCATGTTATTGTAGTTTTGTATTGCAAGTCGACGTCCATTGTATTTCTTAACCTCTTCTACTGTGTTCCATCTTCTAAGACCGTTGATTTTTTACCATCATCTAAGACCGTTGATTTTTTACCATCATCTAAGACCGTTGATTTTTGTTTGGACGTGGTGATGAACTGCACCGTCTTCTCAGTCTTCTTTATGTAGGTTGCTGGCATCTCCCCACAGCTTGATCTGGAAGGACGTGTCTGTGGGTCAAACTTTCTGTTGTGCTTTCTTGAGATTGGGGCAGATTTGCAGTAGGCCTACATTTCTTAAGTAGTTCTTAGCGTTTGTGGTTTTGTTGGTGAGCTTTTTAGACAGAAGTTGTTTTGACATACTGATACTTGTCATAATTACATGTACATATATTCTAAATTCTAAGGAATTTTATTAAGTGTTTTATTACAAGAGTTAGAATGTTTTACCTCACCAGCAGCACATGTCGTGATGTGCGTGCAGTTATTGGGATGGTCAATACTAGTGCAACTAAAACATCGCTCTGCTCCAACTGAAGTGAAATTATCAAAGAGGTAAAAATAAATACTACGCGCTCTTGAAAAATATAGAATTTTATCACTACACGATGAGATATAAATCATATTCAATCAAAACAAACACATATCCTCTATATATGCGATGCCTGTAACCGATACGTATTCGTACGGATAGGGCTCACGAGCCACCTGCGGGCGCAAATGACCCAGTCACTGTATAGAAAGAAGGTGTGAATCTCATCGTTCATCGTTGGATGAACACAATCATACTTATAGAACCTAACACGATATAAAAGTATGTTTTTGTTTTACAATATAATTATGAGACTCAATGTGGTTGGATTGGTGTAACTTGTTTCTCTGCAAAGCTCTGAAACGTCAGTTATTAAGTATTGTGTGGGTTAAACAAAGCTTGGAAACATACTTCTATGACCAATTTAAAAATCAGGAAAATCGTATGCGGTCGACCATTTTTGCAAAACAAGAGGCCTTCAATGACATTGTTTCCATAATCAACTCAGTTTGTATTAAGGAAATCATTCAGAGCAGATTAAAAGTGCCATAACTTTGACATTTCTCGAGTTATTTTCATCAAATAACTTTTATTTTGGTCTGAAGCCATTGCTCTTTCAGAAATGATAAATCCGGAATTCCGGATAAATCCGGAAAATTGACACCCCTTGGTGTTTTAAGCAGTATATAACTGGCTATAACTGAATCATGACATTCAAAAAATGACGCTTTAATGAAATAGAATATTCTCCAAAGACTTACCGTGTCCAAACACAAAGATGGAGAGAATTATCGCTCCTAAGACGGTCATGATCTACTTCATGTGCTATAAGAAATAGATGTGTGTGGGTATAAAGAATTTGGTGAGATAAAATCTAAATATGACTATAGTGAATCACGATATTTTAGGTCAGACTTATCGTTACCATATTATACTGTAGATTGCTGTAAACAAGGACAGACACTACAAGTATAACGCTTAATTAAGTCAAGAAATGGTGTCAAGGGCGGTACTGTTGTCTGTCTATACAGACCGTATACTGTTTAGTGACTTTGATTAGTCTGTTTGATGGCTATGCGCAGCGAAAAAGTATGTGTGTTGTCGTGTTCATGCTGGTCACTTACACTTTCAGCCTCATCACTGGCTAGCAGATTCCTGTGAAAAGGAAGCCCGAATGCGTAGCCCATCACCCCGTGGCCCAAGACAGAAGCATACGGTCTAGGAGAAGTTAAGGCCCCTAGATGCATGACATTCATGGTTCACCAGAGTGGGGATACGCTTTGTTGTCAGCAAACCTAGGTCCCAGCTAAGGGTTAAATTATGGATGACTTGGGAAAGTAAAAGGCTGTTGGAGAAAATAAAAATAAATAAACCAGATTTTTCACACGAACACATGATCAAAGGCACTTTACATAAAGTGTTGCAGCCACAAGGGCGGATGTGCATCCTCGACTAGTGCAGATACAGCATGATCTGACCAGAGGGACAGACTGAGAGAAAGCCCCTGAAGGGAGAGAGAGACTTTATATACAGGCATGTCCGGCGCTGCAGAATTTGGAGTGCGCCTAGCTTTTATTTCGAATAGAAAGTCTGGTTCTTTAATGTGTCCGGTGTATAGCACCGATACATATATACATGTACTACACAAACTTTGCTAAGGGTCAATAGATCAATTTTATGTCAGTTTATGTTAACTGATAAAAGCCGATTAGGTCATTTTTGTGCAATTATTAAAATATAATCTTTTCTGCAGCTAAATTTCGAAAAAATCATGTTTTGCATTTAACAAGCATTGTCAAAATGATGTCGTTTTGCAGGTAACTGATAAGCCCTATTTGCAGGGACCAAAATGGCAAGAATAACATGGAAATTGTTGTCCCGTTTTTAATCGCATATCGTGTAAGACCCAAAATGTCAAGCAATGGACCGCATTCTGTTATAACCGAAGTTTGAATGCAGCACAAACATTTTAATGTGGTTGGGCTTATCAGCACTTAGATACTAAATTATGAAGTAATCTTTATTCGGTTGCAGTATTGCAGGTGTAGCATTATGTTTCTGAAAAGTCTACCAGTCAATCTCATTCAATTTGCAAAATATTCAAAAGGAAAATTTATTGACCCTTTTCTAATTTTGAGTAGTATAGCTCCCTGGCACCTTTACCCCAGATACTTTGTAGTACACACGGTCAGATACAACGATCAGTTACCATGCCGGGGATTGAACCCACGACCTCTGGATTGACAGCCCCAGTGCGTTAACACTAAGCTATCGCCACTATATAAATGTAGTCAGAAAACCCGGGATACAGAAGTCGTAAGGGTACGTATCATCTAAGGGAAAGAAAACCCGACAGAAAACTTAATGATACCAGGTAGCAGGTTAATTGGGGGCAGGGCTAACTATCCCGCCCTTTAATGGAAACTTTGAATGAATCAATAACAATGACAACGTCATCATAAAATACCTACCTATAGGGACATCGTTACAAATGTGAAGAAGGAATATGAGGTGGGACAAAAGACAACGGTTATAAAGGCTTGCATGTGACGCTGGTAACATGTATGGAATCTATGGCATCACACAACTCCTTAGTAAAGGGAGACCGAAGCACACAGAAAGGGTACATACTAGTATAAGGGTGGACAGTTGCTGACCGAAGAAAATCAATTAAGAAACAGGTGGAAAGAACAATTTAGTGAAACACTTAGCAGACCTGAACCAACAGAAACATCAAACATAGACAGCATCGAAAGAACTAATCAATGACCACACACCACCGTCAAAGGGAGAAATCAGAAAAGCAACAAGAAGCATGAAAAAGACAAAGCACCTGTAACAACATTAACGTCTTAAACCAGACATAGAACATGTACAATGTATAATTATGCGGAAGTTTATTTCTACTTGTCAGTCTATAGTGTGTATGAGTGGGGGGAAACCAAGAATCATTCAGTAATTATAGAAATACACCAGCAGTGGACGAACAAGCACATGGAAAGAGAAAGTGAGATGAACGGGAACAACGGAACGACTCGTTACTCATATAATTTTAAATAGCAAATGTCCAAGTAAGAATATGTTCCATTAATTTATTGTATGCTTAGGTACACGTCATGCTAAATTTAGCAGAACTACATCACAAAATATGTACTAGTCTACGCGCATACCAGATTATACTGTCTTCATTATTTTATCAACATAATATATACACGTCTACCGACTGTCAGACATTGTACCTTCTGATGAACATTAGTGATTGCAAGATAAACATCTAGTAGATGCACTGGCACTCGACCAGATAAATAATTATATAACTTGCCGTGGCCTATAATCTATATTTATAAATATATATTATAGGCGACGGCAATTTATAGAATTATTTCTGTGGTCGAGTGCCAGTGAGTAGATGCCCTGGTAGATGCAATTATTTTAACAAGCTATCAAGTCCGCCTGCTGTTTAAGGGCAAGTCGAAAGTTAATACAGCTAGTCTCTAATTTAATGCGCTCACAAGCTTTTTCTGAGATTTGACCTAGTGACCTTGTTTTAGACTAAACATGACCCAGTTTCGAACTGAAATAGATTTCATAGAGAAAAACTTTCTGTCCATGTTTCATGAAGATTTGTCCATAATTGTGTCATCTGATGTGCTGAAATACTTTTTTCTAAAATTTTGGCTTAGTGACATAGTTGTAGACACCATATGACCCAGTTTCGAAGAGACAAACATTCTGACCATTTTTCCATGAAGATTGGGCCATACTTGTGACCTCTAGTGTGTTCACATAAAGTTGTGAACGGACTCAACGTGCGATCACAAAAGCTCGCCCTGTCACTTTGTGACAGGTGAGCTAAAACATGACTAGAGGGCCATTGGTCCTATACATGCCAAATAGCGCTCACCTGAAGACTAGCAGTTTAGGCAGGATCAGTATTTGTTATGATATGACCTAAATATTTGAAATAGTTTTACAGAGACACACTTCAGGTTTTAGAAAGATGAGGTAAAAATGTGACCATTCGAGTATAAACAAGGTTTTCCTTCGATGAGACCTGGTGACCTAGTTTTTCACTCCAGATGACCCCAATATGTAACTTGACCTATATTTTACAGAGGCAAACAATATGGCCAGGTTTCATTAAGATTAGAAAAACACGTGACCTCAAGAGTGTTAACAAGGTTTTTCTTTGATGTGATCTAGTTTTTTACTCCAGATGACTAAGTTGCGAACTTGACCTAGATTGCATAGTGACAAAACATTTAGACCAAGTTTCATAAAGATTAGGTAAACATGTGACCTCAAGAGTGTTAACAAGGTTTTTCTTTGATCTGACCTAGTTACAAACATGACCTAGATTTCTTGAGACAAACATTGTGACCAAGTTTCATAAAGATTAAGCAACAAGAGGGCCCAAAGGGCCCTAGGTCGCTCACCTGTCGTACTAGTGCATGCACACCCCTATGGTGACCCTACACATTTTCTGAAGAAAATTTAAGAAATTCAGCCTCTATTGCAAGTTTTTTACAAATACATGCTAGAAAGACAAAACAATACCTAAACACTTAAAAAAATAAATTATTGGTTCCAGTGGGGTTTGAACCCACGACCCTCAGGAATATGTAAATTGACATTGTGACCTTGTTTTTGACCCCAGATGACCCAAAATCGAACTTGACCTAGATTTTGTTAAAATGATCATCGTGACAAAGTTTCATAAAGATTTAGTTGAAATTGTAACCTCTGGTGACTACACAAGGTTTTTCTATGATTTGACCTATAATTTAAACAAAATATTTTATTTTCCTCCATATAACTGTACAAATACATGCTATAAAGACAAAACAATGCCTAAACACTTAAAAAAATAAAAATAATGGTTGCAGTGGGGTTTGAACCCAAAACCCTCAGGAAAATGTCAATTGACATTGTGAGTTTTATAATTGACAGTGTGACCTTGTTTTTGATCCTAGATGACCCAAAATCATACTTTACCTAGATTTTGTTGACATGATCATTGTGACCAAATTTCTCAACGATTTATACAAAATTATGACCTCCAGTGACTACATAAGATTTTTCTATAACTTGACCTAGTGACCTAGTTTTTTACCTCAGATGACCCAATATCGAACTTGACCTAGATTTTGTTGAGATGATCATTGTGACCAAGTTTCATAAAGATAAGGCCAAAATAGTGACCTCTAGAGAGGACACAACCCAATTGTCGACGGACGACGAGTGATCACAAAAGCTCACTCTGTCACTTTGTGACAGGTGAGTTAAAAATATGACTTCCAGAGTGTTAGCAGTCCAATTGTTGATGGTGGAAGATGGACAAAAAGGTGACCACAATAGCTCACCTTGAGCATTTTGTGCTCAGGTGAGCCAAAACATGTGGACGGATGGACAGATGGCTCCGTAATTACCCGGCAAAACGTTTGCGGGGCTCTGTTTTCAGTCATTTTTGGTGTTGAAGAACAAGAGGGTCACAATTGCCATAGATCACTCATCTTGGCGACATTTCTCAAGTTTCCTGAAGGTTGAAGCCTAAGTGTAGCTCTAGTGTTAACAAGTTTTTTCTTTGATTCGAATTAGTTTCTGATCACAAGTAGCCACAAGAAGATCAACACAGTGTCTGGAGTGTTTATACAGCAGAGGTGTCAACAGGGCCACATTAAAAATCCTGAAAAGCACATTCGGCCAATTCAAACATTTTTGCTAAACAAGAGGACTACAATGATATTGTTTCCATTATTAATAAAAAACCTTCAGAGGAGATTGAATTTACCATAACTCTGCCATTGCTTCAATTATATTTTCATCGCATAACTTTTATTTTGCCATAGATCTTTCAGGAATGATAAATCAGGAATTCCAGATAAATCAGGTAAATTGACACCCCTGTGTATAGGCATTCTTCTTTATGTGACCAAGTTTCTGACACGACAGGTTTCGGTTTCAAACTCATCCAAGTTCTCATAGAAAATCATTCAGACCAAGTTTCAAGAAGATAGGAGCATAAATAGGACTTCTGAATGTCCCCAAGCTTTTTCTTTGATTCAATCTGACAACTTAGTTTCTGATTGTACATTACCTACTTTTAAACTCAACCTAGATTCTATAAAGAAAAACATTCTGACCAAGTTTCATGAAGATTGAACTGAAACTATTGTATTGAACTGGTCATTCAGCTACATTTGTAATTGATTGCTAAAACTAGTTCATTCAGCTTTTCGACAGCTGGGACTTAGGCGGATCATGTACTCGTTTTTTATCGTGTTCACAAACAATTTTGAATGGATAGCTGACACATGAAGAGCAAATCTCAAAAGCTCACTATGTTACAATTTGACAGGTGAGCTTAAATCAACAAAGACTGTTTACAAATACAGTTAATAATATATTTTATCAACATCATCATAATAAACAATACATGAAATGCTAGAAAGTAGTTATAGTTCACCGGGGATAACTCTAGCCTTATCAATAAACAAACAAAGCAAATTATAAACACTGCATGACCGAATGGCCGCCAGTTATCAGTGTAGATTTAAAGAGTATATCATTAAAAGTTTATATGCACAAGATTGAACAAAAATGAATATCGAAAATGTATTTAATTTTCATTTTTATATAAGTTGTAGAAAATGAGTACCATTTCTTACTAATATGTCCAAAATACTCCGAATTACGACGTAAATATTTAAAACGATATTATTATACATGGCCTACTATACAAAAGTTTATTAACATCAACATCAAAATTAACTATAACAAATCTCTCTAAATTCATATACTTTGCAAATCATAGTAGATCTACAAACCAATAACATTCCCTGCATGTATATTTATTTCACCATTCTTGTCTGTATACATGCTCTTCAGAAAATCTGTTCACTTCTGCCTACTGTCTGTTTGTTTATAATAAATTATTGTTTTGCTATAAGCATATGTATGTATGTTTTATGCAATAAACATTTTGTATTGTATTGTATATTTGTAAACAAAGGCTAGTGTTATCTCCGGCGAACTATACATGTACATGGTATGAACAAGTCAATGTACAAAACAAACAAACAGTACAATTTTTTAGACAACCACAAACAAGAGGGCCTAAAGGTCGCTCACATGTCGTAGTAGTAATGCAGGCCCTTTCATGGTAATCAAGTAAATACAGCCTCTATTGCATGTACAAGGTTTTCATATTGTTTTCCTAGTGACCTAGGTTTAGACCCCGGATGACCCAATATCAAACTTGACCTAGGTTTTGTTAAGATGATCATTGTGACCAAGTTTCATAATGATTAGGTCAAAACTGTGACCTCTAATGTCTATGCAAGCAAATTGTGAATGGACGGACAGACAGATGAAGAGTGCTCACAAAAGCTCACTCTGACTCTGTCACTTTGTGACAGGTGAGCTAAAAACACACAGCATACAACAGCTTATGTATATATAATAGACGTTTCAATAATTTTTAAGCAATTTTTAACATGAAAATACCCAGAACAAACTGTCTTAACTAGTCATGTTGGCTTTATTGATAAAACTGAATGAAAATTCTACAGTGCAAACATGTGCACTTTGATCTATCAAATCCTCAAACATTACTAGCTTGGTTATTAAACATAGTCAACGGTACTGTACTAACACATGCATACAAGATAGAAATGTTTTCACAGTCAACTAACACTTTCAATTTCAATTACTTCGAGACAATGTCGACAAAAATAGACACAGTAAGGTACAAGAACAATATGTGGTCATGCTATCATGTTTGCAAACTAACCACAAATGTGCAAAATGTTTTGTTGAAGTGATTATATTTTCGCGGGATTCAACAATCACTGTGAAAGCTGTGAAAGTTTATAGTCGTGAAAGCGCCAATATTCTAAAAACGTAAAATATTGTAACCGCAAACGTTTCTAGGAATACCGTACTTATTTTTGGTGGCCATTGTACTTAATATTTAACTTAAATTATTTAATCGATCACAGGATGTTCAGAGATTTGTATCATCATATGAATACTCCTGAAGTAACTAGGTTACCATTGTCACTCCCTGAATACTGAGTTGACTGAACCAGTCTGTACCAGTACATATCACACAGTAAGTTTATAAATAACATGTCTGTCGGCCAAAATCTATAACAGCTGATACTACAACGTTTTAGGGGCCAAATCTTCAAAACCTAATTTCTTCCAACTATCTTTTTCCATCAGATTACTGAAAAGAAATATTAATTATTTATATACATGTACATGTATTACGTATTCACTGTACACAACATGATATCTGTTACAAATACACATTCATATGTTACTAGTTACATTCTTCAACATTGATGAGTGGTGCTTCAAAGAGAATCTACAAATAGACGATAGACAAGTATATCACAAATCATGGAATGACAACAAACATTGTACAGATTTTTCCAGAGCTCTTTTCCAACCATTATTCAGTGGCTATTCAATAGGTCAGGGCGCTAAATTGTTGACCGGGTTCAAATACGGGTGGGGGCACTCATTTGCCTGCCATATTTCAGCAGAAAGCTGACAGGCAAATAAAGGCTATACTTTGCAAAACGCTTTACGTTTTATATAAATGTACTAAGGCTACTAGGTGGTCAAGGAGGACAGATCATGAAGTCCCTGGTTTGAATCTCATCGAGTTTACTTTGTCATCTCAGAAACACTTTTCTGTGTTTCCACCCAAGTAGAGATGTACTGGTTGGTAAATCAAAGGTAACATAATCTCCCATCTATCAGTGCTTTACATCAGGCACATTCAAGAACCAACATAATTTCTGGCATGTCACTCAAATAAGGATATTACATTTCACTGAAAAAGTAACAAGTATCTTACTTGTCCATTCTACAACTAAGGTATTTCATCGACGCTTGGCGACATTTAGAATTGTCATTGCCGTTACGTGAAAGACATTCCAGAAATTCCTTCATGATAGCCTTGCATTCCCCTGAAAAATATATATATTACAATATAACAGTACAACTACACAGTGATTTTCCTTAAACAAAATGAAACAGCCAAAAATTCAGATTTTAACGTGACAATTCGCAAAATTGGGAATTATGAAAAGAGATTGTTTTGGTTAAAATTATTCATATTTTGCTATTTTCTACTGATAATACTCAAGTCATATGTAGCAACGACTTTTACAAGTTTGAAAATCTATTGGTTTTTTTAAATCAGCCATGCCATTAGTTGCTTTTAACCCAGCAAGAACAAAAGGGGGAATACATGCATTCTATTTGGGAAAAAATTATGACTTTTTAGGAAAAATGGAAGTTATTTGCCTATATTTGGGCCTAAAAATAGCCAACAAAATCATTGGTACAATACGAGCTGGTTATGATGTAGGAAATTAGAATTACAGTACCAAATGAAATGTGTGGATCAGGTAGAATGATGAAAAGAGGGCTCATTGTGGACTATTCACACATTGCCATAATAGATACTGTTTCACAAAGAATAAAGGACAATCTATCTATCTTCCATTAATGACATTTGTCTAGGCAGACTTAAAATCAAGAGAAAGAGAAATCCATGTGCGTTACCCTAGCTCATTTCGAATAGACTCCTTGGTTCTTTAATTAACATGCTCATTGTATAGCACCGATACACGCAAGACTACCTCTGGGTTTCCAACCAGTTTTGTCTCTAGTTAGGTGGGAAACACTGGAAAGCGTTTCATAAATGACCAAGTGCCCCAGCCGAGATTCGAACGAGGGACCTCTCGATCAGTAGTCAAGCGCGTTACCACTTAACCACTGTGCCATCTAATTGATACACAATTGATACCATGGACGTATTATTGGACGATTGAAACATAAGGGGCCTACAATTTATATTCTATTGAAGCAGAAAGTCACAGAACCCTGTTTACCAAACAAGTGACTCCAGTGTGTTGCCTAACTAAAGCACTACCGAGCACTCGATAGCGCTATGCTGAAATCGGCTTGCTTCAAAAAAGGGTTATAACTTAGGCAGTTGCTATTCTTATGGCTCTCCTGTAAAAATAGCGAAACCGCCGGCGAGTGACTCTTCTTACGGCTGTTGTATTTAAATGTACAGGTCGAGAGAGAGCCATAGAATAGCCATTGCCTAGAACTTATATCATATGCAGCGGACGAAGGGAAAACAATTATATGTTTAGGGCAAGGACCCGCAGATAGCAGACAGTTGCGTAACAAAGTGCTTTCGCGTGGTCCATCGCACAAGAAACCGTTCGCCTACATGTTGCAAAGCGGCGGCACGAAATACCCAAATATACCCAAATATACCCAAATACACCCAAATATACCCAAATATACCCAAGTTTTACCCAAATATATGCATTTTATTAACAATTAAGCCGAAATAAACTAAATAACGCAGTTTAGGGAATAAAAAATGTCAAACACTACGAAAAACCCAAATACGCCCATAGTCACCCAAATATTACCCAAATATACATTAAGTTGTTCTAATTTCACCCACATTATTGCATTTTATTGTATGTTTACCGTAAATGAACTTTTTTATGCCTTTAAATGCAAAAATAAATATTATTCCCGTATAATTATGACTCGTTTCGAACAATTCGCTACGAAACGGTATCCTGTTTGGCGAATCGACGGTGTCCATAATATATTCTTGTCGTGAAAATCACTTCTGGTGCGCTTTTTAAACTTTCATATAGGTCTGTTAAGAATATTACATACAAGATCTACATCATTACATGATACAAGAACATTTATTTTACGTCGTATTCAATATACATAGTAACACAAGCTAACAGTTTTTTTCCGACAAACAATTGTAAATAGTATAACAAATTAAAAACAGCTATAAAAGAAAAACATGGTTATTTTAGATACAAGGAAAAACATTATGAGGCTCATATCTATCAAAGTTTAAGCATATCAATATATTCATGTTAAGAACATGATGATGAACTAGGTGTGACATTTATGCTCGCCCATATGGGTTATCCCAGTGGCGAGGGTAAATAAATCTAAACATCCATGGGGTGACCAATTAAATTAGTTCCAGGGGCGTAGCAAGGCTTGGTTTGATGTTATGCACACACGCCTTGAAGTTGCCGGGTATGATACGGGTATTCTACATCTTGCGACGGGAAATATCAGTGTTGATCTTCGTATTAGAGATTATTCTTGTAGATCTACATATCTACAGATGTGTTAACATTATACTATTTCTAGCATAATTCAATGACCAGCAGTCAATGAAGGCAAACAGCAATTAATATTTAGATCTATATAATTCGTTCTACGCATTACGTAAATACCCGTAGGACAGCTAAAATTACAGAACATTACTATGTTTTCATGACACGCCTCATTCTATCAACGTATAAGAGACCGTGTGGATCGAACTCCTAGCCGCCTGCTCAACCATCTTGTAAATAATAAATTTCCATGAGAGTTTGGGCTCAAACTTGGTATCACAGCACAGAAACACCATTCTGAGTTAAATTATTACAGTCAACTTTCAAGAGCTCAAACTTCAGATCTATCAAAAAGTCAGACTCTGATTTGAGCGAAATCTCAATTTGTGCTGAGTTTTCTACTTGAGATGCTGCGGGAGATTGGGTGCTGGTCGTGTTAAGTTTCTTCCCAAGACTACAGGATTTGACGCTACTTTTCATTCCCGGGGTATTTCATTTTCATGAATTTAAGGATATCGTAAAACGGGAAACGAGTAAATACAGGATTACATACACGTAGGTAGTATAGATTAGTGCAACCTATCCACATAAGCGCGCTCCAGAGCGGCCTTCCACATAGAAACAATCAGGTCCCGATCTCCTTTACATCTCAAACTGAGACAAATCTCATTTCAAATATGGTCATGTATCTTTTATATAACATCCATGGGAGGCTAGACTCAAAATTCGCATCACAAAACATTTTATTACTGTAAAATTTAAAAATCTCGAATATTAAATTTATCTCAAATTCTGACTCTGATTTGAGCAAAATCTTAATTGAGATGAGATTTCTACTTGAGATGCTTCGGGAGACCGGACCCACTCATATCATTATGTAAAACACTTTCTGTACATCAACCATACTTAGTGTGTTCACAAAATTAATGGTGTTGTTCTATAGAGGTAATGCACCACAACCTCCACCCTGGGAAATGGCGTTTTTTTACTTTTGCTTTTTTCAACCCCTGGTAAAATCCCGGTCCCCATGGGCATACAGAGGGTCAAATCCCCGCAAATTGGCCACAGACTGTGGTCATGAAAAAATGAACAGTTCATTATGCGTAGATCTACTTGATCATTGAATGTATGTATACATCCCGGATGAATGTCTATTTGGTCAAACTACGGAGATCGCCCTTCTGCAAAAACTAAAGGTCTGCACTCGCACGGCATGGCGAGTCATCGGAACGGTAAAAACGGGGCAGTTCCCGCTATCACCCGCCAATTCCCTGGGTTGTGGCGCGTTTAAATCGTTTGGTGCATTAAATCATATCCGTTTTACCTACAATTTGCAGGTACAGTGGTTACCTACTTTACCTCTGTCCGTCAACCGTTCACAGTTTAAACAGTTAACACATGATTAGCTATTTTTAATTTGCTTTACATTCACATGTATTAGATAGATACATTTATATTACCCCTTTTCAAGTTCGGTCATAATCTTATAACTTCCTGTCACATACGGACATCCTGTGATATATCAGATAATAGTGTGCGGTACTGCTAACTTATCATATCATAAAATCAGTGATCACATACCGACATGCTTAAACAAATGGATGATAAATTTACACATTACAGTTACACGTTGTTCGATACTTATATCGTATAGCACCAGGGACCGCACATCATGCTGAGATCCTTGTGTCGGTAACTGTTATACGGTATAGCACACTTGGGCGTCATATCGCACTCTGTTGATTAGTTGGCTTTTATCATAAAGAGGAATTTGTATAGATTAAAAAGACGATTGTTATCTTCATGGCAGAAATTAATGTATGTAGACAATCCTTTAAACAATGATCCAATTCAATATGAAACTGTTTACTACCAAATAAGCTAGCGCGTAATTAATTAACAATACATGTATATTAATTACTGTTTTTGTGTGTACAATATATAAATGTATATATCGCTGACTTAAAATTAGAAGGTCGTAAGTACTTCTTACGACCTTATAAGCCTTATGCATATTTGAAATCTGCACCTCGAGGCGCTTCTTATGAGCATATTTTCATGAAAATCGGAAGTGTCATGTATAATGTCTGCCTCATAGTGTCTATTACTGTTATAATGTCTGCCTCATAGTGTATATTACTATTATAATGTATGCCTCATAGTGTATATTACTATTATAATGTATGCCTCATAGTGTCTATTACTATTATAATGTATGCCTCGTAGTGTCTATTACTGTTATAATGTATGCCTCATAGTGTCTATTACTATTATAATGTATGCCTCATAGTGTCTATATTGTTAATGCTATAACGTCTGTCTCATTATGTCTGTTACTGTTATAATGCCCGGTCTGCTTCATACTGTCTGTTGCTGCTATAATGTCTGTTAAATGATTACAATATATAGTACAAACAAATTTACCTGGTACTCGACCTTAATGCTTGAATATATTACATGTGTTAGCTTCTTGAGAGGAATCATTCAAGTGCCGGAGATTTATATTAATGTGAAATTTAATTACACACAAAAACTGTTAAATTATGCTAACAAAAGGTTTGAGGATCAGGTCAATTAGATCGTATTATACCTCACTTGTGCTTGGTGAACACTGTATGTAGGGATTTACAAAGAAAATAAATCATTGATATTTACTTGAATTACTAGTTATATTTATTTGTTTCAATCCATCAACCCTGTTCAAACATGGTTGCCTGTTTTATGCACACAGTCAAGTTAAACATACATATATATAAACACATTTACAACACTTTATTGAAGCTAAATTAGCTTCCCAGAACAGAACTATATCCTCACCAATAACAGCTAACTCTTCCACTGAAAGGTCTTCTCTCATTGAGGAATTATAACATTTTGTATAATTTTCAAGGATGAGTATGACCAGTCTATAGAAAAGACATTTCCTTGAAAAAATTATAAAATACAACCAAGAGTTATGGAGCTCCAGCAAACTAACGTTACCCACTAGTCCTAACATTGGGGGTTTGTTTCCTGCCCCCACCCCAGCTCATACGCCCAGCGGCCCTTAACATACACTGTTATGTATGTATTTTATTTTTTAGTCGCTACTCTTATGCACCAGTCAATATTATGCCCGCCCGGCCTTATTGACTCCGAGTCCCGGGGAATAGACTTTCATTCGGGAATTTTGATACCTCGAAAGACAACAGTGATACTTTATATTCTTGTTTTTATTAAATACCCGGATGAAAAACTATGCCCCATGGTAGGGATTTACACAAAGAAGTTTATATATACGACAATTTATTGAAGTTAAATTAGCTTTCCAGAACTAGATTTCAACCAATAACAGCTAATTTTTCCACTGAAAGCTCTTCTCTCATTGAGGAATTATAACATTTTTTATAATTTTTATGGACGAGTATGACCAGTCTATAGAAATGAAATATCCTTGTGGTAACGCACTGGGCTGTCAATCCAGAGGTCGTGGTTTCAATCCCTGGCATCGGAACTTGACATTTTCTGAACTATTTATAATATTTCCCGCTATATCTGGCCGTGTGGTCTGCAAAGTATCTGGAACTGCCAGGAAACTGTGTATCGGTGCTATAACCAGGCTGTCTATTCGAAATAAGAGCTATGAGCACTTCTGCAGCGCCGGACATGTCTGTATCTAATGTATCTCTCTCCCTTCAGGGGCTTTCTCGCAGTTTGCCCTCTGGTCAGATTATGCTGTATCTGCACTGGTAGAGGATGCACCTACGCCCTTGTGGCTGAAACACAATCATGTAAAGTGCCTTTGAACGTGCATTAGCATGAAACGGGCGCTACATAAATCTGGTATATTTCATACGCCCAGTGGCCCTTAACACACACTGTTATATATGTATTTCTTTGTATATTCGTGGTGTATTCTAGTTTGACAGGTCTCTTAGTCGCTCGCCCCCCTTATGCACCAGTTATGCCCGCCCGGGGGCGGAGATACAGGGATAATTAGACAGAAGAATCTTCCCGACAGGCGGAATAAGACGACCTTATCGACTCCGAGTCTCGAGAAATAGACTTTCGTTAGGGAATGTCGACATCTCGATAACAACTGTGATACTTTTATTTGTGTTTTTATTAAAGTACCCGGATGATTATTCCCACGGTGGGGATATAGACAGTTAGCATTGCCTCCTGGGTGGGGATTTAGACATCAAAAAAATGAAAATGTCTAATTCACCCTGGGTCGCCCGCCCTCGAACCCCCGGGCTGGCAAAATATTGACTGGCGCATAAGGCGTGCTGTACTGTCTCAGTTCATGAGATAGCCAAACATTTGCCAAAATTTCTACATCACCCCTTGGCACCACCCTCTATCCACACGTGAACAGACACAACATGAATACTCATTGATGTATGTGATGCACCAGCACCTGTTTAAATAAATTGGACATAAGGCTCGTAGCTATCTTTACGCGAGTACGCGACTGAATCCACATTATTCGGACAAAAATATTTTTTTCAGGCAAAGTTCGGACTTAATTCACTTTAAACTACTTCATTCTGTATCGTGTCTTTATTCTAAATTTCTGTAGAATTCGCCTTGTTATATATACTCAGACATCGAGCCGGTTATTTACCCCAGAATGTTTGTGTTTGTGTGACACTACCAATCTGCCATACTGTAGTTGTTGCAATAGTCTTTGAAGTAAACAAACTGGTCTCAGTACAACCGCAACTAGGGATTCTCTGGTTGTTAAGTGCATTAAGAGCCATTAATGTTTTAAAGTGTCATACTTAACTTTATATATAACCTTCCATTGAAGTCCTTTCTAGAGCAAGAAGGCGATTCCACATATAGGTGTAACATCGTGAGGTTTTAATTTGTCGTCATTTTGCATAGTTTCTGGTTGGTTCATGGTTCAGGGTGCTAGAGCACCGAATAAACTTTCACATAAGCAATACATCGACTTAGTTGTATAGCTACGGAACGATATGTTTCCCGCGTTTTATGGTAACTGGTGCCGCGGTGAGGACAAAGCTGTGGCTATGGCTGAATTCCAGTATATGGAGCGATCAAAGTAAAAATCAGCTCGCCACCAACGACACTGTGGCAACGTTCCCATGCACTGATCGCATCTCGGAAAACTAGAAAAGGTCACTGTTCTAACCGTTCCTTTTTTGTGCTAATTACTACGTAGGTCTCTAGAGCTTGAAATGAGAGGTAGTTTTAGTTTTATAAGAAGGGTAGAAAATATATGCGATCTTACTAGTAGCTACAGACATATGAACATTGGTTGACAATGTTATCATACAGAAAGAACGTTGCTGCCTTGAAAAGACACAGGCAACTAGACTTCTATTAGCCGCTAATAGAAGTCTAGTTGCCTGTCCCTTTTCAAGACAGGAAGTTCTTTCTGTATGATATCTGAGGATTTTGTGAACATAATAAAATGGGACTCGTAAATATGTTTGGTTTATATTTTATTTTTATTTTTAACAGGGAAGTAGGCCTACTCTATTTACAATAGATCGTTTATTTACAAATAATGATCTTAAAAACTAAATAAAGCACCTTGAGAACGCTTCAAATGCACCAGATTACAACATTGTTTTAAAAAAACCGGGGAGCAAGCCCCCGATCACCTAAAACAATCGTAAATCCACATGATTATAGGGCTAGCTACGCGCCTGAACATGAATTAACATGAAAAGTAGAAATAAGTACACACACTTAAACACTGACAAATCGAAGTCTTATGACAGGACGTCCCGAACCCCTCTGGACCCGCACATGAAGATCGTCAAAGGAGACAAAGTGATCTTCACGACGTGATCATATTATGGAAAACGCCTTTCGACAGGATACTGGTCGGATTAATTAGCGTCCTTAGTAATCAATTAAAACAATTATTATTTATATCGTATTTAATCCATTTCAAGGAATGATGTAGAAAATTATAAAAATGACAAGATATGGGCCAGATTCATACATATCCAGCTAGATAGGGTTAGATTTATCGCCGCATATCGGCAGGATACGGGTTCCGTACTGTAGTGTTTATTTACCGAAAAAACTTACTATTTGACATTTTTTTATTCCTTAAACTGCGTAGTATCGTTTATTTAAGCTAATTTGTTATAAAATTGCAAATATTTGGGTAAGATTCTTACTAATAAAGGTATATTTGGGTATATTTGGGTGTATTTGGGTATTTCGTGCCGCCCTTGCAAAGTGTTGAGAAAGGGTAGACTGGCGCTGAACACTGCTTAGGAGATGTAGGAAAGCGCAATTTGGAAGCGGTTTGGTAAGGCAACGATCTCCAGTTTTCACACAAACATATTTTTTTAATTCTACATACAGCATTCAAGATGATGACATTGCTGTCAGGAATCAGGAGGAATTATAATCTGCCACTTTACGTAAGATCGCGAATTCATATTACAAATGATAATGATAGACGAATTCCTAATCTCAGTTTAATTCTTACACTATACTTACCATCGTGATCGAGAGGAAAACTTCCTTTCTCGGGTGGCTTGGCTTTATACGAGCTCTGTGTTCCTGTAGCAGAATAAAAACTCATTCTGACAGAATATAGACACGAGTTATTTCCCCTTGAAGAGTACCTCACGGGTCAGCATTGAATAAATATTGCTAGTATTAGGCTAGACGACACTAATTTTTGGTTCACTCCTGTTCTATTCCTGAATATCCCAAGCCTAGCTGTAGAGATTCTTCAATTAGGTTAATACTGATAAATTGTCAAATTAAAATAGTTTATTGCACAGAATGCGATATGTCAGATATTTCTGGTACACCGTCTCAAAATGGTGAGGCTGCCAGTGATACTAACTCATTTTTCCTGCAGACAACTGAAATATTGTCCCCTAAATGATACCTGCAACAGAATCTTCCCATGGGCCTAGGAGCCAGTGGGGCCAGGCCCTAAATGTCAGGTCAGAGGAGGGGGGACATATACAGTGCCCACCAAAAATAAGTATACAGTTACAAAATTAAACTTGGCTAAGTTATTCAATATTATACTAATTTCTGAAACTACAGTTACTGAATTAGTAAAAACCAGGTACTTGTATAGTAATACAACTACCTGGTAAAAACATAGATAGAAGTGAAAATGAAGATATTCTGAATTAAAATAAACTTGTGATCCAAAAGGCTGCATTACCAATATTTTTATGACAAAGCACAAAGTTTAATCAATTAATGTGCGTGGACAAAGTAACCTTTCAAGCTGGTAAAGGACCTTTATATTTTACATCTAGGCTACAAATCAATGTATGGTCTTTACATTTAATAAACATTGTCTTCAAAAATAGTGTTGATACACTGTTCTGCAAATAGTGTTATTACTTATAGATGAGTAAATGAGGAAATAACCTATGTATACTTATTTTTGGTGGGCAGTGTAGTTTGGTCCTACCAAAAGTTTAGTTTAGTTTCGGCCTAAAATAGTCTCAGTTTTAGTTTCGACCTAAAATAGTATCATATTAGGTCATTTTAGCCTTGGTGAAAAAGTATAAAATCTGCTTTTTTATAGCTTGCTTCGCTTGCAAAATATTTGATCTATTTATTCACATTGTACATGTAGGTCACAGCAGCTTGATCTACTGACCTCAAAATCAATAGGGGTCATCTATTGTTGATGACCAACCTCCATTTAAAGTGTGAAGATCCTGTCAGCCCAATTATTCTTGAGCCATTGATCGGAAACCATTTGATTTATTTAATCATGTTGAAGATCCCAGCGACATTGACCTTTGATCCACAGACCTGAAATCAATAGGGGTCATCTACTTTTGATGTCCAACCTCCATGCAAAGATTTAAGAATCCTAGGGCCAAGCATTCTTTAGTAACGGAATGGAACCATTTGGTGTACCAACTGATTGACAAGACTTACATGAGCAAAGCAATATACCCCTCATAACTAGGGGCAATAACTCCAATCAAAACTATTGAAAGAGTTACCTCATCTTGTCTACAGAAGGAAAACACCAGTGACTCATCACTGTGATCAAGTACGAGGGGTGATCGCGAAGTTCGTGTAATTTGCTTATAAATTATTCATTTTTAGTTAAATATTGATGAAACTTCACTATCAGGATGATCAACATGATTAAAGTTGAAATATAGAACGGAATAAAAATCCACCAACTTATGCGACAATTAACGGTACCCTTGGCAACGCTACTACACGTGGTTGCAGCACACCAAAATTAAGACATTTTTCATCTTTCGTTCTCCTGAAACAATGTCGTTTTTAAAGTCTTATGTGTGACTAAAATTCACGCAAATATAACACATCATACGTCAACGTCATGGAGTCATTTCCATAGAATATGATGTCGTTTACTACATTCGCTATCAAATTAGCACTGTGTTTATCTATACTGATAATGAAACGGAAACAACGTCATGACGTCAAAGAGGTGACATTGAATTGAGGCGCTTTACAGAATGTTTCATGGGAATTTGAAAAAACACTGACTGAAACCAATGAAAAGATGAAAATGTTCGACAATTTAAAAGCGTATAGCCCGGCAGTTACCAACATACAACACAGACGATTCAAAATGCACAGAAGGTCAATTGAAGTCAACAATAGAGAAAGGTTGCCATTGACAGTGATTTCGTGTGTACGTGAAAAGTGCGCGGAATCAATCGAAAAGACAGACGTAAAACCATTAGACTGATAGTCAGCGAGCTCGAGAAATCTCCTTTAACTATGTATGGGGTCTGTCCGAAAGAGCTAGGAATGCGTAAAATCAGATATTCGTAGGCTTTTGTCGTCACTTCGTGGGACAAGTGCACCATACATTGGACCTACTGTTCGTTTGACGTTATGTGACGTCGTTTAGTTTTCTAGTGTGCGGCGTCTATGCATAGTGGATGTTTAGAAATCGTCGTAACTATGTAACTGTTTGGTGAATTTTTCTCATTTTTATAAGAGAGTTTGATAATGCATACAAGATTGTTATGATATTATTTATTATTCCTTATGTGCAAAACAACACGATTCACAACAAAATTACACGAACTTCCCGATCAACCCTCGTACATGTATGTTAAAAGGTACAAGTCAACACCTCTTTATTCATTTTTGTTTATTTTTGTTTATATTTTATTTATTTTATTTTTATTTAATAAGTTATTCACACAATACACTTGCACATGTATTACAGTTCATGCCAGGTAATACTAGCAAGTATCTTAATGAGATTTAGAATATTACCTTCATTCTGAACCAAAGAAAAAGCCAATCGGCGCTTGTTAAAAGAAAATTTAATTTCGACAGCTGGGACTTGGGCAGTTCATTTTCTCGTTCAGTTATGTGTTGAACATTGTGCCGTTGTGATGTTTTTATGTTTTCTGTGCTCGGCTTGTTAAGTAGAGTGCTGCCTTCCCTGTCCGACCATCTATTATCTTTATGGTATAAACTTTATAGAGACATTCATTGTGAACATATTTCATAAAGATTAAATTAAAAGTGCAACTTCTAGTGTAAACTGTAAATAATGCACAAAATGTAAATCTTAACATTTGGTCTAGTGACTTTGTTAAAGTCCCTGGATGACCAATTATTTAACTTGGTCCAGACATTATACAGACATTCATTGTCATAATGTTTCATGAAGATTACAACAAAACTGTTTTAACAAGGTATATCAAGGTATAACCAGTTACCTATTGACCTAGTTCCTGACCCTGGAATACCTAGCATCAAACTTGGCCTATATATTATAGAGAAAAATTCACTAAGAATTACAAGCAATACAGAAGTCCCTACCAGTTTGAAGCCATGACCTTTTAACTAGTTTTGTTTCTATAGCAACCACATTTGTTGTCAGAAAACTCATTGACTCCTGCCTACATACCAAGTTTCATAATCCTTAGTTGGAACCTTAATTAGTTATGTAAGGATCCAGGTTTTTGACGCTAATTTTGTTTCCATAGCAATCAATATATGGTCAGGAAAATTAAAATAAATGAACTTGTATAAATGTCCTTATTGGCATCTACCCACATACCAAGTTTCATATACATAGGTGTAAAACTAAATTAGTTATGTAAGGATCCAGATTTCTTGACGAACTGACTGACAGACGGCAAACCTACAGTCCACCATAGTTAAAATCTGGTTGGGGACTAAAAATATTGTAACCAACTTAACTGTGACCTCTATATGGCAAACAAGCAAATTAGGAAGTTGGGACAGATGACTAACACTATTCAGTGATCTTTTCCCAATAATAATGCCTAAATAATTTAGTCATACATGTATTCTGATGACATATGAAAACGCAGCAAGAATGGGTAAAATACATGTATATAATACGTTGTTTCAAAAACAAAAAATGACGAAATGACTAATTAATACTCCATAATTTAATTAAAACCCCAATGCATATCGCCATACAGGCTCTTCAGGGGTATAACAATATAACAAAATATGTAGTATATATACTGGGCGTCACTGAAAAGTTACCACTTATATAATTATACGTCAGTATTTTGTATTCAATATGATCTATCGGTACAAATTTTTTATAGTGTGTGCATTTGAATATAGTTAAATAGCATAGCTGTGACTACACAGTAAGGTCACAACATGGTAGTGTTCGGCTTTTAACACAGTATAACATGAATTTTAAAATATAAGAGTCAATAGGGTGGTAACCTTTCATATGACGCTGAGTATATCTCAGGAGTAAGCACTTGGAAAAGCATCGTTAGTCTTCTTCAAACATCTACAGAAAGCGTCGGACATCAAAACACACAGGGATAACATTTCATTACCCTCTTTATTAAACATGGTCCTAATTATATCACTGTCCATCTTCCAATAGTCTATTATATCCATCCTGTCTTTATATAAACCTTTAATGATATTGGTTGTAGGTAACTGATCACCTCTGAAAGCGACGTCATAGAAGTCCTTCATAGTGTGTATGTCCCACAGGTAGACATGGTTTGACCAGTTAGCTGGTTCATACTGATCAACACTTTTCTTTATTCTATCACATGTATCATCTATCGATACTTCATTAAGAGAATCAGCTTTATCAGATGTTTTTGCGCATTTTTCATTGAGAAGTGTACAGAACACAGCCTCCGACACACGCTGTTTTGCAGCAATGTAATCTATCTGTCTTCCCTTAAATCTTTTAGCCACAGAATGAAGTAGGTACACATCAGAATCTGGGAGATTTTCAACAAACTTCCCAATCTGAAATATAACAATATATTAACAGTTATACCAATCCACAGGAACAGCATTTTCAGCTAATTGGAAAAGTGCAGAACAAATTATTTGTCCAGTTTGTTTGATATCGCACATGATCGAAAAAACTTTGAGTTATCATTGAAGAAAAGTATACCTTAGTCATACTGCTTTGTCAGGCAGTCAAAGTGCAATTACTTGGTGACAGAAACCTATGCAAACAATTTCACTCACATCTACATTAAATGATAATCGTATTACATTGAAATAATTCTAAAACAATGCAAAGTAGTTCAGGTAGCATGTTTCCTGCTATGGACTGACAGAGGGACAAACTCCTGGAGTAAAATGGACACAAGACTTCACTCTTACACATTTAAATTACATATGAAAACAGAGCAGCACACCAACACTTGCCAATCATTAATACCATTAATGTCCAAGCGTGTGACTGTAAGTCAAAACATAATGCAGTAATGCACAAGACAATACCTTCATTTTTAACTCGATGGTTATTACTCCACTGATACAAGTCAAACACAACAAAGTGAATAAATGTGCAAAATACCAAAGCAATATCATATGTCAATGCACTTTGAAGATAATAGAGGTAGTACCTAAACTTTGGGGGGGGGGGGGAGGGGTAATTAGACATTTTTACTTTTTCAAAGTCTAAATTCCCACCCTAGAGCAAGAGCAATTTGTCAAAATCCCCTCACTGGGAGATACTTTACATACCCCCGGGATCAAAATTTCGGCCAAAGTCAAAATTTCCCGGAACTCGGCACCATTCTGTCTGTCAAATTCCCACCTATCGGGAACAGCCTTCTGTCAAAAGTCCTGTGTATGCTCAATTTTTATAATTCATGGAGTATAACTGTGTATAAGGGTAACATGAAAGCCCTAATTGATGTAGTAATTCATGCATACACAACTACATAGTTATGCTAACATTAATTCCTATATGCTTCCATAAACCTAGTTGAGCAAATTTTGCAGGATTGACTATGTAAGTATTGAAATAAGCATCTAGTCAAAGTTAAATAATTCATGTTTTGTAATGAGAAATGTTAAGATATAACTTTAGAATTAACCTGGTAGGTTAAATGCTATTACCTGAGGATGGTATTTTGTGTGATCGAAGCTATCTGGTACTTTAAACACATGAAATCCGATGTCCTCCACTGCATGATCAGATGTGGACCTAACACACCAATATACTTTCTTATGAAATACATACAACACCACAACCTTCTCTATCTCCTGAAATACATCAAACAAATCATTTTCGTGGGGTCGTAAATTTGTGGATTACAAAACATGAAAGGTAAACCCATGTTTGATATGTGAGTGGTCGATTAATCGCGGGCATTAGATTTCGTGGTCAAGTGCAACAACGAAATCAATGAAAATACAACTCCCACGAAAAATAATAATTTTACAGTAGAATGTTTAAAGAATAGTCGCCACAAGTAACAGCCCATATAATACTTAAAGAACAATATACTTGTAAAGCAAATGTTTCATCAGACCCTTTCCCCGGAGCAGAAGGAGCTTGGGTACCACAGTACAATGTACCTTAAAAGCCAGAATCAGCGTCCCCCAGCGCCTTAAATCCTAGTATGGTGCCTTTAAATCAATATGGGTGATTACATATGTGGTGTGTGTGGGTATTTGAGTGATTATAGCTTGTATATGGTAACAAGAGGACCCAAAGGGCCCTATTTCGTTTACCTGTCATAGTAGTGCAGACAGGGCCCTACGATGACCTAAGCAACCAGTTACCATTTCTGACTAATATTGTCTTAACCAGTTACCTTGTTATTTACATCAGATGACTGATATTGAAATTTGACCTAAATTCCATTTAGACAACCATTCTGATCAACTTGTATGAAGATCCAGTGAAAAAACAACCTCTATACGATGTAGTATACAAATGACTTGTCCATGATTTGACCTAGTGACCTAGTTGTTGACACCGGATGACTAATAATAAAACTTGACCTAGATTTTGCTGAGATGATTATTGAGAACAAGTTTCATAAAGATTGAGCCAAAATTGTGACCTCTAGTGACTACACAAGGTTTTTCTGTGATTTGACCTAGTGACCTATTTTTGTATCCCAGATGACCCAATATCAAACTTGGCTTAGATTTTGTTGAAATTATCATTGTGACCAAGTTTCATAAAGATTAGGCCAACATTGTAACCTCTAGTGTCTACACAAGCAAATTGTTGGCAGACAACAAACGGATGGACGGACAGACAACAGACGAAGAGTGTTCACAAAAGCTCACTCAGTCACTTTGTGGCAGGTGAGCTAAAAGGTGCTTAAATTAGCCTTAAAGTATTGATAACCATGCAGTCTTCTTTATTAAAACCTTTATAATAGCCGTTAATGTGGACCTCCTTAAGGGAAGGCCTGTACATGTATTGTATTATCATAAACACTTCATACATGTAGGGAAAAACAGTAACGAAAGATGTGAACCTTATTTCGTATCCTCTGGAAAGCTGGTAGAATTGCATCCATTCCAAAAGAATACTTCTCCTTTTCTTTTAGATCTAATATTGTCTGTGCAATGTTTTCAACATTTTTTGGCGTTAGACTGTAAACCTTCATAAAATCATCAATATTTGCAAACCTGTCACTGGAAATGGTCTTACTTATATCTTTATGCCAGTCACTAATATCATCAATTTGTTGAAATCTAGATGGTTTTAAATTAACTAACTTCTGCAGTGTCACTTTATCACATTTGTTGAAGAAAGAAAGAACTACATCCTTAGCTTCTTCATATGGCACATGAATTACTTCTTTCTTTTCTTTCTTAAATTTTGTTGAATATGCTGAGCAACATCTCTGAAATGAGAACAATTCAACACTGGTATTTCAGTCAGAATAAGTTATCTGTTGTGAAATGCTAGCAAACGTTTGTTTATCTGTTTGTTAGCGTATTATTGGCAGATTTTAGTTTTATTCTCAGACATTGCTAATGTATGATAATTTTACGTTACACGAACGTACAAGCGACATAGAGCGGACTATTTAAATTTCGAGATTTATGTGTTACTGGCGATATTAAGCAACAAGATGAACATAAATAGGCTCTGGACCGTTTAAAAATGATGTTTCTTCGGAGAAGGATTAATCTTTCGTAAATACTGATTGAAATTGGCGATTAAGTATGTCTGCTTTGTGTTTAGCCTCAGTGAATAGTTGGCTATTTTCTCGTAGTCCTGGGATGCTGGAATTATCTTTCTTTTTATGCTTTATATAGATCCAAAAATGTTTATTTGTGTCTCTGTTGGAGTTGTCTTCAGATTCTGGCTTTCCAGAATTCCTATTCCAATACACCCAACAATCAAGTCTGAGAGACAAGTCTGGGTAACAGTTTGTTAAAAATATAAAGGTGTGCAATAGTTGTTTAGAACAAAGTGAAAACAAGACTGCGTTCAATAAACGCTTATGCCCCCATGGAAGCCTTGCCCATAAAAAGCTAAGTCAATCAGGGGCCATAATTCTGTAATAATGTTGGATAGTGTTTCATGGCTTTGATAATGTAAGGGGCTTATGATGGTAAACAAGTATGCCAAGTTTTAAGGCAACGCCATGATGGACATGATGTAAAACGAAACTGTCAATTTGATTTAACCAAGAAGTAGTTGCTTAATAAGTCTAAGTCCAAAATTAAGTTAATGTGACGGTCAAAATGAGGTTAGGTGATATAGGTGTATAGAGAATGTTCAAATACAACAACCATGCAAGTATGAAAGCTTTGTAGCAAGCCATATTAATGCTAGAAGAACAGTCAATTTGGGTTAACCAAGAATTTAGCCCTCCAATAAGTCTAAGTCCAAATCAGGTCAAGGTGAAGGTCGAAATGGTGTCAAATGATACAGGTTTGTGTAGAGTGTTCATATACAACAACCATGCAAGTATGGAAGCTTTGTAGCAAGCCATATTAATGCTAGAAGAAACGGTCAATTTGGGTTAACCAAGAATTTGGCCCTTCAATAAGTCTAAGTCCAAAATTAGGTCAAGGTGAAGGTCAAAATGAGGTCAGGTGATACAGGCATGTGGAGATTGTTCATATACAACATCCATGCAAGTATGGAAGCTTTGTAGCAAGCCATAATAATGCTAGAAGAAACTGTAAATTTGGGTTAACCAGGATGGACGGACGGACGGACGAACGAACGAACGGACAGGTGAATCACTATATGCCTCCCCATCTATCGATAGGGGGGGGGGGGGGGGGGGGGGGGGGGGCGTAAAAATATAGCATGCAAACCTAAAAACAGTAAAATATCATGACTGATGTTCTGATTTAGAAATTCATTGTTGCCAGCCTCTACGAAAATATTGGGAGGCTAGGCCGGGACTAAAAAAATGCCGAGGATAGCCTTTATTAGCTTTCTGCTGAAATATAGCAGAGATATAAGTGCATGAACCCGTATTTGAACCCCAGCCGCCAGATTAGACGGCAAGTGTGCTAGCCATAGAGCTACGGAGGCGCTCAGAGGACTGGACTGTATGTATGCAGGGAGACCAGGTAGAGTTCAGATTGTTAGATTGTTCAAGAGAATCTGATAGGAATAAGGTGGCTATGGTCTACTTATACAAGTTTGTTTTTGTATTGGAACAAAGATCTAAATATACTTTAGGTCTTTGATAGGAAGATTAGAGATTGAGAAATTCTTCTGTATGTGTGCCAGGTTTTAAATCATGGTGGATTACCTTGACTAGTCCTACATCTACATCAGTATGTTAAACTGCCATAAATTGACATTTCTTTTACAATGCACAAGAAAAGGAGAAAGAGAAGTTACAAATAGGAAAAATAGAAGAATACATTGAAGACACGGACAAAGATATGCAGTTAAACTAAAAAGAATAAAATAATAGAAAAAGTTATGCACAGTTACTTTCGACCATCAAGACAAGACCAAACGAGCTTCAGTGGCGGTACCAGGTACAAGGCCCTGCGGACATAACTCAAGCCTATCACTTGGCGGTACTTTGTAACTGTGCAGGAGGGTCCCCTTAGAAGGTCATGTTGGATAGCTCATGCTGGTAGCTTAATGTTCCACATACTAGGGATGGACCTAGGGAAGAAGCTGTACTTGAGGGTGTCTGTTGATGTAGTATATGGCAGGAATCTAGAGTCGTGTGTAGATATTGGCAGCCGTTTGGTTGTTGTTCGGTATGAATCAGGATCTATCTCTAAAAGGTTGTTGACTATTTTATAGAGTATGGTCAGCTGAAGCTTTTGGCGTGGTGAC
This sequence comes from Spisula solida, assembly GCA_947247005.1. NCBI lineage: Eukaryota > Metazoa > Mollusca > Bivalvia > Venerida > Mactridae > Spisula > Spisula solida. The sequence continues at coordinate 67,057,064 of OX365944.1, read as the reverse complement.
TTCAGAGATTCCCATTTCAATTCTGATATCAGAAACACTACTTATGTTGTTGTATTTTCTTGTGGTGAAGCCTGCTGCTCTTGGTTGAATAATAGCTTGTGGTGCAGCAGTATTCTAGATTGGATCGGACAAGGGATGTATACAGTATGCATTCGTTTTCGTTACTTTGCTGGTATTTCTCAGGTTGTGTTTTAGGAATCCTAACATGTTGTTGGCCTTTTTTGTGATCCTGCCATGTGATATTTCCAGCCAAGGTCTGATTGGAGGTCCACACCCGATACTTTGACCCCATGTTTTGTTGTTTCTTCTGCCAGTGGTATACCCTTCAGGATGTAGGTCGTTCTGATCGGGAGCCCGTTGCCTAACCAAACTGCCATGTAGCGCTATGCTAGGAACCGCCTTTCTTCTAAACAGCGCTTCGTAGCAGAAAAATTAAATGCTATCGGAAAGCACTCATGGATAGCAGACTGTTGCACAAGAAAGCGCTATCGGGCCCTACCGAAGCGTCCGTTGTACAAGAAAGCGCTCGCCTAGCAAAGTGTTAAGCACCAGTATGCTATCCGTGAGCACTCCTCGCTCGTAGCGTGTCGTTGCATAGACGTAGGAAACCGCTCGGTAGCAACTTGGAAGAGACTTGGATAGGCAACAGGTTTCAGGTTTTTCGCTCTGGTCACTCGCAAGACCCTGCATTTCAAGAAACTGCATTTCTGTGGGTGAAAGTCCATGCCCCAGAGTTTCTCCAATCTAGCTAGGGTGTCTAAGTCTACTTTTACCATAGATGCCACAGTTGGCATCGAATTAATCAATATATAAATATGTATACTGGTTGTTTACCCAAAATTTCATCATGAAATAATAGTAAACCCAAATTACACGAAGTAAATTGATTTATAGTGATAGCATTCGGCATGACATAAATTTCGGATAATCGGTGCATGTGTCTACAGGGCTATTGCAAACATACAATGATATGTCAGGGAAGAACATATAGTAACAAATACTGAGAAAATAGAACGATTTTTTCACGAAGTACTAACTGTTATTGAGTTATGTCCCAAAATCGCTCTGCGACAAAATTTCAACAACATGCCAGACATTTTCTTCCGGTGTCGTTTATTTAACTGTTACGTGAAAACGAGTATGTGTATTCCATCCCCTTGGTACAATCGTAAAAGCTCGGAGGTGCCGCGGTCCGATTGCTTTCTGACGTCGCAATATACGGTCGTATATTTTGAATATTCGAACGGGTACCAGTCTACCTTGGTAGTGATTTTACGGCCGTACTGTAGTGGTTTATTTTTTCATTTATGAACGGATTTTTAAAAAGTTGATATTAAACTAAAGATAAAGCTCTCTAGTTTCTAAATATATAAAAATAATAGAAATTATGTTAATGCAAATATGAATTATAACGGCAGGGACGTATTTGGTGTGGGGGTATGGTATATAGCCAGCCAGCTGGGGGGGGGGGGGGGCTTCAGCCCCAACGCCCCCCCCCCCCCAGCTGGCTGGCTATATACCATTTTGAAAGAATGAACTGGGGGCTAACTAAATCGCTTGGCATATACCATACTGGTAGCGACCTGTATAGTGGATAGTCTATATGACATTCTGTGTACAGATTGTTTAGCCCCCAGGCATGACTAAAAGTAATCAAGGACTCAACAGGACCTACTGCTGTGGAGGTGTGATTTGTGCAACTGATAAAAAAATAAGTGTGTTTAGGTTGATTAAGATGGTTAGGCATAGCATACATATATCAATGGTTATCACCATTTAATCCCATTAAATTAGAGCATGATGATTAAAAATAAAGTTTGACTTGAAAAATTGTAACATACATTTAGAATATAACCTACATTATGAGCCAATGAAAACGCCGCATTTTCGCGGTTAAATGAAAATTTAATCATTAAAATTTTCTCTTAACAGTCTTGACGTCTTGCGTTGGCGCTAATTTCTATCGGCCAATCAGAATGCAGAATGTTATATTCTAAGTTAGTTAGAACATATTAAGTAAATTTTAATGACTAAAAAGGCCTCGCTTCGCTTCGCTCGCTCCGCCCTTTTTAATCATTAAAATTTACTTAATATGTTCTAACTATAACATAATCATTACAGCGAGAAAACTAATATATTTGTTATTGCTTGTTGGTATGATTAATTAGGATTTCTATAGTATTAAATGTGTGAATGGAAGTAATGATTACATTATTGAAATATTTTTAAATATTCATTAATTTCATTTAAACTTGTTTGATCAATTAAACGTAATACTTTTATATCCGAATATTAAAGTTGAAAATGTATATAGTCTCTATTATACTGTCCCTGATATAGTTCAGGAAATCGCATTACATTATTATCATTTTTTTTATTCATGTTTGTATAAATTTTGATTTGTTATTAATTAATGGTAAAACTTTAACATGAAATATATTTACATTTTTAAATGTTTATCTAGATCTAATAAATACAAATGTAGTAGTACTTTATTATTTTTACGTATGATTTTAAAGTTAAAAGTGCGGGAAATTGCACCATTTTATTCAAACATAGAAAAAATCTTCGCAGGGAGGGGTGTCAAAATTTTTTATGTTCGTATAAATTTGGATTTCTTAATAATTAAATTAATGTTAGAACAGTAAAACATGAATAATCAGATTATTTAATTTATTCATTTTTTTTAAATGTTCATTTAATATAATAAGTAGCACTACTTTAATCATTTAAGGTCTGGTTTTAAAGTAAAAAGTGCAGGAAATTGCACCATTTTTATTCAAACATTGAAAAAATCTTCGCCGGGACAAAACTCCCGTTCCCACCCCATCTCAGCCCCCCCCAATTGGACCTCCTCTGGATACGCCCCTGGTAACGCTTCAAACACAGACTATTTTTCAGGGAAAAAATCTACATATTTTTACGGATATATCAATTAAACAAAATAACCGCTACCAATTTTGAAAAACACGTACAAGTGAAAAATTGGTACCGGCTATTTTGTCTAACTGACGAATCTTTTCAGAGAAAATGATGATAGCCTGATCGTGGCACCCCTTAATGCGTACTCTGCACTACTTGGTTGTAATAGATCACAATGTGGTAGACATAGAAAAGCATATATACACCTCGCCGAAACTGCAACAACGCGACTCAAGAGCCGTGCCAAGTAACGGTTTCATCGCGTCTAAAAATAGACGGTGTACCCAAGAAATACAAGAACCTATATTACATGGTACAACCATTCATAGAGTCGAGAAAACTGTTCACTTGGGTGTCACCAGGAATTCCGATGGAAAACCCGATATTGAGACAAAGGTGAAACTAGGGAGGAAAATCGTATACTCCCTCATAGGAGCGGGGTGTTGTGGAAAAACCGGTTTAAGTAAAAAACTGAAAGGAATAATTTGGAACACTTTTGTGGTACCCAGAGTCACATACGGGCTTGAAACCTTGATACTATCGAAAAAAGATGAAACTACTATTGAAAAGTTCCAAACGAAACTACTGAAACAGATTCAGCATCTTCCAGATCGTACTGCAAATGTTGCAACACAAGCTCTCTTAGGTGGAACAAGTAACATCCATAAGAACCTACTTAATCTTGTCTTCTCCATCCTATGTACACCCAACACGAAGGAGTATGAAATAGCCATTCGCCAAATTGCCACCAAGAAGTTGAGTGACAACAGTATGTTCTCGGCGACAAGACGATTACATCTTCTCTATGAGCTTCCAACCATATACGTCTTATTACACAACACACCAACAAGAGAGAAATGGAAGGAGATGATACGTCAAGCGATAAACTCCACAGTCGAAGAAGACTGGAAGGCAAACCAAGTCATCAATAAGGTATATAAACCCACATGCTCTTAAAGTTGGCAGGAGTCATAATGTTTACAGTACTGTCAGACCGAACGTATATGATGTACAGAGATCAGAGGGGGGGGGGGGGCACAGCTAGCTATTGGGATGATATGGTGGGGTGGGTGCGGGAGGGGTGTCCCCTCCCTGCGAAGATTTTTTCACTTTTCGACTTAAAATCAGAAGTAAAGGTACTAAAATTGTACTGCTACATCAACAGAAAATACAATGACTTTAACAATTATTTAAAAATAATTTCTTTCAATTTCCTAAAATTTACCAACCAGGCGTCAAATTATTAAAATTCGCGCTACATAATCAGACATCCGAAATTCTTCATGCAATTATTTAAACAAATGTTTACCCCATTGAAGATTTTTTTCAAATAAGAACTTAAATTTTTTGATTATTGAAAGTGTAGGTCTACTGCTACAAATCAAAATACATAACCCATGAAATTAACAATATAAGATATATAACTGAAAGTTTCCAAAGGTTCAGATCGATTTTTTGTAACAATTCAATAAAAAATCATGAAATTTCCGCTCTGTAACTTTGAAAAATAAAAACATTATTCAACGCTAGACACATGAACTTTAAAATTGTGCCCCTCCCATTGCGAAGGTTTTTGTCAATTTTGCATTAAAATCGTTTTTGCAGCTTTTTTGGTATTAAAAACTCAAGTGAAATTATTATTATATTAAACTTTCATTGTTATATAATCAGTAATAAATCTATCAACAAGAAAATTTCGAAATGTAATTTAAGCTCTATCATGTCACTATTTTTAAATCGATCAGTTCACACATTATATAGTAACATAGTTTTATAAGTGTATCAAATACCAGTGATTCCCTTAATCATGATCATTTAGACGGTTGAAAATCATTTGTTAAACGTCTGAATGATACAGATCAGGAGTAATTAGGGCCTTGATAAACAACAGGGGCACATTTCATTGCACTCGCTTCCGTTATGCATAATATACAGAGGCTGTTATCACAAAATATCGGTCCATAGCTAGATCGATTGGTAATATTTTAAGGATTTTAACATTTTTGGTATGTATAAAATGGTCACTCCGAGGCCAACTTGGGGGCACGGCCCCCTGTGCCCCCCGGTGGACCGGGCCTGCCCTACATGCAGACTATGTAATGAGAAACCAGAAACTAGAGAACACTTCCTCGCACAGTGTACAGCTATAAGCGAACCTAAAATCAATTCAATAAGAAGCTATCAGAACTCACCAATCTTACAGTTAGTGACATACAGGCACTATGCTGTGATACTTATACACAGTTGATACTAGACTGCACACATTCGAACATCGAATTCATAACAAACTGTAAAAACTTTGAGGTTGAAAGCTTTGAACTATACTCAAGAGAGTTAACCTATTAAAGGGACTGCCTCACGCATTGGTGTATTGCAAAAATAAAATTAAATTGTCAAATATTCATGTAATTTTGGCATAGTTTCCTGTATATGCCATAAGCAACCACATTGACATGAAACATAACTTGGGAAACATCGGCATTTTGTAGTAATTTAGGATTTTTACACCCAAGTTATAGTTAGAACATATTAAGTAAATTTTAATGATTAAAAAGGTCGGAGCGAGCGAAGCGAAGCGAGGCCTTTTTAGTCATTAAAATTTACTTAATATGTTCTAACTAACTTAGAATATAACATTCTGCATTCTGATAGGCCGATAGAAATTAGCGCCAACGCATGACGTCAAGTCTGTGAAGAGAAAATTTTAATGATTAAATTTTCATTTAACCGCGAAAATGCGGCGTTTTCATTGGCTCATAATGTAGGTTATATTCTAAAATTCTATAGGGTATGAATACCCTTTAGAATATAACCTACATTATGAGCCAATGAAAACGCCGCATTTTGGCGGTTAACTGAAAATTTAATCATTAAAATTTTCTCTTCACAGACTTTACCTCATGCGTTGGCGCTACTTTCTATCGGCCAATCAGAATGCAGAATGTTATATTCTAAGTTAGTTAGAACATATTAAGTAAATTTTAATGACTAAAAAGGACTTCTCCACATAGTTGTGAACATGCTTGTTTATTAGTTAGTATTTATTTTGCTTACTGTACCACTGTTCTGTCATATATGCATTGTATTGTCCTCATAGGCTATCAGCCTAATGGAATTGAAACTATCTATCACTTAAATTGCCTGAAATTTGTTTCCATTCGATGAAAACGAATTGCGAAACGAACCGAATACCTCATAGATGTTTCGGCTTTAGTTTGTTGAAGTTACAGTTTGATCATGTGTGAATTACACAATTCACAGAATATTTTGGAAAGAAACTCTGCGATATTTTCAAACAGAAAAATACTGAGTGCCAAATATCAAGAGTGATTTAAATTGCTTATATGCCATCAATCGTTCATAAAGCAACCACCAGTGACTTTCTTTTATATAAATACTTGGTCATGTAGGAAAATTACGTCATACAAAAATTTTAGCCCGATCCCCGATTACTTGAATCTCAGACCTAACTATTATTATAATGGGCCACATGTGTATTATATGAAAATGTTGTAGCATTATTATAATTTAATTGCGAAACAGAAGCAATACATCATATTAACCCGTATGAATACTACGTAAATATATATATTTATGCGTACATATTATCGCGTGTGTCACCTTGTGAAGATACTACAAGAAGCCCCTATACCAAGGACAAATTACTGGACTTGGGTTCTCCGAATAAGTCAACGGAGTAATCTACAATAGAAACAGAACAGAACCTGGGGACATAAGGGGAACAACAGTCGTTGAGATTATTGACGCTTCTCATAAGTTGTCTCTCTTTGTTTTGTTTATTAAATAAAGGGAAGTAACTTCTTATATTAACCACGTTTTTAGTCTGGAGCCCGCTTTACACTATAAAACTTTGTAAATTTGTGTATGTATGGAACCAGTTAACACCGTCGTTGCGAGAGTTTATCTTTCCTGCCCTTTTTCCTCGACGTACTAGTATACAACTAAAAGTGAAAATACTCTCAATATATCGTATGAAATCCATGATACAAATAAAAGTCTTTAACTATAAACATAATTATATCAATTAGAAACAATCTTCATAGTGATAATGAAGTTGTTGATTTGTTTCACATACTATTGCTGAAGCAAACTTAAGTATGAACAAGATGAAGTTACAAGTAAACCTGAAATATTAGGTATAAGTAGTTGTAAATATTATTATCAGTTAAGACCTTACTCTTAGGGATCATTTCTATAGTAAGTGTCGCCAGGACGTCAGGTAAAACTGACGGGACCTAAAACCACGATGACGAGATACAGTGTCCCCTTCTGAGCGCGAAGCGGGCAAGGGCTGTCACCCTTCGGGGTGACTCGGCCCTTGTCATTGATGAACGTTCCTCTCCTCCCTAAGTGGGGAGTTGGAGGAAGGGGGCACATTCTGAGTGGCTTTTTAATAACATATCTTAGAATGTGGAATCAATTTTTTATGAAAGACATGCCAGCCCTGCGTTCAACGAAGGATTGCGTTGAACTATATGTTACGAGACGAAGTTTGGACATCATTTTATACTCATTGAGTAAATCACCTTTTCCTTCTGCACGCATTCTGTTCATTGGTACACTGTTGTCAAGTCCATTTTTGTTGAGTTAACATACCGCTGTGACATAAGGAAATTACCTTATTATATTAATGGCTACCTTGACACTGAGTCTATCTGTGACGTCATACATCCATCCTTACATAAGGAAATTACCTTATTATATTAATGGCTACCTTGACACTGAGTCTATCTGTGACGTCATACATCCATCCTTACATAAGGAAATTACCTTATTATATTAATGGCTACCTTGACACTGAGTCTATCTGTGACGTCATACATCCATCCTTACACGTATGGCAGAGTACCGGAGATATTACCAGAACCATGTACGGAGCAACCTTTTTAGAGTGGCCTTCAATGGCTTTTTTTCATTATATATTAGGGCCTCTTTCTCTGGAAAAAATCTTTAAAATCGAGCAGTTTTCACTAAAATTGAAGTAACCAGACAAAATCACTGCCCATGTTACTAAAATACCAACCGCTCCCCCCTAATTAAAGGTAAGGCCCAGCCCCAAGGTTCGAAAAAAAGCCATGTCTTCCATAGAGCAACATCTGAGCTTAAGCAAACATAATACTTTTGTTCCAGAAGTAGCCATTTACTATGAGTTTACCTCTCCAGAGTCACAACCTCTGCACACCAACCAGACTTAATTAGCACTCCCCAAAGGGTGTTTCTCTAAAGAAGTTGTACCATATAAATGCTGGATACTACACTTGATCAACATAATCAAATCTGGTTAATCATGGGTAATTTGTTACATACAAAATGATAAATAAAACAAAAATATTATTTCTGCAAAATGCTTTATTTAGTTATATGAATTATCAATAAATGTGTCTTTGTACAATTTAAAACAACAAAGGGGAAAGTATAAGCAAACAACATACTCACAGTATTAAAGTTATACATGTATAAATAAGCTTATATTATAGAACTGATAAGAACGTAACACTCCCTATTATGTGTATTTTTCATGACATTTAGCACGGAGATACTGTCCTTATTCTAACCTTTGTGCATGAATATTTTACAAGGAGCTTGCTTTTAATATATCAATGTCAACAAGAAATTCAGGCTATATTGGTCCTTAAATAGATTTGTATTTGAACTTAACCTCGAACATATTCCACCTATGAAAACATACAACCATGGCTAATTCCATTTATAAATATAGTCAAGGTAAAAGCTATTAAATTATGCTTTTAAAAGATTGAGGATCATGTCAAAATCTCCATTCTATAATATCATGAAAATGCACAAAATGGGGACTGTTGCAAGATCAATAATGGTATAATGTTTAAGTTTGATACATTAATATGGTTGCTAACTTTACAGTTTATGTCAAAATAAATCAATGTCAAGCCCATCATCCATATCTGTCCCCTATGCTTTGTTCTATCAAGAACCTTTCTATATTTTCTTTGCAGGGGTTTTATAAGGAGTTGAATCTTTGGGGTCACTTGATATTTTTACTGGATTTTACCAAAATACCTGTAATTTAAAGGAGAACGATTGACCCTTCAATAAGATTATTGCATGTCAAAATATTGGGTGTGGCAATTTCAGGGATAAAAGGTTGGATTTAGGGGCCAAATGGAACCTCTGTCTTAAAAAAAATTATGGTTGTTTTTTTAAAAAAAAATACATATAATTATTAAAAGAAAGCAAACCAGAATCCAGACACATTTAAAAAAAATTGAAAATATAAATTAAAGGATTGTTTAATTTTTATAGGAAAATTGGGTTGATAATCGGGCAATTAGTGAGTAGCCATATCAAGTAACCAACCAGTTATATAGTTAACCAGTAATATAAGAAATGTGTACATATCATATACAATGTGTTACATGTAACGATTACATACATTATAAAGTGAAAGTAACAATTTGTATAATAATTTGATGCAGTGTTACACAAGAAAATTCTGTGATATCCATGTTTCAAAACAAAGGAACATAACTTTACTGAAAGATAGTTCTGGTAGAAATCAAACCCTGTATGTATGAGAAATCTGAGAATAGCTATGATTGGGTATTGTCAATTGCCTTTGATTATAAGTTATTACATGTCATTGCAATCCGCCCCTTGTTTTAGTTGTAGCTCTCTCCCTTGTTTTAGGAACTTGCCATTGTTCACTTACTTTCCATCAGTCTTCCTCTTGCTGCAGTAAAAGTTTACTTCCTTCTATTATAAGGTTGTTAACTTGCTATAGCAATTTGTCCTTGTTATTATTACTTGTTGTCATTGCTTATTGCCTTTATATGTTTTAGTTATTTGAAATTCGCTTCTTCTAACTGTCCTTGGTTTTAATGAAATGTTGCTGACACAGACAAATAACTTCATTAATAACCCTATGATCAGGTTGAAGGACTGACAACTCTCCACACTTGTGAAGGACTGACAACTCTCCATACATGTGAAGGACTGACAACTCTCCATACATGTGAAGGACTGACAACTATCCATACATGTGAAGGACTGACAACTCTCCATACATGTGAAGGACTGACAACTCTCCATACACGTGAAGGACTGACAACTCTCCATACATGTGAGGGACTGACAACCCTCCACACAAGTGAAGGACTGACAACTCTCCACACATGTGAAGGACTGACAACTCTCCACACATGTGAAGGACTGACAACTCTCCACACATGTGAAGGACTGACAACTCTCCATACATGTGAAGGACTGACAACTCTCCACACATGTGAAGGACTGACAAACATCCACACATGTGAAGGACTGACAACTCTCCATACATGTGAAGGACTGACAACTCTCCACACATGTGAAGGACTGACAACTCTCTACACATGTGAAGGACTGACAACCCTCCACACATGTGAAGGACTGACAACTCTCTACACATGTGAAGGACTGACAACTCTCCATACATGTGAAGGACTGACAACTCTCCATACATGTGAAGGACTGACAACTCTCTACACATGTGAAGGACTGACAACCCTCCACACATGTGAAGGACTGACAACTCTCCATACATGTGAAGGACATTTGTCAATGTAACAGAAGAACAAAGCACGCCCTATTAAGATATCGTACCAGGCTTTGCCCTCCCAGGTAGTTACACAAGGACCTGAATAATGTGGCATTCTAGAACTCTGCCAACCAAGCTAGCTGGGCCAGCTAGAGATAGAAATCAAATCAGCTACAAAAAACATGAAAATGAATCATTCTTAAACAGAACAGGGTACCATACTCAAGTACAAAGCTTTAACACAATAGGAATATAAGTGTAGTACATTGGATTGCGAGTACATATTGAAAGTGTATATAGATCCACATAAATAAACATCTCAAGTTAGTAAATATTTAAAATGCATATACATAAAACAATTCTACTTACACTAAGACACAAATAAATATTGCAACACTTAAAAAATACATGTGCAACAAACCACAACAGGTTGGTTCAATAAATGACTAGAATAGTAGATACCTTATATTGAAAAACATGTAACAAAGTCATTATCATGCCCTAAAGCCAGATTATAACCATCTGCTTCACACAACATTAACAAACAATGCCCAGTAAAAATAAACAATTTCAAGGACCATGACTAAAGTCAATCTATGGACTATGAACAAAGTCAATCCATGGACTAAGAACAAAGTCAATCCATGGACTAAGAACAAAGTCAAACCATGGATCATGAACAAAGCCATTCCATGGACCATGAACAAAGTCAATATATGGACCATGAACAAAAAGTATCCATGGACTATGAACGAAGACTCACCATGGACCATGGACAAAATAATCCATGAACTATGAACGAAGACTCACCATGGACCATGGACAAAAATAATCCATGGACCATGAACAGTCAATCCATGGACCATGACCAAAGCCAATCCATGGACCATGAACAAAGTCAATGCATGGATCATGAACAAAGCCAATCCATGGACCATGAACAAAGTCAATCCATGGACCATGATCAAAGCCAATCGATGGACCATGATCAAAGCCAATTCATGGACCATGAACAAAGTCAATGCATGGATCATGAACGAAGCCAATCAATGAACCATCAACATGGCTAATCCATGGACCATGAACAAATCTAATCCATGGACCATGAACAAAGACAATCCATGGAGCATAAACAAAGCCAAAACACAACAAAAATCTAACATAGACCATAATCAGTCACATAAACAAAACAATCATATTACTTTAAATCGTTTTCATAATTGCATTTCCCCAGACACACAAACTTTATAATTATATAGGTGTACCAAGCTTGTTTTTTTAGTTAATTTACTACTTCTAGAAAATGCAAGATCTAAGCGTCAAGTTTCACTGAAACATCTTAAATTGAGTAAAACCTGTCTTAGAAACCCTTTTCTCAGATTGATGTGTATATTTATATAATTATCACTTTATAATACTTAAAGTATTAAAACATCAACTAAATAGCTCAGTACATCTGCAGAAAAAACACATACCAAGTCCCACAATTTTGCAATATCAACAAAATATAATTAATATATATAATTTGTTATCACAACAAAAACTATCCCTCTTCACCAAATGGTCAAACCTCCTTCACTGTATGACAATATAATCACACATCATTACCACATGACCATAACAACATGTAAGGCATGATCAAAACATTTGCCGACAAACTCTATAAAATGAAAACAAACGGTGAAACAAAACAATAATTATCTACGGTACAAAAAATGTGTACATATCACAAAATAATTCCCTCATTGTCTGTGACATTTCATACATACCGGTATAGACATTCACTATTCCAAGAGTTATCCCCATTTTCTCAATCTTGTGTACACATTTTCGTGAATTTTTTTATTAATAAACCATTCATTATAATTTTATAGCCTGTGTCTCAACACATTTTGATCAACCCACATACATGTATAAGGGTAATGCCGTAATAAAATACAGCTACGTTTGTAAACCATCGTCATGGCAACCAGCCATTGTATACAGCATGAACTGTTTCCATCAAAACATTGTCTTATTGCAAAAATGTCATATTTCCATACAACAACAATGTCCTTCATAACCATAACAACATCAGATTCTCATTTCCATCCATATCTCATCTCTTACAATTATAATAACCTCTCAAAAACTTCAGACTGCCAGTAATTTAAGACAAAACCTTATAAAAATAGATATAAATGTCTTATGTTGACTGTTCCTGTACTTTGCTTCTAAGTTTCACAAACTCTTGAGCTGTTCTATCGAATTCCCGTCTTGCCAACACAGCCAGCGCCCCAGTAGCTGAAACAGAAAACAAAATAACAGTTAAGTAATAAATAGATTAATTATCTAATTATCCAAGTTCCTGCAGTTACTTGACCACAGTTAAGAGGTAAAACTGAAAGAAAGCCATTTTGTCACACGCAAAACACTTAATATATTATTTGGCTTTGTTCATTTTCGATCAAATAGTTTAAAAATTCTTACTGGACATTGTTCGGTTGTGTAACTATTGTACTACTCAGAAAAATAACCTTGATATACCAGTATACAAACAATTATGGAATGAATAAACTGATATTAAACATTAAATGTACAAAGTCAGACGGGCTTCGTAAGTTTTCTGGACAGTCTAAACATGAAGGACTCCGCCAGCCAGGCTTCAAACACTTATAGTGATTGGAGTATAGACTTACTTCTCTTGCCAGGTTGCATCATGGGTAAGGTGATAACACTTAGTATAGACTTACTTCTCTTGCCAGGTTGCATCATGGGTAAGGTGATAACACTAAGTATAGACTTACTTCTCTTGCCAGGTTGCATCATGGGTAAGGTGATAACACTAAGTATAGACTTACTTCTCTTGCCAGGTTGCATCATGGGTAAGGTGATAACACTAAGTATAGACTTACTTCTCTTGCCAGGTTGCATCATGGGTAAGGTGATAACACTAAGTGCCTCATATCCTCGTACCTCATCACCATCTACACCGGGAATGTCTATAAGTGGAATAAATACTTCACCAGCAAAGTCGTTCTGGAACACATAGTCATGGTCCATCACTGTAAATAAAAGGGCCGCCCCTTTCCTCTGGCACTGCTGTAAGGTCACATTGCTAAAAGTAAAACATAAACTCTGTCGATCACAAAATAATTCTATGGTACAGACATGTTTATATAACGATGCTTGCAGACAAGTAAACAACAAACATAAACTGGTTTTCAAACAGGGCAAATAATTTCCTGAAAACATCAGATCCCCACACATGGATACTTCCCAATATAACCATATAGGGATAGAATCCTTGTAAACTTATACACAGACATTGAGTCAAGAGTTATCATTAATTAGTAATTAGTAAACCCATTTTGATAAGGTCAGCCAATGAAAACATGTTTAACAAATGATTGACCAATAAATATTATGCACGCATACAAAAGATACAAATCCAGATTAGCATCTAGGCAAATATTTTCTAAGGTGTATTTGAGGCATTTTGTCTTCGAAAGATATTATGCTTAAAATTAGTAATTACTCAAATTTTCACCTGCGTGGCTACGGGCCTAACAGAATACATGGTATAAATATTCTGAATAATTTCAACTCATTTTGAATGGATAATTATGGAGCCATATAAATGCCACCACTTAAATTTTAATTTTCATGAAGTTTTTCGTGAAATTAACGAGGGATTTTTATGAAAACAGAAAAATATCATGAATGCAAGATAAATATCTTAACGTGAAAAAAAGTCAGTTACTGCTTCAATCTGCCACAACATTCCTGTTATAATTTTTAAGAAACCAACTAACTTTTCACGAAAGTGTATTATTTTTCACGAAGACATTTTTACGTTTCGCGAAACTTTTCACGAAAGTCGATTATTTTCACCAAAACCATTTTGCGAAACATTTTTATGCTTTCATGAAAAACTTATTTAGTTTCGTGAAAGCATCATCTTTATGTAGTGTCAGTTCAGAGCACTAACAAGCAGAATTTCGTGTTAAGATAATTTATCTGTCTTCATGATAATTATATATTTTCATGAAATATCCCATAATTTTTACGAAAGTTTTCATGAAATCTTTAAGTTAAGTGGTGGCAGTTATATGGCTCCATAGATAATATATTAGTATGTACTTACAATTCAAATGATTCATCAAAGACAGGATTGAGCGTTTTCTTCACAATTTTTGTGGTTTGAGTCGGGACAGTCGAAAACATATGTTCGGGACAGAATGATACTACTACATATGGATCACTGAGGCCATTAGCATCAAGTGGTATCACATCCTTCGCACTTAACACTGAAATCAAACAAGATATAATGGAATAAAGAAGTATGCTAACATTTCAACACATTGGAGATGTGTGCTGACATCAGCCAGCCAGCCCAAACACATATTTGACCATTTTATTAAACTGCAGCAAAATCCCTTACATAAATATCTAAGACATTTCAATGTCTTTAGCATATAAACTACGTAGCTACTGAACTGGCATATGTTGCTGGAAAAGGTTGGAGACTATTGTCTGGTTTAAGGCCAATTTAATGTCCTTTCATGACATCTGCTGTTGTCATTGTCTCAACATGTGGAGAAATGCACTTTGATTCCTGACGAGCAAGTTAGATAAACTAATAATTAATATCAATAATAGAATACCAGCATTACTGGTGAGGTTGACTTGCTGTCATGTATGACACTGAAACATGATGTTAACCCCTGGAAAAGCAAACAATACAAACCTTCTACAAGCATTGTATGTGAATCACGTTTGTACCACACTCTAACACTTAATGTCCCATACTCGGTACTTGTCCACTTGTGCTGTAAACAACAACAAATATTCACATTATTCAAACATAAACTTGTTGGTTTCCACAACGGCATAGTCTATTCCAATACAGAAGGGTATAGTGTGGCCAAGGTAATGGAAAAGGCGGGAACGATTTAGTACAACCCAATAAGTGTGCATGATTTATAAAACTGACCATATGTGTCTACTTTAGTGACAAATTATGCGACAGTAGACTTATCTGATCCATGTATTTAAACTTGACAAAAACACAAAAAAATCATTTCACTTGTATCACAGCCTGGCATCATTTTTTCATTTACTGTATTGACATTGAGTCAACAAGATACAGTTGAATATCAATTTGCATTTGAATTCAGTTAATAAACAAGAGCCGTCAAAGACGGTTAATGCTCCCCGTGGGATGTTTGTCACAGGAAAAAAATGCTCAAACAAGTCAACTTGGTTTTCCGACAAATGTTATGTTATATAGTTTTATACAATTCAGTATATAGTTATAGTGCAAATCTTCCAAGGAGCCAAACTGTGTGAATAATCATCAAACCAGAACGTGCCGACAATATGCGCATCTCCACTTGGTACTGCACCTATCCATTAAGTTTTATTAAAATCTTAGCAGTGGTTCTTGAGAAATAGCGCGGATATGAATTTAGTATATAGTTATAGTGCAAATCTTCCAAGGGGCATATCTGTGTGAATAATCAGCGAACCGGAACATGCTGACGATATGCTCATCTCCACTTGGTAGTGAAGCTATCCATCAAGAACGTGCCGACGGTATGCGCATCTCCACTTGGTAGTGAAGCTATCCATGAAGTTTTGTTAAAATCTGAGCAGTGGTTCTTGAGAAATAGAGTTATGGTTCTTTTGCACCTAACCTTCCCTTAATGAAATATATTTACCTATGAAGTTTCAAATTGATATCTCTTATACTGTATGAGATATGGCCCAGACAAGAATTAAGAAATTAAAAAATTACAAAGGGAAATAACTAAAAAAAATATGAAATAAAGAGTTATGGTTCTTGTGCACTGCACTCCCCCTCACTGAGATCTATTCACCTATCAAGTTTCAAATTGATTTTCCTTATACTGTATGAGTTATGGCCCGGACAGAATAAAGTATGAAAAATTACAAAGGGGAATAACTTAAAAGATATGCAATCAAGAGTTATGGTTCTTGTGCACTGCACTTCCCCTTAATGAGGTCTATTCACCTATGAAGTTTCAAATTGATATCTCTGATACTGTTCAAGTTATGGCCAGGACAAGAAATAAGTATGAAAAATTACAAAGGGGAATAACTCACAAAATATGCAATCAAGAGTTATGGTTCTTGTGCACTGCACTTTCCCTTACTGAGATCTATTTACCTATGAAGTTTCAAATTGATATCCCTTATACTGTTTGAGAAATGGCCCGGACAAGAATTAAGTATGAAAAATTACAAAAGAAAATAACTAAAAAAATATACAATCAAGAGTTATGGTTCTTGTGCACTGCACTTCCCCTTAATGAGGTCTATTCACCTATGAAGTTTCAAATTGATATCTCTGATACTGTTCAATTTATGGTCAGGACAAGAAATAAGTATGAAAAATTACAAAGGGGAATAACTCACAAAATATGCAATCAAGAGTTATGGTTCTTATGCACTGCACTTCCTCTTAATGAGGTGTATTTACCTATGAAGTTTCAAATTGCTATCTCTAATACTGTTCAAGTTATGGCCCGTACAAAAGTGTGACGGACGCACGGACAGACGGACGGACAGAAGGTTGGACAAAGCGGCGACTATATGCTCACCCTTCAGGGAGCATAAAAATGAAATCGCAGTTCCAAATTTTTCTGAAGCATTAGAAACAATGTATGCTGACTGTGCTAGATACTACAGACTGGTATCCAACATAACTGGCTGGGTTCCACCTCAACTTTATTGATCTGGAGTTACTCACCAATCTATAACTTAATGACTGTAATGATTTAGTTGGTATATTCAATATCCCATTATAAAATACAATGTTTGTTTCATTATTATTTCACAAATGATTGTTTTACCTGTTCTTCAATCTTTTCTTGATAAAAAGCTTCTATCAAGCCATAAGTGTCCATTTTGTGAAGTGAAAGTTCCTTGCGTAAATTCTGAGAAAAAAATGTACACATCAAATAAACATATGAACAGTATAAATTACACCTGCACAAAATTATTAATCACATTTCCATAGAACATAAATGTATAAGTAGAAAGAACTTAATCTGCCATCTGTGGGAATGAAGATTACATTGGCGACAGTGTTACTGTGTGAGCCTCTATCTGTAGAACTCTGTTAGCTTAAAGACAATGCTGGGTAGACTATACAAGTATCAATACTATTTACTTGCTGTTCAATAATCAGATTATACTGATGCAAGAACTTTATAAATCTATTCAATTTTAACAAATTAACATAATTCAATATGACAATTTGTATACAATGGTATTTGACCAAAGAGAAAATAATGAATTCCAGATATTAAGAATAGTGGAACATGTACTGCTGCAGAATCTTCTATATTCATTGGTAATATATTTCCATGAAATTTCTTGATGTTTCAGGTAAACCACAAAAGCACATTCCATACAATTTTCTTTTCATTTTTTAAAGAAATTTTTGATACCCAGATTTTTTGAGCCCAACGAAACTGCCTTTTACCGAAATTTATGAAATAGAAATTCAACAGATATTTAAGTGATGTCATTATACAGTAAGTATTATTACCTGGTATAATGGACATACAATGTTCTGCATGGCCAAACCTTTATCATTAGCATTGAAGAACTGTACAAGAAGCCCTATAGCATCGTACATCCTTTGGTAGAAAACTGACTGTTTCTGTAACAATACAAGTATAATACAGATAATTCTCACTTTACACATCTTATGAACCTATTTTCATGAAAATGAGAAGAGGTTATGTTGACCACATGGAAGTAGAAAAAGCTTTTTTACACAAAGTAAATATCAGGTTTTAGACAGATTTTTTATGTTTTCTCAAAAAATCATTTGTGCACTTACAACCTCATTCCTCTCATGCAACAACATGTAGTCAAAACCTGATGTTCAGCTTACCAGATCATGCCATCTTGATGTAGTATTGATTTCCTCAAATACAGATGTAGGCCCCTTATTAATGAAAGATAACTAAGATTGGACGGCAATCGCTCTAACCATAGAGCTGCCAGATACATCTCTATAATACGAGATGAATGAACTTACTGCTTCCTCTGTATCCAGGGCTTCCCGGAACTCTTCCAGACATTCTATCCAGATTGATTCCAATATACGATCAAAGTTTGTCTTGAGTAGATTTGTATTCAATGTAAGTAGGTTGTTATCCAGGTACTCCAGTAAATCACCAATAGCCTGAAACAACATACATACAGTAACACAAAAAGATCATTTACATGTATAGTAGAACCCATAGATCTATATATCTAATACACATATGTAACCAGGTGAGAAAAATGTGCAACCAGACCGGGGCTCGACCCGGGACCCTTCGCTTACAGGGCAAATGCTTTACCGACTGAGCTAGCCGGCTGCCTACACAAGTTTCTCCCCTATTAGTAAATAAATCCTATACAGACTACTACATATACAAAGTAAAGTACCACGTAAATGTCTACTTTCAGACATGACACCGTCCATACAGCTGACTGTAGATTCACCCCCAATCATTGAGCCACAGGTCAGTTGTACCACTCAGCTCTCATGGCAGTTACAGCACAATGGCTTGATCCTCTCAGGTATCTGTTCATTCACCTAGGTAAAGTGGAGCACATTGAGTTATTCTTGCCCTGAGCAATGGCACAAATGGGGAAACAACCCCAGGGCCTCTCGATCCAGAAACACATGACCAACCTCTAGACCACTACTCTCCATAAATAAATATATACTTTAGAACTTTTAGTTTTTTACTTCACCTCTAGAGGAACTGTAATACGGCCCTTCAAGTTCCTTCATTCATATCATAACAACTGCAACACAATTTGTTCTTTCACAACTTACTGACAACTTTTTCACTAAGCCATCAAAGCAGTCCAACACATAAATAAAAGACTCATAATTACATCATGTAAGTTCTTACATTATATCAAGTCTTAATCAAGTATCATGTTCAGCTCTGACATCACTGATGTAGTCACTTATATGATTATACAGCAGGTTTATAGTAGGTTACTATGAAATATGCATGAACCAAGGACCATGCCCGTTTCAGCTATAATGAAGTTTCCAGTATATACAATGTAATATATTCTCACAAAATGTCCAAAACAATGTAGCATTGAGTGGAAGGGTAAGTGACAGAATAGTTATTAATACAGCTATAGAAGTGGCATTTCCCGCCCATGACAACAAACATTTTAATACAAGTGTATAGAAAGGTAGCAACATATTTTCCAATGAAAAAAGAGGGCCTAGGCTAAATGTCATTGCTAAGTTTTCATGAACCTTGTTAATAATTAAGTCAGTGTGTTCGCAAGCCGTTTCTTTGACTAGACCAATTACATGGCTTTGTTTTGGCCCAACACAACACAGTTTAGAATTCTCAAGTTTCAGATTCGACATGTTAAACGTGAACAAATGGCAGAACTAGAGTTGCCACTCAGTGACAAGTAATACCCCTACAGCACCGCCTTGTCATAGAATCAATGTTTTCATGTCAACAAATTTTATGTTTTTTTGTAACAATGACCTTGACCCCACCAGTCCACTTTTGAACTTGATCAGTGTATTCACATAAGCTACCTCAACAGCAAATTTCATCACAATATCATTCTCATTCCTGACTAAATATATTGTCTCCAAACTGATACTATATGTATCGTGCCTGTGAACAAATATGATATTATGTTACTACCACCTGAAACAAAATAAGTCCTATATAGTCCAATACCGATGTTAGAGGCAGTATAAATAGGATATATAGAGGATCTTGCATGAGTGCTCATTACATACAAGTTTTATTAAACGAGTGGACAAAATGATATGACACAAGGCTTTGCCGAGTGTCATATTCTTTTTGTCGACGAGTTTAATAAAACTGGTATGTAATGAGCACGAATGTAAGATTCTATTTATCACATAACCTTAGAAAACGCTCATTATTGTTCAAAAGGATGATGTACGCTGCATAAGTTTTAGCCAAAATTCAGCGGTACCATTAGCGCGACGTCATGGCGACGTTGATATTATCCTGACGTCATTGACAGATCAATGCATGGATTGGCTAACGTCACGTCAAGCTCATTTAAATATTTATTGCATGGTCTGGGAGTGCCGAACGATATTTACGGCACGGCTTTACAGCACTCCAGGTTATGTGATAAAAATAGATATAGATTAGAATCATTTAAATACATTACATCATCTGCTGGAACAGCGTCAGGTGCCCAGTTCAAATGGAACACATCTTTCTTGATATCAGGTCGCATCTGTAATATACACAACTTTAAAATCAACCGCCACAAATTGCACATTGTATTGACAATTTCATCACATGACAATAACTCTGCAAGAAATATTTGGTATAACAAAACACAAATTGTGACAAGATGCTAACATTTGGCTTGGTTCCCACATCAATATACATGTATAATAAATAATATTAAATAGATTAATCTCATTGTGGTACGAAAAGTCTAAGCGTTGAATGGAGACGGGAGTTGGGTTTGGTTGAACCAATCTACGAATATCATTGAAATCCTAACACTGATTAAGGAGAAAACATGTTTACAAGCTTTGTAACATTTACTAATCAGATATGCTAAAGATGTGCTAAACAGTCTAACTAGCCATATGCAGTCTATCAAGAGATAAATTAAGGGGCCCCTAAATTCTGATGGACAGTAAGAGAGATATAAGCAGGGATTTTTTAAGTGGAGGTTTGAGTTCTGTGTTGAAGGTCTGTGTCCAAGCTTACCTTATCAGCTACTCTATCTACAACATTCTTGATTTTCTGCACCATCTGAGCATCAGCTTTATTGAGTATTTTAGACAGATCATACTTGGAGCGGTTCTTCACGCTGTGACTATCCAGTGCTGTCTGGATCTCATTGAACTGTAACATCTCTGGCATTGGTGATAGTGACTTACGTACTTGTTCTATGTTGTTGATAGTCACACATAACTGAAACATTAAAACATGGAAGGTCCACTAAAACCAGCTTTTCTAACAAGGATGTTAATTCTGTAGAAACTGTTTCCTAGCAACTTCCGTACTTGCATTCATTGCATCCATAGCACACCTGTTTCTAGCAACATTCTTACATGTGCTTACATACATTGCATCCATAGTACACCTGTTTCTAGCAACATTCTTACTTACATACATTGCATCCATAGCACACCTGTTTCTAGCAACATTCTTACTTACATACATTGTATCCATAGTACACCTGTTTCTAGCAACATTCTTACTTACATACATTGCATCCATAGCACACCTGTTTCTAGCAACATTCTTACTTACATACATTGCAACCATAGCACACCTGTTTCTAGCAACATTCTTACTTACATACATTGCATCCATAGCACACCTGTTTCTAGCAACATTCTTACTTACATACATTGCATCCATAGCACACCTGTTTCTAGCAACATTCTTACTTACATACAGTGTATCCATAGTACACCTGTTTCTAGCAACATTCTTACTTACATACATTGCATCCATAGCACACCTGTTTCTAGCAACATTCTTACTTACATACAGTGTATCCATAGCACACCTGTTTCTAGCAACATTCTTACTTACCTACATTGCATCCATAGTACACCTGTTTCTAGCAACATTCTTACTTACATACATTGCATCCATAGTAGACCTGTTTCTACCAACATTCTTACTTATATTCATTGCATCCATAGTACACCTGTTTCTAGCAACATTCTTACTTATATTCATTGCATCCATAGCACACCTGTTTCTACCAACATTCTTACTTATATTCATTGCACCCATAGCACACCTGTTTCTAGCAACATTCTTACTTACATACAGTGTATCCATAGTACACCTGTTTCTAGCAACATTCTTACTTACCTACATTGCATCCATAGTACACCTGTTTCTAGCAACATTCTTACTTACCTACATTGCATCCATAGTACACCTGTTTCTAGCAACATTCTTACTTACATACATTGCATCCATAGTAGACCTGTTTCTACCAACATTCTTACTTATATTCATTGCATCCATAGTACACCTGTTTCTAGCAACATTCTTACTTACATTCATTGCAACCATAGTACACCTGTTTCTAGCAACATTCTTACTTACATACATTGTATCCATAGCACACCTGTTTCTAGCAACATTCTTACTTACATACATTGTAGCCCTTGCACACCTGTTTCTAGCAACATTCTTACTTACATACATTGTATCCATAGCACACCTGTTTCTAGCAACATTCTTACTTACATACATTGTAGCCCTTGCACACCTGTTTCTAGCAACATTCTTACTTACATACATTGTATCCATAACACACCTGTTTCTACCAACATTCTTACTACCTACATTGCATCCATAGTACACCTGTTTCTAGCAACATTCTTACTTACATTCATTGTATCCATAACACACCTGTTTCTAGCAACATTCTTACTTACATACATTGTAGCCCTTACACACCTGTTTCTAGCAACATTCTTACTTACATTCATTGCATCCATAGTACACCTGTTTCTAGCAACATTCTTACTTATATTCATTGCATCCATAGTACACCTGTTTCTAGCAACATTCTTACTTATATTCATTGCATCCATAGCACACCTCTTTCTAGCAACATTCTTACTTATATTCATTGCATCCATAGCACACCTGTTTCTACCAACATTCTTACTTATATTCATTACATCCATAGTACACCTGTTTCTAGCAACATTCTTACTTATATTCATTGCATCCATAGCACACCTGTTTCTACCAACATTCTTACTTACCTACATTGCATCCATAGCACACCTGTTTCTATCAACATTCTTACTTACATACATTGTATCCATAACACACCTGTTTCTAGCAACATTCTTACTTACATACATTGCATCCATAGTACACCTGTTTCTTGCAACATTCTTACTTACATACATTGCACCCATAGCACACCTGTTTCTAGCAACATTCTTACTTACATACATTGCATCCATAGTACACCTGTTTCTAGCAACATTCTTACTTACATACATTGTATCCATAGCACACCTGTTTCTAGCAACATTCTTACTTACATATATTGTAGCCCTTGCACACCTGTTTCTAGCAACATTCTTACTTACATACATTGCAACCATAGTACACCTGTTTCTAGCAACATTCTTACTTACATACATTGTACCCATAGCACACCTGTTTCTAGCAACATTCTTACTTACATACATTGCATCCATAGTACACCTGTTTCTAGCAACATTCTTACTTACATACATTGTATCCATAGTACACCTGTTTCTAGCAACATTCTTACTTACATACATCGTAGCCCTTGCACACCTGTTTCGAGCAACATTCTTACTGACATACATCGTAGCCCTTGCACACCTGTTTCTAGCAACATTCTTACTTACATACATCGTAGCCCTTGCACACCTGTTTCTAGCAACATTCTTACTTACATATATTGTAGCCCTTGCACACCTGTTTCTAGCAACATTCTTACTTACATACATTGCACCCATAGCACACCTGTTTCTAGCAACATTCTTACTTATATTCATTGTAGCCCTTGCACACCTGACCAATCTTTACAGCAATTGAGAGTTACCTTATAAGATAGGTTCCCTTTTTATGATTTGAAAACCAGCCTGTGGATTTGGCGCAATTGGAAGAAAATATATTTAACAAGTTACAACATTGAAATGAGCCCAGTTGTGGCTTTCTCCTGCAAGCGCAGAGTCTCAATATGATGTTTGAATTCACTGTAAAAATGATGAACAATACATAGCTCTTTCATGTAACATCTTCCAGAGTACTGAATTATCCTACTGAGTATACATGTTCAAACAAATAGTTTGTCTTATTGAAAGCAAAAAGGGCAATCAGCCTTCTCATTTCATAAGCCTTTTCTCCCTTTTTATGCCCCCCTATCGATAGATGGGGAGGCATATAGTGATACACCTGTCCGTCCGTTCGTTCGTTCGTCCGTCTGTCTGTCCGTCCATTCGTCCGTCCTGGTTAACCCAAATTGACCGTTTCTTCTAGCATTAATATGGCTTGCTACAAAGCTTTCATACTTGCATGGATGTTGTGTATGAACACTCTCAACACGCCAGTATCACCTAACCCCATTTTGACCTTCACCTTGACCTAATTTTGGACTTAGACTTATTTATGGACAAGGCTTCCACAGGGGGCATAAGCGTTTATTGAACGCAGTCTTGTTTCCTGTCAATTTTTTAGTGTTAGTTATATCTCTTGGGTGTATAAATTAAAATTGATGCCTGAAAGGGCCTGAAATTGTAAAATAACCAATGATTCTGTTCTATTCATATACCACTAGCTGTTTCTCACAATGAATAGAAAGGTAGGTGTTTGTTTACCTGTTCTGTGACATCAAACTGTCCGTCCTCATCATAGTACCCCGCCTTTCTAAGTTTCTCATGCATTAAATCAGCATAGAGCACAGCACCACCACACACATCCTCAGTTAATCTACGTACCATTGGTAGAGCATCTATCAAGTCTGGCCAATCTAAATTCTTCCAGAATTCGGTTATCTGAAAGTGAATGTAATTATACAGAAAATCACTATCCAAACACCTGCCCTGTTACTTGGGCAATTTTAATTGTGAGTTACCAGAACTATACAGATTTGAACAACATCCTCTGAGACACTGAGAGTCAGTGCATCTTAAAATCAAACTAACATATATGAGAGCCTTTAAGTCCAAGTCTATAGTTAACCTGACAGTGTTGCTTTGTGGATCGTCCTTGTGATGTGTGGTTGTGTCCTTGCGATGTATGGTTGTCCTTGCGATGTGTGGTTGTCCTTGCGATGTGTGGTTGTCCTTGTGATGTGTGGTTGTCCTTGTGATGTGTGGTTGTCCTTGTGATGTGTGGTTGTCCTTGTGTTGTGTAGTTGTCCTTGTGATGTGTGGTCGTCCTTGCGATGTGTGGTTGTCATTGTGATGCATGATTGTCCTTTCGATGTGTGGTTGTCCTTGTGATGTGTGGTCGCCCTTGTGATGTGTGGTTGTCCTCGTGATGTGTGGTTGTCCTTGCAATGGGTGGTTGTCCTTGTGATGTGTGGTTGTCCTTGTGATGTGTGGTTGTCCTTGCAATGGGTGGTTGTCCTTGTGATGTGTGGTAGTCCTTGTGATGTGTGGTTGTTCTTGTGATGTGTGGTTGTCCTTGTTATATGTGGTAGTCTTTGTGATGAGTGGTAGTCCTTGTGATGAGTGGTTGTCCTTGTGATGTATGGTTGTCCTTGTGATGTGTGGTTGTCCTTTTGATGTGTGGTTGTCATTGTGATGTATGGTTGTCCTTGTGATGTGTGGTTGTCCTTGCGATGTGTGGTTGTCCTTGCAATGGGTGGTTGTCGGTGTGATGTGTGGTTGTCCTTGTGATGTGTGGTCATCCTTGTGATGTGTTGTCATCCTTGTGATGTGTGGTTGTCCTTGTGATGTGTGTCCTTTAACAGTCTTCACACCATAACAGAAATTCTAACATATAGCAGGATCTATGTTAAAACTCTTTAATTATTATATATACAGTAAACTCCCTCAAAACCGGACCCTGTCCGGACCGGTTGGAAAGTCCGGTTTTGTGGGAGGTCCGGTTTTAAGGGAGTTCTGTATCATGTACACTTTGATATGTTATCATAGGGAATATACTGTGTGTTTCATGATACATGTTTACGTTACATATACAGTGCAACCTTTGAAGAGCATCACCATTAAGGGAGCTGCAACTATGTAAATTCTAACATCGATGAGTACTCAAATTGCTCATTTTTTCATTGGCCATCAAAACTATCCAATGACATAGACAGTGCAATCTTACAAATCCCGAAATGCAAGTGTGAGCTAATTGGAGACATATATTAATTAAATACGATTGAGTGCAGTGTTTGTCGTAATTACAACATTTTGATGGGCTAAACGATCCTTTGTTCCAGTAAATGTTTGTTGCAATATCTACCTCAAGAACAAAACATCAAATGGAAGGAACGTTCGTAATTAGGCAATTATTTAATTTCATCGCGGCGAATTTCACAAAGTATTTTTCACGCCTGTGCAAATTACACGCGAGACCGTTTAAGAGTAAACATTAAAAACACGACTTGTTAATCGCACCTTTTGTTATGACACGTTCTTTAACTAACAATTAACAAAGTGACATTTTAGACAAGAAAACTGTACGAGTTAAGTTTTCCGTCAGGTGAGACAAATATACGCGTCCGGTATTCCGCAAGTAACTATCGTTGAAAATCTTGTCAGCGGACCGAAAATGCCGTCCGGAATCCGGAATTATGAGAGTCCGGTATTGCG
This sequence comes from Spisula solida, assembly GCA_947247005.1. Classification (NCBI taxonomy): domain Eukaryota; kingdom Metazoa; phylum Mollusca; class Bivalvia; order Venerida; family Mactridae; genus Spisula; species Spisula solida. The sequence continues at coordinate 67,030,227 of OX365944.1, read as the reverse complement.
GGAGCTTTTTAAGTTAACTTTATAAGAAGAAAATACGGGACCTAGGAAATCGTCCGATTTTATGGGGATTCCGGTTTTGAGGGAGTCCGGTTTTGAGGGAGTTTACTGTATATTTCTTGAATGTGCAAACCTAAGTGAAAATAACAACAATAATTTATTGGTAAGTAGTCTGTTGCCATGGAAATTAACATAAAAGCTATGATATAGAATTACTGTAATGTTGCTCTTAGTCTGACTATCGTGAATAAAGAACAACAAAACGGTATTATCTTCACAAACACTATCACGGAATTAATAAGCGGACAATTCACAGACAATGAAAACAAGCTTACATAAAATAATGACTAGAAGTATTTAGTGATTAACCCTGGACAGGATATTAACTATTACGACAAGTATATCAGACATAATCATCTGGGAGGATGGTATAATCATCTGGGAGGATGGTATAATCATCTGGTAGGATGGTATAATCATCTGGTAGGATGGTATAATCATCTGGGAGGATGGTATAATCATCCGGGAGGATGGTATAATCATCTGGTAGGATGGCATAATCATCCGGGAGGATGGTATAATCATCTGGTAGGATGGTATAATCATCTGGGAGGATGGTATAATCATCTGGTAGGATGGTATAATCATCCGGGAGGATGGTATAATCATCTGGTAGGATGGTATAATCATCTGGGAGGATGGTATAATCATCCGGGAGGATGGTATAATCATCCGGGAGGATGGTATAATCATCTGGTAGGATGGTATAATCATCTGGTAGGATGGTATAATCATCTGGTAGGATGGTATAATCATCCGGGAGGATGGTATAATCATCTGGTAGGATGGTATAATCATCTGGGAGGATGGTATAATCATCCGGGAGGATGGTATAATCATCCGGGAGGATGGTATAATCATCTGGTAGGATGGTATAATCATCTGGTAGGATGGTATAATCATCTGGTAGGATGGTATAATCATCTGGTAGGATGGTATAATCATCTGGTAGGATGGTATAATCATCCGGGAGGATGGTATTATCATCTGGGAGGATGGTACTATCATCTGGGAGGATGGTATAATCATCTGGGAGGATGGTATAATCATCTGGGAGGATGGTATAATCATCTGGGGTGGATGGTATTATCATCTGAGAGGATGGTATAATCATCTGGGAGGATGGTATAATCATCTGGGAGGATGGTATTATCATCTGGGAGGATGGTACTATCATCTGGGAGGATGGTATAATCATCTGGGAGGATGGTATAATCATCTGGGAGGATGGTATAATCATCTGGGAGGATGGTATAATCATCTGGGAGGATGGTATAATCACCTGGGAGGATGGTATAATCATCTGGGAGGATGGTATAATCACCTGGGAGGATGGTATAATCATCTGGGAGGATGGTATAATCATCTGGGAGGATGGTATAATCATCTGGGAGGATGGTATAATCATCTGGGAGGATGGTATAATCATCTGGGAGGATGGTATAATCATCTGGGAGGATGGTATAATCATCTGGGAGGATGGTATAATCACCTGGGAGGATGGTATAATCATCTGGGAGGATGGTATAATCACCTGGGAGGATGGTATAATCATCTGGGAGGATGGTCTAATCATCTGGGAGGATGGTATAATCATCTGGGAGGATGGTATACTCATCTGGGAGGATGGTATAATCATCTGGGAGGATGGTATAATCATCTGGGAGGATGGTATAATCATCTGGGAGGATGGTATAATCATCTGGGAGGATGGTATAATCATCTGGGAGGATGGTATAATCACCTGGGAGGATGGTATAATCATCTGGGAGGATGGTATAATCATCTGGGAGGATGGTATAATCATCTGGGAGGATGGTATAATCATCTGGGAGGATGGTATAATCATCTGGGAGGATGGTATAATCATCTGGGAGGATGATATAATCATCTGGGAGGATGGTATAATCATCTGGGAGGATGGTATAATCATCTGGGAGGATGGTATTGCACACTTGCACACTACATCATTATATTTAGCATATTCCAGACGTTTTATACCAAGGGGACAAATATATGCCTACATTGTATAGTTGTACATATCAGACATGCATGCTTCCCATAGTTACTATGTAAATTGTATAAAAAATAGACATTTAAGTGCCTTAGATATTTGTCTATTGGGTAAATAAGGAAACCTTATTGTTGTAGCATGTTATAATAAAGCATTCTCTTCCAGACTAATGAATACAAAGTAGATAATTTATACACAACTGCAACATGTAGACAACTTCATACAACAAAGTCACACCATACAACCACACAAGCATGTTTCAGAAACAGTGTGATATAAAACATATCCACATTGTTCAAATATAATATTGCTGAATGGACACAAATATTTTGCTATAAAAAACGGTGTTTGCATTGAACTTCAATGTTTGATATGTGCTCTAGCTCAGTTGTGTGTTGGGCATTGTGCTTTGTATTTGTGGTATGTGTTAATTTTATGCTTTCTGTGCTAGGTAGTTTATGTTGAGTGCTGTCTTCTCTGTCAGATGTTTTTATAATCTTTATGAAGTGTATAAATTCTGTTTGGCTTCCATTGACAGTTATCCTGTTATATTGACATCAATATATTTCCAGGAATTTATCATCAACCATAAATAACTTGGTCTTCTACAAGCAATCAACAACTTCTCCAGATGTGAAGGACATCAATACAATCAATTCGGAAAAAACAATACCTTTCCCTTTGTCATGAAAATCAAACCTACATCTTCCAGGCCCCGACAGTCTAAAACAGACACAGCCCAATTGAACTAACCCTGCACCACACAGAGGTCTATGCAATTAATAGAGCATAGAGTTTCTATCTACCTAAAAGGGCATATAATTATGATCTACGAGGGTCATTCAATATATATCACCAACTATCAATTATCTCTAAAACCTGTCAAGATAAATAAACAAAATTTCGCATAATAAATATTTAAGTCATTTTCTGTTTGGTTAGAAAATTTAAGCACCTTTACGACATCAGCGCGCGCCTTCCTTTGACGTCACTAAATACAACATGGACGCAGTAACATCACAAGACAAATGTAGTTAACAACACAATTGAGCGCCGTCAAAACAAAAGTTCAGCAATTTATTATTGCCTTACCATATGATTGTGTTAAAATGCCCTCTTTTATATTCTGAAGTGTCGAGACTATCAAATGAAAATATGATTGACAAAATTACAATCAAAGAAGACCAGTGTTCCGGACAGGATATCTTTGAAACGGCCCATACTAAACACTAAAATATGATATAATTTTTGGAAGCAGACAGAATATTAACATGCAAAGAGAAAGTCCAGGAAAAGGAGAGTAGTTTTGACTCGGTTCATTCGATTTTGCGAACACATTAAACATGCAGATACATTCATACCAGTTGAAATGAGACAACAATTACCTGGAGATTCGACTATCTGATTTACATAGGAATGAATAGGCCGCAGCCATGTAGTGTAAAGTGTAGGTGCGCAATTGCCTAGCAATGCAAAAAGAAGGTCTGTCGAAATGATTGAAGTCGGTTATTGATCACATAGAAGGTTACTTTGAATAATTATGTCCATGTTAGAATGATTAATATCGTATGTTAGAAGTTATGCATTAGTTCGCATTATATATTGAATGACCCTCGTATGTATGAGAATCTTTGAGGTGTTTGCATTTTAAATAAATTGAGTAAATTGTACAATTATATTCAATATTTAAGAGTTGCTATGGTTACCTGAGAGAAACAACAACAAACATCAACGGCTGACGTGCTATACTTGACACCCCCTTTTATATCCACTGTCTGAAACATCATAAACACATTACAATCATTCACTAGTGTAAGAAATTGAACACAAGAACACAAATCATACATTTGAACCTTTTACAATATGATCTCATCTTTTACATACCAATGAGGTTCAGACTGATATAAGTTAATGGACTCAGGGTCTATGAAGTAAATGAATAATGTGTATTTTCAGAGGGCAATAAAAATTTAAGAACAGAGTTCAGCTATATGCTCAACTTGCAGTTCGTTCAGTACAAGTATTCATGATATGTTTACATGATTATGACTACTGTTTGCCTACTAGAGTATTATTTTTGAATATATATTTAAATGAGTGACCCTCATCTATGAGTCACACATTTGCAAAGACCCTTATCTTGGAGACAACTCACTCATACCTTGTCTAATTCTACAGCTTTATGAATTCTTTTAAAGGCCTTTTGTTTTGCAATATGAAGCCACTTCTGTACAGCAAATGTGAACCATTTGTAGTAATTACAGATGGTTAGATCTTTCTTGATACTGAAACGTAACAAATTAAAAATTGAAATACTATTGTACCTAAAGAGTAGGTTGGAGCTATGATTTTATTAACACCAGTTTACTACAATAAATTGACCATGATACACTGTTCAGTTGGCAACTGGTCCTCATGAAATCATCAAGTCAGAAGTGGTATGTTTGAATAGAATGTCATTCTTTACAAAATCATTACTAGTACTTAACATAATTATAGCAACAACAGTAGTAGTAGTATCAAACAATCAGACGTAAACTAGATATATCCAGTTCTACAACAGACCTCACTCACACCAATGGCATCGAAGTGCATTATAACAGTTCAAGCATTTTTGAAGCCATCCAACTTTAGGTAATTTACATGATACAAGTGGCACTCAGTGACAAAGGGATAAATCACTAATTTCACACAGGCCCAAAACAATGGAGCAAGAAGGTATGAAACAACACTAAAGAGGAACATATGGATAACACCATTATTATAAGGATATCAAGAAATATTAAAACATTACTAATAGGAGCATGGCCAACAGCACATAAGGACCAAGGAGCTGCAAAACATAGTTTGGTCACATAAGTCAAAGAGGAGCATGGACAACGTAAGCAAAGGACCAAGGAGCTGCAAAACATAGTTTGGTCACATAAGTCAAAGAGGAGCATGGACAACGTAAGCAAAGGACCAAGGAGCTGCAAAACATAGTTTGGTCACATAAGTCAAAGAGGAGCATGGACAACGTAACCAAAGGACCAAGGAGCTACAAAACATAGTAAAAGCAGAGCATGGTCAACTGCACATAAGGATCCAGGAGCTACAAAGTATAGACAAAGAGGAACATTGACAACAGCACATAATGATCAAGGAGCTCAATAACAAAACAAAGAGGAACATGTAAAATAAGATTAACACCAAACCTCATTGGAAGATGTTCCTTAAACTTGCAGAATTCTTGTAGAGCCAGATAGAGCTCAAATAGTTGTGTTCCCATGGTGATAACAACACTATGATGGTCTGGTTCATCCATATCTAACTTCTCTAACCTTGATAATACCATCTGAAGGTCATCATTCACTTCATCTCCAAACTGTAATAATACATGTAGAAATAATGCTCACAATATATGGTGCTGGTTAGATGTACCTAGGGGATTAATTCACTGATATGATGGGAACAATGATGTATAGAAGAAGTCTGATTGAGCACAAGTTTGGGGAGATTGTGGGGTTGAAAATAAGTCAATTTCAAAAGGAAATCTGAAAGAAAACACTCAATTGAGGGGGTATTTTATGGTCAAATTCATCCATCGAAATTCATTTAAACATTACTACCATTCTGTATTGGAAACAAAGGCCTGGTTGGGGTGAGAATATTCTCAGTTTGAGTATATTGACAGTACTTAAACCGGAATTTATTTACATCATACATCAGAACAAAATGCAATACTATGTCACATGTAAGAAACTTCAGGTTAGTTAACTGTATTGTAAGAGCTACAACAACATATTAAATCATCATAATACCATGATCTTTCACATGTAATTGCCACATGGATGAGAACTATACAGCAAAATTGAACAGTCACCTTTGTCATTACACATTCTTTTCTTCAGGACTGTCAATCTACCTACATTGTCACTCCAAGATGGTGACAACAATAGCTTACAACCAAACACTTCAAAACTAGCAGTACTAATATAACTGACAAGTGTAAAGCAGAAAATGACAAATACGGTCACATTTTGCTTCAGGGAACACCATACATCATATTAGGAAAGTCAGCATGCCAATTTCGAAGAGGAGGAACTTTAAGGGTCTAATGTATCATATGATTTTAACGCCAATGACCTACATAGTCATGTTTGATTGACATTTACAAATTAGTGTTTAAAAGAGTTTAGACTCCCTGTCCAAACACAAAACACTTACAGTAGTTTATAACCATGCAAAAATCGTCCAATAACTATAGGAATTGTAAGATGAATAATTAACTTACAACATTTTACAGAACTTTTACAGTCACACACCATACAGTGTATAGTTTAACCTCAAACCTCTTATCATGGAATTAAGAATCAGATAATAATTATGACATACATTGTTTTCAAGCAACCAGCAATGCTTCATATGTGGAGGGCATGGGTATTACCCAATGCCATGAACAACATAGTTCAATCAGGGCAAGCAAGCTGCTAGGTAACAGTACCAGTCTACCAAATTGTATATGAGGCTCACAGGTAAGACTGAGTGAACGAGGCTCACAGGTAAGACTGAGTGAACCCAACTGTATTGCCTCTTTAAATTATGTCTTTATTATTATTATAGCCAAACAGACTAAAACATTCTAGGTCATATACTGGTAAGAACCATTCTAGGTCATATACTGGTAAGAACCATTCTAGGTCATATACTGGTATTCTAGGTCATACACTGGTAAGCTAGATGCCTGTAACATGATTGAATGGTCATTTAGACTTTGGAGCTATTTTCAGAGACTGAGCTAAATGCAATATGAATGCAGACACATACAAAAGAAGCTATCAAGCCATGACAATATATCACCTCATTTTTCATACCACACAAACTGGTCAAGATGTAACAATAGTTCTGCACGCAGCATTACATATTACACTAAAAACTTTACACATCAATCAATGGGACTGTTCATACACATAGCTACCAGGAACACATACAGATCATATATGTTAACATTCATTTTGATGAATCAGCAAATGGTCCCTCGTTCAAATCAATGTACATAATTAAGTCAGATATCGAAGGTATGTTCATATATGTACAAAAGAATGGCCGTCATGAATTTCATTTTCAGCTGAATATGTAGGATGCTTATCCAAATTTTCCCATCTCATTTAAATCAGACCATTATTACGCTTCACTGCTTTATGCTGTTATAGGATCTGACGACACTCTGTATGGGGTCATGTCGATGTGAACTTTACACCATCCAATCAAATCGCTTCTTTCATAAATCTGAAAGTGTGGTGAGTCTGCTGTGGCTATGTGACATCATTGTGTGCCAAAGGGTTAATTGAACATGACCCCTTACAGAGTGCAGTCAGATCTCTAACAGTGTAAAGGAATGGAGCAAATGGTACGGTCTGATTTAAATGAGATTTCAAATTTTTTTCTACATCAAACCATAGGTTTACATCATCTTCCAGTTTCCGTTGCTTTATACGCATCTTGCATGTTGTTTACTCTCAAAAACACATTTAAATTATCTTTTACTATACAACTGACAGACACACAGACAAACTGACATGAGCGTTTAAGTATTGATATACTTCCTTGTCAAATATGGGGGCATAAACATGTGAACAAAAAAGAGCCAAACTATCACTTTTTTTATATACTAATTAATTTAAGGTCGATTGTGAAACAAGTTTTTCCAACTTATATCAATCACTCTCGACACCTCATGCCTGATGTTATCCATCGCAACGAGGGTATGAGAGAAGAGAAGCCAGTTTCCCTTTTATGCTGAGCGTCTAGCAAGGGAATTTCTGGTACCATTTTTATTTCGTCTTTGGTATGACGCGGCCAGGGATCGAACCAGAGACCTCCCGCACTCAAAGCGCTATCACTAGTGAGGCTTTGTACACCTTACTGAAGTTTCTATCATGATAGAGCTATGTTATTGTTTCTGATGCCACAAAGGCCACAATAATTGTCCCACAGAATTAAACCATTACTGAATAACTGAATAATGCATTCATTTCATATGATGAATGTCATTAATCTTCCAGGGATAGTTTGAGATATTTGCAGTTAAATTTGGTATTGCATTGCTTTCGTTGTTTTCATGTCTGTGGTTTTGCATAAATTGAGTTTTGAATTTCTTGTTTACCGAAGATGGGTGCATTATTAATTCTTTGCTGTTGAATTAACAATGCTGAGCGTCAAGCAAGGAAGATTATGCTGAGCGTCAAGTAAGGGAGATTTACACAAGTTCTATTTTTAAAGACATTTATGTCACAGGCTTGGATAGAACCATAGAGATGGCAGTTGAAGTGGACTCTATATACAGCTAGGCTATCGACTTCTGTAGAACAAAGTCAACATGCATACAGTGTATAAGTTAAAGGGGAACTTGTTATAATTGTGCAGTTCTTAACAAATGACAATAAAACTGACATATTTGTGTAATTATAAAACAGTGCAAGAATATGAATCTCAAATTTCCCTATTTATGCGATAGGAAGCTAACTACATGTAGATTTAACTACTGATTTAACGTATGACTATAATTAAATAACTTGAAAGTGTTCTCCTGAAGATGTGAAGAGCTATATCAGATATTAATGAATGGTTTTCAGTGCAAAGAAGTTAACAGTGTGGCCATATTAAACACAACCATGGAGTATAACACATCATATACAGCGTGGTATCATTGGATTGGCACTCATGAATATTCAATGCTTTTCTGTTGTCCTATCATGTCTGTTGTTTATTATTTGAGCAGAATAAGGAAAAACACAGCGATAGATGAGTACATTAGTTAAATAATGTTGCATTATAATTCAGCTATAAATCAATTAATCAGGTCAGTCACTTGTTAACATAACATGGCGTACATAAACCTTGCAATTTCTCTTGTACTAATTAATCAGTGGCTTAGTAAAAAAAAGACTTTGGTTTTCTCTGCCTTGTACTCCAATTAAAATGTTTAAAACAATAAAAATACAATGTTATGATATTGCTGTTTGTATATTGTGACAGACCTGAATAAACAGACTGTACTACCCAAAGCAACAGTTTAAACAATACATATTCAGATAGAACAGTTATAGTTTGACGGTATTATTTTTCATTGATTTTAAAGGCTCATAGCTCATGGTAGGCAAATACTGTTTGTACTCAGCACAATACGCTCGGAATCATTCTTTGGGCAGTAAAACCTTAATTATTACTTGGAGGTGATCGGTCATATCTTTGAGGTGGTTTTTCTGTGAGGTTTTACTGTTTAAATTTTGTATCAGAGAATATGCCTTTCACAGTAGCAAACAAATGATAAGACATTTTGAAATATTGTCATGAATGTTCAAACATCTGCTAAGCATGAGTTATGATAGTAAAATGTATAAAATACCACTTTCTGCCTGAATAAGCAGTTTTTGCTTTTCATGGTACCTGAAGACACAAACTACATGGTATGGCCAAATTGTTGTTAGGAAAGTCAAGGAAACTGTTGTAATAGACAGATATATAGACAGCATGCAGTAGACAGCAGACCCTGTACTCACAGGGATTGTTGTTATTTTGATAGATGGTTGAGAAAATGTGGTGTTGGAATTATTTCATAGAAGACGTTATGCTCATTGTTGGCGTACATTGGCAATTTATAACATTTTTACACTTCAATATTGCATAAAAATCGTTTTAGAAATACGGTTGTTTATATTTTGATATCACAAGCAAGATAAAAGAATTGCCATGCTAGTAATGTGATCCGCATGTACGTTTAATTATTAGCATATATTAAATTAAACATAGAATGACGGATAACGTCACAAAAACGTCATGTAAGATGTAACATAATTGACCAATATGCAGTGTTTAGCAGCTCGGCAAATTCATATAAGTATCTTTATCCGCCCAAAAAGTAGATGCGGTGACGTGATGGCAACTCCATTCCCCGTTGTTTCATTTATGTGCCGTTCAAAACTTCCAGTAACAAACCGTGAGCGAAAAACATATTCAACTGAAAACGTAAGATTTAATTTCTTTCCCCGACAAGATTTGTTAAAACTTCAGTATTTTCTATAACTTAAGTCGACTTTCTATCATCTTTATTTTGACAAAAAGTACATGCATCCTACTTTTGAATTGGGTATAATTTGTACGATTATGACTTTGAATTAGGCTTTTAATATAGGTATACTTTTTTCTAGCCACGATGTCACACGCATCAAAAAATGCACAAATTAAAATTGTGATGTTGCTATGCCTCAAAATATTTAAAGAAGTATGCATTTATTAAAACGACAGCGACTACAACCAAAAAGTACATATAATTGTCTGTATTTTGATATGAATAAGTCTTACATTCAACATAGCTTTAATTTTATTTATGAATTTTGGCAAATCTAGCCATAATGTCACACCCTTGAAATTAACGTAACGTCAACGTCTACGTGATCGGTAGATTCGTACCCGTTTTAATAAAAGAGTCGATGTACTGCAGATTTAAATGAAATTTTGTATGAATGAAGTATGAGCTGTGGGGTTTATGTAATTATGGTGTTTTAGTCTGAAATAGTAAGTTTAGCAGTATTAAAAGCGCCACTTGTTGTGACGTGGTTTTCGTAGTATTTTCTAACTTACTTTCTCATTTTTGTACATGTATTTTAATGTCTCGGCAGAATGTAAATCATCAACTTGTATGGAACGATACGCAGCGTATTATTGGTATATTCTATTGTATGTTTAATTAAAATGTACGACTGTAACGCCTTAATTACCCCTCCGCCTCGCCATATGGCCGATCTGAAAACTGCCATACATATTGCGTAAAAATGTACTTATCAATCAAGCGGGTTGCTCAAAACCATTTTAATTTTACAACAATATTTTTTAAACCAATCGCGAAATATGTGACGAATAAAAATATGGTGTTTACGGCATAATTTAAGAAAAATTGTATTCGAAACACCCAAATAAGTCTTGTAACGTCAATAATTGTTAAAAACGTCAACAACGTTGGAATTGGTTACGCTAATGTACGCCAACATCGAGCGTAACGTCAGAAACAACAGGAGAATTTCATCCTGGAGATTTGAAGACAATATCATAATCCAGTCAATAAAATTGATAAGCAAATTGAATTGCAGAGAGTGACATAAAATAGTAAAAGTATTAAGATTCGAAGGAAAGAATTCAGGAAAGGAATGATTTAAGTTAAATATCAAAATTCAGCTAATTATCTATCAAAAAGATTGTAGTAAATTTAGAGAGAAAAGTAGAATTTGGAGAGATTGTGTGCAGTGGATATAATGAATACATCGGATCATACTGTAAATGATATACTGGGTAAATCACCATGTTGAAACAATTCATGTTGTAAGCCAATATTACCCTTATGACATCCAGTACACTGTACACCAAAGCTAACATACATTACCTGCTATACATCATAGCAACATATCAGGTTTCTCTGTACCACACCATTCATAATTAAAGGTGCTCAACTCCTAATGACCATCACATTTGAAATATTATAAAGTGACTGCATATGATTTGAGAATGTTTCAATAATAAATTCTAATTGAACAAGTCACTAAGAATTGCAAGCAATACAGAAGTCCCCTACCGGTATGAAGCCATGACCTATAAATTATTTTCAATGTTTCTGTTGCCATAGCAACCACAATTTTTGTCAGAGTAAAATGATATTTAGTCGTGCATAATTCCTTTATTGCCCCTGGTATCCACAGACCAAGTTTCATAAACCTAGCTTGGAAACCGTTTGAGTTATGTCAGGATCTGGATTTTTGACGGACAGACAGACTGAAGGATGGATGGAGGGCAAACCTACAGTCCCCTCCTGTTGAAAACCGATACGGACTAAAAACACTCAGGCAAATCTTATCTATCATCACAACTGTATGTAAACAAGTCATGTTAAGTCATTATTTCACCTGGTAAACTTTCCCCAGTTCACATTTTTTTAAATTGTAAGATTTTATTATCATTAGGAAGTCAGCACCATTAATTGAGTAAAACTTAAATAAATCCCTTATCCCATAATACAAGGTGGCATATAATTATGTTTCTTATATAAACTTTCCCCTAAAGCAACAGTCGGTATTAATAATAATAATGCAATAGTAAAATGTGCAAACAGTGAAAAAACAGTTGCATGCAAAGCAAGCTAAAAATAGAAACAAAGTTATAAAAAAACCGACCTCTTCATGTAAACCTGTGTGTACTGTAGCTGAAAGCTGAGTGAAAAATTTCAAATAAGTAAACGGGAAACAAACTTATCATTTCTACAGTAACTGCTGGACATAAATATTACACACAAAACTGCCATCTAAATAAAAGAAAAAGAAAAATATGCTTCATTTTTTTCGTGGACAATTATCTGTGGCATAATATGTGACACAATGTTATATAACTATATGTACATGTATTTGGCTACAATTAAAACAAAAATACAATTTGCGATTATAATCCAGTGAATATGGTTATTGTGAAACAATAATGGTGATGTTATGTTGTATTTTTATTCAACAATATTTCCAACTTGCAGAAATCATGAAAATAACTGAGTAGTAAGATCATGGTAATCCCACAAAACAAAACAAGAATCTTGACTGGAGTTCCAGCAAAATAAAGTCAACATGCTCATAAACATTTCTGCAAACTTTGATGAGTTTTACTGAAATTTCTATAGTTCAGCAATGATGTGCAACACAGTTAAACAAACATTGTTTATTGTGACCTGAAGACCTGCTAAATTACCATGACTGCAATTATACTCCATAGAACTAATGTATTTTTCAGAAGTACATTAATTTTGTAACTTTTTTATAACATTTTTTTAAAAAATATTAGATTTTAAAATGTTTAAAAACATCAACTGCATAAATGACAAATGAATCAAAGTACTGAAAATACAACATCAATTAGTTCAATAAGGTAAGACAATCAGCGAGTGATGTTGATGTAGGCTCCCAGACATTTTATGTGAGTTTTCTGTGAAAATTTACTAAACGGTGGGTATTAATAAAGACAGCTACAACTTCATGTGGTCATTCAGCTTGGGCATTCAGCTTTTTGATTGCTGAAACTGGTTCATTTAGAATTTCGACAGCTAGGACATGGGAGGATTATAACTTGTTCAGTTGGGCATTGTGCCTTTTATGTTTTCTGTGCTCGGCTGGTTCAGGTGGGCATTGTACCTTGTGTGATTTTTTATGTTTTCTGTGCTCGGCTGGTTAAGCTGAGTGCTGCCTTCCCTGTCTGACTTAATATTATCTTTTTTCAAATCAATTGTCATTCAGTAGGTACAAAAAATAGTTAGGACAAGAAAATTCCTACTATATTATATCTGTGTGTAATAAAAATGAATGTACAAAATTAACTAAGCCCTGTATAAAGATGCATTATAAGATAAGCCCTGTATAAAGATGCATTATAGGAACTTGAACATCTCAACTCAAACCGGAGAGAGTATAAGAAGTTGGATGGATAGAACAAGAATATTTCAAATATTAGTTTTTGGAACTTTGGAAGTCAAGCATAATATGTAAATTTTCAAGCCTTAAAGCATCTCATACATAGCTAAAATCTGCAGCTTCTAAACAGTTTCTATATGCATATATATTATACAACATTACATGCTATCAAATAAAATCAAAGTTCAGAACAAAATGATTATAATAGTTATAAATTATAGAAACAATCTGTCAAGGGAAATAGATACAAGAAAATATGTAGGAGATGAAATTTCATTACATTGCCGGATATTACATAACAAATATTCATATTTCAAGTGTGGATTTTTTGCTCGGGAGTATATCTTTCAAACAAGAGCTGTCCACAAACAGCATGCTCCACTATTGGCAGTGCCATGCTAGGATAATCATTATATAATCAAAACAAAATGCTTCATTTCAGCAGCATTACCATCTGCTGTGTAGAGGTTGGGGCTTCTAAGTCGAAAAAGGAAAATAATTTGGGCAAAATGCAGGACAGAATAACCTACTCATGTGTAGGTCCTCTGGGTCATGAAGGTGAACAAATAAGCATTTCTAAGTCCAAAAGGGGGCATAATTTCAACAAAATGCTAAATAGTTATCTACTCCTGTGTAAAACTTGGGGTCATGATGGTGAACAAGTACGCAAAGTATCAAAACAACATATCAATGCACTTAGAAGATATAAGAGGTTATAAAACCTGTACCTAAACTTGAACATTTGCACTATTTGCATTAAGTAGAAAAAGGGGGCATTATTTCAACAAAATGCCTGATAGAGTAACTTACTCCAGCATATGGGTTAGGGTCATGATGGTGAACAAGTATGCAAAGTATGAAAGCAATATCTAAAAGGACTTTGAAAATATAAGAGGTTAAAAAGCCTGTACCTAAACTTTAACATAAGCATTACGCCGACGCTCGCGTGACTACAATAGCTCCCCTTATTCTACGAATAGCGTAGCTAAAAACAGTGAAACTTCAGTTATAATTTAGACCTGATACTGAAAGCAAAGAAGGTCTTGATTATTGAGATAAAATATGCAAGACTTATCAAAGAAATTATTGCTCTTTTGAGGTTGTCTTAAAGTATGATTTTAATGTACATGTTGGTGTAAATATTCCATCTGACGTTAAACTGAAGAATGATTTTTCTACATACAGTTGATTGGCTAAATGATGTTTGAACACAGTAAGTTGTCCAATACTGTACAACTCTATCAAAAAATACTATTTTTTAATTGACATACAGCAGAATTCAGCACTGAAGAAGATCCATCACTTCAAGTCTCAATTTCCCATGACATTGTAGAAAATAATGAAACAATTTACTCCATAAAATTATACATATTGACCATGCAATGCCTGAAATTATTTATATACACATGTAAGAATTTAGAAACATGTATGGGGCAACTCTAAGAAACATTAAAGTTGGTCATGCATTGTTAATGAAAATATATTTACAAGTCACATGACTGTTGGTTACCATGGAAACTTACCATTTTTTCAACAATCTGATACGTTATTCTAAAATACTGCACATCCAGTATTCTGAAAAATATCAAGAAGAAATACCAAAATATTGCTGGATATTAAACAAAAACAACTGGATGTCTCTTTATTTGGCTTTAACTACTATTCTTAATCAATCTCATTTAAATCGAATCCATATAACACTTCACTACTTTACACTGATATATAGGCAGCGTAGCTAAATGTTAGGATCCAATTTTCCCAGGGCTGGTACTTATAAAGCATCTTAGTGGAAAACTTAAATATTTTAAATTAAGTCAAACTTTGCAATGTACATATTTCCTGCAAATTGAAGAATAGCCCATACTTCCTTAGTGATTATCGTAGCTCTCTACAAAATGCATAAAAACTTTGTAAATATTTAATAATCTGGCTTATATTATTTAGCTAATACACTTAAAGAAAGTTTAAGATTTCAAGAAAACTCTTAGTTTTCTACAAAGATGCTTTATAAATACCGGCCCTGTACTGTATCCTGACCAGTACTAACTGAACCAGCAACTTCTCCATATGGGGAGAAATATAAACATTGTTGTCAAATTGTCTTGCAAGGGTATGACGCAACCAAGAATTGCACAGAAACATAGTAAGATGGTCTCAATATCAAGGTAGAATGAAAAGAAAACAGTAAAATTGGACTTAAAAACGATATTCTGACAATTAGTCTTAAGCCCTTTACTGTACTATAGCTACATAAAATCACGCTGCTATCACATGCCCATCATAAATTATTGATAATTAAGAGAATAAAGCAGAGACAATCCAATTATTGAAATAAACTGAAAAATATATCTTATCAAGGGAGATAACTCTTGCTATTTGTCCTCAAACGCTGCACATGAGATGACAGAATGGTGTAATTAAGTCTGTGTTGAGCAGATTGGTTGATTCAAGGAGACCCTGGATGGTTTGTCCGTTCAAAAAGGCTTCAAACTAGTTGTGTACACATTGTAGCTCATACATTATGAGAACACTAGATAATTTATAGGGTAAATGGTACAGTAAGCTTTTTACTGTAGATGTATATGTATATAAATAACTTACTGTTCATATAGTTTGGTATAGAAGATTACAGAATGATGTAAGTCTGTGTTGAGCAGATTGGTCAGTTCTAGTAGACCCTGGATGATATCTTCCTCTGTCTCAATGCGTGTATATTGTCTACATCGCTTATGTGTCCGATCGTACCATTCAAGCGTACTTTTCTAAAGAAAAAGAGTAAGAACAATCAAGTTAAAACAAAAGAACAATGATCGTATTCCTAGAACATTGAAGTCACACTTTCTGGACATGTATATTTTGTAGACAACTAAAAGTCTTGTTTTTATCTAAATACTGTGAATCAATTAACATTATTTGCACCATGCAAAAAATTGACTGAATAATCCAAAGTGATATAAAAACCTTAGTTCAATCACCTGATGTTCTCTTACTGCGAGGATGTGTAACAAATCACTTTGTGTATATAAATCTTAAAGTGTTTCTACTTTATTTCCAGACAGCAAGCTTTACTGCTTTCTCAATTTTATCCCCATATAAAATACCCACATTCTTAAAAGCTTCGTACAATTATTTGACAACAATACAATGCTAGAGCTATAATATGCAAGTCTGGAACTGTAACATTTAAAGTGTAAAACTGTAACTTATCACACATACAAGGTTGTTACCCCCATACACTGCTACTCAGCTCCGTCAGAGAATTGTACTGTTGTCATAGGCTATGACGGAACTTCGAGTATTGTCAGAGCGTTACTCGGTTTTCTGTTCTATCATAGCCATATGAAAACTGTACAATTCTCCGATGGAATTGAGAAGTGGTGTATCAAGAGTCCTGCATGGAACATGTTTCGGCAACATTTCACAAGGTAGCTAGGTCCTGCATGGAACATGTTTCGGCAACATTTCACAAGGTAGCTAGGTCATGCATGGAACATGTTTGGGCAACATTTCATAAGGTAGCTAGGTCCTGCATGGAACATGTTTCGGCAACATTTCACAAGGTAGCTAGGTCATGCATGGAACATGTTTGGGCAACATTTCACAAGGTAGCAAGATCCTGCATTGAACAGATAATCAATATTCACAGTTTTCTGCATAGTGATATAGAGAATACAAGTCCCTTCCAGAGGCTGCCATGTTTCATAACAAATCAACATGGCTTTAAGGAAGAGGACCATTCGAGCATTTATCTAGTAACTTCAAAATTGGAGAAGCTGTTAAAAGAGATATTGTATGAAGGCATTTATATAGCTATTGACTACCAGAATACACCTGAACTGAAATGGACAGTCACACATCTAGACCTGGAAAGACAAGTCATCATTCACTGAAGTTGCCAAGTTTAAAATTAATCACCATTGGACAAACTATCTTTGGTAGCCTGCAGGAACAGAGTAATGTATAGAAGTTCAAATTGAGGAGTAGAAATGAAATAAGGCTGAAATGAGTCTATCTACGTGTTCCTTACATGGACCAGTCTCCTTGAGCACCTGTTCAAATGTAATTTCAAGATAAAAGTAATAACAGGTTACTTAATTTGATTTATATTTGCCATACCTTTATTACATTTGTAACTTCGGGATGTAATTCCTTTTGGAAAGGGCAAGTCCGTTTAAACACCCTCAAGGAGTAAATGACAGCCAGACACTGTAACATTCCATCAAGTCGTAACATCGCCTGACGGTTATTTACTGGAAACGCATCTCGTTGTTTCCTGATCAGTGTTAGAGAGTGTTCAATGAATCTCATGAATGACTCGGCAAGGCACTCTTCCTGCAAATATACAGTACAATAACATCTGATCAATACAGTCACATACTAATTGTTTTATGCAATTTGAAATATAGGTATTGTTCCAAACGTTCTCCGATGTATGAAATTTTGCTATTCTCCAGAGAAAATTATTGCACTATTATATAGCATATTACTCAAACTAAATTACTGATATATTAGTCTGCAACAAACAGCTAATGCTTTTACAAAATGATCTCTGAATCTTATTGCAAGAAGATAAGCCAAGAAAATAAAACAGTTTGCCATCTCACGGTAACCTTTGGTCAACAAATGTTTTGGTTTCAATGAGCAATGGAAGAAAACTCTTCTATCCACAGAAATAAAATTAAACGAGAAATGTTGAAATTTCATGAAAATGAATTTTCCAGGAAGGGCAATAACTCCAGCAAATACGAAATCCAAGGTCGATGCACAGCTTCATAATTATACTGATTAACATTTTTGACCATAGCTAAAAGTTTGGTGAGAAGTGTGATACAAACATTTAGAAATGTGAGAATTGTAAATTAAGTTTGTTTGATAAAATATGGTGAAACAAGACCTGGAAATTCTACGAAAACCAGATTTTTATGGCAGCCAAGTCTAACTCGACCCCACTGACCTCACATTTAATCCCAAGCACGATTTTCATATCATTTAGCTATATATACCTACACAGCAAGTTTCATCATGATATCTCATTCCTAACTGAAGTTATCAATTGGAAACTATGCAATTGTGGACACAATGCTGCCCAGCCCACCAGCCCACCTAATTCGTAAATCTAATAACCATTTTTTTCCGTTGGAAAATCTGGTTAAATATAATTTTTATTAATTCAACAAAAATGATGATATTCATTTCAGCAATGTTAGGTTACCATAGTAACTTAAAGACATTTCTAAAATTCATGTCAGAGATTTTACAGCCACATACGGACATGCAATAAATAACGTGCACCAATATGCTACTCCTGATTAAACAAGTAATTAAGAATTGCAAGCAATACAGAAGTCCCCAACTGGTTTTAAGCCATTTTCAATATTTCTGTTGCCATAGCAACCACAATTTTTGTCGGAATAAAAATAAAAAAATATAAAAAATATTTGGACGTGCATTATTCCCTTATTGCCCCCTATCCACATACCAAGTTTCATAAACCTAGCTTGGAAACTGTTTGAGTTATGTCAGGATCCAGATTTTTTGACGGAATGACGGACGGACGGAGGGCAAACCTATAGTCCCCTCCGGTCAAAAACTGGTAGGGGACTAATAAATGCATACCTTTAGAACAATATGAAACAAGCATATAAATACAGTGTTATTATGAGTTTTATTTTGAAGTTGTAATAGACATAAAATACTGTATTGCCTAAAATTTAGCAAGAGCACAGTCATTGTCCATGAAACTGACTATACAAATGTGTTATCAATTTTAATTAAAACATGGCTTCACGGTGAATCTCTTCCATATAGCTGGGCAAAAACCCCACCAATTTCTTGGATCAATGAATATAACAGGACACAATGAATTTTATTACGTCATCAATATACTTCCATGCTCAAATGAGATGCGCGCCACTACCTGTCGTATAACTTCAGTGCGCTTAAATCGGTCGATAAAGCAAGACGTGTCTTGTGTTAAACCGATAAACTCGACGTTTAGTCGGGTCTTTATACACGACCGAGAGACTGTCGTAAAAGTTTACGGATTGAACGTTGTTACGCTGTAACAATAACAGTTATAGATATTATTTTAATATCTTTGGTAAACTAAAGGTATTTGTCAAATACCACAGTAAAATTTATTTAATTCTACGTTGTAGAAATATTTTCGACTGTTGTCGTAAATACCCGCGTAAAGGTTACTTTACGTTACACGCCGTTCTAGAAAGATGGCGCAAAGCATGGTACAAGCTTCGAATGCAGCTAAAAGCACAAAAAAGGTTTCTCCGAGTAATGAGAAGCAACCTGAGAAGGGGACGAGGTCGGCAAAATTGCCAGAATCTAGTCGTCAATCCACTTCGCATGAGACACCATGCCAAAGCTCAGGTAACGCCAACACCCCATTGAGCAAAGAAATGTTGTCCATTCTGACTGAAATTCGTGCCAATCAGAAGTCACATGAAACCAAAATGTTGGCTATGGAAACTAAATTATGTTCGTTTGAACAATATTACGAACCGGAATACGAGTCCGAATCTGGTTACGAGAACACGTGTGACCTTGAGAGGGACGTTCCTCCGTCCGAGGACGAGAATAACAATTCCAGTCATTCTGTGTTCAAAGGTCTTGGGACCAAATATAATGTCCAGGAAAAACTTGATATGGAAGTGGATGACGAGTTAGCATCCTTGACAAGTACAGTATTCCGTGAGGGACTGACCGAGGAAAAGTTCAAATCCTTAGTTATGGACATAGGTAGACCATCAAATTGTGAAGGACTCACTAAAACTCGGGTGAACAACGTAATCTGGAATTTGTTGTCACCAGAAATGCATTCAGCAGATACTAAAATGCAGAGTATACAGGATGGTGTTCTTAAAGCAGCCACTTTGTTTGTTAAGATTCTTAACATGGCTAGTGATAGACTGTCCCGAGCTGAGTTAGAGATGGGTACAGATGCTATTGGTCTCCTTGGACATTCCAATAAAATTCTGAATAATAGACGTAAGTCGATGCACAAGAAGGAACTCAATAATGAGTATCATCATCTGTGTTCCCAAGCAAGAGGTTTTACCGACATGCTGTATGGAGATGATGTAGGGAAAGATGTCAAAGAAATACAAGACATCAATAGACTCGGTACGAAGATCCGAAGTAATTATTACCCTAGAGGTCGTGGTCACAGGGGTGCCCACAGAGGGGTGTACAGGGGACGTATTGCCAAACCCCGTGGCAGAGGCCGTGGTGTTCCTCAATCAAAAAACCCTTCGGGGTGTACAGCTCAAAGAAGTAGATGAACATGTAAGTAACGTTACTTTTCAAGCATGTAGATTAAAATCTTATGTTGAAAATTGGAGAAATATAACTTCTGACCCTATAATTTTAGACATTGTGCAACATTGTCATATTGAATTTGATTCAGAAATTGAATATTTGCAAAATAAAATTTTGCATCAACGGTATTTTTCTTCATTAGAAGAAGAAATTATTGAAAAAGAAATTTCAAAATTTCTAGACATGAAAGTCGTTGTAGAAACCAGCCACGAGGTTGGTGAAGTTATTTCTCCAATTTTCACTGTTCCAAAAAAGAGTGGAGAGTACAGAATGATTTTAAATTTAAAAGAACTGAATAAATCAGTTGCGTACCATCATTTTAAGATGGATACTTTTGAATCCACTATTAAATTGATTAAGAAAGGTGATTATATGGCTTCTGTTGATCTTAGGCACGCTTATTATTCAGTGCCAATTGCCATAGAACAACAAAAATTGTTGAAATTTTACTGGAAAGGAAAGTTATACCAGTATACATGCTTACCAAATGGAATAGGTTGTGCACCCCGATTGTTTACAAAACTGCTTAAGCCAGTTTACTCAACATTACGGCAAAATGGCCATGTCAATTCTTCTTACATAGATGATTCATTTTTGGCAGGTGATTCATATCAAGAGTGCCTTATAAATGTTTCAGACACAGTTGAGTTGCTTGAATTTGTAGGATTCATGATCAATAATGAAAAATCTGTGTTTATACCTACTAAGAAATTGATGTTTCTTGGGTTTTGGGTTGATTCTGACTTGATGATTGTTACACTTCCACATGAAAAAGTAATATCTATTATAAAAGAATGTAAATCTCTGAGAGATAGAGGTATTGTGGTTGTAAGACAACTAGCCAAAGTTTTAGGCCTGTTGGTTTCTAGTTTTTCTGCTGTGGAATATGGTCCACTCTTTTATAGATCTTTAGAAAAGGAAAAGACACTGGCATTGTCTCAAAATTATGGTAATTTTGATGCGACCATGTATTTATCTAATGCATCTAAAGAAGAATTGACATGGTGGATTGAGCATCTACCTCAACAAAAACGTACAATTGGACATGGAAATCCAGATCATATCATTGTTACTGATGCATCCCTAAGTGGGTGGGGAGCAGTTTTTGAATCAAAGCATATAGGTGGCCGTTGGTCATTGGATGAGTTACATTATCATATCAATCACCTAGAATTGTTAGCAGCCTTTTATGGTTTGAAGTCATTTTGCCAAAGCATGTCAAATGTGCATATACAAATTAAGTCTGATAATGTTTGTTGTGTTACATACATAAATCACATGGGAGGTATAAAGTCGATTCCCTGCAATGATCTAGCAATTCAGGTGTGGAAATGGTGTATTCATAGGAATATCTGGATTTCTGCAACTTACATACCTGGTATATCAAATATTGCAGACAAAATGTCCAGACAATTCAATGATAATGTTGAGTGGATGCTTAATCCTGACATATTCAATCAGGTTACGGCTTTATGGTCAGTACCTGACATAGATCTGTTTGCCTCAAGACTCAACAAACAAGTTGAGAAATTTGTCTCATGGCAACCAGACCCAGAAGCATTATTTGTTGATGCTTTTTCTATAAGTTGGTCTAATAGTTTGTTTTATTTGTTTCCACCTTTCAGTTTGGTGACAGCATGTCTGCAGAAAGTCAGACGAGATCAAACCAATTGCATCATGATTTGTCCATTGTGGACAACACAGATTTGGTGGCCACTTCTGATGGATTTGATAATAGACAATCCAAGAATTCTTCCGAAACGGAAGAACCTTCTAACAATTCCGGGGACGGAGAAAATTCATCCATTGTCAAAAACGCTGACTCTCGTTGCTTGCAAGCTATCAGGAAGTCATTACAGAAGAAAAGTATTTCTTCAGAATCAGTCAACATTATCATTAGATCTTGGAGATCTAGTACGCAGAAACAATATTCTTCATATGTTAGAAGGTGGTTTTCATTCTGTGAGAAGAACAAAATTGATTCAGTTCAAGCATCTTTAGGTAATGTATTGGACTTTCTTACAAGTTTATTTAATGAAAATCTAGGTTATAGTGCCTTAAATACAGCACGTAGTGCATTGTCTGCAATTGGTTTGGTATTAGATGGTGTTTCTGTGGGCAGTCACCCACTGGTGATTAGATATATGAAAGGAGTCTACAACAGTAGACCGACATTACCACGATATTCGTATACTTGGGATGTTTCTCAAGTCCTTAATTATTTACGTTCTCTGTCACCAGTGAAGAGTTTAACTCTTAAATTGTTATCATACTAACTAGTTATGTTGATTTCTTTAACTTTAGCTTGTAGAACTCAAGCTATTCATTTATTAGACATAAGACATATGTCAAAATCCAAGGATGGATATACATTACTGTATAGTGGGTTATTAAAACATTCTAAGCCTGGAAAGGATAGTTCAACAGCCTTTCTTAAGGCGTACCCTCAAGATAGGAGATTGTGTGTTATATTTGTTTTGAAAGAGTATTTAACTCGAACTTATTCATTGAGGAGTGATGTGACGAAACTTATTATCAGTTACGTTCAACCTCATAAAACTGTAGTAAAAGCAACAATTTCTCGATGGCTTCGAGAAGTGATGAAATCATCAGGTATAAACTGTGACATTTTCAAACCTCATAGTATTAGAGGAGCTTCCTCATCAAAAGTGAATCGGGAAGGATATCCCATTGAAAAGATTCTGGACACAGCAGGATGGTCCAACTCGAATACCTTCGCAAGGTTTTATGATAAACCTATTCAGGGAGAAACATTTGCTGATGTTGTGTTGAAATAATGATTGGATCGATACCATAGGTATGTTATATCTATATACTCGTATTATTTACTTGTTTTTCAATCAGTTGTGTATTTGTTGGTCCTAAACAAATCAGCTTTGAAGTCTCATTTGAGCATGGAAGTATATTGATGACGTAATAAAATTCAAAAAATAAACGAAACTTACCTTGGTAAAGTTGAAGTTTGTTTGGAATTTTATGTAGTCATCATATTACTGGAGGGATCAAATGCCCTCCCTTTTATGATTCCCACCCTGAATTTATTACTGCATTCTGTTACATGCAGCTTCAAGATTATATGAATATACAAGTACTTTGATTTTCGGTACAATTTAAGGCTCAGTGCCTTCATTGGATAGGGTTCATTAGTTTTGACCCTCCATAATATGTTGGATTTGTTTAGTCCAACCGCTTTAAAATACTGAAGTTATACGACAGGTAGTGGCGCGCATCTCATTTGAGCATGGAAGTAATATGATGACTACATAAAATTCCAAACAAACTTCAACTTTACCAAGGTAAGTTTCGTTTATTTTTTGAATTAAGTCATAAAGTTGTTTGTTCCATCATCAGCTATATTCATCTCAGAATAGCACAGTTATTCTAAATCAGGGACCAGTATAAAATCACAAGTCATAAATAAGTCTACAATAGATGATGCTAAATTAAATAACGATCTTCAATAATTAGAAATTTGATATTTCTGATTTATTTCAGGCAATGTTCAGATTAAAATGATGAACTGTTTACGTTGTTATAGAGAATAAAATGGGACTTTTATGAGGTGAAAATAGAAGCTAGTTGTTATGTTCAGAAGTTAATGAATTGTTGGTACAGTAACTCTGCAATCAGTAGATTATACACAGGCAGATGGGAGATAGTGAATGAATGTCTATGTATACTTCTATATTCCTACCCAGATAGAATAGTTGCTTCATTGCTTCAAACGAAGATGATGTTTGGTACCATACAGCACAGGTTTGAATCCAACAGTGACTAAAGATGCAAAATATTTATTTCTCAACAGCGCTATTTTTCTATCTGGCCGCCATAAAAAGTCTTCTTGTACATATAGTCAGTGTTGTTATCCATAATTATACAAGTCAAATAGTTCCTGCGCGCAAATGATGTACCAACTTCTTTGACAGAGAATTGACAGGATCCTCAACCTTCTATCTGCATAATTCAACAGCTGATGTGTATAAAATTAAGCATGAAAATCTCAAAATTGTGAGAAAAAAATAAGCGCGGTAGGCCGGTAGCTTTCAAATTGGGAAAACTATATGCACGATAATTTGACATAGGAAATTTATCAACAAATTGTTAAATAATTTCATGTATAACAAACCAAGTTTCAAGACACTTAATTGCATATTATGACTCCCTTGTTCCATATAATATTTATATGCTTATAAATAAAACCTCGTATCAGTTCATTAAAAGGTATTATCATAAGACATGTTTCAGTGTTCAACAATATCAAAGATCATAAACCAATTCCGATAATACCAAGACAATTGACTGGGAAGCGCTGTGCTTATGCAGCTGCAGTCACCTGCTGTTTAGATCCATGGTCTCAATATTGCCTAGCGCTCACTGAAATTTCGGACAGTTCTGATTTCTTCAGTAAATAAACTATTGCAATGCGACAAAGACCAATGTTATCCGCATGGAATAATGGAATTAGTCTGGTTCACGACATTCTTACAAAATGCATCTTTTTTTGGATTTTTTTTTGAAATCGTAAACCATCGAGAACAGGTCAAGTACCCCTCCATGGACTTTTTACTTTATGCTATCCAATATACCTGCTCGCTCAAGACTCGCAGGTAATCAAATGTTTTTGGAGTTATGTGATGTAGTCACACTGATACTGGTTATTTGTGCTAACTTTTATTGGTGTTGATGCTATAGCTGAGTGGTCTAATGCATTCGTTCTGTGCATTGCTAGGCATCGGTGCCATACAGTTTGGGTTAAAATTCCAATCTAAGTGCAAAATATTGATATAATTATACCAAAAAACTGTAGCTGTTAGCCTATAACTTGATCATCAAAAATATTAAAACTATTAATATTATTATTGCCATTGCATAATTATAGACACATGTACATAAGAAACTTTCTACAAAAGTCAGAGAGAAAGTTCTAGAAATATTTAGCACACTACATGGTAGACAGACAAAGTTAGCTATAGGGTAGTTAAATGTTATTGGTAATAAAGGGACAACAGGAATCAGGATTTTACAAAAGGAGAATGGGGGATGTTATCAGTGTGGTATTTGGTTAATTCACTAGGTTTCAAATTCAAACACATGACCTTTGTGCTATGAGTTACCTGAGAATGTAAAAGCTGAAATATGGAAAACAACAGTATATAGCTATAACAAAATGAAAGATAACACGGCTGATGATTGGTTCCATAAAAACGTCCAACAGGTGAAATTAATTTCTCGTTCATGCAAAGTTACATGGCTTCAGCTGAAGTACATTTAGAATTATGTACAACACATGTACAAACCCTCACAAACAGTGCATATCCATTTTCCCTTCCAGAAACCAGTGCTTTTTCCATAGGGCATGTTGGATTATAGTCTAGATAACAATCTAGCTATTAAACTATAATGATGTAACACAGACATGTTGGGTAAATAGTTAACAGTGTTTGTCATACAACTGTTGACCACTGATAGAGAAGGAATCTAATGTAATCATTTGGTAGACAAATCATTATCATACTAGTGGGTCAGCAGTATTGCACCAAATACCTAAATGGCCTATAGGCCAGCCAGCCAGCCAGTAGGTTCATCTCGGTGCTATGTCAAGCATCTTATCAATGAGAATCATTATGTGCATAAAGTGCAATAGAAAGGGTAAAAAAAAACATCACCCAGACCTAACCCAAACATGTGCACAAAATTATAAATAATTGTTCACATCACACAAACTAGAAACAGTCACTAGATTTAAAGTTTTAAAACAAGTCAAGTTATGTTTGTCAGGGTGACAACGGTCAAATTAAGGTGAGAATATGGAATGAGTGCTTTAAAAAGTTGAAAAGTTGAATTGAACAAGGAAATCTGTGTCAGGGGCTTACCAAAGTAAAAAGGCGTAGCTGCATATAAAATAATGAAATCAACAATACAGATAATGTTGTTTTATGAATGATGGAGTGCGACAAATACAACTAATAGTTTGACAAACAGACGGACTCACACTCATTCACTGAAGCATTCAACCGGAAATAATTACATAATGAAAGGTGCACAATAAGGGACTTTATTATGAATAAGTAAATTATCTCCCATCTAAAAAGCTCTGCCTTGTTGTTTGTCAACATGTTAAAGAAAAGACTTTCAAGCTTATCCATTGGACCATGTCATCATACTTTATCATAAAATGGATTTAAAGATAGTTGATTGACTACAGACATAATGTCAGTTGGACCAACTTGGACTTAATCTAACACGGGAGACAATGTATTTGTCACTAATGTCACTACAGTCATATTCTCTAAAAATCAGTATTGCAAATTAAAGCCACAACAACTAGCTAAACCAACTTAATTATTTAATAAGCACTTGTGTTATGCGTAAAACAATGTGTCCAAAGGACAGATGCCCCCATTACTGATAGGAGGGTATAACTCTTACTACATAAATGTAAATCTAACTGAAACACTCCATGTGCACAATGTTTTGTCCGGACTTATATGAAGTTTTGTTTTCAACGTTGAAAGAAGCATGACACAAACTTAAGCCAGACAAATGGACAGAGAAATGTAAATCTAAATACCTACCCAAACAACAAAGAAGTTGGGGCAATAAAACTGCAATAACAAAGCATGTTGATGCAAACACTGTACACAGGACAACATGTCACAATATCCTGTATACTTCCCTGTTCTCATTAAATCTTCAGCTAGCCACACAGCTGTTACTTGTTTGTGACCATACTTCAAACCTACCATACATATTGTTTTCAGGACTGATATCATAAGCACACAAGTATTACAGTCCTTACCTCTTCTCTAGACAGAGATGTTGGTTCCCACTGTTTATCAAGGTCTTGTAGAAGACTGAGCAGTAGCTGGTAATCTAAAGGATAATCATAATGTTTACGACTATATGCCATCCAACGACTGAAAATATATAATAGCATTTTGTTTAGTTATGCAGGACTAAACCTAAAGTTTTTTACATAGTAAAGGACTACGCCTTCCATGGCAACAACGCCTTTTATGTTGTACAGGGTTACACCTTCCATGTCAACAAAATCTTTTGTTATGTTGTGCAGGGCTACCCCTTCCATGTCAACAAAAAATTTTGTTATGTTGTGCAGGGCTACATCTTCCATGGCAACAAAGCCTTTTGTTATATTGGGCAGGGCTACACCTTCCATGGCAACAAAACATTTTGTTATGTTGTGCAGGGCTACACCTTCCATGGCAACAAAACCTTTTGATATGTTGTGCAGGGCTACCCCTTCCATGTCAACAAAACCTTTTGTTATGTTGTGCAGGGCTACATCTTCCATGTCAACAAAACATTTTGTTACGTTGAACAGGGTTACACCTTCCATGTCAACAAAACCTTTTGTTATGTTGTTCAATGTTACACCTTCCATGTCAACAAAACCTTTTGTTATGTTGTTCAGGGTTACACCTTCCATGTCAACAAAGCATTTTGTTATGTTGTACAGGGTTACACCTTCCATGTCAACAAAGCATTTTGTTATGTTGTTCAATGTTACACCTTCCATGTCAACAAAACCTTTTGTTATGTTGTGCAGGGCTACACCTTCCATGTCAACAAAACCTTTTGTTATGTTGTGCAGGGCTACGCCTTCCGTGTCAACAAAGCATTTTGTTATGTTGTACAGGGTTACACCTTCCATGACAACAAAGCATTTTGTTATGTTGAACAGGGTTACACCTTCCATGTCAACAAATTGAATAGGGTTACACCTTCCATGACAACAGAATTTTTAAAACCACACAGGGATACCACTTCCATGGCAACAAAATCTTTTGATATGCTTTGCAGGGCTAAGCCTTCCATGACTACAATGTTTTTTTATATTGTGCAGGGCTATGCCTTCCAGAGCAACAAAGTTTTATTTAAACTGCACAGGGCTACACCTTCTATGGCAACAAGGTATTTTGTTATGTTCAGCAGGGCTACACCTTCTATGGCAGCAAAGTTATTTTTATATTGTGCAGGGCCTTACATGGCAATAGCGAATTTTGTTATGTTGTGCAGATCATGTGATTGGCATTGTGTCATGTAACTGTAGTATGTGATGTTTGTATTAATTCTGTGCTCAGCTGTTTAAGGTGAGTGCTGCCTTCCAAATTTCCTATCATCTTTTGGCAATTATCTGATTATATCTAAACTAAGCAGACAGCTCTAGGGAATACCATGGGTGGTCATACATGTTTGCCATCAATAGGGAAGGAGAAATGTCCCTAATGTATTGTCTGCACAATGCTTTTGTATTTATGATTAGGCTTGGCTAAGTAATCAACATACAGTATAACTATCTGTATGATAATGGTGGTAGCCATGCGATGTGTGATAATGAAGGTATAATGGACACATCTATGTTACATTACATTTCCATCTGTTAGCTTTCATCATAGGCTCTTCTAATAAACATTTCTGACAGATGTAAATGACCAGACTATTATGACCAGACTATTCAGATAAAGAAGTCAGGATCTTTGATAAAAACAAGACTTGGATGAAGAGGCTATTTTAATTAAATAATTATACATGACTGTAGTTTGTGCCTTGATGTAGTAATTACATAGTGTAAATAATGGTGGTTAGTTTAACAAACCTTGGTTGAGAAATGCAGTTTTGAAGCCAAATTACTAAGCAAATGAGAATTGTGTACCAATGAGATCCAAGCTTAGTAGAATGCATGAAAATATTTTGTTTGACATTATTTTTCAAGCCCAATTTCTGTGAGTACACAGGTAAATTATTTTCATTCTTTGATTTCATGATCATACTAGTGGCACCTGGAGTAATATGATACTTCAAATGTAACTAATGCAGTGATGTTGCAGTGAATAAATACTTCCATAATTGAAATATAATTAAACTTGACAATCAACACTAACCAGACTGCTTGTTGTACTGCAGTTACGTCCCCTTGTATGGCATGCTGATGTACAATGGTCTGAGCAGCTTGCGGTAGTTCACCTCCCCACCGGTATGATCCCTCCTATAATATATACAGGTAACAATATAAGGCAAGCAACTTGTGGTAGTTCACCTCCCCACCGGTATGATCCCTCCTATAATATAATTATACAGATAACAATATAAGGCAAGCAACTTGTGGTAGTTCACCTCCCCACCGGTATGATCCCTCCTATAATATAATTATACAGATAACAATATAAGGCAAGCAACTTGTGGTAGTTCACCTCCCCACCGGTATGATCCCTCCTATAATATATACAGGTAACAATATAAGGCAAGCAACTTGTGGTAGTTCACCTCCCCACCGGTATGATCCCTCCTATAATATATACAGGTAACAATATAAGGCAAGCAACTTGTGGTAGTTCACCTCCCCACCAGTATGATCCCTCCTATAATATATACAGGTAACAATATATATATATGAGCTGTTCTCAAGGAAAACTGGGCTTAGTGACAAAAATATGAAAATCATTATAATATAGCATTAGAAAGACAAGACTCTTTTGAACAGTTTGTGAAAATTTGAGCAAAATATGACATCAAACTACAAAGTTACAGACTTTTAGAACCCCCCCCCCCCCCCCCCCCCCCTACTTTATTAGTGACTTCGTAAACGTCATTTAAACGTTATTTGACTTTACGTTAAGAAGAAGCTCATAAATCCAGTATTTGATGAGTTCTTGACGTAAACTTTTCAAAATTGTATCACATTTTAGAAATATATCTTCAGAAATTGGTCACCATAGCAATGACAGAAGATATTTTAATATGATTCACGAGAAAAAATAAATCTAAGACATAGTTCTATATTATCCAAGAACATAAACTTAAATCAAAGAGCATGACCTTTTGTCATTTATGAGGGTTTTCTTAACCTTATTACATAAATACTAATACAATGTCACTAAGCCAGGTTTTTCTGGAGAACGGCTCATAAATTATATAAGGCGAGTATAGTTTAAGCCTAATTGAAGTATTTTTCTAAGTAAAATTCATTTTTTCAAGGACCATATTGCAAATAATAAATAGTTGCTAATGGTAATCAATGAAAAACAAGACAAAAAAGTTGCTTTAATAAGTACAATATGATCTTGTAGTGATAAATTCAACCAACATTCAAACTCAATAATTTCATTATTATTTTCATCAGAAAGCCTGTTTTCAGGCATATAAATAAAATGTCACTGGATGGCAGCGATGTTTTTCTTATCATTTTATTATCATGTTTATTACTTTAAATAGTTAAACATATAAAACGATCAACACTATAATAATGTACTTCTATATAAGGCAGGTATCTTTATTACAAGTTTATGACAGATGTCTGGAAGCATTTACTGAGTGTTATATCATATCTCTATAAGGCCAGAATACATTTATCCATAGATAACTTTTGCCGTCCCTTTCTTACGGTTCATACTGTCCATTACTTTATTAAAATAATTAAAAAGTCTGTATAAGCCAAAAAAGTGAGGTTTCATTCAAAGAAAATATGGATGCACTCGGTTGCCGAAGGCCAAACATTCATCCATTCTAAAGGTCACCTTAAGAACATGTGCTTTGGTGAGCTTATAAAAATGATAACCTAGTATGTCCTAAAGGAAATGTTTAACAGAAAATGTTGAATAGCAAATATGATATTGTGCAAGGTGAGAATGTATTGAGTTGTATTGAAAGGAATGGTAGAGGGAGTGGATACTTCTTCAGAAGATATTGACACTTTATTTATACTTGTATATAAACCTGTAACTAGATGATGTGATACACCTACTGGAATTTGGTTCTATCATGTTTTTACAATAGAAAAACACCTGGAGATGTTAAAGCTGTTTGAGCCAGGAAAATGTTTTGCTGATACGGCAAATTCAAGACACTAAAACATCAACCTGCATATTATTATATACTATATAAACTTGTTTGTGTTGGCTGACAAGAAAAGTACTATGTCTATATAAGAAACAAAAGCAGTATATCAATAACTTTTGGTATAATCGGACAAAGATAAATTGGCCGGGCTATAAATAGTACCAGAACATAAACATTCTTGTTTTCCTTTTCACCTAAAGTAAACTATTAAGGTGTCTTAACTTGAACACTAAAGCAGACGAGAAAATAGCTCAGTCAGTACAGAGCAAGGTCGAGTCACAACAATGTCACGTTTTTTATTCCGCGTGAGTTCGAATCTCACTTTATGACTTTCATTTTATTCTATATATTTACTGTTGATGTTTCGTTCTATTTCGTTTCATCTCTTTTATACTATGTAATTCAAAATTGAGAAGAAAACGAAAAATTAGGTGTGAAGGTCATTGCTGTGTTTATTTACTCGTGCTAAATTTAGCCCGGTCAATATATGTTTGTCCAACTATACTTCTGTGTACTGATACAAAATAACTTTTGTTTGTGTTGGATGACTAGAAAATACTACTGTATTCCTAGAAATGGTTTCGCGCATTTTAAGTTAGCGACTTTCGCGGGAGGTATCATTTCGCGAAGTTTAATAGCCGCGAAAATATTACCCCTAACGAATCCGCGAATGTTTCTAGCTTCTTCATACTTAAATCGCAAAATCATTCAATGAAGGATAATTGTACTTGCGCATACATGACGTGGGAACATTGTCAATAAATCCATCTTTATAAAATCTACGATTAATTATCTCAATTTAAACATTAATTTCGATCCTGTAAGAATCGCGCATATTTTAGGCTGTGTAGACATAAACACTGATGACGTAGTGTGTAATGTGCTCAATGTAAACAAGCGCGGGGTACATACATGAGTGGGGTGTTAACATTCAGTTTACCTCTATAGATAAACCATGTTTTTTGAGCCGTGACTAATTTATGCAGCAAAGTTTATTCACCCTAAAAGGGTATGTATATATAAGCAATACCAACATTAGTTAAATAAGTTGTTTAATTAAGTAACTGAATACGTGGCCCAATGGATAAGGCGATGTTCTATAACACTTACTTTTTTAGGTTCGATCCTAGGTAGAGTCGCTTTTTATATATTTTTTCAAATCCCTTGTTCAAGTAATATTACACAAGAAAGTTATGCATTTCCTGGAATTTATTTAATACTGAGGCTTTATTAATCAAAATTAAGTGTCCTTAGTCATAGTAACCGCGCTTTATTACATAATTTTGGCTGCGACTAGTAAAATTACTGGTGAAGATGCTTGTATGATAAAGAATATTTAACATGGTTCATATTTACAGAAATTGTGCAAGGAGTTTATATATAAAATAGTCTATGTGAATTAAACTTGTATTGCCAGCAGAACACCAACACTGGCGTTAGATGTTGCAATAAACTGTCTTTAAGCACCCACTATATAATCAAATGCATCATCCGACTCGGACACAGACACAACTGACGGATCGCTAACCAATACACCAAGCCGAAAATCTTAGAGACAAGTTTAAGTATTGGATCCAGCAAAAGGTCAATTAATACTGGGTCCGTGGAAAGAAATGAAACAAGTGAAACATGAAAACCCATTGCATGTAAATTGAAAAGTCATAATACATTTAATAAAATGACTTTAAACAATGTCTTCATGTTCTTGATGAAAAAGAAACCAAAAAATGTAGTTGAGAAAAAAAGAGCAGTTATCAGGATTTGAACCCGCATATCTTAGACTGAAGATCAAGCTCTCTACCGATTGAGCCAGCGATACTGACAGTGTCATGTCGTACAAAAATATATATCAATACATTTTAAATGCATCTCAACCAGTATATTCAAACACCATGACTAAATAGTGTAATCTCCCGTCACGGCTCAAAACTCGTGGTTGATCTATACATACGAAAGTTTGTTTTTGTCATGATTAAAGTCAATGTATTCCTGTACAGGTATTTACAATAATCATTCCACATTTATTTGTTTAACATATGTTTGGTGGGTAATTTATAATAATAACTATTTACTGGTTTATGTTGATAACATCTAGTGAAAACACTTT
This sequence comes from Spisula solida, assembly GCA_947247005.1. Classification (NCBI taxonomy): domain Eukaryota; kingdom Metazoa; phylum Mollusca; class Bivalvia; order Venerida; family Mactridae; genus Spisula; species Spisula solida. Next base: position 66,996,362 of record OX365944.1, on the reverse strand, counting down.
ATGAAATCCTTTGTTATGAAGAGATTAATTGATCATCGTAATTGTTATCAGGTCTGTTAAGGTCACAATCAATTGAATTTGATCGTGTATACAGGGATGGTGATGACAAACAGTCCAATTAAAATTGAAAGATGTGTCAAACATACCTTTATGCCGTAGCGACTTTAGTTTCACGGAATTCGCGGGCCTTATGATTCCGTGAAAATTTGTAGCCGCGAATATGCCGACGGTATGAAAAATGCGAAATATTGTATCCGCGAAAGTATCTAGGAATACAGTATATTACAACAAACCTTGCATTTTTTAACTTCATGATCTACAAATATACTGATAAGGTCTTCATGTTGTCTGACATCCGTCCAGTTATCATCCTCTGGTATTCCACGATCTTCCCTGGTTGCTAGGGTCAACCTTAACTTGATCTGTCCATCTACACTAGATTTAGATGTTCTACCTTCTAACTGATACCATCTTTCATGTCCTGATGATGGGATATCCTGTCAATTAAACATTATACTGTAAATTCATTTAATCTCAATGGGACAAAATATCATGGTTTTTGAGAAAATACCATTTCGTGGGTATGTGATTTCAAGGATTTTGGATTTATGAAAAATTACAATCTTCACAGAAATTATTCAAATATCACACATATATAATAATTGTTTTATTATATGTTCATTCATGCAAGTTAACTTCCCAGAAAAAAAGTTTAGAAATATCGTTAAATAGATCTAAATTCGTGATCTGTGCAGACAGGCGTTGCAATTGTGGTCTAAGTTTGCAGCTCCCCTGATCTTCAACACAAGTCAGTCTGACGTCGTGTAACTCAGACACATTGGGTCAGTCTGACGCCCCGTAACTCAGACACATTGGGTCAGTCTGACGCCACGTAACTCAGACACATTGGGTCAGCCTGACGCCACGTATCTCAGACACATTGGGTCAGTCTGACGCCATGTAACTCAGACACATTGGGTCAGTCTGACACCACGTTACTCAGACACATTGGGTCAGTCTGACACCACGTAACTCAGACACATTGGGTCAGTCTGACGCCACATAACTCAGACACATTGGGTCAGTCTGACGCGTTGTAACTCAGACACATTGGGTCAGTCTGACGCCATGTAACTCAGACACATTGGATATCAGATTAAGGACAACATTATGTACACACATTATCTCATATAAATTCCAAATCTTACATCAGACAATGAACCTATTACATTCGCTATTTGCAATTCCAGCATTACAAAAACTAACAAATTACAGAAAATCATTTGAGCCACCCACTCATAGAGATTACTGGTTCATTACATGGAAACAATCAAATTGTAACCAATAATTACTTGAATGTTCCAACTTGTTTATGTTACATAAATTTAATTAAAATTCAATCTACAGAGAAACCATAGAAATTAAAACAAAACAAATGTCTTCGCAAGAATTGATTAGAAAAAATATAACAATTAAATAACTTGAACAAAAACTGTGGAACTACAAAATAAACGCAACACAACCTTCAAGCATATATTCAAATAGGGCAGAAACACGTTCACTAATTCTGAACCAAAAACTTAATTATAGAAATTCACAATAGTGTACCACGAAGATACTATTCAGACAGACAGGGAAGGCAGCACTCTACTTAACCAGCCAAGCACAAACCCTATGTGTTCGCCTCATTTTACCGCTGTATCCATAATTTCATGGTATTAGATGTACATAGTTCTGCAAGCCTAAACAACACATCCCACATCTGTTAACAAGTTAACTACCGTTTACCTTTTGCAATTTCAACAATGATGTTCACTTCTGTTTAATCTAATATACAATGTATCACCATAACGAGTACAGTTTTCTACCATTTCAAAGTAGGTTATTAGCCTGTCCTCCAGTAACAACTGGATACTAGTATATTACCACTTATGTCACATCTATGCTACATTTAGCAGAATCAGTCAATGTTTTAACTTCTAAGATTTCTAACCAATGCATTGCCATGTAGGTGTGAGCTGAACTGTTTACAGCAGAACTATGGGTATTCCATCTGTAAGTATGGGGCTGGAGTAAAGGTGTTTCCTCACCACTTTTTGATTAGGTTAAAATTTTGCCAAATGTAAACATTTGAATAGAATACAGAATCATATAGTGCGCTCAGGATAATGTGATGTTTACAGGTCAGTTTGTACTAAAAATATCACTGATTATTCTTGCACATCTGATTAATCTACCTTTGTGGAACATACCAAATTTTTCCCATTTCTCATTATCCTGGGCGCACTATACCAAATATGCAGTTAGTTGTCATTAAGCTGCCACTAACTTTGTGACAGATTTTCATTCAAATAGTAAACAAATGCTCAACATAAATTTGTAACAGACAGTAGAAATAGCTTACAACATTTTGCTTTGTTTTCATATTAGGCCTCATCAATGTCTGTATAAACACAAAATATAATTATGACCTAAGGTGTGTTAACAATAAAATGAACTGTTTTATGGAGAAACAGTAACTTTGTATCAAACCCACAACCTTGAGAATGTTATTTCTAAGAACAACAAGACTGCGTTCAATAAACGCTTATGCCCCCTGTGGAAGCCTTGTCCATAAATAAGTCTAAGTCCAAAATTAGGTCAAGGTGAAGGTCAAAATGGGTTTAGGTGATACAGGCGTGTGGAGAGTGTTCATACACAACATCCATGCAAGTATGAAAGCTTTGTAGCAAGCCATATTAATGCTAGAAGAAACGGTCAATTTGGGTTAACCAGGACGGACGGACGAACGGACGAACGGACGGACAGGTGAATCACTATATGCCTCCCCATCTATCGATAGGGGGGCATAAAAACAGAAAAAATTATGGCACATTGACCTCTGAGTCGTAGTAACGTTTCGGTATATAGAGTTTATATTTAAAATTGCAGTCATGCGAAAAAAAATTTTTCATCTATAGCAAATAATGGTATATAAGTACAGGGGCTGTGCCACTATAAGTGAACGTCATGATGTCATGTATGTGATATGTTTGCGCAAAATGCTTCTGTGAAAATATTTACAGAATTATTTTCTCTGAACAGTATGTTTAGAGATAGATGAATCTCTTGCCTGGTCGGTAATACTTGCAAATAATGCTTTCATTCTTCCTTCCGACCATATTTATTCACAATGAAAGCACACCATAGGCGCTTCTTTGATGTTTATTGTCTTAAATATGTCGTCATTATATAGACAAATAATACTGTGGTCTAAATGACACAATCCCTACACCATTTAAAGTTCAGAACGTTATTCAGTTATCCACTCAAAACCAAGCGCTCACTTGTGGCACGACAATAGTTCCCATGAATGCCAAAGTGGAATGTTAACTCAACCAATGAACGCCAAAGTGGAATGCTAACTCTACACATGAATGCTAAAGTGGAATGCTAACTCTACCCATGAACGCCAAAGTGGAATGCTAACTCTACCCATGAATGTCAAGGTGGCATGTTTACTAGATTCATGAATGCCAAAGTACAATTTTGACTTAACCTGTGTGGGTGTCAATGTAAAGTGGAACGCAGCTTTGAACTCATGATGCTTAATGAAACCCATCCCTTCTAGTGAGTAATTGTGCAGCAATTAAGATTTCTTGTACAGAATTATATAACAATTAAGATTTCTATAAATGGAATGCACCACATTGTGCAAGGATTAATTTACCAGACACAATTTACCAGGTAAACTGCACTTCTGTAATGTTGTCTTCACTCACACCAGTGAGTTTACCAACGCTATTTATTCCAGACAGTCATTACACATTCATGAAATGATAATATGAGTCTACTGTAATGTGTTGCATTTCATGCATTTTCAAGTAAGCAGATTTCAACATAAATACTAATAACAGACAAGACCAGACTGGACTATTAGATTACTGTGGTAAACCACAAAAAAATGTCATACATCTAAAATTTTCACGTGCAAATGGACATTCAAAATTTGCAAATTGAATTTTAGGAAGAAAGGCATCGTGAAATTGACTGTACATCATGAGTGTCAGTCATATGAGGATCTTTATGTCATTTCTAGAATCTAGACAAGCCTTTCTCAAGCTATCAGGTTACGTAGCAGGTGTGTCTAACAACATCATGTTTCCCAACAGGTGTGTCTAATGACAAGCCTACAGCAAATGGACGAGAAACCTGCTATATATATATATATATATATATATATATATATATATATATACCAAGTCATCAAATATACATGATAGCCAAGGGACCAATAATCAACTAATTTATAATATTCATGAATATTCAATGGTTTTCTACCATTGATCAACATGAATAAGAGACAGTGTTGATCTGCCTTATAATAATTAATACATGTACATGTTTATTCGGAGCTGTTCATGAATGATTCATAGTGAACTGACATTCTTACTCATGCATTTCATAGGAAAATACAATACAGCTGTAACTTGTTCCTTACATTCAATGAGTTATGATGGTTGTGCATCCAGCCCAAGATATATCAATTCTAATTGATTGATTAACAACAAATGATAACAGAGATTGTTTGCAAAGGTACCATTGATTATGAAGTTCTAAATGCATGTGATTATTATAAACAAGGGTTCATGTAAGACTGTCAGCAAAACTCTAACCATTCAACAGACAGACAAATAATTAACTGACCACAACCATTACAATGCGGCTATGTATAACTTTTTTATTAGAAGGAAAATGGAGAGGTACAGATAAGCCATGTTTTATTTAGTTATATCACGCACCAGTGCATTTTTTCTACAGTGCAATTTCCGTAATGCACAGATAATGCACAGTAAGCATTAAATATACAAATGCTGTCATTCTTTACAAAGTTCACTTACATCTAATGGAACATTTACACAGCCTAGAAAATCGTCGACACTGTTCCCACTACTTTTTCTGGTTCTTGCAGACTGTGCAACTTGTTTGAAGTAACGACCAAGACCCTTGATCCCTTGGATTTCATTCAGTTTTTTTGCGGCTTCAATAACGGAGAATTCATCGTCATGGTCCCAGATATCTAAATGTAGTCTATCTGTGGTGACGTCTTCAAGGTCGCTGTAATAAACAATATGTAATGTATAACAGAATCAAAGTATTGAAAGTTTAAATGTACATGCATTTGTTATACCATGTTCTCCCATATTGCATGATCAATTCATAAAATGACTTGACCTTATATAGCTTGATTTAGTGTAGTACTATGACAATCGATCCATACGAGTGGATGTGCATGAAAAAGTGCTGACTGGTGTATCATTGTTAGTTTACGAGGTAAAATAGTCAACAAATATTCTGACATACATCTTTGCAATGAAAACTGAGATTTAAAGTTTTTATTATTTTAAACAGTCGTCAAACTATTTGCAGCCATATTATTAGTCATGAATATGTCGATGGTCTGATGTAGAGTACAGGGTAGTGTTTTTTTCAAAGCACTTACGTAAATTGTAAACATACATCCCCATTTCAATTCTTTATAATTCTTTAACAACTACACATTGTGCTAAATGGATCTGCAATATTAGCAATGATTCAGTGATGTACTCATATGAAACAATACCAGTCCAAAATATGATTTGTAGTTAGGACGTCAAATTTGAGCGTAAGTTTTATATTTCCGTAAGAGCTTTGATAAACCAGTACCCAAAACCCTTATCTTTTACTTACAATCTGAACTTATCATTCCACACTGGATTTAATGTATTAGGTATTACACTAGTAGTCTGTATATACTTGGCTGGCAGCATATCACGTATGGCTGTCGATTTCTTTTTCAGGGAAAATTTTCTGAATCCCTTGTCTCGATCCCTCGAACGACTTGTCGTTTCCTCATCAGATGACCCGACACTGCCGCCTTCACTGCTGCCATCAAAACTCTGTAGTCTTAACCGTCCAGGTATAATACCCAACATACAGTATGGATCACTGAATCCTGATAATAGATATCGATAGTGTATCAAAACAAGATGTGCATTATGGAGACTGGCAATGCCAAATAGCCATATTAGATCTTTAAGGTCACTCTGACATTTTTATTAAAGTGTGCATGCTTTATGTACAGGTACTTGTGTAGTCTGTTTATTCAGGTCTGTCACTTGTATACAAACATTGCAATATCATAACATTGTATTTTGATTGTTTTAAACATTTTAATTTTAGAAAAAGGCAGTGAAAACCAATACCTTATTATCTGAGCAACATACGAATACACATATTTATTAAAAAAAGACATTAGCAGGAGAAATTGCAATGTTTTTGTACACATTGTTATGTTAACAAGTGAATGACCTGAATAATTGCTTTTATACAATGTGTCTTTATGCAGTCAAGGGCTGTAACTCTTGACTACTGTAGATTGAATCTAATGCCATACAAATGAACACAACTCCATGCATAGGTTATGTTCAGGCACCCAATACGTATATAATTGATATAATAAACAATTCAAAACAATTTTAAAACAAGATCTTACTGCTTTAATTTATTAACACTCTCAATGACTGATTCCTCCCAGTTACTTAAACATGTACTCAAATCTAAACAGTTGTTTCTAGAGTTTACAGCCAAACTCTGCACAGCCGGGCTGATACTCACAATGAGTAGATCAGGTCAGTTCAAAATGGCATCACCCACAACCACTTTCGACACACAGATTAATAATGATTACTATAATGATGTTTAATTACTTGCATCACAATGATAATGCTTTTGTGCAATGATTTCAGCATGATCACAATGTCATGTAAATGGTACTTCTTTCTGACTTAATAGAAAAGCAAGATTTGAGAATTAAAGTCTTTAAATAGCACGTAACCACATTCAACCAGGCGTGTACTCTTGCTGACTTTTTTGGCTTTTTCAGTCATTCACTGACCAATTAAAAATTCTCAGACAATTCCCAGTAGTCTTGAAAACTATCCAATTTCCATGAATATAATTTGTCAAGGTTGGTAGCAGTGCAGACATTTACGAGTTGGTATAAAAAGTTCAAGGTCAACTGTAGACTACTATTAAGTCGTTTATCACAAGGTTTTAATCACCAGCTATTTGAGGGCTGGTTAACTTCAATGATAGAATGTTTTGTGATGTGTATGATACAATCTAATGTTGCTTTAATGAGCTGTTAAATATGGGCAAACAATAATTATAGCCATTATAAGTCAATAAAAAATACCCTGAAACATTTGTTATTTACATCTTTGGACCATGCAACAACTCAAAATGGCCAATAATAGCTCACTATTTCATTACATTTCTGAATTATCAATGTAAAGAAATTATATTAGTTTGTACGGCTTTCTACTTTAAATTTCTATTTGGCACCCATAATATGAGTCATTCAGAATTTCTTGTTTTGAGTATTATGAAAGGTATCAATAGTTATGAACATTTATGCCACTCACACTTTTATGGCCATCTAGATGTTTATGTTTTTGAGTCAAGAAAACTTTTAATTGACAGCTATGCCACACAACTTATTTTAGGGACTCGGCACAATGTGTTTTTAGGGACTCGGCACAATGTGTTTTTATGGACTCTTACATGCATGTCAGATATACTAGTCACTGCCTACATAGGTATACTGATCCAATGATGATTATCCCTTTGTACCTTGTCTGATACCAAGCATTGTGGAAGTATAAAGTACAGACAACCCTATTATGTGATGCCATAAACTGACAACCTATCAGATCGTATCACTTTAAATAGAAAATGGACAAAATCATCAAGCCCTATAGACCTAAAACACTTCATTAACGAATAACTGACGGCTTGAGAGATAAATACTGCAGTGTTGATATTGCAATGCTTTCCATCATAGACAGTACATACTCTGGCATATGCAACATAACTCTTCATATGTCTATACAGAACTCCCTATTGGTTTTGAATAACCAAACACATCTCTAGCCGAAATTGGTCGTAAATGACAGAATGTACCGAGAGTTTACTGTCATTTTATTAATGGTGTGGCTTGTAAGACATCTAAACAATGTTCTGTTATACCGTCTTTTATACGAGCTAGTGGAATAAATATCACATAAACATGGAAATACAGAATCCCCAAATATGTCTGGCAAATAGAAAGACACAACAAGAGTCTGAACTAATTCTGGAACAGATAGAATACAAGACAACACCATTCTCAGTACATTTAGGGCTTCACAAGGACGAACAATAAATTAATGTGCTTTCTAAGACAACATAATCTTGTCATGACCGACATTGAAACAGACATCGAACAAGAATCAAGCAGGGGAGGTAACTCTGCTGACACTTGGAGAAACAAAGTTCAAATGCTGCATAGTTTCATGAACACTATTATAAGCTTGAATTTAAGAAATACAATATTACAACTGTTACAAAGTAATATCATATCATTATAAAAGGCCCTGGTCGCTCCCCTGTCATTATATTTCATGAAGGCCCACATGGCAACTTAATAAATCATTTACAACTTCAAAGAATCAAGTTAATGCAGCCTCAGTTGCATGTGCAGTCCTACCCAGCGACCTTATTATTTACATCAGATAACACATAATGATATATTAGACCGTAATTGTGTCCTCTAATGTGTTCAGAAGCTTTTTCTAAGATTTGACCTAGTGACCTAGTTTTTGACCCCACATGACCCAGTTTTGAACTTGGCCTAGATTTCATAGAAAAATCATTCTGACAAAGTTTCATGAAGATTGAGTCATAACTGTGACCAATCACAACCATTTTCTTAACAGGACTGGTAGAGCGAAGTTTAGTATGGTAGTTTTGCATTGAAATTATAGTTGTTGTACAGTATAAGCCTTTATAATTGGTTTTACACCATTATAATGGACTCAACCGCTGCATCACTGGGTAATTGTAAAGGCTGGAAGGCTATTTTCATCAATCTAGTTTTTTGTTTGTTTTATTTAAGAAATAATGAATCATGTACCTGTGTTTTATCGCACAATAAAGCACAGTCACAAGCTTCACACTCGGAGGTGATTTAATTACCAAACATTTAAATGACTATGCTTTATTATATAAACAAGAGGGCCCAAAGGGCCCTAGGTCGCTCACCTGTCGAACTTGACCTAGATTTTGTAGAGATGATCATTGTGACCAAGTTTCATAGAGATAAGGCCAATATTGTGACCTCTAGTGACTACACAAGGTTTTTATATGATTTGACCTAATGACCTACTTTTTGACCCCAGATAAACCAATATCAAACTTGGCCTACATTTTGTTGAGATGTTCATTGTGACCAAGATTCATACAGATAAGGTCGACATTGTGACCTGTAGTGACTACACAAGGTTTTTCTATGATTTGACCTTGTGACCTAGTTTTTGACCCCGGATGACCCAATATCGAACTTGACCTAGATTTTGTCAAGATGATCATTGTGACCAAGTTTCATAAAGATTAAGTCAAAATTGTGACCTCTAGTGACTACACAAGGTTATTCTATGATTTGACCTAGTGACCTAGTTTTTGACCCTGGATAACCCAATATCGAACTTGACCTAGATTTTGTTGAGATGATCATTGTGACCAAGTTTCATAAAGATTAAGTCAAAATTGTGACCTCTAGTGACTACACAAGGTTATTCTATGATTTGACCTAGTGACCTAGTTTTTGACCCCAGATGACCCAATATCGAACTTGACCTAGATTTTGTTGAGATGATCATTGTGACCAAGTTTCATAAAGATTAAGTCAAAATTGTGACCTCTAGTGACTACATAATGTTTTTCTATGATTTGACCTAGTGACCTAGTTTTTGAACCGGATGACCCAATATCGAACTTGGCCTAGATTTTGATGAGATGATCATTGTGACCAAGTTTCATAAAGATTAGGCTAAAATTGTGACCTCTAGTGTCTACACAAGCCAATTGTTGACGGACGGACGGACAGACGACGGACGAAGAGTGATCACGAAAGCTCACTCTGTCACTTTGTGACAGGTGAGCTAAAAACAGGTTTATTTTGATTATTTCGATTCTAACATAGCCAATATTCCACATTTGACAACACATCAAGACATAGTATAGCCGCTGCAGTATTTTCTTCCTCCGAACGCTATTTAATGTTATTTGCCTCAGCAGTGTTTTCTTTGTAATTCATGCACACCTTAGTTTCTTCAAAAAGTATGTGTTCATAGGCAAAACAGCTTGTTGCGTTAGAATATCAATTTAGGCCAATAGAATTGCAAAAGAATCATTATAATAGCGCCCCTTGAATTTGCTTTAGCAGCATACAAATTAAGATAACAACAGTGAAGGAAACCATGAAACACGTATCCTGTGGTTCTTCTACATACTTAAAGTGAATTACAAACATAAATTCTCATTTAACTGAATATAAATGTGGATGTATGGTAGTCGAAATTAAGTTAATTCTCATGTTCTGGTAGGAGCCATCAGTCATTAAATAAAACTAATTTGAGCAAATCAGATTATTGTAGCTACAAAATACTGGATACCATTGGCAATGGAAAACTAATTAAGTTTGTGAAGGTCAGTGAAGAACTGTCAACAAGAAGTGTCGCAAAACGTACAGTCTGAACAAGGCCATGCTGTTGTTTAATTTTGTTATGTGTCTGCGTGCGTCTAGGTTTAGAGCTCCTCGAAACAAAAAACGAAAGTTTGTACGTCACAAAACGCCTGGAAATTTGATTTGTGCTGTATGTCTCCTGCATTAAAACATCTTAAAATCCACAAAGTCTACTATTTCATGTCTCACACGGATGTGTCACACATCGCCTACTGATGGCACACAGCTAGTTATCAGTAGTGACAATGATGTCTGGAAGGCAGGTGTAAATTCATATGTTGCTGTAACAGAAATATCTTTAAAACTGAAGTTGAAATTCCAGGCGAGAGAAATGAAATCTATCTCTGACTTTAGTGTGGGTTGAAAAATCCAACACTTAATTTATAATGGGTGGTAACAAGCTGAGAATCATTTTGTGAAGCTTTACAAAATAACTTTTGAAGCTACTCTGAAAAAGCACAGGTAACTGTATCATTGATAAAGAGTAAAACAATTTTTTTTCTTTTATAAAATTTATGTTATCTGAGATATTATAAATTTTATAGAACTGTTAGAGTATTTTTGTTTTTGTTTACTCTTCATTAATGATACAGTTACCTGTGTAAAAAAAGAGAACTAAAAATGCACCAGTGTTATCAAAATGCTCTTCGTGAACTTTAATATTTTCTGGGAGGTGTTTGTGGATAGGATAGATGCATTTGTGAATGAGTATTTTAGAAAACTTTAATCAAATAGATGCATGCACACGTTACTGTTACAAGTGCAATCACAATGATTAGAGAAACCACTGAATGTTCAGACCAATGTTACACTCATACTTAATGGAACTTTCAATGTTTGTCGATACCGCAATTTCAAGTATTACGAATAATAATGATTTGTATGGCATTTTGACACCTTTGTAATATTCATTGAAACAGCAGCTGAACCACTCCTTAACCGAGACTCTCTAGCATTCTGAGGTTAGAATATCATTTAGTATTACGATTCTCCAAGCAACTTGAGTTTTATTACGCTTTTCTGCCTGACCTTATCATGTTTATACAATGTAAGCATTTCTTACAGCCATTTAATACTGCCATATAGGGTACAGTATGGTGCTGTAGTATGTTTCATATTATGTTATTATTTCTTGTTTCCATTAATGTGGACATTATTCGCATGAGGTTGTGTATTTTACTGAAGATATCAGTATCAAACCCCCATCTCCCGAAGCATCTCAAGTAGAAATCTCATCTCAAATTGAGATTTTGTTAAATCAGAGATATATTGAAATAAATTTGAAGTTTGTGGTCTTTAAATTTTACTGTAACAAGCTAAGAATAAGGTTTTCAGATTTGTGATGCAAATTTTGAGTCCTGCCTCCATGGATATTGTCTTACAGATACATGGCGTTATTTGATATGAGAATTAGCTCAGGTTGAGATGTTTCGGGAGATCGGGGCCAGGATAGAACTGAACCATTAATGTTTTCTGATCAGATTCTTGCAGACCATGATGACAGTATGATAAAAAAAAGTTAAGTTACCAATTTTTGAGGGCAGCTTTCAGCCACCCTTTTACATTTTAACTTTCCCTGGTCATTGGGCTTCCAAAAGAAACCTTCGTTTGAGTCCCCCTGTGGAGACTATTTCTCTCCTAGTGGGTGTGCAGCCAACATCGATCTGCACCCAGCCAGGAATATCCTGCCCTCACAGGTACCAATTCACACCATGGTCGAGTGGAGCATGTGGGTTATTCTCACTCAGAGAAATTAAGCAGTGGCGCAGACAGAGTTCGAACATGGGACCTCTCAATCCCGAAGTGCGTGCCCTACCTCTAGGCCACTGCTCACCACATGATGCCAGTATGATCACAATACACAAGCAATTACACCATCTGTGAAAGGCTAATTTCATTTATTAATCAGCTGGTTTACAATGGTACTCAATGGTCAGTTATAGCTGCATAGGACAAATCCAATTAACTTATGGTCAAATGGTCAAAGATTATTTATGATGTGTATTTGAATAGCATCATGCTTAGAGCTAAAGTTATGTCATAGAAATACAATTTTTCTGGTTTAATAATGCTGATTTCCTGAGTCATATAAAGGTGGGCAGTTGACTTAATTTTCCTGGAGTTAATTATTGAACAGTACATAAACTTGCTCTTGGTTTCTCAACATGAAGATTTATAGGATGATCATAGTCATAGTGTATTGATGCCCCAGTCAGAATTATTATACTGAACCTTGATGTTTCTGCACTGTACCCAGTGCGCTAGCCAGGTAGACAAAAAATTAAAGCGCACATAACTTTCAAGCCGTCAAAGAGGGTAATCAATTGCTCACTGAGCATGCTTGGAGTTAAAAAGCAATGCTTCAAAAAATAACAAAAAGTTGTCATTGTATGACTGTAATTATACAAAAGGACAGTTGAGAGATTTTGATACGTTAATTATATATGGTTGGTTCCAGGGGTGTAGCCAGCGGTACACACTTACGCACGTGCGTAACTTTAATTTGAAAAGTAAAGGATATAAATATGACCAAAATAGCATTAAAGTCCAAATACTCCACAATCATGAGGACCCCCAACCATAACCACCAATTTCAATGCTTGCATGCATAACATCAATTTCAGTCTGGCTACGCCCCTAGGTTCAAAGGATAAACACAGTAAAACAGCCTCTAAAAACGAATTATATCAGAATTATACAATTTTAAACCAGAAAATACCTTTTAAAGAAATACGAATTGAATATCTGTTGAATTACTAAACAATGTGGTGAAAACAAAACCTCTATTCACTTCTTAAATACAATGCAAATTAGTCCTGTGTACATTTCTTCCTTTGATATAGAAATATGAAATTAAAGACTGTGAGTACAAGACAGCATTATTTGAGGTTTAATAATAAAACAAAACACACATCATACACTAAGATTCCTATGGGGAAATATCAAAACATGATTAATGAATAATTCTTTGATGTTGTATTCTAATACTTGAAACCTGTTGGAACAATGAAAAGATAGCAGAATTGCATTGGATAACATCATAGTTTGTAAGCTAGGCTGTTTTAATGAACCAATGGGGAATAAATAATTTAATTTCAATTCTAGCTAATGATTTCGTCAAAATATTATACAGAAATTGCAATACATTAACTGTTCAGTCTGAATTAAAGTTGTTCGCATATTTCACCTATTTTAGGATACAATCAAGCCTATATCTTATATCAAGATGTCAAACCAGGAATACATCAAAGGTTTAATGCAGGTGTGTTTATCACAAGTAACTGAAGACTTGCAAGAAAAAGTATAATGAAATTGAATGGATTATTCTTACAAAATGATTCCTTTTTTTGGATTTTTTTGAAATGGTAAACCACACTTAGAACAGGTTACGTGCTCCTGCATAGACTATTCATTTAAGGCGTTCAAAGGATCTGCGGCCCCTAATTTAGACCCGTTGAAATATTTACAAAATTTCTGCTACCATATATACCAACCACAAGTTTTGTCCAACTGAAGCATTAATATGTGTCATCTATCCATATGCCATTACAGAAATCTTGTATTGATGTTTTCTGCGTTACACCAAGGTCTTGGAGTTTTCATCTCCAAAGCAACCACAATTTTTGTCAGAACAAGACTGCGTTCAATAAACGCTTATGCCCCCATGGAAGCCTTGTCCATGAAAAGAGCTAAGTCAATCAGGGGCCATAATTCTGTTAAAATGTTGGATAGTGTTACATGGCGTTGATAATGTAAGGGACATATAATGGTAAACAAGTATGATAAGTTTGAAGGCAACGCCTTGATGTAAGACGAAATTTGGATCAACAAGAATTGGACGCTTGATAAGTCTAATTAAAGCTTTGTAGCAAGCCATATTAATGCTAGAAGAAACAGTCAATTAGGGTTAACCAAGACTTTGGCCCTTCAATAAGTCTAAGTCCAAAATTAGGTCAAGTTGAAGGTTAAAATGAGGTTAGGGGATACAGGCGTGTGCTGAGTGTTCATATACAACATCCATGCAAGTATGGAAGCTTTGTAGCAAGCCATAATAATGCTAGAAAAAATGGTCAATTTGGGTTAACCAGACGGACGGACGAACGAACGGACGGCCGAACGAATGGGCAGGTAAATCACTATATGCCACACACACACCAAGTTTCATAAACCTCACTTGGAAACTGTGAGTTATGGCAGGATTTTCACTATTTCTGTCTCCATAGCAACCAAAATTTTTGTTTATAAAACATATTTAGTCATGCAACTTGAAAACTGAGCTATGTCAGGATCCAGATTTTTGACAAACAGTATAACAATCTGACTAACGCAGGGGCAAACCTAGAGTCCCCTCCACTTGACGACAGAGGACTAATAAATATAGCAAATTGTGATTCAATAGCATTTAAGCTGCTTTAAGACAGGTGACCATTAACACAGGCATGAAAATATTTTAGTTGAAATTACATCCATAAAGTTTAAGTTCTATAATCTACCACATAACAAGACTTGTGTTCAAGAAGTTAATATGAAAAGACAACAAGGCGGCATTCTTATGGTAAGAATAGAAGCTCATTAGTTCAGACAAAGGAAATAAATACATAGTTTTTTGCGTGATTCGTCCTATTTTACTGGCTGTTTTCATGGAAATGTGTAAATTCTTCCAATATTAATGACAGATTTTTTTCTTTTCCTGCTAGAATCTGCCAATGCTGATAAATATCACCAAGGCAAACAACCAAGACACTCTCAGTCTGTTATGGTTTCAGCAAAAAATAAAGAAAATATCAAGGAACAAGAGCAAAAATGTCACAAAATACACCCGTCTCGGGGCATGGTGAGTCTCAGGGCATGGTGAATGAAAACAAGAGGGCCCAAAGGGCCCTACGTCGCTCACCTGTCGTAGTAGTGCATGCACACCCCTATGGTGACCTAAGTAATTATTAACCTTTTCTGAAGAAGATTCAAGAAAATTCAGTCTCTATTGCAAGTTTTTTTAAGATTTTACAATGTGACCTAGTTTTTGACCCCATATTAGCCAATATCGAACTTGACCTAGATTATGTTGATTTGATAATTGTGACTAAGTTTCATAAAGATTAACATAAAATTATGACCTCTAGTGACTACACAGGGTTTTTCTATGATTTGACCTTGTGACCTTGTTTTTTACCCTGATTACCCAATATCAAACTTGGCCTAGATTTTTATGACCAAGTTTCATTAAGATTAAGTTAAAATTGTGACCTCTAGTGACTACACAAGGTTTTTCTATGAATTTACCTGGTGACCTAGGATGGCCCAATATTGATCTTGACCTAGATTTTGTTGAGATGATCATTATAATGTGACCAAGTTCCATAAAGAATGAGTTAAAATTGTGACCTGTAGTGACTACACAAGATCTTTCTATGATTTGACCTTGTCATCTAGTTTTTTACCTCGGATGTCCTTATATCAGACTTGGCCTAGATTTTGTTAAGATGATCATTGTGACCAAGTTTCATAAAGATTAAAACATAATTGTGACCTCTAGTGACTACACAAGGTTTTTCTATGATTTAACCTTGTGACCTAGTTTTTGACCCCGGATGTCCTAATATCAGACTTGGCCTAGATTTTGTTAAGATGATCATTGTGACCAAGTTTCATAAATATTAAGTCAAAATTGTGACCTCTACAGACTACACAAGTTTTTTCTATGATTTGACCTTGTGACTTAGTTTTTGACCTCGGATGACCCAATATCAAACTTGACCTAGATTTTGTTGAGATGATCAATTTGACCAAGTTTCATAATGATTAGGCTAAAACAGTGGCCTCTAGTGTCTACACAAGTAAATTGTGGAATGACAACGGACGGACGACGGACGAAGAGTGATCACAAAAGCTCACTCTGTCCAATGTGACAGGTGAGCTAAAAAAAAAATAATAAAAAAATATAATCAACCTTGATCTAGATATTATGGCCATAAGCATTGTTACAAAGTTTGAAGACTATCGAATGAAAACTGTTTGCGTTAGAGCACGACAAGGCCAATTTCATACTTATTTGGTAATTAAAGGCCCATAACCCAATAAGGCCTATAATTGAACTTGGCCTAGACTGATATAATACCCACAAGCAATATCACAAAGTTTGAAGACAATCAGATAAAACAGTGTTTGAGTATGTTACTTGTTTGTAACAGGTCATTTGAAACACCTTCAATGAAGTATTAAATTAATAATTAATCCCATGTCTTTGACCTTGAGCAGACATAAGAGTATAACAACTTTCTACTTTTACATTAAATCTCTTATGGATTCTATTAGTCAGTATGATAGAAAATTCTTCCCAGAAGTGAAAGATAAAATGATTTTGTGATATACAGTCTGAACAATTGTTCAGAACGGAATGTCAATAGAATTGTTTTCAACAGATAGTTTGAACTGGCATGGTTTGGGTGGCATGGTGGTCGAGTGGATAACGCTCTCGACTACTGATCGAGAGGTCCCTGGTTCAAATCTCGGCCTGGGCACTTGGTCATTTCTGAAACGCTTTTCAGTGTTTCCCACCCAACTAGAGATCAACTGGTTGGAAACCCAGAGGTATACACCGTGCATGTTAAAGAACCAAGGAATCTATTCGAAACGAGCTAGGGTAACACACCTAGATTCCTTGTATCACACCTCTGTCTCTCCGTTGATATAAGTCTGCCCTTGTCAGACAAACAAAAGAAGAAAACAAATTAAATTTGCGACAATGCCCAAGAGTGGGCCCTGCAAATAAATGGAAGAAGAAGAAGAACTATGCAACATTTAACTGGTGGACCTTATGAACCTTCTATGTTTATCTGTCTTCCATTATTTTAGCAAATCAAAACATTCTTACAGAACAATAACAAAAGCACACAAAGAATAATGAGTATAATGGATGGTTCCACACTGCAGGGCATATTTGACTTAAAAACCTTGGCTTTTCTTTGAAATAGAAACTAATTTCCCACCAGCTAAATTTCAACCAATCAAATTTAAATTAATGGATTAAGTTTGTCCCCAATGCTCTATGAACTTAACGAACACTATTCTATGTTGAAATTTTGCTTTACAATTTTATTACCGTTAAGCAATTGACGTTATAAATTGACTGGAAAATCTTTTAGTATTTGCAAGTAACAACTAAACATATGTATGTATGTATTAACAACCACATAAAATATTTTTAGAAAATAACATGTAATAACAAAGTTATAAGCATTTTCTCATTATATATGGATCATCCCTCGTATAATGCAGTTAGAACATTGACTGTCAACCTCATTTTATTTTAGAACAAAATACTGCATCTTGGTAGAGTGCAGCTAATTACATGGTCATTAAAACTCTGAAAGTAAGTCACCAAGAAATCAATGTCATCGTTAAATTGAGGCAAGATCTTATTCAGAGACCAATACTTCCATGTTTCGTACAATAAACCAGACTTTTTATGTTACTTAAATACCAAGAAATCAGCAATACCAAATGCCTAGCTAATTAAGTCTGAAGACCCTTGGACGTTCTGTTGATGGAAATCAAGTCTGGTAAGAATCAAAGATTTAAGGTCATGAGAACTACTGACATTAGATAACAGCATTAGAAAGAACATAGTCAATGCAAATCTGATTATGACTAAATTTGGCATAATTATCCAGTTTTTCCCACAGACAAATCTACGTCAAACTTTCACCCAAAATGGTCATTTAAGCCTACACAGATAAGAACAGTTTTTCCGACCTTTTTGTACTATTGCTGTAGTATTAGAATGTAGCATGGCAAGTGATCATTATTCTCATATTGTATTAAGATTGAAACAAACAATTATTGTATCTGTTTCACTATTTACATACATTTACATGCATGTACTGAATCTACATCAAATCTGACAATTATGATTCATACAAGTTAATAACAAGGACGTTCGCCCAAAAAATCAAAATCTTGTCTGTTTTCTATGTAATAGCCAAATTTATACAGTATTAAAAGTCACAGAAAGCAATAAAACTACATCAATAAAGTTGAATAATTGATTTTAAGATGTCTTTTATTAAATTTGGGGGGATTTTATGGCTTCAGAATAGAGCAGTTTTAACGACCATCACTGAATGATTTATACAAAAAACTTTATTGATAACATTATAGGATGAAATCATGTTTCAAGCCTCGGAGAAAAGACACAGAAATATGTTTATATATATATCAGCATAAAACATTGTATAAAAGAAAAGTTATAAAGCATTGAGGGCCACCACACTATTGAAGCTGGATTCCAGCAAATTTAAGCCCCTGGAGAACAACAGTTAAACTTCACATTTTGTGGTTGTCCTTTTGGCTTGCACATCTTGACTGGGTTGACAGTGATGCCTTAGTTCCCTTAGCATGCTTGCCATCTAATCTGGTGACCCGCGTTCGAATATAGGTGGAGACATTAATATGCCTGTCATATATCAGCAGAAAGCTGAATGGCAAATAAATGCTATGTTCAGCAAATTTAAGACTAAAGGTGATATAACATTTACTTTATGTCGGACACATGGCACCTATCGATCTGTCTGCTGAACGCAAAACCAAAGCTGTCAAAGCAATGGTTTGCAGTCGTCTAATAATGTTCTTGTAATTGTAAGTTATAGCTGATAAATCTGATATATTGTCAGTTTGTCAGCTGCTTTTGATTCCCAGGGAATCAACACTGCATTAATACATGGTGAAGTGGTGACGTGATGGTCAAGGGAGTACTCATTACGGTAGAAGCCACCCCCCTGAGTCACATGGTCTACAGCTAACATCACAACTCCAGGATTACGTATAACTCTAGCACTTTAAATTGCAATACAAAAAAAACAAAACTTTATGTTGTGCCAAATGTTTGAATGCTTTCACAGGCAAATGTTATTGTCTTTGATTTTAATCCATAACAAAAGTATAAACATTATTGTGTTTGTTTTTGTACTGCTATTTATCGCGTTAAGAGTTATAACCCAGCCATTGATCAGCCATTGAGAGTGAACAACACAAGTTCTACTACTTCAGGCCATCGATCAGCCATTGAGAGTGAACAACACATGTTTTACTACTTCAGGCCATCGCTCAGCCATTGAGAGTGAACAACACAAGTTCTACTACTTCAGGCCATTGATCAGCCATTGAGAGTGAACAACACATGTTCTACTACTTCAGGCCATTGATCAGCCATTGAGAGTGAACAACACATGTTCTACTACTTCAGGCCATCGATCAGCCATTGAGAGTGAACAACACAAGTTCTACTACTTCAGGCCATTGATCAGCCATTGAGAGTGTACAACACAAGTTCTACTACTTCAGGCCATTGATCAGCCATTGAGAGTGAACAACACATGTTCTACTACTTCAGGCCATCGATCAGCCATTGAGAGTGTACAACACAAGTTCTACTAACTTATTTCACTTATATAAACATATAAAAGAATCCTGTTACCATGACAACAAGAATCCTGTTACCATGACAACAAGAATCCTGTTACAAGACAACAAGAATTCTGTTACCATGACAACAAGACATATGTTACCATGACAACAAGAATCCTGTTACCATGACAACAAGAATCCTGTTACCATGACAACAAGAATCCTGTTACCATGACAACAAGAATCCTGTTACCATGACAACAAGAAATATGTTACCATAACAACAAGAATCCTGTTACCATGAAAATGAAAGTACTTACCGTCTGCATCTTTGGCTTCCAGATTTCTGGCACTAAGTACAGTAGCATTCAGAATCACAATGGGCGGCTGAAAACAAAATTAGAATAAACAGTGAACATGTCATGAATACCCTCAGAAATGAGGAGAAGAGAGATTAATATAAGTTGTAGAGCTTGTTTCACAATCAACCTAAAATTAACAAGAGATGTTTGTAAAAAACATATGCCCCCATGGATCAATTTTTGATAACCAGTTTGAAGATACTAGGGCAAAGCGTTGTTGAGTTATTGAACAGAAACTTCGGTCTACGGATAGACCGACCTACCAACATGTGCAAAGCAATATATCCCCTCATCAAAGAAGGGGGGCATTATAAATGACTATAAGTTGATCAATGACAATAAGATAATATTACGTTAGACAGGGAAGGCAGCACTCAGCTTAACCAGCCGAGCACAGAAAACATAAAACATACAAGGCCCAATGCACAACAAAAAACGAGAAAATGATCCGCCCGAGTCCCAGCTGTTAAAAATCTAACACCTACTGTCCAGAAAAATTCAAATCAGACAGATGCACACACATATGAGTTGATCTGATCCTGATCTTGATACTAATCCTTTGTGAACACGGGACCAGGTGCTTAAATTTAGATTGTGTCAATAATTACTTCTGAGCCAACATGCATTATCTGAATTTTGGGTAAAACATTCTGGTGAATTATTGAAAAATCGTTTCATTATCATGTCACAAATGCCATTTAAATTAATGCGAAAGACAACAAATTTTAATCAAGAAAAATGTACTATACTTGGTACATAATATAAATTTTGCTATGCCAATGAAAATTTGGCTACATTTTTGTAATGACATCACAAGTTTCAATCACAGGTAACTGCATCATTGATAAAGAGTAATTTTTTTTATAAAATTTATGTTACCTTAGAAAGGTGCATTTGTACTAAAAGTGGTCCGATTTTCATGGTATCAAAAACAAGAAATGGCTTTCGATATTTATTTTCCTTTTTATAGACTGATTTTTAAAATAGTGATATCAAATTAAAGACATTGCTCTCTAGTTTCTTATCATGTAAATATATTTAAAATAACATCAGTATTAATGAAATGTTTATTAAAAACAAACTGCACCTCAGGGACTGTGTGGTCAATTTTCCATGTTATGAACCTTTCTAAGATATTATAAATTTTACAAAAATATTGTTTGTTTGTTTATTCTTTATTAATGATACAGTTACCTGTGGTTTCAATAGTGAATTACCCAAAATATAAAATGAGTTTTTTTACCATTCAACTCTGCAGGCTTTGTTATAAATACACACAATGGTACCAGAAACAATTAATACTCTGAAGATGTAAAGTAACCCTAAACCAAGATTTATGTCCTTAGTGTAGTCTTCAGTTGTCCCAAACATTGAAGTGTAATGATTAATAAATGAAGACATAATGAACAGCAGTGCCTCAGACACCATTTTCCTGATGAAAGTGTCTGACTATGTTAGATGTCAACCAAAGCTTACAGGGATTTTCACAGACAATGTTTTTTAAACACATTACCAACTTTACCTCAGGTAAGGATACAAGAAATTGCAGTGAAGGAATTGTTGTGAAGGATTATATTTCCCCATCCCATAAGGAATCAAGAATACCATGGTAACAGATGCAGCAATCCCACTATAACATACGTCGCACATACAGACAGAATTCTTGCATACTAAATAAACATTTATTGAAAATCGTGCATTGAAACCTTTTTCATTAGAATTTGTCTGAGAAATCCAAATCTAGCCAAATACTTGTTTTCATTATTTCTGTAATAATTCAGAATAAGTTTTATAATATTGTTACCAGGCCACCAAGTCACGTGTAAACAAAACATTTCTCAAACAAATACAAGCATATGAATAGCCATGTTCATCAGGAAATGTTCCATTGTGTTCAGACAATACACAGTTTACAATGTGGAAACATAAACATCATAGTTGCTTGGCAAGCAGAGATCTATAAGCGCCTTTCAGCACAAATTGAATAGAATAAATCATTCAGAAGATTGCCTTTCCTGGAATTTATTGAATTTTTTGTCAAAGGCTTGGTTTAGATATTTTACTTAAAAGGAAATTAAAATACCTAACACATCAATAAATTATGCGCCAAACATAATGATAAATTTAAGTAACGAGTTTCATTAAATGGTTTCATTAATTTTGAAATACTTTTTCTGCACTCGACTTAGCAAAAGAAACATCTTTAGATGATAAAAAATAAACACAGAATTAGCAAAAACCTTTTAAGGCCAAATATCAAAATACATTGGAACTGCATCAGGTAATTTGGGCACCCATCCTGTCCCTTAGAGTTACTGATTAACCTCATGCGAAGAAGGCTAACAAAGTGTACATTTTGTGCTTTTGTAATCACCTTTAGAACATGCCAAAACAACAAACACCTTTTAAGCACACTCACTATTATATACTAGGGTAAATATCATATTCCATTTGAACTGCATTAGCACTTTGGGCACCTTTTTGTAAGGTGTAAACAATATTGTGTGCTGTCACGGTGAGAGATCATGTGCATATTTTGGTTGTTTAATAGAAATATTCTGAAATGATCTTTGTCTATAAAAGCTAGGCTTTACTGATTTATACTTTACTGTGAAAACAGGAGTGAGAGTACATCTTGAAACCTCCATCAATAATTCTTAGAGGTGTTTTGCCATGTAATACAATATACCAGCTCAGGCAATGATGAATGATGACAGGCTAAGTCAGGGGTAACTGGTGCCTGATACCTACCCAGAGTATAGTAATTGAATTATGCCATCCCAGATCATGGTAACTAATACCAGCTCAGGCAACATTGGTGAATGATGTCAGCCCTGAGGCAATGGTCACTGATGTCAGTCTAGGTCATGGCAACTGACATAATGCCAATATTAATTAAACTCCATGCCATAGTAACAGATGCCAGACCATGGTAACTCCTGATGCCAATGGTCACTGATGCCAATGGTAACAATGCCATTGGTAACAGCAATGGTAGCTCAGTTGCTGTCCATGCCACAGTAAAAGGTGCCAGGCAATGGTTACTGATGCTAACACTGGCCAATTAGTAACGGGCGCCATGGTAATTACTGATGCAATGTTAAAAGCAATGGTAACTAAGATACCAATGTAACTGATGCAAGGTCAAGGCATGGTAACTAAGATACCAATGTAACTGATGCAAGGTCAAGGCATGGTAACTAAGATACCAGTGTAACTGATGTAAGGTCAAGGCATGGTAACTAAGATACCAGTGTAACTGATGTAAGGTCAAGGCATGGTAACTAAGATACCAGTGTAACTGATGTAAGGTCAAGGCATGGTAACTAAGATACCAGTGTAACTGATGTAAGGTCAAGGCATGGTAACTAAGATACCAGTGTGACTGATGCAAGGTCAAGGCATGGTATTTGAGATACCAGTGTAACTGATGTAAGGTCAAGGCATGGTAACTAAGATACCAATATAACTGATGCAAGGTCAAGGCATGGTAACTAAGATACCAGTGTAACTGATGTAAGGTCAAGGCATGGTAACTAACATACCAGTGTAACTGATGCAAGGTCAAGGCAACTGTAGTAAGTCTGCCATACAGTAAGTTTTCTGATTTATCTTTATATCTATATTAATGGCTCTTGCAGTAGATTGTAAGCAGATCACCAAGGGATCAATTGTGAGAAGTTAGGACAAATTGTGTTCAAGGGGAGAAGTCATTAAAAGAAAATGTCTACTCACAATGCCTCTCAACATACAGCCAACCAACCTAAATAGCTCAGTGAGTATTTTTCATAGCCATAAAATGATCACAATGGGCATATAATAGCCTTGGCACACTTAAATTGAGCGTGCAACATTAAGAAACAGTGTTCATTACGGCTACAGGGCCAGGTTTTTTGCTTGTTAAATTTGGTCAATTATAGCATCTCTTCATCATCATTACTCTGAAAGAAAATTGATCGAGTCTTGAAGGATTTCAAATGATCATAATTTCAATGATTAGTTTTAAGTAATTAGAAACACAGTGCATGAAACATTTTCATTTTTTGGTACAGTATATGGATGGATGAACTAATGATGGTGGTTTCAGGAAGATACTGCAAGATTAAATGTTGACACAAACTTTATATGTTACAGTAATATGTCAATACAGAAAACTAATCATTCACTTAAGAAATTTAAAAGTTTAGAAATTTAGCAAAGGAAGAACTCTATTGATTACCACAGACTTCTTTATTGACAAAATAATTATATGCTTTGTCATAAATACACAATAACCAATCTTCAGCAGTTTGGCCAGTGATCAGTCAAGGTTTAGATCAAAAGTGACTTCATATTTTGTTGTTTTTTTCTTAATGTAATCCACCAATTCATCTTTATTGTTCAACGGTAAAGTTGAATTTTTGTGACATATATTGTATGACCACTAAAATGACAATTGACTTGAAAAAGGAGTATACATTTACAGGGTGTCCCAAAAATACGGGGACCAACCGAAATCCTTAATAACTTTTTTATTTTTTAATGAATTTGACTGTAGTTTTGTGAGAGTGTATTAAAGTAATTTCTAATTCTAAAATAAGTCATTGTAAAAAGGTTTTGCTTTATCATCTTTTAAATTCGGCGTCATTTCCTAGGGTTTTTTGCTGACTTGTCTTATCATTAGATAAGACATTGTTGTGGGACTGTTCATTTTGAGAAAACAAAGTTTTAAAGTCACAGAGGTGATAAAAAATATTATGAAAATCGAAGAACTGTGCAATGAAATAATGAAAGAGGGGAGAAAGTGGCAAGTTTACTAAACAAGAGGGCCAAAAGGGCCATAGGTCGCTCACCTGTCCTAGAAGTTCATGCACCCCTAATGGTAGCCGTTATTGCATGAACAAGGTTTTCATATTGTCTTATTCTTTATAATTTACATCACATTTAGACCCAATGACATATTGAAGTGATTTGACCTTGTGACCTAGTTTTTGACCCCGGATGACCTAATACGGAACTTGACCTAGATTTTTTTGAGATGATCATTGTGACCAAGTTTCATACAGAATAGACCAAAATTGTGACCTCTAGTGACAACACAAGGTTTTTCTATGATTTGACCATGTGACCTAGCTTTTGACCCCGGATGACCCAATATCGAACTTGACCTAGATTTTGTTAAGATGATCATTGTGACCAAGTTTCATAAAGATAAGGCAAAAATTGTGACCTTTAGTGACTACACAAGGTTTTTTTTATTATTTGACCTTGTAACCTTGCTTTTGACCCCGGACAACCCAATATCGAACTTGACCTAGATTTTGTTGAGATGATCATTGTGTACAAGTTTCATAAAGATTAGGCCAAAATTGTGACCTGTAGTGACTACACAAGGTTTTTCTATGATTTGACTTTGTGACCTAGTTTTTGACCCCGGATGACCCAATATCAATTTTGACCTAGATTTTGTTGAGATGATCATTGTGACCAAGTTTCATAAAGATAAGGCCAAAATTGTGACCTCTACTGACTACACAAGGTTTTTCTATGATTTGACCTTGTGACCTAGGCCAAAATTGTGACCCCTAGCAACTACACAAGGTTTTTCTATTATCTGACCTTGTGACCTAGTTTTTTTACCCCGGATGACCCAATATCAATCTTGACCTAGATTTTCTTGAGATGATCATTGTGACCAAGTTTCATAAAGATATGGCCAAAATTGTGACCTCTACTGACTACACAAGGTTTTTCTATGATTTGACCTTGTGACCTAGTTTTTGACCCAAGATGACCTAGATTTTGTTGAGATGATCATTGTGACCAGTTTCATAAAGATTAGGCCAAAAGTGTGACCCCTAGCAACTACACAAGGTTTTTCTATTATCTGACCTTGTGACCTAGTTTTTGACCCCGGATTACCCAATATTAATCTTGACCTAGATTTTGTTGAGATTATCATTGTGACCAAGTTTCATAAAGATATGGCCAAAATTGTGACCTCTACTGACTACACAAGGTTTTTCTATTATCTGACCTTGTGACCTAGTTTTTGACCTTAGATGACCCGATATCAAACTTGACCTAGATTTTGTTGATATGATCATTGTGACCAAGTTTCATAAAGATTTAGTTAAAATTGTGACCTCTAGTGACTACACAAGGTTTTTCTATGACTTGACCTTGTGACCTAGTTTTTGACCCTGGATGACCCAATATCGAACTTGACCTAGATTTTGTTGAGATAATCATTGTGACCAAGTTTCATAAAGATTAGGCCAAAATTGTGACCACTACTGACTACACAATATTTTTCTATGATTTGACCTTGTGACCTAGTTTTTGACTCCAGATGACCCAATATAGACCTTGACCTAGATTTTGTTGAGATAATCATTGTGACTAAGTTTCATAAAGATTAGGCCAAAATTGTGACCTCTAGCGACTACACAAGGTTTTTCTATTATCTGACCTTGTGACCTAGTTTTTGACCCCCGGATGACCAAATATCAAACTTGACCTAGATTTTGTTGAGATGATCATTGTGACCAAGTTTCATAATGATTAAGCTAAAACTGTGACCTCTAGTGTCTACACAAGTAATTGTGGACGAACGACGGACGGACGGACGACGGACAAAGAGTGATCACAAAAGCTCACTCTGTCACTTTGTGACAGGTGAGCTAATAAAAGGGAAGCAGACAACCTTCAAAATATTCATTAACAATCACCAAAGAAGCAAAATATAAAGATTCATTTATTATTATTGAGAACAATCAACAAGGAAGCTTAGTAAGAAGCAAAAGGTAATAATGTGAACTTATATCCAAAAATAAAAGTTCATAGATGTATATATCAGTCATATAGTGTGTCAGCATTTATAAGAAAGCAGAAACCGCTTATTACAACAAATCAATGGCAACATTATGATATATTTGCAAGAAAGTACTGACATTTGACCTTATACCTTAGGGCAATTGGCCTAGATATAGCTCAGAGATGGGTCATATAGTGAATCTGTTTGCCATACATGATCAGCAAGTGTATGCAGATCCATTATCCTTGACTATGGGACACCTGAGATGAAATTTGCGGTCAACATGTAAAGCTATTTATGAACAAGCTGAAATTCCCTGTTCATTGTATGCTAATATAATGTAACATGTGATTGAAAAAAGGGAGATAACTCTTGATACTGGGACTAAATAATCACAATTATGATGTTGGTATTTTGAACTGTATTTATCTCTCAATGTTTTGTCATATTGACAATGTGTTATTAATAAAAGAGAAAAAATTTGGAATGTTTAGCCTAGGTCCCTGTTTTTTTGGGACACCCTGTATATATTCTTGGGACACCCTGTATATATTCTTGGGACACCCTGTATATATTCTTGGTTGGCATTTTGAACACTTAAGTTTCACCAAGAACTGGAAATACAAGTATCTGATGACCTTCATGTCAGTAGTTTGATACCAAAATGACTGGCTTATTTAATGTATCTCTAAGTATTTAACTATTGAACAGTCGGAATGGTCTTTTAAATTGTATCACTGTTGTTATTTAATTGGTTTGCAAACAAAAACGTTACCAGAGAGATCCAGTGTATCTGACGCCATTGAAAGCCAATAATTTGATATCTAAACAATAATCTACTAAGCATGAATATCACATATTCGGATTGATCTAGTAAATTATATAAGTGTCGTCATTTGCTATGCAAACAAATACTTAACAGTGAACCAACAGACATCAGATTCTGATGACATCAATGTTGAGTAAAATCAATGGAATGTTTTAAATAAAACAAACACAGGCTTTCAGAGCGTCTCATGGAATAGCTCGGTAAATCACACTTGTGCAATAGTCAATATACACGCGCATAATTATAACCATTTCAGGGCCATATCGAGAGACAAAAACAGCACCGAGTTAAACATGATCTAGGATCTATTCGAGGCATTTTTCCCTTACAAAAACATGTTTATTTTGGTAATTTCCAAAGTTTTCACCAAGGCGCTTGCCTCAGCGTGGCTACAGGCCTGCATTCAGTGAAATGTATGAGAATAGCATATCATTCAGATTTGAGGGTTATGGGAACAATGTTTCAACTCATCCAGTACCAAAGTGGAGATACAAGAGTTTAGCATTGTTTAACTCCGCTTGTGTTTGCTGAGCTGATGAACAAATAATGTACATATATGATTTGTTCTAACAACTGCGCTATGAGCTCTGTCAGGCATGTTTCTGGAATAACAGTTTCCACTCATCAATATGCATTCTCATTGCTCTAACAGAACTGTATAATATAATGACAATATTTATTCTATCAATGTTGTCAATTATTGTTTTAATGGTGCTTTCACTCACATGATTAGCCAGTATGTGATGTATATGACATGATGTATGTAGTGGCTTTAGATAAAGAGGATTGTTGTAATGGCTTAGATAAAGAGAAACATAGTGGCTTAGATAATGAGGATCGTAGTGGCTTAGATAAAGAGGAACATAGTGGCTTAGATAAAGAGGAACATAGTGGCTAAGATAAAGAGGATTGTAGTAGTGGCTTAGCTAAAGAGGAACATAGTGGCTTAGATACAGAGGAACGTAGTGGAATAGATAAAGAGGAACATAGTGGAATAGATAAAGAGGAACGTAGTGGCTTAGATAAAGAGGGATGCAGTGGCTTAGATAAAGAGGACCGTAGTGGAATAGATAAAGAGGAACGTAGTGGCTTAGATAAAGTGGACCGTAGTGGAATAGATAAAGAGGAACGTAGTGGCTTAGATAAAGAGGAACGTAGTGGCTTAGATAAAGAGGAACATAGTGGAATAGATAAAGAGGAACGTAGTGGCTTAGATCAAGAGGAACGTAGTGTAATAGATAAAGAGCAACGTAGTGGCTTAGATAAAGAGGAACGTAGTGGAATAGATAAAGAGGAATGTCGTGGAATAGATTAAGAGGAACGTAGTGGCTTAGATAAAGAGGAACATAGTGGCTTAGATAAAGAGGAACGTAGTGGCTTAGATAAAGAGGAATGTAGTGGCATAGATAAAGAGGAAAGTGGTTGCTTAGATAGGAGTGTTGTGCCAGGCTCCATGGTGCTCCTTCTTGAAGAATGATTGGTGTGATTAGTAAGTACTTGCAGTTTACAGAACCACTGACCTTCCAAAAGACTGTATTGAGCTTGGTTATAAGTTTCTTCATAATCGAATACTACACTAATATCAATATCAAGACTGATGTGTCAAAAGTCATCTCTTTACAGTATAGGGTTTAAAGACCTGAGCACATCAAAACATACCTTCTTACAGTAAAGTGTTTATATAAGATATTATTTCATCACAATGTGTCTCTATGGAGAACAGGGTTAAAGCAAAATCATTTTCAACAGTTTTCTCTTAAAGATGTAAAACAAACTAATTGCAGTAAATGACATTTAGCATTTAAATATCATCAAGCAATAATTATGATGATGAAGGATTCTCAGAACCAAACTTCCTCTTATACTTCCTGTTATACAATATGCACAAAATTCCAGAAAATGTCATTCTATAAAAAATAATTTAAATTAGGCTTGTTAACTCCAGTGTTAAATAATTGACATTCATTTAATTAGCTGTAGATAGTAATCAAATCTCTTATAAAATATGTTTGATTTTTTTTTTTTCATGTTCATTGCCATTATTTAACAATTTTTCAGGCATATTGAGGTCACTTCTAACCAGTTTTTGTGGACTTAATAATCAACTAGTACCAACTCAGTGTTTAGCTGATACAACAGACAACTTGTCTATATTAAAAGTCCCTCCAATGTCACTGTATAAGCTTACCTTCTGTACCATGTGCTGAACATAGGTTGCTCATGATAGAGTGTACATTGTACATGCCACACATGTCAACACTTGATAATAGTCATGGTATGAAGTGAGAATGTTTCCCTATAAAACCGTACAAGTACATCATGCCACAATTTTACAGCAACAAAATTGACAATTACCTAATTAAGGTAATGTCAATGTCGATTGGTGTCATGTTAATTAGGCTTATTAACTCACCTATAACTCACAGTTTCCTTCAAGTTAGGTTTCTTCAAGTCATGCACTCAACATGCCATCTCCATAAGGAGTATATTTGTGCAGTGAATTTACACCCCTTGCTTAACACAGATATGTCTGACTGAGAAACAAGCTTCTAATAGTGTGATTACTGATGCACCTTAGGACCCTTCAGTAAAATAAAATCTGTACCTAAATTCGTAAAGTTCACAACAGACAGACTGATTGATTGAAACATAGTTTCTCCAATAACATCATTAAATTTCACAGTTGTAAGGTGAACACAATATTTGATATCAAAGTGCAGATGAGGACATGAATTAAGGAGACTAGCTTGAAAGAATGCAGCATTGCCTTTGGTCAATTTGAATTCTGAGCTTTGAAGCAACCAATGAGATGCCAGGAAACCAGTCTAAAAGAATGCAGTATTGCCATTGGTCAATTTGAATTCTGAGCTTTGAAACAACCAATGAGATGCTAGACTTTATCCATACTGGTCTCCAAGTTCAGTTTTATAGCTAAAACTGGTAACAGTTTTATAGCTAAAACTGGTAATGTATTAAGATATAATATACATACCTTTTCTTTGGTAGCTTGAGCCAATAAACGAGCATGATCTTCTGGCGAGACTTTGAATGCTTCCTGTGCATACTGATACAAGTCTTGTATAAACGGTAGATGTCCACCAATGGTGATACCAATCTTATGTTTGATAGTATACAGGACTTCCACATACAACAATTCAAACTGTAAGTAGATACATTTAGATTTATTTCTTCATAATGATGTACAATTCAGGGGCGTACCTTCCTATAGGCCATATAGGCCGCGGTCTACATTTTTTACAGAAAGTTGAAAAAAAATATGCCAAAAATGCGATAAAATCAATGTGGGTATGGGGTACAGTGTCAAACTCACCTGGACTGTTATTGATATTTAGTCTGAAAACAGCCCATAGAACACATACAACAGTTTATAATTTCAAAATTTTTAATATTTTGATGAATTATATTTACTCTTATCACAATTGAGAGTCGTGGTTGTTCTTGTTTTTAGTCTGAAAACAGCTAAGAATGCACCTGCGACGATATAGGTATAAATTTTAGGGAGAGCGTTCCCTCTAACCCCCCTAAAATAACGTGACCTACACATTGATTTTAACTAAGCTACGCCCCTGCATTTACAAGAGAAAATATAGTAAAACATACATTTAAACATTAGACAAAGCATGCATGCAATAATAGTGTCATGGCAATCAAGATTGTGTTAAAAGGATGACTTGAGAGTTCTGTTCTCCCAGATAACCAATACATATGCATGCAACTATTTCCATAAAGTCTATAACTGGTCTTAATCAGCAAATCAATAGAATTTTATATTATTTCAAATCACTGGTTTAGATGAATAAGGTCGCATGTACAAACATGCTATTTTGAGAAAACAAAGAAAATCTGTCTGAAAACTATTCTTTACTTATGGAAAATCGAGCCTTTTTCTACGCCAGTTTGATATACAGCTCAATCAATCAGAGATTTCAGTGACAAACCTGAAGTACCTAGCATTGATCTGAAGAAATTGATATAAACAAGTATTTAAAGGGAGAAGCTTTTTAGTTGATGATGTAGCACTTCATCGGTGACACATGCCACGATTCAAGTGTCATTGAAAAACTATGACAACTTTCTGTAAGATACAAATTCTCTTGAGAAGACGTCATTCTATGATTCATTCTAACACCGGCATTGGAAAATCATGGACAGAAGAAAGACACAATAAATAAACAGATCATTGACAGATCTAGGCCGTGTCTCCATGATTGTCCAGGTTGGCTAAATCCAATAGACTGGTTTACTTTCCTTCCTCAACCATATGGCTTCCTGTGTATTAATAATTATCTTCTGGATAAAAGATTAATACCATTGGGATAGATTCTAAAATAGCGCTGTTGTTGTCATCCAATTTTTCTCTCATAATAGTATTGAAATACAAGCTAGTCGACGTTAATACAAAGTCTACGTTTTAATCTAACCATGGTGTTGGTGATAACATCCAATCAGAATCATCTTTAACAGAATTCTCCGGAGATTTTGACAAAGTACATTTCCAGAGATTTTTAGTTGACATAGCACTCCAGGCAACTTTCAAGTGTGAGCTATTCAATTAATAACACTATCTGGAAAAATCAGCATTTTCATACACACAAATTTCCCAAGAACAAATCAATTAAGTTTAACAGTATAACAAATTTTCCCAAGAACAAATCAATTAAGTTTAATAGTACAATATTGTACAAAGAAATTTATCACTTAAGCAAAACAGATGTAGACCTCTAATCTATCATAATAACTAAAAGTCTCTCCTAAGGAAAGTCTTTATACCATACAAAAAGAAACAATTTCTTGTCTCATATTTCCAAGCTTTAAAATTGCTCTTCATCAGAAAGTTTGCATTCAATTCCAGATGAAGAGCAAGAGCTTAAACATGTATGAGTTGTTGATCTATATATAACCTACACATATTCTTTTTTTGTGTATAAATGAAACAGTTTTAGTGTGTAGCCATTCCGTTTTATCCCTGCCAAATTTACCTATGTCATCTCTGGTTTTGAGGGAAAGCCAGAAAGTTTGAGTGAATTTACAAGGAATCAAGGCACGCAACCCTAGCTCTTTTCAAGTAGAATCCATGGTTCTTTACTTAGTCTGGTGTTAAGCACCGATACACATTAGACTTCCTCTGAGTTTCCAACCAGTTCATCTCTAGTTGGTTCGGAAACACTGACAAGAGAGCCCATAGAGCCATAGGTGGCTCACCAGTGCACATTGATTCAGTAGAACCATATTTTTCATGTTTTTTTTAAAAAGTTTTTCTTATTGGTTGCCATGGAAACCAGACTTCTGCATGGATTATAATTCTTTTAGCCATTTTTAGAAAGAATAACCCAATGAACATTGTTACCTATTTAACAAGAAATACCAATACTTTTAGAGAAGAAGATTTTAAAAGATTTTACTATAGATATATAAGGAAAACAGGGCCCCACCCACTGGCGGCCATTTTTTTGACGAATCACGATAAAAATGTCAATTTTGTAAGAGGGTCACCCAACAATTATTTCTGTTAAACTATTTTGAAATCTGACCAGTGGCAACCAGAGTTATATATAGATTACAATTCTTTTAGCTATTTGTAGAAAGGACCACCCAAGGAACATTCCTGAAAAGTTTGGTTGAAATTGGTCAAGTGGTTTAGGAGGAGAAGTCATTTGAATGAATTGTTGATGGACCGACGGACTGACAGACGCACATAGCACGGACGATGGACGAAGTTAGATCACAATAGCACACCGACTGAAATTCGAACCAGGAACCTGCAGATTGGTAGTCAATTAAGCGCTAACCACTCGGGTCACCATAAATTATCATCCCAGTATTCTGGTAACATTAGATATGTTCGTATACACCAAATCTATAATGTTGGTTTTGAATATAATGGTTTTGATGATTGATATCATTAACATATTTACATGACGTAATCCAGGACATGTATTGAAATGCATCAATATAGAAATAGACAAGATAATGTGATCAAATAATGTCTCCATGGAATAAGGTTAAAACTGAATTCAATTATAAATGTAAATAAGTAACATTTTCAGACTTCCATATTTCCAAGATGTAATGCATTTTAACAATTGTACTCTATTACCTCCTTTCTGGAGAGCCTTGGGATTTGAGGCTTCTGTACAAACTGGGCTTCAGATGGCGGTGGTTTCGTACTGTCACGATCATCCTGCAAATATATGATGTAAATACATAAATTCATGAAACAAAAGATGTTTGTTGTTAATGTAAATAAGTGATATACCGTGGCATCCGTACGCTAAGACCACTAGTTAACAAAGAAGACTATAACAACAAATCTATCAGCAAAGCCATGAATTTTTACTCCTATATCAAAACGTTTTTAATGATATCAATGCTTAGAGAAAGCACCAGTTAACACAGACCACTTTCTGCTGTTATTATGGGTGGTCTTTCTAGACAGCTTCAACTGTATAGTCCGATTTCGATAATCTGAGTGTTTGTTTATATACGAAGGCTATAACATAAACATAATACATGTGATCCAGCTTTGATAACATGCATAACGCTTTATAAGGCTACATAAAGAAAGGATTTTCTATTGTCATCATAGTGCAGTTGGCACAGCAGATAGTTACAAATATCAAAGGAAAAACATTTACGATCAATCCCCACTCACAGTACATTTTAAAAAAACCCCATAAATTCAGGGAATCAAAAATTCCACAAAGGAATGTAAATTACATAAATGAACAAGACTGCGTTCAATAAACGCTTATGCCCCCATGGAAGCCTTATCCATAAAAAGCTAAGTCAATCAGGGGCCATAATTATGTTAAAATGTTGGATAGTGCTACATGGCGTTGATAATGTAAGAGGCTTAAGATGGTTAACAAGCATGTCAAGTTTGGGTTTACCAAGAATTAGATGCTTAATAAGTCTAAGTCCAAATTAGGTCAGATGAAGGTCAAAATGGGGTCAGGTGATATAGGTGTGTTGAAAATGTTCAAATACAACGTTCATGCTAGTATGGCCCTGAGAAGAGAAGACCAAGTATTTTATTTTACTATACTGAGCAAAACCCACTACTCAAAAATCAATAAGGCTCATCTACTACTCTTTGATGGTCACAACGAACACGCACCCCTCAAGTTTGAGGATCCTAGGCCCAAGTGTTCTTAAGTCATCGATTGTTAACCATCTGTTCTACTAACCTACCAACATATTTGCCAACATTTGCAAAGCAATTTCTCGCAAATGTGAGAAAATCAGAATGGAATGCAGATAAAGCAAGAAAATATCAACGCCAAAGTAGAAGCCATCAAACATTAATTTAGAGAGCATTAATAATACTATATATTTTTAAATCATATTTGCTATCTCTTCCAGATTAAAATGTTAATACTCAGCAATAATTCAATAAAAACCTAGTAAGGCAATCCATCATACAGCATACCACAGGGTTTCCAGTTTCACATCAAATTAATATCGTTCAATACATCTCTATTGATTTGCATCATTTCTGAGCGTATGTATTATCGCCACAAAATAATACAGCCTTTGTGTTCTCTCATATGAGGTACAAACTCTATCTATGAAGCTCCAGCCATTATAAATCACAATGGTAGACAGTATTACTATGTACCAAACAATTATTTAATTCATATCACAGATTAATAATTCTAGATTATTATACTACGGAACGAGACTTAGAACCTTGTGACCCCTGCATGCACACAGCTTACTTTTCTTATAAAGAAGGTTCCCTTCCTTTGTTTGTTATAAGATCTTATACAGGCAATATTCTTCTAATCATGCAAATTTCCAGCAAATGTAGACCCTTTGCCACCACAAAATAATTTCCCAAGTGTTACCAAAATTTCAGTTATATTCCCCTAAAATTACAGGGCTTAATATAATGACCCATCCCTAAAGTAGGGAAAATGTCCGACTTCCAACAAAATGCAAATGCTTTCATATTAGCCACTGGCTTTACCCTTGCAGTAATTGCACTTGGATTACATTTGTGATCATTCTACTTCTATCGTAATCCTTGAAGATACCACCCAGGAATCAAGTTATTTCATTCCGCTGTTGTTTGTTACATGTATGGTAACATGAACAAGAGACATGAAAACCGTTAACATGGGCCAGCACTACGTAGCACTTGCCACGGGAGGTTATCCATGCCATTTAATTGAACAGAAGGTAACTGAATGAAGGCGCTCAGTAACCCTTTGCTTAGGAAACAGTTCCAATTTGATATGCTGCAATACTTACAGTACAATACCCGATTATACAGCAATATAGTCATACACATGTATATGACATTGTGTATAATGCATCCCTGTATCTTCTAACTAGTGTGCAACTAGGAAACAACACATTGGATTCTCCTTGCATAATAATACTTATGTAAGACCACAATAATCATAATTCCTGCAGAAGTTACTTGTCTGAAACAATACACACCTGACTTGAAAAACTAGACAATTGCTAATTTGGCATATGATATGTTTTCAATGTCAAAGAAACATCCTTGTATCAATCCACAACGATAATGTGATTCCAGCGCAAATTGTTAGACGCATCCAAGTTTTGATAACAGGTTACATGTTTTATTTAATTGACAGTAATAAAACGCTTTATTTTTCTCCAACCAATCAGAAACCCTAATAGCTCAGTGTGTTAAGTAGAATGTACCTGACATTCAACTTAACTTCACTTTGTAGGTTCTGAGTTCGAATATCATTAGCAATACACTATTTTTAAATAAAATTTTGTTTTTATTTAAATATGTTTAAGAAATACTTTTTTTATTTTGGTAATCCTTTTTACATTATAATTTTAGTGCTTTTATTTAATATACGGTAGGTTTTTATTTACTGTCCATCTCAACATACTCTATTCCACATACACATGTAGTATTACAGATTTATATTCAGCTTAGTGTCCATACAATCCAATAATGTACACATTTATTAATATATTCAATTAAACAATAAATTGCCATTGACCTTATCATGTATAATTATACTTAAAAATTAGAAACATTGATCATAAAAAAGACAAAAATAGATGCCGCATTTCGGATTCGAACACACGGGAGAAGAAAATTCAAATATGAGTAAATGCCTAGTGTTTTACCACTGAACCACCACAGAAGCATACCTTTTTGATGTAGATATCAATTCTTATTCATTTAGTGTAACCTAAGTTTTGATTTGGAATAATATTTTGCTATAAATAGACATGTTTGTAAATAACACATTATAGTTCCTAGACTATATAATAAGGGCATGGCATGTGTATACAATGTCAAAGAAACATCCTTGTTCTAAGGGCATGGCATGTGTATACAATGTCAAAGAAACACCCTTGTTCTAAGGGCATGGAATGTGTATACAATGTCAAAGAAACACCCTTGTTCTAAGGGCATGGAATGTGTATACAATGTCAAAGAAACACCCTTGTTCTAAGGGCATGGAATGTGTATACAATGTCAAAGAAACATCCTTGTTCTAAGGGCATGGAATGTGTTTACACATGGTCAAAGAAATATCCTTGTTCTAAGGGCATGGAATGTGTTTACACATGGTCAAAGAAACACCCTTGTTCTAAGGGCATGGAATGTGTATACAATGTCAAAGAAACACCCTTGTTCTAATGGCATGGAATGTGTATACAATGTCAAAGAAACATCCTTGTTCTAAGGGCATGGAATGTGTTTACACATGGTCAAAGAAATATCCTTGTTCTAAGGGCATGGAATGTGTATACAAGGTCAAAGAAACATCCTTGTTCTAAGGGCATGGAATGTGTATATAATGTCAAAGAAACATCCTTGTTCTAAGGGCATGGCATGTGTATACAATGTCAAAGAAACACCAATGTTCTAAGGGCATGGAATGTGTATACACATGGTCAAAGAAACATCCTTGTTCTAAGGGCATGGAATGTGTTTACACATGGTCAAAGAAACATCCTTGTTCTAAGGGCATGGAATGTGTTCACAATGTCAAAGAAACATCCTTGTTTTAAGGGCATGGAATGTGTTCACAATGTCAAAGAAACATCCTTGTTCTAAGGGCATGGAATGTGTTTACACATGGTCAAAGAAACATCCTTGTTCTAAGGGCATGGAATGTGTTCACAGTGTCAAAGAAACACCCTTGTTCTAAGGGCATGGAATGTGTTCACAATGTCAAAGAAACATCCTTGTTCTAAGGGCATGGAATGTGTTTACACATGGTCAAAGAAACATCCTTGTTCTAAGGGCATGGAATGTGTTCACAGTGTCAAAGAAACACCCTTGTTCTAAGGGCATGGAATGTGTTCACAATGTCAAAGAAACACCCTTGTTCTAAGGGCATGGAATGTGTACACAATGTCAAAGAAACATCATTGTTCTAAGGGCATGGAATGTGTATACAATGTCAAAGAAACATCCTTGTTCTAAGGGCATGGAATGTGTTCACAATGTCAAAGAAACATCCTTGTTCTAAGGGCATGGAATGTGTTTACACATGGTCAAAGAAACATCCTTGTTCTAAGGGCATGGAATGTGTTCACAGTGTCAAAGAAACACCCTTGTTCTAAGGGCATGGAATGTGTTCACAATGTCAAAGAAACATCCTCGTTTTAAAGGCATGGAATGTGTATACAATGTCAAAGAAACATCCTTGTTCTAAGGGCATGGAATGTGTTCACAATGTCAAAGAAACATCCTTGTTCTAAGGGCATGGAATGTGTTTACACATGGTCAAAGAAACATCCTTGTTCTAAGGGCATGGAATGTGTTCACAGTGTCAAAGAAACACCCTTGTTCTAAGGGCATGGAATGTGTTCACAATGTCAAAGAAACATCCTCGTTTTAAAGGCATGGAATGTGTATACAATGTCAAAGAAACATCCTTGTTCTAAGGGCATGGAATGTGTTCACAATGTCAAAGAAACATCCTTGTTCTAAGGGCATGGAATGTGTTTACACATGGTCAAAGAAACATCCTTGTTCTAAGGGCATGGAATGTGTTCACAGTGTCAAAGAAACACCCTTGTTCTAAGGGCATGGAATGTGTTCACAATGTCAAAGAAACATCCTCGTTTTAAAGGCATGGAATGTGTATACAATGTCAAAGAAACATCCTTGTTCTAAGGGCATTGAATGTGTTTACAATGTCAAAGAAACACCCTTGTTCTAAGGGCATGGAATGTGTTTACACATAGTCAAAGAAACATCCTTGTTCTAAGGGCATTGAATGTGTTTACAATGTCAAAGAAACATCATTGTTCTAAGGGCATGAAATGTGTTTACACATAGTCAAAGAAACACCAATCTTCTAAGGGTATGGATTGTGTTCACAATGTCTAAGAAACACCAATATTCTTAAGACGTGGAATGTGTTTACCATTTCAAAGAACACCATTAAATCTCTTGGGTCAACCATTGTATAATTTGAAAACTAATAGGTGGAACTGTAGTAGAAGCTTTGGTACTTTCTGTCAGTTTCAGCTTTAAATGGATCCCTTAAGTCCTACCAGTGGTGTCCTTAACCTGTGATTTAACAGACAAGAGCAACATAATACTACAGAAGACATTGTAAGGTCATATGAAATGAATACTGTGTGGCAATGATTAAATGTGAGCAATTCTCTATGGGAATCATTAAGAGTATTTGTCAGGCATCATGATTGAAATACTATCAGCAAAGCACATCAATAATTAAACAAAATCTCTATTTGCATTATGTTGTTATTATAAACCTAGGCAAACATGAACAAAACTGCAAGTCCTGTTGGCAGTGGTATATAGTTGTATATGTAAGTCTTTGCTGAGTGTTTTATAAAGCAGTTCATACAAAACATTCAGAGTTGAAGTTACTTAGGACTGTTGTTCAAAACAATAAATGACAACCATTCATTGAAAAAGGGGAAAGAAATAGAATATGTAATTAGTGAGAAACAGTCTAGAAATCATATATAGAGATGGTGTAAAATAAATGATTCATACAGAACTGGCAGTAGCTCCATATACCAAACAACACACAGTTAGATTATGACAATTGACAATAACAATTAATAATTACTATCAGTACATTAAGCATTCATGTCTTAAAGGTTTACTACCCTGATATTAGTTCAGCAGTACCTAATGTATGTATTTGTGTTATCTTAATGCTGGTTTTCCTGGTTTTACAACATTAGCAGACAGTACAAGACAAACTGTGTATATCATTGTCAGAAATAAAATATGTCTCTTCAAAACAACATATAAACACAGAAATATTAGCTTTCGACTTGACTAATCGTCTTCAGATTGCTTAATTTATTTTTTAGTCAGAAATAAAACAAATTCATATTTACAAACTTTCTTAAAACCATAATAAATAAGAAGCATGGACATTCTATGAAAGTAGATTTACAAACAAAGACATTCTTACAACTACTCCATTACTTACTTCGAGAGAAAGAAAACACCTTGTGTGCACAAATTTTACTCTCTAGTAAACATTCATGATCATATATCTGAAACCCTTTTTGAGAAATTCACCAAATTTAACAAATATTTTTTCCCCATAATTTAAAACCAGATTAACAATATTTTTCAGCTCTTTGGGAGCTAATTATTATCAGATGTTGCCAAATGCATCTCACATGATTTCTAAATAAAATTTCCATTCCAAAAATAATTGGTTTTCAGTTTGTTATTAAGAAAACCATATGGCTGGTCAAAACAATACAAGAGCTGATATTCTGTCTAGAATACAAAAACATTAAACAATCATTACAAATAGAAAGAGCTTTGGATACTTAATAATTTTTTGTTAAAACTCACACCAATTTTGGGAGAGTTAAAGATCTGATTGCTGGTACATAAAATAATTGCAATTGACACTAACCATCATAAAGAGCACTATAACATAAAAGATGTTTGTATAACATGTATTCCCCTATGGCAGCCTAGTAGTCAGAAATGGTAAAGTTCACAGTGACTTACTGATCTCAAAATCAATCTACTGTTAATGACAAACCATCCTCTTTTAAAAGTTTGTTCTTGAGTTATAGAATGGAAACCATTTGATCTACCAACCGACAAACCAAACAACCTAGTCTGACAGACCTGGTGACCACCACGTGCAAAGCATAATATCAAAGATGGGGGGGGGGGGGCATAATAACAAACAAAGAACAAAAGTAACAACAAAGTTCAACACCATTTGGTATGAATTAAATAGTTGAACATAAATGAAGAACATTTTGGCAACAGTCAACAAATATCGTTTACTAATGAACAATTTGGAAAGTTAACCTAATATAAATGCAGAAAGATAAAACAATCAATTATTCATAGCAACAAAAACCATACAAACAATAATTTCATTACAACCCTTAATGCAATATTATACTACCATACTGTGTGTGTCCACATAGAAACCTGAAACACAAATTGTCAACAACCAAAAACATCATACATCATCATACATGTATGGGTGGAATCTAATTCCCCTGACACCAGTTTAATGTCGTGTACATTAACAGTAGCAGCATCTGCTATTGTTCTATAATTAGCAAACCTACTTTATATGAGTAATAAAAAAATAACTTAAAAGGTTTTTTTTCGTAAAGAGAGCAGCTTTCAGAAAGTTTTTTTTCTCAAATAAGCATTTTTGCACTTGCAACCTTATTCTTCTTAGCCGCAGTTAATGCAACTGCTTAATCCATACTTTGACAAGCAATTCCTTCAATAAAGGCTAAATATTAAGTTACAGTTTAATTCATACTTTGACAAGCAATGCCTTCAATAAAGGCTTAATATTAAGTTACAGTTTAATCCATACTTTGACAACCAATGCCTGCAATAAAGGCTAAATATTAAGTTACAGTTTAATCCATACTTTGACAAGTAATGCTTTTAATAAAGGCTAAATACTAAGTTACAGTTTAATCCATACTTTGACAAGCAATGCCTTCAATAAAGGCTAAATATTAAGTTACAGTTTAATACATACTTTGACAAGCAATGCCTTCAATAAAGGCTAAAAATTAAGTTACAGTTTAATCCATACTTTGACAAGCAATGCCTTCAATAAAGGCTAAAAATTAAGTTACAGTTTAATCCATACTTTGACAACCTGAATGCCTTCAATAAAGGCTAAAAATTAAGTTACTGTAACATTTCTATTCCCTATCATTCCATTTATTGCAGCCTCAAACAAGTTCAAGTTATATAACAATGTTTAGCTTTTAAATGCACCAGCATTGAGAGTCAAACTTAATTATCAATATTGACAATACATTACATTAGCCACAAATGTGATATATAAAGCCTATTTAATTGCCACACTAGAGATAATGAAGCCAATCAGGGAAATGCTGAACCAACTTCAACTCAGAGAATACAAGTTTTACACTTGTCATTTTTTACATTTACAAACTTATAGTCGAATTACAGAGAGAACAAATATTTTTATATCATCTGGGTGTAGGAACAGATATGGGCTTTACAGGAAGTTTACAAGAGATTAACAAAGACATTCATCAGTTGATCACTCCAGGGATTGAATTAAGTTCAGTAATTGAAGGTATCTGCAGGAAATTATTCTGAAATGAGATCGCTATAGCAACAATATAAAGGTTATGTAAAAATTGGAAAATAAAAAACATTGAGTAAATAGTGTAAACATGTGGTAGCATTTTTTTTGTTTGTTACCATAGTTACAAAACAATAGCTAAAGAACACCAGCAATTGGGCTTTTAAAAGAGGCTTAACTTAATAATGTGGGTTGTTATCAGTACACAATTGAGGATATAAGAATCTTTTTTTTTCGACTTGATGACTACATATACCGAATGTATAATAATTTGTTTTCTACCAATTTTTGTTGTATTTTGACGATTTTTACTGGACTAGCTATTGCTTCAATCTTTTATCTGTGTGTAATACACGATCACGACTAATACATGGTAAAATACGGTAATATGCTAGCAAAGCTTGTAATGTTGCTGTAAATTGATGAATATTGAGATATTAATGTGATAAATGATGGTATGTCAGAACTTGCAGAATAAATGACGAATATGATCAGGAGGAAT
The DNA here is from genome assembly GCA_947247005.1 of Spisula solida. Lineage (NCBI taxonomy): Eukaryota > Metazoa > Mollusca > Bivalvia > Venerida > Mactridae > Spisula > Spisula solida. The sequence goes on along the minus strand of OX365944.1, from coordinate 66,953,301 downwards.
CATTAAGTGATGCACATTTAATGATGCATGATGTGTAATGTGACTTTCATGGAAACCTTGACCTATTGGCATCAAAATCAATAGGGGCTACCTCATGCTGATGATGACTAACCTTTCTCTAATGTTTGACCTATTGACCATTCTTAAGTTTATTGATCAGACAGCATTATTTTAGACTAAGGATAGATAGACTGACCATCTTGCATGCTCAGTAATATTACCCTTCATTTTTGATGGATCACATAATAAGAGCACCACATGGTGCCAACAGAATCGCTTGTTTTAGTTTTACCAGAATGGACCACCATGCAGCAAGAAGATCCAGGTTCCCTTCCAGATGTGCAACTTTGTCAAGTATATATCTACTTTAATGACATCAACTATATCAGCTCACCCTCCTCCACAGTAAATGCAGTGTTGCTGGTCATTCTTTCCTTGCTAGTCTAATAACCGATTATTCTGCCGACAAAAAAAGTTAACCTGGGTGAACACTAAACATGTTAGCCTTAAATAGATGTCAAGGGTCCTGTGAGTGAGAATTATCCTTTCAGGGAGAATATCTTCATGCTAATGGAGGATTACTTGGTTAAATATACTGAAAGATCACCGCATTTACTGAGGGTCAAAAGTTAACGAGAATTCCTGACTTTTCCACAGAAGATGTTATTCCAGATCCCATAGGATAAATAATGTACATCCATTTGCATTTTCTTGCGAAGATATGTCATTCATTCACATTCATTTCTTCAGGAATATCTCATACTTCATGACATATGTTTCTCCTTCCTACATCAGCTAGATCACAGATTATACCAAATATTGGGATGCTTTTGCGGGAATATAAAACTCGGGAATATAAAACTCGCAAGTTTTCAAACAACAATAAATTGAATTCCATTAATAGTACATGTAGAATTACATTCCTGGCATATAGCAAGACCGACTTCTGTGAAAGTTGGTTACAAGAAAATTAAATCAAATTAAATTAAATTTGCAGCACAATAAAATATATTTGTAAAATAAAGTTTAGCATTTGTCCTATTTTATTTATTTTTGTGAAGTTGCATGAAATTAAACAGAGGGAAGGTTTTTCAAAATTAGATAATTTCATTCCGTTTGAAAAGCAACCATTAAACTAAAGGAAATCTTTATCCCGACAGAAACTGGTCGCATGCTATGGTATAGGGGTCAAATAGAAAATTCTCAAAAAATGTGATGGCTAGTATGCCCTCCTGAACGAGTTATTGCAGTCGAATAAGTTTGCCTCAAGTTGTTACGAAGCTTCAAAACAACTTTTAGGAGAATGTTATTTTTGTTCAATGTTTGTTCAAGGTCATGCACCTTGGATGACATTGTGTTCTCCATCTCTTCTACTCACGAGATGTGTCAAATCGATAAATCTAATTTGTTTGTTTAAAATCCATGAGAACATGGTCATTTCATTGAGTAATTATGTGAGAAAAAATGCCGAGGCTAGCCAAACCAACCAATGACGTCGCATTTACGGTATGCCAACGTCAGTATGACGTCCATAAATTCTAGCAACGTGTTGGCAATTCCATACAATTTGATAACAAACAAAAGTGCCGGTTGTGTTCCTGACGTGAACAGCTAGCTGTTGAGGTCAAAAAAATTTGTTAGTTATAGACAACACTGCAATATAATGCTCTGCTTGTGACATAAGTTTTTGTTAGTCTGCCTGAACATTGCCCATCTTTGATGGCTCATGTAAGCGAATATTTAGTCTTAAGACGACTAATGATCAATGCATTATCATTAGAATGTATTGCTATGCCCCTTGCCTCCATGACAGCATTCAAGATTCTAATAGCCATTGTTAGGTCATTTCACCGTCATTCTTGGATCTCGAACCGTTGAATAAATTGCAATTTTTACACCGGTTTATTTGGTTGTGGTACAAAACTGACAATAATGTGCTCGTGTTCATCCTTTACACATGTCAGATTTCCTCCTGCATTGTGATGCACGTGTTTTCTCCATAAACGATGTAATGGCTTCAATAAATCATCAAAACATACATAGACCATTGTAATGATGATACGTAGGTCATGGTTAACATTTAACCACATCACTTATACATACATTGCCATACAGGTAAACATTGTAGTTGCCTGAAAAATTTGCTAAACTTTGTTGTATCAGTATATTGTCTGACCAGATTAAACTGAGACTCTGATCAAAATCCGTATAACCCCGGCTGTACTCGGCTGTTTTCGATTTGTATGTTTATTTACTACATGTGCAGTAATCTCTGCAATTGTAACAAAATTGAAAGAAAAATCAGCAAGAATTGTAACACAGTGGAAACGTTTGCGCCTTTAACGCAAGTGCTTGCAGGTTCGAAACTTACTGCAAGCTTTTTGTCATTAATATTTTTATTTCAACTATCTATCCTTGAATCAAGGGGTTTATGTTTAAAACTATTCCCCGTACGTTCTTATATTATTTTGTCTTTAGTACGTTCTTATATTATTTTGTCTTTATTTTCGGTATTGTAATATTCCAATTGCGAATTGTTTTATTCTAAGTACATGAAAAATGCTTCAACGACTTGGCCATTATAAATTTAATGTATGACTGAATTGTGTAATGGATATGTGAACATAGGGAGGATTATAATTCACAACTAGCATACTTGCATAAAAAGATAAAAATGTTAAATAAAAAATATATTTAGTTAGCCTCGAACCCAATACCTTGTGGTTTTCACACCATACACTTAACCACTGAGCCATTACAGTTTGTTATATAGTAGCAACTCAATAAAGCCACATATAGCGATAAATGTAATTATATGTTTTTATAACTTCGGAATTGTCCGGACTTGACCGAATTATGCAAGGAGTCTCAGTTTAATCTGGTCAGACAATACCTTCATGTATATTATTGTCCGGTCCTAATATTGTTCTCACAGATGTATATGAAGAATGTTATACTAAACTTACAGCAGCTGACCACAGGAATAGCCAGTGTCTTAGAAAGATTTATTATGCATGTCAGAGTAACTGTTATTAGTTTTCTCAAGTCATGACAAAATCCCGAAGAACTAAAGCCTTACAGTAGAAAACTAGAAAATCCAAGCCACCAGAAGCTCGACAATAAACAACATTGTTTTTATGTCACAAACTGAGAACAATTTCCATATTTAGACAACACCAGTAATTAAGGAAGTGGGAAGGAAAGATCAGCATTTGTCAAAAGTCATAAGAAGATAATAGAATAACACAAGCTAAAAGCATAATTTGCAGCAAAGTTTCTATGCAAAACTGGAGTAACTGCTTATATTACTGCAACTAACTTAATACAATATGCATGAAATAAGCTGGTTACACTCGGATACACTGATTTTATGTTTTCTGGGAAAGAATGAAAACCAGTGTTTTATTTACATTAATGCGTTTTTATTTATGTTCCTAATTATGCTTTCGTATTCGTATATTGGCATTTATAGAATTTCGTGCTTTTTGGAGTGGCTGTGTAATTTGTAACTTTCCCCACTGAACATTATTCATTTGTATATCTATCATTTCTTGATATAGCTGTGCTGATTTGTTATTGTGTATTTAGTTGAGCTTTGTATACTTTAACAATCATTTTAATAATACTGTTATAACTCTAGCGCGATAAATTGCAATACAAAAACAAACACAAAATCCGCTATATTTATCGTTTCTGAATATTTAAGAGCATGAAAACTTTATATGTTGTGCCAAATGTTTGAATGCTTTCAATGGTAAGCGTTACGGTCCTTGATTTTAATCCATAACAAAAATATAGGCAATATTGTGTTTGTTTTTGTACTGCAATTTATCGCGTTGGAGTTATACTTTCAGTGATCAAGGAAATATTTAGAAAATCAGATGGCAAACAATAACATTATTGTACATAATTATGATTTACTCATGCCTTTTCATGTTATAACTAACATCTACAGTGGTGCCCAAGCCGGTCCTAGGTGTCATATCTATACTGGTTGTTTTATAAACAAAATAATCTATGTTTTATTTACACAGAACAGAAAACATATTAACTGAAGTTTAGAATTGAGAGGGGGAGGTTGTTTCTGTTATATAAGTAACAGGGACTTTGACCCAACCGGACCTTCTGTCATTTGCAAGTGGCACCTAACTAAACAAGCCTTTTTGCATTCAACTGTAACAGTTGTAGTGCGTGGCCATTTGTTTTTACTCCTGACAAATTGGCCTGGAATGAATGACATCAGGCCTCGAAGAAGAGACAGAAAATATGTGTGATACAAGGAATTCAGATGCCCAGTGAATAGCACCAAGAGCTTTTTACTACTGTAAAGCATTACTGAAATTTCCAGTGCCCCTACAGCCGAGATTCAAACCAGAGGGACCTCCAGATTGGTTATCCAACACAGGAGGCTAACCACTAGGTCACCCACAAAAGCCTTTACAACGACATTCTTAGATTATCTAATTATTACGAAACTTGTATAAATGCAGTTAGGAGGTTTTCACGGGATGTTTTACAAATAAAAATGCAAAAACTCACATAATTTATGTAATACACCAAAGTTTGATTTGTAAATAAACAACTTAACTAATTGAAAAAAAAATCATTATATATTACAATGATCAGATTGCTGCAGTGTGCTTCACGCATATTTTAATCAGGCTAATGCAAGATTTCTAGTTTTTTCTAGATTAGAAATATATAGATTAATCTCAATTTATTTCTGGGAATGGAAATAATGTTTTAACTCAAAGATATAAATAATTCCATCCGGCAGTATGAAAATTAAATAGATCTAGATTAATCAATCATCTAATATGCTGTTAAATAAGAAGGGTATGGACAGTGTTTTTTACTGGTATGACATTTATTGTGATGTACCGGTATGGCATAGGTTTTATATGGTATATAACAACATGGTATAATTGATGGTATAATATTTACAGTATCCTCATATAAAAAGCAAGTGGAAACCTACACAAGAGTGAGTAAGCACTTTGTCTTAGACATAGAGGATCTTACACGAGTGTCTTTCTATATTGAATTTATTAAACGAGTTGGATAAAATGATAAAATGCGAGGCTCTGATGGGACATGGGAGTGAATTGATCTTCCAAGTAAAGGATTAATTATACTAATATTAATTTTACCAACAATATTCCATACACTATCCGTCTTAAATGGAGACTTACTTTTAACTAAATATATCATTTTAAAATCCAGTAAGAAACACGACATACATAAACTATATAACCTTTGACCTCTAAGTGACCTTGACCTTTGAGCTAGGGACCTAGGTGTTCCACAAAAAATATTATAAAAAAACTACAAAAAAATGGGAAAAATCAAGTAAATAAAAAATGGAAAACAAAATTGAATAATCGAAAAAAAAATTCAAAAAGTAATTTTGAAAAAAAAAGGAAAAAATGGAAAAAACAATTTTAAATTTTTTCAAAAAAGACAAAATTTGAAAAAAAATATAGAAAAACTTGATTGATGTGATAAACATTTGTACCAAGCACTTTTAAAATCAACTTGACCTGGGTCTTGCACATGACACATCGTCTTGATGTGGTTAACATTTGTACTATGTATCATAAATATCCAATAAGAAATGGCAAAGTTACAGAGTGGACACGAATCACATGCTTATTTGTGCCTTTTAACCTCTGACCTTTGAGCTAGGGACCTGGGTCTTGGGCATGACACACCTTCTTGATGTGGTAAACATTAATTTGTACCAAGTATTATAAATACCCAATAAGAACTGACGAAGTTACAGAACGGACACGATTTTGTGCCTTTTAACCTTTGACCTCCAAGTGTGACCTTCACCTTTGAGCTAGGGACCTGGGTCTTGCGCATGACACACCCTCTATATGTGGTGAACATTTGTACCTTGTAATTTAAATATCCATTCAGAAGTGACATAGTTACAGAGCGGACAAGATTCACATGCCTATTTGAGTCTTTTAATATTTGACTTCTAAGTATGACCTTGAACTTTGAGGTAGGGACCTGGGTCTTGTGCATGACACATCGTCTTGATGTGGTGAACACATGTACCAAGCGATTTTAAAATCCAGAAAGAAACTACAAAGTTACAGAGCGGACACGATTTCGCTAACAGACCGACCGACAGACAAGGTGACTCCAGTATACCCCTTCAAACTTTGTTTGTGGGGGTATAATTATAATATTTATGAAGTGTTTTATAACAATTAATATTATTGTCAACTCATTTTTATATTCTTATAATTTGTTTACAATAATCATAAACAGAAAGTCCCAATTGCTTTTGCTTTAAAGTTATTAAATAAAGAGTATAAACAATAAATCCCATAGAAGCTGTTCATAAAATTAATTCATTTATTGGTTTTATTCTGCATAAAAGATTAATGTTCATAAAGTGAGAGGCTTAACAGGAGAGAATTAGTCATAAAAGGTTTTGAATGCTGTATAATTGGGTAAAATTTTGGGAATCCTATTTTGGTATCAGAGAGGATTTCTTAGAATAGCGACAAACCAATATCAGATTGCGGTGAATGCTCGCTAATTTGGACTAGGAGACAATCCCTTGTGTGGATAATTATGTATTTATTGACTGTATAATAGAATGTACAGAATATATTCTCATGCAAAATTCATCATTGCAGCTTTAATGACTTAAACAATAATGATGCTGAATGAAGAATTGTGTTATATTACTGCCAATGCAATGAACATTCTTCAGATCAAAACATACTTGTATGTGTAATTTTAGTCACACAAACAATCGGTTCCTTAATGGTCATGTTAGATTATCTATTATGGTATGGATTTTTAATGAGCATTGTGCTATGACAAAAAGAGGGACATTGAGTGAATGCACGATCAGTAACTGCACTAACCAAAATTTGTGACATTGACAATGTGCATGATATCAGACATGCACAATCATTAATTAACTTCACTAAACCATAATTTATAACATTGACAACGTTCATCATTTCGGACACGCACAATCAGTAACTGCACTAAACCATAATTTATGACATTGACGATGTGCACCATATCAGGCTTAATTGGCTATCTGCTTCATGGTACCACTAATAGACATAATGTAATGCATTACTATGGAGCCATATAACTGCCACCACTTAACTTTAAGATTTCATGAAAACTTTCATAAAAATTATGGGATATTTCATGAAAAAATATAATTATCATGAAGACAGATATATTATCTTAACACGAAATTCTGCTTGTTGGTGCTCTGAACTGATATTACATAAAGATGATGCTTTCACGAAACTAAATAAGTTTTTCATGAAAGTCTAAAAATGTTTCGCAAAACGTAAAGATGTTTTGGTGAAAATAATCGACTTTCGTGAAAAGTTTCGCGAAACGTAAAAATGTCTTCGTGAAAAATAATACACTTTCGTAAAAAGTTAGTTGGTTCCTTAAAAAAATAACAGGAATGTTGTGGCAGATCAAAGCAGTAACTAGCAATTTTTCACGTTAAGATATTTATCTTGCATTCGTAATATTTTTCTGTTTTCATGAAATCCCTCGTTAATTTCACGAAATATTTCGTGAAAATTAATATTTATGTGGTGGCAGTTATATGGCTCCATACATTACATATCAACCTGCAACATAAAATTACAAATCTTTGGCACCATATTCCAGTCTTCAATATGTGCCAAATTGTAATGGAAAAATATTTTAACTTATTAAAGAAATAAAGCCAAGATTAACAGATAGCTGACGCCCGTGGTTTACATTCAGATAATATTAATGAGCTGATATTAATTTACAAATATGTGCATGGATTATTCATGAGTGCAGGCAAGTTAGGACAATACTTGCACACTGACATTATGACTACACGGTGCAATTAACCTGAGGAAGAATGAACATGAAGCGAACTTCAGTGACCTAGTTACGACAACAAGCTAATGTAAGGCAATATTAAATTTAATGATGTTCTTGTAATACAGATCCACTTAAGGACCAAAATTGTTCCATTAACGGTAACCAACATCTCCAGGGATGTGTAAGCACTAATTACATACAATCATACATCAACTAGGAATGCAAAACTGTTGTAAATGGTGGAATTTTAAGACAACGTTATAACAGAGTTGCCTGTTCCGTAACCTATGATGATATAAACAATTGATAAAAGAAAGTTTGGGCAGCGAACACGAGTGTTCAATTAAGGACACCAAAACAGGCAAGTTATAGACTATTAGACTGAAGTCACAAGGGAATTATATTTTCTAACCATTTATCAACGGGGGGAAAATACCCCGGTACTGGTTCATGATCAATATACAAACTGTCTTAGGAATTATTCAGAATATGAAAGTAAATTTTTTCGTTAAGCATTTATAATGGCTGGATAGTATTCACAATTGTCCTGGGAAATTACAGGACTATGTTGTGTGTTGCGTTAATATTATTTATATAGAAATTCATGATAAAACGTCCATAAAATGGAAGCAGAATGGCAAGAGTTTTGTTTTGGTATTCTATCTTACTGGAATATGTAACACAGACTTTTGACATTTTGAGACATTTTTATGTCATTCTTCTACAAAATTGTCACATTCAATATTACAACAGCTTTAACACCAGAACAATGTTTATTGTTTCACAACAAATGCAACAAGCAATATTATGTGACCAAGTTTTGAAGGATATTGATCACTGCAGTGTACAGGGTATAGCCTCAATACACTTTTTCTGACTAATTTCATTTTGCAGGCAGAAAGAATTTAATATTTTGCCTCCACCTGAGACAACAGTTAAATTAAAGTGCAAGGCGATCCTGTTTATTCCCTATCTAATTAACCAATGACGCCCCGCTTCAAGGGAAGAGACAGAAACTTTGTGTGATACAAGGAATCTGGGCACGCTACCCTAGCTCTTTCGTAACTTACTCCTTTGTTCTTTAACAACTTCCTGCTGTATATCACTTGAATATAGTGACTACCACTGGGTTACCAAGCAGTTCTTTTCTAGTGCATTGGGAAACACTGAAAAGCCTTACAGAAATGATATCACCAAATGACACGCTAAAATTTGAACCAATGACCTCTCTATCCGTAGACAAGTGCATTACCAACTCTACCAATGTGCCATGCTATAATTTATTATGTTACAATACATAATTTAAAGACCAACCTAGTTGTCAGTGGCCATAGTCCACAACCAGAAAAATATAACTATTAAGCTTATCAAAAAAATAATCCTAATCTTTGAGATAACTGTTTTTGTGTGCAACTTATTGTCTGTTCATAGTGATCACAAGTGTCATGTTGTTATAACTGGTGACGGGTAGGGTACTTTATACATGACTTTCAAACATTATTCCGGCCAAGGAAATCCCCAGGTAGGGGACTTTATACAAGACTTTCAAACATTATTCCGGCCAAGAGAATCCCCAAGGAGCGCACCCTCACATGCTTATACATTTCTGCACAGTTTAATCAGTATTATACCATTATAGCTAACAAACTTACGGATAAAACATTTGCGCTGCAGAATATGTTTAGCAACACCCACATAGTCACCTGAATGCCCACGGACCTAAATGCAAGGCAAATGTGACAAGCTGTAAAATCTGGTTAAAAACTATTGGTTTAAAACCAATATATTTCCTCAGGAATGATAGAAGAACTGTTAAGTTTGTTGCTATGGGAGATGTGAGATCATATAGTGCAGAAGATAAAGTCCCCCTGGGACCTACAGTCTGACTGACATATGATGTCAACTATATAGCGAGGAAAGCATGCCTCGAGAATTAAGACAGATTAAAGTAGTAGAAGAGACACTATGAAGAACAAACTGCTTGAACATACAATAATGGGGTAAATGATAAATCAAGAACCGTACCATATCGTATAGTTCGAATATGTTAACCCGCTCCTATTAAACTTCATTGGAATAATAAGGTTTGTTTGGTGTTTTTTGAGGTTTGTGTATATTTTATTTGGTTTACCTCATTTTCATATTTCAAATAATGTTATAATGCAACAGTTGTCTGCTTTCAGCTTACTGTGAAATATATGCCTGAAGTATTATAATTATGCACAAGATGCACTGCCAACAAAAAGGTAAAGGACTGATAAAGCACAACTTGCCCTAGGAAATTAACATACAGCACAGGAACCTTACAGCTCAAATGACCAAATTCGAAATGTCGCTACCATATCAAATAAAGATGCATCCCAGTATGAGTCTGAAGGATATCACATGATCAAGGTCTAACACAAGTATTTAGGCCTGCTGACCTAATTTATAGAAGGCTTTGAACGTAGGTATGCCAAAACAGAAATAACTGGTTATATATACAACCCACAGTATTATCAGTCCCTGAGGGATTGCATTTGAATTTGGCACCTTAAAGAGTTTTTTCCAAAGAAGGATTATAATGCTCGACAAATGGGATAGGGGGCCATTGTGCTCCAAATAGGCCCAAAACAAGGCCTGCTTTCATAAAACAGAAGTTATTCACACAAGGTTCATTCATACCATCATTTTTGTGACCTATAGGTGCGATATTTAAACTTTTGTCTACTTCCACTTTCAAAATTTGTTTACTATCTCAGTGCTGCAAGTCTTCTTCTTCTTTTGTGCTCAATCTTTAATGGCCGTTGAATTGTATATTCAGTTTGGACTGCATCTCCCCCACAGCTTGGTCTCGAAGGACATGTCTGTATGTTGCTGGCATCTCCCCACAGCTTGGTCTCGAAGGACATGTCTGTATGTTGCTGGCATCTCCCCACAGCTTGGTCTCCAAGGACATGTCTGTGGGCTGCATCTGCCAGATTAGGGTAGATTTGAAGAACATAGAATGGGGTCTGGTTTTTGCCCTGCACTGACATCTAGCAGTCTCCACAAACCCCTGCATCTTTACATAGTGCTGCAAGTCATAATTGTCTAGTGGACAGAATATATCGTCGCCTGTCTTCGCAAAGGATGTATCTTCATTTTGGCGCAAAATTTTTTATTTGCTTATCAGAAAATACAGTGATTTATTCGTCGTTTGCGAAGACTCCTGTACCTATAGCCAATCAACTAAAAGTATGACGTCATGTTATAATACGTCGTTTATTTCATTGGTCCCTTTTTTTTTAGAATTTGCAAACGTCGTATAAATCCAGGCACAGAGTTTCAAGTGTATTGTTAGATGGAATCAAGAATTTTTGCTAATTTTGCATGCCGGGGTATTTTTACCAGTCTGTATTTATACAGTTTGTGAGACATATAATGGAATAAAACATGTTTCAAAATTATACGTAGTTTGCGAATGTATAAAATTCGTGAATTCTGAAACTATCATACGACGTTTGTGCATACACAGTTTATTAATTGTCATGACAACCAACGACTATTTGATGGTTATTCATAGTCAAAATGATGTTTTTGGCTCAATTATGCAATAAGTCAAAATTGAAATCAAATACAGCTGCTTGAGGCCAGTTTAAATTAATTCCTAGATTAGTATCCCCCTATTTAGTTGAATAATCATTAAATGATCATTTTGGTTATATGCGAAATTAATTTCAGAAACCATAAACCGAATTTTGGATAAAAAAAAATAAAGAAATAAAAAATAAACAGTTTTTGTCTTTTTCTCAAAACAGTGAATTTGAGATAGGACCTTTGCGAAGACAGGCCACGATATGGACCATGTAAATATCAAGAAATACCTTAAGCTGTGTCACATGCCGTAAGGATATTGAGTCAGGTGCTCTTGTAATTAAGTTATCAAATGGAAATAGCTTGGTAAACTAACAGGGAGATGTGCAAAGCATTGATGAACCGGCACTTCTTTGAACAGAGGCCCAATATTTAGCCATACTAAAATTCACCTTAACTGCAGTTAGCCATTCAATAAAACTTGAACAGCATGAATGTCATTGATTCTGCTAAATGAATCAATATCCACCATCTTACAATACAATAATCATCAATAGTAGCAACACCATTTGACACTTGAGTTTGAATTGAAGCAGCAATCTTCGCATGTCCGAATCAAATTATCAGTTCACTGTCAACAGTGTGCTTAATTGTTAATTGCGCAATTAACTTATCCATACTGATGATATCAACAAGGTTCAGCACTTAATGTTATTGCATAATTATCATGACATAGTAGATTATAATGACAGGGAATATAATACTCTCAGGTAACTGGAAATACGAGCTTGACAAACTGACTATATTATAGTATATAAACAAGGCCCATAACTCAGCTGAAAACAACCCCCAAAATCGGCTGAAAACAACCCCCCTTACTCAGCTGAAAACAACCCCCAATGAAAGCGAATTCAAAGCACTATTTCACATGCTGAAGATATTCCTGTAAACTGTCATCACCTTCAGGAAAAAACTTTCATCCTACTTAAATCTAATAACTGTGGCAATCGATCCATTGAACAATTTGATTAAAAATGGAACTCAATATATCTGGCAGTCTCTTACAGACTGGTTACAAATCTAAGTCATCATATTAAACATATACTACTTACAAACACTATAGAATATTCTAACATTTAAGGTTGAGTTTTTAATACGAGATTTTTAAAAATTTCAAAACTCAAGCATTTGATTGGTTGCATGACTCAGATTTAAAATTGACCAATGACAGGGCTTCCTTCTCAAGTTCTTAAACTGGTTTCTAAACAGAAGGAGCAACATAGTATTTATATTGGATAGACCGTAAACATATATTTTTACTAAATATTTGTTTCTCATTTTACCAGGGTAAAAGTCTTGTGATCAAAATGTTCTACTTCCGTGACAATTAGTTAAAATCATAATGAGATTTTGAGGTGGGAAAGTTGAGCGTATGTCAATGATTTTTAGACTTAAGACATTAATCTTGCATGACTGTACCGATTATATGCCCGTTAAAAAGGTAAAATATTCATAATGGGAGTAATTTGGTAATATGTATATATAGCCCCCTCTAGTCCAGCTGAGTCTGCAAAGTGGGAATCATTGGCCGAGACACTTTAGCTGAGTCTGCAAAGTGGGAATCATTGGCCGAGACACTTTAGCTGAGGAAGCAATATAAACTGACTATCTGGTATTATTCCATATTTCCGATGATCTTGAACTGCATTCATGATTCATTGTAAATTGTTCAGAAACATGTTCATTATCATATTAATGATCATGATGCTTGGTTCCCATGCTTGGTTCCCATGTTTGGTCCCCAAGCGGAGATGCTTCAGGCAGAAATTGCTGACGATGCATCATTGATAAAACTCATAGAATGATAACGGCATATATGAGAGATATACTTTGAGCATCGTACAGTGCCAATGGCTGTATAAAGTTTATTATGCTATGGAAATAGCAATCTCCCTATGGGTAAAGGAAATAATATATCACAATATGTAACTATAATTGTACAGAATATATTACAAACATAAGAGAAAAGTAATTTTAGGTTGAATACAGAAATTGGAAATAAGTCTCAATCTTACACTTAAGGAAATATGCGTAGGTATTGTAAAAGTACATTGCCTAATTTGGTAATTTGGGAAACTTATTTATTGAAGCCTTTAAGGTAACCTGCGTATATAAATTACTATTCACTGATTATATGTTGAAATGAAAACAAAAGAATGAGCATTTAAATAACTATTGATGACAGTCTGGAGGCTGCTTGCATTGCTAGCATTTAAAGTCGATGTGACACAGCTGAAACAAGGTCCTTCAGCCTTTTTACGGCTGGGACTAGGGCAGTTCATTTTCTCGTTCAGTTATGTGTTGGCCATTGTGCTGTGTAATTGTGGTAAGTGATGTTTTGGTGTTTCCTGTGCTTGGTTAGTTTAAAGTTAAGTGCTGTCTACCCTGTCCAAATTTCTATCATCTTTTTACAGACTGAATGTCATAACCAAATTGGTGGATGATCTTCAGTGAGCTTCAGATATCTAAGGAGTATTAGAGTGTTTAAGTAAGATGCTACACTATTACCCGGTATATTGAGGTTTGATACACAGGGTGGAGAAGTTTAATGAACAAGAGGGCCATTGGCCCTATAGCGCTCACCGGATGACAAGCAGTTTAGGCAGAATCAGTATCCTAGTGTTTGACCCCAGATGACCCAGTTGCAAACTTGACCTAGATTTCATAAAGCAACACATTGAAGCCAAGTGTCATTTAAATAACATCAAAAATGTGACCTCAAGAGTGTAAACAAAGTTTTTCTTTGATGTGACCTTGTTACCTAGTTTTCGACCCCAGGTGAACCAGTTACGAACTTGACCTAGATATTATACAGACACACATTGTGACCAAGTTTCATATAGATTAGGTCAAGCATGTGACCTCTAGAGTGTTAACGAGGTTTTTCTTTGATGTGACCTTGTGACCTAGTTTTAGACCCCAGACGACCCAGTTACAAACTCGACCTATATATGATAGGGACAAACATTGTGACCAAGTTTCATATATATTAGGTAAAAAATGTGACCTCAAGAGTGTTAACAAGGTTTTTTGTTGATATGACCTGGTGACCTAGTTTTTGACCCCAGATGACCCATTTACGAACTTGACCAAGATTTCATAGGGACAAACATTGTGACCAAGTTTCATAAATATAAATGAAAACTGTGACCTCTAGAGTGTTAACAGTCAAATTGTTGACGGTGGACGGCGTACGGTGGACGACACAGGGTAATCACAATAGCTCACATTGAGCACGAAGTGCTCAGGTGAACTAAAAAGGCTGCAATGAGAATATTTTTTGTTGCAGAATAAGCCACATAGCACTGGACAGTGGACAATTGACTCCTGGAAAACTGCCATGTATGACTAACAATTTGTTACCAATGGCCTATAAAACCTGAAGGAAACATTAACTGCTTTCTTGCATCCTGCTTGCTCTGGGTTTGTTGTATAAATTTTGCAATGGCAAGTTTTGAATCCTCTTACAAATGACAATGGTCACATGTGTTTTACTGCTAGGCCACTACATGACGTTACATATGGTCGTTTAAATGGCACTCAAACACTACAATATTAGCCAATTAAATTCTAATTAAAACATCAATGTTCTTTTATATCAGCAACTCGTATCTGTACCTTGAACAATGAGTTCCAACCTTCAATATTCACTTTCTAATCAATTAATGTTTGCAATTCTTCAATGCTTAAACGGGACAAAACATTTAATTGATTTCAATGTAAACAGATTTACAGGTTTACATATATTCCATATTTCAGCATTTATAAAAATAACCAATATTTAGCAGTTGCATCGTTGTCTCGAAGCTAACTTTATAGTTAAATCAATATTAAATCATTAATTTAAACAATACAGCACATTTAGTTCAAATTTCTCACAATAAACTTAATTGAATAGGTTTCTGAATAAAACTGCCAATATAACTTTAGGATTTATCAAACCAATTTTATGAATTATTGATGTAAATTCAAGATTTAGTAAAGTTAAATAATACCTCACTAAGCCAACATCCCACATTTTGAAGTTTTTTTCTTTTTTTATAAGCACTTTATATTCAATGAGAAACTCATTGGTAATTAAACAAACTAAATTATACAACCATGCAGTATTCAAGGATCCTGAGTCTTGGATCTTATCATTGAAGTTCTACTACAGTTGTTTTGTGTGTGAATAAAGTCTAAAACACAGCTGAAACAAGGTCCTTCAGCCTTTTTACGGCTGGGACTAGGGCAGTTCATTTTCTCGTTCAGTTATGTGTTGGCCATTGTGCTGTGTAATTGTGGTAAGTGATGTTTTGGTGTTTCCTGTGCTTGGTTAGTTTAAAGTTAAGTGCTGTCTACCCTGTCCAAATTTCTATCATCTTTTTACAGACTGAATGTCATAACCAAATTGGTGGATGATCTTCAGTGAGCTTCAGATATCTAAGGAGTATTAGAGTGTTTAAGTAAGATGCTACACTATTACCCGGTATATTGAGGTTTGATACACAGGGTGGAGAAGTTTAATGAACAAGAGGGCCATTGGCCCTATAGCGCTCACCGGATGACAAGCAGTTTAGGCAGAATCAGTATCCTAGTGTTTGACCCCAGATGACCCAGTTGCAAACTTGACCTAGATTTCATAAAGCAACACATTGAAGCCAAGTGTCATTTAAATAACATCAAAAATGTGACCTCAAGAGTGTAAACAAAGTTTTTCTTTGATGTGACCTTGTTACCTAGTTTTCGACCCCAGGTGAACCAGTTACGAACTTGACCAAGATTTCATAGGGACAAACATTGTGACCAAGTTTCATAAATATAAATGAAAACTGTGACCTCTAGAGTGTTAACAGTCAAATTGTTGACGGTGGACGGCGTACGGTGGACGACACAGGGTAATCACAATAGCTCACATTGAGCACGAAGTGCTCAGGTGAACTAAAAAGGCTGCAATGAGAATATTTTTTGTTGCAGAATAAGCCACATAGCACTGGACAGTGGACAATTGACTCCTGGAAAACTGCCATGTATGACTAACAATTTGTTACCAATGGCCTATAAAACCTGAAGGAAACATTAACTGCTTTCTTGCATCCTGCTTGCTCTGGGTTTGTTGTATAAATTTTGCAATGGCAAGTTTTGAATCCTCTTACAAATGACAATGGTCACATGTGTTTTACTGCTAGGCCACTACATGACGTTACATATGGTCGTTTAAATGGCACTCAAACACTACAATATTAGCCAATTAAATTCTAATTAAAACATCAATGTTCTTTTATATCAGCAACTCGTATCTGTACCTTGAACAATGAGTTCCAACCTTCAATATTCACTTTCTAATCAATTAATGTTTGCAATTCTTCAATGCTTAAACGGGACAAAACATTTAATTGATTTCAATGTAAACAGATTTACAGGTTTACATATATTCCATATTTCAGCATTTATAAAAATAACCAATATTTAGCAGTTGCATCGTTGTCTCGAAGCTAACTTTATAGTTAAATCAATATTAAATCATTAATTTAAACAATACAGCACATTTATTTCAAATTTCTCACGATAAACTTAATAGAATAGGTTTCTGAATAAAACTGCCAATATAACTTTAGGATTTATCAAACCAATTTTATGAATTATTGATGTAAATTCAAGATTTAGTAAAGTTAAATAATACCTCACTAAGCCAACATCCCACATTTTGAAGTTTTTTTTTCTTTTTTTATAAGCACTTTATATTCAATGAGAAACTCATTGGTAATTAAACAAACTAAATTATACAAACATGCAGTATTCAAGGATCCTGAGTCTTGGATCTTATCATTGAAGTTCTACTACAGTTGTTTTGTGTGTGAATAAAGTCTAAAACTAAATGTGAAAGGATGGGTGAATGTATGTTCAGCAGACAGTCTTAACTTAATTGAACCCTTTACTCCATGGAGACTGGCCTTATGTTAATTTTAAGCAAAGTATGTGTCTTCTTTGCAATAGTTGTTCAGAAAAGTAAATGTCAGAATTCATTAAACTGCAACATATGAAACGATAACTTAATCCTTGTTTCCATCAGAACTTTAAATTAAAATGAAATTATTTGTTGTCGACGAGTAAGACGGTCAAAAACGAGGGAGATCACTCTTATTTATACCAAATGATGCTTTTTGGTTCACACACCAATAACTTGATATTAATTGTATTTTGATCGCAAATTCTTCCCAGAAATCAATGTTGATAGTCTACGGCTTACATCCATGTATTATATGCCAAATTCCAACCAATAAAACTAGTTGAAATTTTTTATTGAAAAATAGAAGCTGTTTAGACTTATTTTGATACATTTTTTGCGACTTTGAAATGCTCTTATTTTGTTCAAAAATGGCAATCAAGTACAGCAAATCATGTTTTTTACAGAAGGCATTTACATTATTTACGGTATGAAAGTTGTGGAATAAGATTATTTCCCAAAAGGAATTTTTAATCAACAGTTATTCACAAAAAGTTGCAGTGACTATTACTAGCCCTTTGAAAAGACAACAGAAACAACAGACTGTTGATTAAATTTTATTGATTTTTTTGCGAAATATTGCGGAACTCTTAACGGTTTTAGAAATGTAAAAAGATTTAAAGATATCAACAAACTTTCTTATTTGTGACCCTAAGGACATTACATATTGAACACCCCTCGTACAAGTAATTAAATTTAAAATGCCTTAGTGAGTCCAAATAATCATCAAGTAAAAGGTAAGTTAACAGTTTTTCTTTGCATAATTTTGAACAAATTATGAGCCTCATGGAGAAAATTACATAGCCTTAGAAGAACTCGAGTACACTGGCCTTATGCTAATTTTCAAGCAAAGTTTGTGTCATCTTTGCCGTAATTGTTTAGAAAAGTACATGTCAGTATTCATTAAACTGCAACATACGAAACGATAACTGAATCCTAAGTTAACAGTTTTTCTTTGAATAATTTTGAACAAATTATGAGCCTCATGGAGTAAAGGGTTAAAGATATAACAGAAATTATTTGCTTTAATTATTCAATAGGTAATGTCTTTGATCATTATTCTACTCAATATATCTGCTACATTAATGAACATAACTGTTAGACAATATTGATGTTAGAATCCCCAGGGAGCAACCTGGCAGGTAAAACCAACATTATATCAAGACATTGTGTGTTGTTTTTAGTTGTTGTTGAAGATGTTTTGTATGTGCGGTCATTTCTATTTGGCAAAGGAGTAGATCTGAATAGGCCTAAAAAAAATTAAATTATCGAAGTATGTTATTATGTGTCATTTGTATATTTTTGTAATGTGGATAGCTTTATCCGTTTGCATAGGGAAGCATTTTTCATCAAATTTGATTTTTACCTGTCACCTGTCCACTATTTGTTATCCACGTTTGGCCATTTTTCACAAAAATGGCATATTTTGTCCATATTTTTCCAGTATAAGTGATTTTTTGAATATGGGCACAGTCCTCGACCAAAATCAGATGATTAAAATGTGAAATTGTACTTTATAACACATTGTTTACAGCACAATTCATGATGGTCGAGAGCTGTGCCCATATTAAATTTTAAGATTTTAGGTACCGCTTCAACGTTATTTCCTCTCGTCAAAGAGCCATGAAGGCATGACATTCACCCCGCTTTTAGCCATTTAGTACTTATTGTACAATGATTTATATGCTGTACACAATAATTAGACATTATACTTCAATGATACATAAAAAACTTACAAAAAATACGCCTTGCTGTTTTGATATACTCCACTGAACCCCACCCACTTTAACAAAAACGTCATTTTATCTAATTTAAAGTCATAAATGTGCATTTTGGTCAATTTTTGAAAACTGTTACCATGGCAACCAAATTCGTAAGAAAGATAAGTTTTAATTCTTCATATCACTCTATGGATGCGCACTTACATTTGGATTCACTATTTTGGAAATAGAAGCTTTTTTCCATATTTTGGCAAAATATTATACCCGTTACCATGGTAACCGTTTCAAAAAAAAAATCTTAAAAAATACCGTTTTTGTAAAATGCTTCAACTGATGGTATAAATTTATCATTTTCACAGGATTTGGACATGGGGCCATGTTTTACCCTTCGTGGCTTTACCCCTTTGATGAAGGCAGCACCACTTTTTCATTGAAATGTTGTTGATTGGGTTGTTGTTTAATATGCCTCAGGAATGTATCCCATACCTAAGTTCATCCAGTGTTTCATTTGACAAAACATGTCACCAAAGACCACCTATTCTATCGGCTATTTCTATCGGCCATCAGAGCATTTTAAGTCATTTAACCTGTTAAGAGAGACCACCTGTGAAAAAGACCACTTTTTGCAGTTTTTATGGCCATGTTTATTAAGTACAGTAACTGTTTCAGTTCAATGTTTTCAATCAGTACAAAATTTTTATGATACATAAAAATGTATAAGTCTGTGATGTCCGTAACATAATTAGCTTCAACAACAAAATATGTTATTTACAGGAAAATATATCATCAATATGACCGCTATCAAGGGAGCACTTTTTATTTAATTAGTTTGTCATCATATGACTGATCAATTGATTACTGGAACTAATCACTGAAGCACCACAGTGTCCTTTATAAGACAACATAATCACATTAGATAATAGCATTATCAAACAGCCTAATCATCCATTAATGAATAATGACCCTAAATTTATCTAGAACCTGTGATATCTTCCACATCTCAGCAACAGTGTGCAGTCAATATCCATCAATCAAGTTTTCATCATCGTTGTTCATATAATAATGTCAACATCACATGATGTTCAGTTTAAGAGGAGAGTATTAAAGCCATAAAAGGAGCATGTTTATTTCCAGCGCTTAACGAGTCAAAAAGCTGTTTCTTCCAATTTAAGGGATGGGGCCCTTGGGTGCTGTATTGAGTTGGAAAATATTGATCACTTGGTAACATGGGAAAATGTCTTTAAAGAGGTGTACACAGACTTCCTTTTTGTAAAAAATTGCATGATTTTAGTGAAACTATTCCAGAGGAATGACGCCTTACAGCGAACAAGACTGCATTCAATAAACGTTTATGCCCCGGTGGAAGCCTTGTCCATAGTAACTAGCTAATCAAGTCAATCAGGGGCTATAATTTTGTAGAATTGTTGAATATTGTTAATGGCCTTGACAATGTACCACCAGTAAGGTTTTATTGGATGGTAAAAAAGTATGCCAAGTTTAAAAGCAATGCCTTGATGGACTTTGAAAATATTTGAGTTTCAAAAACTTGAAAGTTTTGTTTCACATTTTCAATGGGATGGACGAACAGAAGAACAGACACCATCAGTAGATAATTTTTACGAAAAAAATTAATTTGACTTTCATACTTATTATGCAGTTTTACTGCATTGCTTTGATGAGAGTTTATATTGTCAAACATATTAAATCACTATAAATAAACATGAGAGCCAAAAGCTATTGTCCTTTATCTGAGATCAAGGAATGTTTGAGATGTTACATATAAAACTGACTATATAAAAGCATTCATATAATCCATACAGTTTGTTTTGCAGTATAAGAGATGATGCTATCACAGTGCATCTACTTGTTATAGATCCCAGAAACCTGTCAAATGGTCAAAATGCTACACTAGTAATATCACACGCTGCACAGAATTATAAGTGATATTTGAGACTGAATCTATATTACAAACACCATATATGGGCAAGTGTAATTAAGCTTATCAACAACAAACCTCATTTGTTGCTCTCAGACGTTTGTTCTCCTGTCTCCATGACAATGCTGTGAAATTCTCAAAGAAATTGCCATCTGATTCTTGTACTCTGAAATTAGAAATAATCTAGTGATAAAGCTGAATGGAGTGAGAAAAAATAAATGAGCACTGTTGATGTTAAACGTTTTTATCTAAGCCTTCATTAAGTGCAATCAACAAAACAAGTGATGAATATGGAAAAAAAGCCTGAAAGACAATAAGAGGCATGGTACCATAATTCTGGATAAAATCCAAACAAGGCCGATAACTGTGGTGCCACTCAGTTTAAATAATAATGTTCTTGGTATGTGACTTTACATGTTAATTCACATTCAGTAAAGTTCCCTTACCATTATTTTTTGCAGTTATGTTTGACACAATCTGCCAAAAGCCAATCTGTACAAACACCAAACTAACCAGATTTTTTATTGGAAAAACTGGTACCCTGAGTTCCAATTATGAAAGCTATAGCAGCTCAATTTTACCAACTTCGGTATGCCGTGTCATGGGATAATTTAACCTCATGTTTTCAAAGAGGAATTTTAAATTTGAACCTTAGTTTTTAATGTTTGAAAGAGCTTTGATAAAACAGTACCCTGTTACCGAGGTGTATGCTCTAACCACTAGATCACTACCACTACTAGACCACTAGATCACTACCACTACTAGACCACTAGATCACTACCACTACTAGACCACTAGATCACTACCACTACTAGACCACTAAATCACTACCACTACTAGACCACTAGATCACTACCACTACTAGACCACTAGATCACTACCACTACTAGACCACTAGATCACTACCACTACTAGACCAAACCTTAAAATCAATTAGAAATTCAATACAAACCCCTTCAAAGATTTCATAGTCCAATACTATGTAAAAAGTAACATTTCTGTGCATTATAAACATACAGTTCTACATATCGACCAATATAGTATTCTCCCTTGATTCATATTGTTAGCTATACCCGATATCGGTTGAAAGGTATAAATGTTGTATGGGTAACAGATGGTAGACATTTCATACCAATTAAAATGCCTACAGGTTGTTTCCTAACTACAACATAAGTGATAATATCACATTTCAGAAATCAGTGTTTGCAACTGCAACATGCTAGAACTGCATGTTAACTTTCTCAGTTTTGATAACTAATAAGCTAAATTAGTTTTATACATTTCAAGAAAAACTGGGTGAGGTCAACAGTAATACTGGCCAATGCTTTTATGTCTAAATCATTGTCAAAAATCTGTCCTTTAATTGTTACAAGATAACAAATCTATACACATTTCTCACTCCTGACGATCTCACTACGGGTGAAAGCCCTAGTACTACTTTCGATTTGTGATGAAGAAATAAAGCATGTAGTTGCAGCGAACGTCATCTTTTATACCTTTTCCACATGATATTCTATATAGGAAACAAGAGGGCCCAAAGGGCCCTCTAAGGTCGCTCACCTGTCATACTAGTGCATGCACACCCCTATGGTAACCCTACACATTATCTGAATAAAATTTAAGAAAATTCAGCCTCTATTGCAAGTATCAAACTTAACCTTGATTGTGCTGAGATGATCATTAGGACCAAATTTCATAAAGAATAAGTCAGAATTGTGACCACAGGGTTTTTCTATGATCAGACCTATAATTTAAACAAAATATTTTGGAAAAAATATTTGCCTCCATATAAATGTATGTACAAATACATACTTTTAAAGACAAAACATTACCTAAACACTTAAAAAATAAAAAAAAAATATTATGGTCCCAGTGGGGTTTGAACCCATGACCCTCTGAGGAATATGTCAATTGACATTGTGACCTTGTTTTTGACCCCAGATGACCCAAAATCGAACTTGACCTAGATTTTGTTGACATGATCATCAGACAAAGTTTCATAAAGATTAAGTTAAATTGTAACCTCTGGTGACTACATAAGGTTTTTCTATGATTTGACCTATAATTTAAACAAAACATTTTGGAAAAAATATTTTCCGCCATATAACTGTACAAATACATGCTATAAAGACAAAACAATATCTAAACACTTAAAAAAAAAATTAAAATTATGGTTCCAGTGGGGTTTGAACCCACGACCCTTAGGAAAATGTCAATTGACATTTTGAGTTTATAATTGACAGTGTGACCTTGTTTTTGATCCCAGATGACCCAAAATCGAACTTTACCAAGATTTTGTTGACATGATCATTGTGACCAAGTTTCTTAAGATTTAAAAAAAAATATGACCTCCAGTGACTACACAAGGTTTTTCTATAACTTGACCTAGTGACCTTGTTTTTGACCTCAGATGACCCAATATCGAACTTGACCTAGATTTTGTTGAGATGATCATTGTGCCCAAGTTTCGTAAAGATTAGGCAAAAATTGTGACCTCTAGAGAGGACACAACCCAATTGTTGACGGACGGACGAAGAGTGATCTCAAAAGCTCACTCTGTCACTTCGTGACAGGTGAGCTAACAAAAACACTATGTTGCAAGTCTTAGAAGTGCTAGACATAAATGTGAAGAACACATCAGCATTATTACTCTGCAATCATTATTGGCAAGGAGTACAATCACTTAGATCTATGTAAATATTGCTGATCTCACATTATTGGCAAGGAGTACAAACACTTAGATCTATGTAATATTGCTGATCTCACATTATTGGCAAGGAGTGCAAACACTTAGATCTATGTAAATATTGCTATCTCAACAAGGATGGCAACAGAATCAGTGAAACATTTTATCAATAGCAATTTGAGACTCAAATATCCCTGAAAAGAGTAATGTTTTCCTGGATATTACTATATAAGGTAATTGATCATCTGTATAATAATGCCTATCTAAGACACACTGCATCAAATGCAGACAATTGTCTCTAGCAAAATGTCTTCAATTTCAAAGATAACACAAGAATTCGCAGCATATATTCTTGCAAGAATACTATCAGATGAAACAATGTCTATTGGGATGGATACTATATACTGTAGTTACAATGGAGCCCCCTATAAGACCTGGAGCCACTAAATAAGACCAGTCAATATAATTGAATCCCAATTCCCTAGCCATTATATTAAATACATACAGGGAACCTTTATGAAACTGCCACCTGTTTTAAGTAGCTACATTTGGTTATATTATATTATTTGATTGGCCATTTAAGACTTGTGAATGTGTTGTTTTATCCAGCCCTAATTTATACATTCTTAACATGTTCATATTATTTTTCTGATAAAATTTGTTTCTGTTTCTCAAGAATTGGCAACTGGTGATTATGTTTTTCCAAATATGGTATTAACTAATATATCAGGGCATCTTGGTTCAAAGAGCTATACACATACCAGATGGCCAAGATATTTCAATCAATGATGCAAATTAAAACCAAACCACAATTACTGACCAGATCCCTTGTGTCACATAAAACATGAATACATCTAGTCTCCATCAATAATATATCCCACTGTCAAGATATCAATTTCATGTTCTGTATGATTAAGTATTCAATGTAATAATTGCAACTTTCAGTTAACATGACACAATGACACACTTCAATGCCATTGCTTAACGGTGTGAATCTGTGAGGTCCCAATATAACCATTAGTACCACCTTGCTGAATATATAATCATCCTGGTGGTCAATAACGAAGTATCTGAATACATACAAGTGTAATATAAGACATTCCCAGCGGACACAGTACATTCTCACATTTAGTCCCTTCGGCACAACAAGATTGTATCTCACTGTGTACTTTATACCAAGATACAACCTTGTTGCACCAAAGGGAAGATTTCCTATACAAAAACAATATACCCTGAAAAACATAGAGTATCTCACAAAGCAACACAGCATCATTCCACAAGCATTAGTATGGAACACATTAATATTTCAAGCATGTTGTCTGAAACTGAGTTCCACCGTTATTAATATGCTAAGCACTGTAGACAATGACAATGTTATGCTTGAACAGATCATATTTTCAAGTCCCACCTGAGCTTCGGGAGCGAGTTAGGTAAATGACAGTAGAACAATCCACCTCTGTCAGCTATATATATATATATATATATGTCCATAGACAATAACAAATACTACTGTAGAGAAGTCCTCTTTATTCCTCACAGATAACAAACTGATAGTTTTATTACATTTCATGACAGTTTCTCAATGTGACACCATTTCACTGCTAGTTGTATGAGATTGTCCCAATATGACACCATCTCACTGTTTTATGACATCGCCTCAATGTGACACCATCTCACTGTTTGATGGCATTGCCTCAATGTGACACCATCTAACTGTTGGTTCTATGGCATTGTCTAATAATGTGACTTCATCTATCTGCTAGTTCTATGACATTGCCTCAATGTGACACCATCTACTCACTGTAAATGCTGGTTCTATGACATTGTCTCAATGTGACACCATCTAACTGCTGGTTCTATGACATTGCCTCAATGTGACACCACCTACTCACTGTAACTGCTGGTTCTATGACATTGCCTCAATGTGACACCATCTACTCATTGTAACTGCTGGTTCTATGACATTGTCTCAATGTGACACCATCTACTCACTGTAACTGCTGGTTCTATGACATTGTCTCAATGTGACACCATCTACTCACTGTAACTGCTGGTTCTATGACATTGTCTCAATGTGACACCATCTAACTGCTGGTTCTATGACATTGTCTCAATGTGACACCATCTAACTGCTGGTTCTATGACATTGCCTCAAAGTGACACCATCTAACTGCTAGTTCTATGATATTGCCTTACATTTTGTATGCATATCTATATATACTTATGGTAATTCTTTTGACATCTTAAGTGTTTCCTTCTTATTGTCTGAATGATACAGAAAATTAACAGAAGCAATAAGGTTGATCATATTACTTATATGTTTTCTCATCAACACAATTATTCAGAAAATGAAATTATCTGACAACTTTTGTCACAGAATTGATATGGTATTGCTAATGTATATCATTGATTGCTTGGTATGAGTATATTACATTAGAGAGAGAAATGTGTCACAGATATAATAAAGCCGCAACAAAGGGCAAAACAAATCTCCAATAATATTATTTGTACTATTTTACAAGAGTGAAATCACCATTCAAATAGCATCAAAGCGACATGGCATACATTTTCTCATTTCTAATGGCTTTTATCACGATTTTAAACCATCTCACCTCACAGTATTTGTTTGCAGTAAAAAAAGAGTTAATTTGATTTGAGTTTGAAATTTCCCTGATGCCACGAAAGTGATTTCTACAAACGACAGCCAACTTGTCCACATAGAGTGAGTCATCAGACTACAACACAGCTCTTCTCCTAAGGCAAGACAAATATTTCATTATTTCAATCCTAGTGAGAGGTTACATTACATGAATTTGGGTTTTTTTTGGCTACAAAAATAGCTTAATTTATTTTGTGTCACTTTCAATATCCTTTCCGCTACCACAATTTTTTTGGGGGCTAGGAGAAATTTATATGAACCATATACTCCATCCCTGAGACATTATTACCGTAACTTGCAGCACTGATAAAAACTCGATACATCCGGATGCTACACACCAGCCCGAAAGTGAAAGAAGGCAACATTTCAACTTAAGGTCACCGAAAATGACGATATCACACTTGCGCGTATAACTTCTTTTTTTCAGCTTGATAGGCTTAATTTTGGGCCCCTTTAGGGCATTGATCTTGACCCCTTTGTCTAGCCTTATATACTTTCTAATGAAAAATAAAAACTTTTTGGCGCTAAATGTTAATGCAATTTCACAGGGAATTGTACTGCAATGGTGGGTATGACCAGTAATTTCACTTTTTGAACACCACCCTCTTTAAAGGGGTCCAGCGGGCCCAAAAACCTGCGCACGACCTAAAAGTCTGAGATGCATGTGTACCCATGACAGCAAAATTCCCGAATTTGGGCATTTAGGTCGTAAACTACAGAAGGCCGAAGTGGCCATCCCAGCCAGTCTGCATTAGTATGCTATGGTAGCGCTATGGTAGCGGAAAGGATATAAGTTTGTTTACCATCCATTTACTTTTGTGTTCACAAGCCAAGCCTCTCTTTTGTCTGAGCAAAACAATAGCAATATTGGCCATCATACAAGACTTAATTCTATATCATAATATTATGTCATGTATTCAAACACACTCCTAAAAAACAAGTGTCTACAGAACCATGTTTCCTTGCCGATACTCAGAAACATGCTCCTGCATACCAGGCCTTTGTGTCCAACTAAAGTGTGTTATATTGTGATATGTTTCAGGGGTACAAGTTGACTCAGAAGTAGGGGTTTTGAACCTTGAAGTTTCCAAAAAGCCACATTTTGACCCTCAAGAATTTGGTTTAAAGGGTTATTTTCTTTTTAAATAATTGGTATTTTTAATTTGCCTATAATTTATTAAATGGAAAAATTGAGTCCAGTAGTATCAAAGTGACCCTTCAGATTCAGAAACTAGTGGAACCCCTGTGTTTGCTAAATTTGACCCTGAAACCACTTTCCCAACCAAAATAAGGAGAATAATGTCTAATATTTAAACACCTTAAATAATTAATGTAACATGACCTAAACGATCTTTGTTTTAGATGTAATTGGTATGACACCAGATAATTGCCAGGCTTGTTATGGAGACATGACTTGTAAATGAAAAGCTGAGTGAATAATTCCGATATGGAAATCACAATACAAATACCATCTGCAGAAATGTCAATAATTGATGATGAACTTAGTTAGACAGTAATGAAAGGAAGATAGACAACAGTTGTTGGTAGGGAATATCAGGAACTAACATTTAAGGCCAATATAAATGAATGGCAAGACCGATTATTATAAGTGCGCCCAGGATAATGTGAAAAGCGGGTAAATTTGGTATAGTCCAAAAAGGTGGATTACAAATATGTGCACCAATATCAGTGATGATTTGAGTACAATACTGACCTGATTTGTACAACCAATTTTGCCAAAGTTGACCAAACCGATAGATGTTTGTAAATATCACATTATCCTGGGCGGACTATATCATCCAATGTTTGCTTGTAAACAGAAGCTACAACAAGGATGGTATATTCAACCTATGAAGGTCCATGATAAATGATACAACTGGCCTGATCTCCCGAAGGATCTCAGTTTGAGCTTAATCTCATCTCACATATTCTCATTTTATATTTGAAGTAATTTCCATAGGAGGCTGGACGCTAAATTTGTATCACAGAACAGACAAATCCCTAACTTCTGATGTATTTAAAATTTAGACTCTGATTGGACCAAAATCTCAATTTGAGTTGGGATTTCTACTTGGGATGCTTAGGAAGATTGGGCCTGGTTTCCATTTAGACCCATTTCATTCAGTTTATTGATTTTGGAACATTTTATAACATTTTATAATTTCTCTTGAAATATGTTTCCAATCAATCTGATTGGTCAATTGTTTGAAACAGTATAGATATATACTTGACATGGCCTTTATTTATAAGGCTACTAGTTATCATGGTAAGGGCAGAATGAAATTTATTTTCTGTCGGTTAAGCGAAGCGCATAAGACGGAAAATGCTTTCCTGTGATTGGTTAAGATCTTCTGATTGCACGAATCAGGACTTGTTATGTTGGTAACCATAGCGCACGAGTTGTCGTGCGCAGTGATAGAAGGTATGTGGTCATTCAGCTTTGGGCACTTAGAGCTTACAAGACGTATAATTTTTCGTGGATAGTGAGACCACACCTAACGCAGTTATTCAGCAGACGTTATGTTTAGTGTTAGAACAATTGGACTCAGTAAAAATAGTGTTTCGATTAACATTATGGACGATTCAGTTGAAATTCGAGACTGTCTTAGTCAGCCAGTTTGACGAACAGCTACGCACTTGACTATGGAGTGCTGACAGTGCAAACGTTCCATTTATCCTGTTGGGGAGAATTCTACAGAAGAACCCGTTCGGGCCAGATATTGCATGCCTACCAAGAGACGTGGACAAGAAACCACTTAATATGGCGAGAGTTTTGCATGGCCGTGTTGGACGATTTCCATAAGCAGAACGAGTCGATGTAGATGAATAAACACACGCACTGCAGAATGGAAGATGAGTATTTTACGTGTTTTATTGTTTTGATAGGTGTGGTATTGATTTACGCACGAATATTTCGTCCAAAGAAATCTGTTTAAAGTCTCGGTAGTTTTACACATCTAGATTGATTGGCTTTTTACTTAATTGTAAGAAATGTTTGCATTTAAAATCTTTTTTGATACGTTGCGACCAAGTATAGATATGAATACTATCATAATCTCTGTTATCCGTATGGGTTTAAAATGGAAATATTTACTAGCTTTGTACATGAACATACAGAAATGTTGGCTAAAATATATGACATAATGTTTTATACTGCTTTTGATACTTTATAACAGGTGCTGCACGTGGAAAGTAGATTTTGGTATGTAAACACTGATGGGTAGGAAAATATAAATGTCATACTTATTTATGTTCTACCCAATTGATTTGATAAACGAAAAGATAATATATTTGTTAAAAGATTTCGAACTAAAATTGATTATTTACTAAGATATGCCACTGTATAATCCAGTTAGAATCTGGTGACAGTGAGGGATTCGTTTGTGTACACAGAAGATTGGAACCATGGTCTGAATAGGTAGTGCGAATATAGTGTGTTGGTTTAGCATTGAATATAATTTTATGGCTGTCTGTTTAAGCCTTTATAATTGGTTTTACACCGTAATAATGGACCTGACCGCTGCGTCACTGTATTATTACCCTGACTGAACTATATGTATATTGTTTATACTGTATTAGAATGTCAGTCACGGACATGCTGACAGAATACTAGTACGATGTATAATTCAGTTGCAATGTATTAGGTATGCATATTATGAAAATCCAAAATGTATATCACAGAACTAATGCATTATTAATCTTGGAAAATGTAACCATACTGGTTGTGTAGCTTTAAATTCTAATTCTGGGATAAAGAACAGTGGAACGTATTGGAGTTTTTCATATCTATATTATATCTGATTGGCAAATTCAAATGTGCCGCATACATTTATTTACAATGAGAATTGTTAATAGCACATGCTCCATGCTAGAGCACTTAGATTAACTGTTCGTGTTAATTAATGGATAACTCAGTTGAAATGATAGCTATTGTTGGTGTACATGATCTTTGTAGAAATGATTCACGTTTCAATAAGTCATACAGTGATCGAAATCATGGGTGCTTTTGCTCGCGGTGTGTCATAAATTTTGAAATGTATAGTATCCCAATAAGTCATACAGTGGTTTTGTTTATACGCTATGGGAACTAATGTGCAAATGTAGTCTTGTTTAGATGAAGGGAGGACACAAAGGTAAATTTAGAAAACTGGCAAATAAAGAGTTCTTGTATTAGTAAGGACCGTTGTTGGTAATATACCAACTTTGAATTAAATATTGGAAATTGAAGGTGGTAGAGTTATAGAAAATGTTATTGGCTATTGGCACACCTACGAATGGTGAAAGTTAGAATCGGTATGATCGGTATGATCGGATCGAAGTGGGTAACGGTTGTTGGACGGGTAGCATTGACTGAGTAATTTTCTGAGAAAAGAATTACCTGATGCGAGGAACATTTTGTTTTGGTAGATTATAAGTGATAGCATTGATATGGTTACGTTTGAACTGTTTCAAGTTTTAACCAAGTAATGCATGATATGAAACGGCGTGGCTGCCTTTAGAATTGCTAGGCATTGAATAGTATGTCTAGGCTGACAAGTCTTGATAATATGTGTGGACATGGTATATATACCGTCGAAATGTTAGTAGTTCATATTATAAAAATCATAAATACATAAGCTTAATGCATATAAATGGGCATTTATGTCATAATTCCTTGTCATGGAATATTTTGTTTAGGCTTGCAGGCCTTGATAATATGTGTACCGGTAGACACTGAAATGATAAGCTTGTTTACGTATTTGTTTATAAGTTCTAAAATATTTGTTATAAATTTGACTTGAACTTGGCACGGTATAAATTCGATCTTATATTAAGGTGTTTACTAAATTTAAATTCAATTTGGCATGTTAATTTAACTATAATCCAGTTAGGATCTGGTGGCAGTGACGTAGCTGTTTATGTGTACACATAAGATTACAAGTATTGCCAGTATAGGTAGTGCGAATATAGTTTGTTAGTTTAGCAATGAAAATATTGCTGTCTGTTTTAGCCTTTATATTGGTTTTACACCGTAATAGTGGACCCGACCGCCGCGTCACTGTATTATTACCCTGACTGTGCTATAGTAATCAGCAATTTTTATGTATTGCACGTGTTTTGCTTGTTTTTGAGCATTATTTCTAAGCGGACAAAACTTCGATGACGTGTTTAAACATAGCACATTTACAGTTGAAATTATTTTAAAATCAATATACTTAGCCAGGATAGCAATATTATTACGTACAATCATGTACTTAGTTGCTATACAATGAATATGTTGTTCGGCTGACAAGTCGGGATATTAGTTATAACATGTTATGGTGCAATATGCTAACTTCTAACATATGTTTTCGTTTAAACTAATTGTTTTAATCAGTAATGGAAAATAAGCATGTTTATGAATTGGCGTGGCTGCCTTTAGAATTGCTAGACATTGAGTAGAATGTCTAGGCTGACAAGCCTTGATAATATGTGTGACATGGTATAGTTCAGGTTGACAAGTCTTGGTGATATGTGTGTTTGTTTGTTTGTTTGTTTGTTTATGAATTGGCGTGGCTGCCTTTAGAATTGCTAGACATTGAGTAGAATGTCTAGGCTGACAAGCCTTGATAATATGTGTGACATGGTATAGTTCAGGTTGACAAGTCTTGATAATATGTGTGACATGGTATAGTTCAGGTTGACAAGTCGTGATAATATGTTATGGTATAAATGATTCATGTGTATATGTTAACATCTGATATGTTTACGTTTGAACTGTTTTAACAAGTAATGGACGATATGAATCGGCGTGGCTGCCTTTAGAATCGCTAGACATTGAATAGTATGTCTAGGCTGACAAGCCTTGATAATATGTGTGGACATGGTATAATATAATACCGTCGAATATGTTTATAAGTTGGGAATGTTGTTATTAACTTTTGGTACAATAGTGCGCCATATTAAATGTTTATATGTATCAGTGCATCTATAAAATTTTGAATTTAGATTAACGTCTGGTTTGGGTAATATTGCGGACCGTAAGCAATACACACATCAGTACAGTATATGTATGTATGAATTTAACAAGCAATTAACATTTGTGTTTGATATGAATAGGTATGTCTGTCATTTTATATTTGAGCTGAAGAGTATAATACATAGGCTGTTAAGCTTTGATAATACGTGTAGATAATGAGTTATTGACCTTTATTAGCGGTGTTTATACGAATGTGTTTGTTCATACAATCTGTTTATTTCAGGATGATTATAACGGATTTGATGACTTGACTGAATTGGCTGCGGATTAGATACCTCGGATCCCGGAATTACTGAAGGACGCTCGCACAGACAGCACCACCTAAGTGACAAGAGTGGTTTTTATTGTGTAGCAAGTGGACCTGAGGTAATTGTGGGTGAAGAGGATATCCTTCCGATCATGAGCAATTCTTTTTCTCCTATATGTGTAATTCTAATTCACTCAGTGTTACGATGAAATCAAATGGATACGTGTTTGGTTTGATATAAACCCCCCCCGAGATTCAGTGTTAGTGATCAATGTGTACGTTACTTTTTACATCGGTTTTATATGAAGAACCTTTTGTGAATGCTGCGAACTAACCAATGAATAATGTGCTGATACGTTCAGATATTGTATTCAACTTCGAAAGTGAAACAATTTAAAACAATATTAACGTTTGAACATGTTGATTCTTGATGTTTCGTAATCTACACATGACAATGCGAATTTAAGAGACACAACAAGTGTTGGTATGAATATGCATACGGTCGTTATATGAAATGTCCTTTATTATGATGTTTCACAATGTCAATGAACAATTTAAAAAGCGATTTTAGTAATTTGATAGTTACTGTTTATAGCACGCACGTATGGTTTTCCCGTTCTTTTAGGTTCAGCTTGCCCAAGTGCTTATTACAATTATACTATATAATAAGTTATAAAGTGTTTGTTGTTTAATGTAGTAGATCTATGGTATAGATCTGTGAAGATCACAGGAAATTTATTTTCTGTCGGTTAAGCGAAGCGCATAAGACGGAAAATGCTTTCCTGTGATTGGTTAAGATCTTCTGATTGCACGAATCAGGACTTGTTATGTTGGTAACCATAGCGCACGAGTTGTCGTGCGCAGTGATAGAAGGTATGTGGTCATTCAGCTTTGGGCACTTAGAGCTTACAAGACGTATAATTTTTAGTTCATAAAAATGGGGAAAGATGCGTGTTATGTGCTATAAATTTGTTACATGTACTTTATGTATATGAGATGATGTTGGTATATTAATGTGTATGCATATTTATGAGATGATCTGTTGCTGATAGAATGATGAATGCATTGATAATAGAAAGTAAGCTAGCTTGCCCAAGTGCTTATTACAATTATACTATATAATAAGTTATAAAGTGTTTGTTGTTTAATGTAGTAGATCTATGGTATAGATCTGTGAAGATCACAGGAAAACTGGGATAATGTTATAATGGCCTCGTACAGTAACATCACCAGAAACCTTATACAGTCTACAATTTGCAAGTTGAGACAATCATTTGTGTACAAATTGCGCAACAAAACCAAATAAAACAGCTTGCATTTTAACTGTATGAGAAATGAATAGCTTTGTTGATGCATTCATTAAACAAACTCTGTTCAACCAAATAAAATAACTTGCATATAAACTGTATGAGAAATGAATAGCTTTGTTGATGCATTCATTAAACAAACTCTGTTTTATCAGGTATGCAGCTGCACAAAATTTTTTATTGTGATGCTAAAACTTTTTACAAATGAAATATGGACTTAATAACTGGGTTTTTTTTCTTGTTAATTTTTGTGTTCGGGCATTGTGGCATGCTTGTGGTCTGTGATTTTTGTGCCTTATAATCTGTGCTTTGCAGTCCCTGTTGAAAGCTGCTGTCCTTGTCCGAATTATATTATTTTCTTTTTTTATTAAAAAAGCCCAGTTAAATGCCCAGAATAATGTCTATTGAACAGATATTAGGCTCCAGTTAGAGCGTCACATTCTATCAAATAAAACTATTTATATTGCAATATACTGAATAATTTATGACATTAAAGGTTTATATTTCCTGATCAATGCCAAAAATAAAAACAACCATTATTCAAAACATCAATATAGTATTCAAAGGAACATGCAAACTCCACTAAACCAGTGTATTTCATCATTGTCCAATATTTACCTTACTGGATCTTGATTTAAGTAAAAGAAAAACACAGGTCCACAGCACCCTGTGAAATATTCTGCTTACACATACTTAATAATAATAATAATATTATACAATACTACTAACCAGATTAATAAACATAGTATTTTTGTGACATCATTTACAGTGCCTGTGTTCTTACGAGGGTTGTTCAAATTGGAATGCAAGTGATGCTATATCTTTCTTGTATCAATGATTTTTTAAGAATAGTTAGCTGTATATCGAAGAACATTGAATTAGCTTTAAATTGATACATCATATTTTAAAATCCGTTCAGTGTAGCTGTAACAATACGTCAATTAACACTGTCTACTCGTGTATACTAATGCTTAAATTATTGGAAAAATGTCACTTTTTCTTGCCAAATTCGGTCCTATCTAAGAATCGTTGTTTCTTTAATGCGGGAGCAAATACAATATTTTACATAACATGTTTGGTGAAATGGTGGCATGTTATGTCTTTTTCATCAACTACTTGATAGTTTACGCAATTTAAAAGTGGTGTACTTTTATTTGGAAAGGAACCCCATGAACGCCACCCGAATACCGCAATATACTATAAAAGGGTTGCGAAAATCATATTTGTTTTGGAAACTGGTGGAATGTTTACAATTAGGCAAGTAGCTCAATGTGTTGGCACATCATTAGGAGCTATTCATCGATTATCAAACATATTACAAAAATTAGGATGATAAGTATACTTTGGATACCCCTATCTGCTTAGAGACGCCAGCACACATGCCCTTGCAAACTGTCCACAAAATAGTTGAAACCAGTTTCTAGATAAAAAAAGTCGACCGTTTGCAAATGTAATGACCATAAACGAGACACGGGTTCAATTTTTCACCCATGCGACAGATCCTTAAACGAATATGGGCCAGCAAAGACAGAACAAAAGTATGCATTGCAAAACGGACCACGTGCGCCAGTAGAAATGTACACCTTTTTCTATATAAACCAAGTTTCTACCATTAAACTTGATGTATAAAATAGACAATGGGTAAATGCCAAGCTTGAAAAAGGAAAATTCCTTCAGAAATTGAGGAAATACTCCAACAATCGCTCTCAAACCACATGTTTGAAGGATGACATGCTATTGCAGAGCAATGGGCCTCCACCTGCAGCAGCCTTTAACGCGACTTTCTGAGAAGCGTGAAGGTTCTTGAGCTTTCCGACCATCCTGATTTGTCAAGCAATGTCCATTGTGATCTGTATTTGTTTCAAACGACTCTAAAATTGCAATGTCGGAAGAAATATCAGATACGTTAAGATCTCGGTTTGGCACGTGTCCAGTATATGCACAGTGACCCTATGAATGATAATAAAATCGCACTTTAAAAATGGAATATCTGAATGAAACTTCGCGTGTATACCCGAGATGAATACTGCAACAGGATCAAAGGCTAGTTTTAATAGAATCTATTAAGGAAAAAATGTATGGGCTTAGTTGCATTCCAATTTGAATAGCCCTCGTATTCATCAAAGTTAATTTCTATGATTTTCAAAATCCAATTCGTTTAAAGATTTTATAAGATTTTTACCAAAAAGGAGAGAAAATATCTTTTAAGCATTAAGCTGTGAGCATTTCCACCATCCATTTCACTACAAGAGGGTTATTGGCCCTAAAGCGTTCACCCAAGGACAACAGCAGCATTGTTTACGATATGACCTGGTTTTTTTAGCCCAGATGACCCAGCTGCAAACTTGACCAAGATTTTAGAGTTAAACATTGTGACCACATCAGGTTGAAACTGTGGCCTCTTAATGTATTAACAAGGTTTTGACCCTCCGATGACCCAATGGGCAAAAATACTGTGACCAAGTTTCATTAGGATATTAATACCATCACCTCTTGGAGTGTTCACTGAAAAAGTCTTATAGACTGAACAAGTCAAATTGATTATGGTGGACGGCAGACAATGCACAACCAATGATGAACATAGGGTGATCATAATACCTCACCTCAAGCTCAGGTAAGCTAAATACATAACAATTGATTTGAGTCTAAGCTTTCTATTTCGACATTGAGAGCTTTTTGTATTTTTGTAATGATGGCCTGACTAAAAGCATCACAAATCATAAACATTGATCGGTCTCATAGGAAATCAATGGCTGAATATTTATTGATGTTTTATTCATTAAATTGATAATTATCCAGTAGTTTCTAAAACAACCAGTCCATAACTGATAGTACATGATTTATTTATAGTACAAACACTTTTAAGGTCAAATCATGCATCACCATGAAAATCTATCTAGGTGTATAAAGTATCATTATTGATACATGTATACCTGAGTGTATATTGTGGTAGGCATGAATAATATTTACATAACTTGTTTTCAAAGAAATGTTTAATAGAACATCATACCCATATAATCAAGTGATAGATACAAATGACAACGGTGAAGTTAACATTAGTTTTGCATTACAATACTAGATTTGATGTATCTTTAAGATTGAAAGCAAAAATTAAATATTGTTTTTACTTATGAATATGGACATAAAAAAACAAAATCTCATTTATCTCTCAAAATAGTAATTTGCACTAATTTGTTTTAGGTCACGTGTTAAACCAGTTCTAAAACTTATATTGTTATCACTTTTAACACCTCATACCAGATGTTATCTATGGCCATGATGGTATGATAGAAGAGAAGGGAAGAGTTTCCCTGTTTATTTTGAACATCAACCAAAATACTGGTACCAATTATTATTTCATGATGCAGGCACAGAACAAACCCTGAACCTCTACACTCATAGGTGTGATGCTTTAACATTTAGACTAGACCTACTATGGTGGTTTCTCAAAATAGTCTTACATGAAAAGTTTAGAAACCACAGGACTTAATCTGGTTATAAACCACAACAGTTGTTAACAGTTGCTTACAACAGTCACAGGCTCTCAATGCGATTTTATGGTCTGGCAAAAATTTATACTCTAAAGACTTAAGTGTTTATAGTATAATTGTTTGCCAGACCCTAAAATTGCACAAAGGGCCAGTGGCAAAAGTACATGTATATAGTAAAAGTTTACATCAATAATACATAAAGATGCCGCTGATAATTTAAAATCTTAGTTAATGCTATAATGTACTTATCTTTGAACAGTTCCAGCGTAAATATCTGGTATCCATACCTTCTATTTACAAGCGTACACTATTTAAAATGTATAAATGATTTATCACTGTTTACTGTAGCCTTAAGTCATGCTATGAATGCATTCAGCCATACATACATGGATGGTTAAAAAAACACCTAATAATATGAAAATAAAATCATTTACCCTTGAAAATTCATCATCTTTGCTGATGTTCGCACTTTTATCAAAACTGAAGAAGGTTTATTCAGTACGGTGAAGAAGGCAATCAACAACTAGAGACATTTTAATTTGTAAAACCAAAGATGAAGCGATTACATCACCATTTCAAGTCACACTCAGAGAGAATAATTGCCCCCTAGTTACACTCCTTCACTTCATCTCTGGCAAGCAAATGCATTGATCAAAAATCCATTGGGTAAATAAATTCCTTTAAGCAATTTTCATAAAATCCAAAATAGTGAATCCGTATAAAACTCAAACAGGAATTTCTATCAAATTAAAATTCCAAGTCAGCGCCACAGCTACATATGCCAAACTAAATTCCTCACTCTATACTCAAACATAGTCATTATCCGGCTGTCACTGTTTTCCATGAATATTGGTACACACTCAATGGGAGGTTTTACTATAATCAGTACCTAAGTTCTTCAGTACCTAGTTCTCAAATACAATATTGATGACACTCTGGGTACATTGTACAAAACTTTCATACTAGGACTAAGTCCTATTCATGTACTCGTTAGTTATTGTTATTCTGTGAACAGGAATCAATATATGCACACGCTCGTCTATTAAGTATTGATAACTCATTTAAGTTATAGAAGCTGAGCTAGTCAAGCGAAATAACAAAGCATATCTGTACCATCTTGACAAATGCCTGAGCACATGTTGAATGACATATTCAATATCTGTGAAACTACACACAATATCTCGTCACCTCCCCACATTCACCACATAATGACATTCAAAATTGATGAAAAATTCCTTGTCTTTATTGCAGTAATACATCACAAGGTTATAGCATAGACCCTAAATCCTATCAAGGAATAAAACACAAGATGCTAATATGT
This sequence comes from Spisula solida, assembly GCA_947247005.1. NCBI lineage: Eukaryota > Metazoa > Mollusca > Bivalvia > Venerida > Mactridae > Spisula > Spisula solida. Next base: position 66,914,477 of record OX365944.1, on the reverse strand, counting down.
CAGCTATTCACAAAACAAGATAATATCACGCGATTCTTTAACAATGCAATAATGAACAAATGGGAAATCAGAGACAAACGCTCATAGATAGTATCTATTTAAATGTATGCCTGATTTCCTCACAGTAGACACTTATCTATGTTGCTTTAAAGTCAAAACCAATAACAACACGATTTTCACTAATTGCACTGTCTGAGAATGTGAAATAAAGGTTCAACATATTGTTTATCTTATTTGCATAATAACAGAAAAAAATGAAAACTGGCTCAAAATTTAATTAAAATATTAACAGAAAAAAGACAAAACTTTGCAAGCAAAAAGACAGTGAAAATAAATTGCAAGCATCTAATTGTTGATCTTCAGTATCATTCTAACTTATCAATGTCACACTATATACAATGTGTTATTTTAAAGATTAATCACTCTAAATTAATATAAAAACTTTTATCGCATTCAGCTTAACCTCACTTTCAATTTTGATCTGATAAACTAAATCCCTTACATTGAATAAACCGTAAAAGTATCACAAAATAATCTCAATATAAACTGCACAAACACAGTAAAAAATCATTAAAAGTGGTTATGACAATATTTAATAGTAGCAAAACAACTACATTTCACCTGATTGATATAATTTAAACAAACTTCACATAAGCCACATTTTTTATAAATATTTGGACAAGAAATCAGATACCGGTATCAATTTCATTAAACTAATCAGCTAAAACACTACACAGTGTAGTTAAATAAAAATGATCAAATACTAAAGTCAATAGAACTTTACAAGTCTGTTATTGCTTTTATTTAGTTTTATGCAAATTTTCTTTAGTTATATACGGTGGAATAGGTTAACGTAAAACATGTATAACACAACCACAAAATACCATTATAAGAATTATTGAAGTGCAAGCAATGCTTCACAGAGTATACAAATATTGACTGAATATTTCTGTAACAGGACAAATAAAAATAATTACATCCGCATCCGATATATGGCTTGTTTATAAAAAAAGTCTTTCAGTATAGTTATAAACATGTTTGCAATTCATAAAGAGAACTGAAATAGTTATAAGTGTTTATTTATAAGTGATGAAAAAAGACACTTTTGCTTTAAAGCCACATAAGGCCTTAATTGGCTGTTTTCAAAAAGCAATAACTTGGTAACCTATTTGAAGAGCCATAGATTTTGAGCACTTTAGTTGAGTCCCAAATGTGGAAAACACCGTAACATCGAAAAAAAAAAAAATACAACCTCCAGTTCGTTTGTTTACAAAATAATGAATTGTAAACAAAAAATGCACATTTTATAATCTAAGGGAAGCAACTCTTGCAAAACTAGTATTTTGTCATGGATGTGAACAAATACAAGCAGCATCACATGTCAGAAAACATTGATGTGAACAAATACAAGCAGCACCACATGTCAGAAAACATGGATGTGAACAAATACAAGCAGCACCACACGTCAGAAAACATGTCTCAAAATATGAGCTTAAATCATATCTTCACAAAATCAACATGTACAAAAATATGACAGGCAAATTCTATCTAAACAATCTGATAGCATTAATAATGATAATATTTGGACATTATTATTAAGCCAAATAATGTTTAGTTGGTCCATGGTGAAAGCTATTCAGACAAGAATATCCATTATTGATCCTAACTAAGCTGGCCTGTATGACCAAGGCAAGGTTAGCTTTCATGTATTGACCAACTATCTAAGGCAAGGTTAAAGTCGATAGTTTTCAGATGTTTAAGACGTACAGTAAGAATACATTTAACTACATGACATTGCAATATATATCTTTTGAGATTTAATGACATATAAACATAATTATTTACCCCATTTTTAGCGAAGTACAACATTTAGTAGAGAGAGCTTTTAAGAGGAAGTAATGTAGAATTGCGAGGAAAAGAACTAATATTTAGCAAAGTAGACATTTCCTTTGTTAACTTTGTATCCATTAGCTTTCAATGGTAAATCAGGGTAATAGCAGATCTGTATCACTTGCAAGTATGTTACATTACAGGTCGATGTTTTAGTGTTCTGACTCAAATACCCTCTCGGGCTTCATGGCTGAAGTGGATATTATTAGCCTTAGCATATAAACAATGAATTCAGAGAAAACATTTGTTTAAAATATCAATAGTCCAGCCTGCAAAGTTCAAACATTAAAGACAGATGAACATATATGCACCAAATTATTAAACATTACATTTCACTACATACATGTATAAACATTTAAGTAAACAATAACATGAATTTATATATACAATATTACAACTATTATAATCTTCTTTGGTCACTGTTCAGTGCCTGATTCATGACAAATATAACGCCTTGAGACTTGGAGAAAGCTGCTTACATTAGTGACTCGACGTAACTCTACCACCTCTGTCTATCACAGTCACAATACATGTAACTCTACCACCTCTGTCTATCACAGTCACAAAACACGTAACTCTACCACCTCTGTCTATCACAGTCACAATACACGTAACTCTATCACCTCTGTCTATCACAGTCACAATACACGTAACTCTACCACCTCTGTCTATCACAGTCACAATACACGTAACTCTATCACCTCTGTCTATCACAGTCACAATACACGTAACTCTGTCACCTCTGTCTATCACAGTCACAATAAACGTAACTCTGTCACCTCTGTCTATCACAGTCACAATACACGTAACTCTGCCACCTCTGTCTATCACAGTCACAAATACATAACTCTATCACCTCGGTCTATCACAGTCACAATACACGTAACTCTATCACCTCTGTCTATCACAGTCACAATACACGTAACTCTGTCACCTCTGTCTATCACAGTCACAATACACATAACTCTATCACCTCTGTCTATCACAGTCACAATACACGTAACTCTACCACCTCTGTCTATCACAGTCACAATACACGTAACTCTATCACCTCTGTCTATCACAGTCACAATACATGTAACTCTACCACCTCTGTCTAACACAGTCACAATACACATAACTCTATTACCTCTGTCTATCACAGTCACAATACACATAACTCTATCACCTCTGTCTATCACAGTCACAATACACGTAACTCTACCATCTCTGTCTATCACAGTTACAATACATGTAACTCTACCATCTCTGTCTATCACAGTCACAATACACGTAACTCTATCATCTCTGTCTATCACAGTCACAATACACGTAACTCTACCATCTCTGTCTATCACAGTTACAATACATGTAACTCTACCTCCTCTGTCTATCACAGTCACAATACACGTAACTGTACCACCTCTGTCTATCACAGTCACAATACACGTAACTCTACCACCTCTGTCTATCAGAGTCACAATACACATAACTCTATCACCTCTGTCTATCACAGTCACAATACACGACATCTTGAATGCCAACTCTGATGCCTGCATTATTGTATTATGTAGACATATTACCTAAATTGAGTAAAAGACAACAAAATGATGTTATGTTAGGTAATTATACAATTACAAACATCTATATAATGAAAACAGAGCAGTGTCAGACATAAACCTTAATCTATGGATGTCTGGTGTTCTAGATAGTGTATTCAGACAGAAGCAAGGCTACTCAGTAACTCATATAGAAATAATTATATATTCCATGGAGTGAATGTATTCAAAGTAAACATAAAAACGCTAAAAGGAAGAAGATAGAACAGGGACTTTCACCCATTGATATATATATACATGTTACTGGCATAGAATTATAAGGTTAACCTTATAAGACTCATGCATATTTGAATTTTGCATCTCAAGGCGCTTCTTACGAGCCTATTTTCATGAAAATCGAAACTGGTCATGTTGGCCAAATCGAAGTTTAAAATGCTTGTTTTTCCATAAGTAAAGAGTCATCTTCAGATTTTTGTTTTCTCAAAATATTGATTTTGTACTTATGGTCAATATGGGTAAGTATAGACGGTTTTTACACGGCAACGCTTGCAAATCTTCTCTAAGCCATATGTAGAGCGTCTGATAACAAGCTTGGTCTCAAATTAACCACAACAGTCGCCCTCGGTTTTTACCGTAGCCCTATATGCTGTTATAATCCAAAATATTGGGTACAATAAGCAAATGTAGTTTCCATTCTTGTTTCCCTACTTTTATAGCTATTCTGCTATTTTACGACATGTTCGCAATTAAGATCAATTAAGTTCAAAGAACTAGAACAAACATTTTTATTACTTCATGCGACCAGAGAATATACAACAGTTACTGCTATTGGGAGTTTTCTCGTAAAAAATAATTTTAATGTTGGTATTTTGTCTTGCGTATGCATGGCACATAGAAACCACGGTAATATTTCTATAACTTGTGTATAAGAAGCTCATGTGTGCTGCAGGTATGTGTTTCAAACCGCAAAATTCCATTGAGACCATTCGGTCGCATATTTCTGCTTTGATCCGCTGACATTAAATAGACTGAAATCTGAATTGTCAGTAACTTCCCAAGACTCCTAACGTGGCATGTCTTTTTAAACGGAGTGCATTAGCAAATGGAGTTTCATCAGGGCTTCGATATTTTAAAACAAATGATAATTAAAGATAGTTAACATACGCACTAACCAATTAGAGCCCTAATTACTTTTTAATTTATTTTAAGTTGACATCATATACATGTATAAATGTATGTCAAATACTTAAGTTGGCATGTTCGATAGATTTGTGTCAAACTTTTTGTGTTTCGTCAGATTTCGATTCTTTTTAGTTTGTTCAGTGATGAAATTGCGTGATATTTTGGGTGGAAAACTTGGTTCCCTTAAAATTACTAGTAGTTGAATTGATGCGACACACGTTTGGTGGTTTACGTTCATGTCTAATTGAGCGTGTTCATGAAACAGTTTTATTTGATACATACTTATGATATGATACATATGGATAGTACCTAGTGTATTTCATAACTTTTTGGACTATCCAAAACTAGGTAAATTGTTCCTATGCCTTGGTTTTATTTTTGTGCTCTCTAGAAAATTGACGTGTCCGTAGTTAATCTGTCCGATAAAAAGGTAGGAAAAGTTTTGAGGCTTATTATTTCTCTGATTTTCTTAACTTTTAAGGAGGTACGCGCACCTTTGATCTAACGATCGAATTTTCCTTGAAACGTCTTAAAATGACAGAACATTCTTCTAGAACAACATTGAAATCATAAAAATGATATGTCACCAGGCTCGTTTTCGACATACATGGCTTTCTAATGACCTACCATTATAATTTGTTCATTTTATCTATTTCCTGCATTTATGGCACAATTATGTTCTTTTTAAGATTATTACTATACGAAACCACTTTTAAGCAATGCATGATATATTATGTGTTCAATGGTCATTTCTATTGACATTAGTCACAATTCCGGCTGCCTGGTGAACAAATTCAGTATTTGAACATGATAAATAGTTACCCCACCCACTTGCAAAAAAGTGTGATTTTCAAACGATTTCAAATGAACGTCAAAAAATACCTAACGATCGAAAATAATTTAGAATTGGCCCTAAGTTTAGTATCAAATAGAACACCAGTTTAGTCAAATAAAAAATAGGGGTCACCAGCCTTTTTGGGAGCTGTGCATAAAAAAGCACTAATTATGAATAAATTTGCATAAAATTAACCTAATTTGCATATTGTTATGAAATAAATTTTTCTAAGAAATATTTCAAAGAGTGGCTACCTCTTATAACTAAACCATGCACTACATATTATATATATGCATATGCATTTGAACAATTGTAGGGACTTATTGTGAACCCATATTATTCACAATTTTGCCGTTCCCCACCCACTTTTTCATACAGGCAAAAAATAAAAAGTTAAAAATATCTAATTTGTGCGATAATATTTTGTTTATTTTTATTAATCAACATTCATATGCAATCATTGAAACTAAAATTCATGTTTGTTCTTATCTAATACGATTTTGAAATTTCGCGCATGCGCACAAGGCAGCTCGTACCTCCTTAAGGTATTATTTTATTCACCGAAATGTATCTGTGTTCCTAACATATTCTTTATTCATTTAAAAGTAATGATAGGATGCATATTGTGATTTACAAATCCAATAAGTTGGATTCCAGTTTTCTCGCATCACGGTCGAAGGTAATTTATGTCCCGTCTACAGACATAATGCGCGCTAAATATTAAAGTCTGAGTTAAGTTTGGAATCACTATATATCGCTATAATTGCCGGATAGAACGGTCCGAAGAATCTAGACTAATTAATACATATACCTATATTACTATTCTTTTTTTATTTAATGACAAACAATTTACATGGATAAATATATAAATTCTAGTTTGATTACTGTTTTCAATTTCAACGATATGAAATAACGTCCGCATCTTTATTGAAAACAAGTACACATATCTGCTATATTAACGCTGTTTATCTTTTTTAAAGATATTTCTTGTTTATTTTTCAATCGGTTCAGAAGGGGTCCTGTCCTCAGAGAAATTTTATAACGAACATTTTTGTCAAAATCAAAATGATGGAAAAGTAACTCTGAAAGATTTATTATAGAAAATACACCACAGTTGGAACTGTGTGTTTGTTGTTGAACGGTCGGAATATTTTTGACAACTACACTCATGTGCCAAATTTAAGTTCACAAAATACAAAAATTACCAAATTATTTGGTAAATTTACTCTGCTTAAACAGCTCAAACATATAATTTAGCCCTTACTTGACCGGGGAACCACTTGACTATGTTAACTATCATTAAGTAGAATTCCTAACAAAACCATAATGCACATTACTTACCTATGCTGTACATTCTCGGTTGCTAGGCAATTTTGGACCACCACTACAAATCTACTGCTAGTCCACTTGATAATGTTGCCATGGTAATAAAAACTAACTAACATTTAGAAATTAAAGTTGTCTTTAACAACAAAAGATTATAACTTTCAATAAAGGTTATTTGAAGAAAAATGTGAATTCTACAATGAAAAAAGCTAGCATTTAAATTTTGTTTCGCATTTTTTTTGCCTTCATTGGAATTGATCCCCGTTCCTCATGTAATTTAATTAAGCAATGTTCGCATATTGTCGATTAAAATTCCCTAGGCTGTCTATTGACGGCTCGTGTACATTGATGAAGTGCTAATCGGATTAACGCTGTATCATTATTAAATAAATACATCGCGCATGTCAATGTTGACCTTATATTTAAACTTTATAATTATGCTGTTTGTCTGCACTTCTTTGTCATCTTAATAAATAAACAACTAACAACCTTTTGTGCAGCAGTAATTTAAATATATTTACGAATAAACAAATTTTCGAAGCAAATCAATGACAAATGTATGCAACTTTAAAATAATCAATATAATGTTCATAACATTAGAAAATTACTTATACAACCAAAATAAACAACAACATATCACAATAATTGCTAAAATACTGATATATAGCCGATAAACTTTTGGCCGCAGGTACCTCGGCCAACCCATTCTGTGGCCGCAGATTTGGCCACGTTTTAAACATGTCCGATTATATTCTGTCCACTCAGTCATATTCACTTGTAAATTTCGCATGGATTTTTTAGAAACTTTTGATTGGCTTTTAAAGTAGGTCAATATTCAAGCTAGACAGCTAACGTTGAAAAACTGTAATGTAGATATTGCTTAGGGAATAAAAATTAAACAATAGAAAGTATGATATCTTATGACTTTTGCCAGTTTGTTGGATAAAACATATTTTTAAAACTTTCAAGTTTATTTAATTCCAGGATGTTTTAGTACTTTTATGGAGGAGAAAAGGATAAGCTATGTAGGTAGAACATGCCACTAATGAAACACATGGTCAGTCGTAAAGTGCTGCTGTTAGGATATTTCAAATAATTACATGACATTATAATTTAAAGCCGACTTCCAAGAATTTACGTTCTTCTCTCAGAACTAAAATACTTTAGATAGTCACCTTGATTTTCAGATGATTCGAACATTCAACTCAAGTCTATAACCACGGAACATAAAACACTGGTTTGTTTCATTTGAGTTACAAGTAAGCGTTATTGATTAGGGCAGCAAACAATTTACCATTCCCCGCAGACAGTTGACTGCAAATGGCGTAATTTATAAAAAGGGAGATAACTACAGATACTCGCAAATAAAAACCGTGTTACACCGATCAATGTAAATACGGAGTTTCCATCCTCGTACATCAGTGGTTAGTCAAGTTCCCACTCTGGTGAACGAGAATGGGAGTCTCAAGAGTAACGTAAAACCAGAAATAGAGTTGTCCGGAAATAAACTGTCCTTATGGAAAACAAAAGCTTTTATAGATGATGTTATGCAAAAAATAATAGTAGAAATTGAACCGCTGTATTCTTATTCTCTGACTATCACGCCATGAGCAAATATTAATTCATGAGTTTAAAAAATGTGTGATAACACAACCGGAAGGAATAAAAAGGAAAATAAATGAAAAGTGAGAAAGGACCATCAAAAACTATCTAGTTTATATAGTCAAATGACTATTATAAATTATGGTCTCTATACTTCATGAACTTCATGAATTAAACAGCTATATCTTCTACAAGAAAGGGGACTAAATGATACGGGCTACTACCGACCAGTTAGCTTAACATGTATTATGTGCATTTTCTTGAAAGAATAGTTAGAGAAAATTATGGTGAATCACATGAATTAAAATGATCTGTTCAGTGAGAAACAATTGACTTCATCTAAGGAAGATCTACAGTTCTACAACTCTTTGCCGTGATGGAAAATGGACTGAAATTCTAGACAGAGATAGTTCTATAGATCATGGAATTATATACCTTACACTAATTCCGTGGATAGGTGTAGTATACTGCGATTACATGACAGTTTTTGATAAAGCGTCACATAGGAAACTCATACATACTAAATATCTATAGATTTGGAGACAAATACATGAACTGGTTAGTAAGTTTCTTGTTGGCAAAAGGTTATAGTAAATGGCATGCAATCAGAGTGGCAACCAGTAACAAGTTGTATCCCACAAGAATCAGTGCTTGGAACCATATGCTTTCTGTGTCATTCATCAATTAAACCACCGAGAATTTACCCATCGACTGTGAACTGTACCTATATATTCGAATGACGCCAAGATTGTTCGTGAAACTAAACATAACAAGACAAGGAACTATTACAACAGGACATTTATACTGTATTGTATGATGAATGGTCCGATAAATGGCTACTCCGCTTCCATCCAGACAAATGTAACACTATGACAACCAGGAAAAAGATAGAACAAGAACGTTCATACAAACTCAAACCAGACTCAAATTTCATGGGAAAGAGCTCAGTTGAAAAGGACATAGGAGTAACAATAGATGACAAACTAGCGTTTGGAAAACATCTGTCCGAGAAAGTTAACAAAGCTAACTCAGTACTTGGAGCTATGAGAAGATCATTTGAGGACTTTAGACATCTCAATCTTCAAAAAACTATATACAGCACTGATTCGTCCATATATTGAATATGTCCATCCAGTATGGTGCCCATACAAGAAGAATGACAGAACGACTGTTGATAATGTACAATAAAGAACAAGAGCAGATGATTCCAGGCCTATATCACTTATGTTATGAAGACCGTTCAACCCTGAGCTTCAGACAAGTAAGGGGCGACAAGGTAGAATATTTAAATTGTTAAACAACAGGCACTACTACAAGTACTACTACAAGTACATGTACTACTTTCAAGAAAAGGATCTGCTCAAGCTTAATACAAGTAACATCACAAGAGAAAATTCGAAGACATTATTCATAGTTAGACAACGTTTAGACATTAGGAAGTATTCATTCAGTAACAGTGTTGTAGATACTTGGAATTCATTACCAGAAAGTCATTACTGTAAAGACTGTAATAACTTTTGAGAACAGGCTAGATAGATACTGACAAGGTCAGGAACTAGTATATAACTACGAAGCGTAAATCGCAACCGGTAGAGACAAAGAGTTTGAAGAGCTGGTGTCAGAGGCAGAGTGCCTACTACCAGGATTCATCTAACGAAATCTAAGGTAAGGTATGAGGACATTACGATCGTGTACTTAGTCACCTGTTTGTGTTGATATTTTTCAGGCATTTTCTCTGAACAATATTTCAATTACCCTTTATCACGAAGCCCGTAAGAGGACAATATGTCAGAACACGACAAAACATTGACCTGTTATTTCCATCATATGTCATTGTGACCAAACCACATTATTTACAAAGACCTTAATTGAAGGCCTACAGCCCGTGAAGAAGAAAATCGACAACCAATCAAGCTCGATACCATTGATATACTGACGTACATTTAGAAGTTTCCTGGAGATTGTTGAACTTCAGGAAGTAAAGTACAATGGATTAACAAAAGGTAGGCAGAAACAAAAAAAAAATTTATCAGTAAAAAATGAGAAAAAATGTCCTATTGATACGATGTATAGATTTTCCTTTCATTTCCAGAATGAATTCTGTCATTATCCGGACGTGGGTTGAAAACGGATGTTTATTTAGTTGTTCATTGACAATTTCATTTGGTTTTGTCGGATATGTTACAATTATTGAGTGTTAGTTATCTCGATGGTGTGTTTCACCATTCAGATGTTTTAATGAAAAGAGTACGTATGATCGGGTCGCTTCCGTTTTAGGATATACGTTTGGCATAAACTGCTGACTTTATGGCAAACATAGCAGTACGCTACTATCGATCGGATCCAGACTATTTACCATGGCCCAGAAAGTTGGATATGATTGCAGTACATTTAGATAAAACAACCCGGGTGATAGAATGACCCAGTCTACGTTTGTTTTCTGAATTTGGCATCGTAAGTTTTCAAGGTTGTCAAGTTCAAAATACCACGAAACAGAAAGTGACCTGAGCATACTGATAAATGGCTTCCGCTTCGACTCTAAGTTCATCGGTCATCGGAACAGACATTGCTTGGGTCGTCTAAGTTTTTTCTTTTTGCTCTATATTGTTCGTGTTTGTTCAAGAATTTCTGAATGTCTGGATTCATAGTGGAACAAATTCACTAAGTCGATGTGTTTTACTGTTACATGTAAACGCATCTCATCTGTTGTTTTGAGCAAGCTGTAGCATTGTTTGGTCATTCATAATTGAGTCAAAAGATCAATTGAACATTTGTTATCAAGTTGTTTTACAAATGTAAAACAAATGTTTACCAGTTGGTAAACTCTGGCTAACGTAAGACATACTGTTATGTTATTTTTGCCTTAATGGCAACAGGAACATCCATTCATACATTCAGTATGTGCGTTTCCGAGTACGTAAAGAATCCTAAATCCCAGCTAAGGCTTATCATTTCAGAAAACTATTCCTTTATAATTATGTTCTAAAATCGTAGATCTTTCAGTCATATACTTACGTATAGTGACTAATTTGTTATTTGAAATATATGTTGCCAAAATCTGTTTATCGGTTGTAGGCAAATAAATAGAGAATAATAGGTAAGTGAAGTGGAAGAGTAAGTTTATTTGGCAAGGCGGAGGCTGAAGTAACTGGATAATACATTTTCTCTATTTAATGAAAGTTTGATACCATGTGTAGTTTATCTATGATTCTAGCACCTAACCTCAGACAGTATTCATGTTCGGTTCCTATGTATGCACTTGTACGGACAAATAATTGAAGTCAGATGATTTATTTTGTGGTCAATTCCCATGTTCTGCACTGAAAGGCACTGCATTGTATATTAAAATTAAATTGATGACTAATGCTGATTTTTCTTTTCTTTTATTAGTTATCTCTTTTAGGCGTTGTTGATAGATGCCATTGAACCAAGTCATTGTGAAACTAAATCGTGTGTGTGTGTCATTATAATGAGGAAACGTCTTTACATGATTACAGCCACTCAGTAGACATTATACAAATGTATATATAACTGAGTATTATTTGAAGGTATAGGTTAGCCTTGGTCTCATTACTTCCATGTAGAATATCATAGTCTGCTGGAGGGGGAAATATTGTCACAGATTAACATCTGGTCTCATTACTTCCACGTAGAATATCATAGTCTGCAGGAGAGGGAAATATTGTCACAGACTAACATCTGGTCTCTTTACTTCCACGTAGAATATTATAGTCTGCAGCAGAGGGAAATATTGTCACAGACTAACATCTGGTCTCTTTACTTCCACGTAGAATATCATAGTCTGCAGCAGAGGGAAATATTGTCACAGACTAACATCTGGTCTCTTTACTTCCACGTATAATATCATAGTCTGCAGGAGAGGGAAATATTGTCACAGCTTAACATCTGGTCTCATTACTCCCACGTAGAATATCGTAGTCTGCAGGAGGGGGAAATATGTCACAGATTAACATCTGGTCTCATTACTTCCACGTAGAATATCATAGTCTGCAGGAGAGGGAAATATTGTCACAGACTAACATCTGGTCTCTTTACTTCCACGTAGAATATCATAGTCTGCAGCAGAGGGAAATATTGTCACAGACTAACATCTGGTCTCTTTACTTCCACGTAGAATATCATAGTCTGCAGCAGAGGGAAATATTGTCACAGACTAACATCTGGTTTCTTTACTTCCACGTATAATATCATAGTCTGCAGAAGAGGGAAATATCGTCACAGACTATCAATCTAGACGCTGTTGTTAACGCCTACATGATCATTAGTTGTGGTATATGTTCAAGCGCTTTATTACTCTGAAACATAAACAGGTGTTTGGCATAATAGCCTGACGACGGAGACCAATTAAGCAACGTGATATTACATGCGGTCATCATGCCATTAAACCAGAATTGCTCGAGGTGGCCACGGTTTCTCTCCCTTGACACCCCCTTCTTGTTGTGTAGTATGGCACAGTGTTGTTTGCATACAGACATATGCATTCTAATAATTCTACTGCTTTCAACGGAGACAAATTAAGCATCCTTATTTGAAAGTAACATTTGATTTGTTGTCTTAATATCACATTATTGCTAACACTGTCGATTATTAATCGTGATATTACAGGCGGCACATCATGACATTAAACCAGAATGATGTAGACATTGCATGAGATGACCGCGATTTCTCTCTTCTCCCCCAACTCTCCCTTGACACTCCCTCTCTATTGTGTAGTATGGTACAGTTGTTTTGCATACATACAAAGCATTGTATATCTACTGCTTTAAACTATCAATTGAAACTATAGATATGCATGTCCAGTGGTTCGAGGTAAACTGGAACCTTGCATCTGGACGTAATTATACTTTAGATAAACATGTACAGTAGTCCGAGGTGATAAACTGGAACCCTGAAACTGGTATTAACTAAAACTATAGATACACATGTACAGTGGTCCGAGGTACTAAACTGGAACCTTCAAACTGGTTTTAATTAAAACTATAGATAAACGTGTACAGTGGTCCAAGGGAAACTGGAACCTAGAAACTGGTTTTAATTAAAACTAGAGATAAACATGTACAGTGGTCTGAGGTAAACTGGAACATTGAATCTGGTTTTAATTTAAACTTTAAATAAAAATGTACAGTGGTCCGAGGAAAACTGGAACCCAGAAACTGGTTTTAATTAAAACTATAGATATACATGTACAGTGGTCCGAGGTAAACTGGAATCTTGAAACGTCATATCAATGGCTGGGTTTGGCGCTAACTACGAGTATATGGTCTAGTCTGCTTCGATTCTCTGCGCATTGCTAGGGTCTCCAGGCGTCATATTTGCGTTTGAATAGTTACCAGATGGCACAGATGAAACAAGAATGAAAGCGAACTAGCGATGGTTCGACCATAGTTTGACCACTGAAGGTTTTCGTGGTCTCTAGTTAAACTATGGTGACTACGGTTAGCGCCAAACCAAGCCCTAAATGTATTTGTCTTAATCAAGAGTTCCAATAGAAATGAAAGCAGACAAAATGAAATCAATTTAATTAATAGACGGTTCCATAATGACCGCCCTACTAGTGTAACACCTTTGAAGAACATCACGCCCTAAATTTATAATTGTTTGCATAAACTTCAGGACAGTATGCAAATTTATAATTGGAAAGGAGACGGCTTTCTAACTGTTCAAAAGTTCACATAAAAATCTTCCAGAGTTTGCATAATCAAGATATTTTTGTCACACAGGAGGGTGATTGTATCACACATAATGCGAGATAATGATATACAGTATTCCAAACATTCAAATGTCGTATAATGCAAACACACATCACCTACATACTTGCATACAAACACACGGAATGCTATAATGGCTTCTTGCATAGGTAATGTGTAATTATGTCAACCGCAGACATTTGCAAGCTTCAGCAACTCATTTAATCTGTCAATATTTAAAACTTTAAATGGGATACATTGATTATCAATACTTTCTCTACAATTCTCTACAGTTCATACATTTTGTCTCTACAAGCAACAACTGTACTACGTGACTGTGTTGGCTGGACGGGAACTCTTTATGAGGTGTATCAAACCATTCTGAAAAAGCCGAGCTTTCACGATTGCGATCAAACAACACTTCGGTAACTAACAAAACTTGACACATTTTCATGATAAAACAAACACAATTAACTATTACAGAAACATCATAGTATATCAGACGTACTCAGATAACTGTCTCCATGTTCATACACAGTTCCATGTTTATTAGTACCCTAATCACGATTATGCTGTGAACACACTCTTTGAAATTCTACGAAATCATTAAACATTCATAAACACTTGATATCTTGGAAATGCAAAGAATATTGATATATTCGTAGAATTGTACAGAGCAGCTATTTTCTCGGCTCCTTAATGGAATTCGTCAGGTATGTGATGAATGTAATTCGGGTAGTTGAAAATTGAATTTAGGCCTACTACATCTTGGAATACATGTGCCATTGTATTCTAAGATGTTCAATAACTTTCAATGATAAAACCACGGAATTTGATATCCTTCATATAGTTAAATTATTTAAAGCAAATAGGGAATATCTTTTCAGTGCATGCGATGCATAAAGATAATAACAAATTGGACACGACACGACAGACAACACTTAACAGAAACAACAGCTAGAGTACGAAAGGCAGAAAATGTGTCTGAATTGCTTGGGCTAGACGACTGGGAGAAAGAACAATACTTTTAATTTTGCAAGAACGGTCCATTTACAGCTCATCATTATGCTTCCTATTTCATCGTGCAATATGAGAGTAAAATGCCTAACCCCAAGCCTTTTTGACGGCAGGTAGTGTTGCTTGTCTGTAACATTGTCTTGTCGTGCCCTTTTATTGCTCTCTTGTTGCTTCTGATGGGACATTAAGTACTTTCTGTGCTACTCGATGGGTGTTAATTATATAATGTTTCATGTTTTACATTCTTTTATTACCTGTCACTGTGACCGTTTTGTTAGGGGGTATTGCATGGCGGGAAACTTTTATTTACACTGTCCTGTTCTAAAAGGTTGTCAATGGGTAAGTGTGAGGTTTGGTGCACAGCAAAACGTTTTAGCCACATGAGACATTTGTCGCTGGAAGCCCTTATTCAACCTCTTTATGTATGTTTTGTCCACTTTATAGTTAAAATAGAAAACTACTAAAATATTTGACCACCCAGCCTTTTTGTGAAAGTGTGTTAATTTATATGTGCCCTTATGCAATTTCTTGTCCAGCACAAGGCTGCTTCGTATCTATCAACAATGCATGTACACTGTATCTGTTGTGTGTTGTCCTTGTGTTGTGTGTTGTCCGTCTGTTATAGCCTTGTCATCTGGTTCTAGCTCCGGTTTGTTTGACTGACTGAGGCGGAGACGTTCGGGGTAGGATGTCGTGATTTTGTAGTTTCTAGTTTTTGAGTTGGACATTGTCACTGTATTTTTGTTAATATGAACTAATGCACAGCATATTTTTAGCGGACCTACATTATTTGTAACATGCTCATCTAGTACTGGATGATGCATAACTTTACAATAAATTGTTCGGTTACGAAGTTACGAACCTGGAGCCCGTTACCTAACCAAGCCGTTTCCAAAAGGCGCTACCGAGCGCTTTTCTACGTCTATGCAACCTACAGAAGCGGTCCGTTGCACAAGAAAGCGCTCGATAGCGGTTTGATACGAAATATTGGGTACGAAGTAACGAAGGACGATATGAACCTGCTATCGTTTGTCAGTCCGAATGAACATTTGTCAGCCCGATCAAAATGAAAATATATCTGTCTGTGGATAATGCACTTTTTTCAATTTGTTTAATTCTAGGTCTACTTAATTCAGGGGTAACTTATTTAAAAATGCATAATAAGTTATAAACACAGATAACAACTGATTTCAAATAGGCCTAATTTGATATTTTACCTTTTTATACAGCAATGGGTTGCATGAGTATATCAGACAGTACTTTTGTTCAAGAGAAAAGGCTATTTTCATTTCAATTAATCATATTAAGATTAAATATCAAACATCTTTAATCTTAATCACCTTTTCTTGTTAAATAAATCCTGTTGCAAATCCTCAAAACATAAAAGATATTCAGACGGAAAATTCCGGGTTTTATTGTATCCAATAACAACAACAACATGTAATTAGTTTTCGCGACCTTTATCCCGCGAATATTTTTACATTTGTTGACTATTTTGAAGAGATTTTTTATTACATCTCGGCGAGGAATTACGAAAATGCATTCGTTTTTCTTTCTTTACAATAACCTACAACTACGATGTGGAATTATCAGTCCGGTCCGGATACGTAAAGACCCGAAACGGAATTTATACTAATTGTATTGCAAAGGGAAGTAACATGTCAACTTCAACTTCACTTCAAGTAACCGAAACATGTGTCGTTTTTATTAGATTTTCTTAAGATTGGTTGATATTTCGCACATATGAACGATTCCCGCTCGACTTACTTCGTTATCTCAGAGTAATCATGTGTCTCATAACAGTTTGTAGCATCGTTTATGCACTGAAAATGTTAAAATTTCCTTCCGAAGCGGGGAAAAAATGGCTTCCGTTTTTGTTTCCAAACATTTAGGAAATAGCCCTCCCCATCTAGAAGATGGGTTGCACAGCAACCATGGAAGACTGATAATTATTATCTTTTTTAGACAGGGGCCTACACTAGTTTTTGAAATATTTTTAAACATCATTAAAAAATAAAAGAAAATTTATGAGCTGCCGAATATCGCATTTAAAAAAAGTTTGTTATTCTATTGGCAGCCATTTTTCAGTATCTTTGCTTCAGTGCGGGATTTTAACACAAATTTCCAAACCCATTAGTTTCGAACTCTGACCAAATCACGTGACATGTGTTATCGTAAAGCGGAACGACATCCGCAGGACTTACGGCCTGCGTATTGTCCGCTATAAAGTCGTGTTCTTGTGCTGTTTCTGTTGGTTCATTGTCACGTTCAGTTATGTGTTGTGAATTATGCCGTATAATTGTCGTATTTGATGTGTTTATGTTTTCTGTGTTCGACTGGTTACACTTAGCGTTGCCTTCATTGTCCGACTTTCTATTATCTTTTAAATCAAGTCTCCAGGATTTTAAAGGAAAAAAGTGGAGATGGGTGGGGTTCAATCAAGCATAAACCGCCATGCACTGGAATGGAATCCAAAAGGAACAAGAAAGAGAGGTCGAAATTAAGACTTACAAGCCAGTAAGTAAGTGTTCTACTGCTGCACATATTATTGTTTGAACGTTGTGCTCTTCTGTGTGACCATGTAAAACATATATCATAATTTTCAACCTAGTACTGTACATGATGGTGTAGATCTGTAACTACGGCGGTTGCATATTAATGCGAACTTACAGCTAGTTGCATGCTTGTAACTAAGCTGATGATTACGTGAGATTCCAGACAAAATCCAAGGTCGTATCTATAGCCTAGGTCCCACTGAGCATTTTTTGCCGAGGCGATGTACTCTCGAGAGTAACTAATGAGCTATCAAGATACGGGAACATGTTCCTCATGATCTAGGGGAAGCTTCGTGGAAGACATGAGACAGTTTGTGATGTCGGAAGGAATTGTGATGAATCGGTTGTATCGGAAGAAATCGGGAGAACATCGCCGATGTGGATTTCCTAAATGGGAACTAGGCTTATCGTCCACCATGTAGCGATTTTGGCAAATTTGTTAAGATACGCCCCTATGTAAGCAAACTCACTTACGATGTATCAGTTTTATTTTACAGTAATCCGAACAGTAAAATATTGAGAATACCTCTCCTTGTAGAGTCAATTAACACCAACTAATTTAGGACTTTGTGTAACAGTCTGACTCAGTCGTTTCAAAATCTGAACTCTCGTCCGTAATATGTCACGAATTCATATTTACGTAGTTGTAAATACATTGAGACATGCATCACGTAAGTATTCTTGTACATATAAATAACAAACGCAGTTTTGTACACCGTGTACCGACTACTTCAAGCATTTAGAAAGCACATTTGAACAGGTAGTTTTGGAGTAATTTAAAACGATGATAGATACCCTGTTTCATTATGCAGAACCCAAAGTACACCTTTGCATGACGATATCTCTTGCAATCTTCAAGTAAAAACAGCTTTATCACAGAACATGTCGTATGTTCTATAGATTGGATAACAGACGATGTTACAGTTCCATTTACCTAATGTAATAAAGTTATGAAGCTCATTGATAGATCCAGTTTAACCGGGAATAAAATATAATATACATAATTTCATGTTTAAAGTTACATCAAATGTAAAGCATACTCGTATGAATTCCTACAGTCGAAAACATGTTATATTTACATATATATTCGGTATATTGTAAGAAAGAAATTGGTATTTTGTGAAAAAAAAACTATTGCAATATTTTCGCACTTCAAATGCTGGAGTCTATGGTTTAGATGGATGACATTATGGACAAGTCGTTGTTCAATGTCATAGTGACTTCTAAAACTTCCAAACTTCCAGTTCGATGTCTAATAGCCGATGAACGGATTTCGCAAAAACTCGAAACTCACCCAAATAACACAGATGCACTAGCCATAATGAAAGATATCAAAATTTTATGGTATACCACTATAAGCCATTTTGATTTTAATCATTACGAAACAGAATGACGTCGACGATAGAAAGCATATTGCTAACAGTTACTGATTTATGTTTCTAAATGAAGAACGAGATACTTAGTGTGTGAATGACTCAAGGGACCTTCTGGGAATATCAAATGACATTTAATACTTAACAATTTTGTAACGTATTCCTTTGTGAACTGTGTTTTTATAACATTAATCTGGATTCTAAATTTCTATTTGTTTGTGAGCACAGTTTTCAACCATAATTGAATTGAGCGGGAGTACCTTAAATTTTGTATAAAGTATGGTTTACACACCCATGCGTAAACACATCAGAAAGCAATTAAGGATACTTAATTGAAAAACGAAACACAAATATATACCCAGTCTATATTACATATAACACTTTAGATGCATTTCTATATTCATTCCAAATAAAGGCTGCAAAAGATGGCCAAGTCTTGTCATCATTTATTCAACTTATCCAGTTACAAGTTAGACTCTCTCCTTATAAATAGTTGCCCGTGTATGGTAAAAATTGCTTTCTAGTTCCCTAGTGATTCGGCGTCTCTTTAAAACGAAAGCTAACTATACATTATACACCAGTTAGTATGCAATATTAATCAAAATTGACAATAGCGTTTATGATGGCATTAATTATATAGACAAGTTAAAATGAGTACACACTATATTATCAGTGAGTTTAGTGTTCAGTACACATACTTATAACATGTAATATACGGTAACATATGAAGTGACCATTTCACATGCAACCATTATATTATCAGTTTTCTACAAAGGTTATGCTTCGTTGCATCGCATACGATTTCCGGTACTAGAGAATGCAAAGTTTATTAGCTCAAGAATAAACCATTTGTCTTGCACAGAAAACGTTATAATCAACAACGCTCAGTGATTGGCTAGAATAATAATATCAGGCTTTATTTAGAGCGTATGTAAGGTAAAGTTTAGACTTGGAACAGTCTTTTCACTTCTTGACGTGGTAGTGTGCAGATGTAAGTTCATCAATGAATCCAATCATGACAAATATATTATCACACCTTAAGTTATAGTTAATTAATACAACTTATTCCATATTTGTAGTTTTCTGTGTTAAGACAATTGACATACTGAGGAGATAAGTTGTTAGTCATTTTATAAATGAATGTTACTACTATTAGAATTTGCGTTATTCCCTTCTTTGTGGAGGAGTTTCAAAACAGGTTCCCTTATTGAGATTGTCAATAGCAATAATTTTGTGTTAACATAATTGTTTTTTGGTTCATGAAAATGTTATCTGGTTTCATGATATTTATGAAATCCACCATTATTTTCACGAAATGTTTTATCGTTATGTAGTGACGTACTTAATATGCTTTCGTATTTTTGTCTTTACACATAGTATGTTATTTCAAACACAACCAGTGTACTTGCGTGTGGTGTTGGCGTTGACAAATATACGGTTTGCAATTTTCCCATTCCTTTCATGGACGCAGTTATTCAAGTCATACTAATGTCATCAAAAGGTTGACATGATTTCAGAATAGTACCGCTGGAAGTGTTAGTGAACAAAATAATATGATTTGTTAAATTGGGATCCACGAAGACCTTAATCAGCGAACATGCAAGTTAAGTGAAAATACACTGAACTGATCAGACACTGAGATACGTTCAAGTGAAGAGAAAGGCACTGAACGGCAATTACTTAAACCAAAACGGGACAAGGAAAGGAAAGAAACGGGACAAGCAATGGAACAAATATGGAACTCGGAATGAAATGAAACCCAGAATTGAATAATACCCGGGATGGAATAATATTAGGAACATGGAACAGAACAACACATGGAACACGGAATGGAACAAAATATAGAACACGGAATGCAACAAAATGTGGAACACGGAATGGAACAAAATATGGAACACGGAATGGAACAAAATATGGAACACGGAATGGAACAAAATATGGAACACGGAACAGAACAAAATATGGAACACGGTATGGAACAAAATATGGAACACGGAATGGGACGAAACAACGGATCAGACACAACTATTCATAGAGTGTTGCTTTTAGTATACATTTGTACTTCTCAACGTGTCTACATATCAACAACATATAAACAATAAACTTTTTGACGGTGTATCTATAATGTCACTATGGAGTCATCAACAACCGATAACGGTCTCTGAAGCGAGAATCCGCAGCACATTATATGAAACATAACGCACGTTTCTGTCAAAAAAAATTCAGTATTACGCCGGTGAAAAAATATGTATTATTATAAACGTATTATGTAACAATTTTATAATGTTGGCATATGACAATTATAGCATGTTCGTTTTTAAAGATTTCGATGTTTATTAGCGAACTCGTTGTACCCATTGTTCCAAAACTTATGCGAAAACACAAAGTACACGTTTGTATGACGTATATATACATATGTATCATCTATATGCGATCTGCAAAGTTAAAAATGTTTCGCGTGCAAGAAACATTATCACAGAACTGATAGAAAATAATTAATTTTAGCTGGGAAAACACAATAACACAAAACGTTAACAATGTTACTGTTTAACGTACGTAATGTCATACAGTTGTGGCCGTTACTAATAGAGTTATTGAATGAAAGTCAAGATTTTCAGTTTTGAGAATAAAATACGTTTTAAGTTACACAACACACAACATGTAAGCCAATCATTTAAATAATTCGTGCGAAATATTTACGAGCGCGACATTTTATATTTCATTAGAATCGGTATATTGTGCGAAAAATTCGGAATACTGTGAGACAAATGCTACTGCTTCGTTTAATGTCATTGCGGGCAATTCGTTGTTGATGATCATAGTGTCTTTAAAAAATCCGAACTCCTAATTCGATGTCTAAAACAGACATCAGTTTTTTCCGAACATAATTACAGTTTATCTAATACTCTCAGCACATAGTACATCTGATATGAGGTACAGAAGCGATAACAAAGTACATATACACATATGACAAGGCTGTGTAGTTGAAAAATAGGTAACAATAGAGTGTAATCAATGTGGTTGAAAAAGGTAACAATAAGATGGAATCAATGTTACAGTGTAAGTGTTGAGTTGCATTGCAAGTTGCATCAGAAAGGTTGACAGTTGATGGCATGTCAAGTTAAACATAAAACCACTCAAAATATGAATCACAGAGAAACAGTATGCCGTCGATGGTAAAAAGCATATTGCTTACAGGTAATGATTTATGTTTCTAAATGAAAAACAAGATACTAGTACATGTGTACTTTGTATGGGAATTACACACGGAATATTCTAGGAACATGTTCACAAGTCTTTCGGTACATAACATTTTAGACGCTTTTCTATATTTATTCCCATCATGCGTAAGAGGCCAAGTCGTTTCATTATTCATTCAACATATCCAGTTACAAATTACACAATTTCATTATAAATATTTACGCGTGTTTTGTGGCAATTACTTTGTAGATCCCGTGTGATTCGGCGTCTCTTTGAAATAAAAGCTCACTATGCATTATGCACCAGCTACTCCGCTAGTATGAAATACTAATCAAAATTGATGGTATTCATTAAATGAGTACACACTTTATTGACAGTGAGTTTAGTATTCAGTACACATATGGTTGTAATAAGGGTAAAATATTAAACGACCATGACACATGTAATCATACTATCAACAGTTATCTGCAAGGGTTTCGAGGTCTATAACTAGTGAATTGTGGTAGTGAAGAGATAATTTGTCACGTCATTCTATAAATAATGCTTCTACTAATAGATTTTGTGATTTCTCCTCCTTTGTTGTAGAGTTTCAAAACAGGTTTCTTTAAAAAGATTGTCCATAGAAATAACTTTTGCGTTAACATAGTTGTTTTGTTTCATGAAATATAACCTGGTTTCATGGTATTCATTAAATCCACCATTGTATTTTCACGAAATTTGTAATAGTTACGTAGAAGCGTACGTATGCTTGCTTCCGTACTTTTGTCTTTACAAATAGTTTGTTATTGTAAATACAATCGGTGCACTTGCGTGTGTTGTTTGCGTTGACAAATACAAGGATTGCAATTATACTAAGGGTCATTCAATATTTAGAATATAACCTACATTATGAGCCAATGAAAACGCCGCATTTTCGCGGTTAAATGAAAATTTAATCATTAAAATTTTCTCTTAACAGTCTTGCGTTGGCGCTAATTTCTATCGGCCAATCAGAATGCAGAATGTTATATTCTAAGTTAGTTAGAACATATTAAGTAAATTTTAATGACTAAAAAGGTCTCGCTTCGCTTCGCTCGCTCCGCCCTTTTTAATCATTAAAATTTACTTAATATGTTCTAACTATAACATAATGCAAGCTATCACATAAATTACTAGATGTATGATTAATTGTTCAAGTATTGTCATAATTATTCAAGTATCTTTCCTGGTCGTCAGTGATCGACTTTCATCCTTCCGGCATATCTTCTATTCCCGTTGCTAGGCAACTACGCACATACACATAATAAATCAGCTTTTGTAAATGTCTGGAAATCGGCGACAGCTGATTAGATACACTTGTTTGAAAATGATGTTTACAATTTCTTGCATGATTGTTGTATTTAACCAAACAAGCTGACAAAGTTATTTTTGATTTCCACTCATTGAAGTTATGGTATTACATGAGAGAACATGAGACAAATGAATGTTCATTACAAAAACCGATAATAAGTTAAAGGCGTGAATAGCTTTTATCACGCAATAAGAAAATAAACATCCGTTATACTTCGGCTTCGAAATGAATAGGTTTGTCATCGCAAGACCAATATACTTCAAACGGCACCATCGCTGTATATTCCTGCAAAAAGGGTGAGCATTTTCATACGTATGCGAAACTGAAGTTGTATTGAAAACAGCGAATATGTTGATAAATTAATGCTTTGCCAATTTTCATGAAACGAACTTTAACACCGATTCCAATAGTTTAATTCGAATGAACTTCGATTCTTAGAATACATGCTACTAGATTAACTATACCACAAATGACATTTTATGGTGTGTGAATGACTCCATTCTTCGTCATAAGTGTACATATTATAACTCTTATTCGATATTCGCGTTAACGAGGCGAAATAAATTACGGTATTGATGGTATAAAAGGATTAAATCAAAATTAACAATCGGCAAAGGAATCAAGTGATAAAACCTCTTCAAATGACAGTCTAATTTTTTTATCCCTATCATATATTGTACGGTGAATGGATTTGAGTCATTTAGAATCGTAAATAAAAAAGTGTTTCTCGCACTGTTGTTCCAAGCGCAAACATCTAATTTCCGATTCATTTAGACTAGAAAAAGGAAGAGTCTTATTTACCCAAGGACACAGTTCGGTATTATAATGTACAAAAACTATACCGTAACGGTTATAGAGCAAGGCGAAGAACAAATATTGGTATTATCTAGTAAAAGCAGCCGAAAAACGATAAAATAATATTATGACACACAGGACAGTTTTGAGTGATGAAATAGCAGAACATTTTAGTGTGCTACTTCATACGAATTCGCTGTTTGGTCCTTGTTATGTTTAAATTATTTTCTGTTTATCTTACTGATGTAGCTAATTCAATGGTACATGAAATATAGGGCAGCCTTTTAGTAAGTGGCCAATGGTGATTTTGTAACATTTATACGACCACTCGTGTTAGAAAATAGTTATATAAATTACAAAAGCAATCCATTCAAGATAGACATTTACATCAACGCACTACACGCACTAATCAGGGAAGTCGACAAGCTTGGTATGAAAATTGCAATTACCATGTCCACACACTCTCGCCAACCGCTTTCGATATTTATATCTTGTCCGTGGCCAATGCTGGGAGAGAATCTGTGATTGATTGTAACCATACTAACTTGGGAACGATATGATATTACAATATATATTCGCTGAATTAACCGTGTGTTCATTTTACTTCACACGATATTGTTGAACATGAGATATAATATATACCAATTAGCTTCATCTACATCTACATTGTCGGTCAAGTCATGTTGACTCCTTTTACCTCTGATTACCTTTTACTAAAGCAGCTACACTTTTCAATATAATGTTTAAAATAACATTATAACTGACAACAAACTTGTTCCTCAATTCTTGTATTACAAATCTATGTTTTATTTTCGATAATTTACCAATGCAATAACAACTCACATATGTGTTTCGTCATAACAAAACTAAAGTTGTGTTTGGTACGCAAATATCGATACGAGTGACTTTGTGTTTAATGATCTAGCAAACAACAAACAAACTACATATACTAGTACTGTGATGTTTGTTGCCATGGTCGGATATGTTCATGGTCTCAAAATGAGGAATAACAGCTACTTGCATGTATTAGTTAGTGCTACATGTAGTTGATATATAAGTAATTCAAGAACAAGTTAGATTTTATCTAATTGCTAAAATATAGCGGTATGGCTGATTTGTCCAAACCCCGAAGTGCATATACTCATTGACGGTGTATCAATCTTTGTTTGACAGTAAGTCGGAAAGTAAACCATTGAAAATGTCTCTGCTTGTAGCGTAAAAACAATGTTAAAACCAACTAATTAAGGATTTTGTTACTCAGTTTAACCGATTCATTCGTTTCAACATTGGAACGAACTCTTGTTCCTTCGTTATCAGTCACGAATTTCCAGTAGACTAAACCTATAACATTTATGTAATTTTGAATATACTCAGACATGCATCAGGTAAGTATCATTGTATTTACACATCACACATGACATCGTCGTAAAACAACTATTGCAAGTATCTACAAAATGCTTTGGTTTTTGCAGCACAGAAAAATGTAAAGTCGCTGCTAGTTACATTAGCATAGATGAACCCAACAAACTTCTATAACAACTCAAAAGTCATACACATGAGCTTGCTCATTCAAGGAACTGTCCTTCATGCAGAATAAACAGAAATTTAAAGAAAAAGTTACACATCGCAAATTTGTCTCCGATGCCTTGATTATTTGCTTTGAATTCAAAGGACAATCATGAATTCATTTGAGATTAGTATTTGTTTTGTATCCAATGTTAGACTTTTAAGTTTTAACTGAAAATGTGAAATTTCCATGACGTCACTATGACGTCTCTTAAGCTAAATTGTCCACGGCAACAATATGAAACATAACGCACGTTTCTGTCAAATTTCAGGACTAAGTCGTTGAAAATATTATACACGTTAATATGTTGACATATGATACATTTATAGCAAGTTCTTTTAAGATATCGACGTATAAAAGCGAAATCACTAGACCCCTGTTCATTACTTATGCGGAAACCCAAAGTACACCTTTACACTCCTAGTTCGATGTCTAAAAACAGACACACGGATTTCGGTAAAAACATTAACATTATACATGTACTTTGAAAGGGACACAAATGCCCTTTTAGCGGTTTCGAACAACAAGGAAGGCTTAAGAGTGGAAATTTTATCTTATGCTACTTTAAGCCATTTATCTTTTCATCACAGCGAACAGAATTACGATATGAAGCATATTGCTAACACTGACTGATTTATGTTTCTTAATGAAGAACGAGATACTTGGTGCACAGGCCTAAGAAATTATATCAGTTTTGGAATCCCCATCATCCGGTTATAACTATTCCCTTGTACACGTAATAATAACCGGATGTCGGGGAATTTCAAAACTCTGCATTCTATAACAGAGTTTTGAAATTCCCCGACATCCGGTTATTATTACGTGTACAAGGGAATAGTTATAACCGGATGATGGGGATTCCAAAACTGTTATAATTTCTCCGGCCTGTGCTTGGTGTGTAAATTGGGGACATTTCTGGGAATATCAAATTGTATGATAATCGTTAAGTAACGTATTCCTTTGTGAACTGTGTTTTTATAACATTAATCTGGATTCTAATATACATTTTTGGTTAGAACAGTTTTCAACCATGATTGAATCGAGCGAGAGCAGAGTACATCATATAATTTACACACGTATACACAAAAATATGATTTAATAATAGATTTAATTTAAACCAAGTAATAAGTAAAACTTCTCACAGACAGTAATAGATTACTTAGCATTACTTAAATCCCTGCACGACATGAATTGATTTACTTAAAAACAATTACCATGAGTAATCTTACAAAAAAGTTAATTACTTACAACAATTAAAAAGTTATAAATAGTGTGTAACTGCATGTATATCCATGGCTGAGCGCAATACTGGTCCAACTAACTTTTTCAAAACATTTTAGGAGAGACAAAATAGACAAAAGGCTAGCACGAGTGAACATTTAAATCTCTGTGATCACACGTGAAACAAAATTTGATCTTTACCAAAATCAACACATTTTCTTTTAATTATATGCTTCATTTTCTCGTGGCACAGCAATTGCTTAATTGAAAAAATGACGCTTAAACTAGAAAGTTACGACATGATGGCGCCATAATGATGAAATGCATGCTTTGAAGCCCTGCATCGTTAACGTTACGTTTCTTTTCTGTATGGTAATGGAACCGGGTTTTTAAACAGTGAAACTTGTTAGTTTAACTGATAAAACTCTATAATCCATTTATAAGCTATAATAAATGGGTTCAGTCTTTAGTTAGCTTACAGAATTATATTTAATATACATTCTAACTTTATTTTTGTTCAAAATTGGGTTTTATGCCCCAACAAAAGGTTGTGCAACAAACATTAACTATAATAGGAATATCAGTCTGCATATCTTGAATTGTTGTGAACCATGGTATTATGGCCCTTGAAATGCTGAAATTTGGCTTTTTCATACATAACTCTAAAAGTCTTTGAGCTTGTCAGCAAACTTCATGGAAATATCAGTCACTATGAGCAGACGGGCATCAAGGGCTTTTAATTCAGTAATTTAGTTCACCTTTGCTTTAAGTACAGAAATATTAAAGTTAAGTTATTAATATAATAACATTATATCTGTTTTTGTCATATTTAAGTAATTAATTTACTTATTTTTAATTCAGTGTAAGTAAAATAAATAAAACAATTAAGTAAATTGAAATTACTAAAATCCAATATTTTAACTACTTGAATTAAATAATTACTAAAAGTAATTCATATTACTATAAGTAATGAATTACTAAGTATTACTTGCAGTAAACTTCAAATACTAACAGCGGCGACAAGTTTTTATACTATAAGTAATACTTCGTTTAAGTACTGTTTTACTCATATTAAGTATTACTTAGTAATATTTTTGTGTGTACGTACACACAACAGACAACAATTAAAGATACTTGATTGCAACAGGAAACACAAAGATATACCAATTCTATTGATACGTAACAGTTTAGACGCATTGCTATATTAATTTCGAATAAACAGTGCGGTAGAGACCAAGCCTTTTAATTATTTATCTATTCATCTTATCCAGTTACAAATTACACAATCTCCTTATAAATAGTTATGCGTGTATCGTGAAATTGTTTCTAGTTCCCTTGTGATTCGGACGTCTCTTTGAAATGAAAGATAACTATGCATTATGCCCCAGCTTGTATGCAGTATTAATCAAAATTGACAATAACATTTATGATGGTATTAGTGATACAAGTTATAATGAGTATATACTTTATTAAGCGTCAGTTTATTATCCACTTTACATACTTATAACATGTTATATACGGTAGCATATAAAGTGACCATTTCACATGCAACCATACTATCAATTTTTCAATGCAAGAGTTACCAGACCTAGACATATTATAACCTGACAAAATATAAATACGACCACATACTGTCAGCAGTTTTCTAAAAGAAAAGTGTTATTTGACGTTGAATTGTTGCTACCGTGCAAACATTCTGTCAGCAGTTTTCTAAAAGAAAAGAGGTTTTTGACGTTGAATTGTTTATACCATGCAAACATTCTGTTAGCAGTTTTCTAAAAGAAAATAGTTTTTTGACGTTGAAATGTTGCTACCATGCAAACATTCTGTCAGCAGTTTTCTAAAAGAAAAGAGTTTTTTGACGTTGAAATGTTTTTACCATGCAAACATTCTATAAGCCATTTTCTAAAGTATAAGGATAACTTGAAGTTCAAATGATGCTACCGTACAAAAATTCTATCATAAGCTGATTGCAAGGATTACATGTAGGAATACAAAACATGCTATCAGCTGATCCTAACTATGCTACATGAATTAGAGAGAATTATATCATATTCGATGAAGACCACATGTAGTCATATACTGAATTTAGTTGATGAATAGTTTTGTCTGAGCAACCTGTAATTGGTATTATACGTATTTAGCCCATTCCCGAAGGAATATATTCATAATGCTGACATACATTCGAAGAAACAAGAACGCGCACGCACACTTATCACGCACGTATCTCAAGATACAACAGTATGGTTGTACTAATCAACAATACTAAATTGATACATTACATAGATTCGGTAATGTATGGTTTTGATGGCATACAAAATGTTACCCTGACTATTAATATCTCGCGAATATTTTGGCATCCCCTAAATATTTAACTTATCATATGTTGTTACAAATATGTCAGCAATACAATAAACCGCTAATAGGGGATCACAATATTGTTTGGTGAAAAATCACTCTTAATTACTCAATATTTTTACCTATAAGGTCTTCGTCAGGAGAATGTAACACTTAAAATTATTTACATTATTTAGCTGTGCTAGTAGCATGAATGCATATCTTGTTCCCGCAATATTCAAAGATATGACGTCATGATGTCACGACAACATGTTTCATTTGGCGTACTTCTCTAGAATTTAGTCCAGCATGGAATTTGATGTTAAGTTTATTGATCCAGTCACTCTCTTTAATGAGGCGGATTGACTTGGACCGGTAACGAACTTTTCCAGAATAGATACTTAATTGCGTACCCTTACTATTAAAATAAAAAGATACCACCCTTATACGTCGAAGTATTGAGTAACTAAGAGTGATTTGTCACCAAACACAATTAGTGTACTTTAGTGTGATGTTGGCGTTGGCAAATATAAAGATTCCTACCACGGATTCATTGGTTCCAGTCATACTAATTAGCAATGATTCTCATACAACTATCAACTGGTTGACATGATTTCAGACTATCACACGTGAATTATGCCTGTAACGTGGTATTTATTGAAGACAATTAGCATTTAGATATTGTTTAATGGGTTAGCGAACGAGATAATGTGTGATTGAAATGGGATCTACGAATAACACAAATACCTTAATGAGCGAACATGCAAGTGAAGTAAAAGGCACTGAACTAATCAAACATTGACTTATTCTGACAGTATAAATTAAAAGGCACTGACCGAACGGAAAACGGAATGGAACAACATATGGAATACGGAATGGAACGGAATCAACTGGAATAAAATATGGAATACGGAATGGAACGGTTCACGGAATGGAACACAATGGAATACGGCATGGAACGGAACATGTAATAGAACAAAACATGGAATACGGAATAAGACGGAGCGTGTAATTGAACACCGGATCAGATCTTGAAATGTTCATTAAGTGTTTCTTTCTGTATACATTATATTTCTGATAGTGTCTACATATCCAGGAAATATGTTAGAGAAACATAGACTGTGTGCTTACTTGAATCACCATGCGTATCAAACTATGTGATAGAACGAAATATCGAGGAAAATAGTAGCGAAACCTTCCACTCCTGTGTAAGAGGTTAAGTACATACGATGCATAATTGATTCTAATGTTCATAACCACGTTTTACCATAAATAAAGATACAATGTTTGATTCAAATGAACGATACTTTTTTATCGGAAACATCAACAATATCAGTAAATCGAAAGTACTTCCTTGGACGAAGACTACAGACATATATATATATATATATATATATATATATATATATATATATATAAGGTACAGTTTAAATAGTAGTCACATGTGAAAAGGAGGACGCGAATAGTCAGTCACATACGATTTGGACATTTGTCGAGTTGTATGGGAATTGAATCAACGCAGCGTATGATGCTTCCTTAGAGATTCGACATGAATACAATTCTCATGTGACAGTCTGAGGACTCTGTGATATGAGGGCTATAGTTACTGGGATATCTTAAATTTGCGAAAGGTTACGATAGTTATACTAGTTTGATGCATCTGTACGAGCATTGGTTGCTTGATAAATGGCGTTGGTGTTACTCCCACGTGGGATTTCCGTTAGGCAGAATTTATAGTTTAATTTCACTCTCAATAGTAATGGAGACGAGTTCCAATTATGATTTGAAATATCAGCGGCATGATACGCATTAGTCCAGTTTGTACGTTTTTGACTTACATAAGCTGCACATACGTGCTAACCGTTTGCGTCTATATACCTAGCTTTTCATGTGTGAAATTGATTACTTTAAATGCCAATAAAATATTAAAGTGAAACATCTGGTACTTTCTAGCGATGTTTTTACTTGGTATAACAAAGGATGAAACCCAGACTCATTGAAGCAGGAGTTGACTCTTCAATGCGCCATTATTCCCGATTGATTATACACGCTTCCTTTTATACTGGGCTTATATTTAAGCTAGATTGCGCCTACCATATTTTTTAAAGATATATTTGCCTTCTTTCTCCTTTAGCTTAGCTAGTTCCATGCTCATATGACCTCACTCGCAGAGAAACAGTATATTTAATGTTTAGCATCAATGTTCTTCTTCTTGTGGATTAGGTTTTGTTGTTACAGAATATTCCGTGTTATAAATCAGTTTTTTAAATGTCTGGAAATCGGCGACAGCTGATCAGATACACTTGCTTGAAAATGATGTTTACAATTTCTTGCATGATTGTTGTATTTAATCAAACAAGCTGACAAAGTTATTTTTGATTTCCATTCATTGAAGTTATGGTATTACATGAGATAACATGAGACAAATGAATGTTCATTACATAAACGATAACAAATGCTACAGGAGTGAATTGATTTTAACACGCGTTATGCATCGGAGCGTTTTGTCACCGCCAGAGCAATATACATCAATTAATATCATCGCTACATATAACATTAAGTGGTGTATGTATTGAAAACAGTGATTATGTTGATATTAGGTTTTGCCAAGTACCTTAAAATGAATATAGATATATTTCAATATTTTAATTCTTAAAGTACACGATGTACTTTCTACGGACAGCAATGAAGTTTTATATGGTGTGTATATGCCTGAATTCTCAACAAAGCCTTTTCTCGAATCGACTCGCGTTAACGAGGCGTAACAAATACGAGTAAGGGGTCAAGATGATAGAAAGGGAAACAATCAAATTTAAATATTCGCGCTGCTGTATAGCTTTGAGATATTATGAACCGTAAACAAAACAGTGTTTCCCGCACTGTTGTTCCAAGCACAAACGTATACATCATTAAATTTCCGATCGATTTAGACGAGAAAAATACCAGAGGACACAAATAAGTCTCAGAATGGCAGTATAATGTCATATACAATACCATTATAGATCAAGGCCAAAAACACATGCTGGCATTATCTGGATAATTCAGCAGAAAAAGATACAAATGCTATCATTCTGGGTGATGAAAGAAATGTCCTCCATAATTGAGCGGGAATTAACAGTAGAACCTTGTAGTGTGTATAACATTTCAACATTCAACAGAAAGTGCATTGGCATATGTAGCACTGATATAATTTAAATTTACTGTATTAAAAGGTGATGCCTCGCAGATTGGGCAATTGTTTTTACATGTCTTAATTTCCTACCGAACCAAGTATTTATGTAAAAGAAAGCTACTGACGGTTGCTTTATGAACGATTTATGGCAAATAAGCGATTGAAACCACTCTTGCTAGTCTGCACTCAGTATCTTTCCTTATGGCCCAGAGTTTCCTTCCAACATGCTTTGTGAATTATGTAAATCACAAGTGATCGAACTGTAACATCAACAAACTACAGCGTAAACATCAGTGAGAAATACGGTTCATTTTGCAATGTGTTTTCCTCGAATGCAAAACATACAGGTAATTTAAGTGATTTAGTGTTAATTCTATAGCGTATTTTAAAATACCCTGTAGAATTTTGGATGTAAACATACTAAATAAATTCAAAATGCCGATGTTTCCGAATTATTTTATGTATCAGTGTCGTTGTTTATGCCATATACAGGTGAAAATACCAATATTACGCGAAAATTTGACAATTTTATTTTATTTTTGCAATACATCAATATGTGAGGCAGGACCTTTAAGTCACTCCACACGAGTTCGCTGTTTGGTCCGGGGTATGTTTAATTTGTAATATTTTCTTTTTAACCTTACTGAAGTAGCAAATTCAGTTATACATGACAAAGTGTTGCTTTTTGGCTGTTAAATACAGTTTAAAATTGTAAAGTTGGCAGTTGTAATTTAGTAATATTGACTACGTTCTGTTTTGAATTCAGACGACAACTTGGATCAGACTATATTTATATATGCATGCGTAAATATGTAATTTTATGTTTCACAATTGTGTTATTATTTTGTAAACTATGTATCCCTTCTCCGCTGTATGACTTAGTTAACTATCTTTCCATGTTTTCATCCCCCACCAATCACTATCCGTTTCTCTTTTCCTGACTGTAACTGTAGCGTTGCCATCCATATGTAATGTTATTCTATCATTATGATACGCATAATTCGCATGTCCACAGACTGCATTTTGCTTTGTCTCACTTTGTTTTTGTTGTCGTTTTATCTTAAAATGTACATTTATACTTGCCGTTGCCATGTTTGCCATATATGTTTTGTAGTAATGTATGTATATCTGACAGGCCTTTGGCCTATAGATACTTTGAAAATAAACTTACTTACTTATAAAACATGTAATAACGTTTTATTACAAAAGTAATCCATTCAAGATAGACAGTGACAGCAACGTACTACAAGCATGAATCAGTTAATTCTGCAAGCTTGGTATGGATACTGCAATAAAACAGTCCACATACTATCACCCACTGCTTTCGGTATATATACATGTATCTACTCCGTGTCCAATGCTGTGATTGAGATTGCAATGATTGTGTTACCAAATTGACCTGGGAACAATATAATATTATAATGATATTTTGTTCGTTGTATTATCCTCACAATAATCCAGGTGGTCGTTTTACTTCACACGGGATTGTCGACCATGAGTTATGTTGTATACCAATAAGCTTTATCTACGCTACATTGTCGGTCAAAACATGTTGACTTCTTCTTCCGATTAGCCCCACTTTTCACTGCCATGTTTTACATAACATTAAAACTGAAAACATACTATGTTCCCCTACAGTTAACTTGTAATAAAACCCTATGTTTTTTTTCGATAATTTACCAATGCAATAACAACTCTCACATGTGTGACGTCATAACAGAACAGAAGTGCCGCTTGGTACGCACATATTAATACAAAATTTCAAAGTTTATTTATAATAAATCCTACATAAATCAATATAAGATTGTTTAGGTTAGGTCAATGAACAAATGACCCATGAACAAACGCCATTATAAACAGCAATGTAATAATGGTTGAATTTGAACAATAAATGCATATTCATGAATCATGGTTATATATGTATAACGTTTGTACATTTTTAAATAAAGTAACATTTTCAAAATACAAAAATGTAGTCAACAGAGTATTTTTGATTTAATATTTAAAGTTTAATGCAAGAAAGATAGGAAAGAAAGAGAGATTAGTGATTTATCAAGAAATAATAAGATGTACTGAAACATTCTGATGATTGTGATTTCAAGTGTGATCAAAACACAGGTAATTATAAAGGTAGCGGGAAAATTACAGTTATCTGCCTTACAAATGACTCTGTGGTTAATGATGCCTTACAAATGACTCTGTGGTTAATGATGCCTTACACATGACTCTGTGGTTAATGATCTAGCAAACACCAAACATTACACATACTAGTACTGTGATGTTGTTGTCACGGTCGGATATGGTCATGTCTTCGAGATGAGAAATAACAGCTTTTTGCAAGTTAGTGCTAGCTGTAATTCAAGAACAAATTAAGTTTTATCTAATTGCAAACCATATAGCAGTATGGCTAATTTGTCTAAACCCCGAAATGAATATACTCATAACGGTGTATCCCTCTTTCTTTGTTTGACAGTAAGTCGGAAAGTTAAACATTAAAAATGTCTCTGCTTGTAGTGTAAAACAATGTTAAAACCAACTAATTAAGGATTTTGTTACTTTGTTTAACCGATTCATTCGTTTCATTTCATCATTGAAACAAACTCTTGTTCCTTCATTACCTGTCACGAATTCCCAGTAGACTAAACCCATAACATTTATGTAATTTTGAATATACTCACCGACTAATTTAGGTTGATGTTATTAAGTTTAACCGATATATTCTTTTCAATATTAGAATGAACTCTCATTCCTTCGTTATCTGTCATGAATTTCTAGTTGTCTAAACAAGTATATTCAGACAATGATCAGGTAAGTAGTATTGTATTGATACAAAACACACAACCTCGTCGTATTGCAACTATTTTAAACATGGAAGTACACTGAAATAATGTAAAGTCATCGTGTTTAAGTCACATTTGCATGCATGTACATAACTTACAAGTCTGTAACAATTCAAAAGTCATACATATGAGCTAGCTCATTTACGGAACTGTCCTTGATGCAAAATTAAAAAGAGAATTTACAGAAAAAGTGGCACATCTTAGCCTTTTTCTCGACTCCAATAGTTCGAATATTATTTATATATATAGCTATCGATCGATAACCACGTGGCAGCAAATAATCAGATTATACCTACGGCGCAGACAAAATAATTTGTTGATTAACATCAATATATTGAACATCGATAAATATCCCTGAAAATATAATAAAATTGTTGGTGTGAAATAAGGTCCTGAATGTGATCGAAGAGTTCAATCCGTTGTCCTCGGTAAGATGACGCTCGAAGAAGTAATTGTCAGTACTCTCAAGTTGGCCACACTCCCAAAGAGGAAATGGTATCATGTTTTTAGAAAATAAAATTTAGTTTAAGTTGCTGCAATGGTCTCTGAGACGAATGTATAGAATTTGGTGTTGGCGGTTGCCATAGTTGTAACGTAAACGATCCTTGAGTTTGTTGGCATTGAGCTGAGATATTAAGTGTAGAGTCACACTTGTTACGAATGTTTAAAGAAACCCATAACGAATGTTTCTCATACACGCATCAATTGGTTGACATGATTTCAGACTTGAAATGTGCCTACCACATGGTATTATTGAAGACAGTTGCTGGCAATTATCATTTCTTTTCCGCTTGAAGTGTTATTGCAAAGAATGTGAATAGTTAAATGGGGGTCTACAAATAACACGAATACCTTAATCAGCAATCAAACAACTAAAGTGAAAATGCACTGAACTGATCAGACATTGACATGTTTAAACTGTGATACTTGCAAGTGAAGAGAAAGTAACAGAGCGGCAATTACTAAACCCAAACTAGAAATGTGTCCATATGACACGGACGCCCCGCTAAGTGCTGTTATCAGTCACCTAAGGATAAAGGATGTGAATGTGAATGTTACCAAAAAATAAATAAAATTCAATAAGAAATAACGAAGTCACAAAGAGGACAATATTTGTATAACTACTTATGCCTACTGCTGAGCTAGAAAACTGGGTCTTGCTTGCGCATGACACATCGTCGTGATGTGGTGAACATTTGTACCAAGTTATATAAATATCCAATGACAAATGACGTAGTTAGAGAGCGGACAAGATTCACACTCCGATTTGAGCCTGTTAACCTTTGACCTCTAAGTGTGACACTGACCTTTGAGCTAGGGTCCTAGGCACGCACGCACGCACGCACGCACGCACGCACGCACGCACGCACGCACGCACGCACGCACGCACGCACGCACGCACGCACGCACGCACGCACGCACGCACGCACGCACGCACGCACGCACGCACGCACGCACGCACGCACGCACGCACGCACGCACGCACGCACGCACGCACGCACGCACGCACGCACGCACGCACGCACACACGCACACATGCGGTGGCATAAAAAGCGGGACAAGGAATGTAAAGGAACAAATATGGAACCCGGGATGGAACAAAACCCGAAATGGAACAAAGCCCGGAATGGAACAATATATGGAACACGGAATGGAACGGAACAACGGATCAGATACAAAACTATTCATCGAGTTTTACTTTCAGAATACATTTGTACTTCTACACGTGTCTACATATCAACAACATATTTCAGGGAAACATAGACTGAGATATTTTTTGAGTTATCATGCGAATCCAACGATGTGACAGAACAAACTATCAGGAAGAAAGGAAACAAAACCTTCCACAACCGAGCGAGAGGTTAAGTGCATACGATGCATAATTGATTCTTATGACCATAATCACGAATTGTCGACTGCATTACACTGAGTATGCAAGACAAATATGCGATATTTAGGTTTTTTCTTTCAAAATCATCAACAATATGAGTTAATTGAAGTTAGTGCATGGGCGAAGACAACTGACATAACGTGCACTTTCCAATTTTCACTGGTTCTCATGTCTGTCGCCCAAATGTTTGGGTATTTTCGAGTTGTATGGGAAATAGACTACGAATTGAATTGAATCAACAAAAATCCTATTTTTAGGTGACTTGACTCCCATTGATATGAAGCCAATTCCCGTGCGACGGACATGAGACCCGATGCTATGAGTAGGGTTCCTTGGCAAAAAGGTTTTGTCAGTACTCCAGTGCTGCTGTATGGATTGCGTGCTTTAGGAATGTCAATGCTGCTTCCTCGTCACGTATTAATGGCAATGTGCGCATTGTGCCGTACATGTATACGCTGCACATCTGTGATACTAACTTAAGTTTGTATATGGACATGTAGCATTGACCCCTATACCGTTTCACCTTTAAACATAACGTTCGTATATCCTTGACCATTTCTGTGTGAAATAGATTGTTTCTCCGGAAGCTTCACCGGATCATGTACTATACGTTGTATGACTTTAATCAAGCCATTTTAAACCAAGCCTCATACATCATTGGTTAGTCAAGCTCCTTGACATATTTCTGGTGTCTGATGAAAACGCTGGTAGACCAGTGTTTGATCCTAAACAAAAGAGTATATAACAGTTCTACACGTTTCTCCTCATACATATCAACACTTTTCTAGCCTCAATCAATATATAATGTAACCTATCACATAATTTCTTAGATACATTATTAATTGTTCAAGTATTGTTTAAGTAACTTTCCTGGTCGTCAGTGATCGACTTTCATCCTTTCGACAGATCTTCCATTCCGGTTGCTAGGTAACTACGCACATACACACTAAACTAACTAATATTCCACTTACATTGTGTCTATCATCTTTTCTTAAAGACATTTCTTGTTACTTTTCGAGTATAACTATCTAATACCATGCTCATAAGAAACCCACTCGCAGACAGTGTACTTGATATTAAGCATCAATGTTCATCTTGTGGGTTAGGTTTTGCAGTAACGAATAATTCCATGTAATAAATCAGCTTTTGTAAATGTCTGGAAATCGGCGACTGCTGATAAGATACACTTTTTTGAAAATGATGTTTACAATTTCTTGCATGATTGTTGTATTTAATCAAACAAGCTGACAAAGTTATTTTTATTTCCATTAATTGAAGTTATGGTACTAGTATTACATGAGATAACATGAGACAAATGAATGTTCATTACATAAATCGATACAATGTTAAAGGCGTGAATGGCTTTTAACACGCAATTAGGAAATAAATATCGGCTATACACAAGGGTAGAAACAAACAGGTTTGACATCGCAAGAGTAATATATTTCAAGCGACATCATCTCGGTATATTCCGGCAAATATGGCGTGTATTTCAATAGGTATACGAAAGTGAATGATTGAAAACCGCCAATATGTTGGTATAATGTTTCACCAAGTTTCTTGAAACGAACATTCTAACCTAGCACGTGAGATTTGCCTTCTTTGCGTATATTGAGCTAACCTTTTTTATTACCGCGATAAAACATAGTTGATTGATGACGTCACGTTTGACATCACATACTATGACAAAATTAATGACGAAACGGTGACGGTACTAGCTAACGTTCCAAGGAAAGAAAGTAGTTTGACGTCAACCTGTCTTGTTGTGCTACAAATGACAGAGCGTTGGCGATGTTCGAATCGAAATAATAAATAGGAAGCTGTGCCTTGTTGTGTTATAGAATATAATATCTACGCACTCGTGATTTAATAACTACGCATCCAAACACGTGCCTATATGTTACTTAAGAAATAAAAATCTGTTCGCGTATATTGTCGGTGAATAAAACATGGGCAGGAGTTCGGATGCGGAAAAATTAAATCACGAGTGCGTAGCACGAGTGATTTAATTCTCCGCATCCGAACGAGTGCCCGTGTTTTATTCACCGACAAAATACAAGAACAGAGTTTTTATTTCGATTCTAAATACGATCATATCCCGCACTATTTAACTGCGCGCATTCCATTTTCACCCATTTGACATTGAACATAATTCCACGCTGAAATTGAGTGGCTTATTAGCTGGTACAATTACCTCCCTCGTTAATGAAAACGATCTACGTAATTTTCTGAAGAAAATAACACATTTTAAACATTGAAACAATTTTAATAACACGAGTATAGGGTATCCATTTCATGAAAAGAAAAATATAAATGAATTGATTATCAGAAGTTTTAATGAAACTTAGTTACGAGAGTATATTGGATTTTCTAAAAATAGATGCGTCATAACTGTAACACTGGATTCTCGTGCAACTTGCCTTGTCATCGCGACTCGTAGAAGGTTTACTATAAAGTTTACGTTCATTCATTCATAAATATGTCACGTGATACGGGGCGTAAATAGTAACAGCCAATTTGAGAGGTATGTTTTATGGGGGTAATAAAACATGCTCTTGTTTGCACTATGCTTATAGGATTAATCCGCGGATCGTGTTAGAATACGCAACAAAGCACAGCTACGTATTAATTATTTCTTAAATCAAAATAGATTCCAATATTTTAACTCGAATGAACGGTAAACAAATTAAAACTTTAATTCGGTAGAATACTGGATTATCTATAATAGAAATGACATTTCCTATGGCCTGTAATTGACTCCATTCTACGTAATACGTGTACACATTATAAAAAACAGTATATTAAGTCAAGCCTTATTCGATACTCGAGTTAAATAGGTGTAGCAAATTAGGGCTCTGATGGTATAACGGGAAACAATCAAATTAAACCAATCGAACAAAGTAATCAAGGGAAAAAAACTCTTCTTACTACAGTGTGATTTCTGGACATGTACGAATTAGATTGCTTCTCAGAAGCTTTACCGTGTCACGTATTGTACGGTGTATGGATTTGTATGGAAGCCCTGGAGGGCACTTTTGACTTATGACTTGTGACTTATGACTTGTGACTTATAACTTGTGACTTGTGACTTAGGAGTTGTGACCAAACAAACTATAAATATATTTGCATGCTTTATTTTTCCCTTACGTGTAACAATAACGTGGATAAAAACGGATAATACGTGAATCGGATTTTTATATTTTCAGCAAGACAGGTAAGTCAGTTTTAGTTGTTTGATTAAATAACAATTGTTAACGGATTTACAATCATTCTACTACATAAGAGTTAGGTTTAAAATTCTTCTTTATCGATATGTTATTGCATACAAAGTTAGAATATATTTCCAACTTTTTTATTATAATTTTAGCGTCACAATCCTGACGAATCTTTTGGTTAAGGGGAGGGAATAGAATGACCAGTGTAATTAAAATGTTTGTTTGTTTTTGCAGGTGGAGATAAATTAAATATATGTCGTGGAATCCTGAAAATATCTCTTGTGGAATATTGCATAAAAAGCTGAGAACAACTACTTTAATGGACAGAAATGCATATACGCACAAGTTGAGCATAAATATTATTGTCTCATTATGAACCTACATATACTCAAATGGAAGTTATGGTTGATATAGTCGACAGAGAAATACAAACCGATTTGGACTGAGTGACACACAATAAGAATGTTTATGGTAAAGGATCCCTAAAACCCTGTACCATGATAGAGTTCGACACCAAAACCTTGATGATATACATGTACTCCAATTGATTTTGAGATGTTGGAATGGCGTGTGTTTAATTCCAAACAGAAGTTCACCCATTTACAGCATATGCCATGATTAAAAATATTTGTATAACTAAGTATGGCATGTTGTTAGTCGGTATGGTTATGCCGAGCCACTTTAGTATATTAATTTTATGTGTATGTTGCTCTATTAATTTTGACATGTATGTCTAATGCTTCATTCATTCGTATAGTAAAGCACTAATATGGTTATAACGTCTGGTTTATTTCTGCATTTTAATTAAGATATTGACTTGTGACTTGTGACTTGTGACTTAAGACTTGTGACTTGAGACTTGAGACTTGTGACTTGTGACTTGTGACTTGTGACTTGTGACTTGAGACTTGAGACTTGAGACTTGTGACTTGTGACTTGTGACTTGTGACTTATCACTTGTGACTTGGGACTTGGGACTTGTGACTTGAGACTTGAGACTTGTGACTTGTGACTTGTGACTTGTAACTTATGACTTATCACTTGGGACTTGGGACTTGGGACTTGAGACGTGTAAAATATATTCTACCTTTGATAAAATTATAGACAATAATATATCATAATAAGTGTTATTATAATCAATGTTGTAATTTAATATGAGTTTGTTATCCTTCGTTTGTTATCAGTATCCATTGAAGCCAAACTCTTGGAATGATATTTAATCATGAAATTGACAGTGTTTTTGGTCTTTGCTTTATATTGTATACAGAGTTAACACAAATGCAGTATTATGTTGTAAATGATGAAAGGTAGACAAAAACGCATTTGCAAATGACAACTTTGAGTCTGTTGCATTACATGTATTTCAAAACATGACAAAATGTCGTATTATTTCTAAACATGTCTGTCCGACATTACGTCTATGAAATTAAACGTATACGGATACTATAAAGCTATCCTGAAAAGCTTAGTTCGTAGGCGCCATAAATGTAAATGTATTGATATCCACTACTTGGAATTGTCCGGAAAACCTTATAATGTTCTACTTCACCATTATGTTACATAACACAATCACATTCAAAATCTATTCTAGCCCATAGTGTCACACAATTGCCAAGTTTACATTTGAGCCGGTTGCTTTGCTGGGTTTAAAGACTATATAGGTAAATAGGTTTGCGCCACATCATTTGTCGAACCAAACGCACCGAACAAACACACACA
Source organism: Spisula solida (assembly GCA_947247005.1). Classification (NCBI taxonomy): domain Eukaryota; kingdom Metazoa; phylum Mollusca; class Bivalvia; order Venerida; family Mactridae; genus Spisula; species Spisula solida. Next base: position 66,872,163 of record OX365944.1, on the reverse strand, counting down.
GCACGGATATTCAAGTTTCTTCACCTGGAAAAATGTAGAAGAACATATAATTCTTATTACTTAAACAAAACTTAAAATCTAATTCATTGCACCATGTATGATCCGAACTATCTGTCTCAAATGAGACGCAAAAATAATAGCGAAAAGGAAGCAAACCATTATAATTCTGTATGTACATGTACACGTATAATACACAACTATGCCATGTGACATTATGCTATTACATGAACGGTATTCTAGTTAATGGTGTTAACAATTCAGAATAACGGTTCGATGCCTTCAACAATGACGATTTCATTCAAACAAAACTAATGCCGACTTACCTGACTCACTATAGACTATTATCAGGTAATTCCGATTCAGACAGCATGCTTCACCATCCGCGCTGTCCAAGGAAGTGCGCGCAGATTTATTTATAGAATGTAAGTCACAAGTCATAAGTCACAAGTCATAAGTCACAAGTTCTAAGTCACAAGTCATAAGTCACAAGTCCCAACACCTAAGTCAAAAGTGCCCTCCAGGGCTTCCATAGATTTGAGTAATTTAGAATCGTAAACGAATAGTAGTGTTTCCCGCACTGTTGTTCCAAGCGCAAACATCTAATTTCCGATCCATTTAGATAAGACAAAAGAAGAGACTAATTTACCCAAGGACACAAAAAAGTCTCAGTATTGCATTATAATGTCATAAACTATACCGTTATAGATCAAAGCCATGAACACATGCTGGTATTATCTAGATAATTCAGCAGAAAAAAGACGCAAATGATATTATGGCACACATGACATTCTGACTGATGAAATTTCAACCATAATTTTACGGAAATTGACTTTAGCCTCTGGTTGTGGATTACTTCACACGCGTTTGCTGTTTCGTCCGGAGTAGGTTACAATTACATTATTACATTAGTATCTATGGAACGCCATAGCTGTCTTTTGTTGACGCTTGTCATGTTAAATTATTATAATATCATTTGAACGTGTCTATACGACATGTTAAATTGTTACAACAACGTCATAAATTGTCGGTAGGGCATGTGAACTTCTCAGTGCAACATTATGATATGTCAAGTCACTGTGTTAAACTGTCCAAGTATCTCGTGAACATGTCTATAAGCCATGTTAAATTGTTAAAATAGCTTCTTATCATGTCCAATAACCATGTGAACTTCTCAACAGAACGTGTTATATTGTTAAACAACAGTGGTAAATTGTTAAAATATCATTTGAAGATGTTTATACGACGTGTCAATTTGTTAAAAAAACTTCTTATCATGTCCAATAACCATGTGAACTTCTTTATAGAACGTGTTATATTGTTAATTCTAACACGATCTGCGGATTATTCCATAAAACATAGAGCAGACCAGGTCATTTATTATTACCACAACACGGTATCAAATTGGCTGTTACTATTAACGCCCCGTATCACGTGACCTATTTATGAATGAATGAAAGTAAACTTTATAGTAAAACTTTGACGGGTCGCGAGTTTCACGAGTATCCAGTGTTACAGCTATGACGCATCTATTTTTAGAAACTCCAATAAACTCTCGCACTCGTGATTTAATGTTTCCGCATCCGAACTCCTGCCCATGTTTTATTCGCCGACAAAATACGAGAACAGATTTTTATTTCTTAAACAACAGTGGTAAATTGTCAATTCATCATTGTAATGATAATACGAAGCTTTGAGAAGTTAACACGTTTTTCTAACATTATCAAACGTTTTATCAACAATTTAACATGTAACGTAGACATATACAAATGGTGATTTGACAATTTATCGATGTGGTTTAACAGTATAACACGATGGCTTGAGATATTATTGTATTCTTTTAACAATTTAAGATGTTGTTTTAACAATATAACAGGGCAAGTTGACATATTCAGATGATAGTTTGACAAGTCAACAATGTGGTTTGACATATTAATACATTGTACTAAGAAGTTCACATGTCCTACCGCCAAGTCAACATGACAATCGTCAACAAAAGACAGCTATGGCGTTCCATAAGTATCGGTTTAACCTGTCTTAGATTCCCAGTTCATGGAAAGACCAATGTTCACATAAAACATAATACATTGATTAAATGTGATGTAATACAATAACAATTAATATATTGATATCATGTATGCAAGATGTAGATAGAATGAACAAAATACCATGGTGGATCATTTGAAAACCATATATATTTTTATGTATGTCGAAAACGATTTTGGCGACAATGTAGTTTAATTAGAAGCCCATTATGTTACATTATTTGATTTTAAGGCGTTTCAGAGAATATTCGATTGTTTCATAAAAGGGGCACTTACCTTCTTTATTTTGACGAGAAAAATGTTCCACAGTACATGCATATTGAGTATGTTAAGGATTTTGTTACACAAGCAATTCCATTCAGATACACTGTGATATCTACATATTACAAACCAAGGAATTGTATGAATATTGCAATCCAACTGTCCACCTCTATCAGTATTTATATCTACTTTATACCCAAATCTGGGAGAAAACTAGTGATTAATGTTTCAATGACATTGCGACCTAATTGAGTTGCGAACAATATATTATTATATGATATAATCAGGTCGGTTATGCTTTCCTCATAATAATCCATGTGTTCATTTGACTTCACATTTGGTTGTCGAACATGGAATATTATAATTAAACCACTCAGCATTTGTCTCAAATTCATGTGGACTTCTTCTGTTTACTTTCTCTGAAGTACCACGTTCCAATGGCATGTTTTACATTACATAATATTTGATTACATATGATGTTCCTCTACACTTGTAATAACTCTGTTTGTTTTTCGGTAATTTACTCATGAAATAACAAGTCGCATGTACTAGTATGTGACGTCATAACAAAAGTGGCGTTTTCACGCAAATATCAATACGTTTAGGACATTCTGCTTAATTAGGGACCAAGTACAATGACTAGGGAGTTTGACTACAGTAGGGATATAATCTAAATGGTTATTTGGCAATTGTTTTGCTGCATTAACAATCTAAATAGCTACCATTTTAAAAAAAACATTCTCCAGCCAGGATCCTGAGCGTTAAATGTGCCTTTAAAATGTTAGGGACCGATCCATGTACAATCAAGGGTAAAAACCAACGTGGACCTATGTAATCAATAGGAATTATGTCATGGTGTATAAACTTGTATACCAATGTTGAATACATAAAGTTAGGACTTACTTGAGATTTTGATGTTCGTCGGGTAGGGGTTTATATCTACTGACACCACCACTTGTGTCGGGTATAGTTAGTACCCTGTAATCACTCTTTGTTTCTTCTCCCTTCTTTTGTCGTCCTTTATGCTTCCTTTGTGACGGGATCTGAAGCTGGTTGGTGGCCATATCTGAAATAGAGGGGGAGGTAACATGAGATATGAGACATTTGTGATCTGTTTTGTTTATATATTTTCTGTGCTCGGCGGTTTCACTTGAGTGCTGCCTTCCCTGAACGATTGTTCACTATCTTTAAATTAATTAATGATATGTTTGCTATTGTGCACAAACACACTTTTATAAGCACGTGCGTTCTAAAACTAAGATCAATTACAACAGGCAATCTAAGGGAGAATAGTATGTGTTGATGGTAGAACTTAGTCTATACATAGTTGTCTTCTTTTATTCCAATACAGGAATTTTGTTATACAGAGAGTAACTGTACAAGGCTTACATTCTGATAACAAGGAAAAAGGATAACGAAAAATACCAATATTAGACACTAGATATATTGTATTTAAAGAGAAATCTCACAAAAAAGGAGAACACATTATTTAGCCTGAATATAAATGTGTGTTCACCAAATAAGAAATAACATTGGGTTTCAGGATCAGACTCATGCTCAAGTTTTATTTTATTTCATATACAGAAAAAATGTTAATAGTAAGACAATTTCATGGAGTATTTTAGCCTGTAGGTATGTCTTATACCAAATATATAGACTTGGTAACAACATAAAATATCCATATTGCATTGATATTTCAGCGGTATGGTAAAACGTTTGTACTACGGAATTTGGTTAAGTTGCGCCTAACCCTTCCATGTACTTGCTATATAAAGAAGAACCTATGTCATTACAGAAATATGATATCAAGTCTGGCAGGGAAGGCAGTGCTCAACTTAACCAGCTGAGCACAGAAAACATTACAAACATTTAAAGCACAATGCCCAACTGATCCAACCGAGCACAGGATACATAAAACGCATACAAGGCACAATGCCCAGCTAAACAAGTAAATATTCGCCCAAGTCCAAGCTGTCGGAAAGTATAATGAATTATAAGTTTCAGCAACCAAAAGACTGAATGGCCTTGCTATATGACCAAGTTTCAACAGTAAATGCATGGTTTTAGCTGCTTTAAGCCTCAAAAGTTAAGTAAGAGTATTAAAACGCTGAAAGGCTCCACAGAACTTTTGGCATCGGTGAATACTGAGAATTTATGTTATATTATTGATTATTTAAGATTGAAAACTCCACTGTAAATGGAATTGGAGTTCAAATCCAGATACAAGCCCGTATATTAATAATAAAACAAAATACGAAACTACCAGAAGTGGCAACGTCCAACCGAAACAGGGGGACACGAAAGGACACATGAGAGCAAAAAGGCACAGGCAATATACAACGTATTCGTAACTTGAAAAGTCGCAGAACATGCCCAACATAAAAACCAATTAGCACAGGAACATGTTACACAAAACCGGGCATCCAATCCCGAAAGTTTGCTGCTTCAGTCAGTCAAACTAAAACGGAACAAGAGCCAGCTGGAAGAAATTAACAACCGGACAACACACACCACACGGACAATCCACAACAGACAGAGAGCAAGACACAATGCCCTACACAAATCTGAACAAGACAATGATCCGCCCAAGTCTCAGATGTCTAAAAGGCTGAATGGACTAGTTTTAGTTGCTGTAAGTAGAAGAGATTAGCATAAGCTGTCTGGACTATGTCCTCCTTGATTTTTATCTGGAGACAACAAATTACGAACAAAATGAGCGGGGCCCATTAGAGAAATTCACAAAGGAGCGTTTAGGGAATTTTAAGTAAACAAAAAGGTGTCTTTTGAGACAGATGTATTAGTATAGTGGTGGCAATTATTTACTATAAGTGAGAATGTGCGTGACGTCGTGAAATACAGGGGATATTACTTCGCCATGAAATGTCTCGGTAGGACTATATCCGCATTTCTGCATGAGTTTAGACTGTTTGACGTTGGGCAAAGGAAATAACCAAGATTTCACTTAAATATCCATCCGATGTGTCTGCCGTATCGGAATTTTTTGAAATACCCGGTAGTGTTATTAATAAACTTTAAAACAAACCTTAAAAAATCAAAATAGCCAGACAACATATTCGGAATTTGAAAACAATATTATGTTTACTCTTTAATAAGCACCATGATTGTTACTAAAGTTGCTTATTAGTTAAGGTACTTAAAGTATTTGTTACTTAGTCACGGGAGCACCGGACTGATGACCGATGTGCTCACACAAGAACGGGAAGCTTTGGGGTTATCTCTATTGTTTGGTACCCGGTGTATGACTAATTGAACCAGTACATTGACAATGTAGCTATATCGTCTGCATACGGCTGAAATACTGTCAGTATGTCTTTAAACTAAAAAAAGGATATACGTTGCAACAATTTACAAGGAAAAGCAAATGTGAATATAGAGATAGAAAGCGTTGTCGATCCAATGTAAAGCAATAACAAACGTTATATATTCCGAAATTCTGGATCTGACATTTTCGATGCGTCATCTGAAACTATATTAGCCTCGACAAATATCGGCACTCTGGTTTTACCATATATTGAAAATGACTTTTGGGACTGTCGTTCACAAAATTAACGTAGCCGACGGAACAGTATAATCATTCTATTATTAAAAGTTTGTATTAATGAGAATGGCTGTAGGTCTTACCCACAAATTAAAAAATGTATTAATCATGTAAATGCTGTCATCAACTGAACCATCAGAAACCTCACTTGGGAAATGTTTGAGGGAAAATTCAGGGCACTATATGTAAATACATGTTTCCCGTCTAGACACTACCTTCTGCTAGGACATTCAGCCTCTTGACAGATGGGACTTGGGCGGTTAATTTTCTCCTTGAGTTATTCGTTTGGCATTTGGCATAACAAACACACTTGATAAATGCTGACTTATCAATATTAAGATACAAAATGTATACCTTATTCTCCTGGTAGAGTTAAGTTACTTTACAATCGTCTATCTAATTTCGACATCTTTATTATAAGGATTACAATTTACAACTATTTTACATGACTTGACAAATAATGTTGTTTCATCATTGTTATTTCTCATTTGTTGTTTTATTCTATAAACGCCATTATCCACGTATATCATTTTTGTATAATATTTTGTGCTCGAGCTATTTCTGTGCAATCTATGTCAAGAATAAATGTTCTGTTCTGTTCTATAACTGGTGTTGGGTCTACAAGTGTAGAATCAAAGGGCTGCTGTGAATCCTGTGATAAACGTGATTATTGAAGTGCCGTTGTATTAGTTACAAATGTATTTTGTTAAGACAAATGATGTTGATAAGCGTTTCTTCTCCTTCAAGAAGTGCTGCGGTAAATTACATAACTTATTTATTTGATAAAATTGACATGCTGATTCAACAACATTTAGATAATTCATGTACAACTTTTCATTTGTATTGTCAATTTGTCAGCGCTCTAAAAGATGATGACAATCCGGATAGGGAATGCATTCTTCAACAGAAATATCAGAGTACGATAGGTACGAAAAGTGTACACATTGGTAGTTCGGCATGCAAGTTTTCCCGGTCAAAATGAGAAATAATGTGATAGCCGTGAGTGAATGGAAGACTGATACAATTCTCACGAAACTAGTGACTTTAAGAAACCACTCATGTTTTTAAAACAGTTCGGCTTTTATTCCATACATAATTGCATCAGGAGACATGAAGCGTCATGTTGGCAATTGTGAACGTTAGTGCAAGTCATATGCATGATCAATCGATGTATGAAAGAGAGCATCAGAAAAATATGCTCACACAATATTGGCTGTCTGACAAATAATACTTTCTTAAGAGAAGAGTGCTACATCAATTAGGTGTAAACAGGTCCGCCCATACAACTAACGCATCAACGTTAAATTGTAATTAAAAACCGTGAGTTAATGGGGTATATGTAATGCGACATTTTTAGGCCATTTTTGTGTGTAACTTCTTGAGGACATTTTGTAAATTAATTTTGTGTTTTGTATTCTTTAAATTGATATTTTGCACATATTATAAAAAGAAAAAGAAAGGAAAATAGTGTCAGAACAGAAATATAGTGAAACAAAGGTACAAACAAAGAAGGGTGGAAACAGATAAGCTATCACGCTGACAATCTTTGATAATTCTAATTGAAAGATTTTTATCGCCTTTTACAGACTTTACAATTATGCAAATTTCACTTCTACAGGCTTAACGATTATATTATTAAAAGTTGTATCTGGCAATTTTATTAGAGAATTATATGTAATACAGATATGACTGATGACACGTTTATTGTATATTCCGAATTAACAAACCGATTAAGTCCAGATCTTACGTCACATAGGAACGCAGTCTGTTTAGTTAACGCAGAGGTTCGAAAGTTTACGCCCACATTTTTGATTGGTCAGGCACATTAAAGTAGGGTCTGATTGCCCTAGTAACTTATAATATACTCTTTTTTGATTGGCTAGAGATTAACAGCAGGCGACACTTATGATTCCTTAATAGTCCCTTTCCCCAAGGTCGACGTATCATAACTTGTAAAATTCTAGATACGCGAACTTGCAATAAATTTGATGAGTGTTGGTTGACGAGGTGCATGTCTAAAATGTTTAATGCAATGACGAGATATAACAATCTTGTCACAAGTCTTAATGAATGTTTGTTAGTGAGGCGCATATCTCATTATCATGGCGAGATATGACAATCTCTATTTCTATTAGAGGGCAAATTTATACGTACACTGATAAAAACAACTAAAGGAGCACTCGGAGTTTTGGACCTGCTTGCCAGTAATTAATATATCACCAGTGAAACAAACTCCTCCCATGACGATGTTTATCACAGAGCGGACTGTAGAATACAGCACAATACAATACCTATAGTGGGATTCGAACCCCTACCCTATGTCGCCATTCGTCTAGCAAAGTTTATAAGATCGTAAATAAGATTATTTGCTCAAACACACATTGTTATATCGCTGGCTTAGAATTAAAAGGTCGTAAGTGCACTTGCGACCTAATAAGACTCGTGCATATTTGAAATATACATTATTTTTTCATGAAAATCGGAAGTAGTCATGTTGACCAAACTGGAGTTTAAAAAACTATTTTTTTCTCAAAATGTTGGTTTTGTACTTCCGATCATCTAATTCTAAACCAGCGATATATACGTTAATTTATACAGATGTATCTAACGCTCTGTGTATTCTGATTTGGTTCCGCATTACTCAATACTATATATATGACATGATCAGATTATCAGCTTACGAATAGAAAAAACATCTTTTTGTGAATTCTAATAAATGCATATATCCTTCTATTTGATATTTACAAGGGATTAATTCTCAGGAAGTTAAAGACCAGTTTTCAAAATGATGTTTATTGCGGAGAATTAAGATATTGTCAAATTTGAATAAATCAATCGGAGACAAGATTACGAAGAAAGAACGACACATAATCCCTAAACGACTGCTTTTAAACCAGTTGTTTCTAATTGCGATTTCACGGATTTCAAATCATCAAAGAATCCGCATTAATCATGATGAGACAGGCTTTCACTTTCACGAAATACAGGAGACGTTTTACTCCTTCCGCTTAGAATAATTATTGAAGGCCAGCATGTTGATGAACAATCACCTAGAAGTCAAAATACACTTTCATCATTCACATGGAAGTTGATCTCACCTTTTTTTGTTACAATATGTAGAGGAAAGGTTTGTTAGGTTCCGTCTATTTATCACATGGGTTTTATTGAAAAGCATATGGTTACAAATATAGCCGATTGTCTAAAATAACATAAAATATATCTCTTAAATAACTGAAAGCATTTTCGATACGCCAAGAGTTTTCAACTTTGTATATGTGTACTGTAAATGGTGCATTTGTCATGGAACATACAATGTGTTATATATATTATATATTTGTCATACTATTGTTTTAAACATTTAACTCCTCGTTTTTCTCACTATGAGTACTTTTCGGAAATTGGTCACCATAGCAACGAAGTATGTTATTTCGACATAGTTCATGGGAAAATTTAAAGCTAAGGTATAGTACTATATGAGTAAACTTCATAAAATAGAATCAATGGATATGTTTTTTTTTCTTATATTGGAGATTTTACAAACCTTGTTACATAATGGTAATTACGTAATGTCATTATAGCAGGTTTTCCTGGAGACTGGCTCATATATATATATATAGTGAGCGACGGGTACTTTGAAGAACACTAACATGTCGATGTCAGCTATTCAAGCATTGCTTCACAAGAAGATACAGTAGAACTTCGATGCCTCGAACTACCTTCGGACCGGGATAATAGTTCGAGGCATCTGGGGTGTTCGAGGCATCTATGGTATCCAAGAATATGCATAGGTATAAGTTCGAACTGGTGTCGGTACGTGTAAATTTGCAAATTGTGTGTGTATATTGCATAATTTATGTGTATAACTAATATAGGTCTATATTTTTTGTAATTTTGTTCATAACAATAATAAAACAATATAGTTTGACCAAATTGACATGAAATCTACAAGCTCTTCGAGTGTTCACGCATGTAAGGTTTCTCGTTAAACAGCATATTTATATACGAGTATAAAAATTAAGCTGCCAGCCACATAATATCATCATGTCCTGGGTCAAGTTCGACTACAAATCAATAAATGGAAATGTAACAGATTCTTTTGACAAACGTTGAAAAATGATTATTTTATTCCGATTTATTTAAACATAAATAAGTTACAATTACCTGGACGGCCTTCATTAACCATTTAATGGATGTTTAAATGTTTAAAAACGTGTTATACAATGAAGTCGAACACCAGCAATTGTTTGGTACAGTAATTATCACAACTTGTCGCCGACTACCCGCGGTCGAACAATGGATTTTAACAGTCAATGAAAGGTGCGAAAACTTGTATTGTTCGACTCATCTACGGGTTAATCATAGCAAGGGACCGTCCAATCAGTTCGAGTGTTCGACCTAGATACTGTTCGAGTCATCTACTGTTTACCATATGAATAAAGAAGGAAGTTTGACCGGACCGGAGAACTAGTTCGAGGCATCTAGGGTGTTCGAGGCAAGTACTGTTCGAGGCATCGAAGTTCTACTGTATCTTGAAGCGACTATTGCAGTTTTACATTAAATGTAGTTTAATGACGGTACATAATCAACTCTATTCGCACCTGTTTTGAAAATACGTTTGTGCTAATATATACGAGGGTAGTTAATTAATATATTACAATAGCATACACGTCCATATTGTTCAAGTTATAAACCAGTCTTGTCAACGAATCTTTTGACTACTCTCGAATTACATGTGAATTTTCTTCTTGGTCTGCCAGTATCGACCTAAATGCAAATGTGCCCTAACACACTGTCTCTCGACGACGTCTCGATACGACAAACTAATGACTAAATAACATTGCTTCAGATAATACTTTGTAGGAATTACATTATTATAATTATCTAACTTCTTCATTTCCATCTACTCTTGCATAAACTAATTCCTTTGTGAAATTAAAGATAGAAATGTCACTGTGAGGCGACCCAGTGATGTTACAAATTATGTTAGAGACATAAAACTTGGATTATAGGTTAAGTGACACATGCATGAGCCATACGAGTAGTGTGTGTAAGTTTAGCGCTATAAAACTTTTATTATATGTTCAATGGCACATAAATGAGCCAAACGAGTAGTGTGTGTAAGTTCAGCGATATAAAACTGGGATTATAGGCTCAATGAGACATGCATGAGCCATGCGAGTAGTGTGTGTAGGTTTAGAGATATAAAACATGTCGAATAGTCTGAACAAATATTGTAACAGAAGGTGGTAAATAAGATATAATAAAGATCCTGGGGAACAAATATGATTGCCTTAAACGATGAACTTATTAAATACATGTAAATATATTTCTGTGTTTTACATGTGGATATATGTTTATGTTTATGTACATGTTTATATGAATATAAGATGAAATTTATATAAATTAATCCCATTATCACTAATGTCATTTAACGAAACCTTAAGCCATATAATTACATGTATGTAGATAATAGTAATGCACATAACCTGACAAACACATCTAATGTCAGTAAATACCCAAAAATTACCAATGCCATCGCAGTATTTGCCATTGCAATAACTGTCCATTGACATTGCAAGCACTTTTCATTGCCACCTCCATCACCACTTTATATGTTCGCAAAACCTTTCCGTCACCATCAAGCCTTTTGACAAATTAACATACATACATACAACTTTTCACTTGAACTTTATTTATATATATAATAAAAATTATTGGCGTTAACATGTGCAATGAAAAAGTCTCAGTAGTCTTTGTAAACACATTGAATCACATTCCATTACAAACTCGATTACCTTCCATTGCCATTGCAATAATTGTTTACTAGTATTGGCATCGTCAAACATGTAATTGCAATTGCTAAGCCGAAACATTGCGATTCTGATACAGTGTATATTGTCATAAATAACGTGAATATGCGTGTAGAACTGTAGGTAATAAGATAATTTGCAAGATAGATGAAAGCATGTATTGGACGACTGTATTGGCATTCATTGGTGATACGATTCTTAATTCAAATCCGCTTTGTTAAGTCGGTATCCTTAACTGAATCTCATGCATCCAATATAATTGACCTTTCCGGGGGCAAACCAAACGATATCTGCTTTTCTTCAGATTACAACGGTAGCAGCGTAAAGAAATCAACGTTTTTAACTTAACATTTGAATAAATGTTCCTCTGAAATGTAATTACAACTCATTACGCTTGTTATTTAACTGACACGACTTAATGAGACAGCTTAAAGGCAATAACTTCGCTATACCCCTAAGTCTTGCTTAAAACTTTCGAAATACCATATTTAATGTAGGAATTGTGCACATTTATATTCTCATTTTAAGATAAACTCACGATCTGCGACAGTTATAAATCTCTCTCATTTTGACAATAAAACGTAATAATCCCAGGTTTTATATCCTCACAATAAACACACACAATCATAAAATTGTTCTTTCTCTGGGACGGATAAACACGACATATAAAGCACTAGCAAAGAGGAAATGTCAAAGACCGACTGAAATAACGCATAGTCGCTTTGACCGAGTACAACATAGTTACAGCAGGCTGGACATTGTGTATTCAATAATATGGAATATTGTTAACATGTCCTCAAATAAGACTATTGGATTACACTATATAGCCTTTTTGTAACATATTCTCAATTAAGATACAACTCTCGATCCTAATGCCGAGATTGTTAAGCTTGTGTTTTGTCGACTGTGAGCTTATCAGACTGACTATCAAGGAACAACCGAGAGATATTGGTGGTCCAACTTGACAACTTTTATTTACAAAAGTCATAGACCCAAGTGACACTATTTTAGTACAATATAATTATGAAAATGATAAAATCAATCCAACAAGTACACTGACTTAGTTACAGTGAAGATTTATTATAACTTATATTTATTAGTAAGCGCATTATTTACAACTCTCTTGTGGTGCAACGTCTGGATTTAATGTTCTTACAGTATCTCGATATATGAGCAAATTATGACAAATTATCCAACTAATAATTGCTTAAATATAGCAATCATTGGTACTTATAGTAGTGATGGAAAGCATAAACACTTATTATTACCTTATGGGCGAATAAAAGAGATATTACTGTTAAAATACAACAAAAATCGCCATACGAACGAAAAAGTGATAAAAGTTATAGCACACTATATCGTATATTGCCTTGAACGAATACAATAGACTACCTTATTAAAAACATGGGTAAAACAGTGTAGATATTCCCTTAAGGACGTTTGATAAGTTGTTTATGCCCATCATTTCTGCGCATATCTTAAACGTGGATAGAGGCCACGTTTTGAATGGATCGTCATGAAAATTGGGCGACATGTTTGTCGTGATACTATCTAGGGTTAGTATAAATATAAGTACTTAGGGGTAAAATAATTTCACTGAGTTAATAATATGAAAACACATTTTCATTCATTTTTTTGTGAAATTAGAAATTATTACTTGGGTTACCTGTACCCATTTATAATGAGTGTTTGTATTGCCCGGGACTACACAGAACCCCTTTTACTGATATATAGGGAATACATTAACGATCTCTTGACTAAAATTGTGAGGATATTCAAGTGAGCGATTCCGGGCCCATCTGTGCCCCCTTGCTATATGGAATGCGACGTCACTGCCAAAATAGGAAAATGGGGGGGGGGGGGTGTCAGTCATATTAGCACAATGCGTAGCGTGATAACATATACTGAATTTAAATTTTTAGATAAAGTACGTTTTAATCAACATCCTTAGCCAAAAATAAATTATGACAAGACTAGAAATTATGGGAAAAACATATCTTCAAAATGTACTAATTTGGCCTTTTTTGCGCCATTTTACCGAAAAGAAACACAATTACGACGTAACTGCACCTAAAATAATTCTTGTAACACGTCAATGTCTTCTAAGTTTATATTTACTATACTTTCATGTATATAATATATATGGCATTAGAATATTTTTCCGCGCAGATAATGCGTCTATTTTACGCAATTTCACTAAGTGTTTTCTGATATAGGGGGACAATAATGACCGTGACCTATCATTTTATTTCATTGTTGGATTGAGTACACTTTTATCAACAAAATGAGCAAAAAGATTATATTGGTCATCGAGGTCGTTTTTTAGCTACGGTTAATCTCTGTATTTTTTTTGTCTTTTAGCAGTCATTTTTCGGAAATGTTTACAATGTTTGTTTTGTCAAAAATTTGTGAATTTTCTTATCAATACCAAAAGTGTACAGGAATGTTTTAATAATATGTGTTTGCACATTCAATCATATGGAAATAGTTTTAACAACAAAAAATGACGATTTTAATGCAAAAATGAATACATTGCGAAATATCAGGATTTTTAGACATATTCTGGAAAAGTGATGTTGCGAAAGGGCCAATGACCCCTTAAATAGTACAGTGACATACCTTTTTTTATTTCACATATTGCTTCAGTATATATTAAACTACAATTAGGCCTATGTTTTGGTATCATCTTAAAAATGTTACCCTATCAAACGTCCTTAATTCGAACTTGATTCGGCTTGATAAGACTTGGTTACAATGATTTTGATGGTACCATAGATAATCTTTTATTTAATGGAAGAAAATCAGCACAAAATGCATTGGTCTATTTACGATAGGAATGTGGCAAATATATCCCTCGAACATAAAGAAACGATTTACTTTCTCGATAGCCTTATTTGAAAATACAGAAAAAATTGTAAATGTATCTGTACGAAAAAGATTTTATCAATGAACAGAATTTCTTTATATACGAGGGTTGTCCGGAATGTTTGGAGTATGTGTCTATACCTCAAAGAGTATCAGAACAAATCATTATGTAGTTTACAGCTGCATTTTCCATTCTGATATTTTGCAAGAGAATCGTTGCCTAGACAACCCATATAGCGCCTCACGAAGCACGTCAGGATAGACGTGTTTCAAAATTCATAAATAACTCGCCATTTGAATAGTTGGCACCAAAATGTACAGTTAAACGTCGAGACATCAAAAGAACATAAGCTGCATATCTGCTCAAATGTATACTGTTGTATTTTTGTAAACAAGTTTGTTCTGGTCAAGATACCTGAAAAAAACGACGTTGGCGTCACGAACGGAGCAGCGCGCCGTTATACATTTTTTATGCGCCCGAGTACGACTCATACAGACAAAAACCACATTTTATCGTTTTGCAAAGGAATATACCAAACTTGATAAATTTAAATGCAGTGTTATTTTGCCAGCTTCAAACTTTAAGCCACTAACATGTAGATTTGTACGACTGAAAGCCGAGCTGAACAACTTTAATGGTGACTGAATGCTATCAGAGCGGGACATGTATCAAGATTGACGGATGAAAGTAAGGGTTTTGTAACACGGTTATGCGAAAACGGACAGCTGTACATACCATCATGAAATACCTTCATGATTTATCGAAAGTTAGAGCCTGTTTGGTTCTCAGACTGCTCTCTACAGATAAAAATGCTACATATGTGACAACCTCTAAAATGTGTTTATGACGTCACGCGTCTACGAAGTGCTCCGTTGAGTGTTACATGCACTGTTTATAATGTTTGTGGTATGTGTTCCCTTCGTGGTATGTTAAAATGCAACTTTCAGGAATATATTTAATTGATCCATTAGCTGGTAAAGTTTCAAGTATATCCTCTCGGTGGTTTGGTTTACATTAATGTAGTCTCTAAACTGTGTATTTAGTTGATACACGAACAGCGAGTGCTTATATCATGCAATTTTGGACTACAAGTGAAATTCCAACTCTATACAGAGAAGGTTGCACATTTTTGCAAATTTTTGTTCACGTTTTATACCCATATGTCTTCATATTTAAACTCAAACGAATGGAAACTTAATCTAAGGCATCAGTGCATATCCCCCTTGCATAAACCAAGGTTGTCAGTGACAGATTGAAAAGATCCACGAATGTCGACTTGCCATTAAATGCTGGAAGACACATGCAGAAATGTAGCAATAATGTCATTCAGCTCATCATGATCCAGGAATTAACTGCGTGAAAATTGAATTATTGCAATATTCTGTCGACGTCTACGTGCTTGCAATCGCATTATTTCTTTCGCGGCATGAACTAATCAAAATAATGACGATGTTGGTAACTAATTAATCGTGGAATTTATAAGTGCATTTATTCTGTTCTGGTATTCCATCGTAACTATGTATGGCACCCGGAATGATGTGTCCAGAGTAAAGTGTAGAATTTGATTGACAAACGGCCAAACATGATTGCCTATAAACTTGTATTGTATCTTGTATAAGCGGAATTAGCTCAATTGTAACCCACTGGACTGTCAATCCAGAGATCGTAGGTTCAATCCCTGGTATCGGCACTTGACATTTCTAAAATCTTATAATATTTCACGCTATATATGGACGTATGTAATGCAAAGTATCTGGGTAAAGGTGCCAGCAGTGTATCGGTGCTATACACCGGGCACATTAAAGAACCAAGTTGTCTATTCAAAATAACAGCTAGGCGCACTTCTGCAGCGCGCCGGACATGCCTGTATCTAATGTCTCTCTCTCCCTTCAGGGGCTTCCTCTCAGTTTTTCCCTCTGGTCAGATCATGCTGAATCTGCACTGGTAGAGGTCCATTGGCGACAGGGCGCTGATATTTCTTGGGTCCATTGGCGACAGGGCGGTGACATTCCTTGGGTCCATTGGCGACATGGCGCTGACATTTCTTTGGTCCATTGGCGAAAGGGCGCTGACATTTCTTGGAAGAACGTATGAAGTTAAATGTTATATTCCGATTTCTATGAAGTATTTTCGTCTGTAGGAATGCCATCATGCATTACCAAATAGTATATGCATGTCGCATTGATACCTCAATGGTATGGTTTAACATTAGTACATTCACACAGAATTTGCGCCTAGCCCTTCTATCTACATTGTACTTGTAATATAAAGATGAGTGTATGACATTACAAACTTTCGGAGGCGTACATGTAAGTAGAAGAGATTAGCATAAACAGTCTGGACTATGTCTTTATCTGGAGGCAACAAATTACGATCTAAATGAACGGGCCCATTTGAGCAATTCACAAAGCAGCGTTTAGGAAAATTTCAGTAAACAAAAAGGTGTCTCGGAGACAGATATATTTGTACAGTAGTGGCAATTGTTTACTATAAGTGAGAAGGTGCGTGATGTCGTGAAATACAGCGGATATCACTTGAAGAAGTCGCCATGAAATGTCTCCGTAGAACTATATCCGCCTCTATCATTACTTTTCTGCATGAGCTTAGACTGTTTGAAGCAAGGAAACCTTTGGCAAAGGAAATAATTAAGACTTGAGTTAAATATCCATTCGATGTGTTTACCATATCGGAATTATTTGAAATAGCTCATTACTAAAATAAAAAGATAAAAAAACCGACGACATAATTTGGATTTGATTACCATTTCATGTTTCTCTCTTAAATTAACACCACGATTGTTTAAATCTATTACTATAACTATTTGGAATAAACTATCAGTACTGTTATTTATTAGTTAAAGTACTTTTAAGTTTTTGTTATTAAGTCACTAAAGGACCGGATTGGTGACCGATGAAGGGGAAGGTTGTGCGCCAGGCATATGACTAATTGAACCAGTAGGCCTACCAGGACAATTTAGCTATATCGTCTGCATACGGCTGAAATACTGTCAGTATGTCATTAAACTATGAGGAATACTTTGCACGAACTTACAAGTAAAAGCAAATGTGAATATAGAGTTTAAACGTGGACGATTCGATGTAAAGCATTTACAAATGTTATATATGCGGAAATTCTAGTAGATCTGACATTTTCTATGTGTCACCGGAAACTATGTTAGCTTAGAGAACTATCGGTAATCTTATTGTTATCAGATATTGAGAAAGTCTTTTGGGACCGACGTTCACAACATAAACATAGCTGATGGAGCAGTATAATTATTCTATTATTAATTGTTTTTGTAAATGTGAATGGTTGTAGGTCTTACCCATGAATTAAAAATTTATGAATGTTGTCATAAAATGTACCATAAAAAAATCACTGGGGAAATGTTTCAAGGAGAAATCAGGGCAGTATATGTAAATATGTGCTTCCCGTCTAGATGATACCTTCAGCTAGAGCATTTAGCTTTTTGACAGCTGGGACTTGGGCGGTTAATTTTCTCGTTCAGTTATATGTTGGGCATTGTGCCGTGTAATGTGGTATGAGATGTTTTTACGTGTTCTGTGCTCGACTGGTTCAGTTGAGTGATATCTTCCCTGTCCGACTTTCTCTTATCTTATTTGCATTCATGTTTGTCAGATGTGATTGTTTTGACATAACAAACTTGATAAACGCTGACTCATCAGTATTTAGATAAACCCTACAAGGTACATGCATTCACATTCTCCCTCCTGCTTGTATTAAGATCCTTACCATCTGTCCATCTATTGTCAACATCATAAATAATGTACTGTATTTATGACAAATAATGTTGTTTCATCATGAAATTTATTCTCATTTGATGTTTAATTCTATTAACGACACTATTCATGTATATGTATATCAGTTTTGTATAATATTTTGTGCACTTGCTATTACTGTGCAATATGTGCCAAAAATAAATGTTATGTTCTGTTATATAACTGATGTTGGATCAGATCACAGTGTTATATCATAGATACTAGCGTAGAATCAAAGGGGCTGCTGTGAAGAGAAATTATTGAAGTGCAATTGTAATAAGTGAGAAATGATCTTGGTTAAGGCAAATGGTGATAATTGGCGTTTCTTTCATGTAGTGTTGCGCTCATTTACATCATAAGAGTGTACCTGGTCGAAATGACGAATAATGAGATAGTCCGTGAGTGAATGGACGTTACGAAACTACTGACTTTGAGAAACCACACATGGTCGACAGTTCAGCTTCATTCCATGCATAATTGCACACATCAGTGGAAATTAGGCGTGACGTTCACAATTGTAAAAATTAGTGCCAGTCCCATGCATGATCAATTGATATATCAAAGAGCAACAGAAAATGTGCATACACAATATTGGCAGGCAGAGCAACAGAAAATGTGCACATGCAGTATTGGCTGACGGACAAATATTACTTTCTTAGAGTGCCACACCAATTACTTGAGAAGGTCCTCGCATAAAACTGACGCATCGACATCAATTATAATTATAAACCGTGAGTTTATTGGGTATACATAACAGCGTATGTTGGTGGGGCACATGTCAGATACTATGACGAGATATGGCAATCTTGACAATTGTTTCTATTGCTGATTTTCTATTTCTGAATTATACGTACCCTGCTAAAAACAACTAAATGAGCACTTGGCAATTTCGACATGTCTTGGCCAGTAATGAATATATTACCTACCTATAGTTGGATTCGAACCCGTACACTACGGGGCCATCGTCTAGCAAAGTTTATAAGGTCGAAAATAAATATTGGTTTAAACGCACGTTGTTATATAAATTTGATATATACAAATGCATCAATAATGTTCTGAGGATTCCAGTTCTGTTCCGACTGTATGTGTCATTATATTATCAGATTATTAGCTTTTGAATAGGAAAAACATATTTTGTGAATCCTGATCATTGCATAATTCCTTTTAGTTGATATTCACAAGGGATTAATTCTCAGGAATTTATAGACGAGTTTTCAAAGCGATATTCATTTCGGGGAATTAAGATATTGTCAAACGTGAATAAATCAGACGGAAACAAGATTACGAAGGAAGAACGACACGTAAATCCTCAACGACGGCATGCCTAAGACTGCTTTAAAAACTAGTTGTTTCTAATTGAGATTTCGCAGATTTCAAATCATCAAAGAAGCCGCCTTAATCCTGGTAAGAAAGGCGTTCATTACAAGCTAAACATATACATGTACAGACATTACAATGACTGTCACAAAATACTAGAATAATTATTGACGTCGAGCATGTTGATAAACAATCACCTAGATGTCAGAATATGCCTTTATCGTTTGCATTGTTGGAGTGACCTTGTTTTGTTAAGCACAAGAATATGTAGTGGAAAAGTCCATGAACCTTTTGACTATCCTCGTATAACATGTATAGTTTCACCTTTGTCTGCCAGTATCGACTTAAATGCAAATTTGCCCTCACACACTGTCTCTCGACGACATCTCGATACGACAAACTACATGTAATGACTAAATAACATTGCTTCAGAGAATATTTTGTAGGAATTACATCGTTATATAATTTCTTCAGTTCTATCTAGTCTTGCATAAACTAATTCCTTTGTGAAATTAAATGTAGACATGTCAATGTGAGGCGATCTAGTCATGTTATATATCTCATTAGAGACATACAACTTTGATTATAGGTTCAATGACACATATATGAGCCATCCCAGTAGTGTGTGTACGTTCAGAGATATATATATCTATTGGAATAACTGCATTGTCATTTCAAGCATTTTCTATTGGAATAACTGCCCATTGTCATTGCAAGCACTTTCCAATGGAATAAATGCCAATTGACATTGCAAGCAATTTCCTTTCGAATAACTGCCAATTGCCATTGCAAGTACATTCCGCTTGAATAACTGCCCATTGACATTGCAGTAACTTCATATAGTGTCATCAAAAGACATTCGCTCTGCCATTGCAATAACTTTCCATTGCCAACACAAATACCGACAAATGTATCCTCGCCAACAGTCAAACATTCAAATAGCACGGCAAATATGCCAAATATGTCCAACTAGAACTGCCACAAAGTGACTTATCATGCCCCCACATACCGCTTTGACACAGACGTATGGCAAACCAAATAAAAACTGTCGCATAGAAGAAAGCAATTGTATAGTTATTTTTAAATTCAACAATATATGATGAAGCTGTGGTCCAAATAACATAATTTATGGCCATTTTTGAACTTTTAACTCTTATAAGTGACCTTGACCTTTGTGATATTGAAATAATTGTTTTGTATGACACATAGTGATAGGGATGAACAATAATGTGCCAGGTTATTTTAAAATCCCTCAACAAATGACATAGTTACGGCCAGGACAAGCTAAATTAAGACCATTTGTATCTTTGAAGTGTGACCTTGACCTTTAAGATATTGACATAATTATAAATTATTTTCAAATTCCACTATAAATGCTCCGGACATGTTCAAGTATGGCCATTTTTTACCTTTCAACTCCAAGTGAGACCTTGACCTTTGAGATATTATCGTAATCGTTTCGCATGGCACACAGTCTCATCAAGGCGAACAAATGTACCAAGTCAAAAATCCTTTAATGCATAAAGAAGATAAAGCCTGGATAAAATTTGAGACAGACGGACGGACGGACGGACTCACTGACTTGACATTGTGGGGTTTTATTTTGTTCATTCTTTTGTTTGTAAAACCCCGTAAGCAACATTTTGCACCCCGTAAGCAATGGAATGAATTAAATCTAATATAGCCTATTGTTCCAGACCCCACAACTACAAGTGGGCGAGTACGGACCGACCGACCGACAGACGGACCGACAAAGTGACTCCTATACAGCCCCCGCTACTTTAGTAGTAGGATATAAAAATAGACTGTGCCATCGTAAGATACACCATCGCTACCGCAAAGTTCTCTGGTGACATTGTAATACTTGTCTATTGCCATCGTAAACACATTCAATTGCAGAACACATAAAAGTTACCTTTAATACCATTGCAATAATTCGCTGGCTTAGAATGAGAACACATGAAAAGGTCATGTTGACCAATCTGAAGCTGAAATAACTAGTTTTACCATTAAAAAGAGTAGTTCTCAGACAGTTTGTTTTTATTTTCTCCAAATAGCGTTTTGGTACTTACCACCATCTCATTCTAAGCCAGCAAAATGTCTGTAAACAGCGTAATATGATAAACCGAAACATTGCCATTTTAATTCATTAAATTGTATATTGTCATTAACAACAGCGACCATTGACATTGTCTGAAGGAAGTCGTCTAATTTGTTCATCATTAATTAGATAATATACAAGCTAGACTACAACATACATTAGACGACTCATTGGTTATACGATTCTTAATCTGAATTCGTTTAGCTAAGTCGGTATCTTTAACTGAATACAATGCATCCAAATTCATTTACCTTTCCGGCAAACAAAAAGATAATATATATAAGTCAGACAGATAATGCAGCACTCAACTTAACCAGCCGAGCACAGAAAACATTAAAAACATATAAGGCACAATGCGCAACTGAACAAAAACGATATCTGCTTTTTCTTCAGATTACAACAGTACAAAAAATAATCAACCTTTTTTACTTAGATTATTTTCACACGACTTAATGAGACAGCTTAAAGGCAATAAATTCACTAGCTTAAAACTTACGAAATACACCATTTGAGGAACGAATTGTACACCTTTATTTTCTCATTTCAATATTTACTTGTACTCGGAACACCTCGAGGAGATTTATCTGGCGTTGCGTAGAGTAACGATGAATGCCGATTTGTTGCGATGGTAATTGCGTTATTAGCATTGACCCCTGTGATTCCATTTTACCATGTTACTCCGACTAACTCAGTTGGTAGAACATTATACGACCGTGTATCACCAGTGGTGGTTTCAGACTTGGGAGATTAAAGATTTGCATAGTATCTGATATGTACATGAAGAAGTTGTCAAACAAGTTACTTCAGGTTCATAATCCATTGCCGCGAAACTAGCTCGGTCAAATGACTGAACATTCTTAAGACACGTCATCAGACATACATGTTTGATTTTAGTGTTTACAATGGTGTACAGAAATAAAACACCTGTCCAGGTGCAAAATGATCCATGCGGAACGGTTGGTGCGAAATTTAATTGTAAAACATATCATGGCATCTATACAAATTTAAGTATAAACTGAAGCTAAGTATGTACATGGTCACCGGACACAATCGACATTGCACACATCAGTGGGACAAACTTTACGATCAGAGACAGTTATAAATCTCTCTCATTGTGACATAAAACAAACCCGACTTTCTATCCCAACAATAAACATTCTTCTTGCGATGGGATGCAAAACTACGAGATATAAGGCACTGACACAGAGGAAATGTCTTAGACCGTCTGACATAACGCATAGTCGCATTGACCGAGTAAACGGTTGTTACAGCTCGAAGAAAATTTGGTATTCAATACTATGGAACCTATTATAAGATTATTGGATTATTCTTTACGACTTTTTCCCAGCATGTTTTCTGTCATGAATGACGATCATTTGACCTGACATTCCTGCCGCATACCATTAACCTGTGGTTCCTATTACATATTTTATTACAATACTGTGCATACGAGTAATTATGTGGGTAATTATATCAGTAATTAAGATACTCTAATCTACTCCATCAGGCCTAGTGCCAAGATTGTCAGGTTAGTGTTTTGTCAACTGTAAGCTAATCAGGGCGACTATCCAGAACGACACGTAACTGTATCATTGATGAACACTTTTTTACAGAAATTGATGTAGATAGTTTAATTGATTAGATATATAAATTTTACATTTTGTTATTCCTTTTCAATGATAACGTTGCCATTGGGAAGAACCAAGCACCATAACAACTTTCATTTACACAATACCAGACGACAAAATACCAAAGTGACAAATGTTTCGTACAATGGTAATTATTAAATGATAAAATCAATCCAGAAAGTACACTGACTTTAGTACTGCGACGATTAATTATTACTTTTATTTATAAGCACGTAAGCGCATTATTTACTACTCTCTCGTGGTGTAACAACAGGAATTAATGTTCTAAAATTATCACCAAATATGTGCGAATTATGATAAATTATCCGAATAATAATTGCTTTAATGTCGCAATTATTGGTACTTATAGTAGTGATGGAAATCATACGCACTCTGTGTAAAGAGATAAAATAGTTAAAGCATACCATAAATTGCCTTACGAACAAATACAAGTGATACAATACACAGATTAAATTGATCTGTGTGCACGAATGTCGTCTTCCCATTAAATCCTGGAAGATGCATGCAGAACTTTAACGATTATTTCAATTCAATTAGGATTAGCCAGGAATTAACGGCGTGAAAATTGAACTATGCAATAATATGTGGACGTCTACGTGCTTGCAATCATATTATATTATTTCTGTCGCGGTATGAACTAACCTAAATAATGATGACATTGGTAACTAATTAATCATGGGATTTATCAGTGCATTCATGCGATATATAAATACATAAACCTAGAAGAGAATGTGTGGTATGGTGAATAATGAACGGTATATACTTCAGGCAGTGATGTTGGTCTAACGTTAATGGGCACCACTTGTCTGGTAGCTGTGGAAAAAGTCTATGTACGAGTACCTCGTTCAAAGTATATTCAAGTTTCCGCTTAAAAATTATACTTTGTATCTGCCTCTTCTATACTCATAGATCACTTATACCCTTCCCCTATTAGTAAGCCGTGTGCTTCTCCGCGATGGCTCCGACATTTATAAACGGTAAATGGTTACACAGCTGATATTGTGCTAATCACACTTGAAACATTTGATTGTGATGAAGACGACAGTAATTTTTCATCTACAATTGCTTTAATTTCAGCTTGTATTTGTTATTGAATCACAAATAGTTTAATCACTTGGGTAAATGTGTAATATCTAACTGCAAACTTCTGATAAAATGCCAGCATACTAAAGCCGCATTGATGCGCATGTTCTTCTAAGTCTGCTGTTTTTGTTTCATCGTTATACGATACGCGTTATTTTAAACAATTGGCCCAAGCCGTTCTGTCGTTTTATTTAGTCTGTATTATATAATATAACTGTATTATATAATAAAATATGTTTAAACTAACATTTTTGCTTACGACGGCGGACAGAGGTTCGAGGATTACACTTAATTGTTCTACGTTAATGCTTTACGCAGGTGGTGTCTAATTTCATTGAATAAATCCCATGTTTCAAAACGCTTCCAATCCATATGTTCCAATAGTTTGGCCGCCTCCAAAAAGGTCAGTTAAATTTGTGATGTTGGATATTTTCGGAGGAGAACAAACATAGTGAATGTTTTTAAAATGATATAAACACTGATCAACATACATACCACTCAATGTTTCATGGTAAGCACATTGACAGCATGAAGACAAAATGGCCTAAAATGTTTTGTATACATGTGAGTGAGCCGACAGGAACTTTCACCAAGACGAACTTCTTTTCAGAGGTAGACACAAAGCAAGGCATTCTAAACTCTACTTATTCAGATAAAGGAGTAGGCATCCAGCTTACTGTATAACATTCGACTTAACGTTCGTAACCGAAGGAAATTCGATCGAGCTCAATCCTAATTCAAATACAAAATGCAGAATTAACAGAACAATGCTCTAACGGTTTTTATATTATTAATCAATTGACGGAGAATTAAATGTCATGCAAACACGAGCAAGTGATTAATATTACAAACTGAGCAAATAACAATTTAATTGAAAAGGAACAGGAACACTGTGTTCATTATTAATACGACTTTGGTTTCATCGAGCACTTTTGCATGAATTTAAACTTTTGCTTGACTTTACGTATTGGATGAGGATTTTCCATTTTAGACCATTGGTATTCAATACTGATCTTATTTATTTGGAGCCAATCAATAGCCAATCATATCGCCTGTTACTGACCAAGAGTTTAATATGATGTGATGATTGGTTGTCCTGATCCTTAAGTCAAGTAAGATCAATATTGATTACCAACCCAGGTGTGACTAAATGGATAAGAATACATCAACATTATTTAAAATTAACCAGAATTTGGTGTTATACATTTATCTTATAAGGTATAATTGTATCATTATTAACAGTGTTGCCTTCAATGCTGGATTTGTTCATGAATTAATTATTATAACTTCATTTACCGGTACTGCATATACACATATAATATTATTATGCCTCACTCTAATTTCATTCAACTGTGTCTTTGTTATTCCAATCAGTCGATATATCCAGCGATAGTCTGACTGATTTGCGTGTTTCAAATACAGCAGCCGTCCATATAAATTATATTGACCGGCAAAAATGTATGGGCCGGCAGGTAACTATGGTAATGGCATAGAACGCTCTATTTTTAGACCAGAACTTACACTATTCCCAATTACAAAAACTGCTGTACATAACTTTTTTTATTATTGAACCGAAACATGGCCTGTGGGTATTCATGTTCTTGGTTAGACCATTTACTACGAGTTTATGTACGTTTTGAATAAAAATTCCAAAAAAAAACGTTTTCACATTTCAGGGTTATTTTTTGGCGTACGCAGGAATATTAAATATAGATGTTAGGTCTCCCTATAATGATCTACAGTTTACGAATACATCCTAATGTATTTAATGTTTTCTCCTTAGAAAAATATACTATTGAAATTGAATGTTCGGTATAATATAAAGAAATAGTTAACATCACTTCGGGCCCAATGACATTATTTGGACTGGCTAGTAAGCCCTCTGTTTCGCTTCGGTCTATCTATACAAAGCCAGTTCATATAATGTCATAGGGCCCGAAGTGATGTGAACTATTTCTTAAGTATAGTATTACGTATGTGTATTTGTAAACTTGTAATCTCTGTAAAGTCTTAAATGGTTTAAAAACACCATACCATTGCCTTGTACATGAGACGCATTCCTGCTATGATTAATGTCCATACTTATATAAGCCACTTCCGACAGGGATTATTTATGTAAATGGGTAAATGGCATCACCTAGTTCAGTGACATGATTAAATAGCAATATATCAACGCAATCAATCGGCTACTCAATTACCCACAATCCCTACAGCAGCAGGACCAATTTTCATCCTGAGGAAATGATTGCTCAATGTAATCCTATAGTGGGCGGAATAGATGTAGGTCATGCACATATTATCATCTCACCATGTTTATGCGTTCTTCCAGAGATACCCCACTTATACTTGAACAAGGTCAAACATCCGATATTTTCTTGAATGAATGAATATCTCTTTTGGACAGCGTATAGTAAGAAATGTGTCAGGTTACATATTACACACTGTTTATATCATTTGCAATAAGGCTAGGACCAAAATCATCAAGGTTGTAGAGAAAGTGTTTTGACTGTTTGAAGGTCTAAAACAAGTTCATAAACTGGAATATTTTTGCCTTATTTCTTTCCTGGAGACAGTGCAAGGAGGAGGGTGACTCCAACCGTTCATTACCATTTCGTCACCTTCAGTTGTACTCGGCTTATTCATGTGGACCTTCTAGCTAAGGCACTAAACTAGTTGTAACTGGGACATAGACTGGGGCGTTCACCATATTATATTGCTGAAACTAGGTCATTCAGCTTAAAACTTGGCATTAGCTTTTTAATACTTTTTCTACTTTTTAGGACTTCTAACAGCTAAAACAAGGTATTTCGGCCGTTTTACTGTTGAAACTGGGTCATTCAGCTTGGGCATCAGCTTTATGATTTTTGAAACTAGTTTATTCAACTTTTCGACAGCTTGACCTTAGGCGGATTAATTACTTGTTCTGTGCTCGACTGGTCCAGTTAAGCAATGTGCTTTGTATGTTTTTTTTATGTTTTCTGTGCTCAGTGGTACAGTTTGGGCATTGTGCCTTGTATTTTTTGTAAGTTTTCTGTGCTCGGCTGGTTCAGTTGAGTGCGACCCTGTCCGACTTAATATTCTCTTGTTACATAATAAAAAATAGTCAGATAGTGGTTGGCATGACATTCTAATCTCTCTTAATGCATCAGTTTAAAGTATATGGACTATTAACAATGTTAATAGCAAACACTTAAATGAAAGAAGAATATTTTTTATCAACATTGCATATTATATTGTCTTGACGACATTCAGATATATTTGATAATACATGTAATTCATTTAAATAACACAAAACCAAAGCACAGAATGGGATTTCTCAACATAGAATAAAAACGACTGACAAAATATAGTAAACATATTAGTTTGTTTGACGATACATTTGTCTCTCATTTATTTAACAATGTTTAATCCGAATACTCAGAAAGACCTAACAGGTCCTTGTCTCTTTCCTCTATGTCAAGACGTGTAGATCGAATACTCGTGTATGTACTAATTGGACAACTGGCTTAATTCCAAGATTATTGTGAACATACATTTCAGATTTGTTTGTGCTGTTTTTTTTCAAAATGAAGATAACACATACGCCTACGGTAGATGGAATAGAGACAGCTGCCGAACTAATTACCCAGGTGTCAATTGAAACGCCGAGATGAAGCCTTGCAATGTATAGACTCTGGATGTTCACTGGCAAATGTCTTAACCTAAATTAACGCCTACATAATTCGTAATTTCAGATAAATGGTATTATATTTGAACATTTCTCGAAGATAACCGGGCTTAATAGTATTATGTAAGTACGATATGACAAGTGTGACCAATTTCTGGAAAGTACCAATATTTTGAAAAATGAGGGGTTAGTTATTAAAAAAAATATTGAGTTTTCTCAACAAGCAAATATTCACGTTTTTCACATGTTATAAAAATTAGATCCTAATTCTAAAACGTGATACAATTTTGAAAAGTTTATATCAATAATTTTAGAAATAGATCAACTATAATTATCGTTATTATGACGCAGATGTGGTTGGGCTGTAACTTTGTTCTGGATACAATATTGGGCTCAAATTTTCAAGAACTGTTTATGAGGGTCTTTTTTCTATCGCTACATCCTCCTCATTGTAATATATTTGTCATTAAGCCTGTTTGTCCAACTGAACAGCTAATTTATTTTTTGAATATAAACTATCTATTAGAGTTTGTTGTCTTAAGATTTCGCTCAATTAGGTAAATAATGTAAGCTGGTTTATAATGTAATAACACTACCAGGATGGAGTATGTTTTGTTAACTGCACGTTTCTCCAACTATTGGAATCTACTTACTGCTTCTAATTTCTAAAGGAATATATAATGTATAGATTTCAATTATCAATGAAACATAAATTACCCCTAACCATTACAGTACATAAATAACAAAACGCGTTTCATGTTCTAGATGTGTTAAATTAATGTTCCAAACAAAATTGGTACATTTTATAACATTTCTATGGTATTGACTATGAGGAATCTTACAGTGCACGAAATACAAAAGATAATAGGCCAAAATAATATCCAGCACACATTTGATATTATCACACATTCTTGCACTTAAAATAGTGTCACAACGAACCTCGAAATATCGAATTTCATGCTTGAATATTCACTTAAATTATCGGACCTGCTAACGCCTTAGATTGTTACCAAAATGACCGTCCTAAAAGTTTGATACTTCTACGCGGTGATCTTACCGCCATGCTGAGTAATATTCCTAAGGTATAGTCCGGAGAATTTTGACAAGACCATCGTCTTTCCATTACCATAATTTAACAACTGAAATATTGTCTATATTTATAATCCCGGTTGTAGGTTTTCATAAGCGGAAAGTATCACGAAGACGCTGAAGGTGTAGTACCAACCTTACCATACCTGTCCCACAGTCTAGGGGACCGTTTCCGTCACTCTCCCCGGTTCTCTGCTTCCCTTAGACACTCGTCGAGAGATAAGCCCGTCCACTCAGTAATGTTGTCGTCCCACTTTTTCTTTTTACGGCCTCGTCTTCTACTTCCATTCACTGTATCTTGTATGATTGTCATAGCAAGTCCACTAGATCTTGTCACATGACCGTACCATTTGATTTTCCTTGATCTGACAATTGATAACAGTTCTTGACGAGGACAAATTGCTTGTTCTACTCGGTTCGTGACCTCCACATGTGTTACTCTGTCTCTGAATAGTATTCCAAGTATCTTACGATAAAATCTCATTTCCAGGGCTTGAATTCTTTTTTCTAAATCCACATTCAGAGTCCATGTTTCACACGCGTGGGGAAATATGGACATGACCAGCGATCGCATCAGTCTGATCTTAGATGTGGTTGAGATTTTCTTGTCTCTCCAGATGGTTTTCAATTTGCTAGGGCTGTGGTGGTTTTGGCTGTTCTTGATCCAATGCATGAGATGATTGCGCCTAGATATTAAAAATCTTAACTGTTTCCAAAGTATGTCCTTTCATAGTTTTCTCAGTACTGATGCCGTCGATGTTGTTAGTCATCAGTTTCGTTTTTTCGGCACTGATCTCAATACCGAATGATGAGGAAGCTTTGTCAAGTCTTTGAGCTAGCACGTTGAGTTCTCTCACTTCCTGCCAGGCCATCAATATCGATCGTCGGCAAAGCGTAAGTTAGTCACTACTCTGCCTCCAATATTTACTGTGCCTTGATGATATTCTAGAGCGTCGGTCATTATTCTCTCCTGAAATATATTGAACAATAAGGGCGAAGGAAGACAACCTTGCCTCACTCCAACTGCTGTCTTGAACCAGTCTCCAATGGTCCTACTGTGGCAAAATGCGCTTGTAGCTTTGTCATATAGGTTTTGAATTGTCTTTATAAGGTTGGCAATATTATTGTATGACCCCATAGTTACACATAGAGCTGCATGCCTTACCCTATCAAATGTATTTTAAAGTCAATAAATATATGGTAGAGGTCTTGTTGGTGTTAAAGGTACTTTTCACATATGATTCTGAGGATGAATATCTGTTCAACTGTACTGCGGTCGGCTCTGAAACCAGCTTGTTCCTCTCTTATTATTTTTTCAGCTTGGGGTTTGAGTCTGTTGAGCAGGATTTTCAGCATGACTTTGCTTTGGTGACTGATAAGGCTGATTGTTCTGTAGTTGTTACACAGCTGTAAATTGCCTTTCTTTGGTAAGGTGATTATCAATTAGTATTATTAATACCAACACAAATCTAAAAGACCGATATTGCACAATTTGCTTGCGGAAATTTACGTATTCAGTGCAAGAACCTTGTAATATATTCATGCATAAAGGTCAGGATCATGTCAAATTCTTTGTGCTATAGCATTGCATCACGTGATCTTTGTGAGAAGTTGTCTACAATAACAACTGTTATGAAATGTAGACTTGTGAAATGTGTATAATTTGTTTTCTATGTTTTAATTCAAATATAAAGTTCGCTTAAAGAAAATAATATTGTTTAAAAACACTGAACAAAACATGCATCCAACATATATGCCCGGCACATTTAATTCTGTTTCTGATGGTATGATTATCGTATGATGGATATTGTATAAACAAAGCACCTACTAATGAGCTATTCCTCTGGTCTACAATGCATCGAAGAATTTAGTTTAAACTAATCTGGTTATGGTCGATTGTGAAACAAGTTATTCCAACTTATATTAATCACTCTCGTCATCTCATTCCTGATGTTATACGTCGCCACGAGGGAATGAGATAGAGAAGCCAGGTACCCTTTAAGCTAAGTGTCCTGGTACAATTTTCATTTCGTCTTTTGTTGGACGCGGCCTGGGATCGAACCCGGGACCTCCCACACACGAAGAGTTTACTAATCAGCTCGTAAGATAATTGTACATATGTTGTTAGTACATTGTATGGCCAGTGTGATATTTATATAGATTTTATCAGACACATATGCTATCAACCTACTACAGAAGCCTTGATGGATTGCATTGCACTTTATAGATATATGTGAGATATAATAAGGCTCATACACATGTTAATGGCTTTTTCTGTAACTTAAGTATTATAAGAACGCCTACATTCATCTTTCAACAATGTCCAATTGTCATTTATACGACGACGTTGTCATGGAATTGCCGTTGCCAGGCAATGTTTTGTTTAGAGGTTACATGTTAGATCTTACGATGAGTGTCAGTGAGTTCTAAAAAGAAGTCTTACTAGCTGTCGAAATTCATAGCGTCAAATGAACTTACATTTTGGTATAATTATTCATTGGGCATTTAATTTCGTGGTAGAGACCATCCTCGAAATCCACGAATCTAAAATCCCCGCAAATATTAATTATTATTACAGTGTATTATACCATATTTATATAGCACTTTTATCATGTAATCACACGTTCAAAAGTGCTGTACAATCACATTTAAGACGTGATTAAAACCATTTTACATAGATATATGCATGCAGACATAACAACAAATGTATATATACATGTATATATATGAAAGTTTAAGGCTAAACTATGAATTTTCAGCAGACAACTTGTAATTAAAATATAGTAATACTTTTATTATTTCATATAAATATAAATTTAATATATACAGAGAATGTATATACATGTATACATGTAAACATAATACAAATAACACAAAGAAAACCCTCCCTCAATTACCCCCTGGGTGTTTCAAGAGCAGCGTCACATACCACTGCCACGAGAAACTAACTCCAAGGGAATAGTGATACTTCCTTTAAGGAGACAGGAGATCCCCGATTTATAAGACACCATTTACTACTGTACTACTATTTCAAGAACAGCGTCACATACCACTGCTACGAGAAACCGTCTCCAAAGGTATAAATGTACTACCTTTTAGGAGACCCTTAAGAAGTCAAACTAATAATCAGCCAGAATAGGATTTAGTAAAACAGTGCGTTTAAAGTGCTTTCTTGAATGACGGTAGTGTTTTACTATCTCTGAGTGCTGTTGGCAGTGCATTCCAGAGCTTCGGTGCTGCAGCCATGAAACATCGATCACCGTACGATACAGTCCTCATCCTCGGCACAACTAGAAGAATAGAGTCATTTTGTGACCTAAGCTGTCTTTGTGGAGTATATATTTCCAACATACTTCTGATGTAGCATGGGGACTTTCCATGTAGTGCTTTGTAAACACGAGTCAATACCTTGTACTCCACTCTGTATTGTACAGGTAACCAGTGAAGATCCTTCAGCACAGGAGTGATGTGGTTGTATCGTGTATCCGTGCGATGTGGCGGGCAGCTGCATTTTGAATATTTTGTAGTTTGTTCAGAATGTTTTTTGGGAAGCCGCACAGTAATGAGTTGCAATAATCCAGTCTAGATGTTACTAAATAATTGATGAGGGATGTTGTTGCATCAACAGTCAAATATTGTCTGATTTGACCTATTTGTCGGATCTGCATGAAACAAGACCAGGAGACAGAGTTGACATGTTTATCCATATTCAGGTGCGAATCCAACATGGCACCAAGGTTTCTCACCACTGGTGATGGTCCGATCATAGCGTCACCAACTTACACCGTGATATTCTCGGCAGCATTGGTATTCCGTTTCGGAACAAACAGGATTACTTCTGTTTTGTCTGCATTAAGTTTTAACAAAGTGTTCTTCATCCAGAGCAAGATATCCTTCAGACATGATTCAATTCGTTGCAGTGTCTCATCGCGTGAAACGCAATTCTTCGGTTGGAATGCCATATACAACTGGGAGTCATCAGCGTAAAATGATGTTGCAGTTGGTGCTTTCTGCAGATTGCACCCACTGGTTTTGTATACATGATGCAGTTTTTGGGACCAGGCACAGCGCCCTGAGGTACGCTATAATTCATCAGTACTGGTTCCGAAAGTTCACCATCAATACAAACAGTCTGGTAACACAGATAGGTAATTAATGTATTAATGATTTTACAGTACATATATTTGACCAATGAATCAATTTATGTCAGACTTGTGTTTTTAATGTTTTCTGTGCTCGGCTGGTTAAGTTGAGTGCTGCCTTCCCTGTCTGACTTAATATAATCTTTTTGCACTTTATAAACCGTAGTACTTTGATAACACATGTTCTTGACACTCAGACATATCTGCCAGAAAAGCAGCAATATTATTTAATAACCGGTAGATGAAAAAACATGCAATGTCTGAGACCTGGGGGACACGTGAAATACAGCAATATTATATAATAACCGGTAGATGAAAAAAAATGCAATGTCTGAGACCTGGGGACACGTGAACCGTATCTCCTCATTTGATGTTCAGTAATACAGGATATTGTAGCGTGTTCAAAGTCAAAAACCGCTGTTCAAATAAATACATCCCATAGAACAAGAATATGGCAATTGGATTTCTCTATATATATGTTGAAATGTTTGATGTACTTTTAAAGATTGCAAGCAGCCGTGCACGGAATCGTACATTTTATCAAACGCAATAAATTGGCAATTTCCGGATATTGTAAAACAAAACATATAGCTGAGTTGATCCGATTCATATTAAAGAAAAGCAAGGTCAATACGAATAAGTTAACACCGCAATTGCGTTAATTAAAGCGTCTAAATTATTCTCAACCGTTATTCTTATAAAAATGTGCTTTATTATCTTTATGATACTTGATTGTTATTAGCTACGCATTTCATATCCAGATAAATCCGTTATGTTATTAGGGCAAATTGTAGTAATTTTTCGTGTAAAAGTCGACAACTTCCCTCGCCAATACTTAATTTTCCTTCTATTCCCAAATTCTGAGAAGAATTTTGTAAACAGTCCATACGAGTATTCGCATGTCCACAGCAGGTCACGTGGTTGTTGAACACGTGTGTTACATTGGTAACTATATTCTTGCAGATTTGACTTATACATTAGCATACTCCATATCTTTCCTGCTTCAATTACCGGTTAGCATTTTAAAAAGAAAAGATATTCCGAGACGCGTTTTAAAAACGACAAAGGTTACCCACGAAGTTCTCGTCAAAGTTTAATCAGACTCAGGTCAAATCTGTCAAACTATATGTCAAATGACTGTTTATATATTTTAAAAAAACAAGGTCTAGTGCAAGATGCTGCTCTTGAGATCGTAAAATAACCCGGAATTCTTCTTGCGGTAGTGAACTTAAATATTAGTTTTGTATTACAATAACGTTGCCATTAACATGCATGTCCATCTAAAGAATATCAAAGCATTATTAACGGGTACTGGTTCGTCCGCTGACCATACAGATAATCTACAGAACACTGTCGGATGCAACAGGACAAATGCTTGCCAAGGAACGTGAGTTGAGTTTTTGGTTCCCCGTTCGATGTCGTTTTTAGTTTACTCCTGTGAGGTGCGACTACAACCTAAAGCGGCCGCCAATTTGAAATATAAGACACACACGAACACATTTACTTTTCGACCCTTATCTTTTCATGCCAGACAGTAGAATTGGAAACTAAAAGTGAGTTTACATTACATTAAATTGTTGCTTGTAATTGTTGCAGTCAACAATTTGCCTAATATATTTACTTCTGCAACTGCAGCAAAATTGATTCACAACACTTTCACCCAAAAGAACTTGTTCTATTTTCCTGCAACAATTTTCCTACAAATTTACTGATAAGGGGATTAGGAAGCAGTCAGGTATCCATTTTCATACTGATAAGCCCAACTCTGGGTAATTATCAAGTATTTTATACGAATGAGAGGCAAAAACGTATCTGGACAGATGACTTTATTGACACTTTAATTGATCAATATAAAAAAATGAAGAATTATCGAAGATTGCGCTACCTCAGATTATTTTTAAAAGGATTTTTTAAAAAATGTAGCACAATTTAATTTATAGATCTGGCTAGGGGAAACCTTTTTCTAAACACCCATTGGTTTATATGCCGAGGGTGTTGTTTTGGAGAGGTGAACTGTTAAGTAAACCTCAGGAATAAAATAATTATGTTTCTAAATAGAGGTTTTTGTTTAAAGAACGGTTGCTCTCGAGAGGTGACACTGCATACTGGGTTTACATAATACAAGCATATAAAAAAAATGCTTAAATACTTCCATTTTTAAGTAACATGCAATAAAACCAACGTAGAGCATGAGTTCACGCAACAATTTTCTCTGTGTGTACAGAACTAAAACTATTACATGCAATCTTTGTGCAACAATTTGCGTAGTCTAAACAGAGCTTAACCAATAACGATACGGTTTTGTTTAATCCTCTACGCCCAGGGGTGAGCATATATAATAGGGCCTTTACTACACCTATTATTAATGCATAACACATAATACCGGCTGGTGGAGTAATGCGCGTGTGGACTGGCCACACAGCTTACGAAGCCAATCGAATTTGAAGCATTCAATGCTTGTATTTGTTTTAATTACAAGTAGTTTGCTGCAAATTCATATTTTATTCTTAAACTTTAAACTGTATAATATACATTTGTCATTGTGTTTGCATGCATATATATATTTCGAAATGTTTTTACAATGTCTTAAATGTGATTGTACAGCACTTTTGAACGTGTAATTACATGATAAAAGTGCTATATAAATATGATATAATAATAAAATAAAATACAACTGTCAATCGACATCGGCCTCTGGCAATCCTATTCACCTCTCCACATGATAATCTGAGGGTTTTCAGTTCTGCCTCCAGTGTCCTCCTCCTCCAGGCTGTGACAGGTCGACCATACGATAGTTTACTGTAATACCGACTCGATAATCTAAACTGAATTCAATGTACAATGATTGAACAAAGTTCGTATCGGCAAACACATGAACAATGGCGAATGAATTTAAACAACCCATAATAAATTATTAATATCCCAGGGATTGGATGTCGGTATAAAAATGTAAATTGGCTTTTATCTGACTTGTAGGGATGATATTTGTGTACGTCAATCCGATGCGTTTTGCCAACTCAATTATTCGTCGGCAAACAAAACATGTCATGTGCATTGGTACAGCGTTTCAAAAAGAACTTGATGAGAATGCTTTAGGCGTTCTTTGGGCAATACTTGAGTATTCCTGGAGAATCTATATAGGGACCGTTCAGAAATAGTTTAGGACCTTGTCAATATAAGAAGAGACCTTGGCAACCATAGAGATAATTCTAAGATTGGCTTTGGTCAAAACAACGTCTCGCTGTCTGGACGATAAAAGAGCTTACTTCAAGAGATAAGAACACCTTATCTATTATATTCTGAAAACTCATTGTCGATGATGTAGTATGAATCATGCAAATTCGAATAAACCTAACGACGTCAAGCTGAAATGTGATCCTGCTTTCAGTTTGAGTTCCTTAAACACCCATCATAAACTTATAAACACACCAACTCATGAAAACCAAACTGGCATCGCATAGACAAAGCATCTTGATTAAAGAGAATCAACAAGGTAAAGACAATTTATTCTCCATATTTGCCATCATAATTCAGACACAATCTATTATTTTGCTTAGTAATCTTATTGTCGTCTAGGCTAATATTACTATGGTGGCGAGAATAAAAATACCAAAAGATGCGTCGCAAGGAATCGACTGTCATTCTTGGATAACTTGATAATATTATTTTCATTTCCCTAATCTCTTTGGTGAAACTAATTGTGTAAAGTCCACTATTAGTTCCGTCGGCACACAGGGGTTGATACCAATGCAATAATTGTGTATGATACATTTATGAAATACAATTTACATTGCGTGAACCTGTCTACGTATAAGGATATACTAGACAGCAAGTTAACGTAAGCAAATTTCCTAAAATTAGTTATCAACCGGTACGAACTTCTAGCATGTTCTAACTTCTCCAAATAAGGAGGTCATGATCGTCACCAAATTTATAGAATAACAAAGCCTGTCAAAGAGGATAATAGAAAACCGGACAGGGGAGGCAGCAATCAACTTAATGAAAACATATAAACTTCACATACCACAATTACCCGATCTGTTGAGTGTGATATTATAGAGCGGTCAAGCTGTCAGGAGTGGAGATAAGGAATGGTTGAAATGATCTTCCATTGAATGTATAGTCAGATATGATAGGACACAGACCTCGGGGCTCCTAAATAAACATATCCTTAATACTATATTCATACGGTTGTTTGTTGACGTACGTCCTATTGGTTTGACTTGGAAATATAGCTGTGCAATACATAACATTACTGTATTTAAGCTTGTATATCAAGACATCATTTTATCTTACGATTAAACGATAACATATTTGCATTCTGAGTACTGAGAATATTTTATAAGAATACAAATTTCTACCATTTACACTGGCATACTCAGATAATAACCTCATAACATACTCAGAAATGACCTTCGTCGCTAAATCAAATACTTGTTAACAGACTCATAATTATACGGCGTCCGGTTGATAAACACTGGTAGTTCTTATCTACAGACATTATCGGACTCATCCACAAGCAACCGACAACTTCTTCTTATGTGGAAAATATAACCTTAGGTAATATCAAAGATGCCTGTGTAGAATACTAGTATGTATCTGTCGGATGAAAGACTAGCTATGCAGGTGGGATAAATAACGATGATGTATGATGTATAAAGTATCATTGACATAACAAAGTGATTGACACAACAATGTTGTTTCTGTAACACAATAGTATAACCTAAACATACTATTAAACCAGATAAAACCATAGTCGGAGCAACTGTCTGTTGAGAATGGATACAATATCGACGGGTTCTCTGGAGAACAGTTGGAGTATATTTAATTCCATACTGCTGGTAGATAAATGTATCGTCATTTGTATCACAATGATGGGTATACAAATTGCCCCAATAGGATTAAAATCAACGTAAAATGTAAAACAAATCCCTAAACATAATTGATTGAAAATACAATGTAATATACTTAGGTATATATTGTCATAGTTTACCATCTATGGATGAGACGAAGGATAGATATAAACACAAACGCTATGTTAGATACAGACAAGTTGTACAAACGCAGGAATTCTACGAAACTCGTTGTAGGGAACAAGGAATACACCTTTCAGTCGTAAATGTATTACAAGGAAAAATAAATACAAAGGGTCGCAAAGCTAGCGATACTGACGTACGCATTAACTTGAAAAGTAAACATATAGGACAATAATGGCATTATAGCTCTAAATTTCCACAATATTAAGAACCCCAATCAAAACCACCAACTTCAATGCTTTTGTGCGAAAACTCAATGCGAGCCTGACTACGCCCGCCTGGATACGCGCCTGGTTCAAATAAGATAATAAGCCTGTAATGTTTCAACACTACTATAACTGATATATTTGTGGATAATGATGGTATCCTAGAATCTAGTAAATACAAAAAATGTAGATCACCATATAATATAACAACCAAACGCCGAATTCGTCACACAATCGGAAATTGGCTCAAACAAGACATTGCACACAAGCACATCTTATATTCAAATTGCAATTATCGCTGGTGAAAACTTAGATTGTCCGAGACATCAAGTCATTCACGTCGTGTATTTCCACCAGCAGTTCGTTATTTCGTTTATTTCCAGTATCCCTCATGAGAAAATCCCGCACAGACAAGTATAGGTCCATAGAGATGCCACCAGGTGACAGTGATCTGCAGTGGGGATCAATATATCGCACCCTAAAATCGAAATGATAGTCACATAGGGAGGATTATCATGCTCCCAGCACCCACACACGTCTATGACGTCAGTTCAGACTGGTTTATTAGTATTGATTAACCCCTCCCCTATCACTGCTAAAACACTTTAATACAGTAGGGGACCAGACTAACGGGTTAATGTGTGATTTAATACTGATTTCATTTAAGAGTACATCTTGTATCAACCACTCTTAACAATTCATTCTCTATGATATAAATCACTCCGATGGAATAAAAGAATCCAGTTTGTCTTCTAATACTGAACGTCCCGTGTCAATGTTATTTTCGTCTTTGAAATAATGACATATTACATACATAAGGCCAGAGTTTTTTTTAATATTTGGAACTCGGACATTTTGAAGCAAAAACTCCAAAGGAGGAGGGAAAAATAAAAATTCCCACGTTGTTGATGGTGGATTGTAGTCAATGAGGGCAACAATGTGAGTTCTAACAGCTTATCTTAAAACAAGAACAGTGCACATGTATTTGTATCCTTGATTAAGAACTAAAAAAATCTAAACAAATTTATTAACATTTTATTTATAAATAAATTTTAGTCAGTTACTTTTCAAGGATACCTCAGTGTGGCACAACACAATTAAATAAGAAATAAACCAGTTACTCATTAATAAATTATTGAAATACATTTTAAAAAAGGTGTATAGTAGCATTACCATCAAAACATCGACTTTATAAATTATATACAATTTCAGATTTCCAAATTGTTTTTGAAAATAACAAATACTAGGAAAGGAGGGTCCGAGTAACGAAAAATTAAAGAACTGTATGGCATATATTTGGAGCTATTTGCTGGTTACCACAAAACATGAAAAGATAAATAAAGCAAATAAGATCGCCTTAACGTTTCGTTTTGCTTTGAATCGTTGCCAATGAAACCATGTTTGTGTAGCAAATAAACGCATATCGAAATTCACTTGCAAATCCTCCTGATACCAAATTAACTGCTTACATATGTGTATGTACGTATTTGTATTGAATGCCAATTGTGTATGGTTCCGAAGTAAGTTATGTGTAAGTTGTCACTACATTAACCAAAGACTTGGCTTAAGCTGCTTATATCATGAAACCCTAATTGGACATTTCTAGGAGAAGCAAGTTAGTAATTATAGTGCCAGGTTTGACGTGATAATTAACAGTGTCACGTTTCACCGCACTATGAAAACAACAATTTAGGTTTCATTGACGAAAAGTGTCGAATATTATATTATAAGTACGTAATTCAAAATGTACCTTTCATTGAAATACGAGACATACATAATCTAAGTTAATAGTATACATGTCTCAGAGACATTCAGCCTGAACAGTGCATAGATATGAATGACAAACGATGCAATTGTCTTATTGTGTTAAGCGTATTACCCATTTATCATATATTACTTTCTCATAATGCACAGCACGTTACAAACAACAGTATGAGCAATATGGTACATACATCTTTGGTGTTATTGAGATGGACTGTATTTATGTATTTCACACTTAGCCCATATTTTGTGTTCAAACGAGTCGCACTTCTTTCAGTGGAAATGGAGCCAAAATGTCCTATGCAAAGTACAAAGCTGTCACAACGGAATTGAAACAGTCGCCTGTGGGAACGTAAATTGTCTGAACAGTGGAAGATGCAATAAATATTTAGGGCCAATAATAAAATTTACAATATGAAGATGGAGCCGAAACGTCCTTTACAAAGTGCTTATTCACGCCAAAGATATTCATAGTACACATTCACTAACCCTATTCCAAGAATCCGGGCTCTGTACTCTCAATAGGTAAGATCATAGTAAAAGCATGATACATATATCTTAAAGGAAGTATTTTGAACACGGGGCTGTACTGTCTTAATAACGAACAACACTAGGTCGCTAACAATTGTCATTTTAGTAAGTTTTTTTCCAATTTTGAGTTTGAATACAATTATTGAGATAGGTTTAAATACGGTTTACTGTACTTGCTAAATCCATCAAGATTTGTGATTATATAAATTTGTTGACGACTTATATTTCCAGACAATGACACGACAAATTAATCTATCTAGACCTATGCTATATTGTAAAGCTTCATACTGATTAACACTGTGAGACATTAATCGCTTTGTTTGGTGCGATCTCATTTCACCGTACATGCCAATAACTTAATGGCGTCGTGTGTGGAGACAAACATTGGATCAAGTAATCCAGATATATCACTATATCACAATATATTAAAATTATTTATTTCGAATCCATAAAAGCGCAAACACGATTACATTGCATCATATCTGTTACCAGGATTTGATAAAACATGTACCATTAAATCATCTGCCAATGTGAATTAGTTTCATGAAAGAGATTATTGAAACCAAATCACCAATCATATCATGGAACCATGACAATCAATGTAATGTCATTCTTTGTGGCTGATGCTTGATGTTCCAGTGTATGAATTATTAGTTGAATCCACTTGAATGATTTATGTACAGGTCAAACCTGGGTTCGATGTCCAGCAATCATTTAAGTGCTGGAGCTCATATGATGAAATTCCAATCGGCCTTTCAATATCATATCAACTTAAATAAACGGTAACCGTTTTACTTATCGCTTATTGATATGTACCTGGTGTAACCAAATGTTAAACATTACGTGTATTGTACTTAATTCCTCATATTGATTTCGCTATCCATCATAGTATTTTGAGAAATAGCAACGCAATTTTCTGTCAATCTAACACCATATTAGCATCATTACGGGTAGACAACGTACACCGGATATAGGCCCCTACATCACACGAAACCGAAAGTAAAAGTGGATAAAAGTCAGTACAACAGTTCATATGTCTTTGTACAAAAGGAACGTTTCAAACACAACTGTCGAACACAAAGAAGCAGTTTACTATCGCGATAACCTTAGTAAAAATACAGAAAATATTCTAAATGCATCGGCACGTATAATATAACATATATATCACTGAACATAATTTCTTTTATATATTTAGGAATCTTATTCTATCGATAGCTAAATGGCGAGTTCTTACGTCATACTATTTTGGACAATCAGTTATATTCCAACTCTACATGTATATAGTGAAGGTTGCACATTTTCAAATTCTGTGTTCACGTTTTATACCCATATATCTTCAATGCTTAAACTCAAAGGAATTGGGACTTAATCTAAGGCATCAGTGCGGATCCCTCTCACATAAACCAAGGTTGTCAATGACAGATTGAATTGATCCGTGTGCACGAATGTCGTCTTGCCATTAAATCCTTGAAGATTCATGCAGAATAACGATTATGTCATTCAGCTCAGGATTAGCCCGGAATTAATTGCGTGAAAATTGAATTATTGCAATATTCTGTCGATGTCTAGGTGTTTGCAATCATATTATATTATTTTTGTCGCGCTATGAACTAATCTAAATAATGATGACATTGGTAACTAATTAATCATGGGATTTATCAGTGCATTCATGCGATATATAAATACATAAACCTAGAAGAGATGCTATGGTATGGTGTATAATTTATGGTATATACCCCAACAAGTGATATAACCTAAGTGTTGGTCTAGTCCATGTACCTCGTTATATGGAAACGTTGAATGGGCACCCGCTTGTCACATTTGTTGATTTATGAGGAAAAAGTCTATATAGCTGTCACTCGCATTGAGCATGTTTCGCTGTAATGAGTCTACTGAAAACCTGTTTTGACATCCTCTGACTTATTTTCATACTTGTATTAGACTGTTCTATACTGATATTTTATTCCCGTCGCCTTTTGGTTAGAGGGGCGGTGGGTTCAACATAAATGACAGATGGATGCACAGCTGATTGTGTCAATCATTCATGATACACTTTATTGTGATAAAGACGAT
Source organism: Spisula solida (assembly GCA_947247005.1). Taxonomy (NCBI): domain Eukaryota; kingdom Metazoa; phylum Mollusca; class Bivalvia; order Venerida; family Mactridae; genus Spisula; species Spisula solida. The sequence goes on along the minus strand of OX365944.1, from coordinate 66,829,191 downwards.
TGTTATTATTTATTTAGCTAAAATTGCTTTTATTTCAGTTTGGGTTTGTTGGTGGAATCACAAATAATTTAATCCCCTGGATAAATGTGTAATATTTAACTGCAAACTCCTGATAACATGCCAAAATATCAATTAAAGCAGACTTGTATTTGATGCGTTTGACAGGACTGCTCTAAAGTTGATGTTTGATATTTCATCGCTGTGCCGTTGTTTTCTACAAATGATCCAAATCTTTGGCAGTTGGCGTTGGCTAACACAGCATTTGCTTGCGAAAGTGGAAAGTGTTTAACGGTTTAAACTTTTTGTATCTACGATCTGCTCTAGCCAATTGAATTAATGTCATGTTCCTTAATGCTGCAAATGGATACGTTCCAAGATACAGGGTATTTGTTTACGGTCTGCCAGAAAGGCAAGCTAAACTTGTATTGTTTATTTTTTGTCTGAGGAGAACAAACATACGTGTATTGAATGTTTTTTAAATGATATATACACTGATCAGCATACATACTCCTCGACGTTGTTTGCTGAGCGCCTTGACTGCATTAAGAGACATTGCCTAAATTTAAGGTATGAGTGAGCCAGCAGAAACTGTCACACCAAGACGAACTTCTTTCCAGAAATAGGCCATAAGCAGTAATTCTAAACTCTGCTTTTTTAGATAAAGGAATACGCATCGAACGTGTTTAATGTTCATAAAGACTTTTAAGCGTTTGCGAATGACTTTCGAACGAGCTCAATCCTAATTTAAAAACAAAATGCAGAATTAACAGTACAATGCTCTGACGGTTTTTATATTATTAATCAATTGGGGAGAATCAAATGTCATGCAAACACGAACAAGTGAATAATATTACAAACTAAGAAAATAGCAATTTAATTGAAAAGAAAAAATAACGCTGTGTTCATTATAAATGAGACTTCGGCTTTATTGGGACTTTTGCATGAATTTAAACTATTGCTTTTTACAGATATTGATTTTACGTGTTAGATGAAGACTTTTCATGTTAGACCATTGATATTCAATATTGATCTTATTTATTTGGAGAATAACGATAGCCAATCATATCGCCTGTTACTGACGAAGAGTGTAATATGGTGTGATCTGATTGGTTGTCCTTATCCATAAGTTTAGTACGATCAATATTGAATACCACCCCAGGTGTGACTAAAGAGATTAGAATGCATTAAAACTAATTAAAATTAACCTGATTTGTGATACACATCTTAAAAGGAAGAATTGTATATTTGATAACAGTGTTCTCTTAATGTTTTATTCCTTAATAGTTACAACTTTGTGTATTTTCACATAAATGCTGCATTCTGATTGAATAAAACGGTCATGTGACCTGCTGTTCATATCCCGATGAAGCAGCTCCGTATGCAAATCAATCGACGGACTACTTTTTCATTCATCCTAAATCTAGCTTCGTTCATCACCTGGGACATGTTAATGTACTTCAGCGTCACATGAACTGTAATTTCAATTTTATTCGTAACAACTAAATAATTTTCAATAAGATTGAAATGATTAATTTAAACAAACCCGCATTATCCATGTTTTCGTGGTATTTGCCGATCCCGGAAGTCGACGCTCGTAACAAAAACTTGTATTATGAAACGTTTGTTTTTCGCGACGTAACGTACGCAACGTCGCCTTAAAATTCCCGCCAACATGTAATTAGTTTGAAATACAAACGCATTTACAGAAGTTATAATGTAAGTTATATTTTAAAATAGCGTTATAACGCATGTTTTTCGTGTTCTGAAATCTGCAGAGTCCCTCGTTCATATCCGGGGACAACGGATTCCTACGCCACGACTAATCATAACACGATGGGAACAGTTGAGTCCCTTTGAAAATTAACAACACTTTTTAATTTTTATTGTAATTTTAAGAATTGAATAAACATTTACTGCAGTTCATCGGTGTATGAACTGTCGGGAAAACCACGCCTAATTTTTACATAAACGCCTACGGCAGAAATGTCTATTCAATTCTTAAATAATGTAAAAATGTTATGGTCTTGTTAATGAATTAATTATTACAACTTCATTTACCGGTACTTTGTATACACATGTATATTCTTGCTAGAACACAAATCAACAAGGTTGTATAGAAAATGTGTTTTAACTGTTTAAGGTCTAATACAAGCATCTAAATTGGACAAATTATTAGCCTTATTTCTTTCCTGGAGACAATGCAAGGAGCACAATTACTCCAACCATTAAGACCCACTCAGTCACATTAAGTTTCACTTGGTTTGTTCATGTGGTCCTTCCAGCTAATGCATTACACTTTTTGTAACTGGTTCATCCGGTTGGGGCGTTCACTCTTTTTATTGCTGAAACTAGGTCATTCAGCTGAAACCTTGTCATTCAGCTTTTTAATACTTTTTCTACTTTTTAGGACTTCTGACAGCTAAAACTAGGTATTACAACTGAATCATTCAGCTTTGGCATTCAGATTTTTGATTGCTGAAACTAGTTCACTCAACTTTTCGACAGCTTTAACTTTGGCGGATTCTTTGCTTGTTCAGTTGGGCAAAGTGCCTTGTATGTTTTTATTTTTCTATGCTTTGCTGGTTTAGTTGGACATTGTGCCTTGTGTGTTTTTTATGTTTTCTGTGCTCGGCTGGTTAAGTTGAGCGCGGCCTTTCCTGTCTGATTTAATATTATCTTTTTACATGCTTCAAACAATGGTCAGACGGTGGTTAGCTTGATATCCAATCCCTTTATTCTATCAGTTTATGGATAATGGGCTATTACAAATGCTACTACCAAACATTTCAATGAAAATACAATAACTTATATCAACATTGCGTATTATATTGTCTTGACGACATTCAGCTATATTTGATAATACATGTACACGTAAATCATTGGAACTCCTAACTAACACGAACACCTAAGCACAAAATGGGAATTCTCAACATAACATTAAAACAATTCCATATCTAATGTCTTTAAAAGACTTTTTGTCAAATGTTAATTAAGACTTTGACGTGTTTGGTGGTTTTATTTTGTAATGGTTCTTTAATGAAAAACGACATGGAATTTATTGCCAACTGTCTGTAATTTCTTCGGTAATATTCTAAGAACAAGAGGGCCCTTTGGGCCCTAGGTCGATCACCTGTCGTGGTATTGCATGCAAGCCCTGTGATTTGACCTAGTGACCTCACACTTGACCTAGATTTTTTTTGATGATCATTGATACCAATTTTCATAAAGATGAGGCTAAACTGGTGACCTCTAGTGACTACACATGGATTTCCTATGATTAGATCTAGTGACCTAGTTTATTACCCCGGATGACCCATATTAGACTTGACCTAGATTGTATTAAAAAAATCCTTGTGACAAAGTTTCATCAACATAAGGCTAAAATGGTGACCTCTAGTGACTACGCCAGGTTTTTCTATTATTTGTCCTAGTGACCTAGTTTTTGATCCTGGAAGATCCAATATAAATATTGGCCTTATATTTGTTGACATGATCATTGTGACCAAGTTTCATAAGGATTAAATCACAATTGTGACATCTAGTGACTACACAAGGTTATCCTATGATTTGACATTGTGACCTAGTTTTAGATCCCGGATGACCCGATATTTAACTTGACCTAGAACTTGTTGAGATGATCATTGTGATCAAGTTTCATAAAGATTAGGTCAACATTGTGACCTCTAGAGACTACATAAGGTTTTCCTATGATTTGACCTTGTGACATAGTTGTTGACACCAGATGACCCAATATCGGACTTGACCTAGATTTTGATAACATGATCATTGTGACTAAGTTTCGTAAACATTAGGTCAAAATTGTGACCTCTAGTGACTACACAAGGTTTTTCTATGATTTGACCTTGTGACCTAGTTTTTGACTCTGGATGACCCAATATCGAACTTGACCTAGATTTTGTTGCGATGATCATTATGAGCAAGTTTCATAAAGGTTAGGCCAAAATTGGGACCTCTAGAGAGAACACAGCCCAATTATTGACGGACGGACGTTCTCCCTGACTTGACGTTGTGGGGTTTTCTTTTGTTCATTCTTTTGTTTGTAAAACCACATAAGCAACATATTTGCACCCCGTAAACAACGGAATGAATAGAATCTAAATATAGTCTATTGTTCCGCACCCTACAACTACAAGTGGGTGCGTACGGACAGACGGACGGACGGACGACGGACAAAGAGTGATCACAAAAGCTCACTCTGTCATTTTGTGAGCTAAATAAACGATGTAGCCACGTTATTTATTCTATACAATAAAAACGACAGACAAAATAGTAAACAATACATTTGCACAACATTGGCCCTCGTTTTATCCGAATACATTATTCGAAAGACAAGACGTGTGCATCGAATACTAAATGTACTATGAACATAATTGAACATCTAGCTTAATTAATACACCTAGGGGTATGGAATAGCGACAGCTGTAGAACTAATAGAGGTGTCAGTAAAACGTCACGGGGAAGCCTTGAAATATATAGATACTGGATGTCCACTGGCGAATATCTTAACCAATATTAACATCAACATATTGCGTAATTTCAGATTATAAAAGGGTATTACATTTGAACCGTTCTCCAGGAAAATCGGTCTAAATGATATTATGTAAGTACGACCAATTTCTGGAAAGTACCAATATTGAGGAAAACGTGGGGTTACTTATTAAAAACAATATTGTCTTTTCTCTAAATTAGATCATAATTCATGAAATTTATGAAATAGATCTACTAGAATTGTGAGTTACGTAAAATAACGTTATAATGACGTAGATGTGGTTGAGCTGTTACTTGAAAAGTTTCTATCGCTACATTATCCTCATTTTTAAAGTAATGCCTGGTTTTCCTACAGCACAGCTCTTTTATTTTGTGAATATAAATTATCTATTAAATTTAGTTGTTCTTAGATTTAGTTTAATTAGGTAAACAAAGTAAGCTGGGTTATAATGTCATTACACAACCAGAATGGAGAATGTTTTGTAAGCTTCAAGCTTCTCCCACTGACAACATGCTTCTTTATTTCTAAAGGAATATCATGTATATATTTCTATTACCAAAGATAACATAAAAATCATGTAACCATTATAAATGTATACATGTATGTATACAGTACTCAAATAACAAAACGTACTAAATGTATAAGATGTTGAAAATGTTACATTAATACACTGTGGTAATTTATGGCATTGATTATTTATGCGGTATCTTACATTGCACGGAATACAAAGGAAAGTAGGACAAAATAATATCCAGTTGAATTTGTTGTCACACAATCTTGCACTTTAAATAGTGTCAAAATGAACCTCGAAAGATCGAATGTTCATACTTGAATATAATAATTCGTTTTAATTAAGGGACCTGCTGACGCCTTATACCGTAACCAATGTAGGCCGTCAAGAAAATTATAATACTTCTACGCAGTGATCTAGTCAACATGCTGAGCGATATTCCTGAGGGTATAGTCCGGGGACTCTCGACCTTCTATTAGGAGAAATTAACAGCTGATATACTGTCTATATTCATAATCCCTGTTGTATGTTAAGTGGAAAGTATCACGTAGACGCGCGAGGTGTAAGACCGATATTGCACGATTGCTAGTGCAAATTTATATATTCAGCGCAACAACCTTAATATATATTCATGCATAAAGGTCAGGATCATGTCAAATTATCTGCGCTATTTTTTTCACGCGTCACATGACGTGATATTTGTTATAGGTTGACTGAAATAACGACTCTTTGAAAAATGCAGAATTATGAAATGTTCAAAACTTTTTTTTATGTTTTAATTAATCCCCCGCCACGAAGTGGGGGGGGGGATTATAGGAATGGTCTCCGTCCGTGCGTCCGTGCGTCCGTTAGTCCGTGCGTCCGTAACAAAATCGTGTACGCTCTCTCACTTTTTAATGCCTTGGCCTAATTGCATGAAACTCATACCAAATGTGTAACTAATAAAGACGACGTGTAGAACCAACATTCCAACCAAGCCGATTCAGGGTCAAGGTCACAATTCAAGGTCAAAGGTTTGAATCTTACATTCTTGTCCGTTCCATAACATTTTAATGGCTAGACCGAATTGTATGAAACTCATACCAAATGTGTAACTAATAAAGGCAACGTGCAGAATGCACATTCCAATCATGGCGGTTCCAGGTCAAGGTCACAATTCAAGGTCAAAGGTTTGAATGTTAAATTTGTGTCCGCTCCATAACTTTTTAATGCATGGGCCGAATGTCATAAAACTCATACAAAATGTGTAACTAATATAGACGACGTGCAGAACCTACAATGTATATCCCAATTATGCTGGTTCAAGGTCAAGGTCACAATTGAAGGTCAAAAGTTCGAATCTTGCATTCCGTGTCCACTCCATTACCTTTTAAAGCCTGAGCTGACTTGCATGAAACTGATACCAAATATGTAACTAGTGATGACGACATGCAGAACCTACATTCCAACCATGCTGGTTCAAGGTCAAGGTCACAGTTCAAGGTCAAAAGTTTAAATCTTACATTTTATGTCCGCTCTTTAACTTTTTAATGGCTGAACCGAATTGCATGAAACTCATACCAAATGTATAAATAATAAAGCTGACATGTAGAACCAACATTTCAACCATGCAGGGTCAAGATCACAGTTCAAGGTCAAAGGTTTAAATCTTATATTTCGTGTCCTCTCCATAACTTTTTAACGCCTGAGCCGAATTGCATGAAACTGGTGTCAAATGTGTACCCCGGTAACTAATAAAGATGACATACAGAACCCACATTCCAACCATGCCGGTTCAAGGGCAATGTCATAGTTAAAATGTCAAAGGTTTGAACCTTACATTTCCCATCCGCTCCTTTTTTTAACGCCTGTGCCAAATTGCATGAACTCATAGCAAATATATAACTTATTGGACAATTCCACTGTTCGTTAATGCGGCGGGGGATTATAGCCGTCTTTTGGACTGCCTTGTTCTAATATAAAGTTGGCCTAAAGAAATTAAATTTGTTTAATAACACTGAACAAAACATACACCCACTACTTTTAATTCATAATATATATATATATGATGCATATTGTATAAACAAAGCACCTACTAATGAACTAGTCTATGTCCCTGATTTGATTAGCAATTCAGAATTCAAATCAAATGAAGTTATTTCAAAGCGTTAATCACTCTCGCCACCTCACTCCATCGCGACGAAGGTATGATAGAATAGAAGTCAGTTTCCCTTTGGGCTAAGCGTATACATTGTAACAAGAGAATTGCTGGTACCATATTTATTTCGTCTTTGGTATGACGCGGCGTGGGATAGAAGCCGGAACCTTCCGCACTCGAACGGACGCCCTACAACTAGGCTTTCGAGAAAGCGGCAAAAACGAGTTTACTACTCAGCTCGTAAAATAGTTGTATATATTTTGCATGTACATTGAATGGCCAGTGTGATTTTTTTTATTGATTTTATCAGACATATAATTTAATCAAACCTACAAAAGAAACCTCGAGGGATTACAGTGTACTTTGTAGCTATCGGTGAGATGTAATTAGGTACAGACAAATGTTAATGACTGTTTCTGTAACTTAAGTATTATAAGATCGCCTACATTCATTTTTCAATTATGTCCAATTATCATTTATACGACGACTTTGTCCTAGAATTGCCGTTGCTAGGCAATGTTTTGTTTAGAAGTTACATGTTAAATTTTACGACGAGAACCAGTGAGTTCTAAACAGAAGTCTTACTAACTGTCGAAATTCATAGTGCTAAGTATACATACATATTGGTATAATTATTCATTTGGGATTTAATTTCGTGGTAAAGGTCATCCTCGAAATCAACGAAATTAAATCCCTCACGAATATTATTGATTTAACAGTACATATATTAAAGTACATTAAATCCATTTAAGCCAGATTTGCACTTTATATACCGTAGAACTTAGATAACAAATGTTCTTATCACTTAGACTTATCTGCCAGAACTACAGCAATATTATAAAATAACCCTGCAATGTCTGAGACTTGGGGTCACGTGAATCGTATCTCTTCATTTGGTGTTTAGTAATACAGGATATTGTAGCGTGTTCAAGGTCAAAAACTGTTGTTTAAATAAATGCATCCCATAGAACAAGAATATGGCAATTGGATTTCTCTATATATATGTTGAAATGTTTGATGTACTTTTAAAGATTGCTAGCAGCCGTGCACGGAATCGTACATTTTATCAACCGCAATATAATGGCAATTTCCGGATATTGTAATCAAAACATTAAGCCGAGTTGATCCGATTCATAATAAAACAAAGCAAAGTCAATACGAGGAAGATGACAATGCAATTGCATTAATTAAAGCGTCTAGAACTTCTGGATTTAATGGCATTTTACGAAATTTATAACAACCGTATTTTTTATAAAAGAAGTGGTTTATTATCCAAGATAAGTTTATGACTAGAAAAAAACAATGGCATTTTGCGAAATTAATATCAACCGTATTTTTTTATAAAAGAAGTGGTTTATTATCCAAGGTAAGTTTATGACTGGAAGAAAACAAAGCGTGTCAGAGTTGGGAATGCACTATCCAAAAACGTAGATGTCGCAAGCGTTATTCTACAAGGATCAGTGTTAGGCCCGATCCTCTTCTAAGTGTTTATAAACAATCTTCCAAATGTTGTTAAATCCACTGTGAAGTTATTCGCAGATGACACCAAACTATATAGGAACATTGAATGACATGAGGACTGTGATCTTATTCAGGAAGATTTGGACAATCTATCAGAGTGGACAGACTTTTGGTTGTTGCGTTTCAACGCTGGAAAATGTAAGTTAATGCATTTGGGTCGAAAGAATCCCAAACATAAATATATCAATAGTCCAAGTTGAAATTAGAATATGCTACAGTCATATGGTCACCATGGATGAATAAACACAATGTCGCGATTGAACAAGTTCAACGACAGGCTACACGTCTTGTAAAAGAAATTGCACATTTGGATTACAAAGACCGACTAATCAGTCTAGAATTACCGACGTTAATATATAGAAGGGAAAGGGCGGATGTTCTGCAATAACACAAATTATGAACACATTTGATAGTATGCATCTGAACTCAATATCTATGAATACCAATGCAAACATTAGGGGACATAGTATGAAACTAAACAAAAGACATCACAACTACAAGAGCTGTATGAACAACTTTATTACCAGAACAACTAGTAATTGGAACAATCTACCAGAAGAATGCGTACACAGTTAAACGTGAACACTTTTAAAAACTCGATAAATAAAGCCTGAAAACATGAAGCCATTACATTAGACTATACGTTTTAATAATTACATAACCACACATGCAATGGATATAGTTGTGATATTCTCACCAATTGGTCAACACAAGCTACCAGCTTATTCATGACCGATCTACAAAGGTTACCAATGGTAAATGACAAGTTATCGTCATTAGGTACACATTTCGACAAATTCGACAATGGCACTAACTACCCCCACCAAGAATGAATTTTTCTGAAGAATTTCACAAACAAGTCTATACCAGTACTGGCATGTCTACAACAGAGCACGTGGTTGTTGAACACGTGAGCTACATCGATAACTCTTCTTGCAGTCAACTCTGTCAAACTATATGTCAAATGACTGTTAACATAATATTATTTGAAAAACAAGGTCCAGTGCAAGATTATCCTCGTGAGAACGTAAAATAACCAGCAATTATTCTTGCGGTATTACATATTAGTTTTGTATTATCATAACGTTGCCATTTACAAGTATGACAATTTAACGAAGATCAAAGCATTAATAACGGGTACTTGTCCGTCCACTGACCATACAGTTAGTGTACAGAACACTGTCGGATGCAACAGGAACGCGGGTTGATGTCGTTTTAGGTTTACTTCGGTGAGGTGCGGCTACACACTTAAGCGGCAGTCAATTTGAAATATGAGGCACATATAAACATATTTACTTTTCGCCCATTATTCTTTCATGCCAGACAGTAGAATTGGAATCTAACCAGAAACCATACATTAGTTAACTTTATTTCGGGCAAGATAATCAAAACTGAATTCAATATATAATGATTGAATAAAGTTCGCATCGGTCAACAAATGAAAAATGGCGAATGAACCATTAAAAAACCCTATAATAAATTATTAATATCCCAGAAAATGGAATTTGGTATAAAAAATAGGTTGGCTTTTATCTAACTTGTAGGGATGCTATTTGTGTACGTTAATCAGATGCTTTGTGTCAACTCAATTATTCGTTGGCGTTCTTAGGGGCAACCATTGAGTACATGTATTGCTTGATACTTCCATGGATACAGTTTAGAGATGGTTTATGCCCTATTCAAAATAAGAAGAGACCTTGGCAACCATATCGATCGTTCTGAAAATTATTTAGTTTAGTCAAAACTATGTCGATATCTTGATGACCATAGAGATTATTGAGCGATTGGATAACTTTATATATTCTAATTTAAATAAGTTTTGTACGTGCTTGATTATGAATCATGCAAATTCGAATAAATTAAACGACGTCCAGCAAACATGCGATAAAGCTTTCAGTTTGAGTTTCGTATACACACATCATAAACTCATAAATACACCAACTCATGATCCAAGCTAGCATCGTCTAGGCAAACAACTATTGCTTAAAGAAAATATTCGAGGTTAAGACAATTTGTTATCTATATTCGCAATCATTGTTCAGACATTAAGCTATTATCTTGTGCAGTAATTTAATTGTCGTCTCTGCTAATATTACCACGACGTAGAGAATCAAAATACTAAAACTGCGTCGCAAGGAATCGATTGTCATTTTTGGATAATTTGATAATATAATTTTCATTTCCATAATCTCGAATTGTGTATAGTCCACTATTAGTTCCGTCGGCACACAGGGGTTGACACCAATGCAATATTTGTGTATATCATCTTTAAAGAAATACAATTGACATTGAGTTACCCTGTACACATATCAGATATACTAGGTCCCAAAGTAACGTAAGCAGATTACCTAGAATTATCAACCTGTATGAACAGCGAGCATCGTCCAACTTTTTCACATATTCGTCTCCAATATAATTACCTGTCCCACATGACAAACAAACCCGGCTCTGTTGAGTATGACATTATCTTTCATTTCAAATATAACAGAACAGCGCAGTGAGGTCACTGAAAGAGTATTAAAACAGACCTAGTGGCTTCTAAATAAACATATCCTAAATACGTTATTCATAGGTTTGTTTGTTGACACAAGTCCTATTGGTTAGATTTGTGAACATATAACATGCTGTCAGTAAGCTTGTACATCATGACATCATTATAACTATACTGTATACGTCGTCCGGTTAACACATACTGATAGTTCTTATCTACTGGCATTTATACCTGGCATCAAAAAGCAAACACACAACTTCTTCAAATGTGGAAAACATAACATTAGCTAATGTCATGAAATAACATAACCTGTTCAACCAGAGTCAAAACGATAGATATAACACTGGACAGGAAAGGCAGCACTCAACTTAACCACCGAGCACAGATAACACAAACTCATCACATCCTCACCATGACCAATGCATAGCTTAACCAGTAAACATGAACTTAACCACTGAAAGTTTCAGCCGCCAAAACATCGATGACCTTTGATGATTGATAAGAATTGATATAACAAAACAAATACCACAACCGTATTTTTCCTGTTACACTATAATATCATCAAAACATACTTTTAAACCAGATAAAAACATATTCGGAAGCAAATGATTATTGAGAGTGGAGACAATAATGACAGGTTCTCTGGAGAATAGTTGGAGTATATTAAATTTTATATTGCTAGTATATACATGTAGCGTCAATCTAATCACCATGATGGGTATAAAATTGAACCAATAGGATTAAAATCAACGTAAAATGCAAAACACTATTGTTTGAAAGAACAATGTAATATGGTTGGGCATAAACTGTCATATCGTCGCCTCAGAAATGAAATGTCGTAACTCCATTTTTGCGAAAAATGAGATTTTGGGACGAATGAAATCGTGTTGAAGTGCCGTATCTCCAGGCCTTGTGTTCACAAAGGATTGCTTATCAGGATCAGGCTCAAGCTCCATTTTATTTTATTTCTAATACAGAAAATGTGTTGATAGAATGTTTTTATTTATTTTAAGCAGAGGAAACAATATTGGAATATCTTTAAATTTCAAAGACAAATAAAAATGTTTAATGCATAGTTACAGAAATATGCTAAATAAATTTAAGCTTTATCCCGAAAGTCTCAAACTCAAGTACAATGCATTTCTTTTTATAAGAAAATGAAAGTTTTTAAGGGTGGTAATCTGTTATCTAGAAACTGTTTTGATATTCTACATCTGCTAAAGAACATAAAGTTACAAAGCTGTACATATTATTTAAAGGAAATAGCAAAATCAGAATGGAGCTTAAGCCTGATCCTGAAAACTGATTCTTTGTGAACATGGGATCTGATATTTACATCGTAGCTTTACATAGCCTAAAGGTCGCGCTCGGGATTATTAATATGTCGTATCTCCACGATTCAACATCAAATTAAGTAACGAATTGTCTTAAGTTATTTCACCAAAACGATGGTCGAGTTTAGTCACGTGATCAAATAAAAGAGAAAATTGAAAGGTCGTACATCCAAATCAACCTATCGACTTTATAGTTTGAAATGTCGTATCTCCGAAACTTCCAATCACATTGTTTGAACTCACCCACGTGGCAGTCGGTCAAATAATAAACAAGATTGTAAGACGAAGCAGAATGCAGGCTTCCAACTTCCCTAATTACTTGCGATGTTAGTATTTGTAAACCTTTTTGCTTTTCGGTAGATATTTTATATATACATTTACCACATTTCATTGCGCTAATGCAAAACTCCCAAAATGTAGCTACCACTATGTTGATGGTTCATTGTCAATGAGGGCAACAATGTGAGTCCTAACAGCTTATCATAAAACAAATACAGTGCACATGTATCTGTATCATTGATAAAGAATTTTAAAAATCTGAATAAATTTATTTACATTTTATTTAAAATGAATTTTAGTCAGTTATTTTTCAATGATACCTCAGTGTGGCACAGTGGTGAAAAATAACACAAGTAAGCAATATACCAACTTATCATGTGGCAACAATGAGGGCACCTCAGTGTGGCACAACAAGAAATTAACCAGCTACTCATTAATAAAATATTGAAATACATTATAAAAATGGTGTATAGTATCATTACCATCAAAACATTGACATTATAAATTAAATACAATTTCAGATTTTTAAATTGTTTTTAAAAGTAACAAAAATAGGACAGGAGGGTCCGAGTAACGAAAAATCAAAGAACTCTGGCCTTACTGTATGGCATATATTTAGAGCTATTTGCTGTTTTCTACAAAAACACGACAATATATAGAAAGCAAATAAGATCGCCTTAACGTTTCGTTTTGCTTTGAATCGTTGCCAATGAAACTATGTTTGTGTAGCAAATAAACGCATATCGAAATACACTTGCCAATCGTCCTGGTACCAAATTAAGCTGTAATTGCCTAGACATCCGATGTACGTATTTGTATTAAATGTCCAATATGTATGCTTCTGAAGTAAGCTATGTGTAGTTGTCACTACATTAAGCAAATACTTAAGCAGCTTATATTATGAAACCCTAATTGGACATTTCTTAAGAAAGTATGTAATGTGCAAGGTTTGACTTGATAATAAGCAGTGTCACGTTTCACCGCACTATGAAAACATAAATATAGGTTTCATTGACGAAAAGCGCCGAATATTTTAACAAGTACGTAATCCAAAATGTACCTATCATCGAAATACGAGACATAATTAATCTAAGTTAACAGTATAAATGTCTCAGAGATATTCAGCCTACAGAGTGCATAGAGATGGATGACAAACGATGCAATTGTAATATTGCGCTAAGCGCATTACTCATTTATCATATATAACTTCCCCATAATGCACAGCATGTTACAAACAACAATATGAGCAATATGGTACATACAACTATGGTGTTATTGAGATAGATTTATATATTTCACTATTAGCCTATATTTGGTGTTCAAACGAGTCACACTTCTTTTAGTGTAAAGATATTCATGGAACTGGAGCCGAGCTGTCCTATACAAAGAACAAAGCTGTCACAGCGGAATTGAAAGTAGCAAGTGGGAACGTAAATTGTCTGAACAGTGGAAGATGCAATAAATCTTTACGGCCAATTATAAAATTTACAATATCAAGATGGAGCCGAAATGTCCTATACAAAGTGCTTATTCACGCCAAAGATATTCATAGTACACATTCACTTACCCTATTCCAAGAATCCGGGCTCTGTACTCTCAACGGGTAAGTTTTTTTCAATTTTGAGTTTGAATACCATTATTGAGACAGGTTTAAGTACGGTTTACTGTACTTGCTAATTCTGTCAAAATTTGTGATTATACTTTGTTGACGACTTATATTTTCAGACAGTGACACATCAAATAAATATATTTATGGTTTATTATAAAGCTCTATACTGATTAAACATGCGAGACAAATAATCGCTTTGTTTGGTGTGATATCAATTCACAGTGTTGCCAATAACTTTATGGCGTCGTGTGTGGAGGGAGACATTAGATCAAGTTATTCAAATATGACAATATATCATAATATATTATACTGTTTATTCCGAATCCATACAAGCATAAACACAATTGAACGTAATGCATCATATCCATCATCAAGTTTTGATAGAATAGTAACCATTAAATCATTTGCCAATGTGAATTAGTTTCATGAAAGAGATTCTTGAAACTTAATCACCAATCATATTATGGAACCATGACAATCAATGTATTGTCATCCTCTGTGTCTGATGCTTTATGTTTCTGTGTATGAGTTATTAATTGAATCCACTTTAATGATCTATGTACAGGCCATGTTATAGTTAGAACATATTAAGTAAATTTTAATGATTAAAAAGGGCGGGGCGAGCGAAGCGAAGCGAGGCCTTTTTAGTCATTAAAATTTACTTAGTATGTTCTAACTAACTTAGAATATAACATTCTGCATTCTGATTGGCCGATAGAAATTAGCGCCAACGCAAAACGTCAAGTCTGTTAAGAGAAAATTTTAATGATTAAATTTTCATTTAACCGCGAAAATGTGGCGTTTTCATTGGCTCATAATGTAGGTTATATTCTAAACTTGGTTCGAAGTCCAGTGATTTGAGCAATCATTTAAGTGTTCAAGCTTATATGATTCAATTCCAATCGGCCTTTTCATTACCATATCAACAAATAGCAACCTTTTTCCATATCTCTTATTGATATGTACCTCGTGTAACCAATGTTAAACATTACGTGTATTGTACTAAATTCCAAATTTTGATTTCGCTATCCATCATAGTATTTTGAGAAATAACAACGCAATACTCTGTCATTCTAACTCTATATAAGCAGCATGTACACCTAATATGTTCGTACGAAGACCGTCGTAAGGATACGAATATAATATTCGTAGGAAGTTCATTATAACGGCCCCTTAATGTTTCAGTGAGATATGTGTGGAGAAGCGTTGCAATGACCATTAATACTTTAGTTACCTGACGAGAATCTGTTATACGGTAACAAGAAGACATACAATGTACGAGAAGAAGACAATTTAAGACATAGAAGTAGAATATAATTGATGATTTGCTGTCTCGTGTGTGTCGCCGATAGAAAGACAACTGACAGCGATTTAGAAGCATTTCATATGCAAATGTAGTTTTTCAGGCCTCTAAGGTTTACATCACAACGTTACGTGTATACGATTTTATTCAGCTGCTTCCAGTTCATAAATATACTGCTATCAGCACTTCTCACTGACAAATGCGTGCATTATCACTTACTGAAAACCTTGCAAAGAAGTATTTGCATTTTTGCTAAAATGTGTTTGTTCTGTTTTAGTATGCCTTTATTTCCTCCATTAATATATAAGATGATGTTGACATCCCCGGTATTTTGCTACATTTTTGTATTAATCAACCAGTGCTAACTTGCTCACCCAAAATACTTTGCAAACTTGTAAATACTCTAGGAAACACCGGGAGCGTGGCAATTGTAACAGCAGAACATAATAGCTTAACAAGAAATTCAAAACAAGATTGTTTGGTCGAAAATAAAGCAGTCGAGTGGTGGTCACATATGTAAATTATACAAACCAATTCGAAATGAAAAACAAACAAATGTCTATTGATGTCAATGAATATTTTCACCAACAGCATATCCCATGATTAAAATCAGATATTAAATCTACGCAACGTTAAACATCTTCTGCCACATGTTTTGCGGATAAATGAGTCGAGATAGATAATAAATAGGACAAATAACATGATATAGATTATAGGAAAGGTGGTACGTATGTCTATCAGAATTCGTATTGTTATACCAGGATTGAGCTGACGTAAGGAATGTTAAAGGTCGATGTCTATAAGTCAAATATTCCAGACAACGTATAGTCAATGTCTTATATAAGTACTAGAGATAGTAAATTAGATTAAATCAAACCGCATTACGATACACAAGGGAAATAAATCGAGAAATTATGTCAGAACAAAAGGATAATAACAAATCGGACAGAGAAAGCAGCATTCAATAGAAATAACAGAGCACGAAATATATTAAAAGCACAGCGTACAAAAAGAAAATGAAAACCCGGGCATTGAAGGCAGCATTCAACTGAAACAGCTAGCCGACCACAGAAAACAGAAATAACATAAACCACATTTACATAAAGTGTAATTTGTTAATAAAAGGTCAAACAAATAGATGAACCAGAAACGAAAGATGCACATCATCTTCTACTCGTTGCTTTTGCAGTGTAGTATTGCAGTTATTGCACACTTAAGTTTTCTCTGTGGTTATAAGTACAAACGAAACCAGACATAAATCTGACCTAAATAGGCCACACTACAAATTTAACAAAATGCAATCAAGTCCATTTTTTAAGTATTACTAAACCACTTTATTGACACCAACTCAAAAAGAAACCATTTTCACCGATAGTAACGTAACACAGAAATGTGAAATATAGTTTATTTCAAAACAGTGTCCTCGCAGTACGTTACGTATTTTGATATACTTTTCAAAGAAGATTCCAAATTTGCTTTAATCAGAATCTATTATTCAACAGCCATCAAACTCTTCACGGTTGGTATAAGATATCTCGCATACCTGCCAAGTTTCCAAAATCCAAAAGTGGAGTGGTAACGGAAATCAGATACTTATTAAGACCACACTAAACAATGTGACACTTCAAAAGGTGCCAGTCAGTTTCATTTGGTAATATATTTGCTAATAACAACCAAGGACCACAGAACACTATATGAAATTCAGAGTAAAGGTGGGATAAATAAGAAAATCAGATATTGTATTTCAAATAAAAGTGGAGTAAAAGTGGAGCAACTCGGTAGGTATGTATCTCGTATGTTATGGTCATTTTGGAGTTCATCACCTTTAACATGTATTATTGAAGATTTCGTGTGCACGTTTTATCAAGATTGATGAGAAAAGCAAGAACACAGTTGGTACGAGACATTAATGAAGCATGATGCCAGATATTGTTTTACTGATATTGAAAAGTACGACAGAAACTCGATCAATAATGCTTTCAGATTCGCCTGTTCATCTTGAGGCTTTTTTAATTGTGATTTACGCTGACATTGCTGTCACACACTTCAATGGTTAAAACAATATTTAGTCGTTTTTTAACAAATTGTGCATTAATGTCGATTTTCCTGTTCGAATGCAAGAGTATGAATTCAGAGCTTTTAGATTATAACCAAAACAACCAATCGTCTGTTATAAGACCACGCTTTGGCGCTTCACAATCATCTAAAGCAAATAAAGCCAAGCTTATTTTTAAAGACAAATCTGGAGCTGGAACTCTTTCAAATGGAAATTAACTATACTGTAAAGATATGTAACAATATTTGAACAGAGATACAGCGCTGATTGAGATGCGTCTCTTCATGATAAAGTTTCTTTCCTTCTCAACTTAAATTTAGCAAGAGTTGTTCCTTCAATGTGCAAAATTTAAATACAAAAACATAAAAAATACTTCAGGAAATACACATGTACTACACTGTTTGATAAAAGACTATTGATCTAAACAAACATTTAAGTAGAACACAAATATTGTGACTTTTTGATCAATTTGACAGCAGCACAAAATGGAGTCCAACAAGACAAAGCGTTTTATTGGCTTGCTTGAAATATTCATTTTTGGGGATGTAGATGGTTCGTTCGATGTCTGACTCTTGTGTGGATGGCTAGGCGCTGCCGTCGTTGCTGTGTGGCTTGTGTTGTCTGTGTGCTACAGTATTTACACAATCAACCTAAAATAATTCAGTACAAACCACCGTTTAGTTCATGATGTTATTTCTAGCAGTCTCTAGTGTGTTAAACGCATACTACAGTGTTTACTATCGTTACTATTACTATCGTAACTACATAATCAGGATAACTTATTTCGATCAATGCTGGTATGAAAACGCACATTATCAGCACATAATATATTTACGTAACACTATTGCAATTGAACAAGTAATTAATCAAAATTATATACATTTATGGAACTTCTGTCATTATACTCCATTAGTTCAATACACCTTTCATAAACTGATGATAGATTTTGTGTCGTTTTGTTTCGATTTAAAAGCATTAACTGGGGTTCTGATCGTGAGATTGATGTTCAAACATTTATAGTTTGTTGGTTTTTATCGGGTTTTACGCCGTTTGTTGATAATGGTGTTCTGTCATATACAGTACACCATGACCGGTAGTTGACGTTGCCGGTTTTACTGGAATTGATTATAAACCAGTACAATATACATGTACGTAATTTGCTTCACAGCCAACTGCCATTTACTCAATATCCGTTATATGGAGGACATAACATGGTCAATGCTGGAATCGAAAGTTGCTGTAACGTGTAACGTCCAGCGACTTACCAATCGCGCTATCTTTGAGGTTTCTAATTATGAAAGTTACTCATAAATCAACGACAGACTGATATATGTAATTGGCCTATACAATTTACGAAGTCAAATATATATTATCATGCTGTCAGCACTTTTGGTTGGTGAAGGTTACATTCCGCTAGTGAAATACGATTGTTGCTGTTTGGTAATCATAGATCCGTTCTTAGCTCATCTGAGCACCATACATTGCTAAAATACTGTTAATACAACATTCCTTAACATGCATTTACAAGCATTTGTTTTGTTCGTATGACTTTTTGCCCTACTTGTCTCGAGATTAGTCACTTTAAAACCAATAAATACAGTTCATATCGAGTTCATATGAAATAAAAATAGACATTAAAATCAATATTTTTGCAACTGTCGTCAGGACAATTTATAGTCTGTCCGCCGAGGGCAAGATTTTGTCGCTGTCAAGATACATCGTTTACAACTGTTTGGGAAAATATGGAAAGTAAGACACGTCACAACCTGCTAAAACTGATAAATCTACTTCATGTTTTTAAATCATCTTTATTGAGCCGATCATGCTTGGCCATAGTGTTAAAAAATCCTTTTACTTTTTTTTGTTGTTTTACTGTACTTCTTATGTTTATTTCATTGTCCAGTAAACTGTTGCGCACCTACGCTTTCGATTTTGATATAGTTAATGCTTACCATTTCTATAAATACTGGTCTATATAATCTGACAAAATTGTGATTAAATGAATTGTAAGCCATGGAATATAGGTTCTGCATAATATGATAGTTAATGGACTTTAAGTCACAATCTGACAACGAAGCGGATATATTTGTTCTTCGGTGGAAACCATCAATCATTTAGGAAATGGTTTTATCTCATGATCAAATAGACCATTGATAAATGGTATAGCATTTGATCACACACAGTATCAGACTGAACAGTTTTCTTGTTGTAAGCTTCAGAATAAAAGCAGAGTTATGATAAAAATACGACATACCACTTTCTTCTAACCACCACATGTTTTATGTATGTAACCATTTGCTAGTAATGTTGTATAAAAAGGAATACATATAATAGTTTGGTTTCGAACAATAATTGGTGCGTGTCTCTTGAATAATCTCAATTAGAGCTATCATGATCATGTCTCGATAATAGATCTAATTATCTTGGCATTTTATAACACGAAGGTATATTATAACAAGTTAAATGTCTTTGCAATTGAAGGATATATCATAATATTCAGCTTTACGTTCACTATGTACTCATTGGTACTAATAGAGATATTATATTACTGGAAATCTAATTAGGTAAAATTTCGCCGTATATGAAAAATATGTTACAAACCTGTTAGGCGGGCGTAAAATCCGAAAGATATAGTTTTTCAAATTTACATGTAAAATTTGATAAAATCATCATATTCGTTAGGCTTACGTATACATTCCTCGTGCAAGCTATCGATATCCGCGTTTGAATACTGGCACGAGCAGGTTATGTTCTCACGTGACATGAGTTACGGTCATGTGGAGAAGTCGTCAGTTATTTGTGTAGGAGCCAGTTAGTATTGGTCGGCTATTAGTTCTATTTCTGGTAATTGGTTAGGTCAACTAACTGAAGTATAGATGACTGAAAAATTGTTGAAAAACTAGTTTAAATACGAGAAAACGCAAACTGTCCATTTGATACTCGAAATACTAAATGTTTATTATTAATGGGAATTATGACATCTGATGCTCCTTTTCAATGTTTAACTGGATTGTTCTCTCATCGCACAGGGATTTCCTTTCGCTACTCCGTTATAAATGACATGATATTGTCATTCGATTGCAATTTGTCATTTGGATCGGAGTATATACTGAATATGCATTGGTTTTGATGTTCGTGATAAGACAGTGCTCTGGTTTTGTTATTTGCTCTCAATTAGCATAAATCACTAGATGCACGAGATATCATTGCCTGTCAGTAGACGTGGAGGACAATCTCTGTCCGTCACGTGATAATACGACTGTCTTTCACGTGATAGCGCCACTGTGAATAGACTGATTACATTGTGTTTTTATTGTATCGTTCTATAATACTTATATATAGATAAACTACCAAACGTTAAAATAATTTAATGGACGAATAAGTGCTAATTTCTATTTGGTTGCAACTGTATTTTTGCTATGGTCATGGACCTTTTCATGATCAGCAAGTTACAGTCAAAGATGTACTGATAACATCTAAGTACTAAGACCATCCTTGAGATTATTCGTAATCTACCTTTATATTACATGTATGTTCTTATACAGTGTGAAGACACAGTGTCAATATATTTGGAGACTGTGCATGGTAACATTGTTCACTTCCTCATTACATTCACGTTCAGTAACACAAAACAGCAACAATGTTCTCTCTTAAACTAACCAACCTAAAGGTCAATTCCATTAAAAACTGTCTGACGCCGAAAACCACTCGAACGTGAATGGAAAACATTGACTGCGCTGATAGTTGTCAGAATCTAGTCTTTTAGGGATGTTGAAATAAATGAGCATCCTACTTCAGGAAAATAGAATGTGTTTGTTCTTCCTTAGATCTTAAATGACTTACACAATGTATTATGGATCAATCGGTCAAAAGTTTGACATAATCTTTATGACACGTTGTCACAATTATCATCTGAACAAAATCTATATATATGTATATACTTTACCTATAGGTAAAGTTTGATATTGGGTCATTAGGTGTGAAAAACTAGGTAACAAAGTCAAACCTTGTGTAGTCACTAGAGGTCACAATTGTAGCCTAATCTTCATGAAAATTGGTCACAATGATCATCTCAACAAAATATCGGTCAAGTATGAAATTTGGTCATCCGGGGTCAAAAACTAGATCACTGGGTGAAAGAACCTTGCAATAGAGGCTGAATTTTCTTGAATCTTGTTCAGAAAATGTAATACATTAAGTAGGTCACCATAGGGACTTGCATACATTGCGTTGGCGGGTGAGCGACCAAACGCCCTTTGTGTCCTCTTGTTGTCTCTTAATACGATCCTGAGCACATTACTATTGTAAGCAAATACCATTGCACAACTTGCATGCACAAAACAACATACACTCTCGGTGTTTTGATGGTTTAAGAGCTTTCCTCCTCCGGTGGTTTCGATAAATTGACCAGAGTGTGATTTTAGGTATAACATAAAAACTTCTTGCCATGGGCAGTACGCAGACAATGACATTTTTAAGTCTTGTAGAGAGCGATTGTAGGAAAACATGTTTGATTTGTTCAACGTATCTGATCCAGTCCTTTCGATTATGTATAAAGCAATGCAGTTAGACTAAAAAATTATGCATACATGGTTGCTGACATGTATTACAATGTCATTTGAAACAGAAGTATTGCTTGTTCGTCATAGTTGTCTACTTCCCAAGCCAAAACAATCGGCACAAACCAACCCGTTGAACCTATCTACCAGAATGTCTTATACATTCTAGACGAATGTATAAATAAATAGTTTGGCCTATTAATGAAACTACACTCATGCAATATGTTGTAAAACGTACAACTAAGATGTTTACTTTTATAGTTTCGTTGTTTTATCTTAAGCAGCCATCACCCAGTACATTACCAAAATCTGCTCTGTCATTTAAGTTTTATTAAACTGCTACGCTTTGGTAATCTAATTTACTATATTTAGCTTCCTATGTATAAGGTAAATGTTTATATTATTATATATAGGCCGCGGCCCCAATGCTTAGATGCTTCTTTTACGTTAGGCATTGGACACTGGTGCATTCATAATTCAATAAAGGCCAGCCCAAAATTATGGGCAAACTATTCAAGTTTTCACCATTCTTTCACTAAAATATTTTACAGTATATTCGTACATGGTCGTATAGTCTTTGTTGGAGGGAATTGTATTTATATGAGGACCGGTTAACTTACAGTTTCTTCTTACGGTGCCTCTGTTCACGTTGTGCGTCATATTGTTCTGAGAGCGTCGATGGTCTGGACATGCCCGGTAATTAGATGATAAACTTTAACACTGATGCTGTTGTCTGCATGTCTAACTGAATGAACCTGTTTCACGGGGCTACACACGCCAATATGCCTCTTCCCCCGGAGTTATATTATGCAGACTATATTGTCTAATGGACAATGGTCAGTAACTCAATCACGGCTATAGTTTGGATTGTCATTTTGGTCCCAAAGTTGCTATTTCGTCCAATGACTATAGATGCTGTATTTTTTAACGTAGAATTACTTCCTTCTTGTATTAAAAAACATATGTGTTAAAAAGAATAAAGCTCTCGTCTTAAGTAGTCAATATTTGTGGTAGTCCAATACCAATGGGCATATAACGCATATTACCAGTAGATCTTATCACGAAATTAATCTCAGTGATCAATTAAAAAATACCTTACTAGATAATTTATATATGACTGGTGTTCATAATTGAATGTAACTAAGCGCATAAAAAAGTTTCCTTTATATATTGTAATGGAAAAGTCATTTAAACCCCTTGAAGTATTCACCTCCGACAGATATGCAAAGTTATTATCATTGGCAAAAAGAAGATATAGCTTCACTTGTATTCCAATTTGAACACAATTCACCACAGCCATATTAGCCTACAGACAAACCTGTGTGAAAGCCAACCTGTGAACAAACAACAATAATACTAATAATGTCTGCGAGAACTCTAACATCAGATGATTCTCCATGATATGATAAGAACGATCGCCAGTCAACAAAAATGATTCATAATCTTAAGGATTGTCTTAGATTAGTTAGACTGTACAAAACCATTTCACCAAACCTACAATGTTCATGTTTGGAAATAACACACTAAATAGAAACATCACAAAATTTATCCGCCCACAAGAAAGCCTTAAAGGACAGCACTGCAATTTCATGCTCCCTTTTGTGTTATTATTGAACACAGGCTGATGTTAATGGCTTTGTCAAATCCTCTAGTAAGACCATGTCTCACAAACTTCATCGCCTTTCTTATTTGAAATTTCCTGTAACGCCATTTTTTTTCCTGCCTATAATCGCTATTCATGTATACATTCGTCTATGAAGTAGACAACTTTTGCGAACAAGCAAGAATTCTGTTCCAAATGACATAGTAATATACTAGTACGACGTATGTCAGCAACCATGTTGTCATTATTCTTTAGTCTAAATACATTGCTGTAAACATGAACGAGAGGACATGATCAGATAGAAACGTTGAATAAATCAGACTGTTGTTTTCTCTACAAGTCTTAACTACAGAGTTTAAGGATAAATGTCGTCGTCAACAACGCACTGAACATGGCAATTACATGTATTTGTATATTTTATACCTAAAATTTCGTTCCGGTGATTTTGTCGAAACCAAAACATTCAATTCCTGTGGAGGGAAGCTTTCTAACCGTCAGATTACTGGGAATGGATGTACTTGTAGTTTATCCAGTCACTTCCGGCAAAATCTGCCCGTTAACGGGGTGCCGATTAAACTTAGCTATAATCGGTCAACTGGTCATGTGACTAGTTATAATCCGTCACCTTACCACGTGATCTGACGGGCTTCTTCTTATATGAGAGTCGCCTGTTACATTTCCGTGCCCGAGGGTGAGGTTTGCCTATCCTAAATGAGCTGGTGGTTGATCGGTTTTCTTCGACTTACCTGCGTCTACACGGCGTCTATCAAGATGTCCGACGTCGCTGTTTATCGTGACGTCACGGAACGAACGTGACGTTGCGCGCTAGTTAATGAAAGAGTAACAATAAAGTCCCGAGTTTGATCCCCTTACTGAGCAGATTAAGCGACTGGATAAATAAAACAATAGGTTAGTGCCGTGAATGAAGTAAAAGTTTATCCGGCTCGGCTGCGGAAATTATCGGATTCGCCTACGGCTCACCCGATAAATTCCTCCGCCTTGCCAGATAAACTTTTTCATCCACGGCACTAACCTATTATTCTCTATTTATACATCTGGGTTGAGCAAGACTGTTAGCTTACAATTGGCAATGTGTCCGATTAATTTTGTCCTTCCTGTGTTTACATCTAATTTGCACCACAGTTTGCATATTTATACACATTATGTCTTCTAGCTTTTACAGGCTGTAGGGTATATCTTATTTGCATATTGATACATTGTATTTCTTTTAGCTTTTACATGCTATTTAGTTTCAGTTTTAATTCATACTAAGTATTTAAGGTCGATGGATGACCAAGCACATTCGATATTCCTGAAGTAGGAAAACAAGAGTGAGTTTCATATTCTCGTTCAAATTTGTGTTTGGGATCGTTCCGAGTGCTACATAGTGGTGTGTATGATTTCTGTTTTCTGGACTCGAATGTTTATTTTGAGTGCTGCCTTTCTTCATGATTTTGTAACAACATTAGGATTTCGCAACGACGATATGCATTAACAGTCAGAATAATTACTTGTCTAATGCAACATGATTATATACTCATTCTGTCGAAAAATAAGTTGTTA
The DNA here is from genome assembly GCA_947247005.1 of Spisula solida. Lineage (NCBI taxonomy): Eukaryota > Metazoa > Mollusca > Bivalvia > Venerida > Mactridae > Spisula > Spisula solida. Next base: position 66,803,715 of record OX365944.1, on the reverse strand, counting down.
GAATTTATATCAACGTCCCTTATAGAATATATTCAGGACACTATTAGTGCATTCAATATTTTCCATTCAAGAACGCGTAGTGTTAGACGTCAGACAGTTTTTAATGGTATTGACCTTTAAGAGAAAGATCCAAATTACTAAACGTGAATGTAATAAGGACAGAGTAGTAACTTGGAGTAAATACGTTTTCATGCGCTGCCTCCCAATCCATTGACATTGTGTCGTTAACTGTTTCAAACGGCACAATCATAACACGAAGGTCTGTTATGAATAATCTCAAGGTTGGTCTTTTTATTGAGATGTTATTGCTACATCTATGGCTGTAACTAATGAATAACGTCCATGACCATAACTAGCCCAAAACACATGGGCGACCCAAATGAAATTAGCGCTTACCCGTCTATTAAATTCTATTTACGTTACAATATCACAGTGATATAACAAATACTAAGTGTAACCAGTCACTTCATAATTATGTTATCATGGACACACAGTTGTATTATCACGTGACAGACAGTGGTGTTATCACGTGACAGATAGTGATGTTATCACGTGACAGAAAGTGGTGTAATCATGTGACAGACAGAGATTGTCCTCAAAGTCTTCTGACAGAAAATCATATCTCATATATACATCTAGTTAGCTAACGTCGATTTATGCTAATTGAGAGCAAATAACAAGACCAGAGCACTGTTTCATCATGAACATCTCCACAAGTGCAATTCAGTATGCATACACCGAACCCAATGACAAATAGCAATCGAATGACAATAACATGTCATTTATTACGGAATAGCGAAAAAAACCTATGCGATGTGGAAACAATCCAAATAAACATTAGAAAGGAGCATTGTTCAGCTGTCAACATTGCCATATATATTTGATATTTCGAGTAATAAACAAATGACCTAATTGACAGTAAGCTTTTTATCAGTTGTTTAACAATTGTTCAGTCACCTATAAGATGGTTAGTTGACATAACCAATATCCCCGAAAGTACTAACTGATTCTTCCGCAACTCACTGAGAACTTCTCCACGTGTGGAGGACATGGCTCGTAACCAAGGTCACATGACAACATAACCTCCTCTTGTCAGCATTCAAACCCGGATCGCTTGTCTGACAAGCCTGTGCTCTATATACACTGCACTAACCGGGAAGTATAACAACAAGAACTTTACCGGGTTAACATAATATACGACAACATTTACGAATACGTAGTGCCAGTTGACACATTTCATAAAAATACCCATTCAACATTCCCATGAGAATACAAATAGTCTGCGACACTCGTGTATAGAATGGCAAGCTGACACACAATAAGAAGTGTCATCGCTGAGAAACTATCATAACAGACAACATAGCCCAAAGGGAAGTCATGTGACAAACAGCAGTCAGCATCGAGAGGAGCAGCAAATACCGCATACACAAGGGGTACATAATCACAGTCTGTCATACCATAGAATCCATGGAATCCTTCTCTGGAACATGGTTAGTATTGTATAATTATTTGGGTAACCCAGACATATTGTAACCCGACAGTTTTGTGGCTGCTTCTCCTTCATCTAAGAAGTCGAATGTTTTATGAAAGGTGCCATAGATATGTGACGGGTGTATTAGTGATAGAAAGATTCGTAAGATGTGTTAGCCGAGATGTTCCCTGAATGGCCGAGTTTGTTCCGTGAATGTCCGAGCTTGTTCCATAAATGATTACATGATTTGAATTATCGGCTAGATAGAGCACTAATGTATACGACTGACTTCGTTCTAAATCAATTTCTTTCTTTCCTAGAATGCTTTCTAATCAGAATGTCGTCTATGTTTCCAAATAACGAACACGGGAAATTACATGTCCCTAAGAGACAGCTTATTGTTGAACCAACGTAAATACTTAATAGAAAATTTCATCAATGTTTCCCCTGCGCTCTAATAAATCGACTTCTATAGACAATATAACGAACAGGTTATTGGTTTAGAAATAAATATACTTCGTATCTCATACATGTAATTGGTAGCAATTAAGGATTTGTTCAAGAACAAAATTATTTGCATTTAGCTAATCTAGTAAAGTAGTTAGATAAAACCTACTTAGATTTAGTACAAACCTTTTAGTATGGTCCCGGTGGTCTAGTTAACGTGACATTTAGAGCTTCATTCAAGAACGCGACAGGGGGATAGAAGACAACTAGCTTGTCGCGAAACATGCTTGTAGTTCTAAGACTGTATAAGCCAGCGTCGAGATAGTGTTACCGCGGTTAGTCTCCATTCGACTGAGGTATTTCAGATGGGAAATTATATGTGTGTAAATAAGGACATTTCATGTACATACTATATTATGAAAATGGCAGCAAACAAAACGCTATTCTGTGTATTTATTATCCGAAAATGCAATGTTTGATAATTTCTTTCACTGTAAGTAACGATATGTGGGTAGCATATAGTAGTTTGCGAATGAACCAAACATGTGCATTGTAATAGTAGTACTAGTATTTGACTTGGAGAAACTTGAGACAACATCAAATCTCAATGACCAAGCAGAAGTTAGGTAAATTGACGATTATTAACCATTATTGTTGAAATTCCACGAAAACCGGTCAAAGGTGTATTACTACGTTGAAACTTTTTCAAGCAAATACAGAGCACAAGGTACATAGTTCAACGTGCTGATCAACATTCCTGTGTAGTGACACGAGCTTAACTTAATCACGTATCAAATTATCTTCTAAATCAATGTTGTGAGGATGTCACGTAATAACAAACTGTCACCATGGAAACTTAAAGTATATAATTGATTCTGAGACTATATTACATAATATATCAATTAGAGCTTGCACGAGGGACATTAGCCATGGTAATGTACTCGTTAGCATTACAAATATGATGTTTTATCACATTTTTACATGTTATTTGAAAAATATGAAAGATTCTATCTATCAGAATTTACGCCCGCTAATCAGGTGTTTTACATACGTTTCTGCGGATTTTGACCAAACCACTGCAGATTCTCAGCAATATAATATATACAAGTACCAATGAGTACTTAGTAAACGAAATGCTGAATATTGCTATACTTGTGGATATACGCGGGGTGACCCAAAAGGAAATGAGATTAATGCTATAATTTGTAAACATATCATATTCGTTTAGGTGCATTTAATGCCGATTTGTACTGTAAAATATAATTTTCTACTATAAGTAGTGATTATTAATAGAACATTAAGTATAAGATGTCCCGCTATGTCGCCGTAAATCAAAACGGCGTCAGTTTTTGCCGTATGATATAGAAAAGCAAATGACTTATATTTCATTAAATATTCCTCCAACATTTGTCAAATTAACAGGACATGACGTCAAAACTTGGAATAACCGTTGATTAAAACGGTTTTGATGTGTGTCAGTTTAATATAAATGACGTGAAAACTAACCGTATCGACTGGCATATCACGTCATATTTCGGCAAAAAATAATAGCTTGAAAATATACAGTTTTATTACAAACTAAAACATTTAGAATGATGAAACGGGCATCGGGAGAGAAGTCTGCAAGACGTATACTTATATAGAGTTTTATAGAGTTTATTTTCAAATACAATAGACATATACAATCCATGAGTACACAATTATATTCAATAGTATCTATATGTGAGTGGTCAAATATATTATCTATATATACATATTGTCAGCATAAGTATTCTAACTAATACTTCCGTTTACAATTCTAATTTGAATAAAATGAAAACATTTTGGTTTTACGATAATTCACTTTCAATATATTACTTATTTTAACACATCGTTAATACAGTATAAATACATACACAATTAAAAAAATTACATTTTAACATAATGCATATATAGCTTAAATAATAAAGATATAGCTTCGTTTCACTACAGTGTAACATACGCCAACAATACAAAAAGAAAAACAAAATAAAAAGACAAAATAAAAAGTCGAAAGTGCGACTGACAGCGCGAGAGCTATAGAAGTTCGTTTATTTTTTTATTTTATTTTTTATTCAAAATAATAGTAATATATATTTCTTTGACTAAAAGCTTTATGACAAAATATAGCAAGGTTTCTATTAGTCTTTACATTTTCTGATTTCATTAATTCAATAAATTTGGGTGTATTTGGTTTTTTCCAATAGTATTTATCAATATATGTCATTCTTATATCTATATATATCGGGCATTCTAATATGAAATGAAATTCGTCTTCCAAAGTTTGACAAAAATGACAATTTCTTTCATGGAATGGTATGGGTTCTGGCTTATGCCATCTACCAGATTCTACTTGTAATCTATGAGATGATACTCTTAATTTACAAAGCTCCGTTCTTAATTAACTTACATGTATGTTAACATCAATCAAATAGGGTTGAAACTGAAAACTAGAAAAAAGTGTACAAGTTTTTGCTCTTGTTGAGTTACAAATGTCTGTATACCATTTTTGAATAAATACGTCGCTTAATCTAGATTTTATTAGGGATAAAAACATTTTCTCATTCCCTACACCTTGATTAGTCCATGCGTAATTTAGGCCTAGTGATTGTAACAAACTACACACAGACTTAGCCCATGATTTGGAATTTGGGTTTGTCTCTAAATTGCATTCTCGTTCACCAGAGTATTCTTCGTCCCAAACTACTGTCAAATCCTAGCGTAGCGAACGAAAAATTAACCAATTAAATCCATTTCGTTCATTTCTATTTATAGCAATTACGACGGGTGTTTCCCTGTCATCGTCCAATCAAAATCGAGCTTCAACAAACAAAATATTCAAATTTATCGTTCGGAAAATCAATCGAAGAAAAAAATATTTGCAATGTTTATGTATCGATTATAAGATATCATTGAGAATAATAAAACAACTATAAAACATAATTGAACAAGAACATGATTATTTATTACCTTAATATCCGAATCAGCTGGGCACGGAACATTTTCACTAATTGCGAGAGCGAATGTGTTTCGAGGGCACCTGTCCGTTCATCGTGGTTCAGAAATTGTTTTTACTTCCGTTTAAGACGTTCACGGACACAGTCTCAGTTTTACTTTTATTATTCAATTAGATCTAATGTCTGCGGGTTATTGTAATGGTCGTTTGCATGTCTAACACAGCTATATAGATCTATTTCGATTCACGACATCACGCACATGGACACTCGTCGTCTAAAACCTTGGACTCTGATTTCCTATCACGATATATCTAACCGCTCGTACAGTACTCTCTGTAATTACATTAACGGCTGCTTTATAAACTATATTTAATTTAAGATGTACTTTATCCAATTAAGTTCGTTAATATTTAAATCCCATAACCCGATCCATGTTTACATTTTCTCACGAGTTTGTTTATAAAATTCCCCGCGTAGAGTAACGAGCGTTCTGATTGGACGATTGACGGAATATCTACGAAATGAGCTATTTTTAGGTTTGCGTTCGGAATGACGGGTATTGAATCAGGGGGTAGTCTGGGAACTTGACTAACCACTGATGTATGAGGATGCTAAATTGCTACACATACAATTATATGTAGCTTTAACATATTTATTTTCACCCATTCTAATAACTTTAAGCCAATATCTTATAACATGTACAGCTGTCATTGTTAATACATGTGATGAGGTTCTTCCAAGCTCCCCATGAATAAAACTATTTGGAGTTTGAATTTTTACCCCTAATATACGTTTACAAAGATTTAAGTGTATTCTTTCTAAAACCATAGATTCATTTAATCCCCAAACTTCACATCCATAATTCAAAATAGGTAGGATTAATTTGTCGAATAAATCTAATTTACTCTTTACATTCATGGTAGGGAATTTAATCAAATAAGAATTTAGTTTGAAAATTGCTTTGGATGCCTGGCCTACCAATGTTTCGAAAGTTGTCTCAAATGAACCCCCAATTGTAAATCTCGAAATTGTTTCCCTTATATAAAAATGATATTTTTTTTTCTTAGTCTACCACCTTTTTTAAAAACCATAACTTGTGTCTTATTAATGTTAACATTTAACTTCCATCGATCACAATATTCTTCCAAAAATAACAATCCTCTTTTCAGTTCATCTTCACGTTCTGCCATAATTAAAATATCACCAGCATATAATAATAAAAACAACTTCAATATTCCAATATCAACACCACTGAAACCAGTTAACACATAATGTTCCTCAATATCGTTCTGATACATTGAAAACAAGACGGGCGATAATGATTCTCCTTGCCTTATCCTAGAAAACATAAAACATCTTCATTACTTACAGTATTATTTAATTTTACTCTTGACTTAACATTTTCATAAATATATTTTATTGTATTGAGCATATTTCCCCTAATTCCAAATTTAATAGGTTTGTACCAAATAATATCCCTTACCAAAAAGTCAAATGCTTTAGTGAAATCTACAAAATATATATATCTTTAGTACAAATCGTTTTATGGCCTAAAATAAACTTTAGTACCTCAAGCAGAGGCCCGAAATGCATCAGTTGAGCGATCAATTTTGAACGTCAATCGCCCAGACGGACGTCATACACGGAAGCCGTCTTTAGAATGAGAATGATCAAACAATTATTTAACATATTCTTGACATTTTATCAACATTTAATGTTTTTATACAGACAAACTCTCTTTCTTGCTAAATACTGAATAAATGATAAATCCATGCCATACGTAAAAAGACACCGGCGATTTATTGGAGCAATGTGACTTTCGAATAGTTAACCGTTTACGAACATGACGCCATTGACCTTTGTGTGCAGCTAGTTGCTATACCCAAGGTTGCAAAACCGCTGATATCTCTTCAAGTAATAAATAGATATTTGTTAAAGTCGGCAGACAGAGAAAGGACATATTTTGTAATGTGCTTACAACTTTTCTTATTTATATCACATTCATTGTAACTTTACAGCGTTTGTCTCATTTCTTTTTGATCACCCCACGTATAATAATATAACCTTCAATAACAAAGACATTTGACTTGTTATACTATCGTGTTGTAAAAATGTAAAGAAGAATATATTTGAATCTTAAATATGATCATAATTTGAGAGGAGAGTAGGCTAGTATAGAGATTCTTAAAAGGTGTGTTGGGAATCAATTCCTTTTTGAATTTATACTTTTTATACAATATTACCAGCAAAGGGTAACATTAAAAAAATGTGGCGATGAAAAGAAAATGGCATGTCGTAGATTTGTCATAACTCTGTTTTTATAATATATAACAGTGAAATTGTTCTGCCTGATAGAGTGGATAATCCAGCTCCATTTATCAATTGTCTATTGGGATATGAGATAAAATCATGTTCGAATTGATTGATGGTTTCCATCGAGAACACGTATTCACCCCTTCTTATACCAGATAACTATCATATTAGACGGATCCAATATTTCACAACTAACAACTTTAATCATAGTTTCCCCAAATTATAAAAATTGTAAGCATTTCAAAACATAAATCACAGATGCACAACGGGACAATTGAAGAAAACTCCAACAACCAAAGAAGTAACTTTAAGAAATATTGAATGCATTTTCTAACAATTGGTCCAAGCATTATTGTCTCTATAAAAATGAAGTAGAATTTTCAGTTTTGTGTGCAGTACTTTCAAAAGACAATACTATTATCGTTCCCAACAGTGACGATATATCGGTATAGCAAAAACAGACTATAACATGTTAAAGCAACCATGATTTCTATTTTCAATTTCACATGAACTCGATCGGAACTTTTTGTTTCAATGTGATTTACAGAGACGACGTATCGGGCTAAATGACATCCGAACGAAATACGGTTTTTTTAAATAACGTGTTTTAACAGTATATCAGCTATTTAAGGTGAGCATATGAGCTAACCGGGGTTCTATGTGTACATTGTGATAACGAACCCAGATCAGCCGTGTTTCACCTGCAAAGAGTAAAATTCACCAACCAAAGATCAAATGAAAGTGTATAAATTATCTTCGGCATGAATGATACACATTCAGCTTTGTTAATTGTTTAGGCCAATTACTACCCGCCTGTCATAAACCACTGGTTGAAGCTTCGTCTACCATTATGGTAATGAGTATCTTCCGAGTTAACCTAACAACTTCAAAAAGTAAAAATCCTTTCATTGATCGAGGCCGTCCAGATAGCGCGGTTGGTACAGTACTGAAATGTTACTTGCACATTTTGTAACGCTAATAAATTCCATATAGCGGTATCGAGAAAATGTCTGCTGGTTGCGAAGCAAGTTAGTACATTATACTGGTTAATCATAAATTCCATGAAAACCGGTTACGGTAACTGCCTGGCATATTTGACAGAACATAATTGTTGAAATACTTCGTAAAATCAGATAAAAAACAAATAAACTATAAATATTTGAACACCAATCTCACGATCAGAACCCTAATAAATGCTTTCATGTTTAATCGAACATCAGCGACAAAATATTTATAACCGGTTTATGAATGGTTTATTGAATTAACGGAGCATAATGACAGCATTTCCATAAATGTGTTTGCCTTTGATTAATGACTTGTTCCATTGAAAGACAATGCAACAAAAATGTGCTATTAATGTGCGTTTCCATACAAGCATTACTCGAAATAATTAATCATGATTATGTAATCATCACGATATGATAATAGCATCCTACACTGTAGTATATACTGGCTTATGTTTGGTTGATTGCACAACGAAATCTCTCGACACCTCATCCTTGATGATGTCCATTGTCACGCGGGCATGAGAGGAAGAGAAGTCACCTTTCCCATGTTATGATGAGCGCCTAGCAACGGAAATACTGGTACACTTTCCATACAGTCTTGACATGAAAACGCCCCGTAGCTAATCCTATACCTCCGAAAAAAGCATTCCAAGTTTGTTCCCTGTTCAGCTCAATTCTGTGCATAAACTTCGAATACATTAAACATTCAAAATAACTGTATTCTACTAAAACGTTTTTATTAGATGGAAAGTTTTAAAACAGTGTAGTACGAATGTGTTTCCTGATGAAGTGCAAGTATTATGGATGGTTTTATCGTTACACTGTAGTCGAGTATAAAATAAACTTCATAATCTAAGGACCAGATCTTCTATCGAAGCATCTTAATCTGCTCTGGATCTCAGCTCAAATATTGTTAAATATGTTGATGGTTAAATTCCATGCCAGACCGTCGGATTCACTTGACACCAGAACAGTTCCGATTCTAATTTGTCTTAAAAAGTATCTAAGACTTTTCCTTGAGATGATTTCTAGATCGATGGGAAGGACTAAGTGCGGTCGTATTACTGAGGTATTGTCCTTGATCCCTAGCTCTGAATTAACAAATTTGCATTCGAACAGGAAAATCCACATTATTGCTAACATAAGTTTAAAAATCTTTTTAATGATTAAATATTTAATTTAACCATGGCAGTTTGACTCAGCAGTTTCAGAGTACATCGCAATTAAAACAAAGCCTCATGATAAACAGACAAATCACATTGATGAGTTTTTGTCGTAGGCCTACCTTTCAGTATCTTTAAAACAAAATATGTTAGCATTCTTCACTAATGTCTCGTCCCAAAAGTTTTATTCTTTTTTCCCATCAACCCTGATAAAAAACATACAAACGAGATCTGCAATATCAAATTTTCAATCTAGCCTGGCATATAAAAAGTGCATGCTGAACTCTAGATGTATGAGATATATGTTAAAACCATCGTTAATAGTTTGACGACTGTGGAATCGTAAATGATGATTGAACCAAACTTAAAATCTTTGTTTCAAAAGTACACGAATTTCAAAATATGTTACGTTAGGCACACGTACTGGTTTACAAAGAAATATTATCTAGAGTAATATATTTTATTAATTGACCACTTATATTTATTTTGTAATAGAATATATTGGTAATATGCGTTTTAAGGTCATCAAGTGGTTGCGGTGAGACAAATCGAAAGTTTGAGTAGCTAGTTTAATACAATTGACTAAAACAAACACACGAATGTTGTTAATTTTATCAAATATCAATAACATAAAATAAACATGACAATATATACAGATATACAGTATATACAACAAAGTTATAGATATGAAAATAATATTTAACTATTAAACAAATTTTGTTATATCTGGGACTAAAAAACTGTGTTATATGCAAATTAGTATTTGACTACTACTTAAGACAGAATCTTAATTGAGTTCACTCTGGTTTTCATATTGTCATATTACAAAAGTAGAATCTATAAAGCAGCAACTATATTCGTTGAACGAAATTGCAATATTGTGACTAAAATGCCAATCAAAAACAAAGGTGTGATTGAGTTACTTACCAGCGTCCATTAGACAACATAGTCTGCAGAATATATCTCAGAAGGAGATACTTATTGTGTGTGTAGCCCCGTGAAACAAGTTCAGTCAGTAAGACATGGAGACAGCACGTTCAGTGTCAAATAGTTTATCGAATTACCTGGAACGTCCAGAATTTCGACGCTCTCTCAGACCAATATGACACACACAAAGTGAACATATGCATCATTTCGTCGCCACCATTTTCTCTTAGAATAGTTCTGATTTATCCTACTAGCTCATATAAATACAATTTCCTCCAACAAAGAACTATACGACCATGTGTTCATGTACTCTAATGTAGAATATGCAGGTTCTTGAAAAAACTTGACAAAACGTTAATATTTTGCACATACACAGTTTGCAATGGTCCTACTGTTGCGCGTTTCTTAATGTGATATTTACGGTATAAATATTAAACTAGTACTCCATGTAGTAAGAAGCATCTAAACATGTGGTCTGCGATCTAAATATAGGAGATACATACTCGTTTACGCACACAAAGCTCAGGATAGCTTGACAAACTATAAAAGCGTAGCATTTAAAACTTGGATGACAGAGCAAATATGATCATGCTCAGGGTAATGACTGATTGAGATGAAATACCGAAACTAAAAGAGTAATCGTCTTAGCTTAACGTTAATCAACAAATTTCTTGAGTATTCTTCCAGTAATAGGGTTTTACCATACTTATGAATTTTGCCCTCCACTCATTCGTATCTGCTTTAAAAGACAGAATAATAGTATTGCGCATGTTTATGTCGGTTCCATTGCCTCTATCAGGCGTGCAACTGATGTCATTTCCCGTTCGTTAATAGCTATGTCTATGTTTTAATGTACACCAATAGAATACAGCGTGTTCACAAAACAGTAACCAACGCTAAGCTGTGAAAACTAATTACAGCTTGCAAATAGTTGGCAGGATAAAGCTTAAAACAGTCTCATGGCAGTTCTTTCAAATGAAACCATTCCACAGGGGGGAAGTATGTCACGAGGTCATATTGACCTTATTTATTATTATTTATACTATCAATTATGTATGTACTTTATCTATATACAGTCTTTATTATACATTTATCCACGGAAATACATAAGATCTAGTGTATATCCGTGATTTATCATACCATTTTTCATCGATTTCATAACATTACTAACCGCATGGCATTTCACCGCTTCCTTACATTTCGCTGGACATAGCCTCGTTTTGGCTTTGTCTCAGTCCACTGAGCACGGAATGCCCTCCCACGTCAGTCATCGTCCAACCTTCGACTGGCGTGTCTCGTTGTTTGTCATGTCCTTATAGAAATACATTTTTATGCCTTTGCAGGTTAGTTCATTTATTGTTCATTCATGTATTCATGTTGTATTTCATGTTTATTAGACTGTTATATATTGATACGGTATTGCCATTTTGTAAAGTATATTAAAGAGTCATCGTCCAACCTTCGACTGGCGTGTCTCGTTGTTTGTCATGTCCTTAAAGACATACATTTTTATACCTTTGCAGGCGGTACACCTACAGACCCTATCCACCGTAATTAAACTCACGGGACAATAAGGATGGTCGGAAAGCTCAAGAACCCTAGTCGCGTTAATGGCTGCAGCAGGTGGACACCCATTGCTCTGCAATAGCATGTCATCCTTCAAACATGTGGCTTGGAAGCGATTGTCTGAGTATCGCTTCAATTTCTGAAGGAATTTATATTTGTTAAGCTTGGCTTTTACCCATTGTCCATCATATACATGAAATGTAATGGTATTAACTTGGTTTATATCGAAAAAGGTGTACATTGCTACTGGCGCCCGTGGTGTGTTTTGTAATGCATACTTTTCTATCTATCCCATATTTGTTTATGGGTCTGTCGCATGGGTTACACAATAAACCCGTGTCTCGTTTAAGGTCATTACATTTGCAAACGGTCGACTTTTTATCTAAAAAACTGGTTTCAACTATTGTTTGGACAGTTTGCAAGGAAATATGTGCTAGCGTCTCAAAGCAGATAGGGGTATCCAAACTGTACTTATCATCTTAATGTTTGTAATATGCTTGGTAATTATATGAACAGCTCCTAATTATGTGCCAACACATTGAGCTACTTGCCTATTAGTAAATACTCGACCAGTTTCCAAAGAATAATTGATTTTGGCAACCCTTTCTAGTATGCTGCGGTATTTGGATGACGTGCATGAGGTTAATTTCAAAATACAATTACACCACTTTTAAATTTCTTAAACTATCAAGTAGTTGATGAATAAGACGTTACATGACACACTTTTTACAATACAAGTTATTTCAAATATTGTGTTTGCTCCCGCATTAAGAAAACAACGATTCTTAAATGGGACCGAATTTGGTCAGTTTTCCCATTTCATCATTTAAGCATTAGTATACACGAGTAGACAGTGTTAATTGACATATTGTTACAGCTACACTGAACGGATTTCAAAATGTGAGTTATCAATTTAAAGCTAATACAATGATCTTCGATATACAGCTAACTATGTTTAGTAATTGATTGATACAATGTGAGTTATCAATTTAAAGCTAGAAAACAAGAAAGATATATCATCACTTGCATTCCAATTTAAACAACACTCGTGTTATTACTATGATAGATTACATTCTGGATATTTTGTCGAAACCAAAACCTTCAGTTAATGAGAAGGGAAGCTCTCTAACCATTAGATCACCGAAAATGAATGTAGCTCTGCACATGTACAGGTTGTGCAAGTCTATTTGATTACAATTGATTTCAATGTGTCCTTTACCAGTGGGGTACGTCTAATCTGCGCAATTTGCATATTTATGTCTTTCAACTTTGACAGGCTGTTTGTCTTCAGTTTTTGATTAATACTAATTTATTTCAGATCGATGGTTGAACAAGCACATTAAACATTCATGAAGTAGAAAAATAAAGTTAGTTTTATTTTCTCGTTCAGTTTCGTGTTGGGCATTGTTCCGAGTGATTGTGGTCTGTGGAGTTTCTGTTTTCTGTGCTCGGCTGTTACCTTTTAGATTGTTCATTATGTGTTTACAAGATTTTGACTTTGTGACTACAATATGCATTAGCTCTCAGAATAATTACTTGTCTAATGCAACGTAATTCTATACTCATTCTGGCGACAAATTGAATGTCAGAATTTATATCAACATCCCTAATAGAATAGGTTCATGCAATAATTAGTGCATTCAGTGTTTTCCATTCAAGTACGGGTAGTTTCAGGCGTCAGACAGTTTTTAATGGAATTGGCCTTTACGTGAGAGATCAACATTGCTGCTGTCTTGCGTAACAAAACGTGGATGTGATGAAGACAAAATAGTAACAGGGAGTAAATACGTTATTATACGTTGTCCCCCATATATATTGACATTGTGTCGTCAATTTAACCTGTTTCAAACTGTGTAATAACATAACACGAAACCCAGTTATCAATAATATAAATGTTTATCTTATTGCTAAATCTATAACTGTAACTTTAATGCATAACGTTACTTGCGATCATGTAAAGGTCCATGACAATAGGTAGATCAAAATACATTTGCAACTCGAAAAAAATTAGCGCATATCCGCCGTCCATTAAATTATCTTTACGTTAACATATGTTTGGGCAATATAATAAACGTAATCCCACACCTCACGGAGATGTTATCACGTGACTGACAATTGTGATAACACGTGACAGGCAGAGTCTTCTGACAGACAATTATATCTCACATATACATCTAGTTAGCTAACATTGATTGATGCTAATTGAGAGCAAATAACAAGACCATAGCACTGCCATATCACGAGTATCACAACCAATGCATATTCAGTATGCATACTCCGAACCCAATGGCAAATTGAAATCAAATGACAAAAACAAATCATTTAATACTGAATATCGTTTAGAAACCGTGTGCAATGTGAGAACAATCCCAATAAAGATTGAAATAGAGCACCAGCTGTCAAAATCGCAATTCATATCTAATATTTCATCTATTCGACGGTTAGTTGTTTTAACCTTTATCCCTGAAATTAATTGTCAACTAATACTAACTGGGGCTTCCGCAAGTAACTGCGAATTGTGGACTCATATGTGGAGGGTATGGTCGTAACCCTGGTCACGGAAGAACATAACCTGCTCGAGTCAGTATTTAAACCCGGGGCGCTCGCCTGACAAACCAGTGTTCTATCCACTTCACTAGTCGGTCTTTATAACAACAAAGATAGCCTGCGACTGTCGTGCATAAAATGACAAAAATAATCATTGTTCACATAAATGAGAAGCGTCGTCGCCGAGACAATACCATGACTGACAACATAGCCCATCAAGAGGAGCAACTCACATCAAGACATATCACATCATGGTTATATAAGCACAGTCTGTCTTCAGGGAAGCCAATTACTCTGTAACTCCGTTAGTCTTGTATATATGGGTACCACAGACATAGTGTATCTCGACAGTTTTATAACTGTTTCTCCTTCATATAAAACGTAGTATTGTGTCTGAAAGGTATACTTTGTTACGGGTGTATAAGGAAAAGGTTTAGAAATAACTACACTTTGGTTCTCATACATGCAATTGGTAGCAACTAAGGATTCGTTCATGAACCAAGTTGTTCAATGAACTGATTACATTTAGCTAATAAAGTAAAAACTTACTTAGATTTAGTACAAACCTTTTAGAATGGTCCCTGTGGTGTAGTAAACGTGACATTTAGAACTTTATTCAATAACGCGACTGGGGAATAGAAGACACCTAGCTTGTTTCTAAACATGCTTGTAGTTCTAGGACTGCGGGTAGTCTCCATTCCACTGAAGTATTTCAGACGGGAAATTAAACGTTTTAGACAGTAAATTAGGACATTTCAAGTACAAAAATGTTAACCGGTAAGAAACTGACAACCACAAAGCGCTATTTTGTGAAGTTGTTATTTGAAAATGCAACGTATTATAATTGCATTGACTGTAAGTAACGGTTTTGACTTTGCACAGGTAGTTTGCTGATGAACTCACAATGTGTAGTGGTGACTTATATTTCCGTGGTACCCATATTTCTGTGGTATGGGATATAAACAGTTGAGTGGGTCACCCAAACAAAATACACCTGTTAATAAATGAAATATCACTTATCTTTCATGATTTCAGCAAAAAGTTCAAAAAAAGGTGAATAAACAAACAAACAAATTGGCTTTGATCAAATTTTCCACCAAACAATAGTACATTTTCCTAGTTTTTCAAAGCAGGTTACTTGCTAAACCTCCAGTAAAAACGTGATACATTACATGTTATGTTACATAGTCTTCTATCGTTGAAGACACTTGCCTCACCGTTTTTGACTGGATTTCTAACAGATGAATGTCGTGTAGGGGGTGCAAAGAACTGTTTACATCGAATACCATGGAAATATGGGTATCTGCTCTATAGACAGGAGTACTGTAGGGTTTTTCCTAACTTTATTTTGTTAGTGTTTTAGCCCGGTATAAACATTGAATTAAAATAAACTCATAAACCAAAGATGCGTTTTATCATTCAGTGACAGGCTGTAACCAGTATGGACATTTTTAACTAAGTTTTTAGTTAAGTACTGTGGAAATAAGAGGCACCAGTATGCATTGTGCATTGTAAAAGTAGTTCTAGTTGACATCGAGTGTTTCGTGACATGGAGGAGTACTAACATAAAATTACGAAGCTAAAACAATAATTGTGGCAACTGGACGAAAACCAGGTCAAATATCTATTATTATGTTAAGAATTGAATTAAGCATATACAGAACACAAGGCACACAACTACCCGTGCTGATCAACATTCTTGAAGAGTAGTATGGGCTTAACTTAACCATGAATTAACTTCTATATACATGTATATCAATGATGTGATAATGTTATGTCATAAAAAACAGTCACCATATAAACTTAAGACTATAATTGGTTCTAAGACCGTATTAATAGCATATTTATTAGAGTGAATAGAGATAGCTAGCACGAAGGACATTAACCATTGTCATCTAACACATCAGCCTAACAAATATGATGTTTTATCACATTTTTCCATGAAATAAAAAAATCTGAAAAAGTCTATTTATCGGCTTTTACGACCGGTTATCAGGTTTAAACATGTTTTTCAATTGTAAACGGCAAAATTAACCTAACCAGATTTCCAGCAATATAATATCTACAAGTACCAGTGAGTACTTAGTGAACGCTGAATATTTTTATACTAGTGGATAGATAATGATATACAATGTAACCTTCAATTTTGAAGACACTCAAATATGAATTTTGTTAGACTATATGGTTATTTAAATAAATATTTAATACTAATACATGATCTTAATTTGTTATGAGAGTTAGATGTAATTGAGATTTGTCATTTGTGGGAGACCTATTTATTTTGAATGTATAGTTTTTTTGTAACTGTAACGGGTAACATTCATAAAAATTGTGGTGGTCAAAAGGAAGTGGCATGTCGTAGTTTTATCATTACTGAGTTTTTATTTTGCCGGAAAGGCTAACAGCAGGAAAACAGTTCAGTCTGATATTGTGGGTGATCCAATGTCATATAATTTATCAAGAGTCTATTGGGTCATAAGAGAAAATAATATCCTTAATAATTAATATTTCTACCGAAGAACAAATACATTGTATATCCCCTCTATTGTAAGTTCGCGACTTTTAAGTCCATTAACAACCATACTATAAAGAACCGATAGTACATGACTGATAATTCATTTGATCTTTCAAAATCGCAATCACAAGTGCACTACTGGACAATAAGAGACAACACTTTTTCTTAAGAATTAACTTTAAACAACAAAAAACATTGAAAGGATTTTCAAACACTTGGTTTAAGTAAAATTGTCTCAATAAAATGATTCGCAAACATGAAGAAAACTTTTCATTTTTGTGTGCTGATTGCGACGTGTCATACTTTCAACAGACAATAATATGATCGGTCCCAAACAGAAACAATATCTCCAGCTAATAGAGAAAAACACTTGCTCTCGGCAAACAGACTATAAATTGTCCTGACGACAGATTCCAAAATCTCGAAGCAAGTTTTTATTTTCACATTCACATGAACTCAATTTGAATCGAACTTTTTCTTGAGACAAGTTGGGCAAAAAGACATCCAAACAAAACAAATGATTGTAAATGCATGTTGAGGAAAGCTGTATTGTAACAAATTATGGTAAGCAGATGGGCTATCAAGGGGTCAATGTTTACCAAGCAGGAACAATCGTCTTTCACCAGCAGAAGGTAACATTCACCAAGTAAGTGTGTTGAGAGTATGATTTATATTCGAATTTGCATATTGTATAGACCAAAACCATGTATCAGTCGCTGGATTGAGCTGGGTGTATATTGTATAGGCCAATTTAATACACTTGTTACTATAAATAGTAACAAAAATGAGCCTATTTGCGGCTGATTATAGCTATCACGTGATTGATTATCGCCTATCCGCCCGGTCCGCAAACTCATAATCATAATCGGACCGGTTGAACAGGCGCACGTGACGTTATCCGTGTAAACATGACGTCACGTTGGAGCCAAAATGACGTTACGTTGCTCATAAGTAAGATTTCTTTGCTAATTTTATTTAGACTTGCTGCATTTTATTGGTTACCACCTAAATGTATATCTACATCAGTAATATTTACGTTATTTGTTATTTGTAAATCCAACAATTGTATTAAAGACTTTAATACACTTCAGAGCCTGGCCGGAAGTTGATAATCCGCCCGGAATGAATAATCACCCTCGGGCTGAAGCCCTCGAGGTGATTATTAATTTTCCGGGCGGATTATCACCTCCCTGCCCGGCTGTGTCGTGTATTAACCTCTAAGTAATATATATGTCTGTCACTGGTTTAAATTTCGTCTACCAGCTAGTATGGCTGACTATAGGTATACGAGTATCTTCCGAGTTAACCGAACAAGTTTCCAAAGTAACAAAGCCTTGAAACGTTAGAGGCCGCCCAGATAGCGCGGCATGTTAGTATATTGCATTAGTTAATAATCAATTCCAGGAAACCAGTTACGTCAACTGCCGGCAAATATACTGTATATGACAGAACACCATTGTTGAAAAACGGCGTATAATCAGATAAAAAACAACCTATAAATGTTTGAACATCATTCTACCGATCAGAACCCAAGCGAATGCTTTGATGTTTAATCGAACAGCAACGACACAAAATCCATAACTTGTTTATTAATGGTAAATTGATTTAATTGAGCATAATGCCATCATTTCCATTAATGTGTATGACTTTGATTAATGATTTGTTCTATTGAAATACAATGCAACGTAATAAACGCTTTTAATGCACGTTTATATGCTCGATATAAATAATCACGATTATGTATTCACGATATTAAACATTGCAGTATGTGTTAAACACACTAGAGACTACTAGAAATAACATAATAAACTATACTGTGATTAACACTGACTAATTTTAGGTTTATTGCGTAACAAAATCAAATAACTGATAGTAATCACCATGACTCCTCATTCTTGATGATATCTATAGCTAAGAGGGAATGAGAGAAGAGAAGTCACTTTTCTCTTTTTATGATTAACGCCTAGCAACGGCAATAACGGTACCATTTTTAGTTCGTCTTTTGTATGAAAGAGTTACGGAGCTAATCCTGAACCTCCCATAAGCATTTCAAAGTTTTTGTTTTGTTGAACTCAATTCCGTCCTACCATCAAATGGTCAAACAGCCAAGATATCTGCGTTCTACTAAAACGATTTTTATAATATGGATAGCCACAACGCAAACGAATGTATTTCCTGGTCAAGTTTTTAAGACGGTTTTAAAATTGTTGCACTGTAAAGGAACAACCCTTGCTAAAACTGAGTCGAGTATGAAAGAAACTTTTTTAGACCTGGCCCCGATCTCCCGAAGCATCTCAATCTGATCTGAGATAAATCTCAAATACTGTCATGTCTTTGAGATACTTTCCATTGGAGACAGACTCTGAAAGTTGGCACCACAAAACAGATACATTGTTCTGAGTTTATTACATTAAATATTTTGAGCATAAAACGTAAGCATGATCTCATATTCATACTCTTGACTTGAGCAAAATCTCAATTTGAATTGAGATTTCTACTTGAGATGCTTCGGGAGATTGGGGCCAGGTCCCAATCTCTCGAAGCATCTCAATCTGCGCCGGGTCTCAGCTCATATGTTGTTACATATCTTTAATATCAATATATTTATTCCAGACCACCGTCTCAAAATTAGCATCACGGGAGTTCCAATTCCATTTTTTTAACTCAGTCTTTGATTCGAGTAATATCTCAATTTCAGCATGGATTTTTAGTTTCCAGAGATGATTGTGAAGGGTCCAAGTGTTGTTTTATCACAGAGATCTGTTGTACTGCTCTGAATTCATCCTCTTGAATTTGAACAGGAACATTCACATTATTCTACACATGTGTTTAAAAAACTGACTAAATATTCAATTTAACCACTGACGTTCAAGACAACAATTTCTCTTACCAAATGTTTCATACTACAAAGTGTTATTGCTTTTTATCCATCAATCCTGATTAAACAACATTCGTACACATGAAATCTGCAATATCAACTTCTTAATTAGGTTGTCATATGAAAGGTGCATGTTGAACTCTAGATAACCATAACATTATTTATGAGATATCTTAAAACCATCGTATATAGTTTGATGACTGTTGATTAGTTCATTCTGATTGAAACAAACTTCAAATTTTTGTTTTAAAAGTACAATTATTTAAAAAAATGTCATACTAGGCACACGTACTACATTGTACAATTTTACAAAGAAAAAATATTTAGTAAGATGTTTTATTAATAGACCACTGAGATGTATCTTGTAATAAAATCTATTGGTAATATGCGTTTTATGGCCATCAAGTAGATGCGGTATGACAACTCGGGAGTTTGAGTAGCTTGTTTAACAAAATTGACCTAAACAAACACATGAATGTTGTTAATTGTATCAAATATCAATAACATAAAATCTACATTACAATATATACATAAATATAAATAACAAAGTTACCGGTATTTGCGAATTGCAACATTGTGACCAAATTGCCAAGCAAAAACAAAGGTGTGATTGGGTTACTAACCAGCGTCCATTAGACAACATAGTCTGCAGAATATATCTCTGGGGATGAGACATATTCGCGTGTGTAGCCCCGTGAAACAAGTTCTTTCAGTAAGACATGCAAACAGCACCTTCAGTGTCAAATAGTGTATTGAATTACCTGGAACGTCCAGAATTTCGACGCTCTCAGACCAATATGACACACACAAAGTGCATATGCATTATTTCGTCGCCACCATTTTCTCTTCGAATAGTTCTGATTTATCCTACTAGAAGATGTTAGTTGACCGAAGCTCATATAAATACAATTTCCTCCAACAAAGAACTATACGACCATGTGTACTTGTACCCTAATGTAGAATATGTAGGTTCTTGAAAACTTGACAAAACGTTAATATTTTGCACATACACAGTTTGCAATGGTCCTACTGTTGCGCGGGTCTTAATGTGATAGTGTTCGGTATAAATATTAACCTCGTATTCCATGTAGTAAGAAGCATCTTACCATGGGGTCTCCGATCTAGAAGAGAAATCGTCTTAGCTTAACGTTTATCAACACATTGCTTGAGTATGCTTCCAGTAATTGGGGTTTACCATACTAATGGTTTTTGCCCTCCACTCATGCCTATCTGCTTGAAAATACAGAATACTAGTATTGCGCACGTTTATGTCGGTTCCATTGGCTCTATCAGACATACAACTGATGTCATTTCCCGTTCGTAAATAGCTTTGTCTATGTTCTTTTCACACCAATAGAATACAGCGTGTTCAGAAAACAGATAACAACGCTTAGCTGTGAAAAATAATTACATCTTGCAAATAATAGGCAGGATAAAGCTTAAAACAGTCTCATGGCAGTTTTTTAAATACATATTTATACCACGACCCCGAATATATACATATAAGACACGCGATATGTACCGAGCAAAACATATTCATTGTGTCGTATTTAGTTAGCCTGATAAGATAAACACTTTGGTATTTAACAGTAGAAATATATGTTGACATATGTATTAGATGAACAACAGTTCATATGATACAATGACGAGAGTCATACGAGCCAACATCATTAACTTACAACAACCAGAACATCACCATCAAAGTTGTTTTAGGGTAAGTAGCCACGGACATATTAATATTAATATATATATGATTTGCAGAATCATGTTTCAGAATCGATGTGTAAAAATGTTTAAACGAATTAATCAGTTATCTGCGACCCTTTAAAGTTTAGCATTAACACATATGACATTCACGTATCGGGCCATATCGCAGTTCAATGGTTAAGTCTTAGTATGCGTTTTAAATAACCCATCGTAAAGCAATTAACGGATGCGAGAATAGTTTGAAATATAACCTCAATCAAACACAAAACTAAATCTGAGCAAAATGACCCCGGGTAATCAGTTGTATTCGGTTATTGAATAAACTCATCAAATATTGCTAAATTATCAACAAAAAAATGAAACACGTAACGAATGAACTCGTAGTGTA
Organism: Spisula solida; assembly: GCA_947247005.1. Classification (NCBI taxonomy): domain Eukaryota; kingdom Metazoa; phylum Mollusca; class Bivalvia; order Venerida; family Mactridae; genus Spisula; species Spisula solida. Next base: position 66,781,811 of record OX365944.1, on the reverse strand, counting down.
CAATGAAATAAAATTATCATAAGAAATAAAAAGCGGTGATATGTTTCCATGACAAGTGATATGATATTTGTGATTGTGTCAATGTTGTCGGTGATTCATTGTTTCCAGTAGGAGAGTATATACATAATTTAAAAATATGATCCAATCTGACTGGTCCTCCTTATATTCCCGCTTGATAAACTCTTAGTACTTAATGGTAACCAGTCTTGATAGACATTATAGATATTCATAGATGTATCGCCAAAAAGAACACAGATTACACTTTGTACAAAATAAAAAGAAAATCATACAGGAAAGGTTGTCCATACGACATAGTCCAAACACACATCTGAACGATAAAATGCAACTAAACGACCGAGAATCCAAGTTTCAGCTGCCAAAAAGGACAAGCATACAAACAAGGAAACAGTGATACGTATCATGGTCTACCATTTGCTTTTCCAGTGCAATATTGCAGATGTTGATCTCGTTTCGCTGTACAAACCCACATCACCAAACCTATAATGTTCCATGACTGGACATAACACACTAAAAAGAAAAAGATAATAAATCCACCCACAAGAAAGCCTTGAAGGACAGCACTGCAATTTATTGCTTCCCAATGCGACATTATTGAACACAGGCTGATGTTAATGGCTTTGTTAAACCATTAGTAAGACAATGTCTTACCAACTTCAACGACTTTTTTAATTTAAAATTTCCTGAACGACACATTTTCTCCTACGTATGATTGCTTTTCATTTATACATTCGTCTAGTATAACACATCTTGGTAAATAGGTTACAAGGGGTTATGGGTGACGATTATTTATTTGTGAAGGAGACAACTATGGCGAACAATCAAGAACATTGCTCTAAATGACATTGTAATATACGACAGAAATCATAGTGTCATTATTCTTTAGTCTAACTACATTGTAGTATACTTAATCGAGGGGACTTGATCAGAAACGTTGGACAAAACATACAGTTTTTCCAACAATCGCTATTCATGTCTTAACTACGGTATTTAAGGGATGTCATCATCAACTTACTAACCATGTTATACTTAAAATGATATTCTGGTCATTGTGCCGAAACAAAAACCTTCAGTTCGATAGAAGGGAAGCTCTCTAACCTTCAGGTATCCGAGAATGCATGAAGTTATGTACATGGAGGTTGTGTAAGACTATTTGCTTACAATTTACAATGTATAATTTACCAGTAGGGTACTAGTACATGTACATCTAATTAGCACATTTTGCAAGTTTATACAAGTTAAGTCTTCCAGGGTTGACAGGCTGTTTGTTTTCATTTTTGATTCATACTACATTTTGTAATTCATTTAACAAGCACATTCGATATTCCTGAAATAGGAAAAACAATTTCTCGCTCAGTTGTGTTTTGGGCATTGTACCATGTGGCAGTGGTCTGTGTAATTTCTGTTTTATTTGCTCGGCTGTTACCTTTGGGTACTGCGTTCCCTGTCCGAATTTTTATTTCTGTTAACCAGATTTTGACTTCGCAAGGACGATATGCATTTACAGTCGGAATAATTTCTTGTCTAATGCAACGTAATTCTATATTCATTATGGCGACCAATTAAATATCAGAATTTAATTCAACTTCCCTTATAGAATATATTCAGACAATAATTAGTGCATTCAGTATTTGCCATTGAAGTACAAGTAGTTTTAGGCGTCAGACAGTTTGTATTGGTATTGACCTTTTAGTGGAAGATCCAAATTAATGCTGTTTTGTGATACCCAATGTGGATGTTATAAGGACAGAATAGTTACAGGGAGTAAATACGTTATCATGCGCTGTTTCCCAATCCATTGACATTGTCTCGTTATTTGTCTTAACTGTTTCAAACTGTGCATAAAATGAAAGTCGGTTATCAATAATCTCAAGGTTGGTCTTATTATTGAGATGTTATTGCTGTATCTATTAATGTAACTTAATGAACAACGTTACTTGCTGATCATGCAAAGGTCCATGACCACAGCTAGCCAAAAATATATTTGCATCCAAAAGAAATTTAGTGTATTTTTAATTATATTTATGTTTGATTGACTAGCTAAAAACATTTTGGAACAAACAACAAATTCACAGTGTAAGCAGTCAATTGACTGTGCAGTGCCATCACCTGACAGACAATGATGTTATCACGTGACAGACAGTCGTGTTAGCACGTGACAGACAGTCGTGTTAGCACGTGACAGAAAGTCGTGTTATCACGTGACAGAAAGTCGTGTTATCACGTGACAGACAGTCGTGTTATCACGTGACAGTCATGTCATCACCTGGCAGACAGAGATTGTCCTCCATGTTGTGTGACAGGCAATAATATATCATATATACATCTATTTAGCTACCATTGATATATGCTAATTGAGAGCATACAGCGAGACCAGAGCACTGCCTTATCACGAACATCATAACCAATGCATATTCAGTCTGTATACTCCGAAACTAATGACAAAATGCAATCGAACGACAATAACGTGTCATTTATTACGAAATAGAGACAAAACCGGTGCGATGCGAGAACAGATCAATGAAACATTATAAAGGAGCATTGATCAGCTGTCAACATTGCCATACATATTTGATATTTCGAGTAATTAACAAAATATTAAACGGACAGTTTGCTTGTTCTTGTATTTAGACTAGTATTTCAACAATTGTTAAGTCATCTATAAGAAGGCTAGTTGATCTAACCACTATCCTTGAAATATATTCAAACATCTGGTTGCATTGGACACATAGCATGAAAATACCCATCCAAAATTCCCATGATAGTCTGCGAAACCCATGCATAGAATGGCAAACTGACACACAGTGAGCAGTAGCGTCGGTAGGAAACTACCATAGCTGACAGCATAGGCCACAGGAGAGTCGTGTAATAGACGAGAGTCACCATCGGGAAAAGCAACAAAGACCTCTCACACCAGGGTTATATAATCTCACTCCGTCATACCATAGACTTCATGGTACCCAACTACTCTGTAACGTGGTATGTATTGTATTAAGGTGAACTCAGACATACTGTATCCTGGAAGACTGTTCTCCTTCATATAATTCTGTCGGAAAGGTGTTTTATATGACGTGTGTTTCAGTTACAATTTGACATGGGGGGCCATCGCCTATCTTGTGATAGAAAAATTCATCAGCTGTCTGCGTGGTATTTGTATTACTCATCTCTTTACAATAATACATTCACGCAGGCACTGGCCTCCCGCAACAAAACAAAAAGATTTAACATAAATTTCAAAATATTTGCACCAGAAATGCATAATTAGAATATTGCCAAACAAATTTATGATACAGTCAATGCAAATTAAATTGTCCAGTGACCATTCTTCCTTGTCAGTACACAATGATCTTGTAACATGAGACCAGCTTGTATGATTTGATTTCTCATTCGCTTATTAACTATGATACGCATTTATACAGGGTGTTTCATAATATCTGACCCATTTACAACCGAATGCCATGAGAATATGCTTGATCTCATCTGATGTTTTCAAATACCTATGGAAAGCTAACATTAGGATTTTTATTCAATATATAACATGACCATGTTACTATTAATGCAAGCCAGGAATTTTGATTCTTAAAAATAGTCATTTTTCAATAAATGTCAAATTGACGTCCAAATTGAATTTGTTCCAGAGTTCAATTATTTAGCTTGTAAAGTTCGTTGTTTGATTCGTTTTCCTCAAATGCGAACACATTTCAGAAAATTTAAGTAATAGTAAGTGTCAATTCTATATGGTATTAAAACCCTATAGAATCTTTTATGTAAACATTCTAAATAACTACCAAATGCCAAGTTTCTCAAGTTATTTTAGATGTCAGTGTGGTTATTTATGGGATATACAGCCAACTATACCAAAATTACGTTAATATTTGACAATTTTATTTTACTTTTGCAATACACCAATATGTGAGGCAGTCCCTTTAAGTTCCTGGGTTGCATTGTAACATGGTCATGTTATATATTGAATACAACTCCCAAATGTTAGCTTTCCATTAGTTTATGATAAAATCAGATGAGATCAAGTATTTTCTCATGTCATTCGGTTGTAATGGGATCAGCTATTATGAAACACCATGTACCCTCACTGCATTTGGGACCTTATCTCTTCATTAAGATAGTATATGTTATTGACAATCCATAATGTGCGTTGTAAATAAAACAATTAAGTAGAGTATTAAGTATAAGATGATGGATATATTCTCTGGTTCTGTGAGGTGACCGATGTGTTCTGTAAATGACCGATATTGTTTCGAGATTAATGGTATATCTCGTTTCGTGCATGGCCCATGTATGCCTTGAATGGCCGAGTTTTCCGTGAATGCCCGGGCTTTTTCCATCAATATCCATGAATGTTTAAAATGCTCTCTGAATGGCCGAGTTGTTCAGAATGATTTAATTATTCAAAGTGAAAGCTAAATGTAACACTAATGTGTACGACAGACTCCGTTCTAAATTGAACACTAATGTTCCGTTCTAAATCAATTCATGTTTTTGTCCCAGAATGCTTACTAATCAGAATGTCGTCTATGTCATCAATGTTACATGTCCCCCTAAGAGACAGCTTGTTGGTGTGAAAAAAGCAACAACTTTATAGACTATTTCACTTTTGTGAACCAAACTGTGCAATGAACAGATAACGGTTAAGCTAATCCAGTTAAATATCTAGATAAAACCTATTTACAACGAACACAAACCTTTCAAAATGGTCCGAGTGGAGTAGTACGTCAAGTGAGATTAAGAGCTTTAATCAAGACTGCACAACATATCAGGGACGTTAGAATTGGTACGGTAAGTATTGATTGGAAATCAAACATGTAAATTAGGGCATTTCATGTACATAAAGATTAGCCAGTATGAAACTGACAGCCACAAAAACGCTATTTAGTTAATGTTTTATCTGAACATGCAACATGTAATATATCTCTTTCACTGAAAGAACAGCTATTGGAGTTTGCCGTATCTCGATGTTGGCTGCACACAAGCCAGGGAGACTCGACGCAAGTGTCCTTAGAGGTCGTTAAATGTCAATGTGTGGTTGAACCACTGAATTGCTGAATGCGGTCCTCGCAAACTGGCAAGTTAACTTTTTAACTTAACATGTGCTTTATAACAGTTGTCTGTGGCCTGGAGAACCTTGAGGCAACGTCAGATCCCACTGAAAGTGTTAAGGCTAGGTAAATTGACGGCGCTAAAATCATAAATGTTGAAATTCGACGAAAACCAAATCAAATGTTTATTACAATGTTGAAATTTGATGCAAGCAAATACAGAACACAATGCAAACAACTACACGTGCTGATCAGCATACCAGTTCTTAACCTAATCACTCATTACGTTAACTTCTATACCAATGCTGTGAGAATGTCACGTAATAAAAACCTGTCACCATGGAAACTTAAGTATATAATTGATTCTGAGACAGTATTACATAATACATAACACGCCAATTAGAGTGGATAGAAATAGCTTGCACGAGGGACATTAGCGACGGCTATGTACGCGTAAGCCTAACGAGATTATGTTTAATCACATTTTTACCACGATAAAAAAAGAAAAGAAAAAGTACATCTATCGAATTTTACGCCCGCTTATCAATCAGTTTTTAACATGTTTTTCAACCATTTACGGCGGAAGTTGATAGATAATGCTATACAGTACAATCTCTTGGGAGCGGCCCTCTGTATAGCAACAACTTCCCTATAACAACACCTTCAAATTTTCTAACGGTGGTACTTGCAGAATCAAATGGTGCTGCTCAACATAGGTCGTACTGAAACCTCTCAATTTCGAAACCATTCAAACATGATTATGTTAAACTATATTGCTACAAAAAAATAAGATTATTAAATTAAATACCGAAACATTGTCCTTATTTGAGCTGAGAGTTAGCTAAAATTGAAATTGTTTCTTTAGACACGGACCAAGATTTGTTTGCAACCGACTAATTTTGAATGTATAATTTAATTCTTATACAATGTTACCAGCGAAGGGTAACATTTATGTGGAGGTTTAAAGAATGTTGTAGTTTTATCATTACTGTGTTTGTATTCTCTCGGTAAAACTTACAGCAGGGAAACTGTTCAGTCTGATATTGTGGGTGATCCAATGCTATTCCATTGTCTATTCGGCCGTGAGATAAAACTATTTCCTAAATGATCGATGGTTCCCTCCGAAGAGCAAATATATCACGAAGTACAGTTTCCTTTAATCATAAATTCCTTAGATTATATAAGACTATTATCGAAAAGGCAATCATTAAAGTTTGATTCTTTCAAAATCGAAAACGCAGGTGCGCAACTGGACAATGACAGAAAACTCAACGTCTAAGGAAGTAAAGTTAAGAACGTATCAGGAATCATTGACAGGACTTACATTTAATCCGAGTATAATTGACTCAATTAAAAGGTTTGCAAACATGAAATGAACTTTTCCGTTTTGTATGCAGGTAATAACGTGCCATACTTTAAAAAGACAATAATATTATCATTTCCAAACAGCGACGATACCTCTAGACAGCGAAAAACACTTCCTCTCGGCAAACTCACGATAAATTATCCTGACGACAGATGCAAAAATTAAAGTCAAACTTCTATTTTCATTTTGACACCGTACAACCCGCTGTGTGTAAGGCAGTTATGTATGTTGAAGGCAGAGACACACGCGTTTTACGCCACTAGAGTGGGGTAAGTATTTGTTATTTTATATGTGTTTTGCGTTGCTTTTGAAAGTGATCACTTACATATATCGTTGACGCGATGAATGAACAATAATTATATACAATTTATGTGCCCACAAATGCCATATTATTCGAGTAAACAGGGTTTATGTTTGCGATGTTTGCCAAAAGTTCGAAACTTTCGCCTTTGACATTGAATTCTCAACTGAATTCGTGGTTTGGAACAATTCTAAAACATTGAATACAAACTTTAATCCTTCCTCAATATATCTGTCTTTTCCGTTTTGGAAAATGTGCATTTTCTGTGAAGATACAGAGGTTTAAATTGAACGAGGTACGAAAAAAATGATAACGAAATAGGCAGTTATGTTTTTCGAATGATAACGACAAAGGCAGAGCGTTAAATATTAATGCTAACGCAGAGGCAGAGATAAGAGACATATGCTAACAACAAAGGCAGAAATTCTAATGACTTGACGGGGCCATAAAACCCCTTTGTACGATTTGTATGTTATAAATATAACACTGATTCATGTTAGGCTGTATTCCAAAGTCCATTTCACCAATAATCACGAGTGTTTAGTGGTTATTTTCATCAAGTTGATAAACGGAATATATTACATACCTGGTGATCGCTGTGTTGGTGCAATATTAAATAATTGACAGGGAGTGCAAAGTGTGTGCTCCAGAGTTAGCCTAACACATGATTAAGGACACAGAGTCATATAGCGGTCTGATGTATGCATTTTTGAGACAAATTGAAATTTGTTGTACGCAATAAGCATAGCATTATATGATGTACGAGAACATTTACCATAGGTGTAAAAAGAACATTAATAAATCAAAGTACTAATGCAAATTGAGCAAAGCATGACAGAATTTTTTGGAAATCTTGCTATGACTTTAAACGTCAAACTTTGCTGTCGAGGACATACTCAATAGTAATAAGAGAAAACATTCTGAAAAGAAAAGAATTAAAACATGTTTATAAACATGCATCATGTACACATGGCCGTGACACCCGAATGTAGATGGTGGTATTTCCGAACAATGGCACCAGATGTATTGCTCGAGCGATAGTCTAATACCGAAAATTTAAAAACATAGAAACAAAATAAAACAAGAATTACTCAAAAATACCGCTAATAGTGACGCCATTTGGCTAGTGCATGTATTATCATTTCAATTACAAAAACAAAACGATTAAAAGGTAATAAAAAAGATACAGAACTTGATAAAATTATTCTAGTCAATTTACAAAACATACATGATACCTCATGTAATGGTTATATGATCTTTGTAAACTGCATCTGTCACATCAGGTTATTAGCTCTAATTTCTTAATGAATGGAAATCAATAAACTGCGGTGAACATGTAGCTACTTGGTCAGTACCGCAGTATATGATTACGTAACAGCTTATGCCGACGAAAAAGGTACGGAAGGCAGTTAACAGAAGTGGTAATTGCTTTGTAAATACAAAGAAATACTGGAAATAGGTTTAAATTATTTATTGGGATATCCAACTGTCCTATAGATTTAGAAATATGAAGTAGCTTTGTAGTATATATATATGCTGCAATTGATGGAACTATTTTGCATTACGGTTTACATCCGTGTCGGTAGTTATGCAATACCGGCTGACCGGTTTACTATTGCAAAGGTGGCGCTGCCTAGCGATGGTGTAGGAACAAAAGTAGTTTCATCAACTAAAGTATAGTCGATTGTAGAAACGTGTGTATATAACTATAGTTGGTCGATTCTGGAACAAATAAAAAGTATCTATATTACATAAAGCAGTTTAATAGAGTGTCACGTAAAATTCCAGTGTCGATGACTTACAGTTCATGTAAACTGCTGACAAACAAGTGCTGTATTTATACCTAACTGTCATAGATCTACATTTATTAAATATGCAGACGTGCATGGACATGTACTTAATTAGAGAATTTAAGGCTCCAGCACGAATAAGATGTAAAGTACAACCTCCTCGACAGAGCAACAACCTTTGATTTCCGGTCATTGTATGACTTCAATGATTAGGAGACTATAAAATTCAACTTGTATGACTTATTGCGCCTCCCAAAAACTGCGAATTTAGCCGTCATTTTGTTAACATTTAACTTATATTATCGATGGAATACTACGAGAACCATTCGTTTCTAAACTCTAAAACAGTGCCTGGAGAGTTTACGCCCCAAAAAAGCCATGCACTCATCATTAACAGGCATAAAAGGCCACTCACAACCGACAATTGCCAGCGTCAGCGATCACCAGGTTTGTAATATATTCCGTTTATCAACTTGATGAAAATAACCACTAAACACTCGTGATTATTGGTGAAATGGACTTTGGAATACAGCCTTACATGAATCAGTGTTATATTTATAACATACAAATCGTACAAAGGGGCTTTATGGCCCTGTCAAGTCATTAGAATTTCTGCCTTTGTCGTTAGCATATGTCTCTTATCTCTGCCTCTGCGTTAGCATTAATATTTAACGCTCTGCCTTTGTCGTTATCATTCGAAAAACATAACTGCCTATTTCGTTAGCATTTTTTTCGTACCCCGTTCAATTTAAACCTCTGTATCTTCACAGAAAATGCACATTTTCCAAAACGGAAACGACAGATATATTGAGGAAGGATTGAAATTTGTATTCAATGTTTTAGAATTGTTCCAAACCACGAATTCAGTTGAGAATTCAATGTCAAAGGCGAAAGTTTCGAACTTTTGGCAAACATCGCATACATAAACCCTGTTTACTCGAATAATATGGCATTTGTGGGCACATAAATTGTATATAATTATTGTTCATTCATCGCGTGAACGATATATGTAAGTGATCACTTTCAAATGCAACACAAAACACATATAAAATAACAAATACTTACCCACTCTAGTGGCGTAAAACGCGTGTGTCTCTGCCTTCAACATACATAACTGCCTTACACACAGCGGGTTGTACGGTGTGATTTTGACATGAACTCGATTTGAACTGTGATCATTGGCTTTAATAATGTGACTTTTCTGGAGACAAGTCATCCGAAAAAAAAAAAGATAAAACAAATGCAAATTGATGAATGCTGTTTAATAGTATTCCAACAAGTTGCGGTAAAGAGATGGACAAACAAGGGTTCTATGATTACCAACCAGGAATAAACGTATTTCACCGGCGGAAGGTAATATTGACATGATATATAGTGTATAGGCTAATTAAATGTATCTGTCTGTGATAAACCGCTGGTTGAAGATTCGTCTTCCAGTATGGCAGACTAATATTTTATGAGTAATTTCCAACAACTTTGAAAAGTAACTAATCATTCCATGAATAGCATCCCGAATAGTGCGGCTACCTGATAGAGCTTTGATCAATTTCCCAGTTTGGCCAGGTGATGTTTTTCTGTGACATTGGCCACGTTCATAATCTCCATACGGATGACGTGTAAATATCAGCGAGTTGCGAAGCAAGTTAGTATAATGTACTGATTAATGATTACTTCCAGTAAAACCGGTCACGTCAACTGCCGGCCGTATATACTGTATAATTATGACAGAACACCATTATTAAAAAACGGCGTAAAATCAGATAAATACAAACAATATAACATACAATATAAATATTAGAACATCAATCTCACGATATCAGAACCCCAGTGAATGCTTTGATGTTTAATAGAACCACAAACGACACAAAATCCATAACTTGTTTATTAATGGTAAATTAAATTAATGGAGCATAATGACAGCATTTCCATAAATGTATATTATTGTGATTAATGACTTGTTTTATTGAAATACAATGTAACGTAATATGTGCTATTAATGTACGTTTCCATACCAGCATTACTCGAAATGAATAAGACTACTAGAAATAACATCATGAACTATACAGTGGTTTACATCAATTTAATGTTGGTTGATTGTGAAACAAAATCGCACACATTATTTTAATCATTTTTTCCATTGTTTATAATGAGCGCCTAGCTACGAACATACTGATACCCTTTTCATTTCGTCTTTGACATGAATTGGCCTCGTCGCTAACCTTGAACCTTTCTTGTTCAACACAATTCCACCAAACAGTCAAAATATCTATAAACTAATACGTTTATATTAGATAGATAGCCTATAGCAAACACAAACCAGGAAACAAATATTATGATTTGCAGGATCATGTTTCAGAATCGATGTAAAAAAGTTTAAACAAATCGATCCGTTATGACAATGTGCCTCCCTTTATAGTTTGGCATTAACAAATATGACAGCTACGTATCGGGCCATATCGGAGTTCTATCATAAAATCCTAGTATGCCTTTTAAATAATATATCGTAAAACAATTAACGGTTGCAAGAATAGTTTGAAATATAACCTCAATCAAACACAAAACTAAATCTGATCAAAATGACCTCCGGGAAATCAGATGTACTCGGTTACTGAATAAACTCATCAAATGTTGCTGATTTATCAACAAAAACTGAAATACATAACGAATGAACTCTTAGTGTGCAATGAAATAAAATTATCAATAGAAAAAAGCAGTAATAATGTTTCCATGACAAGTGATATGATATTTGTGATTGTGTCAATGTTGTCGGTGGTGCATTGTTTCCAGTGGGAGAGTATATACATTATTATATAGGATCTAATCAGACTGGTCCTTCTGATATTTCCGCTGGATAAAATCGCAGTACTTAATGGTAACCAGTCTTTATATACTTTATAGATATTCATAGATGTATCGCACAAAAACACAGATTACAACTCGTACAAAATGAAATGAAAAATCATACAGGAAAGGCACGACAAATCCAAAACACACAACTGAACGAGAAAATGCAACTAAACCACCGAAAGTCCAAGTTTCTGTCAAAAGGGAGAAGCATAAAAATGAACAAGGAAACAGTGATACGTATCATGGTCTATCCGTTGCTTTTCTAGTGCAATATTGCAGATGTTGACTCGTTTCACTGTACAAACCCACATCACCAAACCTATAATGTTCTATGACTGGAAATGACGCACTAAGTAGAAACAACAGATAATTAACCCACCCACAAGAAAGCCTTGAAGGACAGCACGGCAATTTATTGCACCCCATTGCGACATTATTTAACACAGGCTGATGTTAATGGCTTTGTAAAACCGTAAGTAAGACAAGGTTTTACAAACTTCACCGGTTTTTCTAATTTGAAATTTCCCGGACGACACATTTTCTCCTACGTATGATTGCTATTCATTTATACATTCGTCTAGTATAACACATCTTGGTAAATAGGTTGCAAGGGGTTATGGGTGCGATTATTCATTTGTGAAGGAGACAACTATGGCGACCTATCAATAACATTGCTCTAAATGACATTGTAATATACGACAGCAATCATTATTCTTTAGTCAGACTACTTTGTTTAATATATTATCAAGCTGACATGGTAAATCAGGCTGTTTTTCATAAATATCGCTCTCTAATTTAAGTCTTAACTATGGTGTTTAAGGAATGTGATTGTCTACATATGACCATGGCAAGTAGTTTTTGATGTTTTACTTAATTACATTCTGTTCATTTTTTTCAAAACAAAAACAGTTTATTAGGAAGGAGGCTCTTTAACAATCCGATCACCCAAATTGGATGTAGTTTTGTACATTTACAGGTTGTGCAAGTCTTTTTGATTACAATTACCAATGTGTCCTTTCCAGTAGGGTACATTTACTTTGCGCAGTTTGCATATTATTATTTATACATACAATGTATTTATGCGATTTATGTCTTTCAGCTTTGACAGGCTGTTTGTTTTCATTTTTTGATTCGTACTATTTTATTTCAGGTCATGATGAACAGGCGCATTCGATATTCATGAATTAGGGAGAGTTAGTTTTATTTCCTCGTTCAGCTTTGTGTTGTGTATTGTTCCGAGTGATTGTGAAGTGACGGAGTGAAATGGTCTGTGTTATTTCTGTTTTCTGTGCTCAGCTGTGTCCTTTAGGTGTTGCCTTCCCTGTTCATTATTGTGTAGGCTTAGACCATAGACGATATGCATTAACAGTCATAAACAGTACTTGTCTAATGCACTGTAAGACTGGCGAGAAATTGAATGTCAGAATTTATTTCAACATCCCTAAAAAGATTCAGGCAATAATTAGGGCATTCAGTGTTTCCATCAAGTATGAGTAGTTTTTAGGCGTCAGACAGTTTTTAATGGAATTGACATTTAAGAGTGAAATCCAAATTGTAGCTGTTTTGTGTTACTAAACGTGGATGTAATAAGGAAAGGCTAGTTACTCTTTAACAGGGAGTAGTAAGTTATCATGCTTTGTCTCTAAATGCATTGACATTGCGTCGTCCATTTACAATGTATACTGTTTCAAACTGCATAATTACATAATATGAAAAATAGATAATATTAAGTCGGACTGGGACGGCAGCACTCAGCTTAACCAGCAGATTACAGAAAACAAACACATACAAGGCCCAATGCCCTACACACAACCAACAAAAAATGATTCGCTCAAGTCCCAGATATCAAAAAGCTGAATGAGCTAGTTTCAGCAATCAAACAAGGTAGGCAGCACTCAACTTAATCAGCCGAGCACAGAAAACATAAAAAACAAACAAGGTACAATGCGCAACTGAACCAACCGAGCACAGAAAACATAAAACACAAACAAAGCACAATGCCCAAGTAAACAAGGAAAGATCCGTCTAAGTCCAAGCTGGCGAAAAGTATAATGAATTAGTTTCAGCAAACAAAAAACTGAATGCCCTAGCTGAAAGACCCAGTTCCCACAGTCGGAAATCCTAAAAAGAAGTGCCCAACACACTGTCGAACAAAAAATATTCCGCTCTAGTCCAAGTTGTTAAAAAGCTGAATGGAATAGTTTCAGCAAACAAAAGGCGGAATGCCAAAGCTGAATGACCTAGTTTCAACAGAAAAACTGGTAAAACACATGGTTTTAGCTGTCTTAGGCACTAAAAGTTAAATAACAGAATTAAAACGCTGAAAGGCATGGTTTCAGCTAAATGACATAGTTTCAGCACTAAATGCATGTTGTCAATAATCTCAAGGTTGTCATGTGTAAACAAATCATTTATTACGGAATAGCGGAATGAAACCCCTGTGTGATGTGACAACAATCTAATGAAGCATTGAAAAGGAGCATCAGCTGTCAAAATCGCCATACATATTTAATATTTCCAGTATCAAATGAGCAGTTTGCTTGTTACCTATACGATGGCCAGTTGTCCTAACCAATATGCATGGAGTTACTGCCAACTAATACTAACTGGCTCTTCTATAACCCATGTCACGTGTAAACATACCCTGCTCGTGCCAGTATTCCAACCCTGAGTGCTGGTCTGACAAGCCAGTGTTCTATCCACTACACTAGCCAGACAGTATAACAAGAACTGGGTATAACGTAAGATACGACAACATATTCGACATTTGACACATTGCAAGAAAAACATCCCACGAGAACAAATATAGTCTGCGACACTCGTGCATGGGATGGAAAACTGACACACAATGAGCTGTATCATCGCTGACAAACCATAATAATAGACAGCTTAGTCCATAGGGAAGTCTTGTGTAACAGACGGCAATCACCATCGGGAGGAGCAACAAAGACCTCTCACACCAGGATTATATAATCTCATCCCGTCATACCATCTTCAGGCAAACCAGTTACTCTGTAACGTCGTTAGTCTTGTATATATAGACCACTCACGTGTAGCGTTTCTCCTTCATTTCAGAAGTAGTATTGTGCCTGAAAGGTATAATTATTGTGTGACGGGTGTTTTAGTGATAGAAAACTGTATAAGATGTAGTTGTATTACTCATCTAACTCGTCATCTCTTCACAATATCACATTAACGCATTGTCTCTGCGCGCATCCGCCCGCACGCGATCAAAAGTTAAGTTTAACTTAAATTTCAAAATATGTCCTTTTTCAAGCAATTTATGATATAGTCAATGTAAATATTAACCATTCTTCAAAGTCAGTACACAATGCTCTTAGGACATGAGGCCAACTAGTATAATTTGATTTATCATTCACGTGTTACTTAGGATATAGATGATTACCCACAAGGCGATGTGACTTTCATTAATACAGTGAAAATCCATAATGTGCGTTGCTATATAAATAATACAACTCAGTAGAAGACCACATTAAAGGTAATGTATATATTTGTGATTTGTTTACAATAGCTTCAACTATTATCTTATGAGGCAGGTAACGACTAACATCAAACCGAACGCCTCCGGTTCGGTGAGGTGACGAGGTGTTCCGTAAATGGCAAAGGCATTACCTCAATTACCAAGCTTGTTCCGTGAAAATCCGAGATCGTTCAGTGAATGTTCAAGAGTGCTCTGTGAATGGCCTTGGTGTTCCGAATGATTAAATGATTAGAATTGAAAGCTGGATGGAATACTAATGTGTACGACAAACTCCATTCTAAATCAATGCCTGTTTTTCCTAGTATGCTTTCTAATCAGAATGTCGTCTATGTTCCCAATTAACTAACACCGGAAAGTACATGTCCCCCTAAGAGACAGCTTATTGTTAAACAAACGTAAATACTGAATAAACAATTTCATCTTTGTTTCCGCTTTTCTCTAATAAACGTATAGACAATATAAAGAGTTATTGGTTTAGAAATAAGAATACCTTGTTTCTCATACATGTAATTGGTATCAATTAAGGAATTATTCATGAACCAAACTGTTCACATTTAGCTCACTAGTTCAATCGTTAGATAAAACCTACTTACAGCCAGCAAACCTTTAAAATGGTCCCCGTAGTGTAGTATGTTACGTGAGCATGTGATTTAGAGCTTCGTTCAAGACTCACGACATACCAGAGGCATAAGAAGTAACTGTTGTGCTGATATAGATACCTAGCTTGTGGCTCAACATATCGGTATACCTGCTTGTACTTCCAAGACATATTGAATCGTCGTCAATATGGTGTAAATGAAACATTGCTGATGGGAATCAAGCATGTGTAAATAAGAACATTTCTTGAACATTAGTATTAGTCAGTAAAAAATGACTATTCTGTGAATTTATTGTCTGAACATGATACGTGTATTAATATCTGACAGTAAGAAATGATATTTAAATCGCGCATAATGAACTCAAAATGTGAGTTGTAATACATTTGTAGTTGTATTTGACTTTGAGAATCTTTAGACAACTTCAGATCTCACTGAACTCGGAGGAGCACTTACATAAATTGACGAAGCTAAAACAATATACGTGGAAAGTCAACGAAAACCAGTTCAAATGTCTATAACTATGGTGAAACTGGAATCAAGCAAATACAGAACAAAGGGTACACAAATACACGTGCTGATCAACATTCCTGTGGAGTGCCTTGTGCTTAATCACCTATTAAGTTAACTTCTATACCAATGTTGGGGGAATGTCACGTAATAGAAAACTGTCACCATGGAAACTTAAGTATATAATTGATTCTGAGACAGTATTACATAACACATCAATTACAGCTTGCACGAGAGACATTAGCCACGGAATGTCACATTAGCCCAACGAATATGATGTTTTATCACATTTTTATTTACATGTAATAAAAAAATATGAAAGATTCTATCTATCTGATTTTTCGCCCGCATTAGGTGTTTTACATACGTTTCTGTGGATTTTGACCAAACTAGTGTAGATTTTCAGCAATATAATATATACATGTACCAATGAGTACTTGATGCTGAATATTTTTATACTTATGGATATATAATAATATAACCTTCAATTTCAAAGACATTTGACTTGTTACCCTCTCGTGTTATAAAAATGTTATGAATATTATATTTAATATCTCAATGTGATCATGATTTAAGAGGAGAGTATGTTAGAATAGAGATTCTTAAAATGCGTGTTGGGAACCAATTCTTTTTTGAATGTATACTTTTTTATAGGTCTAAAGAAGTAAAGTTAAGCAACAAGAAACATTGAATTTTATTTCGAACGCTTGGTCAGTAACTGACTCAATATGTATTATTTACAAATATTAAGTAGGTGTTCTAGTGTTGTTTGTGCAGAGGGTGTCGTTCTCAAACAAACACGAGAACTCGGGATAGAGAAAACTCCTCTCGGCAATCAGACTATAAATTGTCCTGACGACAGATACAAAAATATTGAAAGAAAATTGTATTTTCATTTTCACATGAACTCGATTTGAAATGTGGTTATTTTGTTTTAATGTGATTTTCCTGGAGACAAGTCGGGCAAACAGTTATACGAGTAAAACAAAATATTGTAAATGCGTGTTGATGAATGCTGTTTTAATACAGTATTGCAGCAATGTATGGTGAGCAGATGGGCTATCAAGGGTCCTATGATTATCAACCAGGCACAATCGTGTTTCACCTGCAGAAGTTAACTTTCATCAATAAGGTGTGTTGACAGTGTGCTATATATTCGGCTTGTATGTTGTAGTATAGGTCAATAACATATATCAGTGTGTCATAAACCGCTTGTTGATGCTTCGTCTACCAGTATGGCAGACTAATGGTTTATGAGTTATCTGTGAGTTTACCAAACATTTTTCCAAAGTAAAACTCATTTCATTATTAGAGGCCTCCCAGATAGCGCGGTTAGTAGAGTGCTAAATAGTTACCCGTTAAAGCAACGTTCGATTCCAGCATTTGTCCTGTTATGTTCTTGTTTGACATTGGTTACGCTTGTATCCTCCATATAGCGGATGCCGAGAAAATGTCAGTTGGTTTCGAAGCAAGAAGGTTAATAATCAATTCCAGGAAAACCGGTTACGTCAACTGCCGGTCAGCCGTATATACTGTATATGACAGAACATCGTTGTTGAAAAACGGCGTAAAATCAGATAAAAAAATCAGAATCCCAGTGAATACTTTGATATTTAATCGAACAACACTGACACACAATCCATAATCAGTTCATGAAAGGTATATTGCATTAATGGAGCATAATGACAGCATGTCCATAAATGTATATGACTTTGATTAATAGCTTCTTCCATTGAAAACAAAGTAACGTAAAATGTGCTATTAATGTGCGTTTGCATACCAGCATTACTCGAAATAAATACATGTAGTTAGTATTATGTAGTTACGATAATAAACACTCTGATATGCGTTCAACACACTCAAAACTACACGAGCAGGTTAAAATTTAATTGCAAGATAATCAAAACCAAAGGCGTGATTGAGTTACTGACCAGTGTCCATAAGACAACATAGTCTTCGGAATATATACATCCGAGGGAGAGACATGTTTTATTCAGTAAGACATACACACACTACCTTCAGTGTCAAGTAGTTAATCGAATTACCGGGTAAGTACAGAACTTCGACGCTTTCAGAACAATATGACGTACAAAGTGAACACAGGAATTATATCGGTGCCACCACTTTCTCTCAGAAATGTTCTGGTTTATCCCAGGGGAAGTTGTAAGTTAATCGGTGCTCATATACATACAATTTCATCCAACACAGAACTAGACATCTATATGACCATGTGTATTCTATAGTAAAATAATGTAGGTTCTGGAAACAATAGTGAAAAAAGATTATATTAAGTCAGACAGGGAAGGCAGCACTCAACTTAACCAGCCGAGCACAGAAAACATTAAAAACACACAAAGCACAAACACACAAAGCACAATGCCCAACTAAACAAGCGCATATCCGCCCAAGTCCAAGCTGTCGAAAAGTATAATAAATTAAAACTAGCTGAATGACCCAGTAGAAAAGATAAAGCAAACAAAACACTTGCATAGTTTGCTCATAACTTTGAGATGGCCTTAACAGGGTGATAGATGTATGAATGTTTGACCAGTGTTCCATGTATATCGTATAAGAAGCATCTAAGCCTTTAGGCCGCGTTTATACATAGGATGTGTAAGATAGTAAAGTAGACTATAAAAGCGTTACATTTCAAACGTTGATGATATAGCAGATATGATCATACACTGGGTAATGGCTGCTTAAGACTAAATACCGAAACTATAAAAAATAAACGTCTAAGGCTAAAGCTTAAGGTTTAACAACACATTGCTTGGATTCAAGTAATTAACCAAAGTACTAGGTATACGGTCATTCTGTCATCAAACAGGTTCATCCATGGTTACCACCTACAGCTCCGCATATCAGTATACTAGGATTGGACAATTTTGTGTCGATTCCATTTCCTCTATCAAGGATGCAGCTGATGTCATTTCCCGTTCGTTAATAGCTATGTCTATGTTTTAATACACACCAATAGAATACATCGTGTTCAGAGAACAGTAAACAACGCTTAGCTTTGTCAAATAATTACAGCTTATATTTGTTGGCTTAATAAAGCTTACAACAGTCTCATGGCAGTTCTGTTAAATGAAATTATACACGTATATATAAAGCACGAAATATGTACTTACGAAATAATATTAATTTTGACGTGTTTGTCTGATAGAAATGAAACATTGGAAATATATGTTGACATCAGTAGCAGACAAACAACACTTCATGTGATACAATGACGAGGGGCATACGAGCCAATATCTTTAACTTTACAACAGTCATAGCACTGATGGCAAAGTATTCAGTAGATAGGGAGGTTGCAAAACGAGCTTGCAAAGCGAGCGCGTACAGAAACATGTACACGAAGCTACAATCTGACTAAAATACACGATCTTTTAAACTCAAAAATTCGCAGCGAAGTCAAGCGTATAATTACGAGGGCAAGTCAAGAAAAACTGAGAGTTGCTTGATAATGCTTAGAAAAATAAGTGGTCGTATATTTTCTATGTATTATCGTCAAATATGATATCTCACTGATGTTATACATAAATTATACATAAAGATACATCTGACATTTGCAAATGTATCATTTAGTTCATAATACATTAATCTATCAGATAAACTTAATTCTAATTGATTTATTCCACCAATATAGAAAATATACTTGACGAAAATGTAAGTTGTCATTTTATTTAATGGTATTAAAACCACAATTTTACCCCATCCAAAAAAAGCGAAGTTATGCATTTTATTTATATTACGGTTATTGGACTCCTTGATATATATTGATAATCTTATTGAAAAGATAAAGTGAAATCATTTATAAGTTTTAGAACAACATGGCAACGAAAAGAACGCGTGTCGAGAAAATTGATGAAATGTGGGTAAATGTGTTGCTAGGCAACACAATAACGCAGCATAAGTGACCATTCTGAAATAATCGCAGTTCAATAGTTAAATCCCAGTATGCATTTTAAATAACCCATCGTAAAGAAATTAACGGATGTGAGAATATGTGGAAATATAACCTCAATCAAACACAAAACTAAATCTGAGCAAAATGACCTCAGGGAAATCAGTTTTACTCGGTTACTGAATAAACTCATCAAATATTGCTGAATTATCAACAAAAACTTTGAAATACGTAACGAATGAATACTAATTTTACAATGGAGTAACGTTATCATTAGAAACAAAAGGACAGTGATATGCTTTCATGACAAGTGATATGATATTTGTGATTTGTGTTAATGTTGTCGGTGGTGCATTGTTTCCAGAATAGAGTATACATAATTATATATGATCTAATCAGACTGGTCCTCCTGATATTTCCGCTTGATAACCTCTCAGTGTTTAATGGTAACCAGTCAGAGATAGTTTCAGGCAGCGGTCACCTACTGACATTTCAAAATGGCGTATATTTCCCTTGATATCAGATTAGAGACAGTCACAGCGTAGATACTCAAAATTGTATCGCATAAAAAATCGTTTACCAACACAGTTGGAGAGGACAATAAACTGGTCTTTCTGTTTCTTTAAAACAGGGGAGCTATGTAAAACGTTCATTCTACAGATAGATGAACAAAATGTCGGCGCACTGATTTTCTTGTAAAATGAATAAATTAGTACTTGCTCAACGCTAGATATTACACATTAAATTAGCATAAGTACTGTCAGATTAAAAACAGATTTTAGTCATTTGCAAACATTTTGAGCGTCATAAATGCTATATAGAGCCCGAATTCTGTCACAGATGCTTGTCGGCGATACAATGTCATTGGCAACTACACTAGTTTGTTATGTGTTATATTGTACATAATGTTTAAAGTTATGTTTTGTATGATGTAAAAAGGGTGTACCTAAATAAATATCAGCAATTAGTTGATAGAAACTCGGATTTTACGTCCTGTTCATTGAGTGAGACTTTGTCGGCGATTTTGGCAACAGATACGTTACGCTGCTAATATGCCAAATATTAGATGGATAAAAACGTATTTTTTGACTTATTGAATAAAGTAAGATGACATTGCTGATAATGAATTGTACAGAGAAAGCAGTATATTTCTAAGAAACGAAGAGTTGAACAGTGAACTGACACTTTTTCAAAATTTTAATACGGATACGTTACGTGCGTTTTGTGAAATTATTCAATAAGCACATTGAGCTGTTGCACAAATAAATGTTTTTCACATGTAATTCCATCTAATGATTGTTATTATGTAGAAATAATCATACTAATACTATTTTTTGACAGATACGTTACACGGAACAGATACGTTACGGCATATTTGTATATCTGCTAATATACGTGTATTTTAAGCACCTTACTCCTCTCAGTGTTCATAAACTGCATTGTTAAGTGACACACTATGGACAGATGACATCCCGAGATCACCACTGCCATATTGAATGCACTTATTTGCATATTTGGATGGTGTTTTGGAGAATCAGATAGTGACTTTAAAACGCGAGTTAATTCTCGTTATTCATTACTAAATTTCAATGTTTTTTTATATTGAACATATGCACTCTATATTTGTTTGTTAATATAAAGAAACTAATTTCGAAATTATAGCACTTAATTCAAATAATAAGCTTCATGACATCTCGTAACGTATCTGTTTAGTTACGTAATGTATCTGTTGTTCGCTTTTTATGTACAAATCCTGACCTAAATATTGACTTAATATAATGGTGTATGCAATTTTGTCCTATTTGTTCAAGCTGCGTCTGCGTCAGTCCCGTCTTGACAGTCCATGATGTTTCCAGGTAACTTCCATTTAAGAGTGTGGGGACTATTTAGTAAGCTGGCGTTTAATGCCATAACATTTCATAACTACCAATTTTATTTGGCTAAATTTGGTCTAAATTCAATCTTAATTGAAAAAAGATGTTTATGAGTGAAGTTCTTTCATTCATTTTCTGTTGTGTGCTGAACACATACAGCTTATATTTAAAGATCCTTTCACAATTGAGATGCAGATAAGGTGAATATCCAACGCCTGTTTGACAAGTACGTTTGGTATATGTTTTAAAACATTTGTAATATTTAGCTGGACATTATGTTGAGTTATCAATACTTTAACAGCTTTACGTTACGCCACTATAAAGATGATGTAATTGGAGATTCATTACGAATTTTTTGCGCTCAAACTTGAATAAACGTGTCATCATACCCAAGCATTATTGTTTTGGTTGAAATTAATAAACATATCATGTCGTTTTGATGAGGAAACAACCACATTTTTGATAGACAGATACGTTACAAGATGAAACACATACATTTCCATACCCGAATAAACTATCATTTTAAACGTTCATATTTGTAACCCTGACAACATTGTGTTTACAGCTTGGAGATTAGTATTTCTTCTTTAAAACTTTTTTGCGAAGAAATCATGTTGCAGAGAACATCATATTTATTTGAATTAAATGTACTGATAAACCACTCGAAATTAACCAATATGCTCAAGTTTATTCATTTTAACATGTTCTTCTATCATGTTTATTGTGGAATATAATATAAAATACCACTGGCTATACAGGTATAATATGATTGATAACTATTTATATCACTTAGTCAAAAAATCTAGTATTAAATGCAACGTAACGTATATGTCGGCTATCGAATGGTCGCATACTAAAACTATGTGCAATATCAAAATATCCCTCAATACTTAACCCTGAAATTTTACACAGACACACTGAATACATAGAACAACATAGTAAACCATCAAAATTAGTATTTTTAGACTATGCATGTCGGTTCAAATTTTCATCTCAAGTTTTTCATCTATCTGTAGAATGGACGAAAAGTTCATAATTGTGTCGTTAGCTTTGGAAGTTATGTTGTTAAGTTGAGTCGTTGTGTTGTGCAGATTTGACTGTGCGTATATTGATATCCTTATTATCGGTATTGTTGAAAGTTTCGATGTAGCTATTAGTCGATGGGATCAAAAGTAATGTCAGGCAAACGTCGAAATGATACCCGCGGTATGAAGACCTTCTGGGCCAGTAGAAGTTAGATAGAAGTAATCTTATAAATGTTTCCATACACGGATGCATGCATGGCTCTAATTAAATACACCGTTCTGATTTATCCGATAACGCATGCAATATGATACGAAGACGCGTAATGAGATTGTAGTTATACTTGTAAAGGTTTGTCCGGGCTGCACGGGCAGTTTTTCTCGGTACACTATGAATATGAATCAAACAGTCCGGATCAAAAATCATGTTTAATACATCAATTGTTGCAACCAATAAGCGTCGACCACATTTACTAGCATTCTATACATCTGAAACACAGTACCTTGATTCTAATATATCATTTACTCCATGTAATGCTGATGCACTTACTCTATGTCTACGCATTTACATCATTTAAATACAGAGACGCCATTTCGTACCTTTGGCACAAAAGGTTGTGTCTCACTATAGCGTATACATGTATAGTGGGGCGCAACCGTATTGCACAAACAAGAAGATTTGGTGTCAAACACCAATTATTTCAAAACAAGCGGAATGAAGATGGTGTATTATATAATAACTATGTGACTCTGTAAGCTTTAGTCAGGTGTGTTTATACAGAATCGGATTGAAGCTTTTATTGTTTTATTTATTTTATACATTTTGCTGGTTAGAGCTGTGGCCATAGTCCAGGCCTCAATTCCTCGAAAAACTTAAGTTATTGCTCAGCGGTGACTGTTATTCAAAATTAATTTAGTTTGTTTAATGACTTTCATGTATACTTGTATATACAGAGAGATGCCAATTTAATAGAGCAATGCATAACAAGTCCGAGTTTTACAGAAAATAATGCCAAAAGTTATAAACATCTACGGTAAAAACTTAGGTCTGTTATAACAAGCTCAAATAAAGGAAGTTCTTTTATGTTCATTATTGTTGGATTTCCATGAGCCTTTCATACAAAAATCACCTACTATATCATTATTCAGCAATAAATATACAGTTTCTGGTAGCAATCTACACCACAAGACTATAGTTGAAGTCATATAATAAATTCAAAATAACAGTCTCACCTGAGCAATAACTAAGTTTTTTCGTGGAATTGGGGCGAGTGGTTAGTTCGCCGCTGAATGTGTAACCCTGCGATCTGGGTTTCTTTCCCCGTCGTGGCAGGTCAGATATCCTTCCATGAAAATCTGATATTCCTTGACATGTGGAGAAGTTTCTGGTTCGTTGTGGAAGCGTATGTCATGCATTTATTCACTATAAAATCATCATTATTAACGAGGTATCGTGTGATTTTTGTTGAAGAACTTCATTACGAAATCAAATCCACAGGATTAATCCACCATGAAAATATAAACCAATAGAGTGTCTCAAATTAAACCCATGAACTAACACAATTTCTAGTAATCCTTAACGAAATTTAATGCCAAAGAAAATGATATGCATGTCATTTTGTGACCAGTACAGCCATATGTCGGTAAGATAATGTACATATCATTAGTCCAGCAATATCATAGCGGAAATTATCTGAAGATCTAAAATCGATTCCATTTGACCAATGTTGATACCGTTTCCTATCTAACTATGATTGATAGCCTGTGTAAAACTGTGAGAATCTCATAGAAGCCACATATTCTATAAGCTCAAATAGTCGTCCAGTGAACTGTGCAATTAGTTCCTGTCTAGGTGACCATATATTGTACTAATTGATAGCTATTTGTCTCGCTATAGCGTTTCAAACACGACAAATTAGTATAAAGACATGCTGCTGTATATTTCAGACAGCGAACGACACCACATAAAAGCCTAGACGGTACACAGAACTTTACAAAGATACATATATTATCCAATCAACAACATGGTGTTGATACATTGGTTTCAGTGTAACTGGTGTACGTCTTCATACATCAATGGTTAGTCAAGCTTCAAGTTCTAGGCTATGATTCAGATGAAGAACTAAGCTTGTGAACGAGAATGTGTTAATGTTAGGCATTTTAACTTTTCACACTTTGTTAAACGTTACGCTGCGTATTTTAAAACGATTACCATAGTCGGTGCTAAGTTAAGTCTTTTCAGAACATAAACAGAAAAGTTTTCAACATGTTGCCGGCATGGTATTTTACAATAAATGTATATTTTCAATTCACTAATGCTGTTTCTTTGCTCCAGTTGGGGACTGCATATAATATATATACCATGTCAACCAGTATACCAAGCTTATAAAGTAAACGAAATGATTGAACTACGACCATAAAATAGTTTTAAAATGTTCCCGTAATCAGACTTCGATAAATCGAATTAATTAGATATGATCCATTATTCAAACAACCGTAAACATTGAGTTCGTATTGTACCATTCCGTATCATCCACAAGTTTTTGTTTTGATGCTTGTACATATATTGATAGATTTTCCGTAATATTATGTAACAAGCTCAAGGCGTTTCAAGGTCTATTCCACAATGACGACGACTAACTTCTTAAATTATGGAAAGAGAAAAAATCGGCGACTTATTTTGGATGTTACCAGGTACATTTGTAATTCGGATAACACGTTGAAAAACTCACGTGTTAAGATTCTATATCTATTTTCTCTCGAAAGTCTACATATCGAACTACTGACTCATACAAAAACGATTAAATGTCCCATCTGGATATTTCATTAAACATATGAAATTGATATGTGACAACAGCTGTTCGTACGCAAGGAAAGTAATCTCGTGTCGGTTGACATATATACATTAAATGAACATTGGAAATAGAACGCATAGGGGCGGTTGTCATGGCTGTACTTAGCGTACAATCTATATACGAATACGAATACGAATACGATATATATATATAACATAACGCGAGTTCAGTAGCCCAGACGTATTGCATGTATAGATTAATAGGAACAGTTAATGCAGTTTTGGTTACCTGCGACATATTGTGCAAAACAACGAGAGAAAAGAACAATTAAAGCGTCGTAAAATACTATAAAAAATTAATTTAATGAAAACCATATAACATATGAAATTAATGAAAATCATATATCATATTATAATAATAATGTAGACCAGCGTAAATCTTCACAGAACAACATCAAATTGACGAGATGGCTTATCAGCCCAAGAATACCTGCATGCGTGATTACAAAGGAAACATGGCCATACAGAAAAAAATACTTTTTATCATGCACGGATTTTACTGTATCAATTTGGATGGATTGTAAAATGGGGTAAAGACATTGAAATTAAATTAAAAAAATATATATTTTAATTCGATTGCACAACATTGCAAGATGTATTGACTTATCCCACGGTGTATATTCAATTCAGTAGATATTCATTTGCATGCACTGATATTTCTGATGGTAAAATACAAAATGACAAAATTGTCAACCGTACCTGTTATTGAATTACTTTCCTTTTATCACCACAAGAGAAAGTCACAGCGCATCAATCCAACCCGTTATGTATGTCTTTTAATAGCAGGTACTATATCGTATAACAAGATGTCGCTAACGATAGATTAACCAGTCGATATAAAGCCTATACTCTAAACTGACTCATGAGTCTCCCAACACAATCTCTGTCATCAAATATAATATTAGTTTTCTGGATTTCTCGTCATATAAAACACAGTGTTCTACTCGCTACGGGCACAGACAAGCTGTACAGAATGAACACCGGACGACAACAGATGCTGAAGTATTGATTTGTTGGCGTTCCACGGGATTTCCGTACATCTACGACATGCTTGTGTTGCGACGCCGACTTCTGGTCGTTGGTGACATTGTTAATGTTACTAATGATGAAATATCGTAATAATGAGTCAGTATAAAACTGACGAAAACTATGGTTCATTCGTAATAGAGTTTTGAATCCCGGGAGATGTATGTCTGGGGTGGGAGAACTGGGTTTTGAGTCTCATACAACTATGGTCCTTTTGTAATTTAGTTTTGAGTCTCAGGAGATGTATGTCTGGGTTTGAGAACTGATTTTTTAGAATGAGAAAGGAAGTCTTTTACTGGATGATTTTAGTAAGAGCAAGCGGATGTATTCTGGGTTTTGTACAAATGCTTTATGGCCTCATACAGCAGCAGTGGTAAGTCAAGTTTCCAGGATCAATGTGAGGAATACGCTGGTGAACGAGTATGTGTTACATGGTAAACACGTCGATTAAGGCTTAAGGCGCTTATAAATAGCTCATAATTGATCACCATAATAGGGCCATGTAGTATATTGTGATAGAGATGTTCTGTATGAACATATTAAGCAGATGTTCTAAGGCCATGTTATTCCTCTGGCTGAATGGTCTGGTGTAGAAATTGAAATATTGTTCACCAAGTTATTGGCAGTACAACGATAATGTGTTATATGTGCTTAAGCAGCTCCAATCAGTCAACGGTTTGTCTTTTTTGACGCATTGATACATAGGGTATTCAAAAGCAACAGGATTCCAAGCCGTGGTTAAAAGGCCGGTATGCCACCCACGGCTTTTAATATATGTATTTCTTTATTTATACAATATGAAAAGGGGTTTCATTATTATTAAGTACAAGTTTCACATTTACAGATATTTAATTTGATAGGCAACGAACTTCAAACCAACCAAGATTTCAAATAAGAACACACTTGCATGTTTATACTGTCGTGCATTCGAATGTCTACTGGTATTGCATTCCAAAATCATAGGTCAAGAGTAGACGAGATATTGTCTTTAACATATTTGTATATGACATGTGAAGTTTTGGGAATCTTTATGTAATGTTTGTGGCAAAAAGTGTTTAATGATTCATAACCAAGTATAGTTGTTTCTACTTTACTCATTCAGGAAAGGTCATCAGCAATTCGTCTAAAGATGTATCGATGTATACATCTAAACTAAATTCGACAGCCGCCTTGTGACATTTCATACGAGTGTCGATATGACTGCTAACACCCCCACAGGGTCAACAGAACAGGCAGTCTAAATGGGGATGACTAGATCTACATGAATTATGGAACATTTAACTGGCTGGTAGTAATGTTTTATTCTTTTCAAAATATAGTGTTTAGAAAATGACATTTTTCAGTTTAGAGCATCGAACACCTAAAAGGCGTTTTGAGTGGGACCAGACAATTTGTCCTTGTCAACATACAGAAAAAATGCTGTGACGTGTAGTGTGTTTTTGCTGTACTTATTTCATTGTTGTTTTTTGTGGGGATAGAGTCATTGGGTTGCCTATGCACCGTGCACTATCATATTAATGCTTTCGGGTTGGTTAGACCTTCTTCATAACATCCACCAACATATTTGTTTGTTGTTTGTTTGCGTACGACTGAAACATTCCTAAGTTTATGGCCATTCGGTTTTTTCACCTGCCAGAATGTCCAATGACATCCGAAGGAACCAACCCCTTTTAAAATGGTATTGTTTGCAAAACATGTCGGTAAATATTTCCCTCAGTTCTGTTGGAACATCATTACACGTGTAAGTAATTACTAAGCATGTTGGTAGTATATGTTCTGTGTAGTTTTGATACAAAAACATCAAACTTTTATGTAGTTTATTATATCCCGACACCTTGTGTAAAATGCATTTAGTTCGCGACAGACTTGTGTAGTAGTTTTGTTAGCTGAAGAGTAATTGACGTTTAAATACTCACCATAGCTTCGAGGAACTTATATCATGCATGCCGACGCCAGTGTAACTCAAATTAGTTAAAATGTATCAGGCTTGTATTTTCGACGTCGCACGAGCGAATTACAACTTGGCTTTTGCATAGCTAGTAGTTATTATCATCGACCCAGTCAAAATGATGAATACTAAGGTTTAATGACTTTGATTGGTTATACGTATAAGTTTGAAAATTATTATTTCTGTCGGTTTTGGTTCTTGAAATCAGACCTAACACCAATTTCTTGTAATGTATGTTGAAATACAAAAGTTGGGGATTAGAAAGGGAAGCAGAATTCATCAGAAACAGGATACTAGTACCACAAAGAACATCAAGATAAATCAAACCTTCCTAAATGGAACTACATTCACACGTTTGTCAAAATGTCCAAGCACCGGTGTCACCTCAGAAATGTCCTCATCACTCTTACTGTACATTGCACTTTAGAGGTGACGCTACAGTCTAGAAGCCGTGTTATTTACGAGGGGTGTCCAAATTGGAATGGAAGTGATGCTTTGTCTTTCTTGTACCAATGATAATAGCTTTAAATTGATAACTCACATTTTAAAATCCATTCCTTCTAGCTGTAACAATAGGTCGATTACCATTCCTTCTAGCTGTAACAATAGGTCGATTACCATTCCTTCTAGCTGTAACAATAGGTCGATTACCATTCCTTCTAGCTGTAACAATAGGTCGATTACCATTCCTTCTAGCTGTAACAATAGGTCGATTACCATTCCTTCTAGCTGTAACAATAGGTCGATTACCATTCCGTCTAGCTGTAACAATAGGTCGATTACCATTCCGTCTAGCTGTAACAATAGGTCGATTACCATTCCGTCTAGCTGTAACAATAGGTCGATTACCATTCCTTCTAGCTGTAACAATAGGTCGATTACCATTCCGTTTAGCTGTAACAATAGGTCGATTACCATTCCTTCTAGCTGTAACAATAGGTCGATTACCATTCCGTCTAGCTGTAACAATAGGTCGATTACCATTCCGTCTAGCTGTAACAATAGGTCGATTACCATTCCGTCTAGCTGTAACAATAGGTCGATTACCATTCCGTCTAGCTGTAACAATAGGTCGATTACCATTCCGTCTAGCTGTAACAATAGGTCGATTACCATTCCGTCTAGCTGTAACAATAGGTCGATTACCATTCCTTCTAGCTGTAACAATAGGTCGATTACCATTCCGTCTAGCTGTAACAATAGGTCGATTACCATTCCGTCTAGCTGTAACAATAGGTCGATTACCATTCCGTCTAGCTGTAACAATAGGTCGATTACCATTCCTTCTAGCTGTAACAATAGGTCGATTACCATTCCGTCTAGATGTAACAATAGGTCGATTACCATTCCTTCTAGCTGTAACAATAGGTCGATTACCATTCCTTCTAGCTGTAACAATAGGTCGATTACCATTCCTTCTAGCTGTAACAATAGGTCGATTACCATTCCTTCTAGCTGTAACAATAGGTCGATTACCATTCCTTCTAGCTGTAACAATAGGTCGATTACCATTCCGTCTAGCTGTAACAATAGGTCGATTACCATTCCGTCTAGCTGTAACAATAGGTCGATTACCATTCCGTCTAGCTGTAACAATAGGTCGATTACCATTCCTTCTAGCTGTAACAATAGGTCGATTACCATTCCTTCTAGCTGTAACAATAGGTCGATTACCATTCCGTCTAGCTGTAACAATAGGCCGATTAAGTATAGTTAAGGCAATGAGTATCCCTGGCAAGCTTCAGCGAGCGTCTAATCTCTTAACAAGTGATACGAGATGTCTATCCGACCACGTGACTGACTTATTTGTACATATACCGTTAATCATGCACATTAAAGAAGTTGTATAGATGGACCACGAGTTTTGAGCCGTGACAGGAGATTACACTATTTAGTCATGGTGTTTGAATATACCTGGTTGGGATGCCTTTAAAATGCGTTGATATGTATTTTTGTATGTTCAGATCTTATCAGTAACGCTTGCTCAATCGGTAGACTGCTTGATTTTCAACCTAAGACATGCAGGTTCGATACCTGATAATTGCATTTTTTAACTACAAATTTAGTTTTCGTTAAAAAACATTTTGTTTGTTCTAAATAATTATTTTGACTTTTCATTCTAGATGTAATGTTTTTCATGTTTCTCTGTTTTCATTTCATATTTTTTTCGGACCCAGTGTTAATTTATCTTTTACTGAATTCCATACTTAAATTCGTGTCAAAGATTTTCGACTTTACTTGGTGGGTTTGTTGGCCATCTGTCAGCTTTGCCTGTCTCTGAGTCGGATGATGCAATTAAATATTTTACAGATGAGGCTTGAAGACCGTTTATAACAATGTCTAACCCAGTGTTTGTGTTCAACTGTCAATACAATGTTCAATACACATAGACTATTTTATATGAACGCCTTGCAGATTTTCTGTATAAGGTATTTAATATGAATCATGTTAGATATTCATCATCATACGAACATCTATACCAGTAGATTAACTAGTTGAAGCCATTATAAACTAACACGCGGTTTCTATGACTAACGACACTTAATTTTAAAAAAAAGTGACGATATCAAGGATCGAACCTGCAAAAGTAAGATTTTTAAGACGTATTAGATTACTTACAGAAGTTTCTAATTTAACTTATGCTGGTAATACTTAGATCTAAATCTGAATCTTCACCTGGACACAGCAGCGAGCAACCAGATAAGTGCCTAATTATGTCTAATAGTTCTACACCGCCAAGTACGAACCCTCCGGTCAGCAGCCAAGTGGCCCCCAGTAATAATAATACACCGACGATGCAACCACAGCCTAGCTACTTAGGGCCGTATTATCCACCACACCTACAGTATAGTTTCCAGTATCCACCTCAATGCTCAACGCCAGTTACGCCTAATACACCTAATTCAGACGTTGCTTCTAACCAAAGCATAAATCAAAATATGTTCAAAACAATTATGGACGAACTGCATGCTATTGAAGTAACTCAAGCAGACGTACAAACGAAGTTATTCAAACTGGACAGGCTGGAAACAAATGTCAATTCAATAAAGAACAAGCTCACACATATTGAAAACAAAATATCATCACTAGAAACTAGAACAACTACATCAGAAGAAAATTTCAGATATTGAAGTCAGTCGTACTTATGATAGTAAGCTCTGTGGTGAACTGAAAGCGGAAAATGAATCATTGAAACAACAAGTTAAACATCAAGCGAAAATCACGGAAACCATTACTACAAATGTCGAGTCACTGAATCAAGTTAAGCAGGATCTCAACGAGAACATAGTAGATCTTCAATCGCGCTCTAAGAGAGACAATCTACTATTTTATAATTTTGATGAATGTGTAACACCACAGGAGCGTAAAGACGAAAACTGTACCTCCAAAATATTAGATGTTTGTGAAAACTCGCTGGAAATTGAAAACACACAGGCCAAGTTCAAAATCGACCGGGCTCATCGTGTTGGCAAATACGATAAATCGAAGACCAGGCCGATTGTAGTCAAATTTAATTATTTTGGTGATAAAACTGAAATCAAGTCCTTGGCAAGGGACAAGCTTACTGGATCAAGATACGGTGTAGGCGATCAATTCCCGGAAATCATCAGAGAACGGCGACGCAAACTTATTCCGTATTTTGTGGAAGCAAAATAAAAAAACAATCACACTGTGCTTTCATATGATAAACTGTACATGAATCAAACAACCTACACGGCTGATAACCTCCCCTGTGGCCAGCTTCACCCCTTCCGAAACGTAACTACACAAATCGTCAACAGGCCCGTGAATAGGACAATCAACCGAAGCAGCTACAATTTATACTCCTGAATACACAGGGACTTTGTAGTAAACTGAATGACAGTGACTTTTTAAACTATATCAATAATTATGATGTGATTTTGCTTACGGAAACATGGCATTCCTCTATATCTAATATTAACATAGAAGGCTATACTAGTTATTCCTGTCCTAGACCTAAATGTAATTAGCGTGCTAAACGTCAAAGTTGTGGTGTTATTGTCTATATTAAGAATGTACATGCTAATTATACAGATCTTGTGGAGCTAAATGCTAACGGAATTATTTGGTTTAAATTTAATAAAGATTATCTATCTAAAGATCTATATATTTGTACATGCTACATTCCACCACAAGACTCTACTGTATATAAAAACAATCATCACCGCTATTTGAATATGACTTTTTTAAAGTCCTGGAAGATAATATCTTAAAATATAGTAGTGAAGGTGGTGTCTTACTTTCAGGTGACTTTAATTCACGAGTTGACCAAAAACAGGACTATGTACCGAATATTGATTTAGATAGATTTATTGATTTGCCACATAATAATAACGATGTGCGTGATATTCGTGTACGTAAATCATGTGATACTACGAGTAACTCTTTCGGAAATAAACTTTTATCTTTATGTAAACAAGTCAATTTATTTATTACCAATGGTCGTTTTGGAATCAGGTCATTACACGTGCTACAATGGATCTAGAAACCGCCCAGGGGCTAGTGTCGTTGACTACATAGTACCGGAGTTCAATAACTTGATGATATGATGTACATGAACTTCCCGAATTTTCAGATCATTGTGCTGTAGATTTTTCATTATCATTTGAACATATGTCTTGTGTAACTGGGTTAAATCTAGCTTTGATAAGATAGTCTGGGATTGTAATAAAACTGAATTGTTATATGAAACTCTCCATGAGAAAAAAATTATTGTTTTGACAAAATTTCAGAGAATCTGACACTAGGAGAATCTGACGTAAGCAAAACTATCGATGATTTTTCAAAACTTGTATATGATGTATCCTTTCAGTTAAATGGTCAAACTATTACTATAAATAATTCGAAGAAGCATATAATAAAAAGATCTCCTTGGTTCGATGAAAGTTGTAAACTCGCAATATCACAGTTCTATCGATGAAAACGTCGGTACAGGTGCAATCCTACCATTGAAACTCGAACTCTATTTTTAGAAAGTAGATCATTGTTTCGTAAAGCAAAAAATAAAGCGAAGAGAAAATATCATTTCAAAGAGAAACAGTCACTTTCCAAGTTGAGCAAATCCAATCCTCGAAAGTTTTGGAAATATATTAATAAATACAAAAATACGATGAATGGTACCTCCCATGATGTTAGTAGTAATGATTTCGTAGAGCATTTTAGTAAACTTCCGCACATACAGAATGAAAACAATTTTCGTTTTGATGAACATGAAGAAAGAACAGAGGAACTAAGCATTGATGAATTAGACCGCCCTTTCACCATTAGTGAAATAAGTAAAACACTGTCTTCCCTAAAAAGAAACAAAAGCGCTGATTATGATAACAATATTGCAGATATTTTTATAGATTCTCGGGAGTTTATATCTCCATATCTGGTGACTATCTTTAATCATATTTATGATAGCGGTACTTACCCTGAGTCTTGGTACAAAGGCGTCATTGTCCCGATTCATAAGAAGGGTGATAAGAGGAACCCAAATAATTACAAAGGCATAACATTGATAAATGTTATTTCAAAAACTCTACCTGCATACGAACTGGATAGAGTAAGAATAGAGCGAACGAATCCGATGGGGACGAACCAAAAAACTGATATGGTCTCGACTTTCGGCGGGAAAAATTTATATAACAGCGCTGGGAAAAGGGTCGTTCTAACTGCAGACCCAAAATATTCAGCTGAAGTTCTCTGGTAAGTTAGAAATAAATGAGGATCAATACTATCAACAGATGCAAAATATTGTAAATAATGAAAAATAAGCACAGTCACGTTAGAGTAGGAGTTTCTAGGTAAACTGTAGTAATGTTTAAGACCATGAATTTCGTAAAGTTCGTCTGCTCAACGGGTTACTTTTAACAGTGACATTTTTATCGATCCTCAAACATCATTTGTCATTTTACAGCGCGTAGGAATTTTTTTGCACAAATACATTTATTCATCGAAAAGAATTTAAGTTCACACAATACAAACAAATAAAAGATAATTCAAATATTATCAACAACATTTCTTTAAAATGATTGAAAATGTAACAATATAGGTATGTTGGGTATCTAAATAATTGTAAAAAGGGGGCTTATTAATTTATAATTAATGGAATACATGTATTTAATGCGTATATCAAAAGTGGCTTTAAAATAATAATACGCGCCAATTGATCAGATTCTACAGTACTGTCTTGTAATCACTTCCCTCAAAGCGTGAGACATTTATAGAAAGCGGCTAGTATAGCCTCACCATATGATTGCAAAACAGTATTTAGCAGTCGATATACGATTCATTGATAAAACCATCACGTGACCCTGGTCTGAAGTTTCTAAAAATAGCTATACAGTCCGGAAATTTGATGAACACGTCATTTTCATATTATGAAACAAGTTCGATATCGCCCCGGCGGATTATCTGCAAATATATCGATTTAACGAACAGTTTCACAATAATTGTTGATCTTAGACTAAACAAATGTTGCTAATTGAATTAAATCAGTTTGAAAATTTGGAGAAACATATGTAGCAGTTTTGGGAATGTTGACAGTTTCTAGAACTGCGGATTCACATTGTAGGGAAAGGCGGTCCAGGTTGCATTAAGAAATGGGCAATGATCGTATTGAGAGGCTATCGCCTCCCAAAAACCCTTGTAACGAAATCATCGGCCGTTTTACAGAAGAGCTAGTTAGTGCTGGTTGATTTACAATTTCGTGAAAACAATTGAGTGGGCTGCTTACTGTATATACATGTATGACTAAAAATTGTTGAAAACGACATTACCCTAAAAAAGTATTCGTGAGGAGAGCGATTCATAAACTGAGTTCTCACAAATAATATACGAATATTATCAGTTTTTACTGGTTTTCATTCAGATATCCTGTTCTGATATGCATACCCCATTTCAATAAATCAACTTTTAGATGTAAATAGTGTAAACAAAACCTTGAGTAAGATTATAGCCATTGAAGACCAGTTTAAGTTTCTATACAGAGTTAAGTAAATATACTTGTCAGGTAATTAACTATGATTAGTGTATAATTGTATACAATTTGATTTTAGTTATACGACGTATAATTTGCTATCAAGAGAGGTTTCTATGCGGTCATATTAGATTACAGAATAGTTCTAAATAAACTCATAAAATGTAGATCAATTTATGTCAATTAACTACATATAATAATGTCAGTAAGGGGTCAGGTTGGAAATATACATGTATAAATATTAATTAACTTCCATATTTAAGTTAGTAAGTAGGTTGTTCTGTTGTCATCGCCGTTGATATTTGACTGCTTACTTCCACAACGCATCCAGTACCTTTGGTTCGGTGTTTGGACGAACATCACACCATACAACCCGATAACGCGAAACCACGAGATTACAGGACACCAGATCGGACTACACGAATGAATGCCTTCATGCTGACGTCAGTAATTTCAATTGTATCTATACAAGGTGTGAATTAATGAAACTCCGATTGCTAACAGGTTTCGGGGATAGAAAGAGTCGTGTTATCGGGCTGTGCGGTGTGATTTTTCATCTTCTACAGAACGAAACGAATCCAAGACAAGCCATTATCATATTCAAGATACGGAAACATAGAATGTCTGAAGCTATAAGAGGTGCTCCGATTATATTTGAAAAGACTAGACTAGCAAAGGAACACCAAAAAGTGATGATTACAACAACAATAATCGTGCCCATTGGTTAT
Organism: Spisula solida; assembly: GCA_947247005.1. Taxonomy (NCBI): domain Eukaryota; kingdom Metazoa; phylum Mollusca; class Bivalvia; order Venerida; family Mactridae; genus Spisula; species Spisula solida. The sequence continues at coordinate 66,745,483 of OX365944.1, read as the reverse complement.
ATGATAACTAGGACAAAACATATAATCAATATGGGTACTTCAATGAAGGTAAGAGTATCCATCGGAACTGTCACTACATTTAGTCCGAAAATGGTTAATAGTACCAAACTCCGGAAAAAATCAGCTCAATATCTAAATAAAATGTTAGGGAGACATTCGTCTTTAACCCCCGTATACGAACATGTATATGTAATTTCGGTAACTTGTTCATCTCTGGTGAGATAATGTTTTGTTATAAGTATGTGTCTATGTTTACCCAGGCCATATTTTTTATGAATTATGTAAATTGCTAAAGGTATGTATATATGCCGATTTGCTTTAAATAAATGATAATAGTTATTTACGGTAAAAGACAACACTGCTGTTTGAAAAGTGTTAACGAGACGATCCATAAGTTTTCAATCGTTAAACAACATGTGTTCGCGACCTCTCGCATGACATGTACTCTTGTTTATTGTAAAATGGAGCTTATTATGTACTCTACAAAGGAACAAACGTGGGGAAATACTACTATTGTCTTACGATTCAAAAACGTACTTAGACAACATGTTTGTCACACGTCCTTCTTGACGACAAGTCTCGGGACATGGTGCTTTGGTCAAGACCCAGCTTCAAACCCATCATAATTACATCATTCGGTATTTTAAGAATACGAATGTCAAGTATATAACACCAGCATAGTAGGCCTAAATACCGAGATCTTACAACCATGAACCTATAGATTGGAGAATCATGTGAATTTTACCACAGGTAACTGTATCACTTATAAAGAGTTAACAAAAACATTTATTTTTTATTTTTAATATCTTAGAAAGGTGCATTTGTACTAAAGTGGTCAGATTTTCATGGCATCATAACCAAGAATTGACTTTCGATATCTTCATAAACTAATTACATTCTTAGACAACACCATTAAAACTACCTCCATGCAAAATACCATCGAAATTGATCAACTAGTTAAAAAGTTATACCATGAAATGTATACCTCGGTGTCCAGGCAGTCACTGAGGTGCATTCAATAGAAACGACAATGCTATTCTAAACATGAAAAAGAAAGTGATTTCACGCCCTGTAGGTATATTTTCTTATTTATGGACGGATTTTTAAAATATTGATATCAAATTAAAGACGAAGCTCTCTAGTTTCGGATTAGTATATATATTTAAATTAACATAAGTATTAATGAAATTTTATTAGAAATAAACTGCACCTCAGTGACTGTGTGGTCAATTTCCCGTGTTATAAACCTTTCTAAGATATTATAAATTTTATAACAAAAAAATTGTTTGTTTACTCTTTATTGATGATACAGTTACCTATGACTTTTACAGCTAAATTTAAAATTGTTGATTTGGGTACTAAACTAAATTACAACTAAAATGAAGTAGATCAATATGGCCGGGTGGACATGTTACTTGACACAAAATAAACACGGTCGAATAGAGATATTTCGATTATATATCGTGTTAGCATGAACATATCGGATGTTCAACTCTGTTCAAAGATAAGTGGGAGACCTCTTGTAGACACAAATGGTAAATACCCAATACACTAGTTTACTGTTATTACATTGATGTTAAAGTTACTGAGACGTTCATCATTGTCGTTCCTGGTCTTTAACAGTGTTTACGACGTACATGACATCAATATTTTATTTGTCGTTCTGCTTTCAAACGGATTGCTGTTCGTGTTGTTTTTTGCTTGTTTGAGTTCGACTGGGACAGACGTGTATGTGTTCGTTGTTAAAATTGTCTGCCAGATTGGCCACGAAGCATTATCAACACTATAGTTTGATTCCATTTGACTTTATTGATATTTTATCTAGCACAAGAAACCCACTACAATAAATGATACTAATCATAATGTTTGCCAACATTGTTATCGTTTCTCAGTGAGAGACCGGTTCAACTTAGAGAAGGAAATCCGTTCATTGTCAACTGTTTCTTTTCAATGAACATGGTTATATTGCAGTATTGAGAATATACTATGCAGACTCAAATACGGAAAAATGGCAATTATTTATAATCTATGTTGATGCATTTCTTTAGTGTATGACGCATGCAAATGGTATACATCAAGATAAAGAATATACTAAGCTTCACGGTAATTATTCACTTCAAATTCAACAGTAAATCACCAATGTATGGCATCACAACACTGTATAATCAACAATAAATCACCACTGTATGGCATCACAACACTGTATAATCAACAATAAATCACCACTGTATGGCATCACAACACTGTATAATCAACAGTAAATCACCACTGTATGGCATCACAACACTGTATAATCAACAGTAAATCACCAATGTATGGCATCACAACACTGTATAATCAACAGTAAATCACCAATGTATGGCATCACAACACTGTATAATCAACAGTAAATCACCAATGTATGGCATCACAACACTGTATAATCAACAGTAAATCACCAATGTATGGCATCACAACACTGCATAATCAACAGTAAATCACCAATGTATGGCATCACAACACTGTATAATCAACAGTAAATCACCAATGTATGGCATCACAACACTGTATAATCAACAGTAAATCACCACTGTATGGCATCACAACACTGTATAATCAACAGTAAATCACCACTGTATGGCATCACAACACTGTATAATCAACAGTAAATCACCAATGTATGGCATCACAACACTGTATAATCAACAGTAAATAATAAGAACTATTACATAATGTAAGCGTTTGGATAATGCTTTTGTTTCAAAGTTATTTGGCAGATAAGGTGTACACATATATCGCACCCGCACTACATCCGGCAAGCAGCCTGGAATGCTTACGGTCATACACTGCACAGTATGTATTGGTACGTCCGTCTTGGGTGTCAATGAGGTTTCCAATTAGCTTTCCATCTTTATCTACATGAACAATCACACCTGATGCCTGACTCCCCGCAAGACAAATATCACCAGGTAATACACATAGTGGTAATGCATCACTAACACCTGATAGGGCGACTTTCATTTTTAATCTACCGTTCTTTTCAATCACAATCAAACCTTTTTGCAAGTCGGACACGTATATATCCGATGTGTTCGCATTCAGTGCAATCCGCCTGGTTTGTGAGAACAACTGTTCACCATTTGTATTCTTATCATACGTTCTAAGTTTAGTTCCCGTTATACTGTAGACGCTTACTTTATCTTCTTCACAAGCAAGTATTTCCTCATCGTCACCATCATACGCTATCCCCCATCCATCATTAGCAAGTGTGAATGAAGACATTACTTGCATTGACTGATCAACAGATACAAACTGTACGACTTTATGGTACATAGATCTCACAGCTACTCTCTGTTTGTCGATTTTACAAACTGATATTGGTTTGCCAAATAACGATATCTCATCTTTGTAGTGGAAATCTGAATTGAATCGTTTCAGTTTGCAATTGTTGTGGTCTGCCAAAACAATTTCGCCGGAATCCATAAAACAAAGGTCTACGATGTTGTTACTTTGCTTTACATCAATTTTCTTTAAAAATGATGCTTTGTACTCATTGATATCTAAGTCAACCTCTAATAGGCCGAATGATTTTATTCTATTCAAGGTCTTCTCAAATGTTTCGTCAATGTGAAATGCGAGTGCTCTCTCTTTCAATTCTGTCTCCATGGCTTCAAGTAGTTGTTCACCGTCTTGTGTTACCACTTTCCTTGTCTTGACAGTAGAAAACAATAGTGGCTCATTACCAGTTTCGTCCAGTTTGTCGACAAGCGTTGTCGTTGTTGTTATAACAGCATTTAAGGCAGCGACGTCATTGTCGAGGGCAGTCTTGTGTTCGTCATGTTTAGAGCTTATCTCCTTTCGCGAAATATTGGCAAGCTCCTTAATTTTCGAAATACTTTTCTCCTCGAAACGATCAACAATTTCAATTAGGTCCAGCTTCTGTTTACCAACACAATCAATGTTGTCGGTTCGTTTCTCTTTTTCTTGTTTCAATCGGATAAGAAATTTAGTCAGCTCATCTTTGCTCTCATTTACTTCCGGGTTGCATTGGAAATTCTTCGCAGCCAAAGCTATTGATTCCGTGTTACATGCTCTGTTAAAGAAATATAAATTCATTACATTGTCCATTCTGATATGGACTCGAACATAATTATATGTCTTATACAGATATTCTTCGGTCGAGGCGCGTGATATATACAACCGTTTGTAATTTATTATTGTAGAATTTAACGAATTGTTTAAAACAATTAGTCTGGGATAATGTATGTATATCTAAAATATTATTACTTCATTCAAATAAAAACATAAATGAAACAGCAGCGTTAAGTTGTCACAACATACGACCTTGAACATTGAACAAATGTAACAAAAATATTATATTAAGTCAGACAGGGAAGGCAGCACTCAACTTAACCAGCCGAGCACAGAAAACATTAAAACACACAAAGCACAATGCCCAACTGAACCAACCGAGCACAGGAAACATAAAACATATAAAGACACAATGCCCAACTAAACAAGCGCAGATCCGCCCAAGTCCAAGCTATCGAAAAATACAATAAATTGTAACTAGCTGAATGACCCAGTTTCCACAGCAAAAGGACTATAATGCCCCGCTTCAGCTGTAAGAAATCTTAAAACGAAGAATTGCCCAACACACTACAGACCAAGAAAATTAAACGCCCCTTGTCTCATTGTTTAAAACAAAGTTTAATATTACGATTAATTAATTACATATTAATTGTATGTTTTATTTCTGTTGCGACTGTGTACGGCAGTTGTAAGTAGCGACAAAATGAACGTGCTTCACATTGCTGATCTGATTTATAGTTTTATTATCCCATGATACGCTCTACTATCTATAACATACTCGACCAAAGTACAATATCCCCATCTCTCATCTATACATGTATATCACATTGAATTATTGATTTGTAGATTAAGTAACTCGTATATAATCCAATTCATGTTCGGCCTCACAACTCATTTAAACAGTAGCTTGCTGTTTGCAGTAGTACAATTTAATACATATAGTTGCATTAAATGTTCTAACATGAACTATAATCTACCTGTGTTTAACAATGGCACACGTTCCACAGCAAACCTCGTTATGGTTTTTGCAGTAAGTATCTATGACCTTGTCTTGATGAATTGTACATTTCACGCTCTCCAAAGAAACTGTTCTTTGTTCTTCGGCTTTAACTTCTCTATTAGTCGAGTCAGAAGTATCGACATGTACGTCGTTCACGTGATGTGACCTTGAAGCGGGAATTTTGTTGTGACATTTCACACACTTTGTACAGAAGTACATCTCACAATCTACACAATAATGTCCAGCAGTGGTATAACTCCCGTCATCTGAACACGATGAACAACACGCATGTTTATGTTCCACAAATTCGTCAGTAGAATAGTTCAACTGATCACCAGTCGCCATCTTGGATAAATGTTTACCTTACATGTATCTAAATATATATATAGGTTTTCCGAAAATGACTCGTCCTACATTATGTACAGTGACCTGTGTAGTGCGTTTTATCTGCTGAAAATGACTGCTTCTCGTTTGGTGATACTATTTACAGTACAACCTTTCCAGAGCGGTTCTCTGTAGAGCGACAACCTCGATTAGTAAACAACTCCATCAAAATTTCCCTAAGCCGGTATTAATTATAAATTTAACCTAATGTAGAGTAACAATCTCTAAACATTGACATATGTCGTACTGTACGTATACAAGTTTAATGTACAAGTTGAATAACGAATCGGTTGAGGGATTCTTTAGACACAGTCGAACAAGTAAGACAAACGAAATTCGAAAGTTCCAAAAGATCAGAAATATTTTCATCATTACAAATGCTCGATGTTCATGATATTAGTAGTCAGGGGCGTTAGTCCAGTCGATAACCGATTCCATCCGGTCGAGGGCGGTCTGCCTAGCAGACGACGAAACCCATCGGAAGATCCACTATATTAGCTTGAACATTACGGCTTAAGTGAGTTTATTGACAGCTGTTTGGTCAATAGTTATAAAACAATGCCAGTAATAATTATATCGATTGTAAGGTATCCCATATATTACGTTTAAGCGCATACAGACCCGTATATAATCATGTCAGTCAAAAAGGTTAAAAAGAATATCTATCGCCCTTATAACCGGACGCAACTAGCTGTATCCGGTTTCATTAAGTTTAAGCTCGTTTCAACCGCCCTTTTAACGGTTATAATGAATCAACCAATCAATATACAACAACATTATCTAATGCCTAAGTTTTCCGATATTTTAAATCATTCCAAAAGCCGACTCTAAGAAGTAAACATCATGTAGCAACTTAACATTTTATTTTGTCAACAATTGTTAAAATCGCCCAGTTTTACCATAAATCGGCAATTTTCACGAGGTAAGTGGGGACAATTTCTAATTTATATTTCAATGACCAATCAGACTTCAGCTCAATACCCTAAATCTGAATAGGTGGTGTAACTAGCTGCGTCAGGTATAGATATAACCTTACCTACATCATTATGGAAAGTTCTTACTGAAACTATCAATTTGTCTTGATGACAAATATTCAGTGGTCTTAACATGAATGTACATGAAGTTGAACAATAAAATTAATAAATAAAACACTTTGATAAGCATCTTATACGTGTTTGGTAAGGTTATGCAAAATGACTTCGGCATGTCACACATGGGAACATCTAAATAAATGACAAGTACGGAGAAACGAACTGAAACAACCTAACTGGACATATATTCGAGAATCGGCCATTATGATAGCATAATAGTGCCGAGAACTGTGTGCAACAAGAGTGTCGTTAATCATAACATCAAACAATATGTACCTAAATCAACTTTATTTGTAAAACAGCAAACAACACACAGAAAAATAAAATCCGAAAGTAGAACTAAAACATAACAGACGAGTCTAAAAATTCAAGGCAAGGGCTTTGGGGGACTTGGCCTTTTGATATGTCTTGTTCGTTTCATCACTCTTGCGAGGTACTGGTCCTTTGTTGTCCAAATATTTAGCCTTATGTTCATTTTGTGGTCTTTGTTGCGTCTTCGAACTGGTTTTGGTTTGTTTAGAATTACCTGTGGATGTGTCGTGCCCGATTGGTTCAGTTTCTGTAGGGTTTCGGGGTTTTACAGACATGTTAGATTCTGACGCAGACATTAAATATTGAGAAGTCTTTGTAACGTCTTCAGTGTCATCTACTTCCCTTCTAGATTCATCGTCCGTTCTAACAGCTCGATATTGAAGACTGGGTTCCGGTTGTTTAGCTATTGGGACAGGCCTTGCCGATCTAAGATCGTAAAGTACCCAATGTACCGTAATGTTCTCGTCTTGTTCAAGTATTGGTATGCAAAATGTCATGAGAGTACGTGCAGTATTAACGAACTTATTACACATAAGTATGGAGGCGGTTAAGAACTTTTGGGTAGTGTACATACTAATGCTAAAATGATTTGGAAAATGTCACTTTACTCTGACCATGTATTCGTGCTGCGGGAGCAAATTCCATATTTAAATTAACTTGTACGGTAAAATGGTGTAATGTTATGTGTTATGTGTTTAAGGAATTTAAAAGCGGTGTTATTTAATTTGGGAATTAACCTTGTAAATTGTCCAGAAATTGTTGAAACCATTTTCTAAATACAAAGTCAACCGTTTGCAAATACAATGGCCATAAACGAGACGTGTGTGACTGTCACCCATGCGACAGATCCATAAACAAATATTGGCCAGCAAAACAGAACACAAGTTTGCATTGCAAAGCGCACCATAGCGCAACTAGAAATGTACACCTTTTCTTTATAAACCAGCTGCTGAATACATATGAGCCGTTCTCCAGGAAAACCGGGCTTAGTGACATTATATAGAAATAATGTAATTAGATTTAGAAAAGTGTCTAAAATGAGAAAAATGTCATGTTCTTTGATTTAAAATATATTCTGTCGTTGTTATGGTGACCAATTTCTGAAAAGTGTCCATATTGAGATAAACAAGGAGTTAGTGGTTATAAACAGTAGCTACTTTTTTCTAAAAGCAAACAATAACAATTTTGACATGTTTTATTAGAATAAGAATATGATTCTAAAATGTGACACGATTATGAAAAGGTTTTGTATATAATGATCAAATAATGGATTTGTGAAAAGCTTGTTAAATAAGTTTTGAATGACGTTTGCGACGTCACTCAAAAAAAGTAGACGGGTGTGGTTAGTTTCAAAAGTGTATAACTTTGTAAATATATGTAATAATCTGTTCAAATTTTCAGAAACTGTTCATAAGAGTCTCGTCTTTCTAACGATATATTATAATGATTTTCTTAATTTTGTCACTAAGCCCGATTTTCCTGCAGAACGGCTCAATTATCTATCTACAACATGTATTTGTTTTAAAAAAACACAGTCATGGAGTATACAGAAATTATTTTCATTGGCTGATAGAATATAGCGCATCAAATTTTCATTCAACTGCCACAGATCGGCTTTTTCATTGGTTCAGAACGTAGGTTACATTCTAAGGCTAATTAAAGCATGTTGCTGATTAATACATGTGCGTTTAAGATCAAACTTGGCAATTACAAATTCAACATGTACATGATCTACCTGGTGGAAGACAAGCTCACATGAAGGATTTATCCAGGTGATGATTTTACTCAGATGGTTAGTTAAGAGAGGCGGTTGTCACTTCAAGTTACCCAAAAAAACACACGCTTTACTCTATTTTACACATGCATGCGAGTTTAGCACAATACTAATTATAAATGTATTTGTGATAGCCTAAATGGCATAATGAGGCATGTAATGTTACCACATAAATACATAATTATGCTGCTGCGAATTTTCAACACACCGTAAATGCCTTGCAATACTAGTAATATATCACCTAACGAACTCAATATGTCTTGACTGAAGTTCAGACAATAACTTGTTCACGAGTGAAACTGTGTGATTATCGATATTTATCCCGCAAGCCTTTCTAGAAATCTTTGACATTGTTAATGAGTTCAAATTAGGTCCTATACATGTAGTTCATTCTAATCCTCCGACATTGTCGTTTTCTCCAGATTTCAGTCATTGTATTAGTGTTTCTATCAGAGATACCATTATCAGAGATATAAAACGTTACTGTAAAGGCGACTTGATGGAACTCGGCTTACTACATCAATGATAGAGCAACAAATTGTCTTAATATGACCACAGGGTAGTGATGACTATTAGTGTCATGTTAATGTTTGCCTTATGTCTCTTGTACATGTGCAGTTGATGAGTTCTACGAAAGGTGCCCCACTTATATTTGAACAGTGTTGCACATCTGATATTTTCATGCTGACAGCCTGTAATCGAAATGTTTCTGTTCGGTCGGGTATATTAATGTGTCGAGTATCATATACACTCACTGATTTTTATATTTGTCATTTAGTTAGAACCCAAATCAACAATTTTGTAGGGGCTTTAATTTTCTTAATTCGGAGACCGAAATCCAATTCATGATGTAAACATTGATCGAGTGTAATCAATGCTGCTTTATTCTTAAAATTCCAAAGTCTATGGATGCATGGTTGTTAGACTTCGGGATTTACTATTCTGGTGTAATATACTTGGAATTCGTGTTCTTAAGGTACCGAATTGTGCGATCGTGGTGGGGTATGAAGCTGAGTCTTGACCTTAACACCATATTCCAGGTAGTGTCGCCAGGAAAGAGATGTTGCAAATATTTTGTCCAAAAAAGTTTTGAACGTTTATACTGATGTACTTTGCTCTATATTTTCTTTTTGTAGAATGAATATGAGTTCCATTTCATTAGTTATAAGAAATAACAGCACATGTGATGTAACCGACAGCGATCTCATGTTGCTTAAGGAATGTCAAAGGCTACTTGCTAGTCTCATAAATATTTCTCAAATAGCAGTCAGTTTTTTACCGGAAATATCTCAATGAATATATAAGCGGATTTAGCTCAGTGGAAACGCACTGGGCTTTCAATCCAGAGGTCGTGGGTTCAATCTCTGGCATCGGAACTTGACATATCTGACATATTTATAGTTCCCGCTATATCTGGCCGTGTTGTCTGCAAAGTATCTGGAAGTGCCAGGAAGGTGTGTATCAGTGCTATACACCGGGCACATTAAAGAACCAGTCTGTCTATTCGCAAAAAAGAGCTAGGCGCACTTCTGCATCGCCGGACATGTCTGTATCTAATGTATCTATCTCTCCCTTCAGGGCTTTTTCTCAGTCTGTCCCTCTGGTCATGTCATGCTGTATCTGCACTGGTAGAGGATGCACCTGTGTCCTTGTGGCTGGAACACAGTAATGTAAAATGCCTTTGATTGTGCGTTCGCATGATAAAAACGCTATATGATTCTGGTATATATATATTTTAATGACAAAGCCTGTGACAAATTTATGTATCGAAATTACAGTTCCGTTGTATCATATACGGGGGGAGGGTAAAGATGATTGTCTCCCTTATAGTTGTCTTGGTTTTTTCGCAGATAGACGCCGAGTTTTTTCGGAGTTTGGCATTGTCCATTTTCGAAATTACTTGATTTATAGGTCAATGGCATCCTCCTTTTGGTTGTTGGATTTGCCCTAGATGCCATATAACGAATGAGTACGGTTATTGAAGGAATCGTCACATTTTGGTTGTTTTAGTATTTTGTGTCATTTCACTTATGAGAGCATCAGAACATTAAAACCCCTTTTATTGACGAAAACTGCTGATATTCTTCCCAGAAATGGCATATCTATGTTCTACCAACACCTTCTTGGTACTTCTTTGGGGGGGGGGGGGTGCCACTGTGTGGCCTTCAAAAGGCCAAATTCCACACCCTGTACTGAATTGTTGATTTTGGTTCGAATCCTATTGTAAACAGACCAAACAATGAGTGCATATGTTACCTGACACATTACTATACGCAGTTCAAGAGTTATTTCATTGATTTCGGGTTAACACGCAAATAACGGATATTAAACAATGTTCAAATATAAGTGGGACATCTCTCGTAGCCCTTGTCGTTATATGTTGTGTTTTCTCATTTCTTCATTACTCCGTTTTCTTCATTAACCATTTCTTAATACGTCCTAAGTAATATACTAGTCCCTCGGGAATGTTCGTACATGCTCGGAAATAGTGTGCTTTCATTGTGATTTGTGTTTCAGCGGGGGCGTTGATTGGAAACCATATAATACAAGTTATGTTTCATATCAGACAACAGAAATTGAATTGACTAAATAAATAATGGAATTTATAGCAAAATTAAGTAAATTATTGAATGAAATCTGAAATCCTATTGTGAAATACGAACTGTAAATGTGAATTTATAGGCAAAACCAGAGTCGTGTCTATATCGATTCAATAAAACTTGTACTGCAGAGCAACGATACAAAAACAGAAAAAACTACCGGTATATTTATAATAATTGTTGTAATGATTAACAGATTTGCAACGGTTCAACACACAATTGGAAAATACGAGTCAGATTAAGCTGACAGTTCAATATCTGCATGTCAACATATCTACAACTTGGACTCGTAGCTCGATTGTTAGCGCTCTTGTCGTCTGATCTCGCGACCCAGGTTCAAATACGGAAGGAGGCACACATATGCCTGCAAATAAAGGCTATACTCGACTAATATAGCGCATTCAGTCATAATTGGCTTTTATAAAAGTAGTCATGTGTAACTACCGAATGCGCGTTTATACTGCCGCGGTATACCAAGAAGCAAGACTAGGTATTGTATGAGGTAAGTAATCCTTACAGAGTTATCTATCTTGTAGCAAATGGTGTTGCTTTTAAATTCCATCTGTTAAAACGGGCATAGACAAATGTAACAGTATTTAATTTTCTAATTTGTTTTATGACACAATCAATCATGTCCTAAGATTGACATAAAATTCGGAATGCATCTACAATGTACTTACAAACCCCTTTACCCCTATAGTAGTCCGAATATGTTAACTTGACTTAAATCCCTTTACCTCTATAGTAGTCCGAATATGTTAACTTGACTTGAATCCCTTTACCTCTATAGTAGTCCGAATATGTTAACTTGACTTTAATCTCTTTACCCCTATTGTAGTCCGAAGACGTTATATAATAACTTGACTTGAATCTCTTTACCTCTATTGTATCTCTTTACCTCTATTGTAGTCCGAAGACGTTATATAATAACTTGACCTGAATCTCTTTACCTCTATTGTATCTCTTTACCTCTATTGTAGTCCGAAGACGTTATATAATAACTTGACTTGAATCTCTTTACCTCTATTGCAGTCCGAAGACGTTATGAAATAACTTGACTTAAATCTCTTTACCTCTATTGCAGTCCGAAGACGTTATATAATAACTTGACTTGAATCTCTTTACCTCTATTGCAGTCCGAAGACGTTATGAAATAACTTGACTTGAATCTCTTTACCTCTATTGCAGTCCGAAGACGTTATATAATAACTTGACTTGAATCTATTTGCCTCTATTGTAGTCCGAAGACGTTATATAATAACTTGACTTGAATCTATTTACCTCTATTGTAGTCCGAAGACGTTATATAATTAACTTTACTTGAATCGCTTTACCTCTATTGTAGTCTGAAGACGTTATATAATAACTTGACTTGAATCTCTTTACCTCTATTGCAGTCTGAAGATGTTAACTTGAATCTCTTTACCTCTATTGCAGTCTGAAGATGTTAACTTGAATCTCTTTACCTCTATTGCAGTCTGAAGATGTTAACTTGAATGTCTTTACCTCTTTTTCAGTCTGCAGATGTTAACTTGAGTGTCTTTACCTCTTTTGCAGTCCAAAGATGTTAACTTGAATGTATTTACCTCTTTTGCAGTCTGAAGATGTTACCTTGAATGTCTTTACCTCTATTGCAGTCCGAAGATACAAACCCTATTTTCTATAATTCTATGATAGTTCAGAGATATAAATGTGATCCTTTTCAGTAATATCTATTTAACAATTGACCATGTATCTGCATTTAACTTTGGCTTTCTGTATAAATATACTTGGAAGTTTCACAACTATCAACACTCATTTGAGGTTTGATTAATAACACAAATCTGAAGGACTGGTAATGCACAATACGGTCATAGAAATTTATATATTCTTCGTAAAACTGTATCATTCTTTATTCATGCATACAGGTCAGGATGGGGTTAGTATCTTCAAATTGTAGCAATTCACTGTTGATGTATGATAGAGGGACACCAAATATAACAACATGTATATACAATGTTAAATAAATTTATTTTTTGCAGTATTTTAACAATAGAAATGATGCATAATTCCATCAGGAGAATGAACTGCTAGTCAGTGTACATACAGTGAATTAATTCTGTGTAAAACATTATTCCATTATTTTCATGACTCAGAACATTTATTAAAAAAGCACCATTGACAATTTGTGTCTAAAATGTAGCGCAAAATAGCTATAACTATGAAACTTTCAAATTTTTCAGTAGCAACCACTTTTAATTTTGAACTGACTTATAGCTCAAACATTGCAGCTTCATTTTTATATTTAAAACTGTTAAAACAAAGTAAACAGACACAAGACATCGTTGACAAAGACAAGTAACAGATAACAACATAGTCAAATTCAACACCATGCTAAAAATACATTTTACAATTTTAACGTAAACATTAAAATTGGATGCATTTTGTTGTCTAACAACATCACTAAGATTTAAGCATAAGATGACCATAACATCATAATAAGAGCAGCATTTAGTATTTCGTAGGCATATAATTATCTATCTATTTCACATGCAACAAGATGTAGTATACACATACATGTATATGATAAAATGGCTGGTGTTCTTTCGATTAAAAAATAAAACTGATTAAATATCAATTAATGTAACGACAGCGTGGTATTGATAAAACAGAAAGGAAATAGATTTAGAGTTGCTATGATGAACAGTTCTGGTTTTAGATGTGAGTAAACACAGTACCTCCTCCCTCTCTTAAGCTGCACCCTCTTTTAAATGGTATTTCAAATTTCTCCACATTAATTTCATAGTGACGTTCATCTTCTTCTTACAGAAATTGATCAGGATATATCTGTATTTTGAATGTTTAACAAAAATGACCAACCAAACGGAAACCATCATTTGAAAAATAACTCCATATGGCGCATTTTGACTTTTTGTAAGAGGTAAATGTTAACTATGTATATGAGAGGGGTTGAACTTTCATTGATTTTGTTGTTAAACTTGACCACAAAATAATAAATGTTATACACACGAAAATATGTGATTTTACAGTATATAATTATAATATCATATACCGTACCTGTTAGTTTACAGATTCTCTCCCTATATGAATGGCTCTCTACAATAAACCCTCATCCTGTCTCCCTCATGTGTCACTTAATACAAGAGGAACTACAGTATTTACCTACACCAAGTATATTGTAAATTGTACTGTAAAACTAAAACTGTTTACAGGCAAATTGTTAGCAAAAATAAGCAGATATACATGTAGAAATTATAACTCACTATATGAGACTAAACATACTAAGTAGACCAAGAATTCGAACAATAAACAACTGCAGAAATGTTATAACCATTGGAAATTGATGAGATAACTATCATACGTTATTACCTTCAGTAATAGATCAAATAACAATGTTATTATGAACAGAAATTTGTAAGATAACAATGTTATTAACAAAAGCAAATTGTGAGATAACAATGTTAATATCATAGGCAATTTGTAAGATATCAATGTTATTATCATCAGTAATTTGTAAGATAACAATGTTATTATGATCAGCAATTAGTGAGATAACAATGTTATTATCACCATATGGGCTTTGTGAGATAACAATGTTATTATCATAAGGGCTTTGTGAGATAACAATGTTATTATCATAAGCAATTTGTGAGATAACAATGTTATTATCATCAGGAATTTGTGAGATAACAATGTTATTATCATCAGGAATTCATGAGATAACTATGTTATTATCATTAGCTATTTGTGAGATGATGTTATTGTCATCAGCCACAAATGAAATGAAAGTAATGAATTTAAGCAATTCTGATAAATTGAGTAATTTAAAAGACTGCAAGTCCTAGTCAAAACTCTTAAAGACATCATGTACAGATTCTAAATGAACACGATCGTACATATTGAAAACACACAAGCATTTTATCAAACAAATAGAAAAAATATATATCACTGAAATATTGTTAAAAACAATAAAAACACAACATGCAGGACAATATTACAAAATCAGTAGACACCAACACAAGCACTATTTATACAGCAATAAAATGACTTGATATATTACATACAATGAATTCATGCCATTCACTCAGAGTCGCCCTGAAGTAATACAATTAGGAACCAGACAATATCAAAAACTCACAAACATGAAATTAAGACATCTTAAAATACATACAAAATGTAGTTGTCTAAGGTTAGTAGACCAATTTATACCATGATCTTAAACCTAAAGTAAAGATTTATAACAAATGGAAATTTAGAGAAGAATGTCAGGATGGCCTCAAACTGTTCCCATGAATACAATGTCCTCCTGTATACCATGTCCCCCATATACCATCATGTCACAATCATGCAATCATGTACAAGGTTGAATTCTGAACCAACTTGTTGGGTCAATCCAAAGAATGAAATTCCTAAATCAATGCATTCGGCCTTGTAGAGGAGAAGATTTTCATAGTTTTACCAATCATGTAACTCTATAGGGAAGAAGCAACAAGTTTGCATATTACTGGACCAATTTGAACTTTAAAGAGCATCACCCAAGATTATTCCTGGTAAATTTGGACAATTCTATTAAGGGATTTGTATGGAGATGTTGTTTAAAGCAAACATGGTTAGAAAACAGTCGTAATTACTCAACATAAGTACAGAGTGCTCAGGGTACGGCTAACTGAAATCTTAAACTTACGTTCAAAACCAAAATTCTTAATTATTCTTTAAAACATACACATCTGGAACAGATATGGTTTGTAAGAGTTCACTAACCAAATCATGAATAATATTGACATTCCCTTTATCACAATTTGTAGCGGTTAAAGAATGTATGAAAGTAAGTTTAAGATGTCCCAAGGTGTTTTGATGAAACGGAACGCAGGTGAGCTAAAATGCCAGTTATCAAACTTAGATTATCCATATTTGTTCAATAAATCACCAGTGCAAGACAAAAATGTGAAAATCATGTATAAGATATACAACAGCGATTTATAAACAAAAAATGTCTGGATAAGCCACTTCTAAGTGAAATAATTATGGCACAGTTTTTTTGTACATAATCTAAATAGGCAGAGAAATTTTACAAGAATATCATGTACAGGGTGTCAAAAAAGTTTGTTCTCAATGTTTATGTTTCAATTGTTTATTTTTCTGACGTCAGAAGAATGTGTATAATGTTAAATTCCAGATGGTTCTACCAGTGTTCTAATTAATCGAGCATTAAATGAAGCTGTAAGTGTAAGAAATAATAATTGTACACTGCGTACATAGCTCAGATACAATTAATTAAAATTTGAGAGCAAATTTGTTTAACACCCTGTAGAAGTGAGTACATCAAGTGTATACATCAATAAGGCAAGATAATAACAAACAAAGATAACGGTAGAATCTAGATAGGACACAAATAATAGGACACATGCGAGAGCATTGAACAATACTAGAAATATGAAAATTTCTGAAACTGTGTCAGTCCAAACAAAAGCCGAGGTCACATGCTGATCAACATGCTAATAGAGTTTTACTAACAGGAGCTAGACTAAATTTTGAAATATGGGCAACACAATAAATGTTGACATCTGCTAACCCACTTTAAGCAATACAAACATTGTTGATGTACGATAGCCAACTGCCCATCATCTCTATGATTGGAAAACCAGGTCCACAAGACCAGTGAAAGCAATAGATAAGAGAGTTGTTGTCTTTTTTCAGAATTATGCACAATGATAACTAAACATCCTTTCACACACAAAAACCAACACCTGACTATAGAACTAGATATAAAGGAACTGTCATTTCATTATTCTCATTTTTCTCTTATAATGAGATAGACTAGACAGGTCTAATACTTCATCTAAAACCAATAAGAAATACTTCCCAAGGACACGGCTTCCCCAACTTGCTAGTAATAATGTATTATACTTTTCGACAGCTTAGACTTGGGCAGATCTTTGCTTATTTAGTTGGGCATTGTGCCTTGTATGTGTTTTATGTTTCCTGTGTTTCCTGTGCTCAGTTGGTTCAGTTGGGCTTTGTGCTTTGTGTGTTTTTAATGTTTTCTGTGCTCGGCTGGTTAAGTTGAGTGCTGCCTTCCCTGTCTAACTTAATATAATCTTTTTGCCATTTGACCATATCAACCTGACAAGCAGGGATGGGTTACTCGTTAACTTGTATCAACCTGACAAGCAGGATGGGTTACTCGTTAACTTGTATCAACCTGACAAGCAGGGATGGGTTACTCGTTAACTTGTATCAACCTGACAAGCAGGGATGGGTTACTCGTTAGCTTGAATCAACCTGACAAGCAGGGATGGGTTACTCGTTAACTTGTATCAACCTGACAAGCAGGGATGGGTTACTCGTTAACTTGTATCAACCTGACAAGCAGGGATGGGTTACTCGTTAACTTGTATCAACCTGACAAGCAGGGATGGGTTACTCGTTAGCTTGAATCAACCTGACAAGCAGGGATGGGTTACTCGTTAACTTGTATCAACCTGACAAGCAGGGATGGGTTACTCGTTAACTTGTATCAACCTGACAAGCAGGGATGGGTTACTTGTTAACTTGTATCAACCTGACAAGCAGGGATGGGTTACTCGTTAACTTGTATCAACCTGACAAGCAGGGATGGGTTACTTGTTAACTTGTATCAACCTGACAAGGGTCACAAGTTTGCCCATAATTAATGAATCAGAATCTGAATCAAATTATACACATGCTGACTTAATATTCCTGTGATGTTTGTTGTCTATTGCTCAAGTTATGTGTCAAGTTAAAACAACATTTTGGGACTGACAGACATTAGCAAACCTATATACCCCCTCCTACCCGGGTGGGACATTAGAATATGTGAACTTTCAAAAGAGCCTGTACCATAAAGACACAAGATGAAGAACTTAAATCTATGATATATGTATGTTATAGTTTTAGTTTATTTAACACCTTTTATAGAATACCTAATGACACAATACAAAATGGGTGGGGCACAAACACCAATCAATGACAATGCGAGTATGACAACAGTAATGCCTCCTGAAAAACAAACATTGTGTGTGAAGCAGAAACAATATGAATGAACACCCGTATAATAGTTCATGATCTTCATACTAGTGATGTACAACTAATCAAAATGTGATGCAGTGTTGTCTAGAAGATTAATAATGATAATCATAACCAACAGTACAGCATTTCGTAATTCCAAGGGCAATAAATCTGGCATTTTCATCAACACAAAATAAAGATACTCATCACTATAACTCTGATATCTTTAAGTGTGACATACACATTGAAGGTAGGGGCATAATCAGTGCTGCCTAAAACTTTATCTCTAAGTGTGACATTTACATAGAAGTTATCATCCCAATCTCTAAAGTACACCTTGACCTTGAAGGTAGGGACCTAGATCTTGAAAACAGAGGATGTAGAGAGAGGACAAAAAGATTATCAATATTTAAACAATCCTACAGAATATTGAATGGGAAATTGATTTGATAGGAATGAATTATTTTCAAGTAATTTTCAAAATCATTACAAAGGGAGACAATCACGAGAACAATACCAACAGTAGTGATTCAATTATCTCCCTTGAATTAAACATACACCTTGGGGAATGAAGGAATACAATTTGCCTTAATAGCCTTAATAACCTAAGTTCAGAAATTCATTTGAAACCATAACCAATTATTCTGGGTGAGGCTATTTCAATAAAAGCATTCAAAGGTAAGTATAAGTATATAAAATGATCTCAGAATCACTAAGATGTGTACAAAATTATTTCATAATGGAAACAAATAGCAGAATATAATGATAAATAAATAATACTGAAGATGATGACTAAATGTTCCACTAACTGACTGACAAGCATTATGAAGACATACAAGCTAAGCATACAGACAAGCAATCATCAAATATAACAACACAATTATGTCACTGATTTACGACTTGATTATGTCACTGATTTACGACACTATTATGTCACTGATTTACAACACTATTATGTCACTGATTTACGTGAATACACCGATATTACAACAACAGTAAATCAAAGCATTGAATAAATTTCGCACACTTATCTAAAGCAGTATCTATCATATCAATTTTACAATTTTGTATAATTCTCGAAACTGAGTTTCACTTTTTCGATGCACAAATTATCATTAAAATGTTAAGCCCTAAGAAGTCAATATGTTACAAATGATACACGTACGTTACAAGTAGATAGTGTAACAAATGTGTGGCACAAGAAAGCAACAATAAAACATGGTCAACCCTCCATAGACCAAACCATATGCCTATCACTGTCTGTAACTAACTATGTTCAAGTAACAAGAATGGAGGGGAGACAATCCAATTACAGAAATGGACTCATCCAGACACACATTCAAGGGAGATTATTCTTTTCTTGATATTTATCCAAAAGAGCTGCAAATGACAGGGGCATACCTAGATACATTTTGATATGTAGGCTAAATAAAAACATACTAGGGTTCTGGTGGCATGACCCAGGGATATGTTTTAGAACTATAGATAACCTGTGGTAAGTTTCAAAAGTAACAAAACCATTTTCACTTTTTACTTGGCGAAAGATATGTAGTCCCCTGCCTAATGGTCTAACGGCAGTTAAAGTACTACATGAGATGTGTAGGTTATCCTTATCAGAACAATGCAGTGTGTATGGAGTGAAGGAAATCTGTCAAATCTTGATTATTTGTCAGTGTTATTGACTACAAGTAACCAACAGAGTGCTGACAACATTGGACGCACAAAGACAAACATAGTAGGGTGTAGCCATTGCACCTGAGCCCAAATATAAGAGACACATGAAGTATACACCACATACACTTTCTCTATACAAGACACAGACATTCTAAATGCACATTTACTGACCAATGAGAATTAAATATTAATGAAGATTTTATTTGATAACTGCATTTATGTTGCATTGTTAAGACAAACAGAACATGATGTATTGTTTCAATGACGAAATTCGCAGGCACAAGAATAATCATAAAAATACAAAATTCATACACACTGATATAACAAATCTACTTGAGAATTACAGAAAACTAACAGCCAATGTACATGCAAAAATACAACATCATAATTAACTAAAATCAGAGCTCAGTTCATTATATCAACAAACATACAAATAGTTAACATTTTATAGTCACATGATTAAAAACAACTAAAACAAACCATGAGCCACAAATCCCTAGGTCATGTGATAATGTGATCTCATTTCATAAAGAAAGTCATGTGACTTTATTGTGATCATGTGATCTCATATTATAAACAGTCATGAGACTCTAATGTGACCTCATATCATAAACAAAGTCATGTGAGTTTAATGTAATCCCATATCATAACCAAGGTCATGTGACTTTAATGTGATCATGTGACCTCATACTATAAAAAAGGTCATGTGACTGGTAGCAATCATTTTGTGTCACTTCCAAACCAATAAATTCCATAAGACTTCACAAGCTGTCTACAATACATCATACATTACATCACAGAAAAGTCATGTGACTTGATGCGATCATGTGATCCCATTACATGTTGTGACAACAACAACATAGAGCTGCCAAGAAGTGACATCACATTCGAGATCCTTTTTGTTGTAAAACCTGAAAATATATAGGAAGCATTCTAATATTTCATACAGCAGAGTATGATATTCAAGGTCACATAAGTTCCCCTTTCTTATAATGAACCTACACACCCCCTGTAAGGTTAAAATAATAATGTAAACCTCACTTATATCCCACCTGTAAAATCAACTCATGAAGTATTAGCAGTTGAGACTAGAAGGACTAGCATTATCAATCTGACCTCAAAGGTAGGGTGCACGCTTTGGGATCAAGAGGTCCCGAGTTTGATCCCTGTCTCTGCCATTGCTTAATTGCCCTGAGGAAGAATAACCAACAATACTCCACTCGACCAAGGTGTGAATTGGTATCTTTGAGTGTGGTGTCTGTACATGTTCAATATTCCTGGTCGATGTACCTACCAAGGGAGACTACAACACAGGTTTCCTTAGGTACTGTATAAGTGGATATGTTCGCGTGTCGAAAAGATCGTGAATCCATCATTCTAGGCATTTCGCGTACATAAAATCTTCGCGAAAATACAATTTTCGGAGGAGCGTAATAATTACACGTCGTGAAAATCGCTAAGAAATGCTATTTTCCGGTATAACCGTAACCGGTCAGATTGTCCTATAATAATAAATTATTGTAATTAGAGAGGGGATACGTTTTGGTTTGACCTCGTATTTTATGCATATTGTGTGTATTTAGCACGATATGTGTTAAGATACGCTCACAAGAGATAATCTTTATGTATGAAATTAATATTACTGTTACTCATTGATATTGACTTGAATGAATATAACTGAATAAATCGTACAAACTTGTCAAGTCTTTGTTTAGTGTCGGTGTTTTCATTGTCTCATTGTATATAATAATTTTTCACACCTAGAACAATAGGTCCCCATTCACAGTTTATGATAAACTGACATAGTACAATGTAAACTCGTGTGCATACACACGTCTTTCACCCATAGTTTTTCATGTGTGATCAACGAGCTTTTGGCATATTTGATGTTTTCAATGTAGATCGCTAATGAAGGCACCCCAGTAACTCTGTAATAATGTTTTCTTTTATTTTCATATCACACTTCATTGACATGTCCTATATTGGTTCGCATAATACAAACAAACAAAGTAAGTGGTGAAATCATAGTTGATCGTACATAAACACCGGTTTTTGATGGCCGATATTTACGCGGGCAGAAAACTTTGCAAAAATGTGCCATTCGCGAAAAACGCGAAGATTTCCATGACGCGAACTTAACCAATTATACAGTAGTCAAATGACCAAGGAAAGTTAAATGTCAAAGGGTGGCCGAACGA
Source organism: Spisula solida (assembly GCA_947247005.1). NCBI lineage: Eukaryota > Metazoa > Mollusca > Bivalvia > Venerida > Mactridae > Spisula > Spisula solida. The sequence continues at coordinate 66,723,350 of OX365944.1, read as the reverse complement.
CTGAACTGCTCAAAGCGGCTCTCTAAAACCTTTTTTAAAACGAACAACAAGGAATAAAACCAAGTATTCATGAAAAGTTTCACTTAAATCCCCCCAGAGGTTAAGGAGAACAAGGGAACTTTGTGACGCCCATCCATCTACACCCACAGACCTGACAGACGCCTACATACAATCAATATGTCTACCCATTATATCAGAAAAATGTAGAAATATCGCGTTACCTTTGCCCTATCTGACGGTTCCTCTCCAGGGCCATTAAGACTATTAGGACATTCTCTCGACACAACACACAGGAACTCAACATGGTCTTCTGATCCATAATTGTACTGGGATCCTATATTGATCAGCTGAAATAAGATGAAAATATACATTATATACTTTCTGATAATATAAGAAATACTACAGAATTAAGGATGCTACCATGACCGCCATACATTATCCAGACATGGTAATTGGCAAACCTTACCCTATAGACAAATTGATACTATGTATGAGCTAATGATAGCTCAGTTGTAGTGTATCCACTTCCAGTGAGGGCGGTCTGGGGTTTACTTTGTAGCCATGTTATACCAAAGACAAACAAGAGCACTGCCTATGAATGCTGGACACTCGACTTTCTCGGACTTGATAGTACCCTTGCTCATCTGTGAGTGAAATTCTAAGAGTAACAAGGGCAGATAACTAATAAAAATATGTCAAAGGGTAACCAACCTTGTCAGTATGGACTCCCTCTGAGAGGGTGAATAAATATGTGGAATTTCAAGTGAATACCTTTGATAGTCTTTGAGAAAAAGACATTTTTGTTTAAAAATTCAAAGTCAAAAAAGGGGAATAACTCTTATAAATTGCTGGATGGATTTGTTTCCTCTTGTCAGTAGATGTAGGTCATCACATTCCAGTTGACATTCCAGTTGACAGCTTTGATAGTGTTTGAGAAAATTCAGTTTACTTGTAAAATGTGCCACTATTTCTATGTACCATGTCCAAATAAGGGCAGGTAACTCCATAAATATAGGTCACAGAGTTACCAGCCTTGTCAGTATGGACTTCCCTTGTGATGGGGAATAACTATGTTGAGTTTCAAGTGAATAACTTTGATAGTCTTTGAGAAAATGACTCTGACAATAAACTTAACCAATGCACCAATGGCCTTAAGAGTTCATATTTTGCATATACAACTTTGTTCCAGAACCAACATATGCACACAGTGTCTAGATGCACACAGTGTCATATGCACACAGCATCTAGACTTATAGAATCCACCAGCTCTCAGCTGTCCATCAGACGCTTACATTAACCAATAGTCCACCAATACTGTATAATCTCTAATAGGATTATATTCCAGCAGTAATCACAGTACATGGCTGCATAATCCACAACCTCTCTCAAAATACTGTACACAAATAATTAGCTTGAGAGATCTCTGCCCAGTTGACTGGTCAGTTCCAGGTTAATTCTGTATGCAATCTTTTATAGTGTTACTGGTGGTAGTGAAGTACCTTACTGTTCCAATTTGTTCCATGTTTAGTCTGGCTTAGTATAATTTTGATTATATATTTTATCAATGAAACAAAATATTTTGTTCAATTTTAGCAAAATTTTATTTAGGCTTGATGTCTGGTAAAACCAGTATCAGCCTCACTAAAACCGTTACACCATTAGTTCCAATGGTTGAGAGTTGATAGGGAGATAATTCATTAGACAAGAATAGGCGAATGAGTTGTCTCCCATAAGCATATAGACAGACTACACCCGGTGGACTGACGAGGTATGCATATTATTGCTTGCCTGAAACTCATTGTATCACAACACTAACATGAATAATTAAATCACTTTTAATCCACACTGGAACTTATGCCGAGATATTTCCGTATAATTCTGTAATCCACATTGATGCAAAAAATGACAACAAGCAGTAGCAGCTGCCTTAACTGCGGTATTCTGAGTAGGCGATTCACATGAGAATTGATGTTTTTAACACTTTATCTGAGATTTGATAAAAGCAATACAAGTGGCCACACTAATAATGAAGTGAAACATCCAGCCTTTACAGTCATAGATCTATATACAGAGGTTGTTAATCTGGTTGAAGAAAATCCAGCAAGACGTGCAAAGGGTGAGGAGCTTTTATTCTACAATACTGCCCATAACTCAGGGATCACAATACTGCCCATAACTCAGGGATCACAATACTGCCCATAACTCAGGGATCACAATACTGCCCATAACTCAGGGATCACAATACTGCCCATAACTCAGGGATCACAATACTGCCCATAACTCAGGGATCACAATACTGCCCATAACTCAGGGATCACAATACTGCCCATAACTCAGGGATCACAATACTGCCCATAACTCAGGGATCACAATACTGCCCATAACTCAGGGATCACAATACTGCCCATAACTCAGGGATCACAAAATAACCTTCAAACACAAAAGCAAGTTCTGATTATTGAGTTTGACATTACAAACTGGAGATGGTTCCTGATTCCTAGACTAGAAATGACTAAATCGGAATATACATGCATCAATATTATGATGGTTCATTTTTTCAATTGAACTACATTACTACTGAAGCCTCCAGTAATTTGCAGCCTTCACAACTAAGGTGCACAAACCTAGCTTGTAGTCCAAATGTTTTTATTGATCCTCGATTTAAATTTTCTTTTGACTATTTATTACCTTACTTAGCCTTATCTTAAACTCGCCAGATTTCTCTATAAATTTGTTGACTTGTCACACAAATCGTTACTAGTATAGGACGCTCTCCATGGCCTTTAATGACATAATATTAATAATTTAGTGTAATACGCCATTACTATAAAGTTATTAGCACAAGTAAAGGAGAAAAAATCCTGGGAATTTTAGCTCAAATTGGGAGTAATGATGATTAGCAGCAATGGGGGATATGATGAAATAATGATCCTACAACTATGGGAAAAATAACACACATTATCAGATCTAATCAACATTGCAACCTAACATGGAAATGTCAATTCACTGAATTGTGTTTAGACAGTATACAGTGATGCAATACCATGTATGCCTTTTGGCTACAGTTACAAGAAGAAATTTGTAAAGGTTAGAAAATAAAATAGCCATAAGTATTTTATATCTTCATCGATTTCTATGAAATATATGCCACGCTAAAGGTAAATTATTTGCTTTCCATGGAATATAAGATCTTTTTCAGCAGTTTACCAATTTTTCCATTATCCTGTGAAACCTACACTTTCCATGGTTTCACAGGGTAATGGACAAAACGGCACATTTTATTTTTCAATGTTTACAAATTTGCCCTTGGAACTGTAGTCAAAAGTCATGTGGTATTGCTACACTGGTACAATAGATTAATTCACATAATTGAAGGAATTAATAACATTGTACATAATAATCAATGGATATGAGAACTCATTTGCTGCACTGTTTCGTAGTTTGTTATTAACCTATCTAGGATACAAGTTAAATTCACTCGTGGGGATACGCATCATAAAATATTCAACATTTATATCACATTGTCTATATCAGACTGGTGAAAAATATCGCAGCTATTGTCAGAGATGCACTCGTACAAATATATCTCCCAAGTACATTCTTGTCTGGTATCAGAATATAGTGAGTAAACATTGAACAGAAATAGTGTATGAATATTAGTGTATGAATATTTCACTAACTTTAAATTGAGTCTACAATATAAATCACAGCACGACAACTATGCGGAACTAGTATCTAATTCTTCAAACAATCTCTAATTCTCTGACATTTTATGTTTAAAAAGTTAGACAATCATAAAACCCAATTGCTATAAAATCACCGGGATATTTTAAGTCATCCTCATACATCAAGTCAATCAGACCAATATGTATGATTCCAGGGTCTGTAGAATATGCTGGTGGGCAAAAATGATTAAACTTGAGTGTAATACGCTGGTGGGCAAAATGATTTAACTTGAGTGTAATATGCTGGTGGGCAAACATGATTTAACATGAGTGTAATATGCTGGTGGGCAAAAATGATTTAACTTGAGTGTAATATGCTGGTGGGCAAATCTGATTTAACTTGCGTGTTATATGCTGGTGGGCAAAAATGATTTAACTTGAGTGTAATATGCTGGTGGGCAAAAAAAATTTTACTTGAGTGTTATATGCTTGTGGAAAAAATGATTTAACTTCTGAAGAATATGCTGGTGGGCAAAAATGATTAAACTTGAGTGTAACTGAGTATTTACTTCGCTTGACCACAAGTTTAAGACCATCTAGGATTAACCCTTTCCTCTATATGCCTAAAACTGTTAGGAGATCAGACAGAATGTGTACACATGATATATCTCATGTGCAGTTTTTTGGGGACACTTTGTGACAAAATCTAGTCTATTGCTAATTTTCTAGAATGATCTCCCTTGATATAGTATCTTGTTAATTAGATTGTCTCCCCTCCATAAATTCTAGGAGAATCAATCATGATGAATATTGGATAGCAGGCAAATTGATGCATCTATTAAGTAGATGGTTAACTTTGTCTTCTTTTTTGTGAAATTAAGATTCATAAATATTCAACATAAATCAGAATGTACAGCCTCTTGATAACAATCTATGAACTGTAACATCCTGTGCATATAACTAGTTTAACAATCTATGAACTGTAACATCCTGTGCATATAACTAGTTTAACAGAATTTAGATAAAATTTACTAACTGAATAATACAATGTAAAATCATCCACTAGAATATATACATACAGCGAATATGCTGATTGTCATTCTGATTCAGCAGCATTAAACTCGTATATAAATAACGAAACATTAGAAAGTGAAAAAAAATGCTTTGAACTGTCTACATAACAAACAGTTATAGGGCTGATACAGAAGGCTTCCACCCTGTAACAAATCTTTTAAGATAGAAACTTTTTTCCAATGGTTTATGCTGTTTTTAACCCAGTTTGTTTTTCAGTCCTACACCACAGACATTTGACCTACACTGTGTTCCTAGCATAAACAACCAGTACTAATTTGCTTTCTGACAACTTCTCCACATGTGACCCTCACCAATGTGTGTTGGCATCAAAACAGGAAGACAGAAACCAAGGAGAATATATTTGTCTTGCAGTACAAGAGCTAACACCAAATTAACTAAGAAACACCCAGGATTAACAAATTACCAAAATATACTAGACCATACCTTATACTGCCTTGATAAATTGTTAGTGTCACTTTTGGAGAAAGTACTATTGTACTTTTAATTGCTTACAAAACATACAGAAACAAGAATTATCATTAAATGTAATGAATACCCCCAGAAAGTGCTTGACACAGTCAGATATGCATAACTAGACTTGGTACTGATCGGTCATGCAAAGTTTAATTAAAATCGGACCATTGGTTGCTGAGAAATAGAACACACATACTTTTTAGAGTAAAACAACAAAGGGCTATAACTCCCTTAAAATTGATAAGACCAGCTTGTTCGACGATATACACAACTAGACTTGGTACTGATCATTCATGCTAAATTTCTTTGAAATCTGATATTGGTTACAGAGAAATAGTGCTGACAAAATTTATAAGTGTAAAAAAACAAAGGGCTATACCTACCTTAAAATTGATCTAACCAACGTGTGCCAAAAATGTGCACAACTAGACTTGGTACTGATCATTTATACAAAGTTTCCTTAAAATCCGACCAATGGTTACAGAGAAATAGCGAGGACAAAATTTACAAGTGTAAAAAAATAAAGGGCCATATTAACTACCTTAAAATTGATCCAACCAATATGTGCCGACGACATGCACAACTAGACTTGGTACTGATCATTCATGCAAAGTTTTGTTAAAATCCGACCAATGGTTACAGAGAAATAGCGTGGACATAATTATACGGACCAACCAACCACAAGCATGACTCCAATATAGCCCCAATATACTATGTATCTGGGGGTATAATAACTTGTACTTCTAGTAATGACACAGAATATCTGAACATTAAAAGAGCCACAATGGCCCTATACTGCTTTCCTCCAACTAGAGTATATTAACATACAGAATAAACAATTAAAATACTTTTGGCTCCATGGCAGTGACCTGCATGGTTTCTATACAACTTGGAAAGAAGGCCACATAGGGATCTTGTCAAAATGTATTTAGTAGTTAAGGAGGAGAATCCAAGATGCCATACAAATTAAAGTTTTCACACATATGACCAACATTTTTTACCTGTGATCTATTCTCATATTTACCAAATATATTTAATGGGTTATCAAAGGGTATGAGAAAATGGATGCTTAGGTTTCTCCCTTTTAAATGCAGATAATCTTAAAGCTAGGGAATCTCAGGTATCATTTATATTTTGTTGTATGGATGACAGAGTCCAGGAGAATAGATGATAATGTACAAATGTAATTGTATACTTTATTTGTCAATTTTTTACAAGACAATTTCTTTCATTGGCCAAAACCAGAAGCTAACTGTAGAAAAATTTATTCTAACCTTTAAATATATTGAGTCTAGAGACAAACAACACCTTCAAAAGGCCTTAATTATTTGAAGTACAGTTAATACTGGACAAGATGTTTGATGGCGGGAATCAAACATCCACAGCTGCTAACACAGTATTTCTGTGGGTTACATGAAACCAGGATCTTCATGATGGAGTAAATATACACTGGCAACTTTTTTTGTCCATCAGAAAAAAAAACTTGACATTTTCTTCAATAGATAGGGAACATTTCTGGGTTTTTTTTATTAATACACTGAAGGACTCAGATATCAAACTAATGTTACTGAAGTTTTAATAAACACTGAGTTACAGCACTTTGCATTAAACCTTCAGTTGTGCCATGTACATCTTATATAAAGGTATAAGCCATGCCATCTGCAACAAGAAATATCACTGAATGTGATGAATACCCCCAGAAACTGCTTGACACAGTCAGTTATGCACAACTAGACTTGGTACTGATCAGTCAAGCAAAGTTTTGTTGAAATCCGACTATTGGTTGCTGAGAAATAGCGTAGACAAAATTTATAAGTGTAAAAAAACAAAGGGCCATAACTACCTTAAATTTGATCCGACCAACGTGTGTCGACCATATGCGGAAAAAATTTATAAGTTTAAAAAAACAAAGGGCCATAACTACCTTAAAATTGTTCCGATTAATATGCCCCGGCGATATGCACAACTAGACTTGGTATTGATCATTCATGCAAAGTTTTGTTGGAATCCGACCATTAGTTACAGAGAAAAGGCGAAGACAAATTTGCACCGACCAACCGACAGACCAACCATCAAGCATGACTCCAAAATAGCACCCATATACTATGTATCTGGGGGTATAATTACATTATGTTACAGTATCAAACCATAGGAGATCTGAACAAAACATAGCGTCAAAGTTAAACAACACTAAATCTGGACGGTTAAATAACACTAAATCTGGACGGTTAAACAACACTAAATCTGGTGGGTGTATATGACTAAAAGCAATGTAGAGTCTTCAATTTGCTTCCTATTACATCCACCATAAATTGAAAACGACAGTTTATTAATACAAGCACTTCTTGCTCTACAATCAAGGTGAGTTATTATTTGAAATTTCAGGTAATACTTTATACGCTAGCTAAGTTTGCTATTATTCATTGATGTCCCCATCGCTTGTCCATCACCACTTCTTTACCAAGTAAGTGTGTTAAAATATGCGCACAATGTAGCTCATGTTAATAGTGCAGTGGTTTATGGTGAAAGGATTATATCGTCTGTTTACAAATAACTTTACCTGATATCAATTAAATTTTCAACCATTAAAGGGAATTTGATACCTATATTATACATCAACACGTATAATTCAATTGAATCATTATATGGTGACATTAAAATATTGATTACTATTAAAGTAAATCAAAATGTTCTATACATCTAAACATTCAAGCGTAATACTTTCCACAATAGCAGGAAGTGCTTATATATATTAGATAGATATAAATGACTAGAATTGATCACAAATGTTTTACTATTTCAGACAAGTTTCCCAAAGTTTCAAAACTGTCTGACATTCAGACGACAGGAGCTGAAAATCTGTCTGACTGTAAAAAATCTGTCAGATCAAAAAACAGATATTTGCAAACGAGAGGGTGAATTTTGGTATGAAATTTGTAAAATTTTGACAGACATGTCTATAAGAATGGCAGGTTATTGGAAATATTTATCAGAATGGCAGGTTATCGGAAATATTTATCAGAATGGCAGGTTATCGGAAATATTTATCAGAATAACAGGTTATCGGGAAATATTTATCAGAGGTTATTGGAAATACTTATCAGAATGGCAGGTTATTTAAAATATTTATCAGAATGGCAGGTTATTGGAAATATTTATCAGAGTGACAGGTTATTGGAAATATTTATCAGAATGGCAGGTTATCGGCAATATTTATCAGAGTGACAGGTTATTGGAAATACTTATCAGAGTGACAGGTAATCGGGAAATATTTATCAGAATGGCAGGTTATTGAAAAGATTTATCAGAGTGACAGGTTTTCGGGAAATATTTATCAGAGTGGCAGGTTTTCGGGAAATATTTATCAGAGTGGCATGTTGTCAGGAAATATTTATCAGACTGTAAGTTATCGGAAGTATTTATCAGACTGATAGGTTATCTATCGGGAAATATTTTTCAGAATGATAGGTTCTCGGGAAATATTTATCAGAGTGATAGATTATTGGGAAATATTTATCAAAGTGACAGGTTATCGGGAAATATCTATAAGTACGTTGTACCTGCTCAAACTTCCAGCCATCTGACATAGTGGATACCATCTGAGTTAACTCTTCCTCTGAACATTGTAACACTCTGTATACATTCTTCATATACGTCTGAAAGTACAATATACATTACATAAACACAGAGTTTTCCCTCGGATTAAAGTACGAAATACATTACATAAACACAGAGATTTCCCTTGGATTAAATTGCAAAATACATTACATAAACAAATGCAGGTGACCAGGTCCATGAGGACTCCCACACCAGTGTTTATCAGTCGTATATCATGGGAATCAGTACTAAACATGCTTTCATAAGCCATTAACATCATGTCTGCACATGGAGGGCATGATTGTAGCCATGCTACAGAATCAAACTGAACCTGCTAGTGCAGTGTTTCATTTGACTGAAAGGGGTCCAGGCCCTTAGGAGGGTGAAAATCTATGCGCAGTAAAGCTGAAAGAGGAATTTTCACTTATTGTTAAATTCTCCTTAAATGTCTAGTATGATCGTTTATTGGCGGTATTTTAAGCATGGGAGGTCAAACATACTATTTCAATCCATTCTGTATTCATGTATCAACACAATTTACTTTATTTATGTGGGGAAAAAACACTGTGCTAGTGTAATGCAGCATGAACAGTGCAAGCCTTGGCATCTCCACTGACCAGAAGGTTACCTTATCCTTATACCTACATAACTTTACAAAGATCAGGTGAAAGCAAAAACCTTAGTAACTTCACAAACAAGTAATCATCGCTTCTCACAATTTTGAAATGTCAGTGCATCAATACATAAACCTGTGACATTTATAGCTGTGACATCTAGATGATCTACACAGAAATAACACAACAAGTTCTGGCATCAACTCCTTCATATACAGTTAAAAAATCATGTATACCGTATAAAACAAGAATAGGTAAATGTATAGATAATCGTTTCCTCCTGTTCAATATTTTTCATTTCTTAGTGTCTAGCTAACCTATTTATGCGCTTAATTAAAAATGGATAATCAGTTAGTGTTTTGAAAGAAGGAACTTAGAGAAGGAAAGTAAATCAGAAACCTATACTTCGATTACAGTAAAGAAACTGAACATCCCACTATCTGTATAGAGAAACTTTTTTATGAAACAACCACTGAACTTCTCACTACAATCTCATTTCATTGAAATCAGATCCTAACAATTGCTCCAGTCCTTTACGCTGTTAGAGACCTAACTACGATGTACACTTCAAATGACCTCTGGCGCACATTGATGTCACATAGCCTCAGCAGAGTTTCATCCCACTTTCAGATGCCATTTGATTGGATAAAGTAAAGTTCACATTGACATGACCCCAAACCGCGTGTCATCTGATCCTGTATCAGCGTTAAGAAATGAAAAGTAATAAGGGTCTGATTTTAATGAGATTGTTCCACCAAGAGCTTTTTTGCTGAATGAATTGCATTTATTATTCAATTACATTTGTAGCTGCGAACCCATTTTAAATAGGTACAATATAACTAACATCTATTTCATACATACAGACAGAAGGTGAAATTCTACCATAATAAAAGATTACATGTACTTTAAGCAATGTTGTCAACATCAATGTGGAAAAGAATGGAAATAAACACATTATAATATCACCAACAATTACTGGCAATTTCTATCACGCAGTTTCTTGTATTAATCTATTACAGCAAATATAGCACAAATTGTCTTTAACCAACCAAATGGGTTTATATAGCAGGTGTTCTACTGAGGGATAATGGCTTATCCTGAGAATAAGTTGCAAGTCTATTTCGGTGCCATTTGCATACACCAATACAACAAAACTCGGTTTCAAACATTATGTTGAAAGTTCTATTGTTAACTATCAGGTTATGGTGAAACTTCAAATGACTATTAAACTTTGACAATTCTTTGAACTATTTTATCAAATAACTTTTATTATCTGCAGAAAACTTCATTCTTTCTAGTGCACCAAATCCCGATTATTCAGAAAATATAGGACCCCTGATATAGTAAGTCTGTTTATACCATCATCCCAGCAAGCTCATTTTATACCATCATCCCAGCAAGCTCATTTTATACCATCATCCCAGCAAGCTCATTTTATACCATCATCCCAGCAAGCTCATTTATACCATCATCCTAGCAAGCTCATTTATACCATCATCCCAGCAAGCTCATTTATACCATCATCTCAGCAAGCTCATTTATACCATCATCCCAGCAAGCTCATTTATACCATCATCTCAGCAAGCTCATTTATACCATCATCTCAGCAAGCTCATTTATACCATCATCTCAGCAAGCTCATTTATACCATCATCTCAGCAAGCTCATTTATACCATCATCTCAGCAAGCTCATTTATACCATCATCCCAGCAAGCTCATTTATACCATCATCTCAGCAAGCTCATTTTATACCATCACCTCAGCAAGCTCATTTTATACCATCATTCCAGCAAGCTCATTTTATACCATACAACTTTTCCTTTAATTTAATTATTTTTGTTTTTGAAACATGCTTTTGGTACAATTTTGACTTGAAAGATTTTTAAAAAATCCATTTCGTTCCAATGCAAATAAAATAGGGCAGGTGAGAATTATGTATTCTGGCCTTACACTCGGGCAATACTTATTAAATCACAGCAGATGAAACAGACACAATCATGTGTACATAGAACTATATTACCCCCACTACTTAATTAAAGGCCTTTATTCTACCTTAATTAATTCTGAATCAAGTAAATGAAGACCCCAGGTGCGTGATTTCATGTTGCTACTGACAACATATTTTTATAAACTTTTTATTAAGTAGGACAGACTGACATGATAGAATATACATATAGGTATAATTGTGGCAGAAATAATAACAATAAAGAAATACTAAATGGAATTTACAACCACCAAACTTTTTCTTCTATATATCCAAATTTTCAACCTTATTAGGCCAAATAAAAAATGTAGTTCAGGTAACACAAAGAAAATGACTTTACGTTAGAGTTATTGGTTGGAAATATTTAAATTTTTAAATGTTGTGACCATTTTTAGAAAATTAATGTTGACAATAACTCATCCTATAAAGGCTAAATGATCAAAAAAAGTTTACAAATAATTATAAACTAAAACCATTTTACAGTGTATAGACTTTCCAGAGAGAACTAGCTTTCCACAGTAGGTATTTAATCCACCAAGTAATTGTTTAATCTTCACGGTGTTAAATTCAATGGCCATTACTGCCCTGGTTGACTGTCAGCATGATGTAGCTTATCACCAAAATGAGAAGACTTGTGGTGAGAGAAAATTAGATCATGTTTCAATATTTTCTGTGTAGAGGTGTGTACGAGAAAATTAGTCTGAAGTATTTTCAACAAATTTTATTTTCATGGCAAACAATTTAAAGCAAACTAATTCTTATATATTTAACAAGAGGATACCAAAGTTCAAAGTTTATTGGCATAATCAGCAAAGAACATTGCTTTTGGCCATTTACAAATAACAAATAAATATGGCAAAAACATATTTACAAAAAAATATATACAACAAGACTGTGTTCAATAGACGCTTATGCCCCCATGGAAGCATAGCCCATAAAAAGCTAAGTCAATCAGGGACCATAATTCTGTAATAATGTTGGATAGTGTTACATGGCTTTGATAATGTGAGGATTTCTAAACAACGAGTATCGAGTTCTCGAGACTCATTTCAGATGGAATCAACTTCGTAGAGAGAGGGGCAATGTAAAGTGTCTTGCCTAAAGACACAAACACACATGGTGGCCGCGAGGATCGAACTCGGGACCTTTCGATCTTGAGGTGAACACGTTACCACTGCACAACCGCGACTCTACGTATTTTCTTATTTTCTTAACCCAAGAGATTTACTATTTATGCTTGACAAAGCCACTGACTTTTGACGTTTATTGGAATTACATATTTTGTACTGCTGGTAATAATTTTACTGCTAAAGCCAAACAAGAAAGCTAGGATTATTAAACAAAATGAAATTAAGTGGTCAACTGAGGTCAGTCTGTGGTCAGCTGAGGACAGTTCATATCATTATGTGTAAAAAATTGTTTCTGGTTTCCTGCTCCAGAGAAAATCAAAGCACTGAAGTACTGATGAGGGCTTTGACCAGCCTGCTTGCTGGAAGATATGTGTATAGAACTGCTCCTTTCCTATAAGGATTGTTAGTTATACTTTCTGCCAAGTTGAATAACAAAATATTCTGTTAAAGAAAACGAGCACAGGTGCAATCCCACCCTTGCTGATATTTAAGTTTTAAAATGTTTCAAATGAAACATACTGATGGACCGCAAACTTATTTTAGTACAGATTCTTAAACTTAGAATGGAAAGAAATTCATGGCAATGACCTACGTGTGTTGTGTCGTTAAATAAATCATTAAGGGCTTAGTTAAAATTTTTATCTTGCTATATAGAAATTTCACCAGTCTATCGGCTATCTTCCAAATGTCTTTATAAATTGAAAAGGGTGGCTTGAAAGCACCCATTGATAAAAATACCATGGCAAAATAAGAAGAGCCTTACACATAATTTGCTGCTGGAATTATTGAGTTTCAAGTTGAAAATATCGAGTTTCTTTTCAAACTGTTGTGTTGTGAGTCGCAATTTTTGTATTTCTAAACTCAAAACCCGAAATTTCCAACTCGAATCTCCATAATTCCAACTCGAAACTAAATAATTTCAACTCGAAAATGTAAACTTGAAACTCGATATTTCCAACTCGTAACTCGATAATTTCAACTCGAAACTCGATAATTCCAACTCGAAACTCAAAACTTTGAGCTCGAAACTCGATATTTCCAACTCGAAACTCGATAATTTCACCTCGAAACTCGATAATTTGAACTCGAAACTCAATATTTCCAACTCGAAACTCGATAAATTTAACTTAATTTATATATACTTTATGTATTTATTCTCTCTTTCGAATCAACCTTGAAGAGAGAGAGAGAGAGAGAGGCAATGTGTCTAGATGGACACTAACACACATGGAAGTGGTGACAGAGCATTGAACTCTTTTGATATTGAGGTGAACACAGTTACCACTGCACCTAGGTGGCTCCACGCTCAAAAATTATACTTGGAACTCGAATAGGTTAAACTATTTAGCAGTTTTACACTTTTTTAAACCGACTGCATGCGCGCAGCACTTACACAACCCTATATTAAATGACAGGACCATCTTACATACACTGCTACTTTAAAAGACACACTACCACTGCACCGCGGTGGCTCCACACTCAAAAATTATACTTGGAACTCGAATAGGTTAAAATATTCAGCAGTTTTACACCATTTTAAACCGACTGGTATACGTATTTACATTTCCCTATGTTTTTTGACGAATCACGATAAAAATGTCAATTTTGTAGGAGTGTTATCCAACTACTATTTCAGTAAAATTATTTTGAAATCTGGCCAGCAGTTGATTTTTTTACAATTTTTTAAAAGATTTTCCTATTGGTTGCCATGGCAACCAGGGTTCTGCATAGGTTATAATTCTTTTAGCTCTTTTAAGAAAGAACCACCTAAGAATTTTTTTTAACAATTTATAGTGACATCCAACCAGTACTTTTAGAGGAGAAGATTTTTAAAGATTTTACTATAGATATATAGGACAAACAGCGCCCCACCCACTGGCGGCCATGTTTGTTGACGAATATTGATAAAACTGTCACCCAACAACTATTTCTGTAAAATTATTTTGAAATCTGGCCAGCGGTTGATTTTTTATGATTTTTTAAAAGATTTTCCTATTGGTTTGAGTTATTTATAGATTAGAATTCTTTGAGCTGTTGTTAGAAAGGACCACCTAAGGAACATTCCTGTGAAGTTTAGTTGTAATTGGTCATGTGGTTTAGGAGGAGATGTCGTTTGAATGAATTGTTGACGCACAGACTGACGACGGACGAAGAGTGATCACAATAGCTCACCTTGTCACTATGTGACAGGCGAGCTAAAAATCGTATATGAACTCCCACTCGGCGTGCTTGGGATTCAAACCAACGACCACAACGGCGACAGCGCCTAGCACTGAAGTGACCGCGACCATACCGACTGCGCCACCGAAACAACTCCAAACAAGAGGGTCATTGGCCCTAAAACGCTCACCTGATGACTAGCCTAGCAGTTTAGGCAGAATCAATATTTGTTATGATATGACCTTAATATTTGATTTAGATTTTACAGTGACACACTTTGTGCCAGGTTTAATAAAGACGAGGTGAAAATGTGACCTCTAGAATAAAAACAAGGTTTTCTTTGATGTGACCAGGTGACATAGTTTTTTACTCCAGATGACCTTATTTCGAACTAAACCTAGATGCTACAGAGACAAACATTGTGACCAAGTTTCATAATTATTAGGTACAAATGGTCACCTAGAGTTTTGACCCAAGATGAACTGATTTCGAACTTGACCTAGATTTGATAGAGACATACATTGTGACCAAGTTTCATAAAGATTAGGTAACAAGAACCAAAATGTCACAAAATACGCCCGTCTTGGGCAAGGTCAATGAAAAAAAAAAACAATCCAAAACATTTTTAAAGGACCATAACCAAAGGAGGCCTTGGCTGATTGGGCCTATAATTAAACTTGGCCTAGATATTATGCCCATAAGCATTGTCACAAAGTTTGAAGACGATCGGATGAAAACTCTTGAGCGTTAGAGTACAGACAAACTATGATTTGACCGATAATTTAAACAAAATCTTTTGGAAAAAATATTATAACTGCACAAGTACATGCTTTAAAGACAAAACATTACCTAAACACTTAAAAAATAAAAAAAAGATTTTGCTCCCAGTTGGGTTCGAACCCATGACCCTCAGGAATATGTCATTTGACATTGTGACTGCTTTTTTGGTAGTTAAAGGCCCATAACCCAATAAGGCCTAGGCCGATTTGGCCTTTAGTCGAACTTGGCCTAGATATTATGCCCATAAGCATTGTCACAAAGTGTGAAGACGATCGGATGAAAACCCTGAGCATTAGAGTACAGACAAACTGCTGGACGCCGCCGCCCGCATGCCCGCTCACCAAGGGTGTTCCCATAATACATCCCGTTTTTCAAACGGGCATATTAAAATTGTGACCTCTAAAGTGTTAACAAGGTTTTTCTTCAATATGCCCTGGTGATCTAGTTTTTGACCCCAGATGACCCAATTTCTAACTTGACCTGGTATTCATAGAGACATACATTGTGACCAAGTTTCATTAAGATTATGTCAAAAATATGACCTCTAATTTGGTAACAAGTTTTTCTTTGATGTGACCTAGTGACCTAGCTTTTGACCCCGGATGACCCAATTGCTAACTTGACCTAGATTTCATAGAGACAAAGTTAACATTGTGGCCAAGTTTAAAAAAGATTAAGTGAAAATGATTCCCTCTAGAGTGTTAACAGTCCAATTTATGACGGCGGAGACGTACAAAAGGGTGATCACAGTAGCTCACCTTGGGCACTTCGTGCTCAGGTGAGCTAAAAAAGTTGCTCAAATGAGGCTGATATGGTCACTACAGTACAGGGAAAATATTGAATTATCTCTGATAATTTTAACTACTTATTTGCCTCACAGACAGACACACCACTTGGCTTTTATGAATGCCTTGGACAGTAGCTATCCATTAAATATTTATAAATCATATATGAACCCACACTTGGCGTTAGTGGATTCGAACCCACGACCCCAACGGCGAAAGCGCCTAGCTGAACAATAATTAAATAAATAATTTTTCTGATTCCTCTCAGTCATTGGGATTGTATACTGCACAGTCATGTCTCTGAAAACATCTCTTGATTTTTTGAGACATTGTAACTTAATACAGACGTGGTGATGGAATGTGGCATATCAGTTCCTGTATAATTAATTTCAAGTTTAACGCTGAAAAAATGGGGATAGCTGAGCTGGCCACACTTAACCAATTATAAAGTAATTGAGACAGAGATGAAAGAATACTGGAAACCAGTATTTCTGGACGGAAAGTCTATACACTGTTTATAGAAGAACACTTTTTTCTTCAGATTCAGAAGTCATAAAAATAAAATATGGTTGGCCTTATAAAAATAAGGTAAATTGGTTACTGACAGGGGATTTTATACCATTTCTGGATTTTGTCAGATGGGGATTTTGGATTGCATTTCATCTGAATCAGCTACGATAGATCATCATAACATTGTAGGTCAGAGTCAGATTATCATAACATTGTAGGTCCGAGTCAGATCATCATAACATTGTAGGTCAGAGTTCGATCATCATAACATTGTAGGTCAGAGTTTGATCATCATAACATTGTAGGTCAGAGTCAGATCATCATAACATTGTAGGTCAGAGTCAGATCATCATAACATTGTAGGTCAGAGTCAGATCATCATAACATTGTAGGTCAGAGTCAGATCATCATAACATTGTAAGTCAGAGTCAGATCATTATAACATTGTAGGTCAGAGTCAGATCATCATAACATTGTAGGTCAGAGTCAGATCATCATAACATTGTAGGTCAGAGTTCGATCATCATAACATTGTAGGTCAGAGTTCGATCATCATAACATTGTAGGTCAGAGTCAGATCATCATAACATTGTAGGTCAGAGTCAGATCATCATAACATTGTAGGTCAGCGTTTGATCATCATAACATTGTAGGTCAGAGTCAGATCATCATAACATTGTAGGTCAGAGTTTGATCATCATAACATTGTAGGTCAGAGTTTGATCATCATAACATTGTAGGTCAGAGTCAGATCATCATAACATTGTAGGTCAGAGTCAGATCATCATAACATTGTAGGTCAGAGTCAGATCATCATAACATTGTAGGTCAGAGTCAGATCATCATAACATTGTAGGTCAGAGTCAGATTATCATAACATTGTAGGTCAGAGTCAGATCATCATAACATTGTAGGTCAGAGTCAGATTATCATAACATTGTAGGTCAGAGTCAGATTATCATAACATTGTAGGTCAGAGTTCGATCATCATAACATTGTAGGTCAGAGTCAGATCATCATAACATTGTAGGTCAGAGTCGGGCAAAGAAATAATTAGAAAGGAATGAAGGCATGCAATGGACTGATGAAAACAAGACTGCACAGGAATGAAGTCAATGGACTGATGAAAACAAGACTGCACAGGAATGAAGTCAATGGACTGATGAAAACAAGACTGCACAGGAATGAAGTCAATGGACTGATGAAAACAAGACTGCACAGGAATGAAGTCAATGGACTGATGAAAACAAGACTGCACAGGAATAAAGTCAACGGACTGATGAAAACAAGACTGCACAGGAATGAAGTCAATGGACTGATGAAAACAAGACTGCACAGGAATGAAGTCAATGGACTGATGAAAACAAGACTGCACAGGAATGAAGTCAATGGACTGATGAAAACAAGACTGCACAGGAATGAAGTCAATGGACTGATGAAAATAAGACTGCACAGGAATGAAGTCAATGGACTGATGAAAATAAGACTGCACAGGAATGAAGTCAATGGACTGATGAAAATAAGACTGCACAGGAATGAAGTCAATGGACTGATGAAAATAAGACTGCACAGGAATGAAGTCAATGGACTGATGAAAACAAGACTGCACAGGAATGAAGTCAATGGACTGATGAAAATTAGACTGCACAGGAATGAAGTCAATGGACTGATGAAAACAAGACTGCACAGGAATGAAGTCAATGGACTGATGAAAATAAGACTGCATGATCAAAGATACTACAACTAGTACAAGCAGTCCCATAAGACAAAACACAGTTAACCCATCCAGGAAACAATGATGTATGTCACATAAAACACACACTGATATATATGTTTGTATCCATCAATAATAAATACAACGTTTTTAATTAGTCAAGTCAGAGAGAAGTAAAGAGGCCAGAGTACGGCATGATTTACCTGGACTTGTTGAACATTCTAATTAACAAATCCATAAAATATTACCAGTAAAGTGTGGAGAGCATGTTTTGTGTAATAAACAACGCCCACTTGATGAGAACAGCCATAATTAAGCAATATATGTGTTGTTTAGCATAACATAGCAACAAGAACTATTTTTGGACAAAGACTCGCCATCAGAAAGGAATATATTTTTATAGGATGGTTATTCAACTACACACATCAGCACGTAACATCTTGGATATTGATAGACAGACTCAGCGGGCTATCACAGAATCATTGGATGGAAAATTTGTTATTTATTTTGAAAGTCAGTTTATTATGGCAAGTAGAATTTATGGTCAAAACATGTAACAAAATGTAATGCCTACAAATAGTATGAAACTCTTTTATAAGTACCATCACCGTTTCTTACATACCCAATTAACATTAATCAGCAACAAAGTTTAATTACCTGATTTTGTTTAGCATCCCTCTCTTGGATTTTATCCTTAATTAATTTAATTAAATTGGTAATGTTGTAGAATTCAGCTTCTTCTAGTATGCCTGAAAATAGAGCAGAATTCATTTAATTGTTGTTATCAAGCATTTTCCTCCATTTGAAAACAAATCCAATTCTGAAAGCAAATTGTATAAATATTTGTGTTAGATTTTTTGTCATGGACATATTTGATTCTTCAACCATTACTCATTTTATTGTTTTTCAACTGGAAAACAGCATCAAACCACACTTTACAGATAAAAACATTGATTGGGATACAATATAGATAGCATAGAATTAAGCTTGTTATCAATAAAAATTTCCTACTTCACAACGGGGTGTCAGGAAAACCCCTGGGAAGAAACAAGGAAGATAGCAGGGTATGGCTTTATCAAAGCACTCACAGAAATCGTTAACTTACGTTCAAATTTGAATTATTAATTATTCTTTAAAACCTACACGTTCGGGAAAGATGGGGTTTGTTGAAGTTCATTGACAGAATGATATGTAGCCGTTAAAGAGCTATAAAGAATTAACATTTGAACGTAACTACAGGGTTTCCATAAGTGCTTTGATAAAACAATACCCTGTTCTATGTAGATACTGTAGTATAAACAGAAAGAGGTGAAATCAACAAGTACCTAACTACAAGATGTATTTGTTACATTATTAACTGGCTCCTCATTACTCCAAAAACTACTCTCATTACCGAGTAACAAACCCTCTGAGTCTATACCGAGTCAGACAACCGCCCTGAGTCTATACCAAGTAACAGCCCCCCTGAGTGTATCAAGTACTTATTACCAGTCCTGTCCAATAGTCTGCAAAAGAGTTATAGACAGACCCCTGTGTATATGATGATTATTGAGGAATGAAGTATTTATAAGAAGCTTATGTTTGTAATGTTTACCTACCCAGGATATAAAGCTCTAATAGTAGTTAATCAAAGAACATTGAAAGTTATTATACCAACAGTTGAAGTCTATCTGGATTCTCAGTAGACAGAAACTGCTTGAAATATATATAACAGGAAGCCATAGACAGATCTACTGGTTAAATAGACAACTATTCCAACTCCTCTCCAAACTATAGAATATTTCGAGGTCTTGTTGCAAAACCATGGTAACTACTTATTTTCTAGAAAACTCACTTTTTTGCATTTTTATGCTGAAACGGATGATATACATTAACTGTTGAAGTATTGCGAGTTTATTCCAGGGACTTATTCCATTAATCAAGGAGTAAAGCCTTACTAAAGGTATTCACAGTAAACAACACCTTTACACGTATAATACTTACATTGATGACCTATCAGAAGCCAGGTTGTATGTCTATGATCCAAGGTACATGCCAACAATAATTATATACTACAAACAGTATAATCATATTTGCATGTTTGTAGTCTTCATAAAATACAATAATGTAGACACCACATACCAATCAAGTCATGTGAATATTGCAATGCCTTGTGTAATTATCTACCTTATACCATCACTGCACTTAGTTTAGTCCAAGGAATTACATTTGGACTAAGAACCACAAAGTATGTTAAAATTACAAAAATACCAGGAATTAGGTTTATTCCAAGAACCTGCAACGACATTTGTTAAAGGACTCTAAACTAAGTTTCAGTCCAAAGCAGACTGGTCAATGAACCCTTATCTATATTTTTGGCAAAAGGCAGACTGGACTACGGACTCACATAAAAGACATTTTGACAAAGAACCGCAGCTTCTGTTGTCAAAGGGTCTGCAGCTACCTCACTGAGACACAACTTGGACGTCTATAATAATCTTTGACCTCTGTGTGTGACCTTGGAGCTAGGTACATGGGCCTTGCACATGGCACACCGTCTTCATGTGGTCAACATTTGTACCAAGGGACGTTAAAATCCAGTCAGAAAGGACAAAGTTACAGAGCGGACACGATTTTGCTAACAGACCAACAGACAGGCCGACCGATAAGGTGACTCCAGTATACCCCCTTCAAACTTTTTTTGCGGGTCTATAAATATAAAATAAAATTCATCTTGAAGTTCATAGCTTTACTATAAATACCCACTCACCATGCTCTACACCCTGTATGCTTACAATAATCAATTCATACAGATATCAAAGTTACTTCCCCATGGATGATTTCCCCAACAATTTATGGATTTGCACTGAGTATTCATCACAATAATTTACTTCAATATTTTTTCAGCCCCAGGTCCAGTTACATGTATAAATCATTATTATACATAGTACCAGTATATTGTATGATTTGAATGGAAATAAAAAACATCATTAAACATGATTCTACCCCTGGTTGCCATAACAACATAGCCTCATTCTGTGATACAAATATTCCTGTTATAATCATCATGACACCATCCAATAATTACTCTGACTTGATTCTGTCACCCATTTTCCCTGATTATATATTTTTTCTAATCAAACACAAAGGCATGATAATGAGTGGTAACATTAAGCTGGCATGATTTGAAACGATCAATTGGAATCCACTGGTAAGTGAGCCATTTATTTCTGAATGATTTACAGCAAATGTCACAATATATCAAAGGTTTGTCATCAAATTATTGTATCTGCCTCCTAACTGAAGTTGTGTTAGAACTGTGCGAGTTATACACAGAACACAATGGAAGTCAGATTGTGATGTTTGAAGGGTGCATGTGATGTTTGAAGAGAGAAAGTTTGAAGGGACAATGTGATGTTTCAAGAAAGAATGAGATGTTTGAAGGGTGAATGTTATGTTTTAAGAGAGAATGTGATGTTTTAAGGGCGAATGAAATGTTTGAAGGGTGAAGGTGATGTTTGACAGGAGAATGTGATGTTTGAAAGGAGAATGTGATGTTTGAATGGAGAATGTGAAGCTTGGAGGGAGAATGTGATCTTTAATGGGAGAATGTGATGTTTAAAGGCAGAATGTGATGTTTAAAGGCAGAATGTGATGTTTGTTTGGAGAATTAGATGTTTGAAGGGAGAATGTGATGTTTGATGGGAGAATGAGATGTTTGAAGGGAGAATGTGATGTTTGTTTGGAGAATTAGATGTTTGAAGGGAGAATGTGATGTTTGATGGGAGAATGAGATGTTTGAAGGGAGAATGTGGTGTTTGATGGGAGAATTAGATGTTTGAAGGGAGAATGTGATGTGTGATGGGAGAATGTGATGTTTGAAGGGAGAATTAGATGTGTGATGGAAGAATGTGGTGTTTGAAGGGAGAATGTGATGTTTGATGGGAGAATTAGATGTTTGAAGGGAGAATGTGATGTTTGATTAAATAATTAGATGTTTGATGGGAGAATGTGATGTTTGAAGGGAGAATGTGATGTGTGATGGGAGAATTAGATGTTTGATGGGAGAATGTGATGTTTGAAGGGAGAATGTGATGTTTGATGGGAGAATTAGATGTGTGATGGGAGAATTAGATGTTTGATGGGAGAATGTGATGTTTGAAGGGAGAATGTGATGTTTGATGGGAGAATTAGATGTTTGAAGGGAGAATGTGATGTTTGATGGGAGAATTAGATGTTTGAAGGGAGAATGTGATTTTTGATTAAATAATTAGATGTTTGATGGGAGAATGTGATGTTTGAAGGGAGAATGTGATGTGTGATGGGAGAATTAGATGTTTGATGGGAGAATGTGATGTTTGAAGGGAGAATGTGATGTTTGAAGGGAGAATGTGATGTGTGATGGGAGAATTAGATGGTTGATGGGAGAATTAGATGTTTTATGTGAGAATGTTATGTTTGAAGGGAGAATGTGACGTCTGTACTATAGAAATGGATGGTTGAAACTTACTGGCTTATTTCCATACAATCTCAATCAATAGAGTTCATTTTAAATACATTGATTGTTCTTGTGAAATTGTTTCATGTACCATGTTACAGTGATATATACAGAGAACTAACACTATACATATATTATGTACCATGTTACAGTTATATCTACAGAGAACTAACACTATACATATATTATGTACCATGTTACAGTGATATCTACAGAGAACTAACACTATACATATATTATGTACCATGTTACTGTCATATCTACAGAGAACTAACACTATACATATATAATGTACCATGTTACAGTGATATCTACAGAGAACTAACACTATACATACATTATGTACCATGTTACTGTCATCTACAGAGAACTAACACTATACATACATTATGTACCATGTTACTGTCACATCTACAGAGAACTAACACTATACATATATAATGTACCATGTTACAGTCATATCTACAGAGAACTAACACTAAACATATATAATGTACCATGTTACAGTCATCTACAGAGAACTAACACTATACATATATTATGTACCATGTTACAGTGATATCTACAGAGAACTAACACTATACATATATTATGTACCATGTTACAGTGATATCTACAGAGAACTAACACTATATATATATTAAACGCATGCACAACATCCTGACTGAGCAAAATCAGGCCTGCAACTACTTTTACATGTCATAATAAACAAAGTACTGATTTTGATGATATTGGTGTTTTGGAACCTTGAATCAAACAATTACATCCTTGGGGGTCCCTGGTTATGAAGTAGATATTGGCACTTATTTCAAATGCCCAGTTCCTTACACCATGAGTCACTAGCTCTGTACACTGTGCGTTAATGCATACCATTTGACTATTATTGGTACTGTATCTACATGTACATTGTCATTACTTTTTTATACAGATATTTAAACCAATTTATCAGAATTATTCACAACAGGCTACTTCACAGAGAGACAAGAAGCAGATATTGTTTATTGTTGGCCTAACCCATGATGACATATCCAGATTGGTAAAAACTAAAATATAACGATTTTCCCACATACAAACAATAAAGGGTTAAGTGTATACCAGATCGAATATATGTAGAACTTGTTGAAGTTGTTTATATTTGATTACTTGTACATCTGGTTTACGTATGTCACATTACATTTTGTAGCTGCAAACAAACACATAGGCAGTAGTTCTCTGTTGCAACTGGCAGACGAGTGGCTTACTAAATAGAATGTTATTACTGGATGATAATCAAATCTTGTTGGGTCAACTAACTCAGTAACTGACATATATACTCTTTATTTCCACCGTTAAGTGATTTGCATATAATATATGAACATATATACAGTTACAAGTAATATAAACAATGTCAAACAAGTAATATAAACAATTGTCAAACAAGAAGCATAAGCAATGTCAATTACAATCTATAAGTAGTACAGGAGTTATTAGTTAGACGGTATAAAGTTGGATAGATTTTGCAGTAAACAATGTAAATAATTTCAAGAGTTTATGATCATGTCAGGAGACATTCAATACAAATGTACATGCACAGTAACATATACTTTTTATGCTGACAAGGAAAAGTAGTTTTAGATGCATTGTGCATTACATTCGAAATAATGCAAGACTTCGATTTATCAATCGGTCACTTTCACATCTGATACTTGCCGAAACGAAATGCAAGTAGCAGATAAAAGTTTTGACCGTTGTTATTACAACCTACTGTAGCACTTCATAGTGTCATGTATGTATTTCATACACACATGTATGTATTTCATTTGCTCTTCAACTCCGATTGTAAAAGCGGGCAACACAGTAACTGTAAAGAGGCAGCGAAAGAAGGATTCACTGTCAGCTCGGTTGAGAAAGTCTGATAGCTGATAGCTTATATCACAGCCTATCTTCATTATAAACATTTGTCTTCGTTGTAATGTTGAATTGCATTCCACAATGACGCGTTTGTTTATGTCGATTGTTATTTCATAGCAGCGGTTGCATTGCACGTGTCTGTGAAAGTCACGCTGTAGGAGTATCCGTACAGACGATATCGCGTGTATGATTTGCTCACGAGTTTGGGAGTAGGTCCATAAAATGGAAGGGGCTATGGAGTCGTGAATAGATTTAAATCTTTGAAATTCATTTTCAATATTTGTTCGATCTGTCCATAAGTCCGATTGAATTCGTTGCATACTCTTTGTAACGATAATTTTCCACCTTTCCTTTGATGGGAATTTTGATGTTCTTAAGTATTCTATTAAAAAGCGTAATAATTTGTATTTAGTCATAATTCTGCAAATATCCGGAATAAAACCGCACTGATTTCGGAAGCCTTTTAAGGCGTATAAGTTTACACGATAGTTGAACAACTGTTTGCTTATTGTATCAGTTGGCATACTGCAAAGTTTTTGTAGAAAACAAAGTTTTCTTATGTCGATTTCAGCTGCGGCCGTGTACCATCCTAACATACTTAATGCCATATCCGTCCTTGAGAATCGGGGTAAATGCTGTATTGTCTTCGCACATAATCGATACAGTTTTTCTATATTTATGATGTCGGCATTATTCATGTTGTTCCATAACTCCGACCCATATAGAGCTGATGGTATTGTTATTTTCTTCACCAAAGACGAGAGTACTAAGGGATGGATGTCTCCTGAGTTATCTTCCATGTTGAGAAGAGAGAATAACGATGCCCTGCTCTTTCGAATACGAGAATCAATAGTATCTGTACAATTAAATTTGTTATTTAAAACAATTCCAACGTGGGTTACATTTTCACTTGATTTGATAGTGGATTCATTGAATTTTGCTTCAAACTGCAGGGGTTGTTTACTTCCGAATTTCAGGATTTTACACTTTTCATTGTTGAACTCATAACCCCATTTGTTTGCGTATTGTGATACAATTTTTAGTTGACTCTCAAGCGACGTTAGGTTCGGACTCAGAAGGGTGAGGTCATCTGCCAGGGTTGGGTTACCACATTTTATGCTTCCGACAGTGACTCCATGATCGGTGTTCTGTAGTTGGTCTAATAGTTCATCAATAAATAGTAAGTAGCACCAAGTGGAGAGTACCCCTCCTTGTCGTACACTCTGTAGAACGGGAAACGCACTCGACTTCACACCGTTTACCATCACGCAGCTTTGAATGTTGTCGTACGAATTAATCATTAATCGTAGGAACTTACCACGCAAGCCCATCTGTTTCATTTTAACAAAAATAGCACTGTGTCTCACATTGTCAAATGCTCCTGCTGTGTCAAGAAATGCTGCATACGTGGGTGACTGTAGATCAAGATTACTGGACACTGTTTCTTGGAGGTTAAATGATGCCATTATGGGGCCAAGGAATTTCTGGTATGCGTTTTGTTGGACATTGGGAAATTGTTTATTTTCATATTTGCACCATTCATTTAACCTTTTACGTACAATTTTTTCAAACAGTTTGTAGCATACAGGTAGCAGTGTGACCGGTCGATAGCTACTCGGTGTCATTTTAGGCTTGCCGTCTTTATATATTGGTATGACTATTCCTGTTTTGCAACCACTAGGCACATATGAGCACTTTACCATCATGTTAAATAGAATGACGATGTATTTGTTAAGTGTTTCGCCTCCATATTTCAGGTGTTCGGTTGTTACTTTATCAGTACCAAGGGCTTTCCTGTTATTCATTTCCTTTAGACAAAACTCAAATTCTGCCACAGTTATGTCCCTTGTTAAAATGATATTTTCTGAGAAATCATCGGAGTCTATAAACTCTCGCACAGTGTTTTCAGTAGACTTGAGAAAGTTCAAATCGAAATTTGGTTTTACTTTAGGTGAGAACACATTTTCATAGTAATTGCGAAAAATGTTTGGAATGGTGTTTGGATCACGTTCAACATTCTCTCCGTTACGTATTTCATTTATTACGATAGACTTACGATTCCGCCTTTTCTTGACTAGAGTCCAGAATAACCTCATGTCGCATTCGGCGACATTATTTAGTTCATCATAGTATTTCCTATTGACATTATCAATTGCCGATTTTTGGGCATTAATAAATTTTCGTTTAGCGGTTTTATAGGATACATAGAATGCGTTGTTCACACTGCGAGGACGACCATTCTGTATCCATTTCACTCGTTCTTGCTTTTGTCGTTTATGTGCCGCTTTCACTGCCAAGTTCCAATACGGCTTTGTATGCTTATTATACGTGCTTTTCGGAAGCGTTTGTTCAGAGCAATGAATTATACATGACATTATAAAGTCGTACAGTAAATCTACTGATGCTGACGTTACACTCAAAGTTGTCGGATCAATTTGTGTTAGTTCATTATGTAACAGCACAGAATAAGCATGTATATATTGTTGTGAACATTTGTTCCACGCAACATGAAAAGTGTCAATAGTGGAGTACATCGTAAGAGGCACATTCACTTTAGTAACAATAGGTAAATGATCTGAAACCTTACAACATTCATCATCAATGACAGTACTACATGATATCAAGTTGTGGTCAGAGTCACAAATAATAACATAGTCCAGAGATTTCCTGGTAGGGCGAAATGTGTACGGAGTTCCATTGCTTTTAACCATCGTTAACGAATTGTTTGCTAGGAATTGGTTAAAAACATTGAATCTCCTGTCATAAGAATGTATGCATAAATCAGTATTGATATCACCACAAGTGATTATAAGACGATCTTGAGAATAATTGTCATACAAGGCCTGTAATTTATCAATACATTCTGTATAATAGTCAAACGTGTAATTGACGGATGGCATATATATACAAAATATATAAATAGGTGTACAATGTTTCTGCATCATTTTTATACCAACAATTCTATCAAAGTTTATGTTAGATATTTCACTGAGTGTGAAATCTAGCTGTTTCTTATACATAATACTCGCGCCTCCTTTGCCCCAGCGATCGTCCACTTTCTCACAGACAGTACATGCACGATATCCTGTGTGGATTGAGTTCAAGAAAGTAGCACTTTGAGGTTTTAGTTTATGTTCGGTCACACAAGCGATGTCAATATCATAGTTGTCTAATAAAAAACTGAGAGATCCTGCCGATGACATAACGCCGCGGACATTCCAAGTCAATATATTGCACTGAGCGGTTTTATATGATGATGTAGTGTTTGTAATGTTTATGTAAGTATTAACAACAAATAGATGTAGCAAGATAATGAAATATAGATATATGTTTGATAAATTATACATCATAGGAATTTATCGACTTGTTGTCGATCGTCATTTGTAAACTGATTTTCGTTCAATGTTGATTTCCAACTTGCTTCTGAGTACCAGCGTCTACAGTACACACGACGCGGCCAGACGTGTCGGTTCTCAATTATGTCACAATCGGATTGATAGATGGTCAACTTTGCTGCTAAACTTCCACGTTTGGTGTCAATGAGTTTTATTGAAGCAGGTTCTACATGTTTAGATTTTAAGAATTCAATAATGCCTGCGCGGTTTGAGTAAGTAGCTATACCACCGACATAATATCGCCTTGTTCTTCGTGAGCGTACACTTTGGAATACAGGTTCGTCTGTATCTTTTTGTTGGTTATGGTAAGCGTCTTCGTGGTGAGAACCGAAATAGGGTTCATTCTGATCGAATTCACTATCCGCGATTGGCTGATTACTTCGTTCTCGGTCAACTTGAGCGGGTTGATAATGTCTCTCTATTTGAGACTGGCTTGTATGATCCGGATGTTGGTGCGTTCCAATATCCTGACTAATGTTTAGACAATCTATGAGATTGCTGTTTCGGATACTTTGATTATCTCGATGTTGATGATTTCGGCCGTTGTAATGGTGTGGATTCATATCATTGTATCCATGTACATTTATTGTTTGTACATTGCGTGTAGATGCAACAGCATTAGTGTCAATTTGCACATTGTTTATAGTATCCAGGGCTTTGAGTTTGGTTAAAGTCGATCCACTGGCACTTGTCATGTTGTCCGACACATTTATTTGTAGAGCCTCTGAGTAAGTTTGCAATGAGCTGGGTGTAATGTTCGTGGTTCCTGTATTACATGCCGTCACGTCCATTTGATCTACATTCTGCTTTCGCTTTATTAATGGGGTAGAAGATAGGGTGATGACGTCATCCATGAGCGGTTGTCGGTTGGTACTGGGAGACTTAATCGTACATGCGTTTTCGTTATTTGGTGTTGAGCGTTGGACTGAGTGCGTCACTGTCATATTTTCACATTTTAGTTTAATATCTCGAATGTCAATTTGCATTTTTTTTTCGGGCCCTGTAAGGGTAACCCCGTTTATTTCATATATATATATATACATTTATGATTTACAGAATATTGATGTTTAGACAAGGCATAAAGGTGAACATTAAGGAGAGAGTTTGCAGTGTTGAGTAAACTGGGAAGTATTTTTCACATAAATAAGATTTAATTTGTGATCAAATGTGAATAGTTTTTCCAATCATTGTCAAACTTTGATACTTTGTTGGTTTTTTTTGCGATATATAATTCTGTGCTAAGGAGTAAGTTGACCTGATTCTTTAATATATTAACTGAAAGAGGGATGTTCAAAATTTTGCAACGGTATAGATTATATTTGGCTAATGTAATTATATATGTTGTGGCTTTATCGATTTTATCGTTCCCTAATAGTAAGTCTACTGTCGTCCAGTTAGTACTGATCTCGGGACATTTAGTATTGATCCATCGTTTAATTTCTTCCCAATAAGCAGAAGAATGGTGACAGTCACAGAAGAGATGTTTTAGAGTTTCGCTTTGGTTGTTATAGAAAGAACACATATTGCTTGTTTTAATTCCCATTTTATATAAAAGATGATTAGTACCAAGAATGCGGTGGTTGATTTTGAATTGGAACCATTGTAATTTTGGATCTGTTGTTATGTTAAATGGTGATTTGTAACTATATTTCCAATTGAAATCTGCATTCACATTCAGTTCGTTGATCCATTTTAACTTTGAGTTTGCTTCATAATTCTTAGAATTTAATAAGTCGTAAATGTTTCTACAACCTTTACTTTGTTTAAGAAGCACTTTTATGCAGAATGGTTGAAGTGGATTTTCTTCATTTACAGCCAGGTGATTAAAATGCATTTGTGCAAGTAATCACCTGATGGCGCCTATAATATTCTGATATTGAAGAAAATTGGTATTAATATTGTATTTGGATAAGAAGTCATTAAAGGATAACAAAGCACCGTTTCTATCAAGAAAATCGTTAACAAAAATCGCACCAGCTTCTACAAATCTAGGATAATAAATACTATTCCCACCAACTTTAAACAATGAATTGTGCCATATTGGCTGAGAGCAAAAATCGTGCCAATTTTGTGGATGTTGCTTCATAAGAATTATAAGACCTTCAAAAACATTCTTCCAAAATTGGTTTCTTACAAGTGGAATATTGTTTTTTAAGAAAATGTCTCCAAACTTGTCGAACGTCGACATAACACGTTCGACATAAAAGGGAACATTGTTGTGACTAGTTTAAAATATTTTGTGTTATATAACATAAGTCTCTGTATCCAAGTCATTTTTAAAGATGTTATAAATAACTCTAAGTTTACCATTCTAATGCCTCCATTCTCGTATGTTTGGGTTATGATATTTCTTTTAATTTTGTCCGGTCCAGAATTCCAAAGGAATTTAAAGAATGCATTTTGGATTAGTTTAATGGTATTGGAATTTGGGTTAGGTAGACTTAATATAAGATGATTAATTTTAGACAACGCTAGCGTTTTAATCACTACATTTTTACCAATTGGCGAAAGTATTCTTTTTGACCAATGTGTGAAAAGACTTTTAATATCTTCTATTTTTGAAGAGTAATTAGCATCAGTTACATCATTAAGGTCAATTGGAAAATCGACTCCCAGAAGCTTGAAACTTTCCGTTTCCCATAACAGCTCATACCCAGGACAAAATCTAATATCTGAACCTTTCATCGAACCTATCCATATTACTTTTGTTTTTTCAATATTAATATTTATTAATATTACTATTATATATTACACATGAATTATATACATAGTACCAAATTCAAAGAGTCTGACCCAATCCTGAAAATAAGACACAAGTCTATTTTGGGGGCACCAAACCTCTTGTTTAAAACATTGGTCAGTAGTAAAAAATTAAAAATGCAGCATAAATTGATTATGAAATTTCAATTGACCATACAAATGCAACTCATCAAAGAAATTCAATTTATTTTCAGTATAAAAGTTCATTCTGTCTAAAGCAGGAATTCGGATTACTCCACAATATGTAGGCTGAACATTTTTGAACACCAAAAAGTTTTATAAATATGAACCCTCACTGGTTGGGTATTTTTGAAGAGCACAACAGTCTGATATACTAGTAACTGAAACATCTGGTATACATATACATTGTACATTATAATATATGAGAAATAAATGTTATATGTTACTACAGCTTTAATCAAAATGATGTTTTATGACAAAATATTATCACTTGTTTGACAAATGAAACATGTTTTATGACAGAACATGATATTATTGGAAACTTGTAAAAGAAAAAGAGTAAGAAATGACTTATAACAGTTAACACTCACGAAGACCATGAAAGCCTAGTTCGCTCACCCGAATACCATGTCCTACAAGTATTTTTCGCTGAAGCCATCTTTTTTAATCAATTATCAACATGTTTTGCAGAAATATGGGAGAGGGTCATTTAAAGGACATTCTTGTGAAATTACTTTCAAAATTCAAATAAGCCCAGTGGCTCAATCAAAATGTAAAATAGCAATTTGGTGGTAGACTAAAAGGAATAAAGAAATTTTCTCGTGAAGTTATTTTGGAAATGGGCAAGCAGTTTCTGAGAAGGCTTTCAAAGCTCTTTTATACAAAACAAGCCCCAACATCCTGGCTGCCTTGTGTTTTAAAAAATCAACATAAAAGCTAGATGGTTTTGGACACAAAAACAAGTAGCAATTCTTACTTAATGCAAGTATTAGACTGTTATCAAACACTAGACAAAAAGGCACCGACACAAGGATGGTCGAGAATCATTTGATTCATTATACCCCCAAGTTAGGTGCCATTATAGGCTACAAATAATTACATTTACAAAATGTAGATGTGAAACATACCTTCTTCAGCCAGGTCTTTGTTAATGACTAGCTTTCCATGCCGTAAGTAATTTAGGACGGGACCAAAATATGTTGCATCTCTGTCAATTAAATATGCACCGCCATCATCCTGTAACATAAAGTAAATGCCTCAATCTATACAACTGATAAAAAATTTCACACATTCAAAATTATGAAGGTATTTCTGGATTATTCTGGAATTTAAGGTATTTCTGGATTATTCTGGAATTTAAGGTATTTCCCGATTATTCTAGAATTATAGGAGATGTTGTTGTTAACAGAACCGTTCTGAACGTAAATCAAACAACAAGAACTGAATAGATAACAACTTGAAGTCGAACATATATATTGCATGGTCATTGCTATACAGCACATTAATGAACCAGACTGTCTACTGTATTCGAAATAAGAGCTAGGCACACTCCTGCAGCGCTGGATATGCCTGTACCTAATATATAATAAATATCATTTCAAAAGCTGGGATGTCTGTAAAATCATACCAAGACTTCCCAAATCAAAAGTCAGAATTTTAGACTTAATGGTCTCAACTAGGAACATTGTACATGTTTACTCATTACTGGCCTCCCGTATTTCCGAGGCACTTAATTATGAACTGAAATAAAATGTTTAATGTCCAAACTGGTAACAGCCTGCCACTGAATGATAGAAAAGATGTCTTTGATTTTATCTAACTTATTTATTCTAAGGCATATCGCTGATAAGAACTGGGCCAAAAATAAAATATTGTTTGTTTCGCCTTCCCTACCTACCTGAGCAAATAGTCACCCACCTAAAAAATTTTTTGATCATCTGAAAAAAATAATTTTATAAGATAGTGGAGTCATGCTTGAGGTTGGTTTGTTTGTCTGCACTATTTCTTAGTTACCAATGATCAATTTCAACGAAATTTGTTCTGCTTTATTTTTCTGCAACCATTGGTTGGATTTTAATGAACATTTGCATGACTGATCAGACTCAGTACAAAGTCTAGTTGTGCATATCGAAACAATGAGCCCCTTTCTAACTAGTCACCAGTCTATACATAATACATACAATGTTACTTTGTACAATGTGTCTGTTGGGACCTTTATACTGGCAATTACATTTTATGTACCATCACAGATATCACCATACATTCACAATTAATATCAATCAAAACAGTAGAACTACTGAACATGTGCATAGGCCAAACAAAAATTATTGACAATACAATATTTACAAGAAAAAATATTTGACCTCCCTACTACCCAACCCTAAATGGCCAGGTCGGGAGGGGGAAACAAACAATATTTTAGGCCCCATCGCTGTGAGTGCATACATTTGACCAGAACAATTAGAGATTGGGTTGACGAGAATCAAGTATACTCTTATTTTGCCTAAAATAAATTATTGTTTGTTTCTCCTCCCTTCCAACCAGTAATTGCCCAAATTGAAAATATGATAATTTTTTGATGAATTTTTTTATGAAAATGTATTTTTTGTGTATACGTGGGCTTGTATATGACTAGTTCATTTGGTACCTCTTTTAAATTTAAGATTCTTGGCTTTCACCTTGGAGTTATAACTTAATTTAGTTATTCGTATATCTTGACCAATAATTACATGTACCATCATCATGAAACAATTCCAAAAACAAATATTAACCTACCTACCCACCCATTCTAAATCTGCTTGGGTTGGTTAGGGGAAACAAACACTATTTCATGTTTGCCTAATGCCAGTTTATTTTGCTTATCAACTATTTCCTGAACTAATTGCTGAAATTACAAGTCGACATATACAAATTACAATATTGTTTGTATCCGTTTCCGACCCTGACCAATTAGGGTTGGTAGGGAAGGGGAAACAAACAATAGTTTATTTTTGGCCCAAAAGAGAGAATTAGAGATAATGCACTAATTAACTGACCCTGAGTGATAGTGATAATACTGAGGTGCACTGTTTACTTATCCAATACCTTGGAATACCTTAGAATAATTATGAGGGCAGGTATAACCTAAAAAGTCGTACTTTTACATTAGGGAGCTCGTGAAACAGAACATGTAGGAAGACTCTTGCTCAGACGCAGAGGTTAAGAGTAGTTTTATCCTATTAGTTATAGTTATACTAATTTATTTTAGGTTGATTGTGAAACAAGTTTTTCCAACTTATATCAATTACATTTCAATGACACCTCATTCCTGATGTTATCCACATCACAAGGGCATGAGAGAGGAAGCCCAATTCCCATTTAAGACCCGTTCACACTGGGCTTCGCTCTTACTACGATAATGCCTATCTGCCCCGACCTGACTAAAAGTATGAATTGGGACGAGATTGGCGTCAAAACCAAGAAAATTGATAAAAATCTTCACTGGAACGTCAGATCAACGCTTGTGCTGCGATTTCGCTACGACCACAGCGTCTCCGATACGATGCCTGTACGCTTACACCAGGTTTCCACTGTGACCAATGCCGATTGTAAACCGTTTCTACACGATGTCGCAATGACCTGCAAGACCCTACTACGTTGGAGCACCAACCTAAAAGACAGTAACATGATGTTGCGCCGCTCATGCCGAAAGTACTACGATCTTGACATGATCGTAGTAGGCTTTGGTATGATGCGTACACTAATACATGTAAATTAGTTTTGGAGCATTTTCTTCACATCACTCATTGCCTGAAAGAGGCATTAAATCCATCAATTGGATGATGTTAACAATAAACAACTTCTTCTACAAAACTGTTATATGCGTACATGAGTGATATCCCAAATGTTCATGTACTTTCCTAATAGCTCGACCAGTTTTAGTTAAAAATCTTCGTTTTCCATAGAATAATTTGCTTTGATCTATGTCCAACTGGTGTCAAGGAAAATGACTATCCTATATAAAGGTATTTCTTATTTCTTACGTATTTCAATAGAAAACACAGTTAAATTTGATGCCAATTGCACCACGATGTTATTACGATCATGCAGATCCTGCCAAGATGCTTTCTACAATTACGCCGATCTTAATACGATCTTACTACGTTCTTACACCGATTCATTTCAGCCACGTTCCCGCTACGCTTGTTTTGAACATGTTCAAAATAAGCGTAGTAGGTCAAAGAGCTTCCCGACCTACACGATTCTGCCAAGTTCACAAAGATCCTCTCCCAATTGAACAAATTTGTCCCACGATTGGTCACGATTTGGCCCAATTTTAGATCGTAGTAGAAGCGGGGCCCCAGTGTGAACGCCCTATAAGCTGAGCGTCTAGCAAGGGAAATACTGGTACTGTTTTTTGTATGACTCAACTATGACGGGGTTGGGGATCAAACCGGAACCTCCCCAAGTCGAAACAGATGCTCTACCAATAGACTTTGGAGGAGGAGGTTTCCATTAATATTGTGGGTTTCACCAAAGACCTAAATATACATTTTTAAAGATCTTTGGTTCCAGCGTAACGCTGGTTTGATCGTTTTTTCTGAAAACTTTGCCACAAAACGACATAGGGCTGTGGATCATCAGGTAAGTGCCGATCCGATTCATGAGTCGGGGTGAGCAATTCACAGATCAAACCACGAATCAGCATTTACAAATTTCATGAAGACGAAGAGTGCCATAACGACTTTTTACTTTAAATAACACCACATACCTTGTGAAACACTAATGTACTAACATGCACAAGTGTACATGAAGACATTTAAAACGAAAAATATGTTATCAAATAGGGACAAAAGCAAGTTCAAATAACACCAAACAACAATGTCTCCTAACTCCATTGAGTGATTGACTAAATAATGATTATTTTAGACAGCTTTTGCATAGTGCCTTCTTATCATTCTTAATGGAAATAACGAAGTATTTTCACTCCTTCATTTAGCTGGCAGATTTCGGTATGTTGGTTCAACCATTGCAGACGGTACTAATTACAAAATTATTGCAGAATTACGAATTCATGAATGTTTCATTTCTAGTTAGTAACTTCAATAAACGAGATTAATTTACTTGAATGTAATGATGTTGGCAGCTTTATTTATAGTACAAGTTTGCACAAGTTTACTTTCGAATTGCAAATTAAGGATGCTTTCTTGTTTACTGTCAGTGTTTAGTCTAACAGTTATTTTTTAAACTACTTGAGGTAACAAATTTAAGAGATGTCTGCATAGTTTAGGTATCAATATTAAAGATCGCAATCCAACGATCTTGAAGATGAAGAATACCCATAACCGAACCGCTGTTGGTTAAACGAAAAATGTACCATCCCTTGTTTAAACCACATTCATTTGAACCCGTAAAATCACACAACACTTGAATAGGACTAACCCTGTCGGTATTTAAATCTGGTTCATCTTGTATCAGACGAAATAAAAACGAATTAGGGTCTTTAGAAAGTGTTGTTCTAGTTGTCATGAACACAGTTCCTCCAACATTTAATTTTATCCATTCACTGCGTCGCCCGTTATCCTGAGATACTTGGGTGGACGTTCTACGAGAACTGCAACAACTGTTTGTGCTGCTGCTACTGGCATCATTCACATTGTTTTGATTTGAGCTGGCAGTTTCTGCCATTTTCACTCCGGTTGAGAAAGCAACATGGATTATCCTAGATCATGGATAAATATAAGCATTCCAATAATTTCACTAATCAACACCCATGATTTACACCAACGTTAAAAATCTCCATTCATTAAACACATTTGGAACATAATCATCAACTTTCCATTCATTGGTTTCAAGTCACGAACTGAACGAGAGCGAGAGTTTGTTGTGCTGCGTTTGATTCACCATCATTCTTCATTCGACTAGTTCCCTTTTTAATCGGAACTTGCACGGAATCCAACGTGCACCAACGACGAAAATGAGTTAAAGATGGCGAGATTTCCCAACCGATTTTGATCTGAAGAAAATCTGAAATTAACTATGGAAATTCATTATTGTACATTTATTGTTGATAGATCTACATGCACTTGATATTTTCCTATTTTTTAGAAATTTCCTTTTTAAACATTTAACGGACATGCACATCGTTGGGAAATTCACTAAATTTAGAATCAGTTCACATAAATTACAAATAGAAATTGGTAGGTACAACAGTACTCCTGTTTCATAAAGATTATGCTGGATTTGTGATCTAGGGGAAGTGGAAGATGAACTACACTTCATGTTTGTATGCCCAAAGTATCAGTCTCTAAGGAACGTATATTTGGACGAAACATCCCAGCTTTGAAAAAAAAACCTTAACTCTCTATCTTTAAAAGACAAATTTACATTCTTATTAAGAAATGAAAATCATGAAATTATTAAAAGAACAGCTGAATATTGTTGTTCCTGCTACAATTCAAGGTTAAACCAGCTTAATAGTCCTGTGTGTTGTGCATTTCAATTCAATTGTGTATTTTGATAACGTTTGTTTATATAATTAGAACATTATGTTTGTCACTTAAAATGCCTATTTTACTTTACTGTTATACTAGTCCTTAGTTAATTGTATTGCTACTAATCAGAATCAAGCCTGTGTTACTTTATATATCTTATGTTCTGGTACATTGTACATCTGTTATTGTGAGATTTATATGCCCGAGAGGGCCCATGATTGAAATTAAAATTTATTCTTCAACTTCAATGTAATACTCTCCAACGCCATTAGGGCATTTACTGAAGACGGTTTAAAACTATGCAAAGTGTAGAGTGCTGAGTGCTTCATAAACAACGTAGCGTTCGCCAAAAAATTAACATGTATGTAGATCTACACTAAACAACCGGTCTGTCGCACTAGGCTCGGAAGACTGACAGTGGCCTAACTGCCGACTTGAAAGAGTCCAGGCTCGTGGATGTCACCACTGATGCTGGTAGAGAATTCCAGATTGTTATTGTCCGTGGAAAAAACGAATGTTGGTACGCATTACGCAGTCACTGAGCGGGTGTTATAAACTTTTGCGAGTTATGTCCTCTAGTTGATTGGATTATAGAACGGTCTGGTAGGTAGTAGGCTGGTACAGCGACAAGGCGATAAACAACCATGTAGAGTAGGATTAAGTCAGAGCATTGCCTACGCTGTTGTAAAGTCTGCCATTTGAGGTCATTGATGATTGTTGTAACCCTGTCTGGATTATATGGTTTATTAGCAACGAATATTACAGCATTGCGTTGGAGTTGTTCAAGTTGTTTTAATTCAGTAGTTTGTTTCTGAGTCGGGTTCCAAATTGGTGATGCATATTCCAATTTTGGTCTTACTTGCGTTTTGTATGCTCGTTCTTTAACTGATTTTGGACATTTGTTGATATTAGGTTTTAAAAACCTTTTTGAAGCTTTTTCCAGTAATATAATCAATATGTGCGTCATATTTCAGATTGTCATTCAGTTCAACGCCCAGGTAAGTATGATGATCTACAGTTTCCAAAGTTTCGCCATTCATTTTGTAATTATAACGTTTCTTAATGGATGCGTTCGATATGTTCATTATAGCACACTTTTTTACGCTGAACTCCATCTGGTCTCAGGGTATAAGGTCTTCCTAAAGGAGTCCCCTGGTCTCTAGGGTTGTTAGCTCTTCCTGAAGGAGTTCTCTGGTCTCCAGGGTGGTAAGGTCTTCCTGAAGGAGTTCCCTGGTCTCCAGGGTTGTAAGGTCTTCCTGAAGGAGTTACATGGTCTCCAGTGTTGTAAGGTCTTCCTGAAGGAGTTCCCTAGTATCCAGGATTGTAAGGTCTTCCTAAAGGAATTCCCTGGTCTTCAGGGTGGTAAAGTCTTCCTAAAGGAGTTACATGGTATCCAGTGTTGTCAGGTCTTCCTGAACGAGTCCCCTGGTCTCCAGGGTTGTAAGGTCTTCCTGAAGGAGTTCCATGGTCTCCATGGTTATTATGTCTTTCTGAAGGAGTTTCCATGGTCTTCAGTGTTGTCAGGTCTTCCTGAAGGAGTTCCCTGGTATCTAGGGTTATAAGGTCTTCCTGAAGGAGTTCCCTGGCCTCTAGGGTGGTAAGGTCTTCCTGAAGGAGTGCCCTGGTCTCTAGGATTGTAAGGTCTTACTGAAAGAGTTCCCTGGTCTCTAGGGTTGTAAGGTCTTCCTGAAGGAGTTCCCTGGTATCTAGGGTTGTAAGGTCTTCCTGAAGGAGTTCCCTGGTCTCCAGGGTGGTAAGGTCTTCCTGAAGGAGTTCCCTGGTCTCTAGGATTGTAAGGTCTTACTGAAGGAGTTCCCTGGTCTCCAGGGAAGTAAGGTCTTACTGAAGGAGTTCCCTGGTCTCTAAGGTTGTAAGCTCTTACTGAAGGAGTTCCCTGGTCTCTAGGGAGGTAAGGTCTTACTGAAGGAGTTCCCTGGTCTCTAGGGTTGTAAGGTCTTACTGAAGGAGTTCACTGGTCTCTAGGGAGGTAAGGTCTTACTGAAGGAGTTCACTGGTCTCCAGGGTGGTAAGGTCTAACTGAAGGAGTTCACTGGTCTCTAGGGTTATACGGTCTTCCTGAAGGATTTCCTTGGTCTCCAGGGTGGTAAGGTCTTACTGAAGGAGTTCCCTGGTCTCTAGGGTTATACGGTCTTCCTGAAGGAGTTCACTGGTCTCCAGGGTGGTAAGGTCTTACTGAAGGAGTTAACTGGTCTCTAGGGTTATACGGTCTTCCTGAAGGATTTCCTTGGTCTCCAGGGTGGTAAGGTCTTACTGAAGGAGTTCCCTGGTCTCTAGAGTTATACGGTCTTCCTGAAGGAGTTCACTGGTCTCCAGGGTGGTAAGGTCTTACTGAAGGAGTTAACTGGTCTCTAGGGTTATACGGTCTTACTGAAGGAGTTCCCTGGTCTCTATGGTTATACAGTCTTACTGAAGGAGTTCCCTGGTCTCTATGGTTATACAGTCTTACTGAAGGAGTTCCCTGGT
Organism: Spisula solida; assembly: GCA_947247005.1. Taxonomy (NCBI): domain Eukaryota; kingdom Metazoa; phylum Mollusca; class Bivalvia; order Venerida; family Mactridae; genus Spisula; species Spisula solida. The sequence goes on along the minus strand of OX365944.1, from coordinate 66,683,422 downwards.
CTCTAGGGTTATACGGTCTTACTGAAGGAGTTCACTGGTCTCTAGGGTTATACGGTCTTCCTGAAGAATTTCCCTGGTCTCCAGGGTGGTAAGGTCTTACTGAAGGAGTTCCCTGGTCTCTAGGGTTATACGGTCTTCCTGAAGGAGTTCCCTGGTCTCCAGGGTGGTAAGGTCTTACTGAAGGAGTTAACTTGTCTCTAGGGTTATAGGTCTTACTGAAGGAGTTCCCTGGTCTCTATGGTTATACGGTCTTACAGAAGGAGTTCCTTGGTCTCTAGGGTTATACGGTCTTACGGAAGGAGTTCACTGGTCTCTAGGGTTATACGGTCTTCCTGAAGGAGTTCCCTGGTCTCCAGGGTGGTAAGGTCTTACTGAAAGAGTTCCCTGGTCTCTAGGGTTGTAAGGTCTTACTGAAGGGGTGCCCTGGTCTCTAGGGTTGTAATGTCTTACTGAAGGAGTGCCCTGGTCTCTAGGGTTGTAAGGTCTTACTGAAGGAGTTCACTGGTCTCTAGGGAGGTAATGTCTTCCTGAAGGAGTGCCCCGGTCTCTAGGGTTGTAAGGTCTTACTGAAGGAGTTCCCTGGTCTCTAGGGTTGTAAGGTCTTACTTAAGGAGTTCCCTGGTCTCTAGGGTTGTAAGGTCTTCCTGAAGGAGTGCCCCGGTCTCTAGGGTTGTAAGGTCTTCCTCAAGGAGCTCGAGGTTTTCGTATTCCTGTCCTCCTGGCTGTGGATGACCTTGTATAGATGATGTACTTTATCCAGAAAAATATTTTAAGTCTTGCTCCTGATACCATAATGCTTCGTCTTCAGAAAATGACGATGTTGTAACCATTTGTCAATATAAGTTTTTGAAAAAATCAATATAACAGAAAGGCGTCAACCTGCTTGATCGAGGCGATTTCTTATGCCAGTTTGACTGTCTGAAAGGATGCCATTCTGGTCGAAGTTCTTCATTATGCTGCTGTGGATAAAGTGTTCTGAACAGTAATTCGCAGACAATAGAGATGAGTGATAGTTGTTGGTAGGTTGGTACATTTGTAGATGTTTGGTGTCTTTCTCACGTCTTGAAACTGGGTAGATCTACAACCACTGCTTCTCTCTAGGAACATGGGTATTATTTTACCAAAGCAGTTATGTAAAACGCAAAGTTAAGCACAAATTTAAATTCTTTGTAATTATTGAACAAATGCGCATTGGGACAAGCTTTTTAGCAATTTGTGATATGGAACTTCATTAATTGATATAACAGATCCCTTTACCTATGTAACCAGGGGGGATAAACACGTGACCATAATTTGAAACAAGATGGCGGCGTAGACGCGAATATTATCGTTTTGGGACTATTATTTCAAGGTGAGTACGGAATTAAAACATCTTACATATCCTATCATATGGTACTCAAAGCGCTCTTCCCAGCGGTGTATAACATGCTGGTCTGGTGTGTTTACTTTTTGAGAACATTAAGACCAAAATTTCGAGTCGAGCAAAAGAAGCCATGGTGTATTTCACGCTATTGATAAATGTTAGTGTTTTTGTGATCAAATCGCACTTTTGGGGAGTATTTAAAGCAACCACTTACAAGAAATAGTTTATAATGTATGTCAGCACAAGTCATTGGCTCATATACATGTATATCATATTTATGCGATTTATCAATTTTGAATGCGTTGGTGCCTCCCACGCCGAATGAAACGATGGTGCATTTCACGTCCAATCCAAAACAAAGAATGGTGAATTTCACGCTGACATGTATTTTATTACAGAAAGGAGTGTTATTTGCTCCTATTAATTGTATAAAGCATGCATCCTGACATCTCTTATTGTAGTTCACGAGTCGTATCTTATATACATGTACATGTAGTGCGCCGAAGATAACACTAGCATTTGTTGGCAAATAAAATGACAATTAAATGCATTTCTAAAGTCTTATTTTGATCGCTTTTGTGCATTACCACTTTAAAAAGGATATTTACTTCCAGACTATACTGAAGCTAGTGGCAAGTGTACCGTGCAGTGTTTATAAGTATTGTCATTTTCATTTGTAAACAAACATTGGGGGAAATCGCCCGATTGGTAATTATGATTGAAAAATTCCCGACCGGGCGGAAAAATGGTTAATTTATTTATACCTTAGAAGACTAACCTTGGCATAAAGATATTTGACCAAGCGATAATCTGAACGAATGTTTCATATCACATTGTTTATATCCAAGATAGTACCGTTCAAATTTCCTTTGAACTATCTTGATTCTGAGATATATAGCCTTAAAAACTGCCTTATTCGGCCAGTATAAATTCGTTGTATTAACTAGTCCGCTTTGGCAACTTTCTACTATTCAAAATATATTTGCTTATTAGTCTGGTTCCCGTTCCCCAATCTTACATTTCATTAGATTAGGTCCTTTACTGCGTAGGTTGTAAAGATCGGGAACCAGACTAATTTGCTTATCTGATCCGGACAGTGAACATAAAACACTTAATATATCTCAGAATATAGACAATGTAAAATAGTTCTGAACAGTAGGGTTTCAGACAAACCTTTTGTGCTACGAAATATGAAATCAGATCGTCTTCATGTCAAATATCTATATACACTGGTTAGATTTTCATAAGTGGGCGTTTCTATTGTCCGATCAGGCAATTTACTGAGCAATTTCCCGATCGGACAAGTAGTTAAGGGAATCCCCGAATTTCCCGATCGGGCAATTTCCTCCACTGACAAAGGCTAAGGTTTTCATGTTACTTAAATCTAACCCTTTGAACACATTCTTTTCTTCTAGGATGGTGCGTGAACGAAGATACAAAGACCTCGTCGCCGAAAATCTTGCTGCAGCACACCAGCAGTTAAAGACTTTCAGATCGTTTACTGATAATTGATTATACAACCTTGTCATACGAGAAATAAACAAATACAATATGACGATGATTTCGTTTATTAAACATTACTGAACAATGAACAACACATTTGAGTAATCAAAATTTATCAATCACAGGAAAGTATAACATATAGCATCAGCAAAATAGAAAGTCTCCACGTTTAATGTTTCTATAATTTTTTATGACAATGCTTAATGAAGAAATATGCAAGTAGAAACATTGTGGCTATTGATCTGCTGAAACTATTAAAGAATTCCATACAAAGCGCAACGCTGTAATTCTGAACACGACGGGGAATAACTCGTTTTGTTCAAAAAGCACTCTGCTTATCAAAACAATATACTCAATGACAGTTGAACTGTTTTCTGGCTATAAACATCAATAGAAGGTACTATTGTTAAGGAAATCAATATTGATATCAACAATGTCTGAAGCATTTTGATGCAAATTGAGTCAAACTTTGGTATTTTTCAAATTACCTCCCTTCGAATTAAAATAAGAGCATATTTACCGTTGCGATTGTGATCAACTCTTAGCACAAATTGTTGATTTCAGCAATGGAATGTGTCAATTAAAAAAACAATATAATGTTCGTTGATCAATGGTGGAAATTGACCGATCGGGCAATTCTGTGATTATCCTGATTATTTGCCCGATCGTGAAATTCTGCTCGAAAAAATGCCTGATCGGGAAATAAAATGGTCAATTGATACATACCTCAGAAGAACTGACCTGTGCATAATGATATTATACCCAAACGATTATCTAAACACATGTTTCATATCACAAAGGGTATAACTTTTTTATCTAAGATACCGTCGTTCAAACATATCCAACTATTTGTCCCATTTGTATTCGCACATGTGACAATTTTTTTACCATTGGAAGGCATGGGGACTCCACGTAAAATTGTCCATATGATAATAACTATTTGAGATATTTCTTATGTGCAAACATATTTTGTAGTTTGATATGTCTACAATATAATGCACTAAATTTCATAGTTGTATCTTTATGGGATCAACCCCCTTTTTAAAGGTTTTTAACATGACTATCACTCACATTGAACAAAGAAGGAAATGAACGGATTTGATATCAAACTTGGTTACTTTCTTGTCCGTAGTTCTTTTATTTCTCGGGGAATATATTTTGTGCGAACTTGATTAATAGTTTAATTTCTTCCCGTCAGATTGGTGTTTTGATATAAGAAATGTGATAATTAGATCTGCCCCCTTTTTACGGTTTTTTAAAACAGGTATCATTCATACTTTGACAACATTATTTTATTACACTTGTCAATAAATCGTCTGACATTGTCAGACATGTTCATTCCATACCTGTGTTTGTACTTTACTTTTCATTGTTTCCAACCAGGTATGTGTATTTCACTACGACGCAAATGAACTGCATTGACAGGGGAGCACAAATATAAAACAATAATTTATAAGTGCATACATTATAAAGTAGTTTATATTTAGTGTGGGATTAACTTAGTGTATTATAACTTTGTTATATATATTATCGACTGGGTCGATAATGTATACTTATTGTAATTACTTATCTTTGACTCATTTTGGGCACAGTCAAAACTTTAGTATGAGAACCCGCCTGCTCGAGAACGTCAACAAACTTCTCAGCGCTATTAGGCCAAGTTTAATTACTTCTTTTCCACAATCCACCCCACCACCACCATGTTAATACATCATGATGTACATGTATTTTGGTTTTATTTATTTGAATAAGTTTTTGTTGTATATGTGGACTTTGCTGTGTCCACTTTACGTCATAGTTTATACTTTGACAACATTATTTTATTACACTTGTCAATAAATCGTCAGACATTGTCAGACATGTTCATTCCTTGCTGTGTCCAACTTTACGTCATAGTTTATACTTTGACAACATTATTTTATTACACTTGTCAATAAATCGTCTGACATTGTCAGACATGTTCATTCCATACCTGTGTTTGTACTGTACTTTTCATTGTTTCCAACCAGGTATGTGTATTTCACTACGACGCAAATGAACTGCATTGACAGGGGAGCACAAATATAAAAAAGTAATACACATATTTAATTTGCACATTGTTAATTGTTTTATGACGCGCCCCGCTGCGATTGTCACAGCATGTGGGGTAATAAAAGTGGTACATTCGCGTGAAGGGTTATAACAGCTTTATTTCTATAACCGCTATATTTCCTGTATACATACTTTATTATGATTTTAGAGATTTGAAACTTTGACTTTATTGCCGATTTGGAAAGTAATACATGCATTAAAATAATTAAAGTGAAATGTCATAAGCTCACGCATAATTTAAAATCATAATAATCGAACAGGTGAGACATAAAAATGAAGAATCATGTCATTCCTATGACACTTGTTAAATAAACTGGGTAATTGACACGTTGTACCACCTAATTGAATATATACGAATTGTAAAATTAAAATTAAACGTCAAAAAGGTGAGAAAAAATCCGTTTAGACAATGTGATACTGTACACCTTTCCTCATATCATGTTGTTATAAAATGTTTCGCATGTAGTTCTCATCCAGTACAGGAAAGAGCTATATAATAGAAACACAAATTTGAAATACCGATATCGCACGACTTGCTTGCGGAAATTGATATTCATGTATTCAAAGCAAGAACCTTGTAATATAGTCTTGCATGAAGGTCAGTTTCAGGTCAAAAAAGCCAAACTACATTTTGTGATAACTTGAAAATGATTATATGACTTTGTTGGTTATATGATTGATGTTATGATTTGATTAAAACAATGAAAACTGATTTAGTATTTGTTTAACATTTCAACTCTTCATAACTTTGAAAGCACTTGTCCAACATAAATAAGTTGAACAAATGTTTCATCTCGATATCTTGAAAAAATAAAATATTTGTGACAATTAGAGGGAAAATTTGAGTTTTGTCGGGTCCGCAAGCGCGCGAATATTCTCCTATTTAATTCAAGAAAAAAACGCTCTATTTCACGAACTTAAAATTGTCATAATTTTTTAATTTTTCAAGATATGAAAAAAACCAGTTCCATAATTGTATGGTCTATGGCTCGAAGATGCAACTGAACAACCAACCGTACAACATACTTGGAAAATCAGCAGTGGTTGCTAAATTTCATTTAAACTGTACTTTGTGATATTGCACACATACTCAAGCATTGTACAGTTACTAGTAACCGTTTATTTTTTATCATCCATCGAATATGCATGATAATAAGTATACATATCGTGACATGTATTGCGGTTACTATTATAACAAATGCATAATTGTTAGATTCCTCACACATGATCAACGAATTCAGAATGATACCATGGAAGCATTTAAATGTTCCTGATGATACCTACCTTATGAACAAAAGTTCATAATGACAGAGATATGCCCATAAAAAAGATCCTGGTATGCATCATATACAAAATGTCAAAAATACCAAAGTGTAACTGAACGCACAAAACCCCTCCAGCAAATGGTATACATTAATTTATACTCTCCGACAACCCGCTGAGTTAGCATAGCGCGATTACGCAATCGAGATAAGATCGATCAGATTAAAACCGGTATAACACCAGTCAAGGGAAGGTAACTGTGGTCGACTTGAAAACACATTCAATACAAATGGGACAAATAGTTGGATATGTTTCCCTTCAATTGTCTAGATTATGATATTTCTAGCCTTAAAAACTACCAATTTTGCCGGTCAAAATTCATTGGGTTCACTTGTCCGTTTTTTGCAACTTACCACTATTCAAAATGTATTTACTTGCACGATCGGGTAATTAAAATTGCCAAAACGGGAAAGTGAACAAAAACACACACAAAACTCGGAATCTAGACAATGTAAAATAATTATGAACGGTAGGATTTTAGATACATGAGCAATCAGATCTTTTCCATGCCAAATATCCTTATGTACAGGTTAGTTTTTTTTAAAACGGTGGGCGTTTCTATTGACCGATCAGGCAATTTTTGGAGCAAAATTTCCCGTAGTGGCAAATTGTTAGGGAATCCCCGAATTGCCCAATCGGGTAATTTCCTCCACGGTTTAAATTGCATATAAATACATTTGTAGTATGATACCTTTATCACAGTCCTGCCATAATAAAATCATGCGAAAGCCTGAGATTTTAGCAAACATTTAATTCAAGCAGGCGATGATGACAAATTCAATATTCTGCGCTTAGCGCGAACCGCCTAATTCATGCTGCTTAGCGCGCGAACCGCCTAATTCAAGTCTCTTAGCGGGCGAACCGCCTAATTATAACCAATCAAGCATTCAAATGCCCTAAAAATACATTTATTAAATTTTAATTAGATAAAGCAATACAAACTTATTGTTCTGTAATATAAAGGTCCTAGATTTTTGGTACAATGTACATGTAGGCTTGTCTAGGCAAAATTAAAAAATATGCAATTTCCTAAATTCTAATTAATGAATTAGCAAAATATATTTTACTGACGTGAACAAAGATCGACAAGTACACTGTATTTTAATCATTTTCGATAATAGACACCTATAATACAATCAGAGTTAGGAAAAAAAATCAAATTAATAATATAAAAATGCGGAAAAAGCATGTCAGTAGAAGACCGACTTTAAAACCATCTGTGTCAAAAAGTCGTTTTATACATGTTTATGGAAAATAAAAGCGTCCAAGTGAGCCAGATCGAGTCTATTATTATTCAAACTGAATCATATTTGGAAACAACAGGAGGTAGTACATTTTATGACACGTGCTTCCTGTTAATTGCTTTGTCACCAATTATACCGACTCGCAATATACACCATCGTTATGAAAACGGTATACACTGTTGTTGAGAACCATGAACGCTTTGATTTTATCAAGAATGCCGGTAAATTGGACATCAAAGCCGGTAAGCCTGTAATCACATCAGATTGCCGGTAATTACCGGCTCAATGCCTGAGAAATGGCAGGCCTGTTATCATAAGACACGTGTATATTGCGACAAACCAAAGGAACATTGTTACGAACATAACATATTAGCACAAACCAGTCTCTATGCAAACACTGTGTTATAGATTAAGTAGTTTGACCTATCAAAAATAAAATGAATATTAACATGGCAATATCGGTGCACATTTATCGATACTTCTACGTTCAGTTCTGTATGCTTGACATAATTTCACGTTACTTAAATACTATCTATGAATAATCAATACAAGACTTGACAAACCAGTTTTCCTGGACTGTATTCTAAACAGTACCAACTTAATATTTTAAAATGAGCCGGGTTCTTCTCCACGCGCACAAGAAACACGGATGAGGCGTCTGTGGCGTCTCTCGTGATCTCGAAGACCCGATATGCTTCTTAAGACCTTCCCACACGCGCTTTATAGTCTTGCTGTTCTCATGTCTTCAATCATATCTAAGGAAATGAGATATTGTTAGTTAGATAACGTATAATACTGGTACATGCTTATATTGCATACAAATGGTATACTAGAACAAGTACTAACACTGTAAGTACAGTAACATACTAATACAGTTCCGGTTTATTATTCATGCATCAGTTTCAAAACATGCAGGTCTGTTGTGCAATCCATTTGCCATATCCAAATAACAAACAAACAAACGTTCTTAGACTAATACCTTTGTTCTAACAGAATAAAAAAACATTGCAAGAGAAACCAATTACATGTATGCGAAATTGTGCTGAATTATTACATGTGTATCTCAAAATAACGTGAAATGCACCATCGCTTTATTCGGCGTGGGATGCACCAATTCATGCAAAATTTGTAAATGTCGTAAATATGACATATATGAGCCAATGACCTGTGCTGACATACGTTATAAACTATTTCTAGTAAGTAGTTGCTTTAAATACTCCACAAAAGTGCGATTTTGTCACAAAAACACCCCTGATACCCCTTTCCCAAATCAGCCTGAATGTCAGGCATGGTGGATAGTGGCATTTCTGTGAAGTTTTATTCTCGTTCAATAAATTGGCCCGCGCTGTTGGTCGGGTCACTTTGTAGAAATCCGTTGGCATTCTTTAGTTGCGCGTCTCCATCGGATTCTTGTCTCCTAGCTCTTGACATACATGGCCATGGGAACACTGGGAGGTGGGGAACACTGGGAGGTGGTACATTGTATGACACCTGCCGCTTATCACCAATCGATACAAAAGAAATTGGTTCTTTTAACAATAATTTTAATTAAAATTATTAAGTATTTATTGTGTATATAGGCCTACATGATGATTATAAGAATCCATCATGAGTCTCTATGTAGGATAAGGGTATCTCACCCGAGGGGTCGGATTTTAACCAGGGACGAGGCTTGCCGAGTTCCTGGTTAAAATTCCGACCCCGAGGGTGAGATATCCTTATCCTACATCGACTGTCTCATGATGGATTATTTTTCTCCGACGTAATTTGAACAAATTAGAATTTATAACAATATTTAGCGTTCATGGCGTCAACATGACGTCATCATAACGTGACGTTTGCCGTACGTTCTTATTCAAAACAATCATTAATAATAACGTAAATAAAGCGTACACAATTATGTTATTCTCAAGAATAAGCTTTTAAATGGTTTAGAGCCTATTGGTATTCGTATTCATTAGCTTTATATCGCCATTATCACGTAAATCCCGAAACAAAGGTCGGAATGGAATCACGCGCTTGGTCTCTCATGTAAGATAGATGTTGCTAATGGAAGATAGGAGTTTCTTACATGAGCTGAAAACCTATCTTACACCGGTTAAAGTGGGAGAAGTAGATTATCTATAGTATATATAAAAAAAGTCAGTTTTGTGAATTGCCTGTAAGCTTGTACTGGAACAAAATTTCCTATAATTACAGGCGCAATGCCTGGGAAATGGCAGACCTGAGTCATGTATACGTCAAGAAATGCTTGTAAGTTATTTCCAGCAATCAAAAAGCTGAATGCCCTAGCTGAATGACCCAGTTTCCACAGTAAAATGACTATTATGCCTATTTTTAGCTGTCATAAATCTAAAACCAAGAAGTGTCCAACAAGAAAAAAGAGGAACATAGAGGTCAACGTAAAATCCTAAGGCAGTGTAACTTTTTACCGAACAGACCAAAATTCTTATCAAGTGACGGTCTTGGCGAAATAGAGCGAGAATATGTTCTTGACCAACACCACCGGTGTAACCAAGCGACCCAACTCGTCCTTCTGTACGACCTTTCACGATGGCAGCGAGAAGAGTATCTAAGACAGTCGTCGACTGGGTTGCTCTTTCTGAGAAAGTTCCTGCCAGGCAGAAGAATGCATTCAGAATTTTAAAAGCCGATACTGACAAATATATAGCCAAGTAAGTCATTTGACTTGACCATACGTAAGTTTTAGAAAACCTTCAACCTCACGCGTCCTTCGCTTTTTCGAACCCGTTTTGGCGTTTTACTTTTATTATAATTTACTTAAATCTTGATCAGCATTTATTGATGACTAATTTAATTATCATTTTTTCTGAACGAATGCGCTATTGACGGTATAGACATTGAAGAAATCTAGGTTTATCAGTCTCTTATTATGCACCAGTCAATATTATGCCCGCCCAGGTGAGCGGCGGGGATACAGTGGGAATTAGACAGACAAATCTTTCCGACAGGCGGGAATTAGACAACCTAATCGACTCCGAGTCCCGGGGAATAGACTTTGGTCCGGGAATTTCTACACCGCGACAGTGATTTTTTTGGGCTATTTTTGGGGCCGAATACAGGCCCCTTCCCCTAGCAAAATAACCTCCATTTTTCCCAAAAAATCTTAATTTTTTCCCAAAAAGTATGCATATTTTCCCCCTTTTGTGCTCGCAGGTTTCAAAGCAACAACAGTATACATGTAGCTGTTTTAAAGTCAAAACAATATATTTTCTAACTTGCACAGGTCGTTGCCTCATATGACCAGTGTGTTATCAGTAGAAAATGCTAAATATGGCCACTTTTAACCCAAACTAACTTTTTTAATAATTCCCAATTTCGCGAATTGTCGCGCTAAAATTTCTCAATTTTAAAGGCACAGGCCGCTCAATTTTCTTCAAGAAAAATCACTGCGCGAAAGACGACAGTGATAACCTCGGAGGTCCTCATTCCGTGATAGTCGGGATTCCGGTGATATCTCATTTCTCGCGAGTTTTGATGACGTCATAATCGTGCTCCTCGGTAAATATCAACAAAAGCATTTTGCAAATGGTAGACGAAAATAAAGGCTTAAATTGCATCTAAAATGGTAAAAGGCATACAAATGCACTCACATGCTTAAAATACATTTTCTATAAGTTTTCAATACATGGTCACTTCAGTGCTCCAATTTTGCCACAAAACTTACATATACAATTGTGTCAATTCGTCTGCAAGGTAACCGGATGTTTGATTGACATTTTCAGACCAGAGGTAAAGAAATATACACAAAATCTTGTACGATTTACCTCCCTTGGCAGAATGTCACCGGAATGAGGAACATCTAAAAAATGGCTGTCAATTTTGACTGCATTGCTTATTTTATGTCAATCATTCGTGAATATTATTGCAACCACGATAAAAGATGATGCAATATGTTGGAAAAGGATAATTCTATTAAAGTATGTGTAGTTTCTTGCAGAATTTGTTCGTTTTTTTGTGCAATTTTTCGCAAATCGATGCTTATCCCACCGGAATGAGGACCTTCGAGGCTACTTTTATTCGTGTTTTTATTAAATTACCCGGAAGAAAAACTATGCCCCACGGTGGGGATATAGACAGTAACATTGTCTCCAGGGTGAGAATTTAGACATCAAAAAATTGAAAATGTCTAATTCCACCAGGTCGCCCGCCGCTCCCCCAGGCGGGTAAAATATTGTCTGGTGCATTTCTGTCTATTGCCTATTCTGCGCTTGCAGCCCATTAATCCCGATGCTTTCACACACAACCGCACTGTCTGACAGCAAAACGAGAAGTCCACAACCACGCAGACCCAACTTCCCAAAACCTGCCAAATCCCGGGGCCTTCCGCACTCGATAAAACCCGTACTGTACACGGACCGGAATCCCAGAATCACTACAACTTCATAGGATCAAACCCGTTTTCCGGAAAATCGTGAACTGCCAATTATCAACCTACAAACTGGCCCTGCGTTCAACGAAAGTTATGTGACGATATGTTAAATAATCACTAAATTTGTCGCTTAAACATTTGTTGAATGCTCTGGTTGGTACAAACAATTTGAACTTGTAAAAATCCTGTTTTTTCCGTTCTCCGATCGAAATTTGTAGGGTTTCACAGGTTTTACTAATAACATTATTTTGTTTGCCTCTGTCCGCCATTTTGTTACGATACAACAATTTAGGCACACCACCTCGGTTTATGGTCAGCCAAATTTTGCTTTCGTGGTTAACCTGTTTTTGTAACATATCATTCAAAGAATAACAGGTACGAAACGTGACATGACAAAATATATCTGACCTTCGTTGAACGCAGGGCAGAATTTTCATTTCAAGCTGGGTGTGAAACACTGAAAAGCTTTTCAGAAATCTTGTTGCACCGGCCCATGTTGCCCCGACTAAGATTTGTACCAGGGACCTCTTGATCCATTGAGTGTTGCCTACTTACCACTGTGCCATAGAAGATCAAATCATGCAGAGACTTCAGCGAGTTTGTGGTGTGTTGCCTAAGCAAAGCGGTACTGATTGCTTGATAGTATTAAAAAAAGTATTAAATTAATGGTTTTTTCTCGTACTTGAATATATTATTATCAGTCACTGTATTGTATTAATATGTAACCTGCACTTTTGGATTACAGAGTATCAGAACTACCAGAGGCTCTACCTGAGATTGATTTCGCTTCTTACACAAAGCGTATAAGCAATGCTGCTCTTGTCACAGAGTTCGAAAAATTGGTATGTATTTATGAAAAGGCTTTGCCTAATGTTTTACTGAGCACTGTCTAGTCCATTGGACAAAGTTTGCAGCCAAATATCTTTATTGGATTGTTAAACAGAACATTAATTTTAGAATGCTTAAAAAAGCTGAGTTTCCAAAAATGAATTCATAAATTTCGAGAATGGATTAGAATTTAAAATGAAAAAAAAAATTCAATAGTCATCCAACATTGAATCTTGAAAGCTAGACAGTAGCATCCAGATAGTTTAGTTCTCTGACCTTTGTCTCCCACATATACGGGTAGTTGGGGAGACATATTGATTTTGTACTGGACAGCATGTGTGGATGAATGTCACAAAATTTGTCCCTGCTTGTTCTTCTTTACCATCAATTGGTCTGATTTTGCATGAATACTTGGTACCAAGTCTTTGATTTAATACACTTGCCAAATGCTCAGGGCAAGTAGCCCACAAGTAAATGTTTGCTCTGGCAAGTAAAAAAGGACCGCAACATCCCGAGCGGGCAATTGGAAGATTCAGGTGTATTGGTGTAAAAAAAGGAAATACCGTCAATACTTGATAAATTACTCTCTTCCAGGGAATATGTGTTCAATTGTTTCTCTTTTCCATCATAGCACATTATCGAAATAGTCATTTATAGCATGGCTTGAACAATACTGCCTTTTTTGAGGCATCTTAATTGGTTTCCGACATGTGATTTTTCCAGTCAGCTTGTCTGTACGGGCATGTGGTCTGAAAAAATTCAGATGAAGACTGTTGTCATAAATTTAAATTGGATGACTTTTTTCCAGAGTTATGACCCATTGTGGGAGACATGTTTTGTGTCAAAAACCATTCAGGTTGATAATTAATTCCAGAAGATTAGGTAAGCTCAGCTACCTTTCAGTATTTTATAATGAATTTATGGATAAAGTAGATTTTGTGTATACTACTAGCATAGTGAATGTCATTGTATATTTCAGTACAAAGCTTTGGAAATACCTTACCCAAAGGATACAGCAAATACACTAGCATCTGTGAAAGCTACTGAGAAAGTAGAGGTACTGTAAATCTAGTGTCCTTACTTATCCCATTGTTCTTAGGGTGTCTTCTTTACAGTCACTAATTAATGGCCAAAATTTAATGAACAGCCTTAATTTTTTCGCTCACCTGCCACAAAGTGGCAAGGTGAGCTTTTGTGATTGTTTTTTGTCCGTCGTCCATCTGTCAGTCTGTTAGACTTTTCACCGTTAACATTCTAGCACTTTCAATTTTGCTTTGATCTTCATATATCCTGGGTCATATTTCCTGTCTTGTAATTGTATTCCAGGGTTGTTATGGGGGTGAATAAACAAGACGAATACAGATGCTGTGTTTCTACTATAATAATGTTCCAACTTCTTATCTATGTACAGTATATAGATCTATTGATGAATATGTTTCATCTATTTCAGTTCATATTCATATCATAAGTCATTGCATTTCATAAGCCCTGAAACAAACAATAAAGAGCATTAAGTATAATGGTAACAAGTAATTATAACATCTGTATAATTACTTTGTTATACGATATGTTAAGCTAAGAATCCTGTGATCATCGGCCTTTAATATAATATACATTAATCAAGGAATCAGTTAAGAACATACATGATATACAAACAAGACAAACAATGACAAACAACAAAGATACAATTATAACATCTATATCACACACATAGTTACATACCAATTATGGATCGGGTCTTCAACGACTCACAATAACACACTCCATGTCACTCTCACTGTGATGGATTACTGTAAATGGTTAGAGAACATTGTTAGCAAATAGAAGTATTTACAGATTAATACTTTTTACCAATCACCATTCTATTACTTTACAACAACATGACAGCCATCTTGAATTTCAAGGGCCAACACACCCATTTACACATTTCTTAGTATTAATAATTACAATTAAAGTAAAGCTCCTTTAAGATACAGGTCTCTATGAATATACAAGAATATCAGACATAAGAATATAATATAATGAAGAATAAGATCAAACCTTTATTCCACTATAATTCATAGTACAACAACAACAAACTTCAACTTCTCAAACAACCTTCTTTCTCCAGAAGCTAACTTGGACTGACAATGAATATCAGTCATGTGACACGAAATTAAGGGATTAACACAAGAGAACATAACACAGTCAAACTGGTTCTTCATTACACAAAAACAAGGGAGTTAATCCATACCTCCTTAGGTTAAAAACAACCACTGAGCACAGGTCAAACACCACTAAAAGTGAAATACTAAAACCATATATCAACCGGTTACATTCATCAAACTTGGTCAGTAGTTGTACCTCAATGAAATCTAGGTCAAGTTTGAAGTTGGGTCATGTGGGGTCAAAAACTAGGTGAATTGGTCAAATAATAGGAAAACCTTGTTAACACTCTGGAGGTCACATTTTTGCTTTGATCTTCATGAAGTTTGGTCAAAATGTTTATCTTGATGACCTTTAGGGCAAGTTCGAAGTCGGGTCATATGGGATCAAAAACTAGGTCACTATAACAAATAATAGAAAAAATTATAAAACACCATAGAGGCCATGTTTAGCAGGTGAGCGCCACAGGATCTATGATCCTCTTGTTCTTTAATTATCTTGCTAAATGTGCCTGGAGGGAAAATGTAAAATTGGCAAAAAACACACTAATGGCCATAACAAATGATACTTGTGCTGAAACCTGTGTGACATGATACAATTATATGGTATATGCATTTAAATGCCCTTTTTCCTTATCAAAAAATAATTCCCATTTCACATATTATGAAATATCCTGATATGGGTATTGACTTACAAATACACTGATCTGTATATGATATACAAATCAGGAGGATACACAAATAAGGTGATACAATATACCTGATTATGCTATCTGAGGTCGAGGATCAGGTTAAAATCTCCATTCTATAAAAATGTAACTGTTCCTTTCTATTTTGTGAAATTGTATTTAAAATAATTTACCTGTGAACTTGGAAAAGCCCTTTAATTCATTCGTCCTGACTGATGTTCCTTGGTGAGTAGAATTTGACGCCTGATTGATTCTTGCATTTTGTAAAAGGCGACTAAATGAAAAAGCTAGTTCCTTATCTTAAATTTATGTAAATAAGTTTTGGAACTGGAATCATTTTTGTGTTACCTAGGGATAGAATCAGGCATTAGGGTCCCTACAGTACTTGTCTCATTTAGACACATGGATCTCATGAAGGATTAAGACGTTTCTTCATTTTATATTTTTCACATTTAGCTATTGATACTCACCTTGCCAAATAACCCTAGCTTTAGATTGACCTCGAAGCATCATCAAATAAATAAATAGCATAAATAATTGAGTTTACGCGATTTACTAAATTTTTTTTTCACAGATGCAAAAGAAGGATGCCTTTATTGCTGAAAATCAGGTTCGCTGCAAGGATCTTCAAGTAGTAGTGAGTACTTTCATTTCAAAATTACACCAGTTAAAAACATTTTTTTATAGAATCAGTGAAAATGTTTTTTAAGATTTCAAATTCTTTCCACTTAGTCTGTGGAAAAGACAGAAGTTACAACTTTGGTGTACTGGGATTTTCACATCATTATACCCCACAGTAAAAAAACTTGTGTGTTGAACTCCTCACAAACTGTTTGGTGAAATTTCTTCAAACTTTTACAGACTAATAATCTCAATGTATAGATGACCATTAAGGATGGAATTTCTGCTGCTTTAATTTTTACAAGAATTATGGCCCTTTAGTACTTTTACTAAACTACTCAAAATTAGATAATGGTCAAGAAATTTTCCATTTGAATAGTTGGCACATTTAATAAGATTGACTGATAGAGTTTTCAGAAACATAATCATGATAATGGTTCATCTGCATATTGCGAATAAATAAAGATTGCTTCAAAATTGAATGTCTAAGTACTGATAAGCCCAACCCCATTAAAATGTTTGTGTTGCATTCAAGCTTCTGTAATAATGGAATGCAGTCCTTTTCTGGCATTTTGGGTCTTACCGGATATGCAAATAAAAACGGGACAAAAAGAAACATAGCTCTTATTCAGGTACTGAACCTTACTTATTTTCCAGTAACCTATATGAAGATTGTGTACCAGTCTATCGTCAGGATACTGTATGTATATGTGTTAGGTGTCTGTGGAGTCATGGGTTAAACTCATTATATTTCTTTCAGCTTGATGCCATTGACAGCGTACCTCCTCCAGAAAAAATGACGAGGCAAATGTTTAACCACTATTTCCCAGAGGCCGCTATCAATCCCAACAGAGAGAATCCAGGTTTCTACAACCAGAGCTTGAGAGAGTGCCAGATCGATGGAAAGGAAATGTACTTAAACACACGACACGATAGAAAGTAAGCATTTCATTTTAACTTTAAATGTCAAACAGCTAAAGTTTAAGCAAATTTTGTACTACCTTATACAATCATTTCTTTCATTACTTCTTCAGATGCAAACAAAATTAACCTAAATTCAATTCAAGTCCATAATGATAATATTGTAAGATTAGGCGTTATGTACTGTACTGTAAAATCATTAAATTTCAATGGGACAAAATTTCGTGTTGGTGAAAAAGACAATTTCGTGGGGACATAATTTCAAGGATTTCAGATTCCATGATAAATGGCAAGGTTAAAATTCATACAAATTATCAGAAATCATTCCTTTGGGCCATCATTGAAAATTAGGTAGTGTCAAGCCCTGTCCAGTTTCTATGTTATGAATAGTATTATAAAGCTGTCATAAACAAACTACTATTTTTGTCCTGCAGGAATATTTACCTCAAAGAAGATAGTGAAGAAGAATTACGTAGGGAATACGAAGAGCAGAAGTTGGAGAAAGCCAAGCAGATTGCGGCACAAGAGAAGGCTGCGAAAAAACTCGAGGAATAAATAGATGTTCATTGTAATTGTATTGACATAAATAACATCTAATCTTCATGTAAACTTAAAGTGTGTGTAAAAGGACAGATTTATGTGGTACCCACCAAATGGAGGGACACTTAGTTTGTTACATTGTATTTGAAAAAAAGGTGATACTTACAGAAAAAATTAAATTCATTAATAACTGACAAAATTGTTATGATACTTGGTGAATAAATTATGTATGTATAGTTTGGAGTTCTTTCATCTTGATGGCTTGTTGTGGAGAGATGTATGTATTAAGGAGGCCAAATGTGAACACTGTCAACACACTGATCAATTATCACTGTTTAACCCTTTATTCCATGGACAATATTATCACGTATAGGAGTATATTTGAAGAAAAGTCCGAGCTATTGATGCGACGGGATCGTCTGCATGTGCATTGGTGGAGTTTATTGTCAGTCATTTTCTCAAAGACTATCAAAGGTATCTACTTGAAACTGAGCATAGTTATTCACCATCACAAGGGGAGTCCATACTGACAAAGCTGGTAACCCTGTGACCAACATTTTATGAGTTATCTGCCCTGGTTATTCTTAGAACTTTCACTCACAGATGAGCAAGAGTGCTATTAAGTATGAGAATGTTGAGCGTCCAGCACTCGTAGGTGGTGCTCTTGTTTTTGTATATGTCAATCTGTTGGTAGACCAAATGGTTCCTGTTCAGTAATGCTTGGATCCTCTTACTATGTATGGAGGTTGATTAGCAACAGCAGATAGCACCTATTGATTTCAAGGTCATTTTGTCGAAAGTGTCATGACTTTGAACATAAATGACTGATTGACAACCATGGAGCAAACATGCTTTATAAACATCTCTTGTACAATGAACCAGAGTAGGTGGTGGCTGTATACAGATTCTGGACACAACATAAGTTACAGGTAATATTTAAATACCCACTGGGGAGGTCAAGCACTTTATTAAATTCATTGAATTAAGACAATTGGTCAGAATTTGACTGTCGATTTTCAATCGCAGAAAGCTATAGACGAAGCAGGTAGCCTGTGATTTATTACATGAATAGTCATGATTTAACGATAATCGATTATCTCGACCAGCAATGACGTATATTGTCATTCATAATACATACATTACTTACCTTCATGACACTACTCTCCAAAAACTACACAAGATGTTGATCTGTTTTTATATCCCCACCGATGTGGGAGGTATATTTCAATTGGGGTACATGAAGAAATGCACATGTTACATTTTCTCCATAGGGTTTAATGTTAAACTGGTCGTTTTGATAAGTCTGCCATTTTCTGCCAGTACTACGTATATCAGTCATTTGTTTGTTTACATGAGCCAAGGTGTCTCTGCTTTAGGTCTTAAACTGTATTCACATGTGACTTTGATTTGAATTTTTATGCCCCCGTATCGATAGATAGGGAGGCATATAGTGATTCACCTGTCCGTTCGTCTGTCTGTTCGTTCGTCCATCCCAATTCTTGTCTGTGCTATTTCTCAAGAACCACTGCTCAGATTTTAACAAAACTTCATGGATAGCTTCACTACCAAGTGGAGATGCGCATATTGTCAGCACGTTCCGGTTCGCTGATTATTAACACAGTTATGCCCCTTGGAAGATTTGCACAATAACTATATACTAAATTCTTGTCCGGGCTATTTCTCAAGAACCACTGCTCAGATTTTAATAAAACATGGATAGCTTCACTGCCAAGTGGAGATGCGCATATCGTCAGCACGGACCTGTTCGCTGATTATTAACACAGTTATGCCCCTTGGAAGATTTGCACTATAACTATATACTAAATTCTTGTCCGGGCTATTTCTCAAGAACCACTGCTCTGATTTTAACAAAACTCCATGGATAGCTTCACTACCAAGTGGAGATGCGCATATCATCAGCATGTTCGGGTTCGCTGATTATTCACAAAGTTATGCCCCTTGGAAGATTGCACTATAACTATATACTAAATTCTTGTCCGCAATATTTCTCAAGAACCACTGCTAAGATTTTAACGAAACTTCATCGATAGCTTCACTACCAAGTGGAGATGAGCATATCATCGACAAGTTCCGGTTCGCTGATAATTCACACAGTTATGCCCCTTGGAAGATATCCAATATTTTTCGTTCTCAGTTCGAAATATCTACCAATGAACGGGTTTTACCATTCACATTCTGATGTTGTATATGAACACTCTCCACACGCCTGTATCACATAACCCCATTTTGACCTTGACCTAATTTTGGACTAAGACTTATTGAAGGGCCAAATTCTTGCTTGGTTAACCCAAATTGACCGTTTCTTCTAGCATCATTATGGCTTTCTACAAAGCTTTAATACTTGCCTGGATGTTGTATATGAATACTCTCCACACGCCTATATCACCTTACCTCATTTTGACCTTCACATTGACCTAATTTTGGACTAAGACTTATTAAGGGTCCAATTTTTGTTAACCCAAATTTCGTCTTACATCAAGGTGTTGTCTTCAAAATTGACATACTTGTTTACCTTCATAAGCCCCTTATACATGTACTGACAAAACCATGTAACCCTATTTAATATCTTAACATAATTATGGCCCCTGATTGACGTTTTTATGGACAAGGCTTCCACGGGGGCATAAGCGTTTATTAAACGCAGTCTTGTTTTTTAAACAAGTTGTTAAAATAGCATTTTCCGAGAAATAATGCATTCAGCAATTTCTTAGAATACTTCGGTGAAAAGGTAAAGACTGCTGAAACAACATTAATGTGTTAACAATCATAACACACCAAATTCATCGTTCTGCGTGGCCCTGATATAGACTTACGTTGTACATGTAACTTATGCAGGATTTCCAGCGTTCCTAGTTTTTCCTAGTTTTCCTACTTTTTCCTAGTTTTTTGAATGCCCTAGTTTTGTCTAAAACCTAGTATTTCTAGTTTTTCATAGCTCGCAAAATATAAGTAAATATCATTATGTTTAGATAAACAAGCATGATGAATAGTCTCAAGTGAAGAACCAGTGAATACAGAAACTATAGATATCTATAGACCATGGTGAATAGTATCAAGTAGAAAACAAGTTTGTGTGGCATGCTGTTCAGAAAACTATAATGCAGTTTTCTGGATCGCTTCCTCGCGATAACTTTACCAGTGAAGAGCATCAAGTAGAGAAAGAGTGTGTGGTATGCAGCTCAGATGAACATGATTTTCTTAATTGTGTCGCATAGTTACTTTATCATTGAATTGTATCAAGTATAATGCATTTTTTCTAGCTTGCTTCGCTCGCAAAATAACTTTTTAGTGAATAGGCCTTTCCCGAAACTAGGTAACCTCCCTTTGAAATTATCTTCCCTTGACGCCTATGCGCATGCGCCAGATTAATATCTCCACTTCCGGGGTGTCCGTATATCGATTCAATCGTTATGCAGCCATTACTCCTAGCATTAGCGATCCGTTATACTTGAGATAAAAGTACTTTGTTGACGATAGTTTTGCTTTTCCTTTGTCGTCAGTTGAACGAACATGTAGGGAGTGATTACATGGCCTAAAATTCTTATTGGGATAATGAAATTTTATTAAGATTTAAATATATTTCTCAGTAAAATTTCTTATTCACGAGCGCTTTCAATATTTATAAGTTGAGAAGACTATATTCAATAATAATTATGATTATACAGCATTATTATTAAATATTGTTCAAATATTATTTTCGGTAACCTTATAACATACGAATCAATCTACAATATTTTTATGAATATACTCACCAATTAAATTATTTGGACAATCATCCATAACACATGTAGACATAAACTTGCACTTATAAGTGCTAAATAAATCCATCACCACGCAGTCATATCATGGCATGCTTATTCACAATAATGTTCGTGGTATTCAATACAAAAATAATATTACACTAATTATGTTAGATTTAAACAATAAGTATTTTAATTAAAAGGATATAATGAGGGAAATTTGTAGCGAAAATGAACGCACTGGTGTTTGTGTTCTGAAAATATTAAATGCCTAATTCATGTATATAGAGAAAATTAAATGACAGTCCGGTATTCGTTTAAAGTGCCCCTATAAATACCCATATAAAAACACATTTTCAAAACCAATTAAGTGTCATAAAACCCATAATCTGAATTAGTAATCAGTGGAAAAGACCCCCTGCTATATGAATGGTCAACTACGTGTCTGACACATTGTATAATGCAACATATGTCACCGCGGTGGCTATATAATTGGGCATATCTTTAAAGATGCATCCCTAATTCTGATGTAAGATCTGTATAATATCAGCGGGAGATTAATATTAGGGTAATAAAACAGCTCTTATCCCGATGACTGTAATTTAAAATGAGGGAACAAAGATCATATAAAATCCAAGTATTCTTTGGATGAATATATACGTCCGTGCAGACACTTGTATACATGTATAGTTTCTTATCCCGATGACTGTAATTTAAACCGAGGGAGCAAATATCATATAAAATCCAAGTATTCTTTGGATGAATATATACGTCCGTGCAGACACTTGTATACATGTATAAATTCTTGTACGTTGCGTTCGTTTAAATTCATGTTTTGTACTTCCCGTTTGTTTTGAAGTATTGACAGTTGATTGTTTTGTTCAGTGAAATTAAATTAACTTTTAACATGCGCAGTCACAGCAGATTTTCTCACTACATGTGAAGGGAGGGGGCATCCTAATACTTTATTCTCAAGAAAGATCGAGTCGGGCCACCATTTGCTCAGACGGATTAAACTAGTTTTGTGATCTCAGTGGGATATCCTGGTCAAATTCCAAGCCCTGCACAACTCATGTATTTATATTTACAGGACAACCAAATTCAAGTGGGTCTGAACAACCCTCTTGAGCCGCGCATAAATTATTACATGCATTGTGTGACTGATCATTCGCGGGATTGGGGGTACTATGCCAACACCCTATCACACTATTGTTTTTATAAATTCGCGGGTATCTTATACGAATATGCCAACATCTTACAACCACACTGACACTGTATATTGTACACTTTCACAAATACTAAAATATTAAACTTAACATACAGCAAAGTAGAAGTACGCTTGAGAGATTGACGTTGAATAATTTAATTACTTCACTTTTAATAATTAAATTTAAAAAAAAACTATGGAGCACACGAAACATAAAACAGTTTGCTTAATTTTACCAGATACTTTCAAAGATTACTATCGTAATAAGCGAACAAACAATATCCTTCGTATGTTTTCTTTAATTTCAAATTTTTGTTTGTTTACCACCGTAGATTCTATACTTTGTTCCGTATAGATTTAATTAATTTCGCAGTATTCTAATGTAATACAGCAGTATGGGATACAAAATTAATTTTTCTAACAGATTTGTTATAGTAAACATAACAAAAAAGAACACTTTTGTAAGCTAAATACTTAAAATGACTGGAATTTGTTCTATGTTACTATATAGCGATCTTATCAGGACACCCCGGAAGTAGAATTATGGAAAACAGGGGACGTTATCGAGGATTTACCAAGGGGGGTAACCTAGTTTCGGGAAAGGGCTATACACTGAATAGTATCAAGTAGAGAACAAGTCTGTGTGATATGAAGCTCAGACCATCAATGCATTTTTCTAGCTCACTTCGCTCGCACAATAAGTTTATTGGTTAAGCATTATAATATAAGTAGAGAACAAATTATGTGGTTAAGGCTGACCTGCTCAGATAAAAATCCATTCTTTCAAGCTTGTTCACTGTTACATATGCTGCCCCTCAGACAACGTATTTGTACAACACTGTTGTTTAACCTCTTCAAGATCAGATTTTGCACCCCCCGTTGAAAAATACAGGTTATGGCTATGGAGTGTTAAGCTGACAGTATTTGGTATTCTTTGCGTGATCTGGTGTCACCGGTGCAGAGACTAGCCTTCACCGGTGATAAATGAAGGTTGGACTATTGTCTATGATGACTACTATTGACAGCTTAACAGTCCGGTAGTATAAAATGTGTAAGGTAACTGCGTTATCAGATAGGGATAACTCCTAGTTTTTGGCTCAACCTTCCTAGATTTTCCTAGTTTTTTCCTAGTTTTTAGCTCACCTGAGCACAGAATTGTGATCACCCTTTTGTCCGTCGTGCGCCGTCCATCAACAATTGGACTGTTAACACTCCAGAGGTCATAATTTTCACTTAATCTTTTTTAAACTTGGTCACAATGTTTGTCTCTATGAAATCTAGGTCAAGTTCGTAACTGGGTCATATGGGGTCAAAAACTAGGTCACCAGGTCACATCAAAGAAAAACCTTGTTAACACTCTAGAGGTCACATTTTTTACATAATCTTAATGAAACTTGGTCACAATGTATGTCTCTATGAAATCTAGGTCAAGTTCGTAATTAAGTCATCTGGGATCAAAAACTAGGTCACTAGGTCACATCAAAGAAAAACCTTGTTAACACTCTAGAGGTCACATTTTTGACATAATCTTAATGAAACTTGGTCACAATGTATGTCTCTATGAAATCTAGGTCAAGTTTGTAATTGGGTCAGCTGGGGTCAAAACCAAGGTCACATCAAAGAAAACCTTGTTAACACTCTAGAGGTCACATTTTTGACATAATCTTAATGAAACTTGGTCACAATGTATGTCTCTATGAAATCTAGGTCAAGTTCGTAACTGGGTAATATGGGGTCAAAAACTAGGTCACATCAAAGAAAAACCTTGTTAACACTCTAGAGGTCACATTTTTGACATAATCTTAATAAAACTTGGTCACAATGTTTGTCTCTATGAAATATAGGTCAAGTTTCGCAACTGGGTCTTCTGGGGTCAAAACCAAGGTCACTAGGTCACATCAAAGAAAAACCTTGTTAACACTCTAGAGGTCACATTTTTGACATAATCTTAATAAAACTTGGTCACAATGTTTGTCTCTATGAGATCTAGGTCAGGTTTGCAACTGGGTCATCTGGGGTCAAAAACTAGATCACCAGGTCACATCAAAGAAAAACCTAGTTAACACTCTTGAGGTCACATTTTATTCATGATCTTAATGAAACTTGGTCACAATGTATGTCTCTATGAAATCTAGGTCAAGTTCATAACTGGGTCATCGGGGGGTCAAAAACTAGGTCACCATGTCACATCGAAGAAAAACCTTGTTTATACTTTAGAGGTCACATTTTTTACCTCATCTTTATTTAACCTGGCCACAAAGTGTTTCACTGTTAAATCTAAATAAATATATCATAACAAAAACTGATTCTGCCTAAACTGCTAGTCATCAGGTGAGCGCTTTAGGGCCAATGGCCCTCTTGTTTGTAAATAATTTTTGTGATTGTTTTTGTCCGTCGTCCGTCCGTCTGTTAGACATTTCACCATTAACACTCTAGCACTTTCAATTTTGATCTTCATCAAACTCGGTCAGTAGTTGTATCGCAATGAAATCTAGGTCAAGTTTGAAGTTGGGTCATATGGGGTCAAAAACTAGGTCAAAAAATAGGATAACCTTGTTAACACTCTGGTGGCAACATTTTTGCTTTAATCTTCATGAAGTTTGGTCAAAATGTTTATCATGGTGACCTTAATGTCAAGTTCGAAGTTGGGTCATGTGGGGTCAAAAACTAGGTCAAAAGGTCAAATAATAGGATAACCTTGTTAACACTCTGGCGGTCACATTTTTGCTTTAATCTTCATGAAGTTTGGTTTAAATGTTTATCTTGTTGACCTTAAGGTCCAGTTCGAAGTTGGTTTATGTGGGGTCAAAAACTAGGTCAAATAATAGGAAAACCATGTTAACACTCTGGGGGCCATATGTTTGCTTTAATCTTCATCAAACTTGGTCAGTAGTTGTATCTTAATGAAATCTAGGCCAAGTTCGAAGTTGGGTCATGTGGGGTCAAAAACTAGGTAAAATAATAGGAAAACCTTGTTAACGCTCTGGAGGCCACATTTTTGCTTCAATCTTCCAAGAAGTTTGGTAAAAATGTGTATCTTGATGACCTCAAGGTCAAGTTCAAAGTTGGTCATGTGGGGTCAAAAACTAGGTCAATAGGTCAAATAATAGAAAAACCTTATTTACACTCTTGAGGACATATTTTTGCTTTAATCTTCATCAACTTTGGTCAAAATGTTTATCTTGATGACCTTGAGTTCACTTTTGAAGTTGGGTCATGTGGGTAAAAAACTAGGTCAATATGTCAAATAATAGCAAAACCTTTTTAACACTCTGGAGGCCTCAGTTTTGCTTTAACCTTCATCAAGTTTAGTCAAAATGTTTATCTTGATGACCTTAAGGTCAAGTTCAAAGTTTGGCCATGTTTAGCAGGTGAGCGCCCAAGGATCTATGATCCTCTTGTTCAAAGATGCTACTGGAAAGCCTGCTTATGGAGAAAATGTAACATGTCGTCCCTTTGGCGCAACAAGGTTGTATCTCACATTTTTGTCAAAATGACTTTTTTGCATAAAATGATTAAGAATTCATAAATACATATTGCTAATTACATTTGAAATCTAAATTCAAATTCTAACCCCTTAAAAATGATAGTTGGCAAAAGGTTGTATCTCATATTGAGGTGATTTGTTTGGCGCAACAAGGTTGTATCTCAAATATTTTACTTACATTTAGGTGGGATACTTTTGTGAAACATGTTTGTATTTCATTTAAGAGTACTGTAAATGTAATTAAAAGTAAACAGTTAAATGTGCAACATACATTATAATAAATGTATTATCAAATTATTAATATTATATCTAAAATCTGGCTGAAAAATATCTCAGTAATGCATATTACTAGTATAACATGATGTCACTACTAAGCTACTATGACGTAAGTACATAATGATGTCATTTAATCATGATTGATAAGTTAGCATGCTTTAAGAAACTGAATTTAAACTTATATTATATGATAAATATCTGATTGTTTTTACAAGGATTTCATTTAACCCTTCAAATCAACATTTTATCCCTGATATTTCCTAAAAAGTTATAGTTTACGCTTACAAAATGTTGGATTTTTTCTGTCCAGTGATTGGTATTTTCATACTATTTTGGATAACAAATGGTGAATTAAAGCTTTTTTGGCTATTGCTTGGTAAACACCTGTACACAATTATCAAATTATTATTAGTTTTTAGATTCAGAACCTATGGCAATTTCTTGCATCTAATTAATTTTCCATAAAATGCCTTTTTAAAAAAACTAGTTATGATCCAATGCATTTTGGTATACAGCAACAGAACCATCAATTTGTGATTATTAATGCAAATACATATTTTGTATAATTGCCAGAGAATTGAAATGCAAACTCTGGTTTATTATTTCATCAATCTTTTATATTTACTTTAATTATAGTCAAATGTCAATAAATTATTTATGCAATATGTTCATCTTTATTCTAACATGACCACAACTTATATAGACAAAGAGCAAGAATAGCGTTGTATAACGTTTCATACACCGATGGAAGTGATGTCACATCAATTTTATAACATCATCCAATCATGTTTGATAAGTAAAATATTTAAAAGCCGTATTATACCTTTTGTTCAACAACAGTTTGTCTTTCTGGCGCTTTTGTATTAACCACTCAACATTTCGGCCTTCATGGCTAATTCCTACGCCTCAGAATTTCAAAGGTATACTACGATTTTTCATATATCATTTCTTAAACATAAGTTATGTCAAACTGTGGTTGACAGTGAGGTGGTTCAGTGTTTGTAATGGGAAGGCCTGTTGACAGAGTGGTTCAATGTTTGTAATGGGGGACGGATTTGACAGGGTGGTTCAGTGTTTGTAATGGGGGACTGGTTGACAGAGTGGTTCAGTCTTTGTAATAGGGGACTGGTTGACCGAGTGGTTCAGTGTTTGTAATGGGACACCATTTGACAGAGATGTTCAGTGTTTGTAATGGGGGGACCAGTTGACAGGGTGGTTCAGTGTTTGTAATGGGGGGACCGGTTGACATGGTGGTTCAGTGTTTGTAATGGGACACCAGTTGACAAAGTGTTTCAGTGTTTGTAAAGGGGGGGACTGGTTGACAGGGTGGTTCAGTGTTTGTAATGGGGGGACCGGCTGACAGGGTGGTTCAGTGTTTGTAATGGGACACCAGTTGAAAAAGTGGTTCAGTGTTTGTAAAGGGGAGGGGCCAGTTGACTGGGTGGTTCACTTTGTTTGTAATGGGGGACCTGTTGACAGGGTGGTTCAGTGTTTGTAATTGGACACCAGTTGACAGAGTGGTTCAGTGTTTGTAATGGGCGATCTGTTGACAGAGTGATTTAGGATTTTAAATGGGGTTATTTTAAGTTATAATTACTGCTACTGCAGAAATGCTTCTAATTTTCAATCTAGATAACTAAGTTAAAAGTGCCATAACTGTGACACAATGTAAGTATTTGATAATTGGGTTATTAAACATCTATGTTAGAAGTGTCAAGTGAGTATGTCTAAATATTACTTCGGACTTTATATGTCTACTGCATAAAACTTTCACTAATTACCCCTAAAAATCTAAGTTGAAAGGGTGATAACTCTGTCCAAATACATTCTAAAGTTATGGGGTGTAAGTGCAGTTATTAGGTGGAGTATTTGACAATTGATAAATGTTTTAAATTTTATGATGATATAGGTAATACTTCGGCAATTGGGTGCATTCAGAATACAAATTGACTTTAAACCCCAAATCTAAGTTTATAAAGGGCCATAACTCCATCAAAATCCATAACATAATTATGGGGTATAATGCATGTGATGATATACAGAAATTAAGTATATGTTATAAGTTTCAAATGAATATGTTTTATACGTCAAAAGATATGAGTATTTTTCATAACAAACATTTGGGAATATGACGCTGGCAATTATGGTAGCTCCCCTTTTCTTTAAAAAGGCAGGCAAAAAAGGATTTTTGCAATATTTTTAGTCACAAATGTGATGATAACTTAATCAACATTGTTAATGTGTTTATAAACATCATTACAAAATGCATTGCACATAAATTGGTAAATGAATTTCTAAAATATGTTGAGATACAACCTTGTTGCACCAAACATTTTAATAATAATCAGGATTTATTTGGTGCAACAAGGTTGTATCTGGAAAATTGATAAAAATCTCTTTTATAGTTTATTTTTGTTGTTTGTCTTATGTATCAACTTAAATGTATTGTTTTACTGAATTAAATATCAAAAGCCAACATTATTTTATCAATTTGTTACAAAATAATGAAGTTATTTCCTCTTCCTGAAAAAAGTGAAAAATTTGAGATACAACCTTGTTGCACCAAAGGGACGATGTGCTTTTCTTTATGTACCCCTTTGTAGATTTGCCCTTGTCCGTCTGAAGATGTTGTGTCGTCTGTAACTTGAAAAGTAATTGTGCTACAGTTTGCAAACTTCATACAGGTAGGAAGTCAGCATGAGTTGTTGTGCACCTATAAATTTTTAATTGGATGTGACTAGCATTAGCAGAATTATAGCCATGGAAATGATGAAATTTATAAGGGAATGCATGCATCCACTCAAGTAATGCTGTTGCTCACTATTTTCTTCCTTGCCACTTCAGTGTTATGGATTAAAGTACTCATTCTGGGCTTGAGTGTTGAAGATGTCTTGTTAAGAATGGTCAAAGAATAGAATTGCTTACCGTTGTTTTTAACTTTTCGTTTACCAATTTTTACTTCAAAACAGACAAGAAGAAATAAATTAATGAAATTTTCTTTATTTTGAAATATTTAACCATATGTACACCTATCTAGAACACACATGGCATTACAATATTTCTGCTAAAAATAAAATGCAAGTTTCACTTAACTTTAAAACAGAGACACTTAACAACACATAAAATGAACATATATACAGAGCATTATGATGAATTGATGAGATTTTCATGCAATATTTAGGTACATGGAAAATATCTGGGAACGAAAATGTCATGACAGTTCTCACTAGTGACTGTATTGTAAGGTAGGCCCCTTTAGTAATATATATTATATACATAATACTTACAAGTACCAGTCCTACATCACAATGTGGTCATCTGTGTTAGTTCTATGTAAGCAAGTTCTAACCTATCCCTGTGTTCATGACTTGTCAACTGATCACATAATACAGGGGTTGTACTAAAGCATTATGCCCAATCCTGAACATATGATGCAAGTCTGTTTAGAGTGCCATTAGAACACATCCCTAAACCAATACACTGCTTCAAACATCTCTTGTTAAATTTCAAGGACCATAACTCTTGTCAAAATTTCAACCTGGAGAGGATTCAAAGTTGACAAACATTTTTTACTTCAAAATGAAAGGATTCAAAGTTGACAAACAATTTTTTACTTCAAACTGAAAGGTTTCAAAGTTGACATACATTTCTGTCGTCAAAAGGAAAAGGATTTTAAAGTTAGCATACAAGTCTGACTTCAATGGAACAGTATCAAATGATTAAACTTGGATTCATTGATCAGCAAATGGCACTATTGATATTCACATTCCTTCTGTAGTACATAGTGTGATAAAAGAAACGTTAACTTTGGTTTCGACAATGAATGAAAATGATGATTAACAATTTAATTGTTTGAATGAATAAAAACATAGTACCAATGTATGATGATTGTATCCACTAACACAGCATTCTCACCAGTATACACCATATATATCATATACAAGTATAACAAGACTACAAAATGCAGAAATATAAATACTAGTAAAATAGAGAACAAACTATGCCCCTATACATCAAATGGTACATATTATGACAATAACATGAGAAAAATCCCTCCGAACATGAAGATAAAAAGCTTCACAATACGTTTATATTAACACAACACCTTTTCCTACAGATTTGTCAAAGGTTTTTAAGTGAAATCATTGGGTTATACAATAGTTAAAAAGAATTGTAACAATTTTGTAACTAAAATCACATTTACGACTTTCCAGTATTTCTACTGTTCAACTTAAGTTCTTGTTCGACAACTGGCGTAATATTACTTACTATACAAACTATATCAATATACTAAAATGAGATAATCACATCTAGAAAGGCAATAACAAAGAGCATACCATTCTCAAACTTACCGTATACTTATACAAGTATAATATTCAGTGTTCTAATTTCAACAAATAGTTACAAAAGAAAACAAAATGCCCTGGTTGCTTAACTTTCCCATATAGGAATAAGGGACTTAATGTGATTCATGAAGATTGGAGCTTACAGGCAAAATACTATGTCTTGCTGTTTCAGGGGCCATAACTCTGAACACCGTGGCAGGATATAGTGAAGCTCTATTTGTGGTACAACTTGTGTACACTTGATCTAGATTTTGTGAAGATCAAAATTGTTACCAAGTTTCAAAGCGATTAAGCTAAAGAACTGATATAAAGAAATCATCAAAAAACAAAACAATATTTTACATGTATATGGCACATGACCCAGTTTTTAATCTAATACGGTAAATTACTTGGTATTAAAATTTTTGATCAAGAAGAATTGTGGCTTCCAAAGTATTCACCAGGTTTTTTACATTGACAGCAAGTTGCATAATGATTGATAACAAAATGTGGCATCTATTTGACTCTAGAATGTTCTTATGAGTGACTTGTGTCATTTCAATTGTTATTCACATTGATTGCCGAATACTGAAATACACGAGACAGAACTACATCAATCGTGCGCTGGTTTGCCCTCAGTTGAAGGGACATAAGTCAAAATTCAATACAGCTCCAGTTGTTACTATTGCCACACATGTGCATATTGTCTTTGTCAATGTGTATAGCAAGTTTCAATTGAATATTTTTTAACATTTTTTTTTAATTATGGCAAAGGCATTACAACGAGTCTATTTCCCTTTCCTGCACATGATGATGTGTGATCAATCAGTATAACAAGATTTATTTGAATATCTATTTCAGTTTTAAGTTATAAAGGAAAAACATAACACATTGCACATGTAAAGCCTGTAAAAAGGACAAAACAAATTGCATAAGCATTGCAGAATATACAACAATCATATTTTATACAACAGTTATATTTATGAGGAAAATCATCATTGTCAGCAAAATCATGAAAATGTACATATATACCAGGCATTCTACTGAGGCATAATGGTCAATCCGCAAAATATTATGCAAGCCTATTTTTAGTGTCATCAGCACACATCCCTACACCCCAACTCTGTTTCAAACATTGCTCTATTGTTAAAATTCAACACAAATAATGAAATTTAAAGACTGTAACTCGGTCAATAATTGGTATTTTTTCATCAAATAACTAGCTTTCTGCAGACAACTTCCTTTCGTTTAAGTGCAGCAAATCCAGATTTCAAGATTATTCCAGAACAGTAGGACCCCTGATCTACAGAACGTTAGTTTATTAGTTGACCATTTACTCAATTCACACCATTTTCGTCGCCATTTTTTTCTCCAAAATATTAAATACTAAGAAGAGGCTGTCTATTTACAGAACCTGACTTCATAGGACTACCTTATCAAGGGAGATCATTCTAGATATTTGTTCCTAAAAGCTGCACATAAGATCTTGTGGACACTGTCCAGATAGTCTCATACCAGAATAGATGTACAGAGCCAATATTTAACAACCTGTATGTATTTTGATGCATCAATTGTAAGTAGCATTGGTGCCAGATTCATTGTTTTCTGCTAAATGCATACACGGGTGCAATTTGGCTAAAATCAAATCATAAAAGAAACTACTTGTGTGCACACAAGTAAAATGTTGAAAGACGAACACAAGAACGAAGAGTGATCATCAAAGTTAACCTTGTCACAATGTGAGTTAAAATGGCTGCTTCTGATACATCATTATTGAATTCAGGTAACTATAGATCGATTATTCAAGTCAGATACTTGTTTACATAACATTGTGTACATATAACAGGTTTGACTGTTATATTCATTGTAAGGCCAGTATTCCATGTCTTAGCGTCCGTCAAAAAAACAAACTGGTTGAAAGCTGTTGGTTTTATTCCATATCTCAGTGTCCCACGTTTGTACGCATTGTCCACAAAAACCACTCGGTGATAGATTTTAATGTATGCTGACACATTTCACGGATAGCGTACCAAGATGAATGGCAAACATGATCTTAATTTGAAGTTGTATTAATATCAAGGATTTCTTTCGTTTAGGTTATACAGTATTTTGTAAGGACAGTAATGTTAATTACATTCTCCAAATCTACCCTGCCTTGAGCAACAACCTAATTTTAGCAACTTTATTATTTTGTTCCCGATGTCACTCTTTACTATTTATTGTACTTATACATGGCAACAACCATGTTCAACACCAATTTTTGTTCATACTTGATATAGTTAGGCAATGTTTACAAATCGGTCAGTTTGCAGATACATGGAAGAGTATCCGTGTCCATATGCGGAACGCGGAACCAGACCACGGATGCGTGTACAAATGTACATAAAATACCGGCCTAATGCTGTACTGCAAAAGATCTTGACTTCCTAAACAAAATACAAAACAATTGTATTACTTGTCAGGGGTGTCAACAGGGCCAAATTAAAAATCAGGAAAATTGTAGGCGGCCGAACATTGTTGGCCAACAAGAGGCCTTCAATGAGATTGTTTCCATAATTACCTCAGTTTGAATGTAGTAAGTATTCATAAATTGCCATAACTTTGTCATTTCTTGAGATATTTTACATCAAATAACATTTATTTTAGTCAGAAGCTATTGCTCTTTCAGGGATGATAAATCAGGAAATCCAGACTTCTCAGGAAAAATGACACCCCTAACTTGTAAAACCATCAGTAAAGGTTTATACCAGACATCTAGATTAGTAATCTTTAATACAATAAACAAGTAGCTGGCTTAGAATGAGAAGGTCATAAGTGCTCCTTATAAGACCCATGGATACATATTAGAAATCTGCATCACAAGGTGCTTCTTGAGCCTATTTTCATGAGGATCAGAACAGGTCATGTTGGTCATGTTGACCAAACCCAAGTTGAAAAGCTTGTTTTTTCATAAGTAAAGAGTAGTTTTCAGACAGTGTTTTCTTGGTTTCTCAAAAAAGCATTTTTGTACTTACGACCTTCTTCAAAGCCAGCTTAGTGTAAAACTTTACCCCAAAAATCAGTTCAGACCAAATTGAGTCTTCATAGTTGATCGAGCCCTATTAGACATCATTTAGCAAACAATTTATAACAGCTTAAGCATAAAAATATTTCTTGAAACCTGTCAGACTAGGATCTTAAAACTTCCAGGAATCATTTCACAATCCGTTTATAGTCATTTAGAACTTCAGATATACAAGAATAATTATTATTACGCTGCATGAATATGCTAAAAATTTGTGATTAATTTTCCATGAATCTGTGGATGAACTTTCAACAGGAGATGTAGCCTGTGTATCTTCAAAGTGAGTGTCACCATGGAGTCATGTTTTGAGATGGGATCAGTGTATCATCACCATGGAGTCATGTGTTGAGATGGGATCAGTATATCATCACCATGGAGTCATGTGTTGAGATGGGGTCAGTATATCATCACCATGGAGTCATGTCGTCCCTTTGGCGCAACAAGGTTGTATCTCTCTATAGATTATATAGTGAGATACAACCTTGTTGCACCAAAGGGACGATGTGTTGAGATGGGATCAGTGTATCATCACCATGGAGTCATGTGTTGAAATGGGACCGGTGTATCATCACCATGGAGTCATGTGTTGAGATGGGATCAGTATATCATCACCATGGAGTCATGTGTTGAGATGGGATCAGTATATCATCACCATGGAGTCATGTGTTGAGACGGGATCAGTGTATTATCACCATGGAGTCATGTGTTGAGATGGGACCGGTGTATCATCACCATGGAGTCATGTGTTGAGATGGGATCAGTGTATCATTATGGAGATGCTGCCGGTGTATCGTCAATGTCAAAGTAGAGAGAGAAGGATTCTGTCTCTTCAAAGTCTGGGGTTGCTTCGTTTAGGGAGGTGCAACTAAAGTCACTAGATGCTGAAATATAAAAATAAATATTATAGCATTATAAAGGTTTAGCAGACCTACCAGTGTATGAGGTTTGATTCCTGTATGAGGAAGATTATAACTATCTGTGACTATGCCTACAGTCATGTCTTCAGCTAACAGACAAAACTGTATTGCGTGATAATTACTACAGAGAAAAATTAATTAAATCAGCTGTTCGTCATGTGTTGGGAAAATTATTAAAAATGAGTAAACCCCCAAGAAAATAGAACAACTAGAAGCTATCATTTGTATCGTATCCCCAAACTGCACATTAAACAAGTTAAAAATGTGTTCCCATTGAAGTGAAGTTCATGCAAACTCATAAAGGGATATTGTGGTTCAGAAACAGAAAATATGTTAAAAGTTTTAAATCTAGAAAAAAATTGTGCAAAGACAAAAGAGTGGGTGCATACAATATATATACAGTTGAAACTCGTTGTGTCGACATCGGTTGTATCGACACTTCGGTTATGTCGACATACTTTCAAATCCCCGATTTGGGTTGCTCTATATTTTATCTTAAATATGACGGTTTAGTCGACATGCCTGTGTCGACACTCCGCTTATATCGACACGACTTTTCTGGCCCAATTGATATTTTCGCACCTTATTGTTATCGTTTGTGTCGACATCGTGTCGACGCTATTGAAATTAAAAAGTTGTTAATTAACCGTGAAGATACTCCTGTTTCGAACCATTGTTTGTTAAAAATTAATGTGTTCACAGTTTGCAAATGTAATTGAATGATGTTTAATCTTAAGTTTGTAAACAAAGTGTAACCTAGTTCGGCGTATGAAATTAAAAAATCTGCTGAACTAGCGTGATTCTCGGAAGGTGAACACAAATACATTTTTGTATGCCTTCAAAATTTATTTCAACATTCTTGTTATATTTCCGATAGGTATAAATGAATATACTTTACATTGTTAACAAAGAAAAGAAATGTCATCAGTTGCTTTCAGATGTCTGGCATGTTGATTGAATATATTGTTTACAATTAAAATATTGCGTAAGCGAAACCGGTAAGGGCTAAAATCCATACTTGTGGTGCTGATCCCGTACTGTACTTGGTTCAAAACGAGGCTATGAACTCGACTCTCTAATAAACACTTGGTCAAATGTTTTAATGATAACTGTAAGTGTGATACAACTGATCTTTCACCAGTTTAATCGCGTATATGTATTAGTTGATGTTCCAACTAATGTAACAACGGCACTGACAGAAATACTCAAGGACTTTGTTATTATAAATTTCGACGGGTATGGAAATTTTTCACAGTTGTTGGCTCCTGTTGTGTCGACATTCGGATATGTCGACATAATTTTGACGCTCCCAAAAATGTCGACATAACGAGTGTCGACTGTATATGTAATCACGCCGAACAACAAAAGATGTTTGTTTCTGGTAATATTCCCCAAACAATGGGGGCAATAAGTAGCTGAATGTTTTTGGGGGATTGATTAAGGGCAACAGACCTTTAAAATGTATAAAGAGAGAATTTAGACTCTTTCGAATGCCATAAATACATTTAAGGAGTGCAGGACATTTTTAGGACAGGTTTGGATACCGAAAACAAACATTTATTTTGTTAATGCCTAACTTAAGATACATATACACTTTGCAAAGCTAAATTATTTAAAGGTTAGTCTGTTATATAATTAAATCAGAGATTTACTATTTTACTATAGTAATCTATAGCGCGCCTACGATAATGAGAAAGACGGGAAATTTCCACAAAAGTGGGTAAATCAGGTACGCATGTTGACAAAAAGCACAAACTTAAATGTGCCAAGTCATTTCAAAGTCTGTGCCAAGTCATTTCAAAGTCAAACGATAGAAAACTGGAGATTAGATGAAAAAGCTAAATTACAACCATTTTTGACCTTTGAACTTGAAGCGTGACTTTGATATCCATGACCTGATATTTCATTCAGCAAGTCAAACTAACTCAAAATGGTTTACATCGAAATGGCACCATGCATAAGGAAGAAATGCTCCTAGACATTTGAACTCCAACTGTGACCTTGACCTTTGAGATAGGAACCTGGGGTTTGCACAAGACACTCCTTCTCATGGAGGTTAACATTCATGCAAAATATAAGCAAGATTGGTCAATGCATGACAAAGTTATGGTCAGGAAAAACTTCAATTTGACCTTTGACCTCCAACTGTAACCTTGATCCCGATATCATAGACACAATGTGGACAAAAATAAATAAGTATCACGAGTATCAACAAAACACACATTATAACTTCATTACTACAGAATCAAACCAAAGACATGAAAATACAATGTTTTACAATATAGAATAGGAATGTAATGCTGCTGCTTAATCTATACCACTATGGCAGTTAACTATAATTTCATTTGGTTTGAATTTTGAAACAAATGATGCAGTTCAGTCTAAGAAGAAAACCTGAACTGAAAATATAAATTTATATTTTTATAAAGTTCACCGTCTGACTGAGGTATAATTATGTAGCAGTATCATCATTTGAATGGAAAATATCTATAATACCACACTTAGTTGCCAACAATAATAATAACAACATAATGTACATGTTCTATAAAATCCTTCAATTTCATGGGCATTAAATTGCGAGAATGTTGATAAATTGGTGATTTCAATTTCTTTTGCAGATATGGGTAAACTGACAGTTTCATGATTTCATCATATTTAACACGTTCAGTGACTAATGCTCTCTATGTCATATTTTCTAACAAGCAGCAGCCATGGTATTATCCATCAATGTTAAATTGTTAATATATAAAATAAAATATTAGGGAATATCCCCGAGGTATTGGAAATGGCGCACTTAACAGTTTACGTCGTTATTTTGTTATAAATATAAAACGTTCATAATTAAAGTGATTGGGCAATGATATGGCAATTCAATGGGAACATGTTGACACTAAATATCAATAGTCAATTCCATCAATGCATGTTGTATGACCATTACAATGAGGACACACTCGGCTTATTATGTCAGGTCAGCGTGATATGAAATGGGACACCTATCCTGCAGGTCCCTAATGGTAAAAAAATAAAAGGATTCATGATGTAGTTGTTTCCAATTTTATTTTATGGCTATATAATATAGTCCATTTTTAAATAATAGTTAGCTTACTTTGTATACTTCTTCTTAGATAATAAATCAATAATTAGTATCGAGACAGAATTGCACTGGTTACTAATTGCCATTATACTTTTTGAGTCACCAAGACAACTTGAAGATGTCCAAACAAGTGTTAAATCATCTATAACTGTCATGTAAGAATCATTCATGGCATCTGCATAGTCTGATCTGTCACCAACTTGACTTGGGAATGCCGAAAATATCAATGACAGTTAATATTAACAAAATTTTCGAAACATATTATTTCAGATTTTGACTAGTTTTTTCAGTTTTTCTTAATAAGAAAGTTACATCCTTCTCGACACCATTTCCTGTATTTGACAGTGTGTAGGACATTTTAATCATGTTACATGGTGTTAACATGGATGCCAGTGCTCTTTACAAAAAAAAATTTGAAGTTAAAATTTCATTTTACAAATTTGTGGGATTACGATATTTGAGGAATAAAGTGACATAAGAAAATAACAACAAATATGGGTACAGCATACCTTTCGAGTTCTAAAAGCACCAAATTTTACTTTGAACATTGTTTATTTGCATTACAGACCAAAACCATACATCCTTCCAAAAATATACTGGAAATGTATGTCATTTTGGGTCTTAAACTCAAGAAAAGACCACTAATCTCAGGTGCGCCATTTCTGATACCGCGCCACAACCCATACCACCACGATACAACATCAAACTACATCTACATACAATGTGTATCTGATCATACCTTCCTTCTGGTAAAAAAAACAAAGAACAAACAAGATGCTATTAGTACAAGCTGAATACTGTAACAATTCAGTCGTAAAGTTGACTCAAGAGTAGGGGTTTTGACCCTTGAACTTTCAATAAAGCTGCACATTAACCCTTAAGATTTTGTTTTGAAGGGTCATTTTCTCTTGAAATCATGGGTATTTTGCCTATAAAATGGTAAGATTTAGTCAAGTATTAGAATAACCCTTAAGATTCAGAAGCTAGTGGAACACCAGTAAGAATTGTACAATTATATCAATGGACCCTTCAGACACAGAGCCTGTTGCCTAACCAAACCGTTACGGAGCGCTCAGTAGTGCTATGCTAGGAAACGGTTTGCTTCGAAAGACAAATTATACGCTACCGGTGAGTGAAAGCAGACCATTGCCAAGCAAAGCGCTACTGAAGCGATCCATTGCACAAGAAAGCGCTTGCCTAGCAAAGTGTTAAGAAACGGTATGCTATCGGTGAGCACTGCTTGCTGGTAGCGTGTCGTTGCATAGACGTAGGAAAGCGCTAAATAGGGTAATTTTGAAGCAGCTTGGTTAGGCAATGGGCTCATGCTTCTTGATGCATATAGCCATATACCTTTCCAACTATTAAGAGATTATTATAATACATGTTATACAGACAGTTCTCCATCTCAAAGGTTACTGATAAACATTATAGAAACAAAACAGGAGAAATAGCCCTTATCAAATATGCAGACAACCGCTCCCCAAATTTACAGAACTATGAACTATTTCTTCCATGACTGTAAAATCTGGCTAATTATTAAAATACTTAATTATGCATAACTAGAAGAGTTTATTGAATGTATTGTTTATTACTTTATACTTACTTCCTGTGATGGGTGATGAATACAGGACTAGACACGACACAGGTCTAATACTGGGGTCTAGGGCACTGTACACAATAATATTAGGTACCCTGGAACTTTCAGTGTTTGGTAAAATGTCATATATTGTGTGAATTCTATCGCTAGGCAACACATCTACAACCACATAACACTCATAGTTAGCATTTTTGGAGAAGAACACTTCTACAGTTTGTTGAAGATACTCTTTAAAGTTCACAATGTTTCGATTCACTTTGCGTAAAATGACGAATTTCACTAAGTTCTTAGCAAGCAATGACTGTGAAATAGTTTCCAGTCGAAATTCAATGTCTTTAGCCACTGATGGAGCTTTGTGATCGTGATCGAGTCGAAGTGTCTCTTCTAACGGATAAGTGGAAACTTCACAGCTTTTTTCATGCAAGCGTGGTAAAAGCCAGTTGAGTAGAACTTTCTTCTCGTATGAATGACTAGGAAGTCTAGATTTAAATAGAGGAGCCACAGTTTTCTTTGTCCATTTATATGCATTAACTAACGACCACACATCACACACTTCAAGCAGAGCTTTAGGCAGAGTAAGTACCATAATATAAAACTTATCACCATTGTCATTGTTCAACTTTCTAACACAACAAACTTCTGACTTAAACACCCGGTTGATTTCTTCTGCTAAATGAATGAGTTTTGTTTCAATGACATGTGTATTGTCAACATCTTCATATAGACAATATAAACTCTCATACAACTGTACAGATGGATGCATGATGCACTTTATAAATTCTTCTGTATCTTGACAGCTGAAATAAATAAAGGTATTAAATAATAACATACTGCATAATATTATATCAACACAATAGTACTGTAACACCTAAATACTGACCATACACTACAACACTGGAGTACTGACCATACACTACAACACTGGAGTACTGACCATACACTACAATGCTGGAGTACTGACCATACACTACAATGCTGGAGTACTGACCATACACTACAACGCTGGAGGACTGACCATACACTACAATGCTGGAGTACTGACCATACACTACAATGCTGGAGTACTGACCATACACTACAATGCTGGAGTACTGACCATACACTACAACGCTGGAGTACTGACCACACACTACAACGCTGAAGTACTGACCATACACTACAACGCTGGAGTACTGACCGTACACTACAACGCTGGAGTACTAATCGTACACTACAATGCTGGAGTACTGACCGTACACTACAACGCTGGAGTACTGACAGTACACTACAATGCTGGAGTACTGACCATACACTACAATGCTGGAGGACTGACCATACACTA
This sequence comes from Spisula solida, assembly GCA_947247005.1. NCBI lineage: Eukaryota > Metazoa > Mollusca > Bivalvia > Venerida > Mactridae > Spisula > Spisula solida. The sequence goes on along the minus strand of OX365944.1, from coordinate 66,642,713 downwards.
CAATGCTGGAGGACTGACCATACAATACAATGCTGGAGTACTGACCATACACTACAATGCTGGAGTACTGACGATAAACTACAATGCTGGAGGACTGACCATACACTACAATGCTGGAGTACTGACCATACACTACAATGCTGGAGTACTGACCTGACAGTTGAACACTTGAGTACTGACCATACACTACAATGCTGGAGGACTGACCATACAATACAATGCTGGAGGACTGACCATACACTACAATGCTGGAGTACTGACGATACACTACAATGCTGGAGGACTGACCATACACTACAATGCTGGAGTACTGACCATACACTACAATGCTGGAGTACTGACCATACACTACAATGCTGGAGTACTGACCATACACTACAATGCTGGAGTACTGACCATACACTACAATGCTGGAGTACTGACCATACACTACAATGTTGGAGTACTGACCTGACAGTTGAACACTTGAGTACTGACTGTACATTAAACGTTTAATTTGCTTAGAAGGGTTAATAACAAGGGCTAATTTACCCCAACACCCTAATAGAAATGTGTGGGGGCGTAAAAAAAAATATGCAACAAAAATCCAAAACAATGTTGGGTAGGTTTGTGTAATTCAAACAATTTTTAAAGATAGTCTAAGAGCAAACTATGGTGTTCTTGTAAATAAATTGTACAGTGTGAGTTACATTGAGTATACAAGTCAATACTTGAGCTAACTAGCATGGATATCACATGCAAGGCTGGCAAATAAAAAGCTCAATCAACTGATAAAAAAGGCCTGAGGCGGTTTTCAATATAGATCTTATCTAATTGGAGAAATAAGGATAGCCACTCATATCGCCTGTTACTGACAAAGAGTTCAAGATGGTGTGATCTGATTGGTTGTCCTTATCCTTGTCAAGTAAGATCAATATTAAATACCAACCAAGAAGAATAAACTTCTAAATTATCATCCCTGTGTTTACAGAAAATATTGTAGAATGCACAGAATTGTTAATGTCAACTTGACCTTAATTGTCTCCAAAAACAAACAATAAACTATTTTATCACATAACCTGCAGTCCAGGAGTGCCGTAAAACCGTGCCGTAAATATCGTTCGGCACTCCCAGACTGTGCAATAAATATGTAAATGAGCTTGACGTGACGTTAGCCAATCCACACATTGATCCGTCAATGACGTCAGGATAATATCAACGTCGCCATGACGTCGCGCTAATTGTACCGCTGAATTCTGGCTGAAACTTATGCAGCGTACATCATCGTTTTGAACAATAATGAACATTTTCTAAGGTTATGTGATAAATAGAATCTTACATTCGTGCTCATTACATACAAGTTTTATTATACTCGTCGCCACAAACAATATGACACTAGGCAGAGTGTCATATCATTTTGTCCACTCGTTTAATAAAACTCGTATGTAATGAGCACTCATGCAAGATCCTCTATATAGCGTGCCAACGATAATGAGAAAAATTTGGTATTTTCCACAAAGGGTGATCACTCAGATGTGCTTGTTTTTAGAACAAAACTGGAGCCCATTGCCTAATCAAACCGCTTCCAGATTGCATTATTAAGCACTTTCCTACCAGCAGAAAGTGCTCGCCTATACCATACGGTTTCTTAACACTTTGCTAGGCCAGCATTACTGAGCGCTTCCTTTGGCAATGGACCGCTTCAGTAGTGTTCCATAGCGCTTTGCTGCGCAATAGTCTGTTATCCGCAAGCTCGCCGGAAGCATATAATGTTTTTGCTTCAGTCGCTATGTAGTGTTTTTTAAAGTAAGCCGTTTCCTACCATAGCGTAACTGACCTCTCAGTAGCAGATTGGTGAAGCAACAGGCTCCTGACCTTATAAAACCAATTTTGCAACAGTTGACCAAACGTATTCATGTTTGTAAACATCACACTATCCTGGGTGCACTATATGATATGACATTGTATATAACATAAATCCTTCCCATTTTTGAGAAACAATTGGATGATAATCAAGCAATTTATTCATACTAGCCTAAACTGAATGCTTACACTGAAAATAAACAAAAAAGCAGCGAAGATGATGATAGTCCATGACACCCACCTAAGTTTACTGGCCAGGTTCCACATGATAAATGGCATATGCCTATCTTGAAGTCCTTTTCTACTATAACCCTTTGGCCATAACGTACATGTTTCCAAGGAATAACCAGCTTTCTTGCAAATGGATTTTATATCCCCCACATCTAATTTGCTGGGAATTATTATATGAAACCCTACAAAGAATGGAAGAAACACTTGATGATAGCAGAAACAAGAGGGCCCAAAGGGCCCTAGGTCGCTCACCTGTCAAACTTGACCTAGATTTTGTTGAGATGATCATTGTGACCAAGTTTTTTTACAGATTAGGTCAATATTGTGACCTCTAGTGACTTCATAAAGTTTTTATATGATTTGACCTTGTAACCTAGTTTTTGACCCCAGATAAACCAATATCGAACTTGACCTTTTGTTGAGATGATCATTGTGACCAAGTTTCGTAAAGATCAGACCAAAACTGTGACCTATAATGACTACACAAGGTTTTTCTATAATTTGACCTTGTGACCTAGTTCTTGACCCCGGATGAACTCATATCGAACTTGATCAAGATTCTGTTGAGATGATCAGTGTGACCGAGTTTCATAAAGATTAGGCCAAAATTGTGACCTCTAGTGACTATGCAAGGTTTTTCTATGATTTGACCTTGTGACCTAGTTTTTGACCCCAGATGACCCAATATCGCACTTGACCTAGATTTTGTTGTTATGATCATTGTGACTAAGTTTCCCAAAGATCAGGCCAAAACTGTGACCTCTAGTGACTACACAAAGTGTTTCTATTATTTGACCTTGTGACCTAGTTTTTGACCCCGGATGACCCAATATCGAACTTGACCTAGATTTTGTTAAGATGATCATTTTGACCCAGTTTCATAAAGATTAGACCAAAATTGTGACCTCTATTGACTACACAAGTTTTTTCTATGATTTGACCTTGTGACCTAGTTTTTGACCCCAGATGATCCAATATCGAACTTGACCTAAATTTTGTTGAGATGATCATTGTGACCAAGTTACATAAATATTCAGTCAAAATTGTGACCTCTAGTGACTACACAAGGTTTTTCTATTATTTGACCTTGTGACCTAGTTTTTGACCCCGGATAACCAAATATCGAACTTGACCTAGATTTTGTTGAGATGATCATTGTGACCAAGTTTCATAAAGATAAGGTCGAAATTGTGACCTCTAGTGACTACACAAGGTTTTTCTATGATTTGACCTTGTGACCTAGTTTTTGACCCCGGACGACCCAATATCAAACTTGACCTAGATTTTGTTGAGATGATCATTGTGACCAAGTTTCATAAAGATTAGGCTAAAATTGTGACCTCTAGTGTCTACACAAGCCAATTGTTGACGGACGGACGACGGACGACTGACGACGGACGACAGACAAAGAGTGATCACAAAAGCTCACTCTGTCACTTTGTGACAGGTGAGCTAACAAAAACAATCAATTGCTTTGGATATACATGCAAACATGTGTGACAGAATTTAATTACATTCTTAAATCCTTGATCAAGTTTTGAGTGTTGTTCCTTTCATACACAACAGCCAGTTTATCTTACCAGTTTCCTGGAATTGAGTATCAACCAGTACCGACCAGTATCGATCAGTACCAACCTTCTCTTCTAGAAGCAGACCAGTTTATTGCCAAGGAAGCACCAGACAAACCCAGACATGACAGTCTAAGAGCACTACCAACTAACAATGAATGCTTTCAAAAATGGCAATCTCCCTAATTATTTTTCAATATTTTAACAAATATTTTATATTATGGTATTATGTTCCCATCAAGTGTTTACATTGTCACATGCTTGGCATAAATCAAGTTAGTACTGGTTTATAATTAATTCCAGGTAAACTGTATAGTTCAACTGTGTGATTTATATACTAGAATGACCTGGAGTTCTACTGAGGCACAATGCCCAATCCTGAAAACCAATTGAAAGTCTGTTTTAGGTGCCATTAGCACACACTTTTACACAAATCTCAGTTCAAACATTGTTCTCCGGCTTAAATTAAGGTTATGAAATTTCTAATATCAATAACTTTGTCAAAACTTTTTCATCAAACAACTTTTCTGCAGAAAAGTTCATCATTTCTAGTGGAACTGCAGGACCCCTGTATGACAAATCTTTGAAACAAGAAACATGATAATCTCAAACAAGTCTCATGACTCGGCTGAAATTTTGTGTCCTGTAAAAGCAAACCCCAAGTATAGTCAGCAATCAGGTTGAACCCCGCAAACCTTTAATATCTCGATAAGTATAAAGTTGATTGTCAGACCAGATTATTAAGACATTTGGCCCCTGTCCAAGAATATAATAACTTATAATGTACAAGGTGATTTCTTGCTAGATTATACTGCATACTATAATATGATATTTTTATGTGATTCCAAGTTAGCCGTTCATTAACATTACTTGAAATGTTCAAAGGAAATCATTAGACAAAACAGCAAGATACATGAAATTGGACACACGGATGGACCGACAAACGTAAAATGTGACGTCTATATACCCTCCACTCAAGGTAGAGGGGGCATAAACAGCAAAAACTATTAAATGAACACAAGCAAACATGAATAAGGCAGTGCTACATACTTGTTAGTACATGTGGAGAACAAAATTTATACGGAACACAAATTGTTTGTGCAAGAAAGTAGCTGTTACAATGAAGAACAATAGTGACATATAAACTATCTCACCAGTCAGATAAAGTCAAAGGAAGACCAACTATCACAGACAAGACTTAATTATCTCAGTTATTAGCTTTGTTGATTATATGATAGATAAAAGAAAGGATCTATTTATTTGATCTAACAGTTAAACTTTTACAGTCACACACACACAACAAACAGAACAACGATAAAAGCAAAATAATCCAAATAACATGATCGGCATATATTTGGAAAGTATTAATGAGAGATAATATTAAGTACAAAAGCAGGAATACAAATAAGAACCAGATACAGCCAATGCAATGAACTCATAGTGAAATATGCTGGATGTTGATTCAGTAGGGTTTAAGAGTCCTGCGTTTCGTAATCCAATAGTATCCCCATTTAGTTCTCAGTTTAGCCGACTTTGGGTGGGGGGAGGAAATACCAGTTGTTGACTTCCCCTATTTTAACATTGCAACGGCACTGAACAGAATGTACTGAACGTTTTGAATGCAACATAAAATGCTGACACATGAAGCACGCATAGAACAAACAAGTTATGGTAAGAAAGCAGGTAAATTACCATACAGTTAATACAGCAACATATACAGTCATAATAGACTAATAACTGACAACCCCTTTCCTAATTCCTTACCCCTTATCTCCTATGCATCTCATTCTTCTCCTAGATGTATCTTATTCTAAATATTAATATTTTTTATAACATAAAGGACCTCCAACATCACATAATACATTTCTTTACTAATATGTTTTTGCTTATTTATCACTTTTTAATAATTTGTACAATGATTGAAATCTCAATGAAAGATAACTCTTGCACTGGACTCTTTAGACTGTTGTCTAGATAATGATTAATTAGTACTTAAGTCTCTCCTTTATTAAACAGACAAGCATAAGGGTGCGAGTCAGAGACCACAGCTGCATCCTTGTTAGTAGTACCTGTATTAAATACACACTTGTAGAGATATTCATGAATTGATCAGTATGTATTTATTATGGGTTACAAGCTGAAGTTCAGTCACATGGAGACAATCCTAACACTGAGATAACCAGTCCTGGAACAACTACAATTGTATAAGCTTAGCACCAAGCAACAAAATAATACTAATAACATCTTTATAAATACTACATATAACGCTTTGTTGTGCAATCATTGCACAGTCCATGTGCTTTACATTCACACTAGGGGCATTATTTAACAAATCAAAGCTACTATTTTAAACAAAACATAAAAATGCATGGATAACAAAAAGAACAGTTTAAAATGGGTAAAAATGTGCTAATACATATTTAATGACTTCAGTACTTGTTTTGCTAAATTTGACCCAAACCTCAACCTCCCCTTTTAAGTGGAAATTGGCCGCTACACTACTGGTATCTATTATAAAGCCTACATGCAAGTAAATAAAACCAAAAGCTGAATACTTGACTACACATATGAAAAGGTATACATGTGCAAGAAGATGATAATGAAAATCAGACGAAGCATGAGAATAGATTTCAGCAGGTTTACTGGGGTGCTAGTCAGGTTAGGAGCTAATACTAAATATCAAAACTCCTTGCTTAGTTGTTTAAGAGATTTTCAAAGTCCCCCCCCCTGTCAGAAAAGAAAGGTGATGTCTACAAATTTCAAACTGATCTGCACTTGATGTTGGTAGTGTATGACAGAGGTCAAGACAATCATTTTCTGGTACTAGACTGAGACTGACTGACAGAATAACTCCAATTTGAAGAGATAAACCTAGGCTGGTATTCAATATTCATCTTATTTCATTGGAGAATAAGGCCAGCCAATCATTTTGCCTGTTAATGACCAATAATTTAAAATGGTGTGATCTGATTGGTTGTCCTTATCCATAAGTCAAGTAAGAGCAATGTTGAATACCACCCGAGGATGAATAGGGGCGACTATTGAGTCCATTTTAGACTATTGCAATACTATTGATATTGCTGAAAGTACTATTGCAATACTATTGTATTGCTGGAGACTATTGTGATACTATTGCAATAGTTATTGCCAATATTTGAACACCAGAGATTAACTTGTAAATACAGATGTACATTGTGTAAGATATCACTTTGTTGTTCAACATACTAATCTACTATTTGTGGAAATGATTTTAAATGAATTGGACAGAAATACATTAATACAATTTTACTGAATACTGCATTGTTGGTCCTTTGTGTGAGTTTTGATGTTTGTAATTATTTAAAATTTATTTTTTAATGAGAATGGAAGTTGTTTTAAATTGTTTTTAAACTTGATTTATAAAAGGGAAACTATCGTAATTATTGATAGTTGAGCTAACTATCGGCGATAGTTATTGGATTGAGACTTTTAATATCGATCCATACTATCAAGACACTCGGGATCGATATTCCCACCCCTATAGGATGAACCTAAGATGTAATGTGTGCCAAGGTGTGAGAAATATAGAAACATTCATGTGATAATAATAGATAGGATTATAAATAACCAGAAACTAGGAGTATTACCTTCATCTAGATTCCTAACAACTCGACCACTATCTGCATGATCTGATTGTACAGGACTGTTACTGGTGTTTAAATCCTCAGTCAGTTCACCTCCCGAATCCTGTCCACTTGATGACATACTGTCCTCACCGTTCTCTTTCCTACAGTATTATAATACAAGTGTATAACATGGTGGCCACAGACAATGAAGAACAAAACTCACTGATAATTCCCTGACTGAAAGGTGATATTTCTAGATTATTTGAACCTCGACAGATACAGCTGAAAATACAGCCTTCAACCTCCCCTTAATGGCTTATAGCCATACCTTTACCACCAAACTCATTACTTACATACATATCTTATCACAAACCCATGTACTAACAGTCTGTTTGAAGAAATACATCTAATTGATAAAGTCATGTAGAGAAGTTACCAATTAACACATTGTTTCCTCCAATTTTTGTAAAATTCCCTTATAATTCCCTTATTTTGCCTAATTTTGAAATTCCCTGATTTTTTTCAGCAGGGAATTTGTTTTTGGTATTCCCCCTGTTTTCCTGTTTTCCAGAGACTGTGACGATCTTAGTGTTGACAAGAGCTGTTATTGATATGATACAAGCAATAATGACATATCAACAATATTTTCATTTTGAATATTGATACATATAATATGGAAAATGAATGGAACCATCCAAAATTCTGCATAAAACAGTTTTCTTGGTGAATGTGAGTTTACAAATGGTCAAAATGGGTCAACTGTTGTAACTCAAACCAAAGCTTTCTCAAGCTGAATTTATGACCTGTATATACATTGTAGAATGTCTAAATAAGTGAATCATGACTGAGGGGTACTGGTTCATTTATATATATATAATGTTATGTGCAAGTCGATATATCAATGTCTCATCAATATTTGTATTCCGATAAATGGAAATCGTCTAGGAATATAAAACCATATAGTTATTTTCCACATTTTCTGACTCATTCTCAAGTGAAAACTTCAAATTAATTTGCATTGTAGGTAATTTTTCCAAATGAACAGTACGGTAGTTGTACCGGTAATATTTTTTCAAACATATTGACCCCTTAAGATCCCTTTACTAAAATACCAAGAAAAGGCCCAATATCCTGAATATAATTATACTTGATGTCTGTAATTTTTCTTTTGTCCTCAAGCAATGAAGCATATTGACGCTGTGTTTCAGTTATGACCTCTTCTGTCGTCATTCCGGGACTGGAGATACCAGATTCAGCATTATCTTTGTCACGTGACTTAGTTTTGGATTTCTTTGATGGCGGTTCATCATCTGAGTAAAGATCTTCCGTATCAGAATTCAAGTCATCCTCATCTGATTGATTCTTTCCCACCACATCATCAGCTGTAACACAAACATGCTCAGTTATATTTCTAAATAGGCCTGTGACTGCAACAAAGGCAAAAAGGTTGCAATACCCTACCCCCAGCCACCTCACTCTTGCAAATACATCATACTGAATCTGGCCCATTTGTTTCAAAGACAAAGACTGAAGTGGATATCCTCCTCAAAGATTTGAAACAAGGCTGCTAAAATAAAATGTCAGATCATGAGATGCATCTTCACATGGCTATAAAGATTTCTGCAAAGTTCCATTACCATAGCTAACATGGTGCTGTAGATACAGGCAACACAAACATATTATATATATCTAAAGGACACCTTTACACAGTACATGCTGTTTCTTGAAATTCACTCAACTTGAACTAAAATCACTCTACAACAGGCCCTTACAGCCAACCAATCTAACATTTTCCTTGGTAACAGAACGTACGTACCACTTAAGTTCTCACGATATCTGGTTTCATGATCTTGACAACAAAACACTCTGAAAATATACATCAATATTTTTTTATATAATATCATTGCATATTTGAATGTAAGACTTAACAAGAAATATCAATGAGTGTGATGAATACCCCCCAGATAGTGCTTGGCACAGTCACTCCAATGTGCTCTGACAATAAGCACAACTAGACTTTGTAATTATTGCAAACTTCCATTGAAATCAAACTAATGGTTACAGAGAAATAGGGCAGACAAAGTAAGTGTTAACATACAAAGGGCCATAACTCCCTTAGTATTGATCCGACCAACTTGTGCCGGCCATATGCACAACTAGACTTGGTACTGATCAATCATGCAATCAATCATGAAATCCAATCAATGGTTACAGAGAAATAGCACGAACAAAATTTGCACAGAACAACCGATCCAACTAACAGACCAACCAACCTCAAACCTGACTCCAATATAGCCCCATCATACTATGTATCTGGGGGTATAGCAAATACAGCACATTCAAAACTTGATCAACAATGATCCTGATGGTATGGAGTTTGTTGGCAACAATTCTGAGCCAAACACAGGGATCAGTTGTCCAGGTTTCCTGGCTGAACTGAACCCTTTTTATAATTGATGTTTCAATTGTGGTAACATGGAGTGTATGACCCTGGTTTGGATTCTCTGAAATGTTGTTCAGTTGTTCCTACCCAATTAGAAATGAACAGGATGGTAACCCAGAGCTAATCTTGCATGATTCAGTGCTGTACACCAGACACATTAAAGAACCGAGGTGAAATTGGGCCCTCCTACAGCATTATCTCTTCCCTCAAAATTGAAGGTCATTTGCAAATTTGGCAAGGAAGAACAATTGTCAACATACTTACAACTATCTAGATCAAATACAAACATACAAACAAACATACCTGTATAGAATAACCTCCTTTTCACCAGCAGCAACCCTGTAGCGCTTAGCAACTGTTTTAGGATTCATAGAAACACAGAGATAATGGAAGGATTTCCTGCATGAAGCCCAAGCACAACCAGAAGTAGCGCCCTTCTTGTTCTTCTTCGCTTTATCTACCTTACACAGTGAGCAGAACTTAAAAGATGAAAATAAATATGCAAATACTATGTCATGGAACAGGTCTCTAATTGATTTTGTTTGAATTTGGATGTGATGTACAGGTAAGCATTATCCATGATGAAAATATAAATTGCCAACAAATTAACATTAATTACTAGTATCTAAACACTAGATGATTTCCATAAAATTTTAAGTCTGAATACTTTCTCCTGGCGATTTTTTCAAACCAGATCTTTGTTACAGCTCTTTGCATTTAATGAATTGTAGCACTACAATTAATTGGTTTGGCTACAAAATTAAATTTCAGCAAAATTGGAAGAGTCCGAGTGACATGCACTATGAATTGAGGCCAAAAAATAAACAAGAGATGTTTGTAAAACACATGCCCCCATGGCAGCCCAATAGTCAGAAATGGTGAAGGTCGCATGACCTTAACCTTTGACCTCAAAATCAATAGGGGTCATCTTCTGTTGCTGACCAACCTCTATGTAAAGTTTAAAGGTCCTAGGTCAAAGCATTCTTGAGTTATTGAACAGATACCATTTAAATAGTCAGAAATGGTAAAGGTCACAGTGACCTTGACCTTTGCCCTACTGACCTCAAAATCAATAGGGGTCATTTACTCTTGCTGACCAACCTCCATGTAAAGTTCGACGATCCTAGGTCAAAGCATTCTTGAGTTATTGAACAGAATTTGTTTTGTATGACCGACAGACAGACAGACATGTGCAAAGCAATATACCCCCTCTTCAAAGATGGGGGGCATAAATATTGTTTATTTCCCTTCCCCATCCTGGTCATTAAGGGTTGGTTTCAAAGTAGGTAGATCTACTGGTTATTGTTTGAAAAACAATTTCTATTGTGAATAATTTTTGTTTTTGTACTCACAGACCTAGAGCTACTTTTTTTATAAAATAAATTATTTTTTCAGAGGGTCAAAAATATTTGCATGGGTGAAAGTTTAAAAAACCTGAAATCCTTGAAATAATCGACAATTTTATAGGGAAAATAAAGAAAAACAGGCTTTTTGGAACTCTAAAAAACCTGAAGTTCAGACATGTGCCTGAAAAATTTCACCAATGTATTTGGGGTGGGTAGAAAAGGGGAAACAAACAATATTTTATTTTTGGCCTGACTTTAATCTGTATTGTAACAATTAAAGCATACAGTACTGTGAGTACACACCAATCTACTTCCCCTCTTGACTTCCTTCATCACTTCCTGCTTTTTGAAACCTCCAAAACTGTCCGTTCTATATTGAACCAGCAAAGCTGAATATTGCTGAAACAATAAACAAAATAGTATGACTTGCAGACATGTGTTAATCAGGGGTTTCATTTAACTCGGGAGTAGGGGTTTGATCCTTGAAATTTCAAAAAGCCACCTTTTGACCCTTTAGATTTTGGTTTGAAAGGTCATTTTCTCTAATAATCATGGATGATTTACAGTATAAAAGAGTAAATTTTAATCAAAAGTATCAAAATGACCCTTCAGATTCAGAGCTAGTAGAACCCCTGTCCCCTGATTAATCCATTAAAGTATTGATAGTTTCAAAGTACTCAGACTCACAGATGTCATTGTACATGTATCAACATTTTCTTTGCAAAATATATTCAGTTTTCAACAACACTGATTTAGCTAATCTGTACATGTAACTCGCTAAGGATAAGTCAGGAAGCATAAAACTTTACTTTACATATTACTTACTAATAGCAATGGTAGACTTTTAATTTACAAACTATCAAATAAAACATGCGGCCTTAAACCTTGTCAACACAAAATACATTTTCTTAGCAAGTATCTGAAGTTATATACTAAACGGGGGTGGTTCGATGACAGCCATACTATCAATTTCAAGGATTATGAAAACATACACAACTCGAACACAACCCTTTAGATAAGAAACAAGATGTTGCATCATTTGATTAATTAGGGGTTTGCCCAATACTGAAAATATGATGCAGGTCGATTTCAAGTGCCATAAGCACACTTCCCGTTACCTAAACTCTGTTTCAAACATTGTTCTACTGTTAAAATTCAGATTATAAATGAAAGAACAAATGACCATTAAGTCAGTCGATAATTTTTTTTCCCCAAAAAAAGTGCATCTTTTCTCGTGCAGCAAACCCGGATGTAGCACCCCTATTTAATAAAGGAAGATCATAAATATCGAGGAGTTTAGATCAGATAGTGTATTAAACTTACCATGCACTTGTGATGAGCACATATTGGTTTACCATCTATCTTGTCTTTATGTAATGCACCACAAATCCTTTCATTATCAGCACCAGTGTGACAAAATCCACACTTATCCTCCTCCATTGATCACCACTACCAATCTACCAGTACAAATCTAGGTAAAATTGGAGAAAATACAAAAATTAGAACAAAGATAGAATATTAACAATACAAGTTTTTCCACAGGTTTGATTTATGCATGCAGATCCAGTCTCAGCCACACTAGGCTGGTCTTCTTAAAAGAAATGTCTGTCCTAAAATCGAATTTCATAGAACTGACTGCCTGTGCAAATTTTTTATCCTTACATGGTCAGGTTCACCCATTGTGGTTTACCTCAACAGCAGTTAAAATTAGAACTGTCGCCGTTCGGCAGACTAATATACCCCCGCGTGGCAAAAATCATTGCAGCGCAAATTCTTTTCTTTATGCACAACTACATGTTGAGGTTGTTCATCTGTTAAAGTTTAAAGGAAATGCTGCAAAAACTGTAGGAGAAGTTGTGTCCACAAGAACTGTTCACTATATATTGTATAGTGCATAAAAGTACAAAGGGCAATAATTCTGTCAAAAATCATCGCAGCGCAAATTCTTTCCTTTATGCACATCTACATGTTAACTTATAAGGTTGTTCATGTGCTAAAGTTTAAAGGAAATGCTGCAAAAACTGTAGAAGTTGCGTCCACAAGAACTGTTCACTATTATATTGTATAGTGCACAAAAGTACAAAGGGCCATAATTCTGTCAAACATCGTTGCAGCGCAAATTTTTTCCTTTATGCACATCTACATGTTGAGATTGTTCATCTGTTAAAGTTAGAAGGAAATGCTGCAAAAACTGTAGGAGGAGTTGCATCCACAAATTCCATAATGCGTCTACGGACAGACAAGCTGAATCCAGTATGCCCCCCTTACAACTTGTTGTGCAGGGGGTATAATTATTAGATAATTTATAACCAGTTGTTTGTCTCTATATGCAAATATTTAAACGGACTTGATTTTCTAAAAATAGAAACCAAAAGTAGGTAACATCATGTAGACTGTTTTCTGAAAATGCTTGAACAGGCTGATTACTTCGCATAATATTTAAACTATAATATACAAGTATCCATTCTGACGCACAAATAATCATCAATAATGTTTATTATAGTATATACGAATAAAGTTTAAAAACTAAATTGTTGATAATCTCAAAACTGACTTCTACTTCCACAATGCAGGAAAATCAGAAGATGAATGTCATTTTTCAAGGGCATCTGCCTTCAACAATGAATCACCAGTCACCATCCCTGATTAATTTATGTCTCTACCAAGATATTATCACATGTTTTTGCATACTGTAGTTATATTTAGTACACATTTTTTATATCACTAACAGCCATAAAATTCATGCAATTATATTACCAAACTATTTTAAAGTTCTCTAGGGGCCCTAAGGGCCTATACCACATTTTTATTATTTTTTAATAAAAAGAGACTCTTACGAGTTTGCCAATAATATTTGAGGACGGTTTCAAATCAGCCGATAATATGATAATAAAATAGCCCAAAATACCAGTTCACGATTTAGCGTACGAAATTTTATAACCCGGTGGCTATTTGCAAGTCGTGATCATAATTTCAAATTTTCAATACAAATAATGTTATCGAACGTTAAAAAGTGAACAATAATCGTTGTCTAACGATACCAATTACTCATACAGAGCAGTACAAAAACTCTTTCATTTAATATAAGAATGGCAGTGGACTGGAATCAACTGCCAAATCATAAAGTTGATGTCAAGTCAAGTGAGGGATTCAAATGGATCCTCTCACAAGGTCAATAATTGCGCACTCCCCCCGGTGTTAAAACACTGTAACAGGGTATAGAGATTAGAGGTCATTTCGTAACCAGGCTTAATCATAACCAAAAAAGTATCAGCAAACTCGTAACCACCGATTTATTGCTTTTATTAATATAAGTTTATTATACAGTGCCCACCAAAAATAAGTATACCATAAATAATTGTTGCAAAATTAAATTTGGTTAAATTATTCAATATCAGTTTATCAGACGGTCACTATTATACTGCTTTCTCATGGAGTCGATCCCCTAAGAGATAAAAACCTAACATGCACACTTCAAATTGTTTGGTCTGCAACTAAATTTCATTTTCTGACTGAGAAATTACTGAACTGTAGTAAAATGAACCATTTCTGGAATAAAAAAGCTTTTATCTTAAAATATTTACTGTGAAGCAAGTACCAGTCAAGACTCTTAGAGGCTCTGTCATTCAGAAACTTTCTCATCGACCCGATCCCTCCGATTGGTCAGTCTATAATTAACCAAAAGACTGAATTATTTTATGAAACACAGTGGTAACATAAAGTTTGTTCATCACAGATACTATTTACAGAATTTAATTAATGTGGACAAGTATGTTGACAAAAATATGGACAAAAACAAAAACCCATGGTTACGAGCTTGGGTATTACTGCTCACCAAAAATGGATTTTTCAGGGTTGGTTTTAAATCAGTCCACAAAAATTGTTTACATGCGCTTTTATGCACATTTTTTGCTGTGATGACAGGAAAAAGCCCACTTTCAAACTTGCATATGTTTTGGAAAGGAACCATCACTGCGCGTGTTTATATTCTGCAAAAATAAGTAGGGCTCGGGTCGATGAGAAGGATCGACTCGATGAGAATCAAGTACATGTATATACTAGTTTCTGAAACTACAGATACTAAATGAGTCAAAATAGAGATAGAAATAAAGATGAAGACGTTCAGAACTAAAATAATCATGTGATCAAAAAGGCTTAATTTTCCACGGGTATTAAAATAGATATATTCAAAATTTATTAATAATTTCATAAGTTAACTATTTGCGGAATGAATATAGCAAATTGCATTTCAAGCTTTTTTTAGGTCAGTTGGGATCAGCCGAAACATGGTTACTAAATAGCCGAAAATGGACAGTTACAAGTAAGCCTGGTTACGAAATAGCCGCATAACATAACAGGCCCTACACCGTCACGAAGCAGATGAATATGTTGATTTCTTCCGTATAGCCTAGGCAGCTGGCTAAAGTAATTTGCAAGTGAAAAAAATGAGACTTGAAAAAGTTAAACAAATTATTTCTAAAGAAAAAATATATTTATTATTACACCAATAAGCAACTATCAACATTTGAATTAAATGTTTACATTGAACGCGTGAAACCTCACGTACGAATTAAATTGAGGAAACGATTCTGTGGCGAATTGCAAATTTCCACTACATGCGACTCCCTAAAAAAATAATCTACCATACATTACATTAAAAAATGTACCATATAAGTAATCTAAATCGGAGTCTAAATGCGTACATAGAGCGCAAATATGGCCTTGTTTCGCAGATTTTTCTTTCAAAAAAAGGCTTTTCGGATAAGCACGGTGTCGTTTTATTCACAAATCGTGACAATCACATTTCAAGAAGATGGCGGCCCCCATGAATTTGCCACCTGCAAGAATTGCATTGTCCTTTGATAGTCACATTTTAGAGAATTGTTGGCTTGTCGTAGATTTATCGAAGCATTTATTAATTGAAGACATAGAAAATGAAATAAAAAAGAAGTTTTTCAAAACTTCAACTGAAGACAGTCGAATTGTTTTGAGGCTGAACAATTTCCGTTTGCCTACAAGTGAAAGTAGCATACTGCTGAGAGACAACGATATTGTTTCTGTCAGGTATAAGCTATGTAACTCTGTTGCCTTACTAAGGCGCTACCGAATGAATTTTTGAATCGCTTTACTATGTCTATGCAGTGACGCGCTACTAGTGAGCACTATGATCGATAGCATACCGTTTCTAACCACTTTGCTTTGCGAGCACTTTCTTACTCAATGGACCCCTTTGCTGTGAGCCCCTATGCTAGCTGTGAAAGCTATTAAATTTCTCACTTCGTCAACTATGTTGCGCTTTTTTGAAGCATTCCGTTTCCTAGCATAGGCTATTGGCGCTCGGTAGCGGCTTGGTTAGGCAACAGGCTCCTGTTAGTGCCATGTCGAATATCGCCTACCCCTTTCCCCCAAAAAAATCGCATTGTCTTATCATTTTTGCAATGTCGTGTCTGTGCAGCATTTTAGCGATGACATGCATCAAAGTTTTGTGATGTATCACATTGTGATGTGTCACCTGTCCTATGAGTCAATAATAATCTGTGAACCATTGCAATGTGACAACGCGATACAACTCTCAACAATGGACAGGTCACCACCTTGTGTAAGAAAATCACAGCATTTTGACGAATTTCATAGATCGCATTGTCGAGTGTGATAATCGTCATGCATTATGTTGTTGCACTTTGCTAAAATGGAATTCGACTATGCAACATACATGTATCATGCCGAAATTGGCAACTCTATATGCATGTCAATGCAGTGATGTCACGACATTTTGTATTGCATTTTCGTAATGTCCTTTTGCATTGTTGTCTGTCGTATCATGTTGTCAGTGTTGCTGTTTGGAGCTGACTTATGACATATGACATGACACTACCAGGATTGCATTTGTATATAAGTAATCATAATATGAAAACTGAAGCCATCAATGGTGTCAGAAATGCTTGGCAGACTCATTCAGAGGCATGCACACCGCAGCATGATTTATAGCTCTCTGTAATAAAGGGGGAGGAGCGTAGTAAGTCCCTGGCTGTGGTGACTGCTGACTCATGACAGGCTTCCAACTAGCTCAGCTGGCAGAGCTACTTAAGTAACAGTTATATAATCGAAATTAAAAAGTGATTTATAACTAGTTCTAAAGTAAACTACCAATTTCCCAGCTTCACCATTCCCAATGTGTATAAGTATGTTCTATTATAAGTTTCTTTTCTTTTTCAGTTTGGAAAAATGTTGTAGAAGCCCAAACTTGGTTGAAAGTGATATAAATACTAGAAAGGCCAAGAAGAGAAAATACAAAGATGTATATGTAACTGATAAGCCAAGAGATGGCCACCAAGATCATGGTACAGATCAAGGTGAGTTTCTAGCTTGAATGAAACATTGCATTTAAATGATTTTGTGACAGACAAATTTTTTGAAATAAACTTTAAGAATGGAAGCTACAGTTTTATGGGCTTTTTCTGATCACATTATTGAGTATGTTCTTGAATCTTCATTTTATAATGAATTGTCAAAAAGGTTTAGATGAAAAAACTTTAAAGTTAGACCAAAATTTAAAGGAAAAACAAACCGGGTTTAGGCAGCTAATCGGGCAAGATGGACATCGGCCGGTCATCAGGGCATTGTTTATGTTTTCTGTGCTCGGCTAGTGAAATTGAGTGCTGCCTTCCCTGTCCGACTTAATATTATCTTTTAGCAACAATCATATTTGTCAGTCATCTACTGATGACCAGCCGATGTTCGTCTAACGACTGACGGACATTGTGCAATCTTTGACCAATGGCTAGACCTGGTGTTAACTAAATATTGCCTATGTAGACATTTAGGCTCGGTGTCATATGGCCTGTTGAAATATTTTTTCAACCAAAGTTATACAGTACAGGTAAATAATGAGATGTAATAATAATCACATGCTTGAGATACTAATTTTAAAGGTGGCCTGAATAATTGTGTCATGTATAATACCACTATAGGTGTCAAACAGTCTAAATAGAAGCTGTTAAAGTTAACTAAAGAATCATTAAACAATGACAATTACCTAGTATCGTATAAACCTGATAGAGTTAGGGTAGAAGTTAAATAAATACAGTTATCACCATATTACCCAGTATTGCCCATTAAAACCCGGGTTTCCTGCCGGGCTGGGTTTTATGCTTAAAACCCGGGTTTTTGCCAACCCTGATTTACAATGCTTAATTTCCATATTACATGTGACATGGATACCAATATATTCCCTAAGTAACGGAAGTTTTTAAATGATTTTTACTGGAACTGCTCTGTTTTCAGCTGTTGAACCGAAAAAGAGTAAAAAGAAGAAGAAGAAAGTGGAACAAGAGGAACCAACTGTCAGTGATAATACAAATAACTCTAATAAAACAGTTAAAGAAGCTCCAAATGTTTGTGCACTTGATGATGCTGTATCTTCAAAGAAGATGAAGAAATTGTTAAGTAATGAGACATCAGGATCTAGTTCGGTTGCTAAGGAAACATGTAATGATCAGAAGGAAGACAGTGACAATGATAGTAATGTTATGGAAGTTTGCTATGATGGTGAGAACACTAGGAGTGTGATATACGCTCGCACAGACTTACAGGGTGAGCCAGATGATGGTACTGTTGATTCAGGAGATGACCAAAGTATAAAGAAGTCCACTAGAAAAAGACATAGAAAAAGGAAGCGAAAGACTAGATCACATGATGTCCAATCGGAGAGTGTTGAGAAATCTGAGGATAAAGTTGTAGACACTGTAGTTCCATATAAAGGTAGAGATATTGATAAAGATCAAATGTTCTATGGATCTATTCCTGATAAACTGGAATCACCAAGAAACTATCGTCATGGTTACCGTAATTTACAATCCTATCATGTACAATCCAACATGCATAAGAAGTTCGGTTCAGAGTCCGATTCTGATGGAGAGACTAAAGAAAACACAGAGCAGTATAACTTTTTGTGCAAAAAGCGGGAAAAATTAACAGGTCATTCTGAATTTTCTGCTCCAACTGATTCAGTAGTGAGGTCTGCCTCATCAGTTGCTGTGGAAGAAGACAATAACAGTACAGAAGAAAGCCACAAATCATCAAACTTTACAGCATGCAATGGGAACCAGCAATTGTCTTCGTATCAAAATCACTTTCAGACCCCAGTAAGAACTAATCAGGCTGAAGTATGTGACATTGAAAACACTAAAAACTTGAATAACATATCAGTTGTTAATGACACAACCTCCAATGTAAGTGCCATGAAAACTGGTTCCCCTCTTACAAGAAAGACATTAAGTAATGGTGTAGCAGTGTTTGTACGCCACCGAAGTCCTCGAAATGAATTTAGAGAGCAAACGAAGGAAGAACAGCTAAATACATCATCAACTAATGTTTCAACTATATTCAAGGTAAATTTAACATTATGCATTGGTGATTATATCTCAGTGGTCACTGTTTAACACTTGCATGTCATTCCTGTGACCATCAATATATCTGCTGGTTTACTGTGATTCAGAAAATAAATAACCCGAAGACTTGCTGATTTTGAATACAAAGACAAATTTCTCAATATTTGATTTATCACCTCATTTTAAAACATCCTTAGTATTTTGGTGAAAGTCATGATAGCCTACTTTCTGATTGTCCAGAGCACAATTTGTACTGGAAGAGTACCTGATGATGAAATTCAATAGTCTTGCTAACTACCATGTTGAAAGACATATTATTATCCCCCCCCCTCAATCTCTAAAGAGGGGGTGTATTGCTTTGCATATGTTGGTTGGTAGACCAAATGGTTTCTGTTCAATAACTTGAGAACGCTTCACCCTAGGATGTTCAAACTTTACATGGTGAATTGACAGCAACACTAGAGTCTAATGACTCCTACTGATTTTGAGGTCAAAGTCATTGTGGCCTGCCATGGGCTCATACATGTTTTACTTACATATTCTGTTTAATGATAATATTATCTTGATCTTGAGATGGTCCTAACCTTAAGTGAAGTTTTATTGTGCACTTTCAGAATCCTGAACCTACAAAATTTAAAGTCCCCGTAAATCCAGCAGTTAAACACACGTCTATGATTCCTGCTCCAGTAGAAACTGTTACTGCTACACATACAGATGGATGCACCTGGAAGAATAAAGAGCTCCATACATTTCCCCTGCTTAAAACATGTCCAAAACAGGGAGACATAATAGCTTATAAGGTTTGTTTGTAATATCCATAATTTTGTTATGCCATTTTACTGATTTTACTGATTTATTCCTTTACTGATTTACTCAATACAATTTTCTGATATAATACAACCTTGTATTTTTACATAGCTCATGTCAGCTTTTTGGCAAGGGTGCACAACAGATAATAGTAAGAATAAAAGGCAAAATAGTTAAAGGTGAAAGAAAGAACTTCCTTGTAGACATCGTTAAACTGTTGATGTTACATCATTTAATAACTTTCAGTTTACTCAAATGACAAAATTCTTCAATTCACTCAAGTAAACAGACCTATCAGCATTCTAACTACATTGTATCAATTCTGCCTATCAGCCTAAAATAAATAAGTATAAAAAGAGTTTTAAAAGACATTGCATGGAACAATATTTCTTGTTTGTTGAAGGTAGACATTTTTAAAGATATTCCTGGCGCATATTTTACATCCATGAACGACAAAAAACACATTTCAGACAGTTAATTCATCACTAAATAGGCAGAATGAAACAATAAAATCAAAAGAAAATTGCTTGCAAGTAACAGAAAAAATAATTTAAATATTCGTAAAATTAAAAAAACTGGCAGTTTTTTTAAGTGGCGGAAATTACCGAAGTAACACGACGAGGCTCCGGACATTACCGATTCGAGAATCATGTGACCCACGGAACATGAATATTAATGAGATTTGCGTCATACACAACAAAAATGGCGGATGATCTGACAACAAAAAGCCAGTTGTGACGGAATCTGCTAAGAAAAGACAGAACCATACTTATATGCGGGACTTTGGTAAGGCCTGTGTCCATATCGGGAGATGATTCATTTGATGGATACACTGGAAAAGTCGATTGTCGCTGAAGTCCGACGCGAACTTCGTCAAGGATCTCTGATTGACAGTGACAGGTACTGAGGTAGCGAAAACAAAATTCGTCTTAAATTGTGAGATGCATGCCCGTATGACTATCAACGTAACGGCTCATATGTATATATTTGTTTAATTCAGCAATATTGTACTATACAAGTGCTCTATATATACATGTATCGCTTTGAAAATTGCACGAACCAGTGCCGTCCTTGGCAATTTCGTACCCGACGCTCGATCACTGTCAGATCAGACTCTTCATCTCATGGACTTCAAATTTCTCAATTCACTTGTTTTTTCGAACTAAGTTTTTCTATAAATTTATTATAACCTGACTGTATGTTTATTCATGGAATTATATGTGATTATTCATTTATGTCTAAAGTTTATTTAAGGAATGCCTTTATGAAGTTAAGACTGAGATTTGTCATGTAAATTTCTTTTGATTATAAAATATGAAGTGGCTAGATGTCCGGTTACCGGTAACCGGACATCTAGACCTGGGGTCTGGAGGTCCGGTAACCAGCCGTCTAGACAATGCTTGTAGGACAGGCTAGAGGTCCATTAATTGATTTCAAATTAATTATTTATGTTGTCATATTTTAAACACAAAATGTCATGTTTATACTAACTCATTTTAAGATAATTTCTTGATGGATGGGTTGATCTTGCATATAACTTTATTGAGACTTTGCAGAGTTTGTTGTACTGTCGGCGTGTCTGTGTAAAAAGGACCCAAATACTATGTGTGGTACCCCTCAGGCTCTAGACTTTAAGTCCTTCTAAACGTGTATTAGTTCTCTTATCACTTGTTGTCCAACACAGATCAATATTTTGTGTTTACGTGTAGGCCTGAAGAAACACTCCAGATCACTGTTATTCACAGTCAATGATTAACATTTCTGTCAAATACTATTAAACCTGTACAACAAGGTAAACACTTGTTTATGTCATGGGAATTCTTGACACAACATAAAATATGTGGTTTATACATATGAAATAAGTTACCGGACCTCTAGCCTGTACTACAAGCATTGTCTTGAGATCCGGTAACCGGATCTCTAGCCACTTCCTATAAAATATGAACACAAATAGCCATATGATATAGGCCTATTATCAGTAACAGGATTCTGAAGAACATTCATATATTTCAGACTTGATGAGTAACTATTGAGCAAATTGTTACTACTACCCTGACTCTGAGTCATCTATTCCAACAGTTCAAGCAGTCACCCTGTTCCATGTGGCCTTCAAAACCTAACACAGGCAACACCAGGTTCAATGGCTTATAAAACTACAGTAGTACAGGCACTATGTAACCTGCCTGTATCAGAAATATCTCCTGACAGAAGTTGGTCATAACTTGGTGGTTCATAAAAGCTGGAACCGAATAGTTATTCATCCCAGATAAAAGGTATTTATTTGTTGTTTGTTTCATTCGAAGGTTGCATAATTGGTCAATTGGATAAAATGTATCCTTAATTATAATGTGTTTGAATATTATATGTTAAATCGACTAATTATGACCCACCCCATCTTTGAAGAGGGTGTATATATTGCTTTGCACATGACGATCAGTCGGTCGGTAGACCAAATTGTTTTTCCATTCAATAAACTAAGAATGCTCTGGTGAGTGTGACCTTCACCATTTCTGACTATTGGGCTGCCATGGGGGCATATGTGTCTCTTGTTTTATTTTAATTTTCCAACACATTATGTTTAAGAGAAAAATGTCCATGTGTACTGGCTTTATAAATGGATAAGAAATATTTCACAATTTTATGTTCCACTGGTACCTTTAAAGTGAATTCAGCAACTTCTCCACATGTGGAGAAAAATTCAACCAGGAATACATAACCTCCACATGTGGAGGAAAATTAACATTTATGTCATGGAAGTGTATGACCTGTCACTTCTGGAATCGAACCAGCACTTATGGGTTTGGAATTCATCTCACTAACCTAACCTAGGGACCACTGAAAGAGTTCTTGTTCTAGCTTTCCTCTAACGACAATGTCATAATGATTACAAACTAAATTTACATCAATTGATGGAAACTGCATTACAATAGCATTATGTGACATATTTTTATTTTCCTCCACAATCCACATGTGGAGAAGTTGCTGATACAGAATATATTGAAAAGATACCAAATATTCTTTTTCAGAGACAAGTCAGAAATGTCGGATGAAGAAACAATCCAGTCTGATGAAAGCAGTTCAGGGTAATGACGTTCATTCCATCACAGTCAATTCTTACTTTGCTAAGTTATCTCAATTATAAATGTTCAGTTCAAATAAATAAAGACTTCAACATAGAAGTTACCTTATTAGATAAGTGTTAAATATCACAATCTTGAACATGTTGCTATGAAAATATCATATGTTGTTTGAGCTGGGTCATTCAGCATGGGCATTCTGATGATCAGCCCCAGACCGAGTGGTCTAATAGCTGAATGATTCAGCTTCTGAAATTCTTCATGCTGAAATCGGTTCGTTCGGCTATAAGACAGCTGGGCCTTGGGCGGATCATATTCTGGTTTGTGTGTTGGGCATTGTGCATTTTATGTTTTTTGTTCTCGGCTGGTTGGAATAAGTGTTGCCAGTGTCTGACTTTTTGCCCTCCAGGTTAAATACTGATTTTCAATTTCTGGTAGAAAGTGTTTTTGTCTGAAAGTCATGGAAACATTAAGTTATAAATAAGGTCATGGAAACTTGAATTTTACGTTACGTATGTTGCTATTTTAGTCTCATAATTATAGAAACATTAATTGAGACATTCTTTTTGTTGTTGTTTTCAGTGTTTCCATTGATATCAACCTACATGAATCTAACTAAGATGATTGGATGATGCTGAGTATGAACCTAGTTTTGTCTTGTCAGCAAATCTGTAAGTATAAGTGTCTGTAATGTATTGGGGGTCATGATATTGTTAACATTGTCTCAGACGTTTATGTAACGGTCAGAATTCTTGAGTCAATTGTCAACCAGTTCTAACTTGCTCTACAACAAACAACTGAATACATGTACTTCTCTACTTGTTAAAGACATGCATGTAATATATGTGATAAAACACAATTACATGTCTGCCAAGCATTCAAAAGCATAAGGTGACAAGTTAATGCTCTGTCAATGTGGGTATCATGTACTGAAATTTTTTTTGATATTGTATTAACCTCAACCTTTCATGATAGTAGATCTGCTGGTCTATCACATACACTTTGATAAGTCCAAGTGAAGTTGATACTCAAAACAATGTATACATGTTTGAAAATATGTTTAGCTCACTCAATCATGATGGACAGTTCTATAATTTTGGTTGAAAAAAACACCAGAATTTTGTTAGTGGACTAGAGATATAGTGAATCATTTCTGGTTTTCATGCAAAGAATCAAACAGATGCATACAATTTGTGGTAATGGTTTATTATTTTCCTTTACTAAATCCAAGGTTTGCACAGGCCTTTAAAAGTCCTTGAATTTGGTTCAAACTTTGAAAAGTACTTGAAGTGCTACCCTAAAAAAATGTCTAAATGGTACTTGAATTCAACTGATAATCCTTGAATTCAGACAAATGGCCTTGAATATCCATTGAAGTTTATGGATGTTGACAAAATGGCACATCATCTGTGTAAAAAATGAACCAGACACTATTTTTTCTCAAAAATTTAATGTACAGAAATGTATGGGTGCAAATGTCACTGGAAATTAATCGTAATAAATTGAACTCAATAAGGTATTCTTGTGTGTGATGTCACTAGAAAAAGTGTATAAAATTGCAGTGCATAATGACATTTTTGTACCATTGAACCTTTGTAAATGTTCGAGAAAATGCCTTGAAAATACATATTTTGTCTTGAAAAAATCCTTGGATAGTCCTTGAATTTTGGTGAGAGAATTTTGCAGGAACCAACAAATCCTTCTGTAATTTGTTCTGTATGTTCCACACTTGATTCAGTTAAGTTTATCTTGCTTATATAATTTGTATGCAAATGTTTGTTTTTTCATATTTCAGGAGTTCAGCAGATTTTGAACACGTACAACTATTGCTCTAAAAGGCTCTTATATTCTCCACCTGTGTACAGATGTAGGAACCTTCTGGCTGCTGTAGACCTTAATATGAATCTGGATAGAGAATGTATTATCAATGAAGATGGGATACAAAGGTATGATTTATCATTGTAATCATCAACAAATAACTGCAAAATCAGGATCATGATGATTGCAGTCTTCCAATAGTGTCAATTTAATTGTGTTATTGTCATCAGGAAGCAAAGCTATTTTAAAGTATAAGTCTAGGGATCACAAATACACCAGCATAAGGTAAATCATGGGCTGTACCAAGCTTAGTGTTTGATCACTAGCTAATTTAGAGGGGGGACCCAGCATGCACCCCCTAAAATCTGTGGAGTCTATGCAATTTGTAATATTTTGAATGTAACAACAATTTAGTAAGCAAACATTTGCCATCGAAGGGTGTGCTGTTCAGATAAACATTGCATTTTTCTAGGTTACTTCGACAAGTATATATCAAGTCAATCATTGTAATCTGGGCTATGCTGCTAAGATGTGAGTAATTATTTTTCTTGCTTGCTTCGCTAGCATTAGGAATATCTTCAATGAATCTTATCAAGGGGACAATGAGGTTTTTTTGGGTAGTTACTTGAGAAAACTTACTTGAGAAAACTATGATGTTTTTCCAGTGAATATTTCGGGCATGTTACTCAGATAAACAATGCATTAAGTCTTGCTAATTCGCTTGCAGTCATACTATCATTGTATCAATTAATGTTATCTAGTATCGAACGTGTATGTGGGGCATGCTGCTCAAATAAAAAGGCATTTTTTCTTCCTCCATAATCATTTTTCTAAAAGATAGAGAATGAGGTTGTGTGACATTTTGCTCAGATAAACAGTTTTTTTCTAGCACGCTCAGCTTGCACGCTTTCTTGGGGGGGGGGGGGGGGGTGAGGTAAATACATGTACGTGTGACCCCCTCAACCCCTTATCCTGTATCCGCTCCTCTTGATGAGTAGGGTACCCATCTCTTTACCCAAACATTGTGAATTTGAGCCCTGCAATAGTGTTTTAGCCTCAAACTAAAAGTTATAATCATATGAAGTGATTAATAATCCACTGACCATGATCCCAGGTGTGAAGGTTAATGACACAACAAAGGTTTCCTATGAAAAATTAGCAATTGCTTGAAAACTTATTTAGGCGTCACTCGAATAGTTCTCAACAAACACATGTCGGACATAATCCCATTCACTGCTTAACTAACAGTGACTGATTTGTATGTTACATAAACCGATACTGTATAACAACATTTCAGGTTACAAAGGCTATGGAAAGAAAAGTGGGAGGTGGACAGTACATGCAAAGAAGGTACTGAAGACATACGATTATGCTCATGGCATTTTGAACAGAGACTGAGTGCACGAAAAATGACGAAACTGGCATTAATGACTTAAGGCTGATTTTGACACGCCTTGCTCCAGAAGAGCCAAACTCTACCAAATAAATCATGGAGGAAAGGGTTTTTGTGAAATTTTGAACTTTGCTAAAATGACTATGTAACATTTGCTGGGTCCATAGGTGTGAAAACTTGGCCAATGTCCATGGGTATCTGAAAGTGTTAAAATGTGTCTTAGTTCTTACACTTTTGATTCAGGTACACATTATAATTAGATGACATGTATATATTGCTTCTAAAATGCATTAGACTTTGCTTGATGTAAGACTATGTTCTTGTAGATTATATCTGACAGAGGTATTAAAGTTATGCATGTACATGCAATCAGGATTTGTACCATGCTAACCATACCAATTAGTAATTCTCGCTGTAAAACCATTACTTTTCACGAGGGATAGATTTATGTTTATTTTGAGGTCGATTCACTATGAAATATAATCTCCTGCTATTAATTAACCTTCCAATACACCTAGAGTATTCCAGCATTTTATTTGTAATCCACAACAAAATTTCATTTTCAAGAATTCCTAGGAATTTAATGCACGCAAAAATAGGTTGTTTTACAGTATTAGTAAGTGTATTTGCACAGTGTTTATTTGTAAATAACATATCAGTGGATGTGTACGAGTCTTACCAGTTGGCGAGTGCTATCAGTGTACAATATGTATGAGTGCTATCGGTGTATGATTTGTATGAGTGCTATCAGTGTATGATATGTATGAGCGCTACCAGTGTATGATATGTATGAGTGCTATCAGTGTATGATATGTATGAGTGCTATCAGTGTACAATATGTATGAGTGCTATCAGTGTATGATATGTATGAATGATATCAGTGTATGTTAGTGTTATTAGTGTATTATGTGTATGAGTGATATCAGTGTATGACTATGAGTGATATCAGTGTATGATATGTATGAGTGCTATCGGTGTATGAGTGATATAAGTGTATATAAGTGTATAGCGCTATCAGTGTATGATATGTATGAGTGCTATCAGTGTACGATATGTATGAGTGCTATCAGTGTATGGTATGTATGAGTGCTATCAGTGTATGAGTGCTATCAGTGTATGAGTTCTATCAGTGTATGAGTTCTATCCGTGTATGAGTTCTATCAGTGTATGATGTGTATGCCTATGAGTGATATCAGTGTATAATATGTATACGTGCTATCAGAGTATGAGTGATATCAGTGTATGAGTGATATCAGTGTATTATGTGTATGCGTAATATAAGTGTATGACTATGAGTGATATCAGTGTATGATGTGTATGACTATGAGTGCTATCAGTGTATGTGTGATATCAGTGTATAACTATGAGTGATATCAGTGTATGACTATGAGTGATATCAGTGTATGACTATGAGTGATATCAGTGTATGTGTGATATCAGTGTATGAGTGATATCAGTGTATGAGTGATATCAGTGTATGACTATGAGTGATATCAGTGTATGACTATGAGTGATATCAGTGTATGATGTGTATGACTATGAGTGATATCAGTGTATGATATGTATGAGTGATATCAGTGTATACATGCTATCAGTGTATGAGTGATATCAGTGTATGAGTGATATCAGTGTATTATGTGTATGAGTGATATCAGTGTATGAGTGATATCAGTGTATTATGTGTATGAGTGATATCAGTGTATGACTATGAGTGATATCAGTGTATGATATGTTTTAGTTCTATAAGTGGATGTGTACGATTGCTTTCAGTTAATGTGTATGAAATTAATATCGTCCATCATTTCAAGTCATGCTTATTTTCTTTAGTATGTTTGAGAATTGCATTTTCCTTTTGATGCATATACTTATTTATAGAATATTATAGATTATGACCAATGAATCTTGAGATGTTTCTATGTGCAATTGCTTGTAAATACACGTTTTGTACTATAAAATTGGTTTATATTATGATATGGTTATTGTTGTACAAAGTTTGTTTCACTAATAGTACAGTCAAACATGTGTGAAAGACAACCTGCGAACAAAGAACACAATTTTATTTCTAATCAAACCATTTTCAAGGATATTTAAAACCTGAGACTACCTTTCAATGGAGACACTTGCCGTTACAACAGATGGTCTTTACACAGGCTTGACTGTATAGTTACTGAAGTTTACAAAACTGCTATGTGCAGGGGGCATATGTCCGTATAAACCACATTACATGGAAATGGTCTGTAAAGATAATCAAAAGCATCAGGAATTAAGGTTACCAGGTACAGGGGTGTCAATTTTCCTGATTTATCCGGAATTCCGAATTTATCATTCCTGAAAGAGCAATGGTTTCTGGCCAAAATAAAGTTATTTGATCAAAATATTTCAAGAAATAGCAAAGTTATGATAGATTAAGTCTGCTCTGAAGAATTTTCTGCAATACGATCTGAGTTAATTATGTAACAATGTCATCAAGGCCTCTTGTTTGGCAAAAATGGTTGATTGCATATGATTTTCCTGATCTTAAATTTGGTCCCATTGACACCCCTGCAGGTATAATTCCATAGAGAACAGGTAGAATACATTAATATTTCGATAATGCATTTTGATTTATATTTTGTCTGCCATAAATTATAATGACTATCTTAAAGGACCATTTTCTCGCCTTGTGGATTAACACAATAAACACCATAGAAAATGTCAGAATTGAACTATTTCAGTAGGGAAAAGTAACAGTACACAACAATTTTATCATTCACACACATTTGTATTTCAGAGAGAACAAATATTTTTTACATAAAATTCACTCACAATCGCTACTTCATTGTATTCAAACAATTTCCTGATGGTAATTTATCTTACACAAGTACAAATGCAACATATCCAAAGAAATAAAGCTCATTTGGTATTAAGAAAACTAAGTACACTACAAAGGCAATGCATTTAGGAATTTTAGATATAAAAATATAATCACCAACAGTCATTGGGTTAGAATTTACCACAGATAGATAAAGCATGAACTAACATCAAGGTTCGCACAGGCCTTGAAAAGTCCTTGAATTTAGTTTCAACCTTGACTAGTACTTGAAAAAAAATTTAAGTGCTGCCTTGAAAAAATGGTACTTGAATGTAAGGGGAAAACCTTAAACATAGGCAAACAGCCTTGAATATACAAATACGTATAGAAGTGTATGTATGTAATAATGACACAATATCCGCATAACAAATGATGCAGAAACGGTCTTTTTCTTGAAAATTAAAAGTGTGTAAATGTACTAATTAATATCTTATAAGACGCAGCAGGAAGTAATTATACGTCAGTCTCCACTTGTGAGACGGCCAAATAAATGACCATATATATTGTCAGTAGGCAGTGTGCCTGTTGACTGCCATGTTCGTCATCATAAGCCGAAATACTTCCGTGTAGCAGCCTTGTCAGTGCCAAAACGGCCTTGTCAAGAATGAGTACTTGAAAATCCTGAAAATGACCAGAAATGAAGAATGATGATCAATTTAAATCAGTAACAGTTACTTGACACTTCTGAATTCTAAGCAACCTGAACGATGTTAGTATACACTATATAGGATACACTAGGGCCTGACCATGTCATGCAAAAAAAGCTTATTAACCATGGCTCTTGCGAACAGTTAAAGACAATCGCATATATAAAAAAATATATGTATGTTGTTCGAATAAAGCAAGTAGAACTCTTGCATCAACATAAAACTAAGCATCCTTATTGTATGGGATATAGGACATGCTTGGAAGTTTTTATTTCTCGACATTCTTTGAAAAGTGTATGTAGAAAGCTACACTTCTGCAAGTCCTGGAACACATGTGGCTGACTAAAAACTGCATCACTGATTGTAGATACTCAAGTATGGCGATAGTCTGGTGTAAATGAATTGAAACTGATAAATCTAGCAGCATACTTATAGAGCTTAAAAAAGCACAATGATGCTCTATAAACTATCCTATAATTATGGAGATAACAGTTACATGTATTTTGTTAAATTTGAAAAATAGTAACATGTATACTTTTTGGGACATGTCTAGGTGAAACGTCAAATTCTTTCAAACACGTGATTTTGTTAGCTCACCTGTCACAGGGTGAGCTTTTGTGATCACTCTTTGTTCGTCGTTTGTCCACAATTACTTGTGAACACATTAGAGGACACAATTGTGAACCAATCTTCATGAAGCTTAGTCAGAATGTTTATCTGTATGAAATCCAGGTTAAGTATGAAACTGGGTCATGTAGGGTCAAGAACTAGGTCACAAGGTCAAATCTTAGGAAAACCTAGTGAACACATCAGAGGACACAAGTATGATCCAATCTTGATGAAACTTGGCCAGAATGTTTATCTACAGGTATGAAATCTAGGTAAAGTTTGAAACTGGGTCATGTGGGGTGGAAAACTAGGTCACTAGGTCAATTATTTGAAAACCCCTAGTGAACCCATTAGAGGACACAATTATGGCCCAATCTTTATGAGTTTGTTAAAGAACAAAGACAGGTAAGCAACATAGGGCCCATCCTGCCCTCTTGTTTGGTTTTCAGACACTTCCCAGTTTTGGGCCCTCTTGTTTGGTTTTCAGACACTTTCATGAGTGGTACACCTCAGACATGGCCGAATCATTTCCAAGCTGTCTTAAACATGTTATTGGTATCAACTAATATCATAGCTCCCTTGTTTCAGACGCTAGTTCTAGGACTGCTGGTTGACCCAGTGTCAGAATAATGTGACTGAATAATCTCCATATGACTGAAATATTGTTTGTGGGACTTACGGTAATGACAAACTTTTCTATGAACTTGAAATAGAAATGGTTAGAGGAAACCACAAAGCTTATTTTGTGATCTTGTTTCTTAGCCCAAGTGTAAATAATGTTTGCAGAAAATATTAGAATTAAACATATTCATAACACAAACAAGCAATTGCGACCCTATTTAAACTCTTATTTCACCGCCTCCTCGATACCCTAGTGGTTGAGCATTCACTTCGAGTGCAGGAGGTCTCTGGTTCAATCCCTGGCTGCGTCATACCAATTACCATAGACAAAATAAAATTGGTACCAGAAATTCCCTTGCTAGATGCTCAGCATAAAAGGGAAACTGACTTCTTTTCTCTTTTACCCTTGTGGTGGTTGGCAACATCAGGAATGAGGTGTCGAGAGTGATAATAAGTTTGAATAAATTAGTATAAAAAATAAACTCGGTATTCTCAATAAAGTTACTTTAGCTTTATGTTACTTAATTTGGGCTGTACATATGTAGAGCTCTACTAACCGGGACAAGAGAAATACAGTTCTCCTTTCTACAGCTAACTTTCTTCAAGTGAAGGCATTTCCCGGCATTTGGTACTAACACATCAATCAGGTACTGTCACATCTGGACCTGGATGGTTGCCTCTCAGCCGGCCTAATGTTGTCAACCATGACAGTTGGATTCTTCTCCAGGGCATGAAGAAGAATGCTCCGACATTCATCCACACTCATCTGGTTGATCGCCTCCTGGATGAAAAATAGGCAATTAAGAAATATTGATAAACATTATACAACTACCATGCTACACCCTACAAAAAATAAACATGTAAACAAATGAAGTATAAACTCTCTAGAGTGACACCATTTGGAAATCACAACATTTGGTTATACATTTGCTATTGATCTTGAGAGGTAAACTTTCTAGTAAATGGTTATTTCTTGAACAAAACAATTATGTTGCTTAAGAGAGGTTGTTGCTCTGTGAAGGACAGCTCGGAAAAGGTTGCACTGTTTATGTATTACAGTAGAAATATACATAATGTTGATAATATCGCCTACAATGTTGGGAGCGGTCGTGTATAGAGGTCTTATATAGCCCATGCTTTTGGATGTAGATGTCTCTGGTACAACCCACGCTTTCACCACTGCTCAATTACTTTGAGCAAGAAATACACACAATTCTTCACAAACCCAGGTGTATGTATAGATACTTGAAAAGATCGAATCGTAATCAATGTGGAGCTGTGTGTAACAGCCTATTTGAACTCAATAATCTGGGTATATACATAAAATGATAATGTCTGTCCATAGATCTCAATGGTAATTTTAGATCTTTGGTCTGTCGAAAAAACAGTCTATTGAACAGAGTGAGATGTATGGCTAAAAGCTGACTTTCTTAATTCTATAATGGATAAATAATTAAATTAAACATCAAATATGTGCATTGAAGCATATCAAATCCCTGGGCCAGTACTTTACAAAATACTGAAATAGTAACATCCTGTAGAACACGTCTCAAAACAGCACATAAAGACATATTACCCTCATGGTGTCCTGCCTCTGTTCAACAAGGAGGACCGCTTCCTCAGCTCTTCTCGGTTCTGATCTACTGCTTATCAAACACAAGGGTGTCTGCCCCACATTTTACTTCTGGAGCCCCTTGCGCTTCTGGCACCCTGAGGCCTACAACGCCCCATTCCCCTCACATGCCGCTGGGCTTGTTGACGGTTTTGAGATTGAAGCTTCATCTTCCTGTAAACAAGCATTCGGTTACATCATACAGATCACAATAAAAACAATTTATTTATAATATAGATACCTGTCATTGTTTAAAGGTTTTTAGAACTCTTATCAGTTTATCTTTGACAGAAATATGCAATTTATTTGCATGTCATGGATTAAATGCCTTCAGATTGGTATACACGTCCGAACCAAGAACGTATGGATATCAGAATAATATTATCATAATAATTAATAAAAAATAGCTGTGGAATTTTGAACAGAACGGTGGGAAATGCAACCAGCGTCAGGGGGCGAACGGTATTTGGTGCGAATCTTCGTATTTGCCGTTGTCGATGGGTGAACACTGCTCAAGTTAAATAAAACTTATAGTAATGAATAATTCATATTGATTTTTGCCACCTAGCATATGATATTCACATAATATACGCATCAGCAACGCTTAGCACTAGCGGTCGAGTCTGAAAATTTCGCTTTTCGCAGAGTTTCGAAAAGTTGCTGAAGTGCAAAATATAGCAATTATAACAATTCAGGTAATCATAGAGCGAGGAAATAATCACGTTTATTCATAAGAAGTGAAGATCGGTAAAAACGTCGTACAAAGTCTTACCAAATCCAAGTCAGGCTCGCCATCCGATTTAGCGGAGTTCGTTTCAGCCATTTTTGGTTGACATATGTTGACCTTTCGTGAACTTCCGGTATGCATAAATTAACGATCGGTAAATGCCGTGGGCGGCTGAGTGACTTCGTAAAAGACTCGTTTATTTTGAGAACGCCAGTGTATTTCTCAATGAAACTTTGTCACGGATCTAATGATAAGTAGTTTAATCAAATGTAGCAATAATCCAGGTGTAAGATATTTTTTCTCAGATAGGCCAGGTATATCTTTAAATTTTGTTTGACTATTTAATATGTGTTTATTTTCCAGGTTCTAGAAATATCCATGAATTTAACACCTGAAGTTTCCTCCTACAAGGTAAACTAATCCTATTATAGAATTTATACACTTGCCAGTTGCCTCAGGTTGGTGACAATCAGAAGTAAAGCTTACACAAATTAACCTGATCCTCAACCTTTATGTGATACCAGCTTGTTGTCTGGAATATATCAAATTCTGCGAGAAAGTTGTGCCTTGCCGTAGATTTAGATTAGTTTTTACAGTACTCACTTGAACCCGGCTATATGTTTTTGAAGAGATATAGGGATAACAAATTTGTCGCATCCCAAACTGCTAGGCCTATAGTTTTGATGTATTGCAAGTAGCATTATCTACAGATCTTTGACATAGGCTGTTCAAATTGTACCACTACAATAACACTAACCTTGCCCCAGGGTCACTCGTTTTATACATAGTTATACAGTCATGTATGTAAAAAAAATCTTACTGACTGATTGTATTGTAAATATAACCTTGTGATGGCACTTCTGTTTCACCTGTTTTCAATAGGGCAACTTGATGACTTGTGTAAAAGTTTGGAATTTAGTAGGTCTGTGTTGACACCAATTTTCAAAAGATTAGGCCAAACTTAAAATATTGTTTGTTTCCCCATCCCGACCCGAGCAAATTTAGAATGGGTAGGTAGGTAGGTTAAATTTTTTTTTTAATTGTTTCACAAATTCAGAATAATAGTGATTGGTCAAGACATACAAATAATATAATATAGTAATACATGTAACTATAAGGTGAAAACCAACAATCTTAAATTTAAAATATGTACGAAATGTACCTAAGTAAGAAACAAGCCTGTAAACAAAAATTTACATTTTCATCCCCAATATTTTATAAAAAAAATATAATTTCAATTTGGGCAATAAAATATTATGGGTAGGGCCGTTTTTTTCGGGTAGGTAGGGGATGGGGAAACAAACAATATTTTATTTTAGGCCTTAGATATAATGAACAAAGGATGTTGGCACCGAAAATGTACTACAAAGACTTCTTGTGTTGTTCCAATAGGTAGTCTTTACCGGCAGCTTGATCTTGTATATCTTTTGCAAGTTCCCTTGGAAATCACCTTGTATTTTCAAATTTATTAAAATAAGATAACTTTTTGAGAGAGAAATTTTGCTGTCTACATGCACAAATTTGTACTTCAGTGAGAACTCTGCCAGTGGACATCTGTGAATGAGCCTCTGTCTGATATGACTTTAATAATGCATAATTTTTCAGGTAGCTAAAGTAATCAGTGTGGATCAAAATGAGATGCTGGAGTTG
The DNA here is from genome assembly GCA_947247005.1 of Spisula solida. Lineage (NCBI taxonomy): Eukaryota > Metazoa > Mollusca > Bivalvia > Venerida > Mactridae > Spisula > Spisula solida. Next base: position 66,607,476 of record OX365944.1, on the reverse strand, counting down.
AAGACATTGAAACACTCAGAAACTGGTAACCTGTCCTTTGTGCCTTACAAAACTTTGTCTTTAGAGTGAGATACTGCTATCCTGAACATACTGTCTCAATTTAGGGGACCAAGTCCCTTAAAGCAAAGCATTTCTTCCTACTGTCTTTGTCATGAGATGCATTGTCTGTTTCAGGTGATTTGAAATCATTAAATCAATGAACCCCAGTCAGAAAAATTTATCCTAAACTTCATGAACTTTGATCAGAGTCATTATCTCAGTAATTTTAAACTATGCCAAATTTGCAACATGGCACAGGAAGTCAAAAACTACGTCATTAATTATGCCAAAATTGCATTGCTCTCAAGTGAGTGCTTTAGCATAAATGCCACGTTTTGCAGTTCTAACCCTTTGCAGGAGATTGGTGATGGAAATGCTGAAAATTTCAATAACATGTTGACTAAAATGAATGAAGTTTATATGCATTTATTCACTTATTGTATGACAATACCATGCATGCTCCATGAAGCAGTTTAATATTTGTGAACATTTTAATAGTGTGAACAACAAAATTAATGTCAGGTTCCAGTATCTCCAAGAAATGAGTGACATTTTATCATTTGCATGCATGAATAGAGTCCAAAATGTGTGAGACTCACACGTGATGCAGGGTATATGGCATACAAGTATAGCTTTAGGGACAATCACTCTTTGTTTTGCACCCTGTACAGTCAACTCTCGTTATCTCAAACTCGCTTATATCGAATTTTCTGTTATGTCGAAGTTTTTTTCAAGTCCCGATTTTTCTCCTTCTTTGTCTATATGAAATCTCGAGACCCATCTCGAAGTTTCGGCTCGATTTTTTTGTTATGTCGAATTATTTTTTGGTCCCGATTAACCAATTTGCACTTTAAATCAATTGTTCATCTCGAAGACGGGTCGAAGTCTGATCGTATTCGACTAGCGTTGAATGTTTTTCACACTTCGCCAGTCTGAAATCTTCGATTTACCTGTAATTTTCGCGCCTTCCATTGTTGAACAAATATTTGTTTGCTACAATTGCGCAAACATGTCATAAAACTTCGTGTTACGTACTAACATCAATAAACATGTCATCTCGAACAATTGTTTGTAAAAATAATAATTAAAATAAAATGCATTTTCTCGAGGAGGAATACATGTACATAAATATCACAACAAGCAATTCTCACGAATATGTCGTTCTTACGACCGTAACAATATGGCGGCATAAAATGACAGAAACTGGAAAACTCGCAACTTCGATGCCGAAAATCTCGAATTTTCGTTATGTCAAAGTAATTTCCACAGTCCCTTGAAATTCGAGATAACGAGAGTTGACTGTATATTTGTACTTGATTTATGGTTAAATACTTATGTTTATAGTTATACAAATCAAATTAAAAAAGAATCGGTGTTTATTTTTCATGTGACTATTGTGTAATTGATCATGTGACTATGGTGTGATTGATCATGTGAATATTTTGTCATATGACTATTGTGTAATTGATCATGTGACTATTGTGTAATTGATCATGTGACTATTGTGTGATTTATCATGTGTCTATTTTGTCATGTGATCATGTGACTATTTTGTCATGTGATTATGTGACTGTTGTGTGATTGATCATGTGACTGTTGTGTGATTGATCATGTGACTATTGTGTAATTGATCATGTGACTATTGTGTAATTGATGTGATCTCCCAAACACTGTTTTCTAACATTGACAGGTTCACAGAATGACAAGTTTCACATCCATATAGAAACTGATGGCGAAGTGCTAACAAATGTAGCTGATTCTGATCTGGTACGTATTAGTGAAGGGTAACTTATTCCTTTCATTATATAACAGTAGTCACTGGTCTTGCAGGCAAATTTGTCTAGAGTATCAAGTAAAGTGATACTGGATTTAGTATATGGATTTTGGCGTGTTCCTCGGTCACCACAGTTCAACTGCTGAAACTTCCAGTGGTGAAATTATAGTCAAACCAACATTAGGTTTCTTTTGTTTTTGTTCAATCAGTGCCATCTTGAAACTACTCAAACGCAAATATTGGTTTAGGCGTCTGGGGAAACCAGACATGTACGAGTTGGTAAATGCTTCAATCAGGCTCAGCTATGGATCATTGAAAATACTTATTTGGTGTGTTTTAATTAATTACTACATACAATGCAGCCCTTCGATGCGACTAAAATGTTTGGCTATGACTTTATTTTTTTTACTAACCTCTGAATAAATAACCAGAGAAAAGTTAATCATTGTGACAGTACCCTCTCTGTCAAAGGTCAGAGACATTTAAATTTCTCCAAATCTGGTGACTTTAGTTGCCTTAATGCACAAATTCGGTGAAGTGAGACATGTATAGGTGATCTTTTCACCGAAGTCACTTGTTGAAACGATCCCTGGAACTGGTTTTTTACATGCTAAAACATCCTACAGAACAGATATGGTGGATTATTTCACCCTCTTTCCCCTTCTTTGATGAGGGGGTTTTTCTTTGCACATGTTGGCGTATGTCAGTCTGTCACATGTCAGTTTGTCATCAACAGTATATTCCTTTATTGATTCTGAGGTCAGTATGCCTAAGGTCAAGATTGTTGTGACCTTTAACATTAACAAAATGATAGCAAAAAGGTATTCAAACAATAACTCAAGAACACAGGCTCAGGATCTTCATCCTTTATAGTGAGGTCTCCATCAGCAGTTGATCCCTGTTGATTTTTACGTCAGTCAGTCAAGGTCATTATGACCTTTACCATTTCTGACTATTTGATGGATATGTATATGTTTTACAAACATCTGTTGTTTCATTTCAGGCTGTACTGCATTTCAGCTCATTATTGGAAACAAGAAGTTTGAGTTAGATTTCAGAAACATTTCCAAGTACCTTAGTACTACTCCTAAGCAGAAACACAGCTTATTGATCAATATAAATAACAATGATAAATAATAAAATGTCATGTGAGAATACTTACTTGATGATATTTGTTTTTTTTGTGACCGAAAGTAACTAAGCAAGGAATACATAGTTATACCCACGCAAGCAAAGTCTGAAGGGGGTAAACTAGAGTCACCGTGTTGGTCTGTTAACAAAATCCTGTCCGCTGTAACTTTGTCGTTTCTTACTGGATTTTAAAATGCTTGCTACAAATGTTTCAAGATGGTGTATCATGCGCAAGACCCATGTCCCTAACTCAAAGGTCAAGGTCACACTTAGAGGTAAAAGGTTATATAAATAATATTCCTGTGTCAAGACAGTGCCACAGGGGTATTATCCATCACTCCAGTGATAGCTCTAGTTATATTTAGCTCACCTGTCACATAGTGATCAATAAGCTTTTGTGATCGCTCCTTGTTCTTTGTATGTGCTTGTGTTCCAGGGGTTGGCATTTGTTTGTTATATAGCTTGTATATGTACCTCCTTTTTTCAAGAATCGTGTCTATGTAACACATACTAATGCATATCTATGGAAATAAATATTGTTTAAACTAAAGAACATGGTCACCACAATTCGTGGTTTTATGATTACTCTTACACTATTTGCTTTTGTAGTCATAAGAGGTAATAATTTTAGCCTAATATTCGTAAAAGTTGGCCAGAATGTTTATAGAGGTGAAATCTAGTGGAGTTTGAATATGGGTCACCTGGGTAAAAACGAGGTCACGGTTCAAATAAAATGAAAACCTTTTGCATGCAACAAAAGATGCTGCATCAGCATTGGACTTTCACGAATTGTAAGAAGAAATTTACTACTAATTCTCAGGTTACCAATTAGGCTTTCACTACTAGGACAGGTGAGCGACTTTGAACCCTCTTGTCATCTGATCATCATCAAACTCTTCAACTCCGCTAGTGACAAGGCAAACATCTTAAACAAGCAGTATAAGTCAGTCTTCACTCAAGAAGCGGATGATGACATTCCCACACCAGCAGGAACACCTTCCCCGGATATGGACCAAATTCATATTACCGAAGACGGAATTTTGAAGCTGCTACACAACATCAACCCAAAGAAGGCCACAGGTCCAGATTGCATACCAGCACGCATACTTAAAGACTGTGCAACAGCTCTGGCCCCAATCATCACCATGATTTTCCAGACTTCACTTGACGAAGGAAAAGTACCTGATGACTGGACACAGGCAAATGTTACTGCCATCTACAAGAAAGGCTCAAGACAAGACCCCGCAAACTATCGGCCGGTCTCCCTCACTAGCATCTGCTGCAAGCTACTTGAGCATGTCATAGTTAGCCACACAATGAAACACCTGGACAAGCACAGCATACTTCATGACTGTCAACATGGATTCAGGGCGAAGAGAAGCTGCGAGACTCAGCTCCTAACATTACAGCATGAGCTTGCAGCGTCACCAGACAAGAGGACGCAGACAGACATGATAATACTGGATTTCAGTAAAGCCTTCGACCGAGTTCCTCACCAAAGACTCCTGAAGAAATGCCATCATTATGGTATCCGAGGCCAGACGCTCCAGTGGATTTCATCCTTCCTGCATGGTCGAACCCAGAGAGTTCTTGTTCAAGGCGAGTCATCTGAAGAAGCCCCGGTTGTGAGTGGTGTCTCTCAAGGCTCAGTATTGGGACCACTCTTATTCCTGTTATTCATTAACGACCTTCCAGAGGGACTCCGCTCAAAGACACGCCTATTCGCAGATGACTGCATTCTCTACCGCCAGATAAAGACCGAACAAGACCAGCAGATACTTCAACAAGACCTAGACTCTCTAGCCAAGTGGGAGAAACTGTGGGGGATGGACTTTCACCCTCAGAAATGTAGTGTCCTCCGAGTAACTCGATCCAAGACTCCTCTTCGCTCAAACTACATCCTGAAAGGTGTACCATTGGCGGATGAAAAATCATCAAAATACTAAGGAGTGGACCTGCAATCAGACCTTGGCTGGAAAACTCATATAGACAGAACAACAAAAAAGGCAAACAACATGCTAGGCTTCCTGAAACGCAACCTAAGAAATACAAGAAAAGAAGCACAAACCAACGCCTACACATCTCTCGTCCGCTCAAATTTGGAATATTGCAGCACTATTTGGAACCCTCATCATAGAAACCTCATCAATAAAGTCGAAATGGTCCAGAGAAGAGCAGCACGATTCGCTACCAACAGGTACCACAACATCAGCAGTGTCTCTGATATGCTTTCTGACCTGAAATGGGAAACCCTTGAATATCGCCGGAAAAAGATACAACTGACCATGCTCTACAAGATCATCCACAACCATGTCGAGATTGATCCAGGCCCCTATCTAACACCAATCAAAAGCAGAGCAAGATCATCTCATAACAGCAGATTCCTGCCCTATTCTACATCTTCTGACGTCTTCAAATTCAGCTTCTTTCCTCGTTGTATCCCCCTGTGGAACAACCTTCCAGCATCTATTGCTGAGGCTCATTCTTTGGCATCCTTCAAGAATGAGCTCTCCAACCTGACCTTCTAAAGGGGATCCTCATGCACAGTTACAAAGTACAGCCAAACGAAGGGCCGGAGCTATGTCAGCGGGGTCTAGCACCCTGGCACCGCCACGGAAGCTGGATTGGTCTTGCCCTGATGGCCGAAAGTAACTGTGCAACACTTTCTATTACTTCATATCTTTTAAACTTTACCTGCAATCATATTTGCCCGTGTCTATCCTTCTGTCTTTCCTATCTTTACTCCCCTTTTTCTTTGCGCACCGTTATAGAATTGTCAAATTTATGACAGCATAACGTATTGATGTAGATGTAGATGTAGAAACTAGAGGTCATAGTTTTAAAATAATTAAGAAACTGGGTCAAAATGTCTGTCTCCGTAAAATCTAGGCCAAGTTCTGAACTGTGCTCTCTGTGGTAAAAAACTCTAGACCAAATGAGAAAAATGATGTTAACACTATTGTTATCTTTATGAAACTTTGTCACATTGTGTGGCTCCTCAAAATATCCTGTTTCAACAGAAGTCTGACCATGATTCGTCATCTTCCTGTGGCATATACTCCTATATAAATCTATAAATCTTATATCAGTGTTAAATAATAGGATTGTAATTGCTAACATGCCACTAGCGATAATGACTGCTCACACACTGAAGTCCAAACAAGTTGCTTACAGAAAGTTCTGAACAATAGGAAATTCGGTGCCTTTCAGTCTGCAGCGGATATGTGAAAGTGAGAAGTCGCGATTAGTTTGAGGGAAAAAGATATAACATTACGTTAAGCACGTGACAGACTGGATATTAGATATAGCGTGTGAGCTCGGGGACCATGAGCAGTGCGGGAACTGCAAATAACAGAGTTCAATATAAATCACAGTAGGCGGGCCGCTCTCAGTCATTGTGATTTTAAACATGTTAAATCGACCTCAGTGATGGCAAATATACACGTTCCCCTACATATCTATAGTGAAATATTTTTATCTGAAAGTACGGATTGGACTCTCCATAACAAATTGGTGACAATGTTCCATAAGTGGTCAGTTTACCATGGTAACCAAATCAAGGTCCAGTTTGAATATGGTTCTTCTAGATCAATGTGCACATGTGAGCGATACAGGGTCAACCTCACAACAAAATGGTTGAACCACAGTTTCGTTTACTTTAAACTATAATGGTCTGCATGTACTTTAAAACAAGTTCAGTCATAAACATATAATACGAGGCTATGAACTCGTACAACTGTCTTATACTAGTATGTAGTTACCACGATTTATTACGTATATAAACCAGGGAAACATACCAATATGTGGGGCACGATTTGATCCCTTTATAGACCAGGGACAAGATAAGAATGTTATAAAACCAATGATTGGTGTTTGAATGTTAGACAGGCAGTTATTAGGACACGGATACAATGACCGTTTATCATGTTTGTATTGTTGCCAAATAAGTTTGTTTTGGACTAAAACGTCAAATGTCAGTTTTCTTTAAATTGTATACAATCTATTAGTGCTAGAACTCGCCTGCAAAATGTCAAAGAATGCAAAAAGATAATAGAAAATCGGACAGGGAAGGCAGCATTCTACTTAACCAACCGAGCACAATGCCCAACACGAACTCAACGAGAAAGTTAACTTAACCACTGAAAGCTCAAGTTTTAGCTGTCAAAACATTGAAAGCACAAATTCCAGCTGTCTCAATAACCTAGTTTCAGGAATATAAAGTGCACGACACGACAGTGCGAAAGAACGCGATTTATAAACGGCACCCACAAATTGTTGGTAATTAAGTCAAGGGGCAAGAATGACACTAACCAGGTGTTTGCAGATAATCTTTGACATAGCATATGTTACTGTTACATTCATATCTGCTTAGTTAAGTTCAACTGATTGTTTACAAATGTATAATGTCAAAAACGTCCAATTTTAAAGTTAACCATTTTAATTTTCGTAAAACATGGGTTTATATTAACCGCTGGTGTTTAGGTTGCCAAACTTCCTGCACCACCTCGCCGGGTATTTAGAGTTTTACACGGATGTTCCTCTTTAACAGCATGTCCAAGATTTTCCGGAGGGAAAAGCCTTAATAAGTGCATTGGTAATACAGCGTTGCCATTGGTCCACAATACATGACAACAATCTCATTAAATCTAGTCACCAAAATAACATGTAATTATAATTACAATGTATGGTTAACGGATTTAAAAACGCGACACGTAGATATGTTGGTATATTTTGGGAAAACAAATTCCGATGTAAAATGTCTTTGTATATTCGTAACGGCTCATTTCGTCATTTTGATACAAAACTTAATAAAATCCAACGAGTATTAACCAAATTATCGCACGAATAAGACTTGCATATACAGGGTCCAGAAAACAAAAGTAACATATTTATCGGCGCATTGATTTAAGCATTAAATATGACCAGCCTGTATAACAGATCGAATAAGTCTAACTTCTATATCCTAATTCTAAACTAAATCGAATATAATAAATGGCATATCCAACTTTTATTTAAAATGTACGTGTATATATATGAGCCAGTCTCCAGGAAAACCTGCTATAATGACATTATGTAATTACTATATGTAACAAAATTTTGATAAAGCTCGAAAATAAGGAAAAATACATATCTATTGATTCTATTTTAAGTAATTGACCCATGTAGTACTATATCTTAGCTTTAAAATTTCATATGAATTATGTCGAAAACACATACTTCGTAGCTATGGTGACCAATTTCAGAAAAGTACGCCGATTGAGAAAAACGAGGCTGTAGTTGTTTAAAACAGAAGTAGCCTTTCTCTGAATGCAAACATTTTCGATTTTGATATCTATTTTGAAAAGTGAAACATAATTATATAGAATTTGGTACTATTTTGAACAGTTTATGTCAAGAATTGATCAAATGGTATAGTAATGAAATACTTATTTCAGTGTAACGTCGAATAACGTTTGAATGACGTTTGCGACGTCACACAAAAAACTCCGAATAAGTACTCTACAAAAACAGCTGTAACTTGCTTAAAACTCAAGATATTAACATAATTTCTTTTGCAATTTGCTTATTTAACATTATCCTGTAATACTATGGAAAATTTTAAAGTCAATATTTTTTGTCAAAATAGCAGGTTTTCCTGGAGACTGGCTCATATATAAATATAACACGGACACAGTGTTGCAGGAAACATACCTTGTAAAAATAGAAATACCTTATATGGACATTGATCAAGGGGAGGTAACCATGTAAGAAATTTCATTTTGAATGGAAATGTGTGAAATTATAAACCTAAATTGGGCTTTATTCTTACCATTGTTTTCTTTATTTCTGTCTCCATGATAAGTGCATTAACTCGAACTTTATCAGCAAAGTGGGCACATAACTGCATTAGCAACCTGAAAAACATCCGATGAACACCCGATTAACACACGAAAAAAATGTGTGACAGCATTTGCTGATGCCATCATTTGTTTATTCTGTTTGTGACAATTGTTATCAGATTGTAATAAATCACTAGAATTGTAGTTTTACATATTTAACCCACATATGTTGATAATTTCAGCAAGATCAAACACGTATCGACTGAGCTATGGGTAAATATATACATGCACACTTTTAAGATTTGTTTAGTGTATTGTCAATTGGTCAGAATGCGACTTTCGTTTTCTGGATCGACGACTTGATTGTACTTTATGTTTATTATTACTCATCTTATTTTTATCATCTTGGTACCAAATTGACGCCAATACACGTACATTTAATCTGCACTATTCTAATACCTACATAAATTTGAATTGTCTGCTATAAAACAACATACACCATTGTCGCCTTTTTTAAATCCGTTAAGTATATATTCGGACTTTACTTGTATGAACTGTATTTAAAGCGAACAGTGTCACATCGTGAGATGATTAAAAACCATATTTCTAAAAGAATTTTCTGACCTAGTACATGAAGATAATGGTATACATGTATGTTCCACTGACAACAACCGTTCGTTCTTATCTGCCCGACGATGTGTATATACAGGGTGATTCATAATATCTGTCCTAGTTTCTAATATTGATAACTTTTCGTTCCTGTACAGGATATACACATTACATGTATATATACGTGGGTTGTCCCAGAAAACGTTTTTGGTGTTTAAATTAGATTTTACAAAGCGAGAATTAATTAAATGCAAATTTACTGCGATTTCCTGGGACAATCCACGTAAACGTATCATATATTTTTTGAAAGCTGATATGATATAGCTTTATCGAATGTAAACTACACGAATGATGTTGACATCATTGTGTCATATACAATGTCATAAAAAGATGTCTGATTTCCAAGACGTCGCTTTCACAGCATAGTTTAAGGAAGCGTGATTTGAGTAGCTCTGTTTCGAAAGTCATTCCCCAATTATATCTATCACAACAATGCAAAACACTTTATCCCGGAATGATTACATATCTAGATGAAAGACACAATGGCTTTTTAAATGGTTTCGGCAAATTGTATCGATAGAAGATGGCAAGCTTTTAAGTCACATCAATTAGCATTGACTTCATCATCAGACACAATTAATGCCACAATGAATATAACAGATTAAAAGTAATTTCTTTGTAGACAAAAGATACACGAAAGTATATAAATCTTGTACCATATAAAACTTTATATGTACATGCATTTTAAACATGTAAACTACTTGAAATTATACTCAGACGTATCGAAGCTGTTTCAATTGAAAAGTGTCACATATATTATGAATCACCCTGTACATGGCCTGGTATATATAAGCCATGAGTTTAGTGTATCGTCTCCTTAGAAGATATATTCTCATAGACACGGACACAATGATTCGTGTGCTACTATTGTTAGGGATTACCTTGGTGGCGGCTGTGCCAGCGGTTGACGAGGTCAATATACATGTATTCTTTTATATTGCATTACATTGTACTAATTACAGTATTATTCATATTCGAACATTATACTTATATTTAATTATCTATCAACCAACTGACTGTGCATTCTCACTAGAACCAGAGCCAATGGGAAACTCATAGTTTGGTGTTTTACATCTAGGTAGTTGCTCTGGAGAGCTTCTCTGAAAATCCTTTGTCGATATTTGTTACTAGTACTTCTGGAACTACACGATATGTGGCTCTATAGAGGGTTGCTCTTTTTGCAAGTTGTATTTGGTTCATATAACATATTTATCCATTTTGTTAGCTGAGATCATAATTGCAATCAACTTGATTTGCTAGTGAAAGAGCTAACAGCATTTGGGAATAGAATATTGTGCTTATTCTGTTCACATCCGTCAAAGGAGAGATTGGATGTTTGACTTCGGTGTATAAGGGTAGTTTCCTGACTGATTTGGTCAGGTCAGTGTAAGGGTATTTTACGTGGGTACTTCCACGATTGGTTGGTCATGTGTCAAGTTATTTTACGTGGGTACTTCCACGACGGGTTGGTCCAGTGAAAGGGTATTTTACGTGGGTACTTCCACGAATGGTTGGTCCAGTGTAAGGGTATTTTACGTGGGTACTTCCACGAATGGTTGGTCATGTGTCAGGTTATTTTACGTGGGTACTTCCACGACGGGTTGGTCCAGTGTAAGGGTATTTTACGTGGGTACTTCCACGAATGGTTGGTCATGTGTCAGGATATTTTACGTGGGTACTTCCACGACGGGTTGGTCCAGTGTAAGGGTATTTTACGTGGGTACTTCCACGAATGGTTGGTCATGTGTCAGGATATTTTACGTGGGTACTTCCACGACGGGTTGGTCCAGTGTAAGGGTATTTTGCGTGGGTACTTCCACGAATGGTTGGTCATGTGTCAGGATATTTTACGTGGGTACTTCCGCGACGGGTTGGTCCAGTGTAAGGGTATTTTACGTGGGTACTTCCACGAATGGTTGGTCATGTGCCAGGATATTTTACGTGGGTATGCCACGAATGGTTGGTCATGTGTCAGGATATTTTACGTTGGTACTTCCACGAATGGTTAGTCATGTGTCAGTATATTTTACGTTGGTACTTCCACGAATGGTTGGTCATGTGTCAGGATATTTTACGTTGGTACTTCCACGAATGGTTGGTCATGTGTCAGGATATTTTACGTTGGTACTTCCACGAATGGTTGGTCATGTGTCAGGATATTTTGCTTGTACACATATAGAATGCATGACTGAGTATTTTCTAGGACGATTATAATGTTGTCTGTTATCGCCGTTCATTGTTTATCATATGTAAGTTTCTGTTTCAGACCGTGGACGTTGTCTATGCTGGTATGTATACGCAATTGACCTTGACATTTAACTTATAGTGCAAACATCCATTACACCAGTTTCAAACATAATGTAAAATATTGTTCTTTCATGAACAGTACATCTTCGTACTATGTAATATTATAATACATGTGTACTTGCACCTATGCATGTGCCCAAAATGAAATGGGTTGAATTAATTTTCTTGGTTTACAGTTAACACTAGGCATTATAGTCGTTTTGCTGTGGAAACTGGGTCATTCAGCTAGTAATAATTTGTTATACTTTTCGACAGCTTGGACTTGGGCGGATCTTTGCTTGTGTTTTTGAAGCTGCAAAACATGTACTATGACGTTCAAACAATTTGAGAACAGAAGAAATTTTAAAATGACACGTTAACGTCGTTTAGACACATACACTAAGTACCGTTCATTCCTCTTTGTAATCATATAAAACCATTGTATTAGACTGTCCGAGTCAAATGTAATTGCAACTTGTGTGTAAGATTAGGATTTCATGAAGCACCAATGGTAGTCTCAAGGGAAGACTGGGCTTGCCGAACTGTGTTGCCTCTTTAAATAACGTCTTTATTATTATAGTCATACCATTTGACGGTTACGCTCGTGCTTAGTACCATTGATACTTGTGAAGTCCCATATGGCTTTATACACATGATAACAAATGTTTTGTTGTTATAGAGGACACCGAATTCAACCCCGAGGAGAACTCAGGACTTTTTGAGGGAGATATCGTTCTCCAACCTGGAGAAAATCCTCTTGTGAGTTAAGTTTTGTTATAGAATCCAATACTTATATCCCAATTAGTACTATTCCAACACCTGGTTTAATGCGAACATAATGCTAAAGTTGATAAACGATGTCCACTGCACATACTTTCAGCAGTCACATATTGGAACCCATTTTAAAACACACAATGTACTGCACTTTACTACAAGCGTTGTCGTTGTACTATAGTTACCATAATATGATATAATATAGCTTATCGGAGATGACTCTAGCCTTATCAATAAACAAACATGCATGGTATAAACACTGCACGGTCGACTGGTCACTTGTTAGCGTAGATTGGAAGAATATATGCATAACGAGTGAAAATGCATAAGATTAAAAAAGGACATCGAAAATGCGTTTAATTTTTATTTTGATATGTAAGCAAAGGCTAGTGTTATCAGCAACAGACTATACGTGTACCATTTCTTACATCACTGACTACAAGTAATCAGTTTTAAATGCTATAGACACTCTTTCTATATATGAGCATCTGGTTATGCTTAAAATTTGGCTGTCTTTGTGGTATATCAATTTAAACATAGTTCTGAATTTTGGCTTCAATTAAAATTAGAATCGCTACATTGTCGGGAAACATATTTTATAAAAGAAACATTGTAATATATTTTTGATTATATGTATTTCATATGGAATAAAGTGTTAACTAGGAATTGGGAAACATGTTGAACTTTTCCTGAACTCTGCAGATACGGAAACCAATGCCTATGTTCCGAAGACTGATTGCTAGTATTTCATTTTTAGAATCTGTGCATTGTTCAAATGATAGTCTTACTAGACCGGATCAATTATAAAATCACAAATGATTGTCTTGTTGAATGTGAGACCAGAAGTCGAGCTGTACCCAATGCTTGACACATTTATTTATTTCACTTTCAGCACAGAAACGCCATCGCTGATAAAAGGCGAAGATGGGCAAATGGTGTAGTTCCTTACGAGATTTCATCCACCTATCGTTAGTATTGTTTGTTATACTTATAGTTTCATCCACCTATCGTTAGTATTGTTTGTTAAACTTATAGTTTCATCCACCTATCGTTAGTATTGTTTGTTATACTTATAGTTTCATCCACCTATCGTTAGTATTGTTTGTTATACTTATAGTTTCAGCCACCTATCGTTAGTATTGTTTGTTATACTTATACTTTCATCCACCTATCGTTAGTATTGTTTGTTATACTTATAGTTTCATCCACCTATCGTTAGTATTGTTTGTTAAACTTATAGTTTCATCCACCTATCGTTAGTATTGTTTGTTAAACTTATAGTTTCATCCACCTATCGTTAGTATTGTTTGTTAAACTTATAGTTTCATCCACCTATCGTTAGTATTGTTTGTTATACTTATAGTTTCATCCACCTATCGTTAGTATTGTTTGTTAAACTTATAGTTTCATCCACCTATCGTTAGTATTGTTTGTTATACTTATAGTTTCATCCACCTATCGTTAGTATTGTTTGTTATACTTATAGTTGTATCCACTTATCGTTAGTATTGTTTGTTATACTTATAGTTTCCCAATCGTACACGTTATTTTATGTCATCTTGTACTTTACAGGTGTGCACTGAAATTTTGGTTGTTGTTTTTCATAACGAACCCTTGACTAAAGCCAACGATTGTCCAAGTTAATTTTTTTTCAAAGTTTTATATCCTATATATGTAGGATTGGATCACGCCATGTTGAGAGGCTAATGTATAGAATGCACTGAAGCGTCTTTAACCACTTGCAAAGTTCTATCCTTAACTGTGAGCCTTCAGGAGCATATTCCACTTGATCCTTTCACCACACCAATTATGATGAGCAGGATGGTGCAGCCATTTTCAACTTCCTTGTCTTTGACATGACCCGCCTAGGGATCGAATTCACTACCTGCCATATTCAACGTGTACAAAGTGGCGTATGAAGACGTCCATCAACTTTGTACAAAATGAGTCAATGAAGTGGATGTACACTTTGTGTATATAGAAGTAATGTGGTGACCATCAACACTGTACCAGTTAGGAGAATGAGGCGATGATCCACTCGGCACATATTGAGATTATGAAATACACCTGGTAAGCCGATGCTGTGGCGGTCCACTCCATTCAATTTGTGCTATTGGAAACGTGAATGCACTCTTCTTATTTCACCATATTGAGCTATAAGTAAACTAAACAATGTATGTTGTAACTCTTTCGTGAAAGTTGCCCGATTACACTGACGTTCTGTTTTATTTCAGCTTCCGCTGTACAGAACATTTTCCATCAAGCTATGGCAGAAATTGAAACAAGATCCAAGGTTAACGGTAAAACCTGTATCCACTTCAAGCCTCACGCTGGAGAGGCTGGCTTTGTGAAATTTGTCACTGGCTCAGGGTAGGTAGTTTATCGACACATGTATATACTTTATAAAAAATGAAACAATTGATAGCACGTGGACACCAAGAGGTGTAAACGTGAAACTGTTGTGTATCATATAGAGTGACACAGTGGTCCACTATATCAGTGTAAAACCAATTATAAAGGCTTATCCTGACATCTATAATTTTCAATGCTAACTCAAAATACTTAATTCTCTTTACCTGTCCAGGCAGTAGTTGCAATATTTTGTTTCACATAAAATAGTACAGTAAGTGTACAATTTTGGTCTCTGGTGGCAGCATCAGTTAGTTGTGTATTTTTAAGAAAAAAATCGCTCGAATCTCGTGTATCACAAATTGTCTTTCGATGACCAAACTGAAGTAGAAAAATTGTAGAAAAAGAGTAGTTTTCAGACATTTTTGTTTGTTTACTCAAAATTGCTTTTTTTCACTTACGACCTTATTCTTCTAAGCCAGCGGTATGCGGACTTGTAATTTTCCGAATCAACTGCAGTATCAATACTCAATGTTTTAATATTTTTACTAGATGTCATGCTTTTGTATTTTTACTAGATGTCATACCCCAGTTGGTTACATTGGACGTCAGTCTAGCGTTACCATTGGTCACGGATGTGAACGTAAAGGAACTGTGATGCACGAGCTTCTCCATGCTTTGGGTTTCTGGCACGAGCAGAGCAGAACTGATCGTGATAACTACGTCACCATCCACTTCAACAACATCCAGAAAGGTAGTATAAGCTTGTATTAACATACCATGCTCGGCCTTTTTCTTAATTGAATTCGATCAACTGTTACTGGAAATAACTTCAGTTTATGTTTTAATACTAGCTAGTGTTCGGTTACACCCCTCTATGGGAATACAATAAGTTATGAATAGTTTTGCATTATTCAAATTTATGAATATTTTTGCAGTATTCAACTTTATGCGCACAAATAAGTAAGGTTTAATTGTACTCTTATATAAATAGGTCATGAGGGTAACTTCAACAAATATCCCACCAGTTACATCGATATGTTGGGACAACCTTACGATTATGGAAGCATCATGCACTACAGCGCTTATGCTTTTGCTATTGACCGATCTAAAATGACCATTGAGCCAAAACAACCAGGAGTGACCATTGGTCAGAGACTCCATCTCAGCGACATTGACGTCAAAGAAATCCAATTGTTATATGGATGCGTCCAACAAACAGGAGCAACCGCTGCCCCAGGTGGATTCGTCACCGCAGCCCCTGCTGTCACACAACCACCACCATCCGGATGTATGTATTTAACACTAGTTATAATCATTACGTTAAGTCTTGTTGTCTATGGAGGGGTTTATTTATTCATTGACCCGATTTGTGCTTTTAACAAACAAGTATGTAAAGTCTGACTGTAACACAGAAGGTCCAAGTCCGCTTCCTGTGTGAAAACATAGGTAACCGTATCATTGAGTGTAGTATAAACTTTAGATTGTACTATGGTAGATATACAATCTAAATTTTACAATAAATAGTTTTTTTACTCTTTTTTACCTGTGTGTGAGAAAGGTCCCTCCCTTTACTGTTGGTTTGCAAAGACCACCGTTAGCTCCGCTTGAAAAGCCATGTTGGTATGTTGGACTGCGATGTTAGATGAACCAACTGTAGTGTATAACTGTCTAAGTATTCATTGCAATTATAAATATATACACCAAACAAGGCTTATAAAATGTGTAAGCTATTGTTGAAAAAGCCAAATAATAGAGTCAACTACTAGTATCAATAAACGGACATACAGAATAATGAGGTAAGGTGCGAATACCGCAGAGGAAATATAAAAGTAGCAATGTTGACCAATGTTCATGTTTGCGTATTTGAAGATATGTTTCTTGCATGTATAACTAACCGGTGACACTGCACTACCGAACTATTGTATGTATGGTGTATGTGGTACGTGCTACAAACCATAACTAACATGCTCGTATGCTATATCTTACCGCTTACTCTCTATCACCTTTCTAGCTGATGTATGCGACTTCGAACACGGCTTATGTCACTGGACACAGACTCATGGCACCGACCAAACAGATTGGAGACGCCATGCTGGCTCGACGCCAAGTGCTCACACTGGACCAACTAATGGTCACAATAATTTACCCAATGGTACGTCACAAATATTCTGGTGTAAATTAGAACGATTGGTTCTGTTCTGTTCTGTTCTGTTCTGTTCTGTTCTGTTCTGTTCTGTTCTAACTTCAATTTACAGCGACATTTTAGTAAAGGTAGCTCCAATTGCAACATACTGTCAAACAATCCGATTACTGCAATTTGGTATAGTTATATGTTTTGCACCCCTGTGGAACTGCGATAATAAGAACTTCCAAGATTGTAGAGTCAATCATAGGCATTTGGTTTCAACTCGCCGTAAATTAATGATTTACCCTAGTCACTGATAAACCCGGGTACCAGATTCGGAACGATGTATACAAATTTATACATCATTTCCGTTGTTGCGGATAAACATGGATGCTGCCCAACATTCTCTTCTCTTCAGTACCCGTGTTAGGTGTTCGGATTATCGTATTTAACAATGGAGGTAAATTTACGATGGTCTTTAACTGATGTTTTACTGTATGGTACTTAAGTATTTGTATTTATGGTGATATTCTATGATGCAAACCCTCTATAGATCATGGTGATACCACAAACCCTCTATAGGTCATGGTGATACCACAAACCCTCTATAGGTCATGGTGATAACACAAACCCTCTATAGGTCATGGTGATACCACAAACCCTCTATAGATCATGGTGATACCACAAACCCTCTATAGATCATGGTGATACCACAAACCCTATATAGGTCATGGTGATACCACAAACCCTCTATAGGTCATGGTCACAGTGATACCACAAACACTCTATAGATCATGGTGATACCACAAACCCTATATAGGTCATGGTGATACCACAAACCCTCTATAGGTCATGGTCACAGTGATACCACAAACACTCTATAGATCATGGTGATACCACAAACCCTCTATAGGTCATGGTGATACCACAAACCCTCTATAGATCATGGTGATACCACAAACCCTCTATAGGTCATGGTCACAGTGATACCACAAACACTCTATAGATCATGGTGATACCACAAACACTCTATAGATCATGGTGATACCACAAACCCTCTATATATCATGGTGATAACACAAACCCTCTATAGATCACGGTGATACCACAAACCCTCTATAGATCATGGTGATACCACAAACCCTCTATAGATCATGGTGATACCACAAACCCTCTATAGGTCATGGTGATACCACAAACCCTCTATAGATCATGGTGATACCACAAACTCTATATTATTATAGGTGAAACAAGGTATTTCAGCTTTTTGACAGCTTGGACTCGGACCTTCGGCAGCTGAAACTTGGACTTTCAGCGGTTAAATTCATTTTTGCGTTCAGTTGTGTGTTGGGGAGTGTGCCTTGTAATTTTTGTCTGTTTTATTATGTTTATGTGCTCGGCAGTTTCAGTTGAGTGCTGCCTCCCCTGTCCGTTGTTTTTCTACATGTATCTTTTTGTATATGATACTATAAAATGCGAACTGTAATGCCCACAATCATAAATCATCATTTTACAGTACATATATGTGACATAATGTCAAATTTGGGGTAAAGCCTCACATGTTTTCTTACCTATTTTCAGAGCACTACATCTACTTGGAGGCGTCCGGTCACAAGCAACAAACCGCAAAGCTGGATTCCAAGCAGTTCGCAGGTGGTGACTACTGTGTGGATTTCTACTATCATATGTATGGCACAGAGACTGGATATATCCAATTGAATGTTGTATCTGGTACACATATATATCACCTTAAGAAATGGTCTGGTGACCATGGCAACCACTGGACACACCAGAGATTAAATGCTCATGTTCATACAAGTGGAACATTCAAGGTAACTTGACCGTTCATGTGTGTTTCAATGTCAAACATCTATAGTTTTAATCATCATGTTTCGGTCTTCTTATATATCGCTTGTTTAGAATGAGAAGATCGTACTCATGCATATTCGCGGTGCACTTCTTATGGGCCTATTTTCATGAAAATCGGAAGTGGTCATGTTGACTAAACTGAAGTATAGAAAACTTGTTTTTCCGTAAGTAAGTAGCAGTGTTTAGACGGTTTTTTCTTGTTTTCTCAAAATATCGATTTTGTTCTTAAGACCTTCTCATTCTTAGCCAGCGATAAGTATGCTGTGACAGCTATGTAAAATCCGCCACAGCAGAGGCAAGGCAATTATTTATAAGAATTTCAGTCGCACGGAGTTTGAGTGTGTAACGCACACGTATACGGATCGAGAGGCCACTGGTTCTACCTGGGTATTTGGTCATTTCTGTAATTCTTTTCAGTGTTTCCGATTCAACAAGAGATGAATTGGTTCGCAACCCACAGGTAAACTCGCGTGTATCGGTGTTATACACCGTGCTCGTTAAAGAACCAAGGAGGCTATTCGGAAAGAGCAAGGATAACTCACCCAGATCCTTTGTATTACACTATCCGTTCGTTCCTCGAAGTTTGTCTCAGCTGAACGTACACTAACCAACAAACTTATTTATTTCGTATATGTATTACAACAAAAATTACTTATCTTTCAGTTCGAACTTGAGGGACATACTGGCAACGGTTACCATAGCGACATTGCCGTTGATGATATCATTATACATCCAGGAGACTGTTAAAATTATTGCCAATAGAGCAATTGCAATATCTTAACATTAGTCTGTAATAAATTTAAAAACAAATGGTGATTCTCATATATTTCCATCCATTGTTATAGAACAAGTGGTGATTCACATATATATCCATATTTCCATCCGCTGTTATATAACAAATGGTGATTCTCATATGTTTCTATATTTCCATCCATTGATATATAACAAATGGTGATTCTCATATCTTTCCATTTTTCCATCCATTTTTATATGACAAATGGCGATTCTCATATATTTCCATATTTACATCCATTGTTATGAAACAAGTGGTGAGTCTTATATATTTCCATCCATTGTTATATTACAAATTGTGATTCTCATATATTTCTAGATTTCCTTCCATTGTTACAAAACAAGTGGTGATTCTCATATATTTCTATATTTCCTTCCATTGTTATAAAACAAGTGGGGATTCTCATATATTTCCATCCATTGTTATATAACGTATGGTGATTCTCGTATAGTTCTATATTTCCTTCCATTGTTATAAAACAAGTGGTGATTCTCATATATTTCCATATTTCCATCCATTGTTATACATGTATTACAAATTGTGATTCTCCTATTTTTGCATCCGTTGTTATATAACAAGTTTCAAGTTTTATTAGCAAAATCGGCAAATTATATGCCTTTGGCCAATTTACAACATATGTATACAAGTACATATAAATAATATACAAACACATGACATAGTATTTTACAGAGATAAACAAAAATTTACGAAGCAATTGCATCAATTGCTACAGAGCGTCTTAACATAGCATTATAGGTAAACTTAGCTATATTTTAATGGTATTAGTATTATGCGACGACATTAAATATATAAATGTGTTCAATGTATTCCATGACCTGGGAATATTGTACAGATTACGTAAGTCAGAATAAAATGGACAGCATAGCATGAAGTGATACTCAATTTCTATCATATAAGTATTGCATAGTTTACATTTACGATCAGAGCGGACAATATTTGTATATCTACCAACTTCAATTTCGAGAGAGTGAGAGCATAGACGAAACTTTGATAAAGCTAGTT
This sequence comes from Spisula solida, assembly GCA_947247005.1. Taxonomy (NCBI): domain Eukaryota; kingdom Metazoa; phylum Mollusca; class Bivalvia; order Venerida; family Mactridae; genus Spisula; species Spisula solida. The sequence goes on along the minus strand of OX365944.1, from coordinate 66,586,822 downwards.
TGTATTTATCGTTCATCTTGAAATCAAGAGATCTTTCAGACTTATATTGACATTTAAATTGTTTGTAAAAAAACAACTAAGATTGCGTATTAATAGTATCAGCCCAATGCTAATTATACTGGTCAAATATACGTTGTCGCATAGAATAATAACAAATTTGGTCGATAGTTTCCAAGTTCCATACATAGTTAAAACCAAGTGAATCAATCATATGTTTGATAGCCTTAGACCAACTATCTTTAACATTCAAAATGTGAAAACGAGCATCATTAACTTGTTCGTGACGTGTTCTGTGTATCAGCGAGGGTTGGGAGTTCTTAATCTTGCACCAAATTTTAAGTGCTCTTAACTTGCACATTACAGATAATGGAAACCGTCCTAACTCTCCAAGGACTCCCGCACTTGAAGTTTGAGTACGAACGCCTAAAACATGTTTACAAAATCTGATATGTAATTTATCTACATCTTTCATATCATATATACCCCAGACCTCGCTACCATACAAAAGAATAGGAACAATCATAGAGTCAAACAATACAAGTTTAGTTTTCATATCACATTTAACTCTACTAAAAATAGAAATAAGATGGTAATATGCTTTTAATGCTTGATCGTTTAAGGCTTTTACAGCTTGTTCAAATCGTCCATTATAATTATACCCCCGCACAACGAGTTGTAAGGGGGTATACTTGATTCAGCTTGTCTGTCGGTCGGTCTGTCTGTCTGTCCGTAGACGCATTCTTGTGGACGCAACTCCTCCAACAGAATAATGGCCCTTTGTACTTTTATGCACTATACAATATATAGTAAACAGTTATTGTGGATACAACTTCTCCTACAGTTTTTGCAGCGTTTTCTTCAAACTTTAACAGATGAACAACCTCAACATGTAGATGTGCATAAAGAAAAGAATTAGCTGCAATGATTTTTGCCACGCGGGGTATATTAGTCTGCCGAATGGTTAATGTTTTTTCCTAAATAACAAAAGTTATCAACAATATCAACTAGTATACCATTTATGTTCCACACAAAACGATTACTTGTTTTACGCCTTTCAAATATACATACGAGTACTTTGGTTTTAGTAACATTTATCTTAAGACCCCACTTGGAAGAGTAGGTATGTATTGCATCCAGTTGAACTTGTAAACTATCGGGATCTGTTGTAAACAGAGCAATGTCATCAGCAAATAATAACATATACAGAGAAAGTTTACTTATATCATTCGGTGCTAAATTTTCAACATCCAGATACTCACTAATATCATTTATGAATAAATGAATAGAAGAGGTGAAAGTGGTTCACCTTGTTTTAGACCAATTGTAATATCAAACATTTCGGAATACCTCATGCTGTCCATGTCCTTAACACATGATTTTACATTTGCATAGAACGACTTCAGCATAGTTAACATCTTACTACTTAAACCAGAGTTAATAAGTTTAATCCACAATGCGCCATGTAAAACAGTATCAAATGCCTTTTCGTAATCAATAAAAACACAATATAATTTTTTGTTCTGAGAGAACAAACTTTGTATAACAGTGTGGAGAATAAATACACAATCAACCATTGTTATATAACAAGTGGTGATTCTCATATATTTCCATCCATTGTTATACATCCTCATACATCAGTGGTAAGTCAAGTTCCAAGACTACTGTGATATCACAGGTAAAGGATACTCTGGTGAACGAGACTGTTGTTATATTATAACAAATGGTGATTCTCATATAACAAATATATAGTACAATTAGTTCGTCGATTCAGAAAACGAAAGTCGTATTCTAACTAATTGACAATACACTAAACAAATATTAAGTGTGCATGTATATATTTACCCATAGCTCGGTCAATATGTGTTTGATCTTGCTGAAATTTTCAACATATGTGGTTGAATATGTAAAACTACAATTCTAGTGATTTATTACAATTTGATAACAATTGCCACAAACGGAATAAACAAATGATGGCATCAGCAAATGCTAATGTCATACATTTTTGTCGTGTGTTAATCGGGTGTTCATCGGATGTTTGTCAGGTTGCTAATGCAGCTATGTGCCCACTTTGCTGATAACGATCGAGTTCAAGTGTTAGTACTTATCATGGAGACAGAAATTCAGAAAACAATGATAAGAATAATAAAGCCCAATTTAGGTTTATAATTGCACACATTTCCATTCAAAATAAAATGTCTTACATGGTTACCTCCCCATGGCAAATGTCCATATAAGTTATTTCTATTTTTACAAGGTTGGATATGCCATTTATTATATTCGATTTAGTTTAGAACTTGGATATAGAAGTTAGACTATCCTTACGTAAACATTCGATCTGTTATACAGGCTGGTCATATTCACACTGAAACAATTCACAATTCAGAGCTCAATTCGTGCACGATATATTTTGCTAAATTCTTTATTTTCTTTTGCGTTTTCTGAAATTTGAAACTTTTGGGCAATGTATTCAACAAGAAAAAAATCCAAAGTCTCGAAACATTTGTTTCTTATGAAATAAATACTCCATAATTTCCACATGTGAATTACGTGATGATTAAATTGAATGTTCGTTTGTTTTATTGATCACTAATAGAAATATAGAAACCAACTTAAGCAAAGCATGTAAACATGAAAGCATGTTGAACATTATTATTGAAACGATAACAAAAATATCAATGCAATGGTTTCAAAGGAGTATCACGTATATATCTAATATGCAGTCACTTATTACATGCGTGTTCAGCTCTTTTTGACTGCAATTTTTCACTCAGTATTTTACTGTATATGTGTAACGTAGTTCACGTAACGCGTACCACGTTTTGTCAGTCATACATTTCTTTGCTGTCTGTGCTTCCTTCTTAAAGTATTCCTATTATTCATCAGCCTCCTCCCTGTCTATGTACGCTACTGCTAGCAATTTATACTTTGTAAGCATCAGAAAAATAGGCATTAATGATAATTTGAGCTACGTTACCATTTTGTGAACTACGTTACCATATCTATATGACGTTTGTGCTGGATGATTAATTAGTTTTTTTTGTGGAAATTCGGTTGGGAATGATAGACGCACCGTTTACCTAACATAATATTATTAAACATATAGTTGTAACAATGCGCAAACTAATTTTACTATGTATTGTATGAGCAGTGTGCTAAATAGTAAATACGGCGTTTAAATTCATACAGTGTAGTACAAAACTGCCAAAACACGCCGGACTAAACTGAACATAATAGGATGACTTAAAATACCTAATTTCATCTGTTGTTGGAAGTCTTATCACCACATACAGAGACTTTACCATTAGAAACACCGTGAAGTTATCAAGGCCATGTTTGAGTTAGTTAAGTCAAAAATTATCAAACACTAGAGCTGTTTTTAACACGATGTTCCCACACATTGTCTTGGTGAAATAAACTATTTTCTAAGATTATTCAAGTTAGTATTTGTGGTTATCCAAGCGCTAAACACAGTTTTATCCTTAATCGCGTTGCCCACGGTTTCAATGACGTCACGATTTCGTACTGCCAGTAAAAGAGTGGCTTGGTATAATAACCAAGATAATTTGGAACGTATAACTGCATAGTATCAATTGTTACACACAATAATTGTTGACAGGTTTTACCACTGTGAACGGAAAGTGATGGCGCAAAGTTATCAACACAAATTTTCGACACGACAAATCGACGGGTTACCCCTTTTGCTCAATCTTGCGTTGCTATAACTACCATATTTTAGAATATTACATATGAGCCAAGCTCCAGGAAAACCTGCTATTTTGACAAAAATATTGATTTTGAGATTTTCCATAGCTTTAAAGAATATTCTTAATGAAGCGAAATACAAAATAAATTATGTAAATATCTTGATTTTTAAGGAAGTTACAGCTCTTTCGCAGCGCCCCTTTTCGGAGCATTTTTGTGTGACGTCGCAAACGTCATTCAAACGGTATTCGACGTAACTGTAAAAACGTATTTCATAATGACACCATTTAATTATTTATGGGCATAAAATGTTCAAAATGGTATCACCTTTTAGTATAATCTTTTAATTTTTAGATTATTTATCAACATTGAAATTGTTCGTATTAAGAGAATGGCCGTTTTTCTCCATTTGCGTACTTTTCTGAAATTGGTCACCATTGCAACGGCATACGTGATTTCGAAATAATTAATGGGAAACTTATAGCTAAGATATAGTACTATGTGGATAAATTAAGAAAAGTAGAATCAAAAGATGTGTATTTTTTCTTATTTAGAGCTTTTACAAAACCTTGTTGCATATTAATAATAATAACGTAATGTCAAAATAGCAGGTTAAGCATATGGACTTAGTTTATTAATGATAGGAAACAATGTCTCCCAAATTTGATGAAAATCGGAGGATAGATAGATAAACAAACAATGGTGTCTGCGTATTGTTTTAGTGGTTCTCGTACAAATACGCATGTACGTAAAGATACAATACGCACGTGTACGTAAAGATACAATACGCACGTGTACGTAAAGATACAATACGCACGTGTACGTAAAGATACAATACGAATACGCAAGTGTACGTAAAGATACAATACGCACGTGTACATAAAGATACAATACGCACGTGTACGTAAAGATACAATACGCACGTGTACGTAAAGATACAATACGCACGTGTACGTAAAGATACAATACGCACGTGTACGTAAAGATGCAATACGCAAGTGTACGTAAAGATACAATACGCATGTACGTAAAGATACACTACGCACGTATACGTAAAGATACACTACGCACGTGTACGTAAAGATGCAATACGCAAATGTACGTAAAGATACAATACGCATGTACGTAAAGATACACTACGCACGTGTACGTATAGATACACTACGCACGTGTACGTAAAGATACAATACGCACGTGTACGTAAAGATGCAATACGCAAGTGTACGTAAAGATACAATACGCATGTACGATACGCATGTACGTAAAGATACAATACGCACGTGTACGTAAAGATGCAATACGCAAGTGTACGTAAAGATACAATACGCATGTACGTAAATATACACTACGCACGTATACGTAAAGATACACTACGCACGTATACGTAAAGATACACTACGCGCGTATACGTAAAGATACACTACGCACGTGTACGTATAGATACAATACGCACGTGTACGTAAAAATACAATGCGCACATGCACAAAGGAGCACCGTAAATGAGAATGAAGCAAGCAAAACTTTGTATCTTAGTAGTAAGGATGATAAATACACGTGTGTGTTCAATGTATTTCAAAGTGCAAGTAACCAAATTGTCTTCATTGTTTCATGCATATACCCAGTTTTTACGTCACTGAGAGATGCAACTCATATTGTAACATCTGTCTTCTGTCGTGTAACGTAATTTTAACTGGTTGACGTAATTTTAACAACTGGGTGAGGTACTTTTAACTTGGTACGTAATTTTAACTGGATAAGGTAATTTTAATTGGGAGAGGTAATTTTAACTAGCTGAGGTAATTTTGACTGGGCGAGTTTTACAATACAGAATTCACACATGATTTTAAAACTACGATTTCCAATGAACGGTCAACATTAATGTGTTTAGATGTGCTCGTTCCCTACTTTGGTTCTCACTTATCGTCGTACATTTGTCTGTACGAGTATAGCATCCCTTTCAACGTTCTTATCACTAGTCCCGTTTGGCTTAAGTCCGAAAACAGTAAAATCGTGAACGAGGTATTAATGAAACGCCTCGTGAAAGCACCAAACAGTTGTTAATTCTCATGACTGAATTTTGAAATTCTGGTGCAAAACTGATAAAATTTCTCCTGACGTTACATTTTCAAACACTTTAACATTCTACGTGTTGTGAATGATGCGGCTGCTACCCAACATACATTTCATCAAAGCGCTGATAGCTCTCGAAGAAGAACAGGGTTTGGTTGTTCCCGAAGTCAGACAATTGTATTATCAGTCACAGAGTGAATGACAGTGCAACCGGTAAATCTTATTGTACCCAATATATTTAAACATGTATGTAACAGTTTATGTACAGTGGTACTCGGTGTTATTACTTATCCGCGTACCGCTTGCCGAGGAGTAGATAGGCCTTAAGAATTGTAATCGAAGAACTTTCAAAACTGGGTAAATGCCAATCAAACCCTGTTAAAAAGTTTTAAGTTCCCATCCCAATGCACACTTTTACATTCATTTTTGGACGGGTTCAGGTAATACGTTGATATTGACCGTCACATCTGGAGAAGTTGCTGGCTGAGTGCTTAGAATAGAACAAAACACATCTGGAGAAGTTGCTGGCTGAGTGCTTAGTATAGAACAAAACACATCTGTAGAAGTTGCTGGCTGAGTGCTTAGTATAGAACAAAACACATCTGTAGAAGTTGCTGGCTGAGTGCTTAGTATAGAACAAAACACATCTGGAGAAGTTGCTGGCTGAGTGCTTAGTATAGAACAAAACACATCTGTAAAAGTTGCTGGCTGAGTGCTTAGTATAGAACAAAACACATCTGTAGAAGTTGCTGGCTGGGTGCTTAGTATAGAACAAACACATCTGGAGAAGTTGCTGGCTGAGTGCTTAGTATAGAACAAACACATCTGGAGAAGTTGCTGGCTGTGTGCTTAGTATAGAACAAACACATCTGGAGAAGTTGCTGGCTGAGTGCTTAGTATAGAACAAAACACATCTGGAGAAGTTGCTGGCTGAGTGCTTAGTATAGAACAAAACACATCTGGAGAAGTTGCTGGCTGAGTGCTTAGTATAGAACAAACACATCTGGAGAAGTTGCTGGCTGAGTGCTTAGTATAGAACAAAACACATCTGGAGAAGTTGCTGGCTGAGTGCTTAGTACAGAACAAACACATCTGGAGAAGTTGCTTGCTGAGTGCTTAGTATAGAACAAAACACATCTGGAGAAGTTGCTGGCTGGGTGCTTAGTAAAGAACAAAACACATCTGGAGAAGTTGCTGGCTGTGTGCTTAGTACAGAACAAACACATATGGAGAAGTTGCTGGCTGGGTGCTTAGTATAGAACAAACACATCTGGAGAAGTTGCTGGCTGGGTGCTTAGTATAGAACAAACACATCTGGAGAAGTTGCTGGCTTGGTGCTTAGTACAGAACAAACACATCTAGAGAAGTTGCTGGCTGAGTGCTTAGTATAGAACAAACACATCTGGAGAAGTTGCTGGCTGGGTGCTTAGTATAGAACAAACACATCTGGAGAAGTTGCTGGCTGGGTGCTTAGTATAGAACAAACACATCTGGAGAAGTTGCTGGCTGAGTGCTTAGTATAGAACAAAACACATCTGGAGAAGTTGCTGGCTGGGTGCTTAGTATAGAACAAACACATCTGGAGAAGTTGCTGGCTGAGTGCTTAGTATAGAACAAAACACATCTGGAGAAGTTGATGGCTGAGTGCTTAGTATAGAACAAAACACATCTGGAGAAGTTGCTGGCTGAGTGCTTAGTATAGAACAAAACACAAACAACGATAAGGCAGCAAACAATGTATTTACAATTAATGTGAAATAAGGCATATATACGTGCATAATGACGTATAATATATAGTGATGGCTGATAAAACAGCAAATAGATATGTACGCCTCTATCTTTCCACATTGTATCCCGAGATCAGTCAGTTCAATGTTCTGTTTTCATATGGCTCTGACGGAACTGAAAACCGATGTAACGCTCTGACGGAACTCAGGATGCATGACCGAGTGTTACATCGGTTTCAGTTCCGCCAGAGCCTCATGGAAACAGAACAATTCTCTGACGGAACTGAAAAGCGACGTATCGGGATTACTACTGTGATACACAAACGCTTATAAAATAAATTGTTTAATAACAGAATAGAACAACAATGCACCACCATCATTATTTTTTCGAGTATAGGATATAGGGTGGGATGTGTCGTCCGTGGAGATATCACGGTAAATCTACTGGGTTGGTAAACCAGGGGTCACTCTTTTCCATTCGCCATTCCACCACCAGTTTTACTGACATACTTGTGATTCTGTAAAAATTAACGCTTTTCAGCGGCACGGTTGCTAAATGCTCTGTGGCATTCAGGTTTAGTATTATGATTATGTATTATCCCTGGATACTATTAACGCCACGGTGCCCCGGAGGTGCAGACAAATAAACGGCAAAATAACAAACAAACATAGATAACTGATGTACACATTGTGTACGAGTATAGGAAAATACATACAGCCACAATATCATAAACGACATTTAATAATATTTCCAAATAAGAGCACATTGGAAACATGATAATAATTCATCTCCGTGGACAGCGCCCATTTAGAAAAATGCACATTGATATACATGTATAACTAGAAGCTCAAACAATGACCCGCACACAAGGCGCGCAGTCATAGTTCGGCGTCAATGCAAATCGCGAGAGTTTGTCATGTCATCTAACTGTTGAAACATAAAAACTTGTCATACCAAAATAACAATATACATGTATGTATCGTATTAACTTGCAAGACAGTCAAACTGACTACGGTTGAAAATTGTTTCGAGTTTTCGGGAAACGACGGCAACGAGTTCGGAAAACCTCGACAGTTTCCGTTCAGCAGAATTTACAGTTTGACGAATTTTGTCGACATCTACCGAACAGGAAAACAAGGTTACATTATGTCTCGCAGCCACAGTCACTAATTTATACAGTTTGGCCATCATTCACAAAATGCTTATACTTGTGTAACTAGAGTGGTACTGAAATGGCTGGCTGGCGATAAATCTCCTCTACAGTCGTACAGACGTCTGATGTAAATTGATGACCCACCAACTTCACAAACTGCCAACTACTTTCGGCAGATGACACAGACCAGTAGCTTGTGTAAACGGGTTCCTATAAATATATACGATAGTTACAAAGTATCGGAATATATATTTACGCAATGGCATGCATTTATATTAATACATCTAGATATGTCTTTTATTTGGAACTATAATCTATCACCGAGGGTGCTACGGTGATCGAGTTCTTAAAGCTCTTGACTACTGATCGAGAGGTCCCAGGTTCGAACTTAGTCATTTCTGAAATTGTAGATTACATCGCCATTCATGGCGCAGTAGGTTAAGAATGTTGAACAGAAATATCGGTCAATGGTCACCCAAACTGTGCTTCTTATATAACCAGAGTAAACGCTTATTAAGTTTGACGTTTCTACAGAATATTCTTAGAGTGGTGATTCCAGCGAAACCAATGATGAAAATAGTTTATAATTCAACCCGATTGTCATCTGAGCAATAAATACAATATCTAGGGCGGAGTAAAATCATAAAATAAACGAAACAAAGCTAATTTGTATTAAACCTAAAACATAATTATATTATTCATTTAGTAATAAAATATATAAAAAACTCATGTATATGATAATAAAATTATTGAAAAAAAGTTTAGCAGCGGACTCGAACCCACAGCCCATATAAAAAGAATGTTTTGAGTATAAATCATCTTAACCACGAGGCCACGCTGTCAACTTGAAGGTAACGTGTATATATCAATAATATATCAGAAAAATAACGGTAAATATCGTTTCAACCTTAGCAAATGAACTAGTCCCAGGGTCATATTTCGATGGTCGTTATACATCTTTACATATGGATCTCCCGCTGGACGAAACTTAATTTGAGGACTAAAAAAAGTGCAAGTCTAACATACATCATAAAAACATTACCTCAAATAATGGTTCGTCTTTTGGTGTATGTTTTGATTGTTTATGAAGAACTGTCGTGGTCCAAATCTTGGAACCTAGAATGAAAATAAATACATTACAGAATCTCAATTAATAGCCTGTTTGTTTTGGATTAGATTTCATTGCAGGAATGTGATGTTCGGTGTTAAATTTCATTGCAGGAATGTGATGTTCGGTGTTAAATTTCATTGCAGGAATGTGATGTTCGGTGTTAAATTTCATTGCAGGAATGTGATGTTCGGTGTTAAATTTCATTGCAGGAATGTGATGTTCGGTGTTAAATTTCATTGCAGGAATGTGATGTTCGGTGTTAAATTTCATTGCAGGAATGGGACTTTTGGGTTAGATGTCATTGTAGGGATGTGATGTTTTGGGTTAGATTTCATTATAGAATGTGATGTTTGGGGTTAAATTTCAATGTAGAATGTGATATTTTGGGTTATATTTCATTGTTACAGTAGGGATGTGATGTTTTGGGTTAGATTTCATTGTAGAATGTGATGTTTGGGGTTAAATTTCAATGTAGAATGTGATATTTTGGGTTAGATTTCATTGTAGGGATGTGATCACTGTGTGGTAGCCTGTATGCCCAAAAATGTGCTGTGGATTCAAGATGGCGGACGACAAACGCGAGAAAAGTAAGTGTCTTTTGATTTCGACTCAATCTTTTTAAATATGACAACCTACATTGTGAATGAATTATGAAATGAAAGAGTTTAAATTGGCGATTCTAAAGGGACTATCCGTTTGTGATGAAATGTCAACGTATTTCTGTAAAGTTTAACTGAACACGATGTTTTGTGAAAGTTAAAAAGTGAATGGAGAGACAAGAAGAAAATTGACGATAATTTCCCCAGTAAGAATACCAGTACATAAATAATAACCCAAATCTGTAGAAATCGTCCTACCCGTCACACGTACCCATTGTTTTCTGATAAAAAATCACTTAGAAAGATATTTGAAATTTTTGAAATTGTGGCTACTGTACTGTGCTGTGCAAAACGTGAACAATAACAAACATACCACTGTATAGCGCTGTGATTTCAATTTCTGTATAGCGCTGTGCTGCAGAACTAGCGAAAAAATCTGTACAGCGCTATGCAATTTTGAACTGATTGAGCTGGTGGCGAAAGTTCTTTCTGTTCTTTCGATGTAACATTCAGATGCCAATTTCTTTTTATGTCATAATCATATTGTTATTAAAACATAAGTGTGACATCATGTTTTCTTTTTATTCTGCAGATTTTTTATGTACAATCAAAGGCATACGTTTTAGTAAATGACGACAGAGCAGGTTGATGCAGAAACGTTGACATTTGTATAAGTATGTCATTGTTTTGCTATTCTACAGTGTCCCCGATATATTATAGTGTTTGAACTGTCCATCCGGATGTCCGTCTCAGCACAGTTATTGGACCGTCGGTCATTGGATTGTCGACCATCTACAAATACCGTCGGCCATCCACATATATCGGCCATTGGACCGAGTCGGTCATCAACACTTATCAGCCAACCGAAATTTACCTTGAAAACGGCATCCGTTAAATTCAACAACGTTTTCTGTTCAATACCGACAACTTCTGAAGTATGATATATCATGTGCTATCATACATGTATATACGAGAGTTGTCCCATTAAATCGTGTACGTTGCTTATTACACAAAATGTATTCAAACGTTTATTTTCAACTTCACTGATGAATAATAAATATGAAAAATCTGGATGTATTGCTTTTCTTGTTTTGTGTAAAATATCGTGAATGACTTGAAAAGTGAGAGTTCTGTATCTTAGATTACCATTCTTGTTGTTTAATTCTCGCTTTCTTAATTTTATAACTTGATTGGAATTGGAGTTGTTACTGTGTGCCAAAAGCAATTGTCCCCTTTACCACCATACTCACAGTAATGGCATCGATATATGAATCTGAAAAACACACACAAGAGTTATCTCTCTGTAAAATCAGGTCAAAAAGTAAATCTTATGAACATCTGAAACAGCCTAAGGATACAGGAGCGGTGTAGTGCGCATGCGTCATTTGTCGTTATGAGCCTTACAAATGTAAGAATGTATCAAAATAATCTAAAATAAATCAAATTGAACAGTTTTGATAAGTATTATGCAAAAAAAAATTGAGAATACCAATCGAGTTGATATTCCGAAAAAAGTATTGAATTACAAAATAGGTGGGTGGGGTAAATTTTTTTAAGCCAAATGACCTTTTTGGGAGTCAGATTTGTTTCGGAATGTTTGTTTATTGTGCGTGTATGTGTTTTCGCGATATATACATGTTCAATAAATTATATTTTTAGCGTTTTCATTGATTTTCTCTGCATTTAGCCCCATTTAACAAACATTTGCGAAAAAGTTACATCGGTGACATATATTTTTTATTGCATAATTTTGAAGATTAATATCACTAGACTTATTTCACAAAATAGTGAAAAAAATTTAATGCGGGAAAAACGTTATATAGAGGATCTTGCATGAGTGCTCATTACAAACGAGTTTTATTAAACGAGTGGACAAAATGATATGACACGAGGCTTTGCCGACGAGTTTAATAAAACTCGTATGTAATGATCACGAATATAAGATTCTATTTATCACATAACCTTCGAAAACGCTCACTATTGTTCAGAAGGATGATGAGCGCTGCATATGTTTCAGCCAAAATTTAGCGGTACAATGAGCGTGACGTCATGGTGACGTTGATATTATCCTGACGTCAGTGCTGGATCAATGCATTGATTGGCTAACGTCACGTCAAGCTAATATAAATATTTATTGCACGGTCTGGGAGTGCCGAACGATATTTACGTCACGGCTTTACTGCACTCCTGGACCGCATGTTATGTGATAAAAGGATTTAACCTGGGTGCTCTTTTGCTGGATTAAAAATATGAAGTTGGTGGGGTAGAAAGGCGATATATATGAAAACAAAATTAAATATACCATTTTTGGTATCTTGACCTTGTATAACAATGTGTAAATAAAATGTCAAATTTGAACACCACCACCAATTTCATGGCCGTAACTTGGGGAGGTGCGTCGGGTGCGAACGCACCCCCCTTTTTCGTCAAAGTAGTCCTTTTTGTGGCCGAAATTTAAAAACTTTGCATTTTTAAGTTCGCTACGCTCGCACAATTACTGATTCAGTCAATATGTTCAAGCTTAGAACGGGTCTGCGGCATGCTTTTCAAATAAACAACGCATTTTTTCTAGCTCGCTTCGCTCGATCGAAGTCTTTATCACAGAACAGTTTCCAATTAGAGAACAAGTTTGTCTAGTGTGTTACTATGAGTCAGACAAAGAATGCGTTTTCTTATAGCTGTCATGCAGTTCAAATCAACAATACATTTTTTTATAAAATAGAGTTAGGGTTCGTGTGGTGTGCATCAGTCAGATAAATCATGTACTTTTCTTGTAGCTCGCTTCGCTCGCTCAATATCTTGATCAATATATAGTAAAAAGTAGAGAAAGGGTTCGTGTGGCATGGTTCTGTCAGATATACAATGTATTTGTTTCTAGCTCGCTTCTCTCACACAGTATATGAATAACGTCAAAGAGAGAACGAGTGTGTGTAACAAACAGCTCAGATACCAACTATTATAGCATTTTTTCTCGCTCGCTTCGCTCGCTCAATAACTTTATCTTTGAATAGCATCAAGTACAGAACATTGCTGTGATCCATGCAGCTCAGATGAAGTAGTGTATTATTTCTAGATCGCTTCAAAACAGTGTCAATTGAAGAACGAGTATGTATGCATCTCAGAATGAGATTAACATGGCATTTTTTCTTGCTCGCTTCGCTCGCTCAATAACTGTCTATGAATAGAGATAATATAAAAAGGAATCCGTGTGGTATAGATAGTCTGCATCTCATATAAGCATTTTTTCTAGAAGGGTATGCTTGCACAATGAATGTAGTGTGCACTGAGCCACAACCTCCGTAAGCAGGAGGGACAGCTTTACATCCCCTCCTCCAACCTGCAACCTCTTCAAGCCCCAATTTCGCACCCCCTTTTGAAAATTCCTAGTTACGGCCATGAATTTACCAATGTCAATGTAATTATAAAAATAATTCATACACACTTCAAAATAGGGCTGATTACTCGGAATACGATTTCCGTGACCTAGTGTTTTAACATCATATGTTGTGTCAGAATAGATTTCTCTACTTCCTTGCATAAATTGAACAACATCTAAGGGGAGGAATCCAAACCGCTCCAACATCCTTTTAAAATGACTACAGAAAAGTAATATGAATAAAGAAAAAGACTATCAGTGAACGAAAAGGTCTGTCTTTTAACAGCTGAACGTTGTTATAAATATTTGCCTTTTAAATAAGTCAAATGTTATTTAAAGTGGGGAGCGAAGGCCTAGAGGTACAGCGCGCTCTTTGGGATCGAGAGGTCCCGAGTTCAACCCCTGTCTGGACCACTACTTAAATTTTTCTTCAAGCAAGAATAACCGGCATGCTCCACTAGACCAATTTGTGAAGTGGTACATGTGAGGGTTTTGTCTGCACTTGTTCGATATTCCTTGGGGCCGCATATCGAGGTTGGCTCACACCAACCAGGAGAGAATTAGTCTCCCAAATGAGACTCGAATGCAGGTTTCCTAAGGTAGCCCAATGACTATGTGAAGTTAAAATGTAAAAGGGTGACTGAACGGCTGAACTGCTAAAAGCAGCCCTAGGAAATTAGTAAATTAAAATTACCCTTTTTATTTGGAATTTGCTAATTCGTGGAATTGATACCCCTTCCAAACATGTGCTGAGATGGACATCAGAATGGAAAGTTCAAACACTATATATATCGCAGACATTGAAGAATAGCAATACAATAAAATATTTACGTTTCGGCATCAACCTTCTCTGCCATCATTTTCTACAACGTATGCCTTTGACTGTGCATCAAAAACATGATGTCACTCTAACGTTTTTATAACAATATGATTAAGACATAAAAAGAAATTGGCATCTGAATGTTACATCGAAAGAACAGAAAGAACTTTCGCCACCAGCTCAATCAGTTCAAAATTGCATAGCGCTGTACAGATTTTTGGCTAGTTCTGCAGCACAGCGCTATACAGAAATTGAATTCACAGCGCTATACAGTGGTATGTTTGTTATTGTTCACGTTTTGCACAGCACAGTACAGTAGCCACAATTTCAAACCTTTCAAACATCTTTCTAAGTGATTTTTTATTAGAAAACAATGGGTACGTGTGAAGGGTAGGACGATTTCTACAGATTTGGGTGATTATTTATGTACTGGTATTCTTACTGGGGAAATTATCGTCAATTTTCTTCTTGTCTCTCCATTCACTTTTCAACTTTCACAAAACATCGTGTTCAGTTAAACTTTACAGAAATACGTTGGCATTTCATCACAAACGGATAGTCCCTTTAGAATCGCCAATTTAAGCTCTTTCATTTCATAATTCATTCACAATGTAGGTTGTCATATTTAAAAAGATTGAGTCGAAAACAAAAGACACTTACTTTTATCGCGTTTGTCGTCCGCCATCTTGAATCCACAGCGCATTTTTGGGCATACAGGCTACCACACAGTGGTGATGTTTTGGGTTAGATTTCATTGTAGAATGTGATAATTTGGGTTAGATTTCCTTGTAGAATGTGATATTTTGGGTTAGATTTCATTGTAGAATGTGATGTTTGGGGTTAGATTTCATTGTAGAATGTGATATTTTGGGTTAGATTTCATTGTTGAATGTGATGTTTTGGGTTCGATTTCATTGTAGAATGTAATGTTTTGGGTTCGATTTTATTGTAGAATGTGATGTTTGGGGTTAGATTTATTGTAGAATGTGATATTTTGGGTTAGATTTCATTGTAGAATGTGATGTTTGGGGTTAGATTTCATTGTAGAATGTGATGTTTGGGGTTAGATTTCATTGTAGAATGTGATGTTTTGGGTTAGATTTCATTGTAGAATGTGATGTTTGGGGTTAGATTTCATTGTAGAATGTGATGTTTGGGGTTAGATTTCATTATAGGGATGCGATGTTTGGGGTTAGATTTCGTTGTAGAATGTGATGTTTTGGGTTAGATTTCATTGTAGAATGTGATGTTTTGGGTTAGATTTCATTATAGAATGTGATGTTTGGGGTTAGATTTCATTATAGAATGTGATGTTTGGGGCGTAGATTACATGTCATTCAGGGACACCGGTATTGACAGTAAAGAATCAGACTGGTTTTGAATGGACAGTGCCTACTAAGACATTTTAGGAGACTGTGCAATGAGTTCAGCCTATGTCCCTTGGGTAGGCATGCAGAGATTATTACGGCATGCCACCGAGCCAACATTGTAAAGGATTTAAAAAACAATTATCATAATCCTATGAGGTAAAAACGTACGAATGAAAATACGTTCAATCAAGTACGAAGTTTTAAAACACGGACAATTTTATGGATGTTAGTACTTGGTCCCAATTAGTGGTACGATTCGTTTTATTGGGTCTGCAACTTGTATACACGCTATTTAGGAGCACTAGAGATGGAGGTAGCTAGTGTTCAATGATAGTACATAATCTACGCATGAGTTGTGAACATGAAAACAACAGCGGATCTAAACAAAAGTCAAAGAATTTATTGGTAACAAAAACACCGCTGATTTTTAAAAAACCCAAGTATATCATACTTGTATACGTAGTTGAAATACCGCTTACCATGCTTAATTGTCGACATGCTTGACTTTTACATTTCCATGGGTCCACTGAAATTGTGCAATATACACCAGTTTATAAAGATGCGATTTTTTTCACTTTACCATTGAACATGTTATAGAAGTGTCAAGTGTTTCAAGTCGAGATCAAATTACTTGCGTTTGCACTACGCAATAGTTTGAAATACATATACCGATAACTCGTACAATAATAACAATATGAAATACATCTCACAATTAATTGTCTCCCCTCGATAAAAAATAATTCACAACATCTGCAACTGTCAAATATTATAGTCATTATTCTACATTGGTTTGACAATTGACTGGTTTATGATTTTACCATGACTTTCAGCAGAGTGTATACTGTCATTACTGTGATGTTGCATTTATATACTACTCAAAACTTGAATACAGCACAAACAGTTTGGTGAGGCTGGGCTTATCGGCACATAGACATCATATTTTGAAGCAATCTTTACT
Source organism: Spisula solida (assembly GCA_947247005.1). Lineage (NCBI taxonomy): Eukaryota > Metazoa > Mollusca > Bivalvia > Venerida > Mactridae > Spisula > Spisula solida. The sequence continues at coordinate 66,569,935 of OX365944.1, read as the reverse complement.
CGTTTACAATATTGTAGATGTAACGTTTTATGTTTCTGAAAATTCCATCATTTCATCTTATCCAATATGCAAATATTCACAAGGAAAATTTGTTGATCCTTATCTGAGAAGAATAACCTACCTGGCACAGTTTTTGGTTTTTGTCTTGAGATTGGTGGTTTGTGATATTCAGAACACACAAAGGATGAGGATCTTTTAATTGGTTCATTAATTATCAATGGATCCCAAACAATCTGAAATATAGAATAATATTCACCATTGATTATAGTTATATTTTAGAACTCTACAACCTAACACAGCCAAACACGTTTTAAAGGCCATTTCGATCTTCACAAGTTAATAGTTTATTTTTAAGTAAGCACAAGGATACATTACTCAAAAGTGCTTAACCATAGTTCATTCTTGTTTTGTCATTAATGTATTCACATATAATTTCGCATACCGATATTTGAAAAAAAGATGCAGCTGAGTATTGATTAATTTTGGCCGTTTTTAACATGGACACCCTTTGGAAGCTTCAAATATTGGTCAATGTTCAGAGGGTGTTGCTGTACAGAGGACCGCTATTAGAGGTTGTACTGTACATACAACACCGATCCGAACCACACCCAATTCGTGGATAACGTGGGGCGACTTACAAAATTAAGGAGATCGACGTTTGGCCACTTTTTTCGAAGATATAAGAAAAAATGTGTCAACACCTAATATGGGTTTAACGTGACGAAATTTAACGAAGAAAAGGTCTATTAAATTTATGGGTTTTTGTTTTTAGCAATTATGTTTTTGAACGAACATGTATATTAATCTAGTTCGGGTATCCATGTTAAATATTTGACAAATAATCATTTTTCAAACCTCGTGATCTTTGGCTCCAATCTTTGTAAGAAACTCATCCTCAGTCTGTGCTTTGACCAGTCCCAGCTCTGTTTCTTGTAGCTCTAGTATCTTCTCCATCACTTGAAAAGTTGAATGTAACATTATTTCCATGAATAATTGTAATGTGTTGTCTTGTCCCTGTGTGTATACATGTTTGTTCTATTGTATGTATCGCCTAACTGTGTGTAAGTTGTCTGTGAGAGAATGATTGGAATGTGTATTGTGCGGCCTGGGTGAGTTAATCTGAATGAATGTTGTAGAACTGGTATGTTTGGTGAGTAAGTGTTCACGAAAGTTCCCATGCATGTCATACTTTCCCGCTAAAAACCTCTTTTTCTGCCCTGCACTTCTTTAGTCAGGCACTTCTTTAGTCAGGCACTCCTTTCAATACTATTGAAGGAGTCAGACCTGTTTTACTTCAAAGTTGTATGGTCAAATCATTCTTTTCATTTTTCTACAGTCTACTTGTAGATTAATTATTATATATTTATTTCACTTTCTCAAGTAAATAGACTATTAATTTCTACTGGTCCTGGTAAGCTACTTAATTAGATAATTTGAATTAATTACTTGTATTTTGGTTGAATTACGCATTAGATCGCGCTGAATTATGTAACTTTAATTTACAAAATGTATTTAGATTGGCCGATAGAAATTAGCGCCAACGCATGACGCAAGTATAACCTACATTATGAGCCAATGAAAACGCCGAATTTTGTCGGTTAAATGAAAATTTAATCATAAAATTTTCTCTTCACGTACTTTACGTCATGCGTTGGCGCTAATTTCTATCGGCCGATCAAAATGCAGAATGTTATATTCTAAGTTAGTTAGAATATATTATGTAAATTTTAATGACTAGAAAGGACTCGCTTCGCTTCGCTCGCTCCGCCCTTTTTAATCATTAAAATTTATTTAATATGTTCTAACTATAACTTAGGTTAATTTTACAAAAAAATATTTTTACTCTTTTCCAGTTACCTATGATTACAATGGCGTGTTATTACATTTGCCTTTTTTAAAAACTTATATAATTCATAGATAGAGTACATATATGCACTATGAGTATAAGCTCATTACCCATGAACATTCAGTAATAAAACTCACTTAAAATGATTTACATCAAAGCAATTAACGTAAAAGGACTGGTGCACAAATACAGTCCACAATAAAATTTCCCTGTGCTGGTCCACAGGTAACTGTATCATTAATAATGAGTCACCAAAATAATAGAAAGGTTTATAACACGGGAAATTTACCACACAGTCACTGAGGTTCAGTTTATTTTTATTAAACATTTCATTAATACTGGTGTTATTTTAAATATATTTACACAATCAGAAACCGAAAACTTCATCTTTAATTTGATATCAATATTATTTTAAAAATTCGTCCATAATAAGAAAATAAACCCATAAGGCGTGCAATCACTTTCTTTTTTCTTGTTTGAAATATCATTGTCGTTTCTATTGGATGCACCTCGGTGACTAACTGGACACCGTGGTATACATTTTATGGTATAACTTTTTAACTAGTTGATCAATTTAGATGGGATTTTGCATGGATGTAGTTCTAATGATGTTGGCTATGAATGTGATTACTTTTAGAAGATATTGAACGACAATTCTTGTTTATGATACCATGAAAATCTGACCATTTTACGGTACAAATGCACCTTTCTAAGATATTATAAGTTATATATATATATGTTTACTCTTTATAAATGATACAGTTAGCTGTGTGCTGGTCTGGACGTATTATTGAAAGCTTAGAACTCTGTCATGTAGACCGACAAGTCTTAATAAAAGTATTATTATTTCCGAAATTTTATACAATCATGTATTATAATAATTATGTTATTTTGCCATAAAGCCAGTTTAATTCATCATGTTAGACGTGTTACGTAAGCTAGCATACTTTACACGTGTAAGACATGCAAATTGAAAAGCACGTGTTCATGTGCGTTTTTGATGGAAGTTATGATTTTCCTACACGAAAAACACCTAGCATGCCGAGTTTCGCACAAAATAACGCGTAAATTGGTCTGTCGATATTGTTATAAGCTCGGATACCGTTGCGTCCCTTAGTTATTTTAAATTTCAAATTTTTTTCTATTCCATCTGAAATTGTTAGTTATGGTTATCTCTGTTTTTATTGACAGGAACCCTCCATGTAGGAATATCACCATGCAAGCATGTTTTTATCTTAAATAAACATCCTTTTGGGAATTTTCTTGTAAGGTTCTTACACGTCAGCCAACAACTCTTTGTTGGGTCAGTCTCGGCATGTAGGCTATGTGTTCTTCTATACACTGTATCTTACAGGCAAATGATTTCATATTATGTTTAAGGTGTTTACATTGTATGAAATCGTGTACCTGTGGTATATAGAATCGTGTACCTGTGGTATATAGAATCGTGTACCTGTGGTATATAGAATCGTGTACCTGTGGTATATAGAATCGTGTACCTGTGGTATATAGAATCGTGTACCTGTGGTCTATAGAATCGTGTACCTGTGGTATATAGCATCGTGTACCTGTGGTATATAGAACAGATTATCAAGGTTATCCATAAACAACTTATATAATTCATGATATAAATTTGCTTCTAGTAAAGTTTTACTTAAGTACTAGAATTTTCAAATTTTAGTTCACATTGTAGTGTCGCGTACGGTTTTATTAAAATTGCTATATTATAGTAACGATCTATTATTGTTGAATTCATTTCTTCGTTACAGATACTTTTAAGCCTTCAAAATCTGTTTATACTGATAGCGCATGATAAAAAGTTATCTTTTATTGGTCGTACTGTTACATTAGAAAAAAATACAACCTTTACCTGATACAACCCAGACCCCTGTTAACACAATAAATACAGAGCATACCTAGCCCGAGTCACTAATGATTTTTTAATACGAATTCATATGAATACGAAAGTTTATTTTGCATAAAGCATAATACAATGCTTATAACAAATAAATACAAATTACAGAGACGAAAAACATGAATTTTCAGCAGACAACAAATATGGAATGTATATATGGATATTAAGCGTTGTGCGTTCAAAGTTCGGTTGGCTTCGTAAGCTGTCTGGCTAGTCCAAACGCTCATTACTCCACCAGCCGGGCTTTGGACAAAGTCACAGGTAACAAGAGATATAACATACCATATTACACGTATAACATTTTAAACAGACAATCAGTCACATATATGGGATGGATTTAGACAATAGACATTGAACCCAATAATATAATTGATACAAACATTAAGACATTAAGAGATACGCACATTATTTGCAATATATATATATTTAGCGAGAGCACAACTAGTTTTCGTTGACTTTGAGGACATTAAATTTTCAAATTTTTGAATGGTTGGCCAGTGGCAATAATACTGTTTAAAATAGTTCTGTCTTAGCTCGCGATACAGCGGACACACTAATAGGAAATGAAATTCTGTCTCGACTTTCTTCATTGTGCAAGACATACAAAATCGTTCTGATCTGGGTGTGTTGTCGTATCTTGCAGATTCTTTACAAAGGCTATGAGAGGAAGTTCTAAACCTAGCTAATGCAATTCTATATTTTTTCTCCGTAATGAAATCAAGATATTTCTCAGGTTCGAAGTCAAACTTGAATATACAATACGTTTGCAAACGACTAGAGTTATTATTAGTGGCGTACCAACTTTGTAAAAATGTATCAATGATCCTTTGTTTAATGGAAACAAAAGGTATATCTACCTCGGACTGGTTATTCCACACGCACGTAAATCCATGTGTTGTTAATATATTTTGTATACAAAAGGCCCAATTTTACGAGTTATATGTATTACCAGAATCACCATCTTCTTTCAGCATTAAATATACTAGCTTAGCAATTTCTGAATTGTCAAGTTGTAAGATTTTCGTCCAATACTTAACGATTCGAATTTGTCGCATTATGAAAAATGGAAATCGCCCTAGCTCCCCATACAGTGCTGAAAGATTAGTTTATTTTCTAACACCCAATAATCGTTTTAGAAATTTTGTATGTATTTTCTCAACATCATTAATAAATAATGTTATTTAAAGGCTTAAAAGTGACTCACTTGACCAACGAATAAAGTTGAATAACTGAGCCGATTGTCTTGTGATTAAGGAGGTTGAGTCTCTCGATCTGGAATCAGACGTTACCGGTTCGATCCCAGATTGGCACCTACTACCTGTACTAATTCAGACCGTATGTACCCCCTTGTCTGGTGTAAAAGAATACGTACATTACTGATTAGCTCACTATATTAAGCATAATGTGACAGGGTTATCAACATATCTTTTGGGATATTTCGTAAGGGTTGGGTTGTTTTGTATTACATTTCTGTATGTGAAAATTTATATTGTATCTGTTTCACTCTTCATGTATTGGAGAGAAAAAACTATCTAGATATAATGCAACCCTAAGCTACTATTAGGTCCTCATAAAACAATAAAACTGAACAAGATTTTAAAACAAGATACAGTTATGACCAGCGATCAAGAAAACAAACGCCTATCGCATTATTTTTAAATGTTTGAGAGAAAAACTCTGAAAACTCCGTAATTAGAGAAGAATTATAGATAACTTCAAAAGCTGCAATGAAAGGGCTCAAAATTCTAAATCGCATGTCATATCACATGTATATCTCTAACAAACCAGCAATTGAATGTTCACAGTACTAGAAGTATTCAATAATACACATGTGTTGCAGAACCGATCTGGGAGATGCTAACAATTACAAATATAAATTTGCTATATTAATCAGATGGTTTGTACCACTTTAAATATCGGACCTTGAAAAGGTTTAGGATAGACGAATTACGCACAATATCAGGGATACTGTTCCAGATGAAAGACCCAGAAAATACAAATGTGTTCCTGAACAACTCAATTCTTGGTTTCGGTATATAAAGTTAGGTATCATGAGATGATCTAAGTAGTTTTAGAATGTATATCTGAGGTAAACGTGAATGGTACTTTAAGGTAATTTGGAGCTTAGAACCATTTCTCCACACACTATCCAATGCAACAGTTTCATCTAGGAAAGCATCCGTCTCTCGACCAACTAATTGATTGAAATAAACGCTACACCTGTTCTTATAGTCCAGTCATTCTACGATTTAACCTCAAACTAATTGCAAAAGAATATTTATTTCGATAATCATGTAGATAAATGTATGCTTATAATCATATAAAAAGTCTAGAAAAATCTAAGGCGGGGAAAGGCCAATTTGTAAGATGTAGTTAATCTCTCCAAAGCTGGAGTTGAAATGCTACACTGCAACGTCAAGTACTCCTATATTCATTTCCACTTTTTCTAAACAAGAGTTGGAACTACATTTTGTATTTCACTTTTCGTTTCCAAATTATGACAAAAAATCAATATCATAAAGTTCTGATAAGTAAATGTTACATTAGTAGAGATATTTACGTGTACATTGTAAATTAAGTATCGAAATAATGAGTAAAATTCATAATTACCTTCAGCAGAATTATACAAAATCACTTTTAATCGTAAGTTCTTATATCAAGTCGTTGTTTCCAACTTCGTTCAAGTAGAAAAACTATTTACACTGTAATTTATTACCTTAAACAAATAAGTAGGAAGACTTTGACATGGTTAAACATTGTACACCGTAAATTCCACACAAATGATAGACGGCCTTGTCTGATAACTACAGGTCTGTGGGTCTGATCACTACTGTATTTTTTTTATCAGGACCAGTTAGAGAATTCGATTTTTTGATAAGTGTACACAAGTACACCGCTATTTTATTGCCAATATTTTACGTGAATGGTAGTTAAGATTACATTGTCCTCATAGCCTACAATCCGCCATTTACGAACACACTCTACAGACAAACATGTGTAACCGGTCACTTGAAATTATTCAACCACCCGTAATAATAATTTAAAAACATTGGTCATTTTTATATAAAATTCACTCGCATTAAACAACCATCTGCTTTGAGCATCCATGTTCGACGAATCTGCTGACTAGCTGCTTACGTCAGGGTATACATAATCCATACATTTATTAATTGTTTAAATGTGATAAATGTTCGCCTTCGACAAAATACACATTTACCGGCTGAAGTCATACTGGAGGCTGGTGTACATTATAAAGGTGGGATATAGTCTCCGTGTATTTTATTTATCTATATCGGCTATCAACTTGTGTGTACACTCATTTTGTTTTAATGTATTCTTTTCAAGCAGTGTGTGAATTAATTATGCAAATATATATTGGGTCGGAAAGTTTAATTAAAGTTTAGTTCACACTCTGACGTACAGTACATGTGTATTAAACATTTGATTCAAGGATTTGAAACCTAAAGAAGTGATAACCACCGTGCTTACTATTAAATCATTGAGGAAAATGTTTGAAACTATAACCGACTTGTGTTATAGTTTATCAGGTACAGTTTCTTCAATTCTCGCAAACAATGAAGACATTGACTGCACTGAAGCAAAAAAGTAAAGGAAAAGTAAATTACAAATGTAATGATTCAAGTCAGCAGGGAAAGTGATTGGAAGTCACTCACTGCAATCACTGGACCTTCAAAGGTCGAACAATATGGTACTGGGGAACAATGAGCAATCAGATAAAATTTATCGAATAATTCCAGGGTTTATTATTCAGGGGCAAATCATTCTCGCTGATTTCGTGGATGGAAGAGTCGATCACGAGTTTATATCTTCATGAATATTTGTCATCCAAAATTTGGTAAAATTGGTTCCCTCTCCATCTTTTGTAGGCTAACCCACGAATTAACGCCCATTATATACGCTATTTCCTTTTTACTATTCAAGTACTAGTACCAACATTAAATTTTGCCGCATTACATTAAAACGCACCATGCGGTTTGTTGTGCTATAAAAATATGTGTAAATCGAAGTAATTTGTTTTTATAAAATATAAGTTAAAATATCCGTCAGCACACGTGGGGTCTTTGATTGATTTATTGTCTGCAGTTAAAACTGTCAAAATCCTGTAAGTAAACATTTTAACATGACACTAATGTTTTTTTTATCGGGTGAAATTAGGCAAGGGAAAAATTTGTGTAAATAACACAGCTTAATGATCAAATACAAACATGCAGGTATAGATGTCATCAACGACTTGCATACTTTGCAGTTTCCTAGTCTCCTGGTACATTAATTCGTATTTAAATATGCATATTAAAAACCCATACGGTGGCGTAGAGGGAGGGGGCACAGGAAATATTGTATTTATTACGTGCGCACGTGATATCTAACAGGTGCGCACGTGATAGCTTATACGTGCGCACGCAATATATATCATGTGCGCAAGCGATAAATACAATCATGGAAATTGTAGGGTATATTATGTTAGGGTTAAGTGGTTCCACTCCATGGGTATTTAATACGCCTAGATATCACTTGTAACGAATATTTTATTTACGATAAATTATATAGTCACTAATATCAATAATACATATAAAGTTTCACAATAATGACGATCATATATATTATTTTTGGTTGCCGAAAAAGATAGTGATCTTGATCTTAAGAAATATTCACGTGTTAACATAGACTATCAGAGAAGATCTATCTATAAAGATACCATGATATACGAGTACTTAATCTTAACAATAAGGTATTTAAAAAAATCCTTGTATGTGTATAATGTCTTTCCACAATTATACTATAAGTTTCATCTGAGACCACTAAGTATAGAAACGTAACATGATTAAACGATCAGATACTGTAAATCTTTGCACCTTTTATATCAATCTCAATCGTCAAAATAAATACTTCTTTTGTAACTGTAAACTGTAAAGGTACTACTTAATAATACAGCACAACCTTTTCAGAACACACCGTACAACCCGCTGTGTGCATGTCGAAGTCAGAGACACACGCGTTTTGCGCCACTAGAGTGGGGTAAGTATTTGTTATTTTATGTGTTTTTTGCGTTGCTTGTGAGAGTGATCTCTTACATATATCGTTGACGCGATGAATGAACAATAAATATATACAATTTATGTGCACAAAATGCCATATTAATCGAGTAAACAGGTTTTAGGTATGCGATGTTTGCCAAAAGTTCGAAACTATCGCCTTTGACATTGTATTCTCGACTTAATTCGTGGTTTGGAACAATTCTAAAACATTAATTTTAATACCAACTTCAATCCTTCCTCAATATATCTGTCGTCTCCGTTGTGGAAAATGTGCATTTTCTGTGAAGATACAGAGGGGTACAACAAAATGCTAACGAAATAGGCAGTTCTGTTTTTCGAATGATAACGACTAAGGTAGAGCGTTAAATATTAATGCTAACGCAGGGGCAGATATAAGAGACTTATGCTAACGACAAAGGCAGAAATTCTAATTACTTGACGGGGCCGCCATGAAACCTCTTTGTACGATATGTATGTTATATAACCCAGATTCATGTTCGGCTGTATTCCAAAGTCCATTTCACCAAGAATCACGAGTGTTTAGTGGTTATTTTCGTCCAGTTGATTAACGGAATATATTACATGTGAGTGGCCCTTTGTGCCTGTTAATGACGTACTGGGGTTAACATTCGAGTGCATGGCTGTTTGTGGGGGGGGGGGGGGGCATTAAGCGCTCCATGCATTGTCATGAAGTTTTCCTAGCATTCTATAGATTATGTAAGTACGAAATGCAGCAATTCAAATTACTTGACAGGTGACTTATTAAATGCACTGTTTTGTTTGTACAAAAATGTATGTTATTTGTATGTTTCAAATTTTAATTGACTAATTTTCGTGAATGACCCCCACGAAGAACATAATACATAATGGCGTATACATCATAATGCCAATACATTGATTACGCAATAGAACCATGGCCTCGATATAATTAGAAATACTTGGTCAGTACCACAGTATTTGATTACGTAACAGTGTATGCAGACGAAAACGGTACGTACGGAAGGCAGTTAACAGAAGTGGTAATTGCTTTGTAAATACAAAGAAATACTGGAAATAGTTTTGAATTATTTATTGGGATATCCAACTGTCCAATTTAGAAATAGGAAGTAGCTTCGTAGCATATATGCTGCAATTGATGGAACTATTTTGCATGACGGTTTACATCCGTGTCGGTAGTTATGCAATACTGGCTGACCGGTTTGCTATTGCAAAGGTGGCGCTGCCTAGCGGCGGCGTAGGAAGAAAAGTAGTTTCATCAACTAAAGTATAGTCGATTGTAGAAACGTGTGTATATAACTATAGTTGTTCGATTATCAAACAATTATAAAAAATATCTATATTACATAAAGCAGTTAGAGTGCCACGTAAAATGTTTTCATTGTCGATGACTTACAGTTCATGTAAACTGCTGACTAACAAGTGCTGTATTTATACCTTACTGTCATAGATCTGCATTTATTAAATATGTAGACGTGCATGGACATGTACTTAGTTAGAGAGTTAAAGCTCCAGCACGAATAAGATGTAAAGTACAACCTCGTCGACAGAGCAACAACCTTAGATTTCCGGCCATTGTATGACTTCAATGATTGAGAGACTATACAATGCAACTTGTATGACTTATTGCGACAACCGGAAGTTGACTCGTTAATGTACTGAGTCAATTGGTATGACAATATGTAATCAAAGCACTGAGAGTGCTGATGGGAGGCGATCTGGTTGCTGCTACTAAAGCTTATAACGGCTTTACACGTTTAATGTTCGTTTTCATACTGCCGATCTTGTCTTAAATGTCCAAATAGGCATATGTGACTATATAGGCATGTTGGGTACCTAAATAATTGTACAAAGTGGCATATTAATTTATATGTAATACGTGTATTGAATGCATATATCAAAAGTGGCTTTAAAATAATACTACGCGCCTATTTATCAGATTCTACAGTACCTTCTTGTAATCACTTCCCTCACAGCATGAGACATCTATAGAAAGCGGCTAGTATAGCCACACCATATGATTGCATAACAGTAATTTGCAGACGAGATACGAATCATTGATAAAACCATCACGTGGCCCTGGTATGAAGTTTCTAAATATAGCTATACAGCCGGGATATTTGATGAACACGTCATTTTCATATTACGAAACAAGTTCGGTATCGGCCCGCGGAGTGATTATCTGCAAAAATATTGATTTAACGAACAGTTTCACAAATATTGTTGATCTTAGAATAAACAAATGTTGCTGATTGAATTAAATCAGTTTAAAAATTGGAGAAATATATGTAGCAGTATTGGGAATGTTGACAGTTTCTGAAACTACTTGAATGCGGATTCACATAGCAGCCTAAAGGCGGTTCAGGTTGCATTAAGAAATTTCACCGTCATTTTGTTGACATTTTACTTATATTATCGATAGAATACTACGCTAACCATTCGTTTCTAAACTCTAAGACAATGCCTGAAGAGCTTTCGCCCCATCAAGGCATAATGGGCCACTCACAACCGATAATTGCCAGCCTCAGCGATCACCAGGCATGTACTTTATTCCTTGACGAAAATAACCACTAAACACTCGTGATTCTTGGTGAAATAGACGATGGAATACAGCCTTACATGAACCTTGGTTACTAGTATATTTATAACATACAACTCGTACAAAGGGGTTTTAAGGTCCTGTCAAGTAATTAGAATTTCTGCCTTAGTCGTTAGCTTTAGTCTCTAATCTCTGCCTCTGCGTTAGCATTAATATTTAACGCTCTGCCTTTGTCGTTATCATTCGAAAAACAGAACTGCCTATTTCGTTAGCATTTTTTTGTACCTCGTTCAATTTAAATCTCTGTATCTTCACAGAATATGTACATTTTCCAAAACGACAGATATATTGAGGAAGGATTGAAGTTTGTATTCAACGTTTTAGAATTGTTCCAAACCACGAATTAAGTTGAGAATGTAATGTCAAAGGCGAAATTTTCGAACTTTTGGAAAACACCACATACCTAAACCCTGTTTACTCGATTAATATCGCATTTGTGGGCACATAAATTGTATATACGAGTACTTATTGTTTATTCATCGCGTCAACGATATATGTAAGTGATCATTTCACAAGCAACGCAAAACACATATAAAATAACAAATACTTACCCTACTCAAGTAGCAAAAAACGTGTGTGTCTCTGCCTTCGACATACAGAACTGCCTTACAAACAGCGGGTTGTTCGGTGTGCAGAACAAACCTCAAAATCATCAACAAACTTGAACGGACCAGCAGCAACAAAAATTAACAAATAGCGAATATTTTGGGTAAATACTTGGGACAACCTCCAATCATCAAACATCCATTGTTTCGTGCAACCATCTTATAAACAATACTACTCATACCATGCACACAATACCAAGGCTACTTCCAGTTTGCATGTTCAATAACAAACAGTCAATATCAGGGGCAATTATAACCTTTCAAATGGCCAGTATTTGGGGCGAACACCTTTAAACAAATAGTCAATATTTAGGACAGCCACTCATTAAGAAACGGTCAGTATTTGAGGCAACCATCTTTCAACAAACGGTCGGTATTTGGTGCAACAATTAACCTTTCAACAAATGGCCAGTATTTGGTGCAACCACCCTTTAACAAATGGTCAGCACTTGGTGCAACCACCTTTCCACAAATGGTCAGCATTTGGTGCAACCACCTTTCAACAAACATTCATTATTTGGAGCAACCATCTTTCAACAAATGGTCATTATTTGGTGCAACCATCTTTCAACAAACGGTCATTATTTGGTGCAACCACCTTTAAACAAATGGTCAGTATTTGACGCAACCACCAATCAACAACTGGCCAGTATTTGGTGCAACCACCTTTCAAAGGGTCAGTATTTGGTGCAACCACCTTTCAACAAACGGTCATCATTTGGAGCAACCATCTTTCAACATACGGTCATTATTTGGTGCAACCACCTTTCAACAAATGGCCAGTATTTTGTGCAACCAGCTTTCAAATTGACAGTATTTGATGCAACCATCTTTCAACAAACGGTCATTATTTGGTGCAACCACTATTGAACAAATGGTCAGTATTTGGTGCAACCATCTTTCAAATGGTCAGTATTTGGTGCAACCATCTTTCAAATGGTCAGTATTTGGTGCAACCACCTTTCAACAAATTGCAAGTGCATGTAATTGGTGCAACCACCTTTCAACAAATGGCCAGTATTTGGTGCAGCGCCTTTCAACAAACGGTCAATATTTGGAACAGCCACTTATCAACAAACGGTCAGTATTTGGTGCAACCACCTTTCAACAAAGAGTCAATAATTTGGACAACCACTCATTATTTGGCGCAATCTCCTTTCAACAAACGGTCATTATTTGGTTCAACCACCTTTCAACAAACATACAATATTCGGGACAGCCACTCATTAACAACCGGTCAGTATTTGGTGCAACCATCTTTCAACAAACAGACAATATTTGGGACAGCCACTCATTAACAACCGGTCAGTATTATGTGCAACCACCTTTCAACAAACAGTCAATATTTGGGACAGCTTTTTTTAACAAACCGTCAGTATTTGGTGCTAACCCTTTTAACAAATGGTCAGTATTTGGTGCAACCATCTTTCAACAAACGGTCAGTATTTGGTGCGACCAGCTTTCAAGAAATGGTCAGTATTTGGTGCAACCACCTTTCAACAAACAGTCATTATGTGGTGCAACCATCTTTCAACAAATGGCCTGTATTTGGTGCAACTACTTTTCAACAAATGGTCTGTATTTGGTGCAACCATCTTTTAACAAACGGTCAATATTTGGGACAGCCACTCATTTACAAATGGTCAGTATTTGGTGCAACCATCTTTCAACAAATGGCCTGTATTTGGTGCAACTACTTTTCAACAAATGGTCTGTATTTGGTGCAACCATCTTTTAACAAACGGTCAGAATTTGGTGCAACCAGTTTTCAACAAATGGCCAGTATTTGGTGCAACCATCTTTCAACAACGGTCATAATTTGGTGCAACCATTATTCAACAAATGGTCAGTATTTGGTGCACCAATCTTTTAACAAATGCCCAGTATTTGGGGTAATCACCTTTCAACAAATGGTCAGTATTTTTGGCACCAACCGTATACAAACAGACGACCACCATCAACAACGAGTCATATCTCAGGCAACAGCCCATTTACAAACGGTCGGTAATATGGGAAACCACCTATCGACGGCATTGATGGTTGTGTGTGACACCCTACATTGTGTCTGCCTGACATTGATGGTTGTGTGTGACACCCTACATTGTGTCTGCCTGACATTGATGGTTGTGTGTGACACCCTACATTGTGTCTGTCTGACATTGACGGTTGTGTGTGACACCCTACATTGTGTCTGTCTGACATTGACGGTTGTGTGTGACACCCTACATTGTGTCTGTCTGACATTGACGGTTGTGTGTGACACCCTACATTGTGTCTGTCTGACATTGATGGTTGTGTGTGACACCCTACATTGTGTCTGTCTGACATTGATGGTTGTGTGTGACACCCTACATTGTGTCTGCCTGACATTGATGGTTGTGTGTGACACCCTACATTGTGTCTGTCTGACATTGATGGTTGTGTGTGACACCCTACATTGTGTCTGCCTGACATTGATGGTTGTGTGTGACACCCTACATTGTGTCTGCCTGACAATGACGGTTGTGTGTGACACCCTACATTGTGTCTGCCTGACATTGATGGTTGTTTGTGACACCCTACATTGTGTCTGTCTGACATTGATGGTTGTGTGTGACACCCTACACTGTGTCTGCATGATATTGATGGTTGTGTGTGACACCCTACATTGTGTCTGCATGATATTGATTGTTGTGTGTGACACCCTACATTGTATCAGCATGATATTGATGGTTGTGTGTGACACCCTACATTGTGTCTGCCTGACATTGATGGTTGTGTGTGACACCCTACATTGTGTCTGTCTGACATTGATGGTTGTGTGTGACACCCTACATTGTGTCTGCATGATATTGATGGTTGTGTGTGACACCCTACATTGTGTCTGCCTGACATTGATGGTTGTGTGTGACACCCTACATTGTGTCTGTCTGACATTGATGGTTGTGTGTGACACCCTACATTGTGTCTGCCTGACATTGATGGTTGTGTGTGACACCCTACATTGTGTCTGTCTGACATTGATGGTTGTGTGTGACACCCTACATTGTGTCTGCCTGACATTGATGGTTGTGTGTGACACCCTACATTGTATCAGCATGATATTGATGGTTGTGTGTGACACCCTACATTGTGTCTGTCTGATATTGATGGTTGTGTTCGACACCCTACATTGTGTCTGTCTGACATTGATGGTTGTGTGTGACACCCTACATTGTGTCTGTCTGACATTGATGGTTGTGTGTGACACCCTACATTGTGTCTGTCTGACATTGACGGTTGTGTGTGACACCCTACATTGTGTCTGTCTGACATTGACGGTTGTGTGTGACACCCTACATTGTGTCTGCCTGACATTGATGGTTGTGTGTGACACCCTACATTGTGTCTGTCTGACATTGATGGTTGTGTGTGGCACCCTACATTGTGTCTGTCTGACATTGACGGTTGTGTGTGACACCCTACATTGTGTCTGTCTGACATTGACGGTTGTGTGTGACACCCTACATTGTGTCTGTCTGACATTGATGGTTGTGTGTGACACCCTACATTGTGTCTGCCTGGCATTGATGGTTTTGTGTGGCATCCCATAATGTGTCTGTCTGACATTGATGGTTGTGTGTGGCATCCTATAATGTGTCTGTCTGGTATTAAAGATTTCCTTAAGTGCTTTGATAAAACAGTAGCCTGGTCCTGTATACAGGGTTGACACTGTAATCGGTAACACTTTACCTACATATAAAAGACAAAATCACTATTTCTGCATTGATACGTTTATTACAAAACTTGTCATGACTTGTAAGCAAGTGCATGAAAATAACAAAATATAACCATTTAAAAAATAATATTGCACATAGTCGTTCCCACACTGGAGAAGCATACCATATACATGGCACTAACATCATAGCCATAAATAACATACTAACATACAAACAATTTTATAGGAAAGTTCTCAGCTTAAAGAGTTTGTAGACCAGTCTAAGAACGAAGACTAACCATTGGTCAGTTTTAAGACTGAGCTCAGAAACAACCTATCAAAACCTAGTTTTTAGACTGGTCTACAAGTTTAGAGATTTACTAATATCTGGTCCTCATTTTATTATCTCTGTACAAATCAGTTTAATATACAAATGCATCAGTAGGAAGTATGTTATATTTTCCTATAGCATTATATACATGATTATGACAGACCACTTTATAATATATAATCACGAAACAAATTCTTTACAAAATGGGAGAGCAATAATTTAAAACTAATTTGATAAAACTAAGAAATGCCATTAAGTAAGTAAAGTAGGAAAGCATCCATGGATAGCCACACTGACAGAAGGATGGAGAACCCTTTCCTATAAAACAGCTCATATAGTGAATATACTAGATAAAAACACTAAATCCATATAATGTAAACACATTCACACAAACACACATACTAGAACATTGTACCTACAAAATCACATAAAAACATCTTATTTCAGTGTCTACAGATCAGCCTGTAAGATAATACAGGGTGACAAGTAAGTGTACAGGTAAAGGTGATTGATAGTATTCCATTAAGACGTTCCCGCCATAGTTCAATCAAACGTCAAGCATTCTTATGGGTGAATAGAGGACAACAGACAATGTTTTTTTACTACTAGCCTCAAAGAAACAACAATTAATAATGCTGTATAATTTCGATATGTGCGGTTAGAACATGAGTTAGAAAAAGAGACGTATGTAAAACATGTATGCCTCTATGGCAGCCAAATAGTAATTTATATAATAAGTCATGACGACTTTGACCTATGCGCCTTAAAAACAGTAGGGGTAATCTGCTTTCTGTGTGTAGCTTTATTGAATAGAAACCAGAAATTTATCAAATTACCATTAATAAAACTGTAGAGATATAAGAGAATAAAATAAATGTTGGTTTCACATTAACTTACATGAGAAATAAAAGTCTTGATATTCAAGTTTTGAACTGAAAATATCTGATAAAATCATGCATAGGTCATACAGAGGTCAAACAGGAGATGAGGTTTTAATTCATAAAAAAAACAAGAATACATGAGATGATGAGGGCAGTTGAAATAAACAAGTTGTCCTGGGTAACAAATCAGCACTAACCTGTTCTCCAACAAACAACCAAGATCTCCTCGTTAAGTCTATAGAGTTCACATGACGGGGACAAGCAGTTTTTTATACAGTAAGTTGATCACACTTGCCATGGAAGATCAAAATTCACCTGAGGATTCTAGCACATGACTAAAGGATGGTTAATTTTATAAAAAAGAGTTTGTTGAAATAAAATAATAATATAAATTATATACTAGTAAACAATAAGCACATGATCTGCACATCCAGAAGTCAATCAGAGTAGTACGTATGAAAATATTTACTGACCGCAACTTATTATAAAATGCCTACCGGTATATCTAAGGTATAAATACTGTTAAAAAAACTACTTTCATTTCCCAGATAAAACAGGCAAGCTTCTTACAACTCATCTAGCAATGAAAACAAGTGTACATGATTGTCACTCAAATAATGAATATGACTTACAGTTATATATGATATACATATAAGCACTAGAACAAACCAAATACTAAAATGAGGCCAATTGAGTATCTTGCACTCATATGACGTCGTACTCCCAGAAAAAGTATTTAAGGCATATAAATGATATACTATCTTGCTGTTTCAAGAAAAACATACACAGATTCAAATGTTACCTTATTGACATTTTTTCCTTAACTTGCCAGAGGGGACTTTTGTGACACTATATATTGGAGAATATGAAATACAGCAAGATGTTTTGTGAGGTATACTGATAGTTGGAATGCATGATGAAATATAGAAATACATGGAAGGGACACATATCTAAGCTACCTCCACAGAAGAAGAGTCACACAATGTAACATGGAATGATATTGTCGAAATTATCCATACCTGACCGTAAGTTTAACCATGTACATGTACTTGTTAATATGCGGTATTGTAAGGTTGGTGGGGGTGACCATAAATGGGGTTACCCTTCTGGGGCACAAAAAAAGTATAAGCAGCTGTGATAAAACATTTAAGAAAAGCCTGATTTTACTGAAATCAACCAAAAAAAAAGAAAAGAACTTTGATTTGTTAAAAGATGAGATAAGATAAATGTACACTTTATAACGCTTTATATAAACATTATACTAAACCATTTATATGAAGACTTTCATAACTTCAACAATTAACTACAGTTATGCAAACAATTGAAGGCAACAAATAATATCAAAATTTGTGACAGGGAATTTCTGTTCAAATATTTATGAAAACATGACTTAGTACAAAATCAAGATATTGGCTGTACAAATTCCCCCAAACCACCTCACTGAACCTCTCATACACAACAAGCACATCAACATTAATAATGGTATAATTATAGTTACCAAGATAGCACTACATAATGTATAAATCTACTATGAACATTTGCTGTGGCAAGATAAAAGCTCTGAATAATTCACACAACTAACAAAATAATGTTTTAGATAGATCTGACCAATGAGCTTTTTTGGACCTTACAGGTCAATGAGACAGTGTATTTTGAATTCATAACCTGAAAAGATACATACAAACCAGCCCTGCAGTCAACAAATATTTACGTGACACATGATTCGTACCTGTTTCATATATGTTACATATTATAGTCCAGATGCCAGCCAGTCATGTTTATATGATGAACCTAACTTTGGAGTATGCACAAAATGTTTTGGTACAAAAATGTTCAGGAGAATGTCCCATCTCAGAATCTGTTGTATGACACCCTGTCACCCTTGAGCATTTTCCAAGATGGCCACCATAAATAGCCAATTTATACACAATATTACGTTTCAGTGAGGCAGTTATGAATGAATGTAATGCTATATGTTTGAATTCATAGTATTCATTTGATGGTGTTTTTCAAATGGCCATACTACACTGACCACTATGAGGCCAAGGTGAAGGTCATTTCAAGGTCAAAGTTCAAAACTAGCTGAAAATGTGATATTTTGCTCTACCTTTGTACTAGAATATCTATTTTGTATGAATATTATATCATTTAATTTGGATAGAAAAGTGATAGAAGTTTTGGTAAGAACATTTATCTCTTATTCAAAGAACTGTTTTTACTTCAGCATATTATAACTTTGTGAAAATAACCATTTTATTCTTGTCCATGATGTCCGAGATGACATGCTTCGTAAAATGTCTGATTCGGTATTCATATGTAACCTAACTTTGGAGTATGTACAAGAAAAGCTTTGGTACCAAAATGTTCAGGAGGATGACCACTTTCAGAATCAGTTGCATGACACCTTGTCACCCTTGAGCATTTTCCAAGATGGCCGCTATAAATTACAAATTCATACATAATTTATGTTTCAGTGAGGAAGTTATGAATGAATGTAATCGTAAATGTTTGCATTCATAGTATGTATTTGATGGTGTGCACTAAATGGACATACTACACTGACCACTTTGAGACCAAGGTCAAGGTCATTTCAAGGTCAAAGAACAAAATAGAAGAAAATTTGATATTTCTTCTCTCCTTTTTTATGATAATTATATTTGTTTCAGTCTATTTGGTTAGAAAAGTGATAAATGTTTTGGCAAGTACATATTTTCTTATTATGAAGACTTTTATTCAGCATGTTATAACTTTGTGAAATAACTTTTTTATACATGTCCATGATGTCCGAGGTGAAATTAATTCATACAATTTTCTGTAAAATATATGGTGTTTTTGAACTATCTATTATAACTACCTCTTTCGAACACATGTATTCACATTTACATGTTTCACTATAAAGTATAATGCTAGATTTCATTGTTGAGCCTACATCTGTTTGTTACACCGGTAGTGTAGATACCCATAGAGCTAGGCTGTGTGGTATATTCTATAGAACCCGGAAAAGCTGTTCTATAGGCAGTGTTATGTACCCCAAGAATAACTGTGTTAATCATTGTTATGTACCATATAGCGCCATGCAAGGCAGGGTTTTGTAGTTATCCCATATAATAATCGTAAAATGTCTATTCCTGCCTATATTGGGCACCAGCAGGGTAATGAATGGTTTATTAGGTCATGTTAGGTACCCTGTAGGAGCTAGAATGGCTGTACTTGGAGCTGATGAGCTCCTCGTCTTAGTGACTAAGTGACTTTAATTAACCTATAGGTCAAGGGGTGGATGTACTTGGAGGTGGTAAGTACCCCTTAGAGCCTGTTATGGATGTACTACGTGATAGTTGCTATCCCATAGGCTTGGATGGCTGACGAGGTGGTGATGGATACATATAGGGGCATATATGGATGTACTATGTGGTGGTAAGTATCCCATACAGCCTCGTATTCCTGTACTTGGATGTGACGAGCACACCCAAGTGTTGGTTAGCTGTAGTTAACGGTGGCGAGTACACCCATAGGTCATTGGTTGGCAGTCTTGGGTGGTGTTGAGTTATCTATAGGGCCTGATATGGCTGTACTTGATGTTAATGAGTACTTCAAATATGCGGGGTGGCTGTCCTGTGTAGTGGGGAGTACCCTTTAGATCATGGTATGGCTGTACTTTTTAGTAAAAACAACCTCATAGAGACAGTGATGTCAGATCGTGGTGGTGAATACCATACATGGGCTCGTTAGAACACCTTTGGGTCTGGTATGTCTGTATTTTGTGGAATAGTAAGTACTCCGTGGAGCCTTGGATTGTGCTGGCTGTACTTGTTGACTTAGAGATTTCCTTAGGGCTCAGTTGTGTCTGTACTTGGTGGTGATAACTACTTTATAGCATAAGGTATGGCTGTCATCTGTGGTGGGAAGTACCTTGTGTGACCATGTAGGGCTTTGTATTGCATAGAGTATGTGATGTATGTACATGGTGGTAAGTACCATATAGGGATTGTGCTTGATGATGGAGAGAGTATTACTTAGGGTCTGATATGAATATACCATTACTAAGTGGTAGTGGTTACTCTCTAGAGTCAGGGATATCTATACTCTACAAAATTGAGTACCATTCAGGGAATGTGGTGGCTGTACTTGGTGGTGATGAGTATCCCTAACAATCTTGAAGACTGTCCTAAGTGTTAGTGGCTATGTCATAGAAGATAAGATGTATGTGCATGATGGTGTTGAGTACTGTGTAGGGGCTGGAATGACTGTACTTGTGGCCGATGAGCTCGACTAGGGCTGATCATTTTTCTTGTTCAGCAGTGTGTTGGGCACTTCTTCTTTTTAGGATTTCTGACAGCTTAAACTAGGCATTATAGTCGTTTTACTGTGGAAACTGGATCATTCAGCTAGGGCATTCAGATTTTTGGTTGCTGAAATTAATTCATTATACTTTTCAACAGCTTGGACTTGGCGGATCTTTACTTGTGTAGTTGGGCATTGTGCCTTGTATGTGTCTTATGTTTTCTGTGCTCGGTTGGTTCAGCCGTGCTCGGCTGGTAAAGCTGAGTGCTGCCTCCCCTGTCTGACTTAATATAATATATTTTTAGTGCCTGTGATAAATTTAATTAACGATACTATTGGTAGTGACTATACTATATGCTTGGATGGCTGTACTAGGTGATACATACTTCATAAGGCACGGGATAGCTGTCCTGTGTGGTGGAGAATATCCAATATGGCCTGGCAAGGCTGTATTTGATTGTGGCGAGTACCCCTCAGGATATTGTATGACCAACTAAGTGATAGTTGGTATCCTATAGAAGATAGGATGTCTGGGCATGATGGTGTTGAGTACCGTGTAGGGGCTGGAATGGCTGTACTTGGAGCTGATGAGCTCGTCTTAGTGACTGGGTTGACTTTAATTTACGGTAGTTAGTACAACCATTGATATTTCAACGGATGGATGTACTTGGTGGTTGTTAGTACCCTTTAGAGTTGATATGGATGTACTAAGTGGTAATGGAGATCCCATAGTCTTGGATGACTGCGCTAGGTGATGCATACTTCATAGGGCATGGATGTGGAGAATATCCATTATGACCTGGTATGGCTGTACTTTATCGTGATGAGTACATGGGATGGTTTTATGTTGTGAGAGTGAGTACTCCATAGAGCCTGTGATATTAGTTCTTGGTTTAGGTAGTTATCCAAGAGTGTACTATGTCTTGGAGATGATAAATACTACATATGGTATGAGTTGCCGATCCCTTGTATTGGAGCTAACCCCTGACAAAGGTAATGGGTCTGATATGGTTGTGCTTAGTTGTTATGATTACTTCATCTGCCCTAGGGTGGCTATATTTCGTGATAATGAGTATCCCATACATCCTTGTGGTGGTGGGTATAGGGCCTATGATGACTACTATGTGGTGATGAACACCCATACGGCCTGTGATGGTCGTTTCAAACAGTGATACAGGTCTATACCTGTCAAATTCGGTATTTATAAAAATTTGTTAATGTACAAATGTAAAGACTTTTAATGAATATGTACTGTCACATTTGTAACAAAAAGCAATGCTCAAGATACACTGTGTACTCCATTAAAGACATATTGAGACGAAATATCAAATTTGACCTTGAAATGTCAATGACATTGACCTTGAAGTGGTCAGTATATTTTAGAGAGATAAAGATACAACATGAATTCAAATGAAGCTAACAATCATACACATACTTGATTCTACCATTATAAATAAAACTGTGTCATATTTGAATATACGAATTATGAATACCGAATCAAAGAATATCATCTAGGACATCATGGACAAGAATAAGATGGTTATTTTCAAAAAGTTATAATATGCTGAAGTAAAAACAGTTCTTTGAATAGGAGATAAATGTTCTAACAAAAACTTCTATCACTTTTCTATCCCAATTAAATGATACAATATTCAAACAAAATATATATTCTAGTACAAAGGTAGAGCAAAATATCACATTTTCAGCTATTTTTGTACTTTGACCTTGAAATGACCTTGACCTTGGCCTTATAGTGGTCAGTGAAGTATGCCCATTTGAAAAACTCCATCAAATGAATACTATGAATTCAAACATATAGCATTACATTCATTCATAACTGCCTCACTGAAACATAATATTGTGTATAAATTGGCAATTTATGGCGGCCATCTTGGTGGCCATCTTGGAAAATGCTCAAGGGTGACAAGGTGTCATACAACAGATTCTGAGAGGGGAAATCCTCTTGAACATTTTGGTACCAAAACATTTTGTGCATACTCCAAAGTTAGGTTACCCCCTCTGGCACCTGGACTATTAGGTACGAAACGTGCGACACGTAAATATTCGTTGACACAGGGCAGGCAATGGATACTAGCAAACCAGTACATCAACATTTCATATACTGTAAAATCATTCACATTCATAAAGTACAATTTTCTGTGGCTTTCATAGATAAATTCGCCCATCAAATCCCCACCAATAATTTATTTCTTTTACTTTTCCTAAATCCATTAATTAATCAACCCATGTAAATGTTTTTAAACAAAATCCATAAAACTTATTGTACAGTAACAAACAAATCAAGCTCACCTACTATAATATATAACAAACAATTCAAAATATCAATAAATAAAATAAACAGACTGAAAATTAAGAAGAAACATTTAAACGTTCAGGAATTCTTATAATATATTAAATTAAACAAAGAGTGTAGATTTCACAATTGAGTTATCAACCCGAAAAGTAAAATCACAACTCACAGATAACAAGGACAACAAAATCATACAAAAAATGTATGTAGATATTTGTGAGCTAATAACTCGACAAATACATGGACTACAAGACAACCAAACAAATTAATTCAGTGTGTACATATAGAAGTTAATAATCTGACAAACAAGATTCATCATGTACAATAATGTGCAAGAAAAAAATGACAAAATCAAAACCACTTCCATCCTGAGGCTCATATACAGACTTTTTTTTATCAAGCATATTTTTGATTTTATCCAGTGAAACGAGCGTCATCACTAAAACATGTTCATGAAGCATCTTTCTTGCTCATATTCAGGCAAACAAGCTCATAACTAAGCATAAATGCTCATGATGGGACATTTTTGTTCATTAGTGGACACATGCTTCATCACACTAATTACACAACACAATATGCATATTTATGAGTTCATAACCTCTTACATCACACTCATTATGCATATTTATGAGTTCATAACCTTACATCACACTCATTATGCATATTTATGAGTTCATAACCTTACATCACACTCATTATGCATATTTATGAGTTCATAACCTGACAAGAGATTCAAACAAAGTATAACCGGTATCAATTATATTAATATGCAAGGAAGTATTCACTCATATCTTACACTGGAGTTACATACGAGATTCAAAAGTAAAAGCTTCCCAGCAAATAGAAACATGCACTAACAATAAAAGAACAAACAAAAATCATAATAAAATTTGGTATAACCAAGTATGAGTAACAAAAAGTAAAAGCATACAATTAGCACCACTCACACCAACTAAACAAACGGAAGTCACCATAATTTGCAGCACACAATTTGTTCACACTTAAATCTAAAACTCCCCCCCCCCCACTGCTCCATGGGCGAAGTTAACAGAAAGGGCTCGAAAAAGATGTAAATGGGCCCCAATGTATTAATTTTACATACACCAAGGAAAGAACACTAAAAACACACACACACAAATATCATGTGTATGCAAATTAACAAGGACATATTTACTATAAGCAAAACAATATTTGAAGTATGCAACTACGAGCAATGTTATTTTAATCATTCACATAGGATTGTTGTTACTTTATATCATCTGTGAACCTGTTTATAACAACTAATAACATGAGATTTACATAGACAATCTGAGGTATTGTTCTCAATCTCAAGTCAAAGATAATAGCAACTACAAATATAATCAAAATTATCTAATTCTTGGCAACCACAAATATAATCAATATTATCTGTTCGGAAAATTACTAACAAAATAATGCAGCAAAAATACAACAGTTGTGTAAATTCATAGATACAACACTTATCAAAGAGTTTCAAGCATGATCTAAGTTGGTACAATTAGCCAAATCATTAATTAAGTTATCAAAATAATACTAGCTTACAGCCAACATTTTCTGGTCACATGTGAAGAAACTTGTCAAAGACGTTAATGTTTTATTGAATGTCTAGGCAAAGTTCATGTCCAAAAAAACTGACCTGACTTTCAGGTCCACCACTGCAGTTTCTTTAACTAAACAGGATCAAATTTCAATCTATTTATATCAAAAAAGAAAAATATCAAGACAAAATGAGTCAAAAATGCTTACTATAAATTAAGTAGAATTATGGCAATAAAAATATAAATAAAACAATCAAAGTCAAGAAATGCCCAACTACAAAAACCACCATATGTTTTAAATATGTAACTCCACACTAACATGCTATGTATGTATGCCCCTTACTGGCAGACTTGTTGTTTGCTTTATATTAAAGTTTAATAGTGTGACATTATGAAGTTAAGCAGCAGTCCATGACTAACCTTCCCTCCAACTGAGTTTGATGACCATGCTGTCTCGATATGACCCGTCACCCGAGGTTCGTTGCCTTTAGACAAAGCACTACCGAACGCCTTTATTCAGTTACCTGCTCTTCAATGAAATATAGAAGGCATGGATTACACTCCTGTGCTCGCTGATGTAAACGGCTTTCTGGTTTGGTCAACTCTTGGACAGATCCAACATGTGCAAAGCAATATACCCACACTTCATCCAAATGGGGCATGTAATAAGAGACTTCTAGGTCACTTGTGTTAGACTAGCATAGTAAAACATTCACATCCAGTCTCAGAAAGATAAGGAAGTTGAAGTTGGAACACATGGCAAGGACTTTGATACAGGAACAATACACATGTATATACAGAGCACAATAACTTACATATATAAATAATATCACAGCCATTCTAAACCTTCTTGGTTTGAGCAATGATCAGTGAACATCAAGTGTAACATAATACACCACAACACTATAATATAAACATACATAATATATCAATATGCACCACAACTAAGTATGCACCATGCAAATTAACTAAAGTGCAAATGGTCGACTATTTCAACCATCTAAAGTAATATAATGATATAAGGAGGCCTGAGCTGCCTTGTGCGCATGCGCGAAATTTCAAAATCGTATTAGATGAGAACAAACATGATATTTATTTCCAATGATCCATATAAATGTTAATTAATGAAAATAAACATAATATTAGTTTAAAAAATAGATATTTTTTTCCTTTTTATTTTTTGCATGTATAAAAAGTGCATGGTTGGGGAACGGCAAAATTGTAAAGTATATGGGTGTACAATAAGTCACTACAATTGTTCAAATGCATATGCTTATATAAAATATGTAGTGCATGATTTAGTTATATGAAGTAGGTAAACTTTGAAATATTTTTCATAAAATTCTATTTCATTCTAATATGCAAATTAGGTTAATTTATGCAAATTCATTCAAAATTAGTACTTTTTGGCGAATAGCTCCCTAAAAAGGCTGGTGACCCCTATTTTTTATTTGACTAAACTGATGTTATATAATTCTCAACTTTTATTCAATTTTAAATAATTTAGATAGATAGTTTTTGACGTTCATTTGAAAATCACACCAGGCAGCCGAAATTGTGTCAATAAGAATGACCATTGAACACACGAAATATCATGCATTGTTTAAAAGTGGTTTAATATAATACAAATCTTAAAATGAACTTGGTGTCATATATGCAAGAAATAGATAAAATGAACAAAATTCAATGGTAGGTCATTAGAAAGCCATGTATCTTGAAAACGAGACTGGTGACATCATGTTTATGGTTTCAATGTTGTTTTAGATGATTTTTCTGTCATTTTAAGTGATTTCGGAGAAAATTTGTTCGTTAGATAAAAGGCGCGCATACCACCTTAATCCCCACCAACATTTTCTCTATCAATTAGCCACAGCCACAATCATGTGACATCTAAATTTAATTACACTGTATGATAAAACAATGCCTAAAGGTCAAACATGTGCATAAAAAACAACTTAATATCAACATTTCTAGGTTTCAGTAAACTGTATAGACATAATGCCCGTTCTGAGGCTGCCGAGATCATACAAACATGCTACTGGGATTTTACATGAGGAAATAATGGAATGATGTACAACAGTAAAACACTTTCCAATGAATCACTGGAATACTGGAGGTCTGTCCTCAATAATAGATCAACAATGGAATTGTTATACCCTGGGAAAACTTTGAACTTGAGCCTATATTTCATTATTGCCCAATTAATATTTCATCATGCTGTGAACCAATTTTTAGGTACATGAGTAGTACATGCAGGCGCTAACCATTGCATGGAAATTTTTAACAACAGCCTTATTTCTTATCAGTACATAATTTGCAGGCTTAACACAATATGGAAAACAAGTAACTTGAAAATCCATCACATGTAATGAAAATAACAGCAATACTTATTTTAAAAACAAAAATTCCAAGCACAAAAACACCATCTTGGTTTCCAAAATTTGCCTTATGTGTCATAAAAAAGATTATATAGACACAAGAAACAAAAATTCTATCAGGTTCCCAACAAATCACAAAAAGTGAAATTCTCACTTTATCCCTGTCAGATTAATTTTAAAATTTCCCTGACAAAAACTATTGATAGAAGTATTTGATATTCATTACAATTATGTTTAAAAGATCGAAAGCCTGAAAAAGTAAGTTTTTCAATAATATAGCAGCTGAAAAAAATATCTTTTTAATCTTTTTCTCTTCTATACCTCTTTCATACCAGTGATTTCAGATTCCAAATTTCCATGACTTTTGTCAAACATTAAAATTTCCCTGACTTATTTAAAGATTCCCTGATTTTTCCTGACCTTGTAAAAATTTCACTGGCTTTTCCCTGACCATGGAAACCCTGATTATACCAAATTCAAGTTAAAAATTGGTAAAATTCTGTTTTGTGGCAACACTATAAATACATATACATGATAAAAGTACCTTCATCACAAATGACTAGACTTTTGTCATGATTGCTAATTTAGACTGTACACACATTTTGGTGCCTAACATGAATTTCTGAATATGTCACAAATGAGCAATGAAGTGTTTTACCTTCTACGTTAATACATATCTGACTGAAACAAAATATTACTGACTATTGGTATATAAGTTTTTTTAATCAAAGAAAATTAGAAAATGCTGAGTCACCGCTTGATACCCGGAAACTCTGGCTGATGCTATTATTATAGATTTTACTTCACTTAACTACACAACCTAACATACATGTATAGATATGAGGTACAGAGTAACATGATTACAACAAACATCACAAACTGTTGGAACAATTCTCCGTATACTGTTTTCTGAGTGCAGTCATCAGAAGTTTAAACCTGTCCATCTTGCACAGTCCATTCTCCAAATTACGAGAACACACACTCACCCTATCTGTAACATCCTCTCCGTTATATAACACCCGTATATAGAGATCTCCTGCATCTAACTGTCTACCATTCTTCTTGAACACTTCAAATGCAAGTCTGAAATAGTGTAGGTAAGCATTCATACATGAACAACAGCTGTTACAGTACCAACCATAGTGAGAACCATCATACTTCTTTCAATTAAATTTCAATTAAGTACTTAACAACCCTACATACATGTATAAACACAAGGTACAGAATAACATGACAAAAACTGCCATCTCACTATAAAGCATTAGCATCACTCTTAATACACAAAATATATAGTATAAGAATTTCAATGAAACTAAAAATAAGATTTCACTGGTAAGAAATGTCAATTTGTATGACTCAGGTAATTTTGTTTATCTTATAAAACAACATTAATTATGTAATTATATCAAATTACAGGGTGTCACTTTAAACTTATTAGTTTGACAGTAAAACCAGTTTTTACATATAATACTGACCAGCAGAGTGACCTTGACCTGAAATCAATAGAGGGGCATCTACTGGTCATGACCAACCTTTGCACAGAGTTACATGTTTCTGAAGCTTTCTTAGGTTAACCTCTGCACAGAGTTTGGTGTTTTTGAAGCTTTCTTAGGTTAACCTCTACACACAGTTTGGTGTTTTTGAAGCTTTCTTAGGTTAACCTCTACACACAGTTTGGTGTTTCTGAAGCTTTCTTGAGTCATCATCCAGAAATAAATTGGTGGCAGTCTTTGGACAGCATTTAGACAGACCCACATCGATCAGCAAAACAATAATTTTAAAAACCAATAAAATGGCAGATTGGGGTTTGAACACTCTCTACACACCTATATCACCTCACCTCATTTTCGATTTTAAACTTATAGAAAGGTCACATTCCTGGTTAACCCAAATTGACCATTTCATTTATCATAAATACAGCTCGCTACAAAGCTTTCATACTTGCATGGATGTTGTATTTGAACACACACCTATATCACATGACCTCATTTAGACCTCTATCGGTTGCTAAAGACGACAGGAGGTTGGTTTAATTCAGAAAACCACAAGACAGGTTTAACTTTATAATATACCTGGATGCTATGGGCATGACTTGTAGGTTGAACACATCTAATGTAGATAGGAGGTATTGTAGGAAGTGTTTGTCCCCCATGTAGACATTAACAGCACGTCCAGGATCTAGCCGCTCCGCCTGTATCATCAACTGCTCCAGGAACGGATAAACTCGCAGTTCAGAATGTGTGCGAAAATTAGAATCTGTATACAGTCTAAGTAGTGACCGTGCTAAAGTCTTGTGTAAATCTGTCAGTTTGTTTTCATTCATCTTACGACAAAGTTCCGGCATTTTTCTGAAAGTCTTTGAGTTCTCATTACACTTGTACTGCATAAGTAACTGAAACAATTCTACACCAGTGGCTGAGGTAACATTCTCTAAGCTCATCAGTTTCATGATTGTATCTTTATCTGGGTACGCATCTTTGAACAGAAATGTTCCTTTTGCGGAAGAACGAAAGGCAAAGGGGGAGAACTCTCGAATTTTTGCACAATTACAAGTAGTAAGATTTAGTTCATTAAATTCACAAAAATCTCCTCGACTCTCATGAACTTTTGTTTTGTGCATCTGTTTTTCAGAGAGAAATCCGTGGAGGAACGCCAGCACACTGTGATAGGTGGTTTGACTCGGTGTAGAGCTGACGTGAATAGATGAGTAGTGTCCGCTCATTCTCTTATGTGTACGGTGATCGAGGTAAGTCGTCTTCAAGTGTTGACCAATGGAAATCATTTGCTGAAAGCCACGTGATGTGAGATGACTGTTAGTACAGTATGTAGGGAATGTTGGATGGAAATGATTGAAATGTTGATTATGGTTGACCAGCTTGTACGTGTCTGTTCCTCTCCAGAAATCGTTCAGTGATGTAGAGTTATGACGGGAAATGTCGCAGGACATGGTAGGGAATGTTTGACCTTGTACTTTGACCTTTGATGATACATCAGTGAATCCTGGCGTGAGTACAATATGTACTTGTTGTAAGGAGTACCATTGATCTAGATTACCTGAAATGATACCATAATACTTTGCAGATATATTTTAATACAGATTAACACAAAATACTTGTTGCTTGTGTTATGCCACATCTCCCTCAGTCAAACGGTCAAAGGGTAAGTTTTATTTAAAGTGTTATTTTACGGTTGATGCCCATATTTAAACAAATTTCATTGACAAAGGGGTATAACATAATAACAGCATTTTTAAGGAATGAATAAAGCAAGCTATAATCGTCAGGCCATAATACTTACCATGTTTAAAAACAAACATTAACAATAAAATGCAATTTGATTATTGTTCAATCTCATGCATAAACACTTTAAAAACATAATACATGCGCTCTTTCACACTGCACTTGAAACAAGCGCTCAGTCAACTGTTCATCAATTTTTGTAGATATACAGAGATGATACATTAATCATCTGTGAACTACAGGGTGTCCCAAAAAACGGGGACCTACCTAAATCCTTTATAATTTTTAATGAATTTGACTGTTGTTTTGTGAGAGTGTATAAAAGTAATTTCTAATTGTAAATAAGTACTTGTTAAAAGGTTTGGCTATAAAACAGGAAGTGACGTCATCATTTTACATACGGCGTCATTTTCTGGTTTTTTTTGCTGACTTGTCTTGAAAATGTCATCATTAGATAAGACATCGTTGTCTGAGTGTTCATTTTGAGAAAACTAAGTTTTAAAGTCACAGAGGTGATGAAAATATTGTGAAAATCGTAGAACTTTGCAATGAAATAATGGAAGAGGGGAGAAAGTGGCAGTTTACTGAATAAAAGGGAAGCAGACAAGCTTCAAAATATTCATTAACAATCACCAAAGAAGCAAAATATAAAGATTTATTTACTATTAACAAGACAGCTTAATAAGAGCAAATTGTAATACTGTGAACTTATATCTAAATCAAAAGTCCATAGATGTATATCAGAGTCATTTAGTGTGTCAGCATTTATAAGAAAGCAGAAACCACTTATTGCAACAAATCAACAGCAAATCATGATATATTCGCAAGAAGGTACTGACATTTGACCTCATACCTAAGGGCAATTGACTTAGATATAGCTTGGAGATGGGCCTTAAAGTGAATCTGTTTGCCATACATGATGAACAAGTGTATGTATATCCATTATCCTTAACTATCGAACACCTGAGATGACATTTGCAGTCAACATGTAAATCTATTTATGAACACGCTGAAATTCCCTGATCACTGTATGCTAATATACTGAAATGTGTTATTGAAAAGAAGGGAGATAACTCTGGATATTGGGAATAAATAATCACAATTATGATTTTGGTATTTTGAACTGTATGCATACCTTTATGTTTTGTCATATTGAAAATGTGTTATAAATAAAAAGAAAATGTTACAAATGTTTAGCTTAGGTCCCCGTTTTTTTGGGACCCCTGTATATCTACATGATACAACTATATGCAGCTCACAAACTATTCAGAGACACAATACACAATACTGAGGATAAACCAAGGCAAATCATTCATCAATAACTATACAGTCTGACTTGAATGATATAATCTACCTTGAACAATACACTAGTCAACCTTGATTTATACCTTCTACTAATGTTATAAGACATCAAGGGGATTTTTCAGATATTTAATGAAATGTTATTTTATGTTGTTCGGACACTATTTAAACATGTTTAAGCTCTCTGTATGGGTTGTAGAGTGGTTCACTGGCAGGGGGTGGGGGGGTCACAGCCAACATGCCGAATACCTGTGGATTTATATAAAGCAGCCAGTCCAGGATTTAATAAGACTGTTTTGATATACTGCCTATAGCGGTCAAATATGATTTAATTAATACTGGCTGCTAAAGACAGGCGGTTACTTAATTGATATGACCACTTATTAATGTTTAACTGAACATGTAGTTATTTATGATGCAGTAAATAGGCTGGTTGTTTAAGTTCATATAAAAGGGTGGAATAGGATTCATTTATAAATATTGGTGTCACTTAATTCAGTTGACCACTTATGCATAATTGATTATACAGTACAACCATTCCACAGCTGCCCTCTGTAGAGCAACAACCTCTCTATAACAACACCTTCAAAATTTCCCTAAGCTGATATTTACTATTCAGTCTGTAGTCAGGAACAACTTTCCTTTAAACAATGACCAATATTTGCGGCTCCTAAAGGGAGCTGTTGCTCTACAGAGGTTGTACTGTAGTTATTCACAATGCAGTTTCAATAAATAGTTACCTTCACTACCGTGCACACTGCCTGGGTGGTTACAGTAGCTGAACATCTGGTCGAGGTCCGATGATAAAGTACTGTCACTGTCGACAGTTAACCTGTCACTGATTCGTGACATACCAACTGTACTACAGGTGCACATGACCAGTATAACTGAAAGTGGTTGAAGGAATAAATACAGTCTAACTTGTACTAGCGACCACGCGTATTAAGCGACCTTTGTCTTAAACGACCAGTTTCAATTCCTCCCGACCATATTTGTTCTATTTGTCTATTGTATTAAGCGACTTTTGTCTTACGCGACCAGCGACCACTGTTTAAGCACTTTAATTGATTGGTAAAATTGCATTAAGCGACCAAAAATTTGTTAATCACTGGTCGTATGTAGTGACAGGTTGTTAATTTTTGATACCTCGTCATAAATCATTGTTTGTTCACACTTCAGAGTTTGTCTTTTGTTAACTAGGCCCCAATAAACGACATTGATAATCACAATTGTGTCCGTAGGGCATGTCATACAGATGATTTTAATCCCATTACACAAATTATTACGGATTAATTGTTGTATCTTTTGCTGCAATCAGCTTGTTGTCAACGTCCATTAGATTGGGCAAGAACCCGGTCTTTTCCGTTTTCTTTCTTCGAGTGCAAGCAAATCTGACTTACATTAATTGCATTGTGTAATATATCAGTAAGTTTATTAAAATGACAAATTGAAATGCTTATGAAGATATGCATACAAGTAAGAATCATCATAAAACTTATTTACATACTAATGTTTATAAACTGAAGTTGAATAGTAGTCGGACAGCCTATATTTGATATTCGTTATTTACACCAGGAGCTGTTCGATAAATATCATTGTGTTATCTATGCCCTATGATTACACTAAATGTTTCTTACATTTGTGTTAAACGACCATTCTGTTAAGCGACCGTTTTCAGACCTTCCCCAGGTTGGTCGCTTAATACAAGTTAGACTGTATTGTTATAATTGGGAAAGTATTGTAATAATTATCATAGTATTTACATTAGTGTCAATGTAATGATATAATGTGCCTACAACAACAACAGGAATTTCTCTGAACTTGAAGCGCAAACGTGTTCATTAGACTTTGAAATTTTCTGTGGAAAGTAAATACGTTAAGCTAGCTTTCTCATTTCTATAAACATAGGGGTTCCTGTGACCCCCATTCTCTAAAATTCCAAGACATTAAAACCCCTGATTCCAATTTTATGGGCACAGGCTGTTTCATTTTGTTTAAGAAAAATCACTGACTCTCTGAACTAGGGATAAATTGTCCCAAACGCAAGGAAAGTCAGTACTTTTAAAATGTTTAAAAGACAAATACCCAATGATCAAATAAATGACAACTTATATTGGAAATGAAACTGTAAGGTCTGTATCACCTCTTATAAATAAAGTCAAACTTCATAAAATAAATGCATGGCCTTTATATATACAGTAAACAGGTAAAACAAGAAATATCAGAATAAAAATACTTCATTTAATATGATAAGTGCAAATTAACACTAAGTCTTGTTGACATCATTTTGTACATTTAAATAAGTTTCAAATGTGTAGGAAAAATAGGAAAACAAAGGGAGGAGGAATAATAGTGTATGTCAAAACGAAACACCCATGTTGGCAAAGAACAGACTTGGAAATTGAAAATATAGAAACTCTGTGGCTAGAAATCAAACCGCCAAAACAAAAATCATTTCTTTTATGTTATACATATCGAGCACCCTCCTGTACAGCAAATTGGAATAATGAATTTGAACAATCTTTAGAAACTGTTTATTCTGAAAACAAAGAAATAATAATGCTTGGAGACTTTAACTATAATTTTGTCAATAATATTTCAGTTAACAATGTGTGGAACAACATAACTAATGCCACAATTTTAAACAACTTGTTGAGCAACCAACCAGAGTTACATCCACTACGTCCACTATTATTGACCACATATATTCTAATAGGCCGTCAAATATAATAAATGTCCAAGTCCCAGTCCTTACATTTAGTGATCATTTCCCAGTCTGCTTTACTAGGAAATGCTCTTCCTGTAATGAAAATGGCCCATTGCATTCTAAAATTAAGTATAGATCATATAAAAACTTTGAAGGAAAAAACAATTCTTACATGACTTGGAAAATCAGCCATGGTCTGTAATAGACATAAATTATATGATGATCCTGATGATGTGCTATATAATTTTTAAAAGATATTTGATGATGTTATGAACCGTCATTTACCTAAGAAAGTAAAACGTGTAAAACACAAGCAACAACCAGACTGGTTTAATGATGAAATAGCAGATGCTATTAGTCAAAGAAACTTTGCTAAGAAAACATGCAATGAAATACAATTTAAGTTCTGGAGACAAAAAGTCAAAACATTAATCACCCATGCAAAAAAATCATTTTATTCCAAAACCATTAATGAAAACAAAAGAAACCCCAAACTTCTATGGAGAAATCTAAAGAGCCTTAGTATCTGGTAAAGAAAAACACCACCAAGCCAACTATATCAATGATGACAATGGTACAATTCTAAACCCAGCAGACACAGCAGAAGCTTTCAACACCTTCTTCACAAACATATTTAGAACAGTGCCACAGATCCGCCTCAAACTCTCGTAGAAGAGAGTGAGCAAAAAATCAAACAATTTGTCAACAGCAAAATACAAAATGAAACATTCCTTCTACCTCTAGCAACCAAGGATCGAGTACATATCGAAACAACTAAACACACTTGATGGTTCAAAATCAACAGGGCTGGATGACATTGGTCCCAGGATATTAAGAATAAGTTGTAATGTAATTGCAAAGCCACTAACAAAAATAATTAATCAAAGTATTACCATGGGTGAATTTCCAGAAAAATTTAAAATGACAAAAATTTCTCCAATTTTTAAGAAAGGATCCAAATCTGATAAGACCAATTACAGACCTATCTCAATTTTGCCAGTTTTATCCAAGATCATAGAAAAACATGTATCTGATCATATGAAAAACTTTTTAGAGATAAACAAACTTTTGTATGATAAGCAATCAGGCTTTCGATCAAACCATTCTTGTGAAACAGCCCTTACTGCCATTATTGATGACTGGATTACTGCTATCAATGATAAGTCTTATGTTGGGACGATTTTCTTAGTCCTCACAAAAGCTTTTGATCTTGTTAATCATTCTCTTTTAATAAGCAAACTGAAACTTTATCACTTCAGCGAAGTTTTAGTGGAATGGTTTACATCCTACTTGACAAACCTCTCACAGAAAGTATACATATCTGGAAATCTTTCAGATGCACAACCAATCTCAGCAGGAGTTCCCCAAGGATCTGTTCTTGGGCCTGTACTATTTATACTTTACATAAACGACCCCCCACTTCACACTCAAGATTCATCAGTTGACATGTTTGCTGATGATACCACCCTTATATAATCTGCATATGGCAGTACCAAAGAAGAAGTACATAACATTTTACAACATGAGGTCAATACTGTAGATGAATGGTGTTGTCAAAATGCTACGATTCCAAACATTAACAAGACAAAGGCGATGTATATATCTGCTTCCAATAATAACCAGAAAATTGTTACGCATACAAACTCTCACAACATCCAAATCAAGGACAGTCACTGACATACTCCTCATCTGAGAAACTCTTAGGAGTGCATGTAGACCAAAATCTAAACTGGAAGAGTCAGGTTGAACAAACTCTTAAGAAGTGCAATAGTTATCTATATCTTCTCCTAAGAATCAAAAGTTTAAGCCTTCCTAAACATCCACTCTAGGAAAAAAATGTTCAATGCGTATTATTCTTGATAAGGAATTTGATGCACCATCTGCAGAATTATTTAAAGAATTAAAGTGGATGACTTTCCCGGACAGAATTTGTTACAAAAAGGCAATATTGATATACAAGTCACTAAATAATATTTGCCCAGAATACTTTCATTCGAAATTCACATTTAACTAAACTACCAACACTCAGATCCCCAACTTAGATCAACTGAAAATTGTGAACTTACAATTCCTAAACCAAGGCTCGAATTCTACTGCAAGTCCTTAAATTATTCAGGGCCAGTCATTTGGAATGTCATCCCAAAACAAATATGTACTTCAAAAACACTCGAACAATTCAAAAACTCTTATTTACAGTGAATGTACTCTGGCCTAATGATGTAACAATTACATGTTTCACAACATTACGCTATTAATTATATCTACAAATTACATTGTTGAATTTTGTATATCATAATTATTTACCGTTACCTTAACATTGGGCTGTTGTGTTATTGTTTTGTTTTGCATTTTTATTATTGACTCCATGAGTTTTTCTGTTATGTTTTTCTTTTGCTCATAATTTTCATGTATTTCTGTAAATGATTGTATATATCCCATGTTGATGTGGACCATATTGAAAATTGGGCTAGAACCAAATATGTCATCCACTATAAATAAAGTCGTTATTTTTATTATAAGTTTTTGTTAAATATTTAACTAGCTACATTATGTATTGCATTGGCAATAAACATACTACATGTTTTCGACAAATAAATACTGCATAAGAAATCCCATAATTTTCCAAAATATTCAAATGTCAAGAAAATGCCCTAAGCTTATATCAAGTTATACTTAGTAATATAAGCAACATGCAAAGTGTTGAGATAAAGGAGAACTTACCTAATATAGAGATGAAGTAATGGGAAGCCATATCCAAACAATCGAGTGTCTTCAACACAGGACATCATAGTGTTGGTTTGCATAGTAACCATCATATATATAAGTCATAACTCCGCCTCCTACATAAACAAAATAATACTGTCAACTCTAGTTATCTGTCACAATCAGGTTAACAAACATTCAATATATCATCATCAAAAATTGACGCTATGAAAGCTGGAAATTACCGAGCATGGTGAATGTTTACTTTCAATACTTTTAGCGAAGAATGTTATAATGAAGTGATACATTATAATTATATAACAAGCAAAAATACACATAAAAGAAGCAACATTTAATAATACTGTATAAAGCTATCATGTACTCGCAATGCATGAATACATTGAATCACATTTACCAATATCTATTCAGAAATGGACTATTCTGGCAGTTTTGAAAATGTTTAAGTTTATTAATATCTACTTCTTAAAAAAAAAAAGATATAAGTTAATATATAACTTCAGCTTACAAACATTTATAATGTCACTGGTAGAAACGTATGTAAACTACCATTCTACCAACACAATACACAATGTATACTAGCAATCAGGGAACAGGTCAAATATACTAAACAAAAAGATAAAGTAACCATACTGTATGGCTGTGTTTATATTTCATTGCTCCTTACTGAAATAAGTTCAAAAAACCAAGAATAAATAATGTGACTTTTGAACTGCTCATTCTCTTCAAATATTCCAGTAACAACAGCTAGCTAGCACATCACTACTGAACGTAAAGGGGAATAACTGATTTTATTCAAATAGCTTATAAATTCAAACTGTCAGATTATGGAGTGGTTAACTGTTTAGATGTTGTAAACATCTGTATGGAGCCATATAACTGCCACCACCTAACTTTTAAGATTTCATGAAAACTTCCGTAAAAATTATAGGATATTTCATGAAATAATATAATTATCATGAAGACAGATAAATTATCTGAACACAAATTCTGCTTGTTAGTGCTCTGAACTGACACCACATGAAGATGATGCTTTCACGAAACTTAATAAGTTTTTCATGAAAGCATAAAAATGTTTCATAAAGGTAAAGAGGTTTTGGTGAAAATTGTCGACTTTCGTGAAAAATATTTTTGTTATTTTAACTGTGTTTGCATAAACTGTTCATTTTCTTAAATGAAATGTATTGACTGTATACTGCACACCATACCCTTAATTTTATCAATGCAAGGGACGTTCAGGTGAATACAGCTTAAATGAAAGTTATGTCCATGGATTGGAAATGATGGGATACTTTTTTAAAACAAGAGGGCCCAAAGGGCCCTAGGTCGCTCACCTGTTATAGCAGTACATGCAAGACCTGTGATTTGACCTAGTGACCTAGTTATTGGCCCCATATGACGCAATATCGCACTTGACCTAGATTTTGTTGAGATGATCACTCTGACCAAGTTTCATAAGGATTAGGCTAAAATTGTGACCTGAACCGACTACACAAGGTTTTTCTATGATTTTATTTTGTGACCTTGTTTTTGACCCCAGATGACCCAATATCGAACTTGACCTAGATTTTGTTGAGATGATCATTATGACCAAGTTTCATAATTATGCCAAAATTGTGACCTCTAGTGACTACACAAGGTTTTTCTATGATTTGACCTTGTGGCCTAGTTTTTGACCCCGGATGACCCAATATCGAACTTGACCTAGATTTTGTTGTGTTGATCATTGTGACCAAGTTTCGTAAAGATTATGCTAAAACTGTGACCTCTAGTGACTACACAAGGTTTTTCTATGATTTGACCGTTTGACCTAGTTCTTGACCCCGGATGACCCATTATCAGACTTGACCTAGATTTTATTGGGATGATCATTGTGACCGAGTTTCATAAAGATTAGACCAAATTGTGACCTCTAGTGACTATGCAAGGTTTTTCTATGATTTGACAATGTGACCTAGTTTTTGACCCAAGATGACCCAATATCGAACTTGACCTAGGTTTTGTTCTTATGATCATTGTAAACAAGTTTCGTAACAATCTGGTCAAAACTGTGACCTCTAGTGAATACGCAAGGTTTTTCTTTGATTTGACCTTGTGACCTAGTTTTTGACCCCAGATGACCCAATATCAAACTTGACCTACATTTTGTTGTGTTGATCATTGTGACCAAGTTTCGTATTGATTATGCTAAAACTGTGACCTCTAGTGACTACACAAGGTTTTTCTATGATTTGACCTTGTGACCTAGTTTTTGACCCCGGATGACCCAATATCGAACTTGACCTAGATTTTGTTGAGATGATCATTGTGACCAAGTTTCATAAAGATTAGGCCAAAATTGTGACCTCTAGTGACTACACAAGGTTTTTCTATGATTTGACCTTGTGACCTAGTTTTTGACCCCGGATGACCCAATATCGAACTTGACCTAGATTTTGTTGAGATGATCATTGTGACCAAGTTTCATAAAGATTAATTCAAAATTTTAACCTCTAGTGACTACACAAGGTTTTTCTATAATTTGACCTAGTGACCTAGTTTTTGACCCCAGATGACCCAATATCGAACTTGGCCTGGATTTTGTTGAGATGATAATTGTGACCAAGTTTCATAAGGATTAGGCTAAAATTGTGACCTCTAGTGTCTACACAAGCCAATTGTTGACGGACGGACGGACGGACGACGGACGGACGGACGGACGGACGACGGACGAAGGGTGATCACAAAAGCTCACTCTGTCACTTTGTGACAGGTGAGCTAAAAAAATTTAAGTTTGTTTTTAATAATGAGACAACTGAGATAATATTTGTTTTATGAAACACAGCTGTGACAACTGATGTATCGATATGATAGACTTCACATGCTGATTTTCAAAGCAAATAAGAAAGGTTGGGATGAATAAAATAATAGGGAGTTGAGCATGATCATCCAGATTGTTTTTCTGGTGTAGGGTGCCTGTATTATAATAAGGGGTGGGCCGATGCATCGAAATATCGATGCATTGCGATCCCGAGTGTCCCGATAGGATGGATCGATAGTAAAAGTCTCGATCCAATAACTATCGCCGATAGTTTGCTCAACTATCGATAGTTACGATAGTTTCCTTTTTATAAATAAAGTTTATTATTGATTTAAAACAATCTCTGTTTTCGTTCAAAAAACTAATTGTAAAAAATCCCACGCATCAAAACTGCCACAAAAGACCAATGTCGCACTATTTAGTTGAATTTAATTAATCTATTTCTGTCCAATTCATTTTAAATCATTTCCACAAATAGTAGATTTATATGTTGTATAACAAAGTGATATCTTACACAGTGCAAATTTGCATTTACAAGTTAATCTCTGGGTTTCAAATCTTGGCAATAACTATTGCAATAGTATCGCAATAGTTTCCAGCAATACAATAGTATCACAATAGTACTTTCAGCAATATCAATAGTATTGCAATAGTCAAAAATAGACTCAATAGTCAACCCTAATTATAATGGACACACTATTACACATAATGTATGAAAGTAATCTTTATATCTGAAACTGTTCAACTTAAAACAATTAACAATTGCGATTGATCAATGATAACATACCTGTACTATACATGTATATATAATACTATAGCAGGCAGACAATATTAATTATTCTAACATAGCACGTGAGATTATCCTTCTTTGCGTATATTGAGCTTACCATATTTTATTACCGCGATAAAATATAGCTGATTGGTGACGTCACGTTTGACATCATATACTATGAAAAATGACGTAACCGTGACGGTAACGTTCCTAGGGAAGAAAGTAGTTTGACGTCAACCTGTCTTGTTGTGCTATAAATGGCAGAGCATTGGCGATGTTAGAATCGAAATAATAAATAGGAGCTTTGCTTTGTTGTGTTAAAAAATATAGGCACTCGTTTGAATGCGTACATTAAATCACTCGTGCTACGCACTCGTGATTTAATTACTACGCATCCAAACACGTGCCTATATTTTATTACGCAACAAAACATAGCTACGTATTCATTATTTCTTAAATAGCTTTTGTTTAGTAAATTTGATAATGTAAACACTAAATGGAGACAACGACTTGTTTCAATTATGAGTGAGATTGGAAAATCAAATATAGAGACATAATTATGTAATGTTAAATTGTTAATCTTTCAAAGTCAATTTCGAAATATTAATCTTTCAAAGTCAAATTCAAAAGGAACAGAAAAAAATGTTTTTTAACAACTGTCCAGATAGAGCTAATTATTCTATTTCTTTTTCAATTCAAGGGCAATAATCCAGGAAGGCCTAAAATAATGGATTGCCCTCTTGGTAGTAGATTTTAAAATTTCTATACAAGAAAAATTGTTTACAATGAGTATATTCATCTTTAAGACTACTGTTCTACTCATTTGGGGGGGGGGGGGGTGAGGGCTGTACCAGAGCTACAGATAAACTGCGTATTGGGGCAAATTACCCAATTAATTTTCCTAAAAACCCAATAGATCTTGAGAGGAGGGAGTAAGAAAAATTAAAGACAATCTGAAATACTCAAATAGAAAATGATTATTTAGTGAGAAATAGTATATAAAAGATCATTAATTTTACCCGTTGAGTTTTATTAAATACCCAATAAAAATTGGTCAAAACCCATTCAAAATTGAAAGTAGGGGGTAAAATACCCAAGTAACACAATGGACCAAAAACCTTATCTGTAGCTCTGCTTTACTCAATGTTTATCTATGATTCAACCCTATTGACATGATTTTTGATCCCAGATGACCCAATATCAAA
Organism: Spisula solida; assembly: GCA_947247005.1. Classification (NCBI taxonomy): domain Eukaryota; kingdom Metazoa; phylum Mollusca; class Bivalvia; order Venerida; family Mactridae; genus Spisula; species Spisula solida. Next base: position 66,527,756 of record OX365944.1, on the reverse strand, counting down.
CTTATATTGAAGTATATTTAGTGGAAATCAACATCATGACCAAGTTTCAAAAAGATTGAGACATAATTTTGACCACTAGTGACTACACAAGGTTTATCTAAAATAGTTAAAAACATGGCAGTGGCATGTGGTTTACATTGAATATAATTATCTTCCAACTCATAACAAAATAATTTAGAGTGTACAGTCATGCAATACCTTACTTAATGACAGGGCCCACATTTCATGAATATATATACAATTATTTTTTCCTATTATCTGAAAAAATCTCCTTCCAAGTTGAAGAGTCCCTACATTTGTAAATGTTATTCAGCAGCAGCTGTTGCAGTAGTTGTTACAGCTTGAGGTTGTCTTTTTACAGTAAATTATAAATATGTACATGCATTACTCAATTTACTGATACCAGTAGTATTGATATTAAAGACTAGTAAAGTCCTCCTTTTTCAAAACAACCCTACCCAAACACTTGTTATGTATCAACATCTTTGCCCTGGCCTAGCTGAAGGCCCCTGGCCCAAGTCCCCTAGGCCGAACTTAAAATATTCTTGGTTTCCCCTTCCCGACCCTAGCAGATTTATAATGGGTAGGTAGGTAGGGTAAATATTTTTTTTTGAATTGTTTCAGTATGATTGTTATTGGTTAAGACATACAAATAATGAAATTTAGAATTAACTCTAAGGTGAAAACCAACAGTCCTAAATTTAATGGTAAGAAAGAAGCCTGAGTAAACAAAAAAATAAAATTTTCACTTCCAATTTTTAATAAAAAAAATATTATTTCAATTTGGGCAATAGAATATATTGGGTAGGGCCCTTTTTAATCGGGTAGGTAGGGGATGGGGAAACAAACAATATTTTATTTTAGGCCCTAAAGTGTAGTTAGGACCCTGACCACAGGCCCTCAATGCGATTTTATGGTCCGAAAATAATTAATACTCTAATTAATGTTTTAAAAGAGCACTATTTTTTTCCGGATCATGAAATCACAGTGAAGGCCCAATCTAATTAAAATCATATCCTCAAACCCGCTACACATGAGGATCTGACAATGACCTTTAGAAGGTCACCTCAGGCGACCTTTCCCATTAGCCACAATTCTGAAAGCGATTTGATTCTATTTTCAAATACGGTAGTTATCAGGAACACATGCATCTTGGAACGTATCCGTTCTGATCACCTCGGTCTTTATGGATTGCAATAATTACCGGAGACAAACGGAAATGGCCGAGCTGTCACGATTGATAATCAACATATATTTTCTTGTCATCAATATCAAGCAATGTTGGAAAATAGCTATTAGCTAATGTTATATGTTTATATATATCCGACGTAAAATAAATCTTCTTGTATTCTTGTATCTTGTATCTTGAGCTACGTAAGCGGCAGTGTAGAATAAAATGCAACACTTCAAATGTAAAGCATATTGTCATGGCAACCAGAGTTCTGCATAGATTATACTTCTTTTAGCTATTTTTAGAAAGGATAACCCAAGGAACATTGTTGCCCATTTAACATGAAATCCAACCAGTACTTTTAAAGGAGAAGATTTTTAAAGATTTTACTATGGATGTACCTATAGGGAAAAACAGCGCCCTACCCACTGGTGGCCATGTTTTTTGACGAATCAAGACAAAAATGTCAATTTTGTAAAAGGGTCACCCAACAACTATTTCTGCAAAATTATTATGAAATATGGCCAGCGGTTGATTTTTTTAAAGATAATCCAGTTATAAATAGATAACAATTCTTTTAGCTATTTTTAGAAAGGACCACACAAGGAACAGGGTTACCAATTTATAATGAAATCAGGGTTCTTGGAAGAATTTAAAGTAGGAGTCCCAAGACTCCTTCTTAGCAAAAAGTTGGAGTCCTGAGGACTCTATTCGAGTCGCGTAGCGACGAGTGGGGGAGGGTGAGGGTTGATTTCTGGACCCTTAAATCCTGCATTCTGGTGAACTATGGAGCTAATTGTTTCAGTTATTTTGTGACCTCAAAAGATTTTTTTTTATGTCAGTGTGAATAAAAAAGTAGAGTTTTTGTGGTAGGTTACTGAATGATTCAATGCAACAGAGATCAGGTGTACAGTACTGCTCAATGAAAATGATTATATTTCATAAGTACAGATAACATACTTGAATTATTGCTATATAGATAATAGTAGCCAAGAATGTATGAATCACGAGCTTATCCGAAAATATGTATATATCCGAAAAAGTGCAACTCGCATGTCACACAAGTCGTTCTTATCCCGACCATTTGCAGTAATTTATGCACCTAAACGCATTATATTGATTGCTAATGTTTGAAAGTCATTAAATTATTTAAAAACTCGAATAATACCAGCGCCATTTATTGCGTCCAAAAATTTGATCAAAATTTTACGCGGTTTTAATGTTCACGAGTGACCAAAACATTCTCTGGAAATTCAGAAAATAAGTCTGCTGTTCGGTAACAATATCTCAAATTTAACACACGCGTATCGAACCCAATTTACGGACAAAATTCCCATGCCGCACGATCAAAGACGGGCAAGGCTTTGAAGTGAACCGGGCGTCGGTAACATCGAAAGTGCTTAGCATAGAGATTGACGCCGCACACGCGTTTGATGAAACTGACGACTTATATTTAGGCACAAGTTTGTTGGATTGTTGTGATATTTTAATCTGGGAATTAATGGCACGGAATATGAATTACAAGGTATATATTCTATGAAAACTCGATATTTGCGGATACATTAGTTCTGAACACGAATTTTAATCAACGTGCGTGGTTTTGAGTCTTTTCAATGTTTTTAAATTTAATGTGCGTACACATGTACGATTACCCAAAGTACGACAAATATGACAGTTATGATCAAACTATAATAATCATCGGACGCGGCAATCAAATAAAGTCGATAATTGACTCGATAGATCAATTAAAGCGTACGTGTTTACATAACATCTGTCTTTACTCAATATTATCGCGACGCGTCAATCAAAAGTGATTGATGGTGACTGGTGAACGCTGATTGGTTGATGAGGCAATTAACTCCACCTCTCGTCTGTCAATTACTCGAAACGAGTGATGCTTTATTGAATACGGTGTACGCGACAAATTTATGACTCAAGGTCAAACGCGGCCGATAGAAAAACGGCGCGTCCCGAAAACGCGTAGATCGGTAATTTTACGCGTCTAATTAAAAAAGTATGTGTCCAAATACGCTTAATTACGCGTTGCCAAGAACCCTGGAAATCCAACCAGTACTTTCAGACAAGAAGATTTCTAAAGATTTTACTATAGATATATCCTCAATATACCTATTACCAGGATATACTAATTACCGGTAAAATCAAAACAATCCGAGTATCAAATCCATTTTGCGCATGCTCGATGCCAGCATCAGTCACACTTCATTTGCAAACACCGGCGCTTCTCATCAACCACTTTTAACCCAGAAATATTGTCATGGATACGATAAATTAACATTCTTTTAATCAATATATTGAAAAAAGACGTATTTGCTCACCAACCATGACAATTAAACACGTAATTCCAACGTTATTGACGAGTAATCGCCGATGGTTTCATGCGTCTGATTCGGGCACTTGGCCCGTGTGACGTCACAGAATTACGTATTACCAATATAGGTCATTCATAAAAGCTACTAGATTGAACTTCCGACCGGAATCACTATTTTCGTTTAATATTGGATTTTCACTAATTGCAGGCCTTAATTGATTGAAAATTCGTATTTATTTTATTTTACCGGTAATTTGCACATCCCGGTAATCGGTATATTGAAGATTTATTCATTGGGGTATTATTAAAACTGTTATCACGGGACAAATCTAAAATACTGCACTTTAATTAGGTGTTTAAGAAGAAATGCTAAATATTAGTGCCCACGTGGTGAAAATTGACCACTAGAACTTTGCACAATGGTATAACAGTCTACGCGCATTCCACTCATCCTAATTGTATTTTGATAGTAATAATCCAATTTGTTAACTTAAAGATAGAAGTTTTACCCAGTACCAAACATTTTTGACATGCCGTCGTCAAAATGATTATTTGTACGGACCGTACCGGATTACCGGTAATTAGTATATTCGTAAACAAATATGGTGGACTCCCATGGGTTGTTGATATGATCTATTTAGGTCATAATTTAAGTTTATCCACTCGTATTTTACAAAAATTATTAATAAAAATAATTGTGGCACATATTTATGCCGGTTCATGCAGTTGTCGGGTGTTTTAGTTATATTTCATCAAGTTTTAAAAGTAGATTACCGGTATTTGGTATACCCAGACTATAGGGAAAAACAGTGCCCCACCCACTGGCGGCCATGTTTTTTGACGAATCACGACTTGAATGTCAATTTTGTAAGAGGGCCACCCAAGAACTATTTCTGTAAAATTATTTTGATATCTGGCGAGTGGTTGATTTTTTATGATTTTTTAAAGATTTTCCTATCAGTTGCCATGGCAACCAGAGTTATTTATAGATTACAATTCTTTTAGATCTTTTCAAAAAGTACCACCCAAGGAACATTCCTGTGAAGTTTGGTTGAAATTGGCTTAGTGGTTTAGGAGGAGAAGTCGTTTGATTGAATTGTTGACGGACGGACGGACGCACGCACAGACGGACGAAGAGCAATCACAAAAGCTCACCTTGTCACTATGTGACAGGTGAGCTAAAAACAAAGATGTTTTTATATTTAACACTATTACACTTTATTTCTTCTCACTTTCTCACTGTGAAGTCTTCTTTCAATACTAAAGTCTAAAATAACTTTTATCTGGCATCTGGCGCGCACCTGCTAGTTCACCCGAAAGGGGCTTCAGCAGTATCAGGGAGTTTAGATACGTATCTAAATATTTATAGAACAGGTCCTGGCAGTATTAATAGATAGATACATAGATTGGTATAAATAATTAACAGTTAATTAAAATTAATAGATACATTGTATCTAGCCATTTCAAAAATTGAAAGTCAGCTCTTAAATTATGAGATCAAACAATAAAACACATAGATCTACGAACAGAAAATAAAACAAAACATCTACTCGTGTAATATGAATGACCAATTGCATAATAAGACTACCCAATACGGTTAATCCGAAATTAATACGTTATCCGAATGTCACTACACAATCATAGTAGCCTTGCGTTATATCGCTACCTGTTGTACTTCCACCTTTCTCTAATACAGCAATATTCGGACAATAGTGACTCGCTCAAAGTGAGTACGTGATAAAACGCATACTTTGTTTTTAGCCGGCTTGAATGTCACCGTCTAGAACATAGGTTACAAATTGGCATTTTTCGTGACCATGACATTTATCACAACATTCCATTTCAGTACAACTGCTAACATCCACCGATCTGGCTTTTAAACCATCAGAAAAATACAGAAACTAAAATAAATGTTACACTACATACCACCAGAAAGAAATGTATCGCATTAGCTAGGCCTTAGCACAATCCCTCAACACGTGGGTTTTTGTGTTTATTCTGACACCGTCAGGGGTCACGTGCTAATAACTCAAGGTCAATTTAGTTAGCTCTAAAACCCGTGCTGCAAGAATAACCGGAATAAGAAAACAAGTATTTTTTATTGCAGACGACCCAAACGGGACTTGAAAAAAAGTCTAAAGTTAACATGAATTAATATAATCTTTTAGCAGGAGCGGTTTCAGGATTTGGTGTTGGGGGCGTACATTTCTGTTGAAATGTCTTTCTTTTTCTAACGAAAAATGAGAGAGCGAAGCGAGCGCATCCTCATACATCATATCTACCTGTATCTATCTGTACCTATCTGTATCTATCTGTACCTATCTGTATCTATCTTATCTATCTTATATCTATCTATATCTATCTTATCTATCTTATCTATCTTATCTATCTTATCTATCTTATCTATCTTATCTATCTATATCTATCTTCTCTATCTATATCTATCTTCTCTATCTATATCTATCTTCTCTATCTATATCTATCTATATATATCTTCTCTATCTATATCTATCTATATATATCTTCTCTATCTATATCTATCTTCTCTATCTATATCTATCTATATATATATATATCTATATCTATCTATATCTATCTATATCTATCTTCTCTATCTATATCAATCTTATCTATCATATCTATATCTATCTATATCTATCTTATCTATCTTATCTATATCTATCTTATCTATCCTATCTATATCTATCTATCCTATCTATATCTATCTATCTATCTATCTATCCTATCCTATCCTATCCTATCCTATCCTATCCTATCCTATCCTATCCTATCCTATCCTATCCTATCCTATCCTATCCTATCCTATCCTATCCTATCCTATCCTATCCTATCCTATCCTATCCTATCCTATCCTATCCGATCCGATCCGATCCGATCCGATCCGATCCGATCCGATCCGATCCGATCCGATCCGATCCGATCCGATCCGATCCGATCCGATCCGATCCGATCCGATCCGATCCGATCCGATCCGATCCGATCCGATCCGATCCGATCCGATCCGATCCGATCCGATCCGATCCGATCCGATCCGATCCGATCCGATCCGATCCGATCCGATCCGATCCTATCCGATCCGATCCGATCCGATCCGATCCGATCCGATCCTATCTATCTATCTATCTATCTATATATCTATATCTATCTATCTATATCTATCTTATCTATCTTATCTATCTTATCTATCTTATCTTGTATATCTTATCTTATAAAACAAAATTAAAAGCTTCAGCAATTTCCGAAAAATAAGGGTTACAGTTTGAGTACTGCTTTACTAAATCGGGAAATGAAAATCGTTTTTTGCTATTATTTTTACAACTTGTGATGTTTTGTGCAAAGTTTTTACCTATATATTCAGTTTTTTATCTAATTGAACTGGAAACAGAAAAGAAACCATCCTTTAAAATCAATATCGTCTCTTAAAACACGATTTTATCAAACTACAAAGCACCTATATTTTAGGAACAACACTACACTAGGACACCTCCGTTATTTTGGAAACACTTAGTCACTTATAATGTATTCACCAACTACTCATACATGCTTTTTCTAAGTATACAATAGCTGTTTGTTTCAGTATAAGATGGTTAGTTGTATTCTTACCGGATGGCAGAGGGGGTTAAGCTCACATTTAGTCACAATTGGCTTTTCAGGTCGGGGATTACCCGAAGGTCAACAGTTATCACTTTAAATTTGACACTGTTTGTGTCTAATATGAACAAATGCACTGCATCCATCGGGGATTTCCCATCAGGTTTTTTGGATAATCTGATCAAGGAAAAAATGACTAAGGAATTTGTTTGCTCCACAGAGACTATAGATCTAGCCTCTGGCTTCCAGGCAGCACCACATAGCAGACCAGGCGAACAAATACTTAGAAAAGAGTGTTTTCCGATCTAGGAGACGGGTTGCACAGATATGCCCTATAAATATAGTACTCGTCTTTTATTTGTTATTTATATTTCAATTCAACATAATTATTCACAAGTTGGCGCGCTATGCCATGCGACGACGTCGCGGTAACGCGCGATGACGTCGCGTTAAATGATGTGACGTCATTTCCGACGTTGCCGTTTTGTTTTTTTACGTTGGATTAAATGTGTATTTTTCAATAATGTTCATTGTTTTAATCAGGCTTGTAGGCCGAAACGTTATTAAAAGAGTGGAACTGTATTTATATTTCATATTGGAAAAAATAAATTAAACAAGATTGGTTCTCAAATCTTGAACAACAACTTGCCTCTACCGGAAGTGGGACGTGAAATTCAGTCTACCAAATCATTATTCTGCATCCGGTCTGTCGAAAAAAATAGGCCATAGCCAATGCAACTACAACAACAACAATCACGTGTGTTTCGCATGTAATCGTTAATGGGGATTTTCCTAATCCCCTAATAATGTAAAATATTCATTGAGATGGCATGCATAAGTCCCATTATCATTCCGGTTGTTTCCCTTGTCGAACCAAAATTTAGAAGCTGAAGATCTTCGAGCAGTTCCGAAGTGTTGATGGTCTGCAAATGCAAACATACTGAATCAATTGACGTAAAGCTGACACTTCGATGACACTCAGCAGGTTCCAACAGCCCGGCGAAAATCTGACCATTTGAATTTCGCTAATAATTATCGTCAGGATATCATTCCCGTTGTCATTCAGTGAGAAGTGGAGCAGTCCGTAATAGACCTGCGGATAACAATCGACATGGTGCTTTTAGTATCGGGGCTTAAACCCTGTTGAAAATGTAAGGTCTGGACTTGGCATTTGACTGAGAAACCAAAGGACTTAGGTAGTGATAATGAAATTTAGAGCGCACTGGAATAAAAGTGCTCAGTTATACCTGAGGCAGTCATTGGACAGTATATTTTATCCATGAGAACAAAGTGTCTGACAGTTTTATCTGCAGAAGGCAGACATATGCTTTATTGACGACTTCGTGACTTTTTGAGTCCAGGGTCAAGTTATTTACAATACTTACAAGCAATGTAATCCAGTTTTGTAGGACAACTGTAGTTGTAGTTATCAATACTTTACGCCATTATTCGGTAATACGCTGTTCGTTCAATACCACATTAATGTGCCAAATCGTGCAGAAATTGCAATCGTGGATATTTAGAAAAGTTGCTTAATGTTCTTTGCTTTTCAGAGCCAATGCACTGAAGCCGTGCTGTCTAACCGAGTATGACTCTTTGACTATACTGCTTTCCAAGAAGCTGCACCCAAACGCTAAGGCACACCCCTGTTGAAAGGGAGATGTATTCAAAGCATGACATGTATTGGTTAAAGGTCCACGTCGTGTTTTGCAGTATAGACCACAAAGTCGCGTAAAGGACGCCGTGTACATACTTCGGACTCTGGTGTGACGGGTCACTGAAATTTTTATTTATTTAAGAAAAACAAATTCTCAATGCATCCTCCAAACGTCTGACACGATGACGGTGTCTTAAATTCCAACAGAAACCATTCATTGCGACCGACATTTGCAAAAGAAATAACACGTGCTTTGTTTAATGCATCTCGCTGTAGCAAGGAGTCGTACGAGGAGCGGTATTTGAAGGGAGGGGAGCTATATGCTAGGTCAACATACATTGTACATCGCATGATGTAGCTTCAAACGCAGCTACAAAATCGATGCGTGAAATGTAATGCACCAGTCAATTGAAACCACGGAACGCAACCCCGGGAAAATATGGAGATTTTTACTATTGTTTTTTTCCAAATTCCTGGAAAATTCTTGCCCCAGGGCCATACTGTTGGTCAACCCACCGCAAAGTGTCACTCCCCTTAATTTTAAACCAGTGAAATCCTACATTAAATATAGGTATGTGTAATTCTACTTGATCTTTGGGTGTATGCAAACATCGCAGATGAATTACTGTTGGTCAAACTATGAAGATCGCCCGTCTGTACTCTTGCAATAAACTCTGTAAAAGCTTGGCTATATTTTCCCGCTATTTCTCCCATCCTTCCTCCTCGGTTTTCAAGTCATTTGACTGGTGCATAGCATTAAAGCACGTGCGAAATCATGGCGTAACCAAGTTCCGGCCTAACTTATATCAGATTCTGACAAATGAAAGATCTAGACCATTTGGACGAATTATATTCAGAGAGACAAATTTTGACATAATATAGGTGCCCTTATACAAACAATATAGGTGACTTACCATAAGTTAATTATTGCAAGATATTTTCATGTTAGAAGCTTATTTCCGCTTTTTTTATTATCCCAATATAAAAGTATTATTGTAGTATAAATTGAACATCAGAACAATACCAAAAATAATAGGATTCGTTGTTCAAATACTTTTTCAATACACATGTCAACTTTTTTTACTGTGACACGAAACAGAAGATTCGTTTTTTCATACTTCGGATACAAACTTCGACTTAATTTTGAGCGGATTACATTTTTACATCTTCGAGTGGTTCCGTAAAACCATTCCAATTTTGAACTAAAGCCAAATCTATGAGTTAATGGATATAAATAAACTTCACTACACCGTCCATTTATGCTATTTATCCAAGATCAATAGGAAAAGTTAGGTGCTTGTACGAGCAAGTGAGTTGAAAACGCGACTTTTGGTTTGATCATACACCGTGATATGTTCTACTCAAAATTTGATAAGGGCCGAGAAAGTTTCCATTTGAATATTTTGCAAATTGAATGAGTTTGACAGGCAGAATTTTCAAAAACATAATGCTACATCTGCAACATTGTAAACCAATAAAGATTACTTCAAAATTTAATGTCTAGGTGCTGATAAGCCCAACCCCTATTAAAATGTTTGTGCTGCATTCAAGCCTCTGTAGTAACGGAATGCGGTCATTTTCTTGGCATTTTGGGTCTTACCTGTAATGGTAATAAAAACGGGATAAAAATTTCAATGTTAATTTAGCCACTTTGGTCCCCGGCAATAGGGCTTATCAGTTACCTGGAAAACGACGTCATTTTGGCAATGCGTATCAAATGCAAGACATCAAGCTTCGAACTTTAGAAGCAGATAAGATGGTATTTTAATAATATTGTTGAGTAGTATATATAAGAAGCGACATAGGCCAATTCTTGTATTTCTAAATTTTAACGTATAGAACTCAATGGTTGGTATAGCCATGCTGATAATTAATATGTTTGTCCCATAAATTAAAAAAGCCTTTTTATAAGCTTATTTCGTAATGTAACTCATGTATTTTTCTTATGCAACCTTTTCCAATATGTAACTTATAAATGTAGCGTATAATTTATTTTGATTTTAAAAGATAGACTGATATTGGTGATAAGCAGGGTTTCAAATTACCGTGCTCATAAACAAATCATGAAACATATCGTAAATAATGTTGTAATTATTAATAAAAGACATTATATTACTAGAAATGATATGCTCTGTGATTTTATAACAGATGCGTGTTATTAATATTGGTCTATAATTTATAGTTTTATACTCCACTTATATATACCGCTTCTTAGAAACGGGACAAAAATGTGCATATTTCCAGCTGACGAATGGGTTTTCAAGTTCAAACGCAATTCAATTAAATTCAATTCAGTTATTTATTCAAGACTCGTTCACATTTCATATCTAAAATACAATTATACAACGAAATTATAATATGAACAAATGCACTGCATCCATCGGGGATTTTTTGGATAATATGATCAAGGAAAAATGACTAAGGAATTTGTTTGCTCCACAGAGACTATAGATCTAGCCTCTGGCTGTCAGGCAGCACCACATAGCAGACCAGGCGAACAAATACTTAGAAAAGAGTGTTTTCCGATCTAGGAGACGGGTTGCACAGATATGCCCTATAAATATAGTACTCGTCTTTTATTTGTTATTTATATTTCAATTCAACATAATTATTCACAAGTTAGCGCGCTATGCCATGCGACGACGTCGCGGTAACGCGCGATGACGTCGCGTTAAATGATGTGACGTCATTTCCGACGTTGCCGTTTTGTTTTTTTACGTTGGATTAAATGTGTATTTTTCAATAATGTTCATGGTTTTAATCAGGCTTGTATGCCGAAACGTTATTAAAAGATTGGAACTGTATTTATATTTCATATTGGAATTTTTTTTAAACAAGATTGGTTCTCAAACCTTGAACAACAACTTGCCTCTACCGGAAGTGGGACGTGAAATTCAGTCTACCAAATCATTATTCTGCATCCGGTCTGTCGAAAAAAAATAGGCCATAGCCAATGCAACTACAACAATCACGTGTTTTTCGCATGTAATCGTTAATGGGGATAAATCCCCTATAAATGCAATAATACAAGAATGTGACCAATCATGTTTGATTTATTAGAGTCTGTTAGTAGTAACATTACAATACATCTAAAATATTATTCAAAGCACTGAGAGTATTGATTGGAGGCGATCTGGTTGAGCTTAAACCGACTTTACACGTTTAATGTTCGTTTTCTTACTGCCGATCTTGTCTTGAATGTCAAAATAGGCATATGTGACTATATAGGCATGTTGGGTATCTAAATAATTGTTTAAAGGTGCATATTAATTTATATGTAATACGTGTATTGAATGCGTATATCAAAAATGGCTTTAAAATAATACTACGCGCCTATTTATCAGATTCTACAGTACCGTCTTGTAATCACCTCCCTCACAGCGTGAGACAGTCTATAGAAAGCGGCTAGATAGTACAGCGACACCATATGATTGCATAACAGTACTTTGCAGACCGTATACGATTCATTGATAAAACCATCACTTGACCGTAGTCTGAAGTTTCTAAAAATAGCTTTACAGCCGGGACATTTGATGAACACGTCATTTTCGTATTATGAAACAAGTTCGGTATCGGCCGTTGTAGTGATTATTTTGCAAAAATATCGATTTAACGAACAGTTTCACAATAATTTTTGATCTTAGAATAAACAAATGTTGCTGATTGGCTTAAATCAGTTAAACAATTTGGAGAAACATATGTAGCAGTATTTGGGAATGTTGACAGTTTCTGGAACTACTTGAATGCGGATTCACATAGCAGCCTAAAGGCGGTTAATTTTGTATTAAGAAATGGGCAATCGTAGTAATGAGAGGCTTAAACGCCTCCCAAAAATCCTCTATGATAAAATCAAATAAGTCTTCATAGATGTAGTTTATAGACAGACTAACCAAAACCTTAAGACCTTTGTTGTGAGAAAGTTTACATAGAAATATTGTTGGCTGCTAGAAAGGCCATAACCTCTTTTCAACCGTCACTCAAGGAAATGTCAGATTTTATTTTTTCAATAGCTTTCTAAAAGATTTTAGGATTAACATATTTATAAGTGTCACAATGAAATGGAATTGGCAGATATATTTACTTGGGATCTAAAAAGGTAGTATGGTAATTTCAAAAGGAAGTATGTGCTGTGTCTTTAGAAACTTAGACATTTTCATAACTTTCGTTTAGAACTCTGTTTCTGCTACTGACACATCAGAGAATTCAAACCAAGTGGTAATTTTTCAGACTGGCTATAATAAATATATGTAGTTTTCTCCGCTAAATAGAACCTTGTGCCTCGTGTAAATAATGCCACGATATATTACAGAGATACGTATTGTGTACATGTATCGGACTCTTCATAACCGTATAATTATGTACAAACAATTTAATGATCTCAGAGGTAAAGTTCGTTCGTGGTCCTTGAGCAATGTTACACTAAGCGTCAAAATGGCTCAAATGCTCCGAAACAGATGAAGGTAACAATATAAGATTATTGATAAATCATTTGCCTCTAGATAGTGTGCTTATTATTTCCTACAAATTTGTAATTTGGAAAACCACAAACGTTAGTAATAATTTCGAAGAGGACATATATTCATGATATTGAGAAAAAATGCATGTTCAGCATGTTTCATGTTGGGAACGGTTTCACTTCAGGCCACATTCGCGACATAAATTCAAATTATTAACGTGTTTTATTATGTCTCTTATATAACGCTTAATTAGTGCGAGTGGTTTTTTATCCAAACTTACCTGCCATCAATCATTTATTGCACATGTACTGATTCAACTTCATAATACCTTTTTGTATCTTGCCTTGATGCTTTTGATCAATTGTACCCGGATCCACATTTGATCAGTGACTTGCATTATCATTATGTAAAGTACACAGTAAATTATCCCATGCAGACATGTTTAATCTTCCATTATTTTGAAAAAAATAACAAAATTGTGGTTTTAATGTGGTACAATGTCATATCATGGTATTTTATACCAAACTTGGTCCATAAAATTCGACAATTTATGTGCCAATGAACAAAAAATCGTGCTGATGGCGACAGAAAGTCTATTCCTTTTTAAACATAGCACCATTCTCTAATTGTAATTGTCATGCACATTGTCTACACTAGCGAGTAACCGTGACTGACTTTGATGATGTCAACGAATTCACACACCATCAGATATGCTTTTAGAACAGTAAAGATTACGGTTAGTGCAGAAAAATATACTGAAGATGATCAAATGAAAACTGTTTGAATAAGAGTACAGAAAAATCACTAGACCCAAGGGTGTTCACTTTTACGCCCCGTTTTCAGTAGAAACTTTTTAAAGGGAATTAACTTTAAACAACTAGTAGTATACTGTAGGTAAAGATTTAAGATTAACCTCCCTTGACAAATGTTGAGATAATAAATCATTAATTAAGTTGAGCAAATATAGTTCGCCGGAGTTAACACTAGCCGTTGTTTACAAATAAAAATGAAATACATTTTCGATATTCATTGTTTAAGAAATAAAAATCTGTTCACGTATTTTGAGAACAGAGTTTTTATTTCGATTCTAAATACGATAATATTCCGCACTATTTAACTGCGCGCATTCCATTTTCACCCATTTGACATTTAACATAATTCCACGCTGAAATTGAGTGGCTCCTTAGCTGGCACAATTACCTCCCTCGTTAATGAAAACGACCTTCGTAATTTTCTGAAGGAAATAACACATTTTAAACATTGAAACAATTTTAATAACACGAGTATAGTGTATCTATTTCATGAAATGAAAAATATAAATGAATTGGTTATCAGAAGTTTTTATGAATCTTAATTTCGAGAGTATATTGGAGTTTCTAAAAATAGATGCGTCATAGCTGTATTACTGGATACTCGTGCAACTCGTGGTCCGTTGAAGTTTTTACTATAAAGTTTACGTTCATTCATTCATAAATATGTCACGTGATACGGGGCGTAAATAGTAACAGCCAATTTGATAACATGTTTTATTGCGGTAATAATACATGGCCTTGTCTACTCTATGTTTATATGGATTAATCCGCAGATCGTGTTAGAATGTTCAATCTTGTGCATATACACTTTTAATGATATACTCTTTTAATAGTCCATGTCCCAGGTCTTGAAAATTGAAGGTTCATTACCAAAGAGGTGAACAGATCCAACAATGATTTTCGGTTAACTTGATATCTCAGCAGTCTGAAAACGGTTGATGGACTTGCGGGTCACTTTACCAAATGACCTTTTGGCGGCCATCTTTAAAGATGGCCGCCATTATTTTAAGCAATCATAAGCTATGGGAAAACTTGAATTATTCCTCACTCAAATGGGCTATCGTCTTGTACTATGTCTTAAAATGTTCGTATTGCATTCCCACATCTGTTGCTATATACATATCAATATTATGATAAAGATTTTAGTTTGAAATTATTGATATTATAAGAAAATTTTGATATTTTTCACTTTTGTCATTATTTCTTCTCTTGCAATTCTGATTGGGATATTTAGCCATTTCTTCAGAAGGTAATTCTAGGCATCCATAATATACATTACAGTGATAGATGTTCACTTCGAAGTCCAAAATTGGTCAAGAGTATATGACATCCGATATCTAATTAAATGGATATTTTTAAGACACATGGATATATCTTTTCAAATAATCTCAGGGACAAGCATTAGTTTTGATTTTATTATTTCAAAGTTGCTTTGTTTGTTCATATGCTCATATTTTTACGGATGTGTAGGTATCAGCAAATCGAGTCCTACGCCTTATAGGCTGTGTGTATGATACCGGATCCCACCTAGGAGGCTAGGGCAGGCTATTAGTACAGGGTCATACACGCCATGGGCATAGTGATGCAGTATAACTTAATCTATCATTCTTTCTTTCCCAAATAGTGAATAATTAGCGAATTGCATTCTTATTCAACAGGAATGCATGACAAATTTTAGGGATGTCGTTTGAAAAGTTCGTTTTGGTTTTAGAGCGGTTATAATGAAATACTTTTATTGTCTCAAGCGAAGGGTTCTGTATCTGTATCTATATAATTGTCATCACTGACAGTCATGTTTAAGTTAAAAGATTACAAACTTCTGCATTAATTATAACGATACCTGTGGGGAGCGGTGGCCTAGATGTAGGAGGGTGCGCGCTTCGGGGTTGAGATGTCTCCGGTTCAATCCCCATCTGGACCACTGCTTAATTTTTCTGAGCAAGAATAATCATTACCTGCCCAACTTACCCGACTTGTAAATGGATACCTGAGGGAATCAAAAGCCTGTCAGCAGTCAACAGCGCCGAGCGAGTGTAACAGCTGACGTGAGACTCAATCAGTAAATGTACAGTCGGTTGAACGGCGAATGTCTGAAAATTGCCTTTAGCTGTTTATATTAAGAGTCATACCGCTTGATTGCAGATTCGAGCTATAGGGTAAGGAGTTGATGTTACACTGGTTTTGTAGGTACTCATCACAGGCGTTAGTTGTATCCCTTGACAGTAGGAAAGCAGTAGGACGAGGAGTTGCTATGTCTAATGGTATTAGGTAACTGTTACCAGTGGTAGTCGCACCCAATGGTTGTAGGGAACCAATTGTGCTAGGAATTACTTATTTACATGTACATCATGGAGACAGGAATATCACCAAACCGTTTAGTAAGACGCATCATAGGATCTTGCAGGAATATCTTCGCCTGCTGAATATGGATAGCCCATGACATCAGGACAGACACAGTGAAGTGGGGAATTCCATTAGGAGATGAAGTTGTTCCTGTCAGTGGTCGTTATCCCTTATCAGAACATGAAATAGCTGATCTAGAAAGCATAATGTACCACATAGGAACCAAAGTGGATGTACTATGTGGGACTTTACTCTCACAGAGAGAGAAAATGATGTACGGGCAGTAGAATATACCTCATTTGGTCAGGAATAGACAGAAGCATTGGATGTTGCCATCTTCTCTTTTGTATAGTATGTACCTCATGTGGCCAGGAATCTGTCTGTAACTATATACCTCATAAAAATATGGTTATGTTCTAGTACCTCAATATGATCAGGAATAAATGTGTCCATCGGTAGAATGTCCCTCATATAGACCTAAATGGATGTTCCTATCATTGCTAATGTCATTGGACATGTTCTATTACACATATGACCAGGAATGATTACATTCAGCAGTATGTACCACATATGGTCAGGAATGGCTGTACTCATTCTACCCCTCTGCATGATGTACCACATATGGTCGGGAATGCCCGTGCCCAACTGCATGGTTACGAACGGCTGTATGTATGTATCAAGTATGGTCAGTAACGGCTGTATCCATATGTATCTGGTAGTTATGGAATAGTTGTATACCCAACTGTACTATGGACTCCATATGATCAGGAATTGATATACCTATAACTAATATGTGCCCACATGACCAGGAATGTATGTACCCATATGTAGTCTGTACCACACATGGATGGGAAGGGCTGTCCCCATCTGTACTGTGGACGCCATATGGTCAGTAATTAATGTACCCATATGTAGTATGTACCACATATGGTAAAGCATGGCTGTCCACATCTACTACGGACTTCATATGGTCAGGAACAACAGTACCTATCAGTAGAATGTACCATATATGGTCAGGCATGGATGTTTCTTCGTGTAGAATGTTTTCGTACTCATATAGTTAGTATGTGTACTAAGTATCATATGTGGTCAAGAATATATGTATTCATGTGTAGTATGTACCCAATACGGTCAGGAACAAATGAATATATCTGTAATATGTACCTTGTATGGTTACAAATTACTGTACCCATCTGTCGTACCGGTATGCATTAATAACCCATATAGTCAGGAATGGCGTGCGTGTCCATCCGTAATATGTACAAAACATACTAATATTCCATAGGGTCAGGAATAAGTGTGCTCATCTGTAGGATGTACATCACGGAGCAATACCGTATGACGCAACCGAATCAAGAAAAATATACCCATATGTAATTATGGATGCACATATTTAAAGGTAGTGCCTACAGGCATGGGAGAGATAGCGGTGATGCTGAAAACATTCATAACTCGCAGGATAAATATTCCCGTGGTTGACACCTTGCAGTTGTATTTGTAGTTGTGATTGTTTAAACCTTTCAGTCATGGATTACTTCTAAAAATTTCCTATGGGGTCCTGTGTTTTGCTGAAAAGACAGCAAGTAGAAGAGACAGTGGTGTGATAAAAGGAATCTGGATGGAATACCCTAGCTCTTTCCGAACAGATATTTTGGTTCTTTAACGTGCCCATTGTATAGCACCGATACTCGTGAGACTATCACATGGTAATTACTAACAAGTTCATCTGTAGTTGGGTGGGAAACACTGAACACTGGTCCACAAAAATTTCGAACCAGGAACCTCCGGATTTGTAGACAAGAGCATTAACCTTCAGCCATCGTATCACCAATTACAACCTTAGTTGTGGAAGGGTTGTGGAGGCTTTAAGTGTGTGTCTACATGTTTACAAATGCTATCCAGAACGGTTATTTAAAAGTTGCTAAGGTCCATCTGAGCCAGAAAATTTGTAAGCTATACACTAGACAAAGATCAACTGATTCAATATATAATTTTGTTTATTTTGTATCCCCTCTTTCCCTTATTGTGTCCCTTCGAGTACGTTCCTGTTTTCACATTTTCATTTCTTAGTGAATGCGCGAAACGAAAGAATTTAACAGTTGGAGGTATGAATCCTAACATGCTTCACTATTATTAAAAAAGAATATGAAAACAACGTTAAAATAATATACTTTTACTGTAATATTCGGAACTTTATAAACAAACAAAAATATACATAAACTCATATCAAATTATTTTCCAATCATTTGGAGTCATGTTTATGTATATTTTCCTTTTTGCTGAATAGTTATTCAAGTTTTCCTGTCAATAACGATTTTTTTGAAAATAATGTCTTATGAACTCATACAGCTGGCCGGATCCGAGCCGCCAAACCATCCAGCTAGGGGTCAGGTACCACACTAACACCCTTAGGACACAGTACTGGACACCTACGCATGTATATACGCATGTATCAACAGTAGCCATGTAATAATAAAACCAAATTGTTTTTTTCCTGAGATTGTTCGAAACGGTCTATTCTTATGCCCTAAAATATCTTTTTTATTTAGGCATCAGTTGTCATATATTCTTGACCAATTTTGGACTTCGAAGTGAAAATCTATCTATGTAATGTATATTATGGATGCCTAGAATTACCCTCTGAATATAACAAAACAAAAAATTGCTAACTACAAATCCCAATCAGAATTGCAAGAGAAAAAATAATTACAAAAAGTGAAAAATATCAATATTTTCTTAGAATATCAATAATGTCGAACTAATAACTTTATTATAATATTGATATATAGAGGATATTTGTTTGTTTTGATTGAATATGGTTTATATCTCATCGTGCAGTGATAAAATTAAATATTTTCAAGAGCGCGTAGCGCGAGTGAAAATATTAAAATTTTATCACTACAAGATTAGATATTAACCATATTCAATCAAAACAAACAAATATTCTATTTATTTAATGCTTTTATGGTGTCAAAACTGGTACTATTTATGCCAAATTACCACTGTGGTTAGGCTACGTATGAATATGTTATTCCATTCATATTTTTCACTTCAAAATCCGCCATCTTGGATTATGGTGAATAGGTGAAAATGCCTTTTTTGAGAATTTTGCATTTGATCATACACTCACTTGTAGGAAATGGTCTAACTAAGAATAAAAACCCCCACATGACATGTTTCCGTTCAGTAATAAAAAAGTTACATACATTTTAGTGTTGAGATTTTGGTAAATTAAAGTAGTCCCTGTGAGGGGGCGGAGCTTATATCAGTCACATTGTAGGTGATAACCAGTGACTGATATAGGTTTTATTTCACTGATAGAACTTCATATCTCATCAGTTAGCATTAAATAAATATATATATCAACAGATGTGGGGATGCAATACGAACCTTTTAAGACATATTACAAGACGATAGTCCATTTGAGTGAGGAATAATTCAAGTTTTCCCAAAGCTTATGATTGCCACGCATGTTAATTAACGAGCGTGTGATTGCTTAAAATAAAAGATGGCCGCTAAAAGGTCATTTGGCAAAGTGACCTGCAAGTCCATCAACCGTTTTCAGACTGCTGCGATATCAAGCTAACCGAAAATCATTGTTGGATCTGTTCACCATTTTGGTAATGAAATTCGGTCTGTCACATGGACTATAAATCTACACTGATAACTGGCGGCCATTCGACCGCGCAGTGTTTATAATGTGCTTTGTTTGTTTATTGATAAGGCTATGTAAGTTATCCCCGGCGAACTTTTTTATACATGTGCCTATAAAAGCACTACTACTGGGATGATAAAAATATTCAGGCGCATAGCGGGAGGTGTTTCTAAAAAAAACAATCTGATAAACTTTCACAAAGATCCAGTGAAGAATGAAGCCTTTGTTTTGAGTAACAAGAGCACCGCCTACGAGTGCTGGACATTCGACTTTTTCGTACTTGATAGTAACATGTCATCTGTGAGTCAAAATTCTAAGAGTAACAAGGGCAGATAACTCATAAATATAGGTCACATAGTTACCAGCCTTGTCTGTATGAACCCCCTTAATTGTGATAGTGAATAACTATGTTGAGTTTTAAGTGGATACCTCTTTGAGTAATTGACATTTTTGTGTCAAGATTCAAAGTCAGAAAAGGGGAATAGCTCTTATAAATTTGTTCTTGTCAGTAGATATAGGTCATCACATTCCACAAGTGTACTGACTTTGAAAGCTGTAATAGTGTTTGAGAAATTCAGTTTATGTGTAAATTTGCCTCTATTTCTATGTACTAAGTCCAAACAAGGGCAGATAACTCCTTAAATATTTGTCACAGAGTCATAAACCTTGTTAGTATGGACTCCACATGTGATGGTGAATAACTATGTTAAAATTCAAGTTGATACCTTTGATAGTCTTTGAGTAATTGACAAAGAAAATGACTCTGATAATAAACTTAAACAACACGCACGCAGACGCACACGATCCCGTCCCGGGGCGGGGGCGACAATAGTTCGACTTGTTCCTTCGAAAAGTCGAGCTAAATGGTTTTCTTTGACAGTGGCCAAGTTTTTGAAACCAGATATGCCTATAACGATTTGACACAGTGGCCAGATAACCCAATATCAAACTTGACCTATATTAATTAGAGATGGCCATAGTGACTACATTCCATAAAGATTAGGCCATCTCGTTAAAGTTAGCATTCATGACGAGTATATCATAATCCCACCATGCAGAAAAGCGCTGGACAAACTTCACTTCGACCACTGACCTCCGACTGTGACATTGACCTCTTGAGATAAAAACATGTGGTCTACATATGACACTCCTTCATATTGAGTCATGTCAAATATTAGCAAGACTGGTCAATGTCATATTTTAAAGTTATGTGCTGGATAGGCCTAAACTTCAGTTTGACCTCCAACTGTTATCTTGACCTTTGAGGTAGGCTGATAGGGTTTGTGCGAACACTCCTCATTGAAGTTAGCATTCATGTCAAATATAAGCAAGATTGGTCAATGCATATCGAAGTTATAGTCTGGACACACTTCAATTTGACTTTTGACCTCTGTTATCTTGATCTTTGAGAATAGTCATGAGGTTTGCACATGACACACCTCATTGAGGTTAACATGCATGCTCAATGTAAGCATGATTGATCAATGCATGTAAAATTTATAACCTGGATCACAGGCGGCCTAAGAAATTGTATCACAAAATACAGAGTTTTGAAATTCCTCATCATCCCGTCATTGCTATATATAATAGATATAGTAATGACGGGATGATGGGGAATTTCAAAACTCTGTATTTTGTGATGTAATTTCTTAGGCCTGTGCCTGGATAATCCTTTAACTTGACCTTCTACTGTGACCTTGCCCTTTGACATAGAACATGACACGCCTTCTCATTGAGGTTAATTCATGCCAAATACGTATAATAAGTAAACAAGATTGGCCAATGCATGACAAAGACATGGTCCAGACAAAATTGGATGCACGCACGCACATACACCAGAAGTGGTGACTACGTCTCGCAAGCGAGCTTGACAATAATCGGACGTAAATAAACTCCTGACCAAATGCACAACTAGGTACCAAGTATTCATCTCAAATTTCATTGAAATACGACAAATGGTTAAGGAGTAAAAATGCAGACAAACTTTTTGACACACGATTAGCACAATATGAATATGTCTCCCCTACTGTATGTTTGCCTACTGTATGTGGGAGACACACATGTTAAGAGGCAAAGTTATATAATACTTCTCTTATATCAAGACTACATTGTTGTACATAGGTGTAGTCGTTATTCTTCTTTACATTGTTATTTTAAGTTCCATACACAGCAGCTGCCGTTGTTTGTCTAGAAGTATGTATGTTGTAATTCAATATAAGGCCACATGAAAATACTATGTGTGGTCCAGGTAACATGTTAATATTGTTCGGGTTCACCGGTTGGTATATCCAAATTTCAGTGATGACCCTTTTTATGAGATGAACCATGACAATTATTGTCGTACAACCTAGAATTGTGTAATGAACACATTGAAAATATTGTTACAAGTCCCACAGGTAAACGGTGTTTCAGTCATATATGCAGTCTACCAAGTCACACATACTGACACATGGCGAGACAGAAGTCAACTGGAAATAACAATGCTGAGCACCAAGCAAGGGAGATATACCAGTACCATTTACAACGACTTGGTATGTGACAGCCTAGGATTGAACCAGAGACCTCTCACATGAAGCAGTCGCTTTACCACTAAGCTGTCAAGATCTCTCTCACAGTAAGCAGCCGCTTTACCACTAAGTTATCAAGATCTCTCTCACACGAAGCAGTCGCTCTACCACTAAGCTATCAAGATCTCTCTCACACGAAGCAGTCGCTTTACCACTAAGCTATCAAGATCTCTCTCACACGAAGCAGTCGCTTTACCACTAAGCTATCAAGATCTCTCTCACACGAAGCAGACGCTTTACCACTAAGCTATCAAGATCTCTCTCACACGAAGCGGTCGCTTTACCACTAAGCTATCAAGATCTCTCTCACACGAAGCAGTCCCTTTACCACTAAGCTAAGCTATCAAGATCTCTCTCACACCAAGCAGACGCTTTACCATTAAGCTATCAAGATCTCTCTCACACGAAGCAGTCGCTTTACCACTAAGCTATCAAGATCTCTCTCACACGAAACAGTCGCTTTACCACTAAGCTATCAAGATCTCCCTCACACGAAGCAGACGCTTTACCACTAAGCTATCAAGATCTCTCTCACACGAAGCAGTCGCTTTACCACTAAGCTATCAAGATCTCTCTCACACGAAGCAGTCGCTTTACCACTAAGCTATCAAGATCTCTCTCACACGAAGCAGCCGCTTTACCACTAAGCTATCAAGATCTCTTTCACACGAAGCAGTCGCTTTACCACTAAGCTATCAAGATCTCTCTCACACGAAGCAGCCGCTTTACCACTAAGCTATCAAGATCTCTCTCACACGAAGCAGCCGCTCTGCCACTAGGCTATCAAGATGGATGGTTAATTATTACAACATTTAACCACTTTTAGGAAGTATCAGTACAAGAAACTAATTATAGCCTCAAGAAACAAATAAGTAATAGCTTGAACAATCTAAGGATAGGTCAGGTGCCTTGAACCACATATATTTAAACTTAGCCTTACTTTATTCAATTACTTACCACAAATGTTGTTAATGTTCTCCAATAAACTTGCAATTGAAAACACCAGATACATTATCTTGAAAATTATTTTATTAGTTCCAAGTTCTCCATAACGAACAGTAACAAACGCATTCTCATATCAAAAACAAACTCAAAAGATAATTATTTTTTCAAATCGTATTAAAAGGACCTAGAGAGAATATCTTACAAAACTTGACATTATAATAAAACATTTCTACAAAACATTATACATGTGTAAATCAAAGCTGCACCAGCTAGATGGCTAAATCTGTGAGCAATGTGAATGTCACAGTGAGAAACCTTAAGGTAAAAGTCACCACTCAACACCAGCCACCTCTATTCCAGTTTTATTAAATGTGTCTCCCATCGATCAGGACAATATAACTGTTTCCAGTATGCAGATGGTTTACACGATATAACTAGTATCAGTATGTTGCAAGTCATTATAGAGTAGGAGCCTATACAGTAAAGGGCTACTAGCACATTCTAGAGTGGTTTGTACTGAGAGGTTGGAGTGTAGTAGGCTATCTGTCCTGTAAGGATCTGTAACTCATATATAGATAGTGGTACACAATTATACAGTCGGATACACAACTACAGGGTACTAGTAAATAAACTATACCAAAGATCATATAACTGATCCGATAATTCCATGACTATGCTAGGAATAACACCATCCACTAGATATAGAGTAGTGGAAATTTACATGTTTAGAAAAGTTAGCGATCTTGGAAATGCAGACATTTGGCATTTGAATATACTGCAAATGATTTAATGTCGACTTGGGTTTAATACGCTAGGGGAAATACAAATGTATTAACATATTTTTTATTCGCTAACTTTGCCTACACTTCCAATTCGCTAACTTTGCCTACACTTCCAATTCGCTAACTTTGCCTACACTTCCAATTCGCTAACAATTAATTACCATTTATACAAGAATAGAGGGATTGCCAGTGTATCATGCATACATAAAAATACATATACATGAAAAATGACATCACACAGTCATGATACAAACAAAGTTTAAAACATGTTTTGGAAGTATGGTATGGACATTGGACTGGATTTCTGCAACAAAATGAGGTAAACAAGCATATATATGAACATTCAGGCTACATGGTCAGATCGACAGCAGCGTGGCATTTATCACAAGCAATCATTTAGGTCATTACTCATCAACAAAATCAATCAATAAACAATTAAAACCCAATTATATAAGATTGTTAAAAAAGCATTAATAGTGAACCGTTTGCATGGCAAAATGGGGGTTCAAGACAATGGAAGCAAAAATTTGGAATTCTATCTATGAACATCTTACAGAAAAATCAGCTGTATGTTAAAGTATAAAGTAAACATCTGTTTTAAGGTCAATAAAGATAATATACAAAAGTATGATTCATTTAGGTATTCATCACAAATACATTAAAATTAAACATCTTTTACATTAATAAATAGCAAAGCACTTATAGCAGTTTAGATGTTACATGGCGCTTGATCAAATAATAAATTGATAGAAAACTCAAATATTTGATTTTATTCAGAAAAATATTGGTTAGGAACTAACACTAAGAATCTTAGACAATTGAATACAAGAAACAGTAGCACACCTACTTTTCAAAAAAATAAATTGAATTACTACAATCAATCAGTTATACATGTATATGATTATCTAAGCATTATCATAATTAGGTGATTTCATATTTACATGTACGTTCAACATCGATTTCATAGCCAATGTTTTATCTCGATAAAAACAGCAATTCCTGAGTTTAGGTCAGCATCTCGAATGCTGGGTCATTTGAATATAGTAGACCATTTCTAGGGACTCTTGATCAATCCTGCGTATTGCTACCAACACAATGTCTAACAGTAAACATGGAGAATGCACTAACACCAGGTTTTCAAACATGGGCCATAACTTTGCCTTACTCAGTTCCATCTACAATATGATCCTAATTTTACAAATCCACATGCCAATTCAACAGTGAACACAAAGTATAAGATGTAGTAAATGGACAGAACCATTGAAAAGTTGGAAGATGGAATAAAAATCTTTGGTATAACAATGATACCAAAAAATGTAGACATATATTATACTTTTATAAAATGTTGAAATGAACGAGCCAAACCCAAGCCAAATCATAATATGCACAACATGTTGAACAGTTTGAAATATACATTTGAATCCTGCTAACAAACCAATGCTACATGCATGCATGTATTGTTATACAGCAAAATGGTGTACCAGGGTTAAACATTGAACCAACATTCCACTGGTAAACAAGAATATCATTTTATCCTTAAAATACCTTTGGGTTTTTTTTCATTTAATTTTTCCAAATACAGATGGCACATAGAAATTTTGATTTGCAGTGAATAACGAAGACAGATGGTTTGCCTATCTCTGGTGACAATGGATACCGGTATATAAAGCACTTTTATGCATAAACTCAAATCATAAACACAATATCCTATGTCTGATGAGCTATCACATGAGCAAACAATCAAATACATTGACAATAGAAGTGTTTCTACTTTACTACTTTAACATGAGTATTCATTCCCTTAAAAACATAAGACACTCTTAGCTAGTTAATTAATTTTTATTAAACTAAATTGCTCCAGAAGGACACAGATGCCCCCGCTGTAGGTGTCCATCGGAAAAGTGTTGAAATTCAGAGGATCATAAGAACGATCCGACTTGACTAGTATCCTATCATACTGTCTAAGCATGACTCAAAATGAGTCCCTCCTTTCAAGGTTATTGATGCAAAACCAAAACTTTTCACACACAGACGCAGGCAAAGCAAGGGGTACCTTTATACGCTCCTTCATCAATCCTTGAACGGCAGAGGTATCATTAAAGTAAGATTGGATACAAACATGAATCAGCATGGATGGATATCAGGCATGGTACAAAACATCTAAAAAATATGAAAAGAAAGCCGCTACCAAAATTATGAAATAAATATATATTATAAAAAGATACTAGTGTGCCGTGTACAAATACTGCCATGATTTGGGACACACAATTTTTCCCTCTCAAATATTTAACACAAGAAAATAATGCCACTTATAATAATGTCTGGTAGTTTGAACTAACTAGTTTCATACATCCATCAACTGTGGTTAAGTTCCAACAGTAAGTTACTACATGTCATAGTAAGTTACTAGGCCCAACAGTAAGTTACTAGGTCCAACAGTAAGTCACTAGGTTCAACAGTAAGTCACTAGGTCCAACAGTAAGTTACTAGGTCCAACAGTAAGTTACTAGGCCCAACAGTAAGTTACTAGGTCCAACAGTAAGTCACTAGGTCCAACAGTAAGTCACTAGGTCCAACAGTAAGTTCCTAGGTCCAACAACTAGTAACTAGGTCCGACAACAAGTTGCTACGCCCAACAGTAAATTACTGGGTCCAATAGTAATTTACTAGTTTTAATATATAAAGTTACAAGTTCCATTAATAATCTCTAGTTTACTAGGCAATAAGAATTACAAAGTTTATCCTATACACAAGAATTTAAAGTAACCTAAGTGACGGATGAAAGGCATGCTGGGTAATCTAAATATCCATTTCAAACTGTGGATTTTCTTCCAACGGTTTATCCACTGAAAAATAATGATAAACATACATCAAATATGAAGTACATAAACAGCTGATCAATCAATAAATAAATAATACTGGAAGGTTTTTGACACAAAAACGTATGTTTCCAACAAAGGGCCATAACTCGGGCAATAATCATTCAACCTAAAATTCCTGACAACATGCACAATTTCACAAATAAGCTTGGTACCAAAGCTTGGTACCAAGTTCATTGAAATCTGACTAAAATTTAAGGAGAACGAGCTAGTACAAACATACATTTTACTATTAAAGGGCCACAAAATGTGAGCTAAAAAGATCATCAGCTGTAAATTCTGTTGCGCAGAAAACATAAGAGGCTTTTTCTTTTTGTTTTGTAAACAAGGTATTTCCATGACAATGAGGTAGATTTGTAAAGGTTTATAACTTCAGTAAGGGTACAACCTAACTGTAATTCTCAACCCTTTTGTCATAGGGTGAGAAAAATGTTCAGTCTGACCAGGGCTCAAACCCAGGACCATTAACTTACAGGATTAACGCTCTTCTGACTGAGCAATACAGCCACGTACACACTCCCTCAACCATACTGTGAGCAATACAGCCACGTACACACTCCCTCAACCATACTGTGAACAGGTTCAGACCTATGTATATAAGTAAACACATATTTCAACAGTAAAATTACCTTTAATAGAAACTATTGGTGCTTTAACACCATTTTCTTTCGGAACGTCAACATCACCGGGCGAGGTTACACCAGGAATATTTGCCATGTTTGCAGGGGGTGTCTTCGCTAATGGAGAGTTTCTGCATTGCATAAGAAACGACCTGTCATAAAATATCCTCGTACCTGCAATATACAGCACAAAATTGGTATGAAACACATGTATATAAAACTTTCACAAGTGTAGGAATAGTACTTTCAATTCCCAAGTTAATGACTATCAATTTTTCAAAATTTAAGGGCCACAACTCCACTGTAACTCTCAGTTATAAGTAACAGACGGACACAAAAAGAGGACAAAAACCCCTTTCCCTACATGACCTCACCCTACAATCAAGACAGCCAAACTGGGTGTTCTGCCTATCCGCCCGATTCGCTTTGAACAGTTCTGCTAGAAATTTTAAAATCCTTTGAACAATGTCAGAGTAATAGAGTGGTCCCCAAAGGGGGACAAAAACCGTTTCTCCTGAAGTTTGACAATGACCTTGAATTTAGATGATTAAACAGTGCCGCATTTCAAAATCATTCAAACAGTTAAAGAGATACAGACCAGACATAAACAGAAGATAAAACCTCTTCCCAATGACTGTGTGACCTTAACCTTTGATTAAGACTGCCAAACTTGGTGTTCTGTCCACCCAGGGTCCATTTGCTTAACAATTCAGCTGAGTTATTATATTGAAATCCTTTAAATAGCGAATCTGATACAAAACAGTCACGAAGGGGACAGAAACAAGTTTCCCCTGTTTGACATTGACCTTAAGTCAAAGCCGACCCCCCCCCCTGGGTGTTCTGCCAATCAGTCTGATTCACTCAACATTCTGGCATAAAACTTTTAACTTTTAGATAAAAAGAGCTGACACAGCAGGGGTGGACAAATAATTACAATCACTAGGTCATGCCACTATTTGCTTCGGGGGCATGAAATTTACGAACTACATAAATTATGTTTCTTAATTAAAGGATAGGTCGCATGGTGGTCAAACTGAAAGTGATATCAAATGCTTTAGATTACCAATCCAGTCTCCAGCAATCCCTGGTTTGAATCTTGGCTGGGGAACTGGAAATTTCAGAAACACTTTTCAACCAGAGGTAAACTAGTTAGTGACTGAGAGGTAGTCACATGTGTTTAGGTGTAGCACACTGTGTATGTTAAGGAACCAAGGAGCCTATTCAGAAAGAGCTGGAACAATTAAAGCACCCAGATTTGTTGTATAGTCTATAGATCTCTCAAATGTCACTTCTTTGAAGGCTCGAGGTAGGACATTGGGTAACCTGGCAGGGAAAAACCGAATGACCAGGCACTTACAACATTCTCACTGTCGGTCATTGTCAAAACATGAGTACTGCCTACGAGAGCTTGGCGCTTGACTTTCTCGTACTTGATAGTTACCTGGCTCATCTGTGACTCACAATTCTAAGAATAACAAGGGCAGATAACTCATCACTATAGGTCACCAGCCTTGTTATGTATGAACTCCCATAGTGATTGTGAAAAACTATGTAGAATTTCAAGAGGATACCTTTGATAGTCTTTGAGTAATTGACATTTTTGAGTAAAGATTCAAAGTCAGAAAAGGGGAATAACTCTCATAAATGGATAGATTTGTTTCCTCTTGTCAGTAGAAGTAGGCCATCACATTCCACAAGTGAATTGACTTTCAAGTTGAAAACTTTGATAGTGTTTGAGAAATTCAGTTCATGTGTAAAATGTGCCACTATTTCTATGTACTGAGTTCAAACAAGGGCAGATAACTCCACAAATATAGGTCACAGAGTTATCACCCTTGTCAGTATATATGGACTCCCCACTGGCACCAGAACACCAAACTGTGGTTTAAATTATGTCAAAATAAGTTTTAAACCAAATCAAACTCAAAAACGCAGATTTATTGACATGGCACGTTCGTAGTTTGTCTATATATGTGTAATATATAGACAAACTACGAGGGGGCAATGTCAATAAATCTGCGTTTTTCAGTGTTTGGCTTGATTTGGTTTAAAACTTATTTTGACATAATTTAAACCACAGTTTGGTGTTCTGGTGCCAGTGGTGAATAACTATGTTAGAGTTTCAAGTTGATACCTTTGATAGCCTTTGAGAAAATGACTCTGACAATAAACTTAACCAACACAGACGATCCCGTTACGACAATAATAAAAATTAGTTCAAGGGCAATAACTCTATTGCTCAAACAATTTCAAGGGCAATAACTTGATGCTCAAAATCTGGGAAAACTTTTTTATGAAGCTCAACTTTTCACTGATGATTTCAAACAAAGTCCTATAAAGATTTGCTAATTATATTTCGCACTTAGTCACAATTCACATTCAAGTTATCGAACCACAAGGTTAACGACTTTTGATAAACAACTTGAGTACATGTGCATCATTTTGTCAACAAAAGTCAGCCATCTTGAATAAGATTATTAAGCAAACAAAATAGCGCTTTATTTCGTAAATAACCCATGGCAACACTTGAAATGCAATGCAATTGAATGACAGACTTGTATCACGCGATCTTACAATGCAAACCTGATGATTAAACGACCTCAATCAACAAATTAACCCAGATTCTCACCTCCTGGTGTCGTAGAGAAAATGGACCCTCCTGGAGTCGTAGAATAATCCGACGGTATATTCGAAATATCAGCGATTCTACGATTGGGTATCTCCCGTCCTGTCAATGTCTGTGGAGAGGAGCCTTTGTCAGACATGATATGACGGAGAAATAGTGGAGGTACACGTTAACGAAAGAAGCTTTCACTGTTTATTTACATCAACCGTCAGCTGTTTTCCTTCTTTATTTACAACAAAAGTCACATGGCAAAGTTCGGACGTTTCCGTGTTTCTACGTCGGAACTCGGCGTACGATAAAATATCGAAAAGGAGGACATTTTCGCGGAAAGTAGTTGTGGCAATATTGAAAAATCGCCAATTTCGACCAAAGGGTTCGACACATAATCCTAGGCTACAATGATTGTAAATTGTGCTGTGCTGCGTAGCGTAGTGTAGTGTGCTTGTTTTGGTTATATTTAAATTGTATTGAACGAGGGCCACTTAAAAGGTCAAATACGACGGATTTTATTTTAGGCGTTTCATTAAG
This sequence comes from Spisula solida, assembly GCA_947247005.1. Classification (NCBI taxonomy): domain Eukaryota; kingdom Metazoa; phylum Mollusca; class Bivalvia; order Venerida; family Mactridae; genus Spisula; species Spisula solida. The sequence goes on along the minus strand of OX365944.1, from coordinate 66,496,773 downwards.
TATATGTTATTTATAAGAGAATAAAACAGTTTTTAAACTTAATGTATGCTTAAAAACGTAATAAACGGCATTTTCATACATCGATTGGCGTATATTGTGAAAAAACAACCCGGGTTACTTCTCTTGATTTGTGACGTCATCGATATTATATGATTATCACAGAGGCATTGAAACTGTTGTAAACTACGAGTACTCGTTTAAATCTTGAGCTATTTCGAATATATATTATGTCAAAATTTGTTTAATTACATAGTATACATGTGTTAGTATTATGTAATAGTATGTACGCATAAAGAATTCACCACGGGGTGTATGTACAGCTTCTACGGCGGTGTCATAAAGTCGACATTCCTTGTGTACACTATGCGCGTAACCGGGGTTCGTTACTGGTCAAAACAGGATTATAATCTAACATTCTGATCACCTGTACCGGGGACAGACTGAAATGGCCGGCCTTTCACGATTGATAATCTATATTTTTGTATCTGCCCCATTTGATGTTGAATTAAGACTTAACAGTTAATTGGTACAATATTAGGTTGGATACAAAAATGTGTGAATATTTAAACGCTATGCATGCATCAGAAATTATTTTATACCTTATTAAAGTTAATAGTCGTATACAATACGCGAGTCGTATAAATGGTGTTGTTACGAGCGAAACATTATAATAATTGTAGAATTATGACAAACCAAATATAAAGAGTACGATATTGCCCCAGATCTCGAGTGGGACCTGTACTAAACTGAAAGAAGAAGATGGTATAAAAAGTGTAAATGTTTCTAACTCGATGTAGATTCTATTATTTAGTTGTGCATTTATGTGTTTTATAATGCCTTATATAGTTAATAATATTATATTAACTGACTATTCGTGGAAGGTCGGTAAATATCTACAAAGATCATACACGAAGTGACTGCATTCTAGTATCAAGGCCTAGGTCACACTAAGGAATTCTTCATCGACGATGAGCAATTACACATAATTTCCCCGATGCTCCCGATGCTATTGCAGAACATATCCCCGAAGCTCCTAGTTGTCCTTGTCATCGGGAGTAAAACCCCGACGCAGTGGGATCGACGAATAACGTCGGGAACACATCGGGAGTTATCTCGATGCCTCCCGGTACCCCGATAAATATTAACGAATATTTGGGGACTAAATCCCAAGACTGCGAATTTGTCGCCGAATGTTCGCCTATCATTTAAATATCACTAAATTCTTGAAACTTCCGCGAAACATCCTCGTGAAATTAGTTTTTATCGCGGAAGCATCCCCGATCACTGCTGCTGGGATGCCTCCCCGAGATATCCCCACGGCAGTTGGACCGACGCACAAACTCGGGAAAACATCTGGATTCCCGATACATCCACTTCGTCACGATTCCTCTCGATTTGAAAATTTTTCATGACTTCCCCGAAGCTACCCATCGGCCACGAGGAACCTGTTCCCGATGCCTCCCGAAGCTCATTAATTTACATAGCCGAGGCATAGAATGTTCAGTGGGACCTAGGTCAAGGATAAATGCTCTGAAATTGATATCCCGAGAATAACGATAAACATCGCATTTTTAATTAATTGAGACTTGTAGCTCAATATAAGGTTGTAATCGAAATGCGACCTTACCAGGGCCGATCATTGGATTGGGTTGGATTTACGTTGTCCTTTATTTATCGGCAACTTGATCGTTTAAAATCATCCTATGTATTGAAATTATGCTGAAAACAAATACACCAAGTGTTTTATACGATACATATCTTTGGAAATTCGTTGTTATAGTTAACATTTTAATTTTCGTCGTATTTGAATTAGTGGGCGATAAATCTGACAATATAATAAGTGTTCACTTTCTTAAAGACACATCTGTGACTTTTTGTTTGTCAGTGATGCTCATTATTTGGTTTAGTTTGTATCTTTCAATAAACTGATATAAATTCTAGGAGACATGCAAAAGACATCCCAAATTTGAACTATACTGAGTATCCATTGAATAATAGTGGAGAAATCATGAAAAATATAGGTGTTGCGTTGGGTTGTGTTAGTAAGTGTAGATGATGTAGCACAGCAGGCTAAGGATGCAGCTGAAAGGGGGAGACAAACTGTACAAACTTACCAGAATAATCAGTGGCAAATTCAGTGGATACAAAAACATCCCGGTCGGGGATAAAGATGGCAAAATACTTACAACGGAAAAAGAACAAGTGACATTGCAAAACGCTTGACAGAACACTTCAGAAAATCTGAACATACCACCTCCTCATGTAGAAACAGTCATGATAACAGAAACAGACAATAGCCCCCAAATAGAAACATCTCCACTAACCAAATACGAATTAATCAGTGTCATCAAGAAACTACAAAATGGAAAAGCTTTTCGTCAAGATAATCTAAATGCTGAACTATTCAAGCTGACCAAGAATTTGCTGCATCTATATAAAAACCACTACCCTGGACAACATGGACAGGAAATGAACTCCCAGATGATTGGCCAAAAGACACCATAATAAAAATCCCCACAAAAAGGCACATTGGGCTACTGTCCGTTTCTAGTTTAAAACATTGTACTCCGAAATAGTGCCATGCAGCGATTATCAAAATGCCATTGATAAACACCTACAACAAGAACAAGCGGAGTTTAGAAGAGGCAAAGGATGCAAAGACCAACTAGAATAACACATGTCAGTCTCCTAGAAAAACGCGTCACATGCCGAGATTGACCAAAAACAAACTAGCTTGGCTGATGGCAATGCCCATACAAAAAAACGAGTATTCTTTGGCTGATGAGTGAGAATCATACAACAAAATTTCCAAATTTTCAACGCTTCACAAATTGAAGGTCCTGTTAATTTATTAATGTTGGAAACATAGTAATAAGGACTTTGCCTTGGTGCTATATTCTGCTGCATTAGATATTAAGTGGGTAGGATAAGAGAGCAATATACGTTAGTCAAAAGTTAAATATACCATTTTGGGTAACAAATGTATGACAGGGTGTACCCAAACCATATTGGAAAATATTTTATTATTTAGACTCACAGACATCAAATAAAAATGTCATATTTGAACACCACTACCAATTTACTAATTTCGATGTAATTATAACATAATATATAATTATAAGATGACACACATAAGTTCGGTGACCTAAAGAAATATATTCTGACACAAAATATGATGAAACACATTATATTTTGTTTCAGAATATATTTCTTTACTTCCTGTCAAAAATTTGAACGAAATCTGAATGTAGGATCCGACCCGCTCCAACATCCTTTTCGAGCGCCAATATCTATACTTTGCGCTTAATCGTGACTCTACCCGATTAATGTTTCACGGATTTTGATTGGGTACGGATATCTAGATAGCCAATCAAATTAGATCTACTTTAAAAAGTTAGGTACAACTTGCATCATGGCGACTAAACTTACACAAACTTGTCAAAACAGGAAGAAAAATGATTACATTCGATTTGGTTACACGAATGTAAAATAATCTGTATCAATTAATAACTCTGCAAGTATGTATATATTTATCTTCAAGACTTTCTCTCTTTGATTGTCACTTGAACAAAATGATTGGATGAATTTTGGCTACTTTCACTTTCATTTAGTCAGTTAGTTTCAATCATAATTTGATAATGATTGTTGGAGGTTACCAAACAAGTTATTTTACTGTACATTTTATAAAGCAATAATCCACTTAGTTCATTGCTGGTGATAGGTGTTTTGATTGGTCCTGAAGACTGACACAAGAAAGACACCCAGCTACATGTAGCTCACACTCACAGTCTCTTGTGGACTAGGTTACATCACGGTTATGGTTTGAAACCTATATACATTGGTTGCACGTTTTCCACAATTCAGGTGACAGCGGTAACCGGTCTTAGATGCCTTAGGGTTCAGTGAGGATAGCTAGAGTCCTACCAAAGAAATAAGGAGAGAAGTCCATATAGTATCCCCGTGGTATTGGAAATGGCGCACTTAACAGTTTACGTCGTTATTTTGTTATAAATATAAAACGTTCATAATTAAAGTGATTGAGCAATGATAGGGCAATTCAATGGGAACATGTTGACACTAAATATCAATAGTCAATTCCATCAATGCATGTTGTATGACCATTACAATGAAAGACACGCTCAGCTTATTATGTCAAGTCCGCGTGATATGAAATGGCGCACCTATCCTGTAGGTCCCTAGTTGTAAAAAAATAAAAGGATTCATGATGTTGTTGTTTCCAATTTTATTTTATGGCTATATAGTCCATTTTTATATAATAGTTAGCTTACTTTGTATACTTCTTCTTAGATAATAAATCAATAATTAGTATCGAGACATAATTGCACTGGTTACTAATTGCCATTATACTTTTTGAGTCACCAAGACAACTTAAAGATGTCCAAACAAGTGTTAAATCATCTATTACTGTCATGTAAGAATCATTCATGGCATCTGCATAATCTGATCTGTCACCAACTTGACTTTGGAATGCCGAAAATATCAATGACAGTTAATATTAACAAAATTTTCGAAACATATTTTTTTCAGATTTTGACTTGTTTTTTCAGTTTTTCTTAATAAGAAAGTTACATCCTTCTGAACACCATTGCCTGTGTTTGACAGTGTGTAGGATATTTTAATCATGTTACATGGTGTTTACATGGATGCCAGGGCTCTTTACAAAAAAAATTTGAAGTTAAAATTTCATTTTACAAATTTGTGGGATTACGATATTTGAGGAATAAAGTGACATAAGAAAATAACAACAAATATGAGTACAGCATACCTTTCGAGTTCTAAAAGCACCAAATTTTACTTTGAACATTGTTTATTTGCATTACAGACCAAAACCATACATCCTTCCAAAATTATACTGGAAATGTATGTCATTTTGGTTCTTAAACTCAAGAAAAGACCACTAATCTCAGGTGCGCCATTTCTGATACTGCGCCACAATCCATACCACCACGATAGTGACTGCGATGACTGACTCACAACAGGCACCTGGCTAGTTCAGTTGGCAGAACTACAGGGGTTATAGGCTCAAGTCCTTTTTATGCCCCTGAAGAGTGGCATATTAAAAATTGGACTGTCTGTCCATCATTGTCCATCATTCCGTCTGTTAGTCCGGGCATTCAGGTTAAAGTTTTTGATAAAGTTCAATAGTTTGTATACTTAATTACTATCAATGGTATTGCATTGAAACTTGAAAGGGCATAACTCTAGGATGATTTTGTAAGGAGTTATGGCCCTTTTTAACTCAGCCATTTTGGTTAAAGTTTTTAAAAAAGTTTAATATTTTGTTAGCTATTAATGCTATTTCATTGAAACTTGACAAAATCATTCATTGTCATTAGTCAACTCCAGTGAAAACGTGGCTTAACTCTAGGATGATTTTGTAAGGAGTTATGGGCCTTTTTAACTTAGACATTTTGGTTAAAGTTTTAAGAAAAGTTGATTATTTTGTTTACTATCAATGCTCTTGCATTTAAACTTTATTAACTTAATTATTGTCATAATTAGTCAACTCCACTAGACAGGAGGCATAACTCTAGAATAATTTTGTAAGAAGTTATGGCCCTTTTTAACTTAGACATTATGGTTAAAGTTTTTTAAAAAAGGTTCAATAGTTTGTTTACTTTCAATGCTATTGCATTTTAAAAAACTTGACACACTTTTTTATTGTCATTTGTCTGAAATTGTCAACCCTACTGGCATAACTCTAGGATTATTTAGTACAGAGTTATGGCACTTTTTAACTTAGACATTTTGGTTAAAGTTTTTAATAAAGTTTAATATTTTGTTAACTCTTAATGCTATTGTAATGTATCTTACAATATGTAACACTTAACATTATTAGAAAACTTTACTAGACAAGTCATAAATTTGGAAAGAGGAAATACTTGCAAGATAGGAATTTGTGCATAGAACCTGTTTGCCATGGTTAATGTCAATGGTCAAGTGTGATGTGACCTTTGACATGAATAAATAGATCAAAGAATTTCCGGTCAATAACTTAAGAATGGTTTGACCTCTACATGGACTATAACAATAATAATAATAATAATAATAATAATAATAACGACTTTATTTTCAGAGGCAACACAGTTGGGCAAGCCCAGTCTTCCCTGTGAGCCTCTATGGCAAAACATGTGAACAGAAATAGTATGACATAAACAATAAACAGTCAGAGGAATAACAACAAAATATAACAATATTATAAGTAGATTTTTTTAACCTGTCGCATGCATCGTGCCATTGAATTTAAACTGGATGGGTCGATGAGATAAATACATGTATATTCGTTCAATGTTAAGTTTGTACAAGTAGTATACAATTTAACAGTTTGTGTACAGGCATATACTTGTAAGTGAAATAGGCTGTTCTCAACACTAATGGTCAAGAAGATGACCTGCGACAGGTCAGAAAAAACCTGACTATACATTTGAATTACAATGGGTATGATAGAATCAAAACATAATAAGATACATAGTCATAATGTTCACAAAATCTCAGAATATATTTAAATTAGGTTTGTCCATCAGAGTAGAACCATGACAGGTATGACCTTTTGAAGGTTATTAGAGAATTTGACTGGCGAACATTTAATGGTATATTGTTCCATATAACTGGTCCTGAATAAGCTAGTGATTTTCTACAAAATTCAAGACGAGGTTTTGGTACATATAATGTGTCGTTAGAATGTGATCTTAAAGATCTGTTGTCTGATTCTTTAAACAGGTTAGACATGTATTCTGGAAAAATATTGTTCAGAGATTTATATACAAAAATTGCCTTTTTGTAGATAATGCGGTCATGAAATTTCATCCATTTTAGCTCTTGGAATAAATTGTTAGAAGGTGCGTCATATGGTTGATCCAGAATTATTCGTGCTGCTCTTTTCTGGAACTTGTATAGTTTATCAGTCAATGTGTCACTACAATTGCCCCATATTGTGCAGCAGTAATCAAGATGTGGCAAAATGTAGGCATTGAAAAATATTTTTCTCATATGTGTAGAAAGAAATTGCTTTATTCTTAGAAGCAGGTATAGTAGTGAATTACATTTTTTAAGAATATGTTCAACTTGAGTATTCCAACTTAGCTTGTGATCAACATACACTCCTAATAGTTTTTCAACTTCAGTAAAGTCAATACTTTGATCATGAAGCAGAAGTTTATGGTCATCATTTAACGAAAGTCTGTAAATATTGTTTGACGGTGAGATCACCATTGCTTTAGTCTTTTGAGGATTTGGTATCATTGAGTTTCTCTGACACCAATCATGGACTGTATTCAGACTAGTTTGTAGGGTTTCACAGACAGTATGTAAAGATGGCCCAACTGCAGTGATAGTTGTATCATCTGCAAACATGTCTGTGGAAGAATTTTGTAAGTGCAATGGCAAATCATTAATGTAAAGAATGAATAGTATGGGTCCAAGGACAGAGCCTTGGGGAACGCCTGATGCTATTTCGAGTGAAGATGATAACTTTCCTTGTATAGACACTTGTTGGCTACGTTCAGACAGATATGACTTAAACCAATTCTGAGAACTAAGGGAAATATTGTATTTTACCATTTTTTCAAGTAAAAGAGAGTGATTAATCAGATCAAATGCCTTGGTAAGATCTAGAAAGACTGTCCCAACAAGGTGATTTTTGTTAATAGCATCAATCCATGAGTCTACAACAGAAGTGAGAGCAGTTTCACAGGAGTGATTAGAACGGAAGCCGGATTGGGTTTTATGAATAAGTGAGTGACTTTCAAGGTATTCTTTTAAAGTGTCACTTACATGTTTTTCTAAGATCTTAGAAAGCACTGGAAGAATAGATATGGGACGATAATTGTTTGGATCAGCCTTGGATCCCTTCTTAAAAATTGGAATAACTTTAGCTGTCTTGAAAACTGATGGGAAACACGATTTTGAAATACACTGGTTAAAAATATATGTAAGGGGGCCAGATATAATATTGGCACTCATTTTAAGATACTTGGCTCCCAATCCGTCCAATCCTGTAGATTTGCTTGAATCAAGTGCCAGGAGTTGTTTGGATACAAATTCTTGGGAAACATGAGGGATGATAAAAGAAGTAGACTGGTTTATGTGACTGGTGACATAATCATTTAAGACAGTTTTGTCGTTTATGGTTAAGTTCGAACATTCTGTTGGAGCCATTTTGAATATGTTGGTAAAAAACATGTTAAAGGTTTCAGCAGTTTCCTGAGTATCTTCAATTACATTCCCTGACTGGTCAGTGATAAAATTGGTTTGATGTTTGGATGATTTACCAGATAGATCTTTCAAGTTTTTCCATAATTTCTTTGGATTATTTTTATTTTCATTTATTGTATCATTATAAAATGACCTTTTAGCACTATGTATCAGGCTTTTTAATTGATTGCGCCAGTATTTGTAATTTTGGTCATCATTTATCACTTTTGCTCTATCTCGATTTTTCATTGCATCTACAATTTTAGGGTTAAACCAATCTGGTAGATTAGTATGTTTTACCCGTTTTTGCTTTATTGGAGCATGGAAATCAAGACTTGTTTTAAAAAGGCCCATAAAATAGTCCAGTGAATCATTTGGGTCATCATAAATTTCTAAAACTGACCATGGCTGGGTTTCGAGTGATTGAAGGAAGTCATTTTCAGTAAAATGTTTAGTATTCCTGTATGATATGATATTATGTTTTGGTCCACCGCTTTTGCTGTCAGATGAAATTTTACGTGTGAAACAGATAGGGTAATGGTCACTTAAAGCTAGCTTGGGTATTTGTATATCAACTATATTACATGGTGTATTGGTGTAAATATGATCTATAATAGTTGAAGAAGTAGCTGTTACTCTGGTGGGTTTGTCTATCAATTGTTTTAGATTAAAAGCATTTGTTATATTATTCCAAGAAGTGTTTACTATTTCAGAGTTTAAAATGTTGAAGTTAAAATCGCCTGTCAAGATAATTTCTTTGTTTTCAGAGTATATTTGTTCAAGAATTATTTCTAGTTCCTCATTCCAGCTATTTTTGGATGATGGTGGTCGGTAAATATGGCCAAAAAGGAATGGTTTCTGCTTAGATGAACGAATTTCTAACCAGATAGCCTCAATGTTTTCTCTTTCAAGGTCTAATCTTTGTGAGCATTGAAGTTTACTGTTTACATATGTAACCAATCCTCCTCCATTTGTTGGCCTGTCACGTCGAAAAAGATTGAAGTTATTAAACTGAAACTCGCTATCATTAAATTGATTGTTTAAGAAGGTTTCACTAATACATAATACATCAATTTCTTCATGTTCATTAACTAAAATCTTCAATTCATCAAATTTTGGAAATAAATAATGTATATTAAGATGAAAGAATTTGAGTCCTTGATTCTTGAAATAGTTTTTTTCTGCCAAATCATTTTTGTTTACTACACAATTATTTTTTTCACTTAATGAATCACTGTCATCACATATAGTCTCACGTAGATCTAAATTATTGTCTAATATATTACAAGGCTGTAAATCGGATAGGTTTTCTACTTCTTGTGTAGTATCAGTATGTATGGATGGATCATCATTCGGGTTGTAATCTAGTGTCTGGTTTTGTTGTGGTGTCTGGGATACCGTTGATTGTTGTTCCAATTTGTGTCCCAGTCCTGACGAAAATTTGCAGTAGACGTAGCCAAGTTTGTGGTTTGTATCCCATGGACTTTGTGAATGACTGTTTTTAACCGGTCAGTCAGTACAGCTGCTCCTTTCCATGTCAGATGGACTTCATCTCGGAACAAGGTTAGATCAGAGGATGTTTTGTTATACATAAAGTGACTGGTGTTGTCTATGAAGATCAATTTACTCTCTGTACAGTAAGTTTGAAGTAGGTTGTTTAAAGTCGATATGTTTGCTGATGACAATCTGTCATATTTCTTTGGTAGGACTGAAGAAATGAGGATGTTCGCCTTGTTGTTATGATGTTTTATTGATGTCACTACTTTCTTAAATTGTTCAAGAATGTCTTTTGGTTCATCAGCATTTGATATGTTGTTTATTCCTGCGTGTATAACAACAGAGTCAAACTTGCTCTGGACTGGAGGCTAGTCATGAACAGTAGATGACCCCTATTGATTTTGAGGTCAGTACTAAAGGTCACCATGACCTTTTCCAATTCTGACTATGACAATTGGGCTGCCATAGGGGCATACCTGTTTTACACACATCCCTTGTAAAGTAATGAATACCTCTCTGTTTCAGAAACATAGATAAAGATGCCCCAGCTTGTTGCTTTCAACAGGAAATGGTCAATAGGAAGTGATGACTTTGTGTATCCTGGTATCGGAGAAAATATCCTACGATTTATATGGTAAGTAAACAATATGATGCAAATTATAGCTTTTGTTGCTATTGGTCATACTATAGAAAGAGAAATTATTTGAAATGCCTGAATTCATGAGATATTCAAGATAATTCGGTCTATGAATCTAGATAGGATTTGGGCAAACAAACAGGAAAAAATACTTTTAAAGATTAAGCTCTCTTGTTACAAATGATTTTCTTGATTCTCATTCTGACAAGTTTTTCTTACAAGTAAAATATTGAAACAATGTTTCATGTTTTTCTTAAATTATTTCTGAAGTTTTTTATTTTCCTTTCTTTCAGGTTGATAGTAGTGTCTGTAATATTTCATCATCACAAAACAGCCTTCGATTGCCAGGGTGGTCACTTACTCCATGCTTACTTTATTGGTCTTTTAACCTTGCTGGTTTCCAGCATTGTGATGACAACAATTGTAGTTTATGTTAGTATGCAGGGTACCATCACAAACAGCAGGCCTAGGAGGGGGCTATCCAAACTGATGTACATTAAATGTGCTATATCTCTACCCGAACTGGCATGGAATATTATGGGAACATATTGGGCATTTGGTCTCTCTAGCGGGTGTGAGTCTCATGTTGTATGGACAGTGAAAGGTGTGGTGATATTTGGCTGGATTGTTGGTTTGATTGTGTTAGCAGGTATAGGAATAGTGTTCGATCCTTTGGGTGCATTACACAACACAGATCCTGGAGATGGCCATGACTCGCAGGTAGTGTCTTCATCTGCCAAACGTGTTTGGGAGACAAGGTAAGTTACGGTACTTTCAAACCGGTCTGTAAAGGTTACACATGGAAACAACAAAAAGTGGTCTTTGTTGACACGTGGTCTCTCTTAGTATGTTAACTATAACAGATACATGTGTTGGTCTATGCAGACAGGTTGGAAGTAGTGGTCTTGTTTACAGGTGGTCTTTAACACAGGAGTGACTGTAGAATGAAATGTATGAACAAAAAATCAACATTGACCACCTAGAACTTTATAAACTAAAATACCTTTCTAACATACATTGTGATATCAATTGACCAAATTTGTCGGACATGTTTATTTCATCAAAATTATGTAAAACCATCGGTACTGATGGACCTTCTAATTGGCATTTGTAGCTGACTGTGCAATTAGTGGGCTATACACAAGTATAATATTAAGGTTGTGAAACTATTGGAACGGTAAGCACTATTTGATGTTGGGTATATGTCTTATTTGAACCTAGTTTCAGCTGAGTTATGGCCCTTGATTGAAGATATTTTTATATGTCTAGTTAATTACATGTTTCAGATGTCGTATACTGTGTTGTTGTGTAGGATGTGATGAACAGAGCACTAACGCCTTCAGTGGTATTGCTGAAATCTTCTCAAACTTCTTTCATGTAAGTGAATAGTTTCAACAACTTAAATATGGATAACCGGTAAATGGACCTGCTCCAGATTTACTTAGGTTTGTTTGCATTTTACTGAGACAATAATAAGTGTGTGATCAATCAGTATTGGCCAATCACCTCTGACATAGAGGGGAAAATAACGTTGTGTGATAGAAGAAAATCCAGGTGCGATACTCCAGCATACTCTAGCACTTCCAGAGTTACATGCACATGTAGGCCTATAGCACCGATAAGCATGAGACTTCTTCTGGCTTACCAACAGTTCATCTCTAGTTGGCTGGGAAACAATAGTTTAAATATTGAACTGCATGTTTTTTTAAAAAAAATATCTTTTAACAAATATTTGCATGATAATCTGGTAATTCATTGACAAAAGCCTTACCAGTACTCAGACAACATGTATATTGTGATGATGTTACAGGGTATAGATTTAGTACCCACTGATATAGCTTGTGGTTTGGACCTTTCAGGGAGTAGATTTAGTACCCACTGATATAGCTTGTGGTTTGAACCTTTCAGGGTGTAGATTTAGTACCCACTGAGATAGCTTGTGGTTTGAACCTTTCAGGGTGTAGATTTAGTACCCACTGACATAGCTTGTGGGGTGAACCTTTCAGGGTGTAGATTTAGTACCCACTGATATAGCTTGTGGTTTGAACCTTTCAGGGTGTAGATTTAGTACCCACTGACATAGCTTGTGGTTTGAACCTTTCAGGGTGTAGATTTAGTACCCACTGACATAGCTTGTGGGGTGAACCTTTCAGGGTGTAGATTTAGTACCCACTGATATAGCTTGTGGTTTGAACCTTTCAGGGTGTAGATTTAGTACCCACTGACATAGCTTGTGGTTTGAACCTTTCAGGGTGTAGATTTAGTACCCACTGACATAGCTTGTGGTTTGAACCTTTCAGGGTGTAGATTTAGTACCCACTGATATAGCTTGTGGTTTGAACCTTTCAGTGTGTAGATTTAGTACCCACTGACATAGCTTGTGGTTTGAACCTTTCAGGGTGTAGATTTAGTACCCACTGACATAGCTTGTGGGGTGAACCTTTCAGGGTGTAGATTTAGTACCCACTGATATAGCTTGTGGTTTGAACCTTTCAGTGTGTAGATTTAGTACCCACTGACATAGCTTGTGGTTTGAACCTTTCAGGGTGTAGATTTAGTACCCACTGACATAGCTTGTGGTTTGAACCTTTCAGGGTGTAGATTTAGTACCCACTGACATAGCTTGTGGTTTGAACCTTTCAGGGTGTAGATTTAGTACCCACTGATATAGCTTGTGGTTTGAACCTTTCAGGGTGTAGATTTAGTACCCAGTGATATAGCTTGTGGTTTGAACCTTTCAGGGTGTAGATTTAGTACCCACTGATATAGCTTGTGGTTTGAACCTTTCAGGGTGTAGATTTAGTACCCACTGATATAGCTTGTGGTTTGAACCTTTCAGGGTGTAGATTTAGTACCCACTGATATAGCTTGTGGTTTGAACCTTTCAGGGTGTAGATTTTGTACCCACTGATATAGCTTGAGGTTTGAACCTTTCAGGGTGTAGATTTAGTACCCACTGATATAGCTTGTGGTTTGAACCTTTCAGGGTGTAGATTTAGTACCCAGTGATATAGCTTGTGGTTTGAACCTTTCAGGGTGTAGATTTAGTACCCACTGATATAGCTTGTGGTTTGAACCTTTCAGGGTGTAGATTTAGTACCCACTGATATAGCTTGTGGTTTGAACCTTTCAGGGTGTAGATTTAGTACCCACTGATATAGCTTGTGGTTTGAACCTTTCAGGGTGTAGATTTAGTACCCACTGAGATAGCTTGTGGTTTGAACCTTTCAGGGTGTAGATTTAGTACCCACTGATATAGTTTGTGGTTTGAACCTTTCAGGGAGTAGATTTAGTACCCACTGATATAGCTTGTGGTTTGATACTCGTACATAGAGAACAACAACGAGAGAAGTATAAGTTATCATCTGTGAAGATTGACTCATCTCGGAGAACCAATTCAGGAGGATCACTAGGGACTAATGGCCAGCAACAAACACAGCAGTATGTATAATCCAGGGGTATAAACCTGATCTTGGCCTATTTGCATGAATATATTACAAGTTATTTACCGGTGTAACGGTCAATTTTATCCCCCGCCCAGTTTATCCCCCCCTAGGCCTCTTCTTCCCCCACCCCAGGCCTTTTCTTCCCCCACCTAAAGAAATTAGTTTTTTTGTAATGTGCCAAAAATAATATTTGTGAATTAATAAATTCTTAAATAATGGTAAATATGGCCTGTGAATTTGTTTTTGAAGGGAAAGAAAGTGAAAAGAATTAATTGATTTAATCGATAAATTAAGTTCATTATTGCCATAATTTGATCTTTTCATTCCCCATCTGAGTATAATTAATATGGAGATGGGGGAAGAAATAGACTGGTCTTTTTTATCCCCCACCTGAGTGTAATAAATACAAAGATGGGACAGTAGACTGGCCTATTTATCCCCCATCCGAATGTAATATAGTAAGGTGGGGGATAAAGTAGACTAGGCCTCTTCTTCCCCCATCTCTGTATTGATTATAGTCTGATGGGGGATAAAATAGACTAGGCCTCTTCTTCCCCCACCTCTGTATTAAAAATACTCAGGTGGGGGATAAAGTAGACTAGGACTCTTTTATCCCCACCTCTGTATTAAAAATAGTTAGGTGGGGGATAAAGTAGACTAGGCCTCTTCTTCCCCCACCTCTGTATTAATTATAGTCTGGTGGGGGATAAAATAGACTAGGCCTCTTCTTCCCCCACCTCTGTATTAAAAATACTTAGGCGGGGGGATAAAGTAGACTAGGCCTATCCTTCCCCCACCTCTGTATTAAAAATAGTTAGGTGGGGGATAAAGTAGACTAGGCCTCTTCTTCCCCCATTTGTGTATTAAAATACTTAGGTGGGGGATAAAGTAGACTAGGCCTATCCTTCCCCCACCTCTGTATTAAAAATAGTTAGGTGGGGGATAAAGTTGACTAGGCCTCTTCTTCCCCCACCTCTGTATTAAAAATACTTAGGTGGGGGATAAAGTAGACTAGGCCTCTTCTTCCCCCATATCTGTATTAATTATAGTCTGGTGGGGATAAAATAGACTAGGCCTCTCCTTCCCCACCTCTGTATTAAAACTATTAATTATAGTCAGGTGGGGGATAAAGTAGACTAGGCCAATCCTTCCCCCACCTCTGTATTAAAAATAGTTAGGTGGGGGATAAAGTAGACTAGGCCTCTTCTTCCCCCACCTCTGTATTAAGAATAGTTAGGTGGGGGATAAAGTAGACTAGCCCTCTTCTTCCCCCACCTCTGTATTAAAACTATTAATTATAGTCAGGTGGGATATAAAGTAGACTAGGCCTCTTCTCCCCCCACCTTAGTATTAATTATAGTCAGGTGGGGGATAAAGTAGACTAGGCCTCATCTTCCCCCATCTCTGTATTAATTATACTCAGGTGGGGGATAAAGTAGACCAGGTCTCTTCTTCCCCTACCTCTGTATTAAATATTGATCAATTTGACCAGTCTATTCCTTCCCCCATCTCCATGATAATTATACTCGAGTGGGGGATAAAATAGACAAGGCCTCTTCTTCCCCATCTCCATAACAAAAAAAAAATCTTTAGGTGGGGGAAGAATAGGCCTGGGGTGGGGGAAAAAAAGGCCTGGTGGGGGATAAAACTGACTAGGCCTCTTCTTCCCCTGGGGGATAAACTGGGCCCGCCTGGTTTATCCCCGGGGCATAAAACTGACTAGGGGAAGATGGGGCCTGTTACACCGGTACGCATATTAAGATTAAATTAGAAACTCATGAATTATTCAATAATACATTTATTGGTACTTCAGTAATGAACACCTTGTGCTTATTCTAAATACTATAACTGCATAGGCATGCAGAAAGTCACACTTACGTTATATAAGTGTTGTATGACTTCTAATTTACAAGAACATGTCGAGTCATTTTTGAATTACTCGAATTTAGAAGAAGCCAATGTAGAGAATGACCCTCCCAATTGTTTTTGAAAGTTTCAAAATTATTAAGCAAATCCATTGAATTCTGCAATTATGCGAAATGCGTTCTATGTTTTTAGGGTCAACTCATTAGTCAATTGAATTCTCGATTTGCATCTGGCGTATGATCAATTAGTCAATGTTCTGAAAAAATCTCACGAAGCCTGAAAATATTTTGTCTTATTTCATTTCTTCAGACAATTAGTTGTATCTAGTGAAACTGTGTCCGCCAGCAGGAATGACACCCTGAATATACCCACACCAGCTCCTTGGATGAACATAGAATTGATGTGCCATTATATGAAGTTTGCCATGGCCAGTTATGGTTGGCCCTTGTATATATTCACACATTTAATGACAGGTTCCTGTCAGTTATGGTCACAGTGCAAGTAAGTTTATTTATGTCATATTTTCAATATACATGTACAGTCAAGCCTCATTTAAAGATCATCTAAAAATAATATTACCTTAAAATTAAGATCACAGATTCCAGGTTTATATAATAATAATAATAAGACTAACTCAATAGTGAGACCAGTTTTTAATGGTCCCAGGGTGGTCTTATAACTCAACATTGAATAAAAAGAGGAAAGTGAAATGTAATACACAGCAAATAAGGATCATCCTTCCTACTCCCTTTTATGCCCACCTAAACTGTTTTCAAACATATTTATTTGATTTGCTTGTATCTATGTATTTAAGTTATAGTCATGACACTAGCCAAAGTGTTTAGCAGCTTTTGAAATTGTGCTACTGAGGTTACCATCTAGATTTTGGTATAGTTAAGACCCACGTTTTTGGTTTGGTATATTTTATTGATGCAATGTTACCAGTGTATGTTTATGTAAAGCATTGATGCATCTGTTGTGCATATTTCTTTGAATCTTTGCATGTTATACATGACTGTGTTGCAAATTGTATTGTATTATCATCAGTTACTTGTGTATACATGTACATGTATGCTTCGCATGTCTGTGCTATATAATGCATTTTACTAATTTAAAAATATGTTGAATTTTAAAAATTTTCAAGGGCTCAGAGCAAAACTATTGTACATGCCTTCATAAATTGATGTAGTTACCATAGTTTTGCACCGAGCCCTCGAAATGCCCATTTGAAGACATGACATATCATGTGAATCTCATGGCAGGGAGTGTCAACATCCAGTGTGATGTTCAGACTCTAATTTAAACAGTTTTCAACTGACCCAAGGCCTTTCTGGATTAAGTCCCTTGAATTGTAGATGTTTGTTCCTTTTCAAGTTAGCTGGCAATGTTTATTGGGATAATATCTCAGTTTTCCTATCAGCCAAATTGCCTAATCTAGACCTTCCTGGATTATGGCCCTTGAATTACCCAAAAATTGAGAAATATAGGATCAGTCATGAGTTGTCTTTTGAGATCAACATTTCTTAAACAAGTCTAGAAAACTCAGGTTATTAAGCGAGCCTTTGGCATTTAAGAAACGTTGATCCCAAAGACAAGGAGTGGTGTATCTTTTTATCACTTTACCATAGTTACCATGTCAAAACAAAGTCAGAAATAACAAATTAAAGCCGACGACATTTCATGCCGAAAAGCTGGTGACGTCATGCATTTGTTATCAGACGTGTTGGAGGACATTGTTCCGTCATTTGTTCTTACATGGCAGATCACGGTATTTATTTGATACTACCTTGTCCGGACTCTTATTCAAAAGGTTTTCATCTGTTACTCTCCAAACTTGCTCAGGGAAATACTGAGTACCAGTACAGGGATTTATCCAGCCAAGTAAAAGGGTCTTTTCTTACATGTATATGTCACTAAACGATGTACCATTTTCAATACACTTTTCAGTTATACATGTATGCCATTCTGCCTTAGAAATAACCCATCAAGACTTTCATGTTGGGAGAGTTTATATACATGTCTATCCTCGTGTAAATCACAGAGTATGACTGTAATAGAAACAGAGAAGGAGCTGAATGAGTTATGCTTATCTCTACAGTGAGTGTGCTTGGGTGAATCAAACATTCTTAACTTTGTTTGCAGTTTGCAGTTTATTGTAACATCACTTACTACCGTAGTACCTGTAGATAATGTCTCTCTTCTCTTTACTCTCATTTCTATGTACATGAAGGTAGGTAACTCTGCCATCCCAATCCTTGTCACAGTACGGCCGTCATCAAATACACAATATTAATTTGTCTTTATACAGAAATTTTGATAATTCTATACAAAGCATGTTTACACAGATTAAATTCCAGAATACACTTCCACGTTGATGACTCGTGCAGCATGTATGTTGTACAGGAATAGCATAATGCTTGCTTGTTTTCAAAATAAATCAACACTTGTATACCCTGCATGCTTTTAATTACATTTTTCTGGATACATCGATTAACAATACATTGTCGTTATTTTTCTGTCAATACAACGTTTTTAGCTGGACTTTTTGAAGAAAAAAGGTTGAGCTATTGTCGTGTCGGGATCTTGTGCGTCTGTGTGTGCGTTGGTTAAGTTTATCGTTAGAGTCATTTTCTCAAAGGCTATCAAAGGTATCAACTTGAAACTCAACTTAGTTATTAACCAGCACAATGGGAGTCCATACTGACAAGGCTGATAACTCTGTGACATATATATGGAATTATCTGCCCTTGTTTGGACTTAGTTTATAGAAATAGTGGCACATTTTACTCATAAACCGAATGTTCTCAAACACTACTCATGCTTTTTACTTGAAAGTCAATACACTTGTTGAATGTGATCACCTACATCTACTGACAAGAGGAAACAAATCTATCCAGCACAGTTATTTTCCTTTTCTGACTTTGAATCTTAACAAAAATGTGTCAATTACTCAAAGACTATCTAAAGTATCCACTTGAATTCTATGTAGTTATTCACCATCACTAAGGGAGTTCATACATACGAGACTGTTAACCCTGTGACCTAGATTTTATGAGTTATCTGCTCTTGTTATACTTAGAGTTTTGACTCACAGATGAGCTAGGTTACTATCAAGTACGAGAAAGTCGAGCGTCCAGCTCTTGAGGCGGTGCTCTTGTTCTATCAATGACAGCCTTGCTTGACAGGATATATTATGTAATCTATCTCATACTGTGTATGTTTCTGTACTGTAGTTTATCTACTAGAATCATCTTGATTTATTCTGCTCGCACTGTAACAATTTCTTACATTTTTAGCTCCACTATTCGTAGAATAAGGGGAGCTATTGCAGTCACCCGAGCGTCGGCATCAGCGTTTGTGTAATGCTTTTAGGTACAGGTTTTTAACCTCTTATATTTCCCAAGTCCTTTGAGATTTTGCTTTCACACTTTGCATACTTGTTCGCCATCATGATCCCAACCCATATGCAGGAGTAGGTAACTCTATCAGGCATTTTTCTACTTAGTGCAAATAGTGCAAATGTTAAATTTTAGGTAGAGGTTTTTTCACTTCTATTATTTTCAAAGTGCATCCAGGCGATCTAGACTCATTTGTATTACGTCCAAGTGCCGAGGCACTATTTCTACAAATCAATTAAGTGAGCGAGGTCGTCTTTGGTAATTACAGCATGTTACTACGAGTTTGAAGGTAAACTAAAACAATGTTGCATGTGTTATCACTAATTTAGGATAAAAGATTATGGAAAATAGCGCAAATTGGCAGCCATTATTTTAAGAATGTTTAAAAACCCGTATCAGGACCGAAAATACATTCAGGAATCAGATACGATAACCTCTTTTTCCACATACAAAAATTACAGTACCCACGTTTTTGAGCCTGTACCCACTTTTTCTAGTGGGTACATATACCCACTTTTTAAAATTCCCGTGGGAATACTGAACTCTATCGAGCATTTTGTTGAATTATGCCCTCTTTTGGACTTGTGGACTTGGAAATGCAAATGTTAAAGTTTAGGTACAGTTTTTTTAACTTCTAATATCTTCAAAGTGCATTGACATATTGTTTTGATACTTTGCATACTTGTTTACCATCATGACCCCAACCCATACACAGGGGTAGGTAACTATATCAAGCTTTTTAATGAAATCATGCCCCTTTTTCAACTTAGTGCACATGTTAAAGTTTAGGTACAGGTTTTTTTACATCTAGTATTTTCAAAGTGCAGTCATATTTTGCTTTGCATACTTGTTCACCATCATGACCCAAAACCCTACACAGGGGTCGGTAACTCTATTAAGCATTTTGTTGAAATTATGCCCCCTATTGGACTTAGAAATGTTTAGGTACAAATTTTTTAACCTCTTATATCTTTAAATTACATTGTCATATTCCTTAGATACTTTGCTTACTTGTTCACCTTCATGACCCACAGGACCTACACGTGAGGAGGTAACTCTGTCCTGCATTTTGTCCAAATTATCTCCCTTTTTCGACTTAGAAGTCCCAACCTCTATACAGGAGAGAGTAATGCTGCTGATATAAAGCATTTTGTTTTGATTATATGATGATTATACTATCCTAGCATGGCACTGCTAATAGTGGAGCGTGCTATTTGTTGACAGCTCTTGTTTGGAAAACTTCTGCATGTCTGGTGCTAGAGGGGGTGGGGCCGTAGAATTTTGGTAAAATGTGGTTATATATTTACACTGGTTTGTTAGAGTTAAGAGTCTGATCCAGATGACCCTCTGTGAAAAACAGCAGAGAAAAATTTCTGGTCCCATGCATGCATCTATATCATGGCAAAGTGGGGACAGACAGCACATATTTTGTTTGTCTTATGCACACATGTTAATGCCAAGAGTGCATGTGTTAGTTATCATGTGGACACATAATAAATTCTTTCAGTGTCCCCTCTATGCCATCATAAATCTATTTATAAACTATTTATTTACTGTATAATCACCAACAATCAGGTGTGAAAGATCTTTGTTGATTTTGTAACTCAGATTTCCACCATAAAATCAACTCCCCACAAGTTAACAAACCTTTAAATATGGATCAAGGAGTTTTTGTTAATAATTTTGTAATCCTTTAATTTACAACCCCACAAATTTGATTATTACCGAAACTTGAGAAAGTTCACTAAACTAAATGGTTGTGATAATCTAGGTAAGGTTGATGTAATATATGGCCTTACTTGTTACAATTTGGTGTAGATAGTTACTACAAGTGTTCAGTTTTATTTTATACTAACACTCCTGGGAGACAAGCATACTTATTTGTGTTCCTTTACTTTTCTGGAGTTTGTTTGCTATTTCATAACTTTGTATTTAATATTCATACTTTTGTATAAAAGTGCATTATTTACATCAACATTTACATAATAACACGGTAGCTGCACACCCTCACCAACGTATCTATAGTGATACTGTGAAGTTATGTATCTATTGTCAAGTCAATACTATTGCACTAAAATTATTGGTTCTGCAGGTTGTTGTTTATTTTATGTCTCCTGTTGAAAAGGCAGGAATTATTTTTACTTTACTTTATATTACAACCATGTTTGTTAGTCTGTACGTTGCTCTATCAATCAGTATAATGGTGCCTGATCGATTGAAATATTTGAAGCAGGTGCTTTAATCATGACCACATACATACTGTATGGCCTCTTTTGATTTTGATGCTGCCTTTATAAAGTTCAAATTTTTCAACTGGGCTACTTTGTGGAGCAGGTTATAGTCTGATTCCCATCCCCAGTATTAGTAGTGATGTAGTAGAACTGGTACATTTTAGGGACAGGAACCAGATTATAATTTATATAACCTGCTCCACGAAACAGCCCAGTCAAAAGGACAATTGTCTCCAATTGATAGCTTGAGAGTGGTTAGACTTATAATACTCAGACTTGATAGAATAGCCTGTAACACTATAATATTATTAGTGTTTGAATAATCATATTACTGGTACATTTCTGTAGTGAAGTTTTATATGTGTATGTCTAGGCCAAAGGTCAAATTTGATTCTTCATTTTTATCAGTTACTGTATAGCGGGTATATTTCACGGGGTCCATTATTTGCGTTTTCTGGATCCTTTTGAATTCACGGTGTCTTGATTTCCACGACCGCGAATTTAAAACCTTGTTGGTAAACATGAAATGGGAGGTCAATCTTACGTAAGTTACACAATGGAAAGTAAAAACAACAACCGGAAATGGATTGCTGAATACGGCAATTTATAAAGCTTAAAACTTAAATGCAATATCGTAAGAAAACCGGGCGTAATGACAATTTAAGTGTACATTAAGTGTTGATTAATTGCCAACATACGTACGTTTTCACAAGTCCCATTTTGCTATCATAGTCCATAATTAATAATTAAATAAAAAAAAGTCCGACAATTAAGAACTGACGATACGCTATGTTATTATTTTCCACGCACGCAAAATCAAATCAACGCTTCCGATATGCAGGAATATATTACGTCATTGTCTCAACACATTGTGTACACATGCTGCGTCCGGGTTATTTAAAGCGTTTTATCTTGTTGGGACGCACAGGGAAACTCTTTGGTGAACAGAGTCTAACAAAAAGTCAGCCGTATTTATAAGAATTTTTTAACTCCCTGTCCATGATTTATTTATGCTCCCCACCGGTATAAAATATAAGGGCGTGTGCTTCTGTCCTTCCGAATTTGATGATTTATAAACGATTAACGGGATTTACAAATTACACAGTAAGTTTATTTATTTCATTCATAAATCGCTCGTTGCGTTTCGACTATTATTTTGAACGGTTTGTTCGATGGCCGAGTTGACTATTATTAGAAAATGTAAACAAACAAATACTATTTCGGCAAACATTTACACGTTTTGCAAACAAAATCGTTAAATTTAACAAGTTTGGTGCACCTGCTTATAATTAACACCTTTTAACGTTGATAAAACATGATGCACGTATGACATTTGATACACATGCATAGAGTTTACACACGTTTTACAAAGATCTTACTTCGAATTATATTTTGTAATTTATTATAAGTCGTAATCTTATTGCCGTATTTTACCGTATTTTGCTCAACCGACGTACTTCTTGCAAAGTCATTGAGTCAACGTTGGTTTATTTCTTGTTGCTCTTTCACATGTTTTTATCATGATTGTTTCCCTTTGTAACATTTGTATATTTACGAGGTGAATATTTCGCTGGGTTTAAATTTCGCGCTATCGATGTTGACCGCGAATATAGCGAAAATTAGACCCCCGCGAAATATACCCGCTATACAATATTCAGGTTTTATAAGATATTAGACTAATAATTAGTTAAAAATTAATTTCTAAGCATATGCTGTTATACTGTTTTTATACAGGAATGTATTTTATAAATTCAATATACATTAACTTAAATGTAACCTTTTACTTGCATCTTGTAATGCAAACACTTTTCATCCTTTTTGGGGTAGAAGATGTATTTAAGGTATTCTATCCCAGTTGAGGGGTAATTGCCTAACACAGGGAATATTTTACCCCTGTTGAGGGGTGATGACAGACTCAGGGAAATTAGACAATTCCGGATTGAATCTACCTACCCAAAATCCGAACATTGGGAAATGCTAATTTCCACATTTTGATTCTATTAAACTTCAGCTAAATTCAGTTTTCAGGGTCCCGGATTCATTTGGAATGTCAAGTTGGTATGTGTTCCATGTATTAAGTTCATGAAAGCACATCAGTCCTGCTGGGGCTTTACATGCACAGATCCAGAGGGGTGACAGGGAGGTCTGGACTCCTTAAAATATTTAGTTAAATGTAGTTATCTGTTATAAAAAATGCCTACGTCAGGGCTAATAGTGCGTTTGAAAAACCCCTAATAAACAGCTGGTCAAACCCCCGGAGATAATAATAACTGACCAGACCCCTCCCTCCATGATATTGACAAGTAGATGAATTATCAATAAATAACATATTATTGTTGGTATATGTGATGTCATTGATGATGTTACTTATCTGTTTTAGATGTTGTTCTTGTTGCCTAGCAACCAATGATATACAAGAGGATAACTGTTGTAGATGTAACACGGCATCCATTAGAAAAACCACAGGTGTTCATACAGATGATATTGTATATGCAAGTTTTCATAATAAGGTGAGTTCTTTTAGTGAAAAGATCATAAAAATTGGACAGGGAAGGCAGCACTCAACATAAATAGCCCAGCACAGAAAACAAAAACAACACAGACCACAATTACACAACATAATCCCCAACTTACAACTAAATGAGAAAAAAGAACTTATACTTTAAAAGTCTTAAAATTCAGAGTCTTGTTACTTGTTGACCTAGCTTTTATTATATTCATCATGCATATTTGATTAGCCATTAATGAACAACAGTAGCTTTTTATTACATTAAATATTTTCTATATTTCTGCTTAAATTGTTAGTCATTTTGATGGCACCAGCCATGTGCAGCACAAAATGCAATTGGAGTTATGGCCTTTTGTGTGAAACAAACACTTTAGTGATAATGCACTTTCTATTTGTCTTTACTATATTATACCGTAACATATTTTTCAGATCTATGAGATTCCATTTTTTGTCAGTATAGATAGAAAACATCAGAAGGTAGTTATAGCTGTTAGAGGGACCTTATCTTTGAGGGTAAGTTCATGGACATTTTTGTATAAACCAGTCTTATAAAATGATGATTTCTCTGTATGAACTATACATACAGATATAAAATATTTTACAAGTTAATTGAATACATTTAGCAACTTTACACAAAAATCACATCTGATTAGGTTTTAAGATATTTTGTAATTTTATAATTGCTAGACATTTTAAACAACACTGGCCCATGGGAAACAAAAGAAACTGCCCTAGTCCATAGGGACTAATTTTAGATCCTCTCTACTAGATGTTCATATTGTTTTTGTGCTGGATCTAACAGTTTGTTCTCCTGGACTGTTGGATGAATATTAACGAAGTTTGTATCAAGCCTAGTTGTTCATATTGTCTGGGATTTCAATTCCTGGCTGGGACACTTGGTCAATTCAGAAACGCAGTGTTTTCAATCCAAGTAGAGATGAAATAGTTGGTAACCTAGAAGTAGTCTGCATGTGTCAGTTCTGTATGCTGTATTATATTATTTCAGGATGTGATCACAGATTTAACGGCTGAATGTGATACAATAGAAATAGATGGTTTAGAGAATTGTGTTGCACATAGAGGGATGTTACAAGCAGCTAGATACGTCCAGTCAACTTTAGATAAATTAAATATATTACAACAAGCATTCGATAGAGCACAGGTATTTACTGGGTATTCTAAATAGGTTATCTTAAAGTACATGTATTGGAACTTTTTTCAATCAACAATATATCAGTCCTAAGTGTATTTCTCAGCCACATCACCCCTAGTGAATCTGACCAGACCAGACTATCGGTTCTGGGTACTGCCAATACATGGTACTAGCACTGTAAGTACTTGGAGTTTTAGTTGCAGCATTTTTAAAGACAATAGTGTGTTATGACATTGGATCAAATCACTGCATGTTCTCAAATGATTGTTATACCCCCAGATACATAGTATATGGGGGCTATATTGAAGTCATGCTTGAGGATGGTTGGTTGGTCTGTCTGTTGGTTGGTTGGTCCGTATAATTTTGTCCGCGCTATTTCTCTGTAACCACTGGTCGGATTTCATCAAAACTTTGCATGATTGATCAGTACCAAGTCTAGTTGTGCATATCGTCAGCATAAGCCTGTCGCATAAATTTTAAGGGAGTTATGGTCCTTTTTTTTTACACTTAAACATTTTGTCCGTGCTATTTCTCTGTTACCAATGGTTGGATTTTAATGAAACTTTGCATGAATGATCAGTTCCAAGTCTAGTTGTGCATATCCTTGGCACACATTGGTCGGATAAATTTTAAGGGAGTAATGGCCCTTTATTTTTTTTACACTTATAAATTTTGTCTGCGCTATTTCTCTGTTATTAATGGTCGAATTTCAATGAAACTTTGCATAAATGATCAGTACCAAGTCTAGTTGTGCATATCCTCGGCACACATTGCTCGGATAAATTTTAAGGGAGTTATGGCCCTTTGTTTTTTTACACTTACAAATTTTGTACACGCTATTATTCTGTTACCATTGGTTGGATTTCAATGAAACTTTGCATGAATGATCAGTACCAAGTCTAGTTGTGCATATCCTCGGCACACATTGCTCGGATAAATTTAGAGGGAGTTATGGCCCTTTTTTTACACTTATAAATATTGTCTGCGCTATTTCTCTGTTATTAATGGTCGGATTTCAACGAAACTTTGCATGAATGGTCAGTACAAAGTCTAGTTGTGCATATCCTCGACTATCATTAATAGGATTAATTTTAAGGGAGTTATGGTCCTTTGTTTTTTTACACTTATAAATTTTTCCTTTGTTACCATTGGTTTGATTTCAATGAACGTTTGCATAAATGATCATTACTAAGTATAGTTGTTTGCCAGAGCACATTTAAGTGACTGTGTCAAGCAGTTTCTGGGGGTATTCATCACAGTGATATTTCTTGTTTATGGTAGAAAGTAATTGCCTTTAACTTAATATAAGGTTGTCTCATATGTTTGTACTAGATTTTGAATTACCATGACTTGTGTATATTGATATTACAGTATGACTCCTTTAATCAATAGGTTTGATCTATTGCAGGGAGCCAAGCTGGTGATAACAGGTCACAGTCTGGGTGCAGGAACGGCAGCACTTCTAGCTATCCTACTTAAACCTAAGTATCCAGATCTTATCTGTTTTGCATTCTCTCCACCTGGTGGTCTTATGAGGTTTGTTCAATGTTTATCTTTTCAATATAATTGTACACATAATTTTTATTTTAGGTCTGGCATGCAAGGGTGTACAATTTTCAGTTTAAAATGCTGTTACTGTAAAACCATAAATACTAGTCTCCATGGGGATTATGTCTGACACATATAGTGGCGGAGACGTAATGTTCTGTCTGAATGTATGTCACTTAATGTCAATGCTTGTATTTACCACTGGTTAGAGAGTTCAATGCTACATTACATGAACACTTGTTACTAAGCCTAGTTATGCATGTTGTCAGGACTTCAAGGTTGAGTGATTATTGCCGGAGTTACTAATCTTTTTTGGAGACAAACATTTTTGTGATAAAAACCCACTCTAATTTTAATTGATTCTGTAAGTGACCACAGAAATATCCTTTGGTCTATTTTTAGACAATCATCATATTTCCCGGACGTCTCAATGACTTCTGCTGTGCGACATTAACAGACGTGTCTGTGAAGACATCTGTATAATACATTGTATTTTCTGTCAAAATATATTTCAAACATAACAAACATTTACAGCTAAAGCTTGTCGCAGATAACTCTAGCCTTATCAATAAATAAACATCCATAACTAAAACACTGCACGGTCGATTGACTGCTTGTTATCAGTGTAGATTGAAAGAGTATATGCATTTAAAGTGAATATGCACAAGACTGAACAAAAATTGACATTGAAAATGCATTTAATTTTTTATTTCATTTGTAAACAAAGGCGTGTTATCATGGGCGACTATAGTCACTTTACACCCACTGAAATCCAAACCATTTCAAATAATTTATTTTGATTATTTTCATCTGTTTCAGTTTATGTGCCAGCAAATATTGTCAAGATTTTATCTGTTCAGTAGTATTAGGTAAAGATATTATACCACGTCTTGGTATCCACACCATGGAAGATCTAAAAACAAGTTTACTTCAATCAATACATGACAGTGATAAACCTAAGGTAAGATGATAAAAAATATGTGTTCATTGTTTTATCATAGGTTTGAAAGTCCACCAATTGTATGATTGTCATATTTAGCTGTCTTGTCACGTTATTCTGACACTTGACCAACCAGTCTAGGAATACCAACCAGTCTAGGAATACCAACCAGTCTAGGAATACCAACCAGTCTAGGAATACCAACCAGTCTAGGAATACCAACCAGTCTAGGAATACCAACCAGTCTAGGAATACCAACCAGTCTAGGAATACCAACCAGTCTAGGAATACCAACCAGTCTAGGAATACCAACCAGTCTAGGAATACCAACCAGTCTAGGAATACCCTTTTATGTTAAGCACCATGTAAGGAGCTATACCAGTATAGTAAGTGACAAACTCGTGCTTCAAAGTCCCAAGACCAATATTTTTTGTGCAGTCAGAAAGATAAGGATTTCTGAGTGTCCAATTTAGGTCTATCTTGTTCACATTTAAAACTTATGGCATTAGATTTTATCAATTTTATCATTATTCTAGTTTGTGACCAGTTTTTCCAAAAAGTCTTTGTTTTTTTATTGGCAAATCCAATAAGTGGGTGGTGAGGAATAGGGTATCAACATTTTAGCTTCACACTTCAAAAATTTACCGGTACCTAGTCTTGAAATGATCAGCATCAGAAGAAGGCAAGCATATGTTGGGTTTGCTTTTTCTGGAACCTTGTTTCAGCCGAGTTATGATTTACTTGAACCTGGTTTTCAGTGATTTCTGATTTCAAGTGAAGTATTCTATTTGTAATTACAGTATAAGTTGTTAGCTAGTGGTGTATGGCAGATGATGTGTGGCTTGAAGCAACCTATATCTACTGAGACAGAGGATAATGAACAACCGTTGCTAGGTAACCGTCAACGTGTACCATCTTACTGTAACAGAGAGGAACAAAATCTCGAGGTAAACATCTAACCATCATCATGTGACCTTTCCTGTTAGGGAAATACTAATATAAGATGTTGTTTAGAGTGCTGGAATAGTTAACTTATTTTCGTGCAAGAAACAACAGTGAGTGCCTTTAAGAGATATCATCACCAAATCAAATGAACAATACTCTTTAGAACTCAAACAATAACTTATGAAATCTATGTAGGTTAAAGGAATGATGATATTCATCAGAGAAGAGGTTCATTTAATGATCTGTCATTTTAATGTTAGAATCTGATCAACTAAGCTCATTCACCCTTGTTATTGAAGTTATTTTGTGATATATCTCTCTTTGTTAACAGCTGTCACAAAATGGATTAACGGTATCTATATATCATACACCATATCTGTAATAGAAGCTTTAGTTACACAACTGAATCCGCTTTATTTATTTTAGCAATTAGCAATCTGTCGTATGTTGTCTTTTGCTTTTGTGATCACTCTTTGTCCGTCGTCCGTCCGTCAACAATTGGCTTGTGTAGACACTAGAGGTCACAATTTTAGCCTTATATTTATGAAACTTAGTCACAATGATCATCTCAACAAAATCTAGGTCAAGTTCGATATTGGGTCATCTGGGGTCAAAAACTAGGTCAATAGGTCAAATCACAGAAAAACCTTGTGTAGTCACTAGAGGTCACATTTTTGACTTATTCTTTATGAAACTTGGTCAGAATGATCTTCCCAACAAAATCTAGGTCAAGTTCAATATTGGGTCATCCCGGATCAAAAACTAGGTCACATGGTCAAATCATAGAAAAACCTTGTGTAGTCACTAGAGGTCACAATTTCGACCTTATCTTTATGAAAATTGGTCACAATGATCATCTCAACATAATCTAGGTCAAGTTCGATATTGGGTCATCCAGGGTCAATAACTAGGTCACAAGGTCAAATCATAGAAAAACCTTGTGTAGTCACTAGAGGTCACAATTTTGACTTAATCTTTAGGAAACTTGGTCACAATGATCATCACAACAAAATCTAGGTCATGTTCGATATTGGGTCATCCGGGGTCAAAAACTAGGTCACAAGGTCAAATCATAGAAAAACCTTGTGTAGTCACTAGAGGTCAAAATTTTGGTATAATCTTTATGAAACTCCGTCACAATGATCATCTCAACACAATCTAGGTAAAGTTCGATATTGGGTCATCTTGGGTAAAAAACTAGGTCACAAGGTCAAATAACAGAAAAACCTTGTGTAGTAACTAGAGGTCACTGTTTTGGCCTGATCTTTACGAAACTTGGTCACAATGATCATCTAAACAAAATCTAGGCCAAAGTCGACAGGTGAGCGACCTAGGGCCCTTTGGGCCCTCTTGTTTATATATTTATTCTGTTTTTGCTCTATATTTCAATTGTTTCAATATGAGGGATGGAAACTAGTCCGTCTGCATAACAATAATGAAGCAAATAATAAAATATAACTTTTTTATACAACTGTTTAAACTTTTCATTTTATTTTACTTTCTTCTAATTCAAATACTGTGCATAGTGCCCTAATAAATGCATATCCTATTATAAGTTTTAGTTCCATTGAATATTCTTTTCAATAATAATCAGTAGAAGTATTACTGTGTTAGTGGTTAAGTTTTCGAAGCAGAAATATTAGCGAATTACGTAAAATTACAAAATTCCCTTACAGTTCAGCTTATTTCAGATTGCTTAAATTTTTACCAAAAAAGAATGTTACTGAGATCAAGAACAAAATCGCCATGTCTTAAATTAAAAAACCTTTTAACTCTTCAAAAATATCAAATAATACAGTACTTATTTAAGATTTTTTACCTGGATGTTTTCTGTACATTTCACGTAGAATGCCTGCAAGATTAAACATGTTTTATGTATATTTGACGTAAAATGCCTGCAAGATTAAACATGTTTTATGTATATTTGACATAGAATGCCTGCAAGATTATACATGTTTTATGTTACGCTCCCTACAGCGCTTTGATTTCCACTTAACCGTTACAATTCACACGCTGCTTAAAATACTAGAATATTTTGATAGTTGACCTTTACAAAACTGCTGTGAACCCTGATACACATTTTCATTGGCTGATGAAAGTTTACTTGTTTGTATAGAGAGAGAGAGGTATAGCACCATGAAGACTAAGTGTTGAAAGGTTTAAACGAGTACACACTCTGTCTGAGGTTTAAATATTTCATGGTTCTATTGACTGGTCATTATTTATTTGTTTCAATCAATATGATAAACTGATAGTGCGAGAGTTTTAATATATAGTACACGTCATTTTTTTAACACACGAGCGTTTTATATACAATGCATTTAAAAACCCGTTTACATTATCAAATTTGCCTAGCTGTACGCTGGTTTTGGATTCTCCTGTCTAAAAATAGAAACGATGTAGTTTCGGGCTAGGCAATTGGAGAGTAGTTTTATGTATACTTCATGTAGAATGCCTGCAAGATTAAACATGTTCTATGTATATTTCATGCAGAACTCCTGCAAGATTAAACATGTTTTATGTATATTTCATGTAGAATGCCTGCAAGATTAAACATGTTTTATGTATATTTCATGTAGAATTCCTGCAAGATTAAACATGTTTTATGTATATTTTATGTAGAATGCCTGCAAGATTAAACATGTTTCACGTATATTTCATATAGAACGCCCTACAAGATGCACAGAGACATACTGAACAGTGTAAGATCACACATCCACAAATGTACCCACCAGGACAAATACTTCAAATTATGGAAGCAAGCAAGAAATCGTAAGTACAGTACAACCTTTTAAAATACAAAGATATTATTTTAAATATAAAGGATACATTAACAGTATGTAAAATGTACATGACATTTCAGTTCAGAGAGATTGTTAAAATTCTACCTGAAGACTTTGTAAATACTCCTCGTTATTCCATCTGTGTTTATGCTATAGATCTAATTTGTTCTGAATCATTGGTTGTTTGCAGCAAAAACAAATTTTTATCATGGATGTTAATGTAGTTTGTTATTCATGTTTAAACTCTTTTAACATTTAAAGAAACTCAGTTACAGATTATATATAGCAGCTTATTCAGCTTACCAGTTTTCTTGGACTGTATCCTAACCATTACTACCTATCTTACCTTTTCACAACAAACCAGTCAATCCAACTAATGTGGGGAAAATTTGATATTGTTGTGAAAATTTCATGGAAGCAGGCCCGGATCCAGAAAATTTCGAGTGGGGGGCACAGCTAGCTATTGGGATGATATGTTGGGGTGGGTGTGGGAGGGGTGTTCCCTCCCGGGGAAGATTTTTTCACTTTTCGACTTAAAATCATGCAATTTCCAGCACTTAAAGCTTTTAAAATCAGAAGTAAAGGTACTAAAATTGTACTGCTACGTACATGTACATCAACAGAAAATACGATGAGTCTAACAATTATTTAAAAATAATTTCTTTCAATTCCCTACATAATCAGACATCGGAAATATTTTATGCAATCATTTAAACAAATGTTTACTCCATTGAAGATTTTTTTCAAATAAGAACTTTAATTTTTTGAGTTAGATGTTAAATTATTGAAAGTGTAGGTCTACTGCTACAAATCAAAATACATTACCCATGAAATAAACAATGTAAGATATATAACTGAAAGTTTCCAAAGGTTCAGATCGATTTTTTGTAACATTTTAATAAAAAGGAATGAAATTTCCGCTCTGTAACTTTTAAAAAATAAAAAAAATATTCAACGCTAGACACATGAACTTTTAAACTGTGCCCCCCCCCTTGCGAAGATTTTTGTCAATTTTGTATTAAATTCGTTTTTGCAGCTTTTATGTTCTAAAAACTCACGTTAAACTATTATTATATCAAAATTGCATTGTTACATAATCAGTAATAAATCTATTAACAAGAAAATTTCGAAATGTCATTTGAGCTCTATCGTGTCACTATTATTAAATCGATCAGTTCACACATTATAATTATATATTATAGTAACATATATAAGTTTATCAAACACCAGTGATCCCCTAAATCATGATCATTCAGACGATTCAAAATCATTCGTTAAGCGTCTGAATTATACAGATCGGGTGTAATTAGGGCCTGGATAAACAACAGGGGGCACATTTTATTGCACTTGCTTCCGTTATGTGTAATATACAGAGGATGTTATCACAAAATATCGGTCCATAGCAAGGTCGATCGGTAATATTTAAAGGATTTTAACATTTTTGGGATGTATAAAATGGTCACTCCGGGGCCAATTTGGGGGGGGGGGGCGCCCCCTGTGCCCCCCAGTGGAACCGTGCCTGGGAAGGGTATAACCTGTCAAAGTAAAATCAGCAAACTAACCACTGGTGCAGCTCATTGGTTTAGTACTTATTTATAACATGCCTTACATATTATGTATTTGTAGGTCTTGTTTCGGTGTACCGGAATACAGTGCACAATGGGCAAGTGTTGAAGATTATAGCAAAGTTCTAGTCAGTCCCAAAATGTTGTCAGACCATTTTCCCGATGCTGTGATGAGAGCTTTAGATCAGCTTCAGGACAGAGAGTACACACCGATGTTAGAACCAAGAAATAACTCTGTAATACATGTGTGATATCAATGTTCTGATCCGTCTAACCATTGATCAGTTTGATTGTTATTATTGATTGACTGTGTTGGATCACAATCTGACATGATTTATTTCATTTGGAGTGATCTGTTTTTACGCTCCCTATTAAAAGGAGTTACACTGGTAATGGTTTGCACATTTTGGTCAGCCTGAAATTTAGTGTGTCAGCAGACAAGTCTTACATGTCTAATAGATAAGGAGAGAACCTATAAGCCTAACACTACTCTGACTTGTTTGCAAAGTTGATCATGACCTGCCAATAAACTGCTTTTGAAGTATACAAATCAATGATTAAGTTTACTCTGACCTTGAAGATGACTGGGTTAATTGACTGCTGGTGCAGTAGATGGACATACCCATGTTACAAACATCTCTACCTAAGTGTTTGAAATTACTTAGGTAGTAGAGCTGTGACATGTATTATGCTGTACTGTATGATTCAACAGGCGATATGATGTATTTATTTGTTTATACAGGCTGAATCCTAATGTTACAGGTTTGATTAATGAACCCTTATAAAATTATGTAAGTTACACTTGCTAGATACTACTAAGTGCTAAGTTGCAATTTCTGAGTGATGATATTACTGATTGATACAAGTATACAATAAGTGATAGTTCTGTCTCCATATCAAATATCAATCATGATTATGAAACCTTATTTTATCCCACATTATAATATGATATACGTACATGACAATCTTTGTGATATTTTGTAATATTTTAACCCGATATATCCTTAAGTTTGTAAACGTTATTGCCTATGTTCATGTACAGGGTGTTAAAAAAGTTTGTTCTCAAAACTCAAATTTATGTACGTTTTTTTTAGCTATGTACACAGTAGACAATGCTAATTCCTTACTATAATAGTTTCATTCAATGCCAGAGAGATTAGAACAATGGTAGAACCCTCTGGATTTCAACCTGAAAATTTTACCCTCTTCTGAGGTCAGAAAAATAAAATATCGAAACTAAAACATTGAGAACAAACTTTTTAACACCCTGTATATTCCATGATGAGATTATTAATGTTGTTGTTGTTTGCGTTCAACTGAGACGCTCATTAATGTATGGTCATCTCATTTTGTCTCTGCCTATTTGGTCAATGACCTCAGGCTTCCAGGGAAGACATATAATGTTTGTGTGATACAAGGAATCCAGATGTGCTACCCAAGCTCTATCTGAATAAACTTTTTGAATGTGCCTGGTGTACAGCACCAATACATGTGAGACTACCTCTAGGTTACCAACTAGTTGATTTGATCTCTAGTCGGGTGGGAAACACTGAAAAGCGTTACAGAAATGATCCAGTGCACCGGCTGAGTTACAGAAATGATCCAGTGCACCGGCTGAGTTACAGAAATGTTCCAGTGCACCGGCTGAGTTACAGAAATGATCCAGTGCACCGGCTGAGTTACAGAAATGACCCAGTGCACCGGCTGAGTTACAGAAATGACCCAGTGCACCGGCTGAGTTACAGAAATAATCCAGTGCACCGGCTGAGTTACAGAAATGATCCAGTGCACCGGCTGAGTTACAGAAATGATCCAGTGCACCGGCTGAGTTACAGAAATGATCCAGTGCACCGGCTGAGTTACAGAAATGACCCAGTGCACCGGCTGAGTTACAGAAATGACCCAGTGCACCGGCTGAGTTACAGAAATGATCCAGTGCACTGGCTGAGTTACAGAAATGATCCAGTGCACCGGCTGAGTTACAGAAATGACCCAGTGCACCGGCTGAGTTACAGAAATGATCCAGTGCACCGGCTGAGTTGCAGAAATGATCCAGTGCACCGGCTGAGTTACAGAAATGATCCAGTGCACCGGCTGAGATTAGAACCAGGCACCACATGATCCATAGTGGTTACCCACTCAAACACCTTCAGAGATTATTGATTCTTTTCCATATTACAAAATATATTTTCCACTAAGTCGTGTTTAATATGAATTGAGAAATCTGACATCAAGATGTTACCTTTCATCAGCATACTTTCACCCAACTTTCAACATGGGTTGATCAAATACTGATGTATGAGGATAGATGTTACTGAACTTACCTGATTATCACAGCATTTTCCAATAAAATCAAAAAATTAAAACCATTTGGTAGTGTTCGTACTTCATTATATTCAAAGACATTTCAAGGCATGTTTAAAGTAAATACTATAGAGCCTGCTGATTATATATTTACTGTGATATTATATCTGTATATTGTTTGAAAGTTTTAGTTGATGTTTAACAATTTCTGTTGGTTATGTGTGCTTTTGTTATCAAGTGTATCGTTGTTTTTCACTTAAACTTAGATCTTATTTTACTTATTTGGATTATCTGTTGTCCATAATAGTGACAAGGTGAGCTTTTGGGATCACCCTTGCCCATTGTGTTGTGTAGCCAACCATGAAATTTTCTTGTATGCCGGTAGTTACATTTAATTCATGATTTGATTTTAACAGAACTTACACACAACTTGTAGAGAGGTCCCGTATTATGAATATAAATATTTGAGGCCAACAGATTTGCTCAGACATAAGGGATTTCTGGATTATGGGTTATTTTGGTCTTGATAGTGTTTTTATGCCCCCCTATCGATAGATGGGGAGGCATATAGTGATTCACCTGTCCGTCCGTTCGTCGGTCCTGGTTAACCCAAATTGACCGTTTCTTCTAGCATTAATATGGCTTGCTACAAAGCTTTCATACTTGCATGGATGTTGTGTTTGAACACTCTCCACACGCCAGTATCACCTAACCCCATTTTGACCTTCACCTTGACCTAATTTTGGACTTAGACTTATTTATGGACAAGGCTTCCACAGGGGGCATAAGCGTTTATTGAACGCAGTCTTGTTTAGCTAGTGTAAATAGCACAACTGTACATTTATGGCATGCCATCTCAAGTCATAAATGAATCGACATCATCTGCTGATAATAAAGTTCTCAGTACCAGGTATTAGCCTACAAATGCTGATAATTGTATTTTAAACAGCTTTTAAAGTTGTTTGACAATCATTTTATTCACTAAGTTTTGTCCACATGTTTAGCCATGTCCCTATAGGCTATAAAGCTATGGGTTATTAGTGCTGGATCTAAATACAGCAATAATATGTTACTATTTATACCCCTTTGTTTTGCAATTGTCTCCTACTGTTATTAAAAACGGAGAATTTGACTTGATCCTCGAACTTCCAGTGGCATAATTTACTAGCCGATATCTTGTCTATATTTATAGCCCTGGTTGTAGAGGAGTATCACGAAGATACTCAAGGTGTCATACAAACACAAATCTAAAGGGCCGATATTGCGTGATTTACTCACGGAAAATTATAAATTCAACGCAAGAACCTTGTAGTATAAAAATTATACATGCATAAAGGTCAGGATCAAGCCAAATTCTCCGTACTATACATTGTATTTATATGCATGCCTTGTTAATGTATCACTATATCTCAATCAACAGTATTACTTCACTAATCATCCACTCAATACTCCATACATTATCATTAGTTACAATGGCATACATTTATAACGTTCTTGTTAAATGACACAAATTCTGTGGAGGCAATCAACATAATTCATCCATGTGACTTACATGTATTGTTTTTGAACTTCAGGAAACAAATGTACTGGTAACCATTATAACAAGAGATATTGTGAATTTGTTAAAATATTTTATACTTAGTTTTCATTATAAAAAAGATGATCAAACCATATCAAAATCATTAAGTAAATAATGACCCAAAGATTGAACAAAATGTGTGTGACAACTTGCTTTAATCTTTCCAACATTAACCAATGTTTGTCAGCAAAAAAAACATAGCCATAGCGATTTACAAAATCAACAGACAGGTTGTTAATTTTTAGTTGAAATATTTTTACTGCCTAAAGTAGTCAAGATGAACAAAGAAGGAATGTTGATCAAGCATGTAATGTCATGAGTATTGTGGAATTTCCAGGGTCCAAAGTCACAATGATTCTTTAATATTTTCATAAGAAATTTTTATAGAACAAAAAGAAATGAAATAACCTCAAGTTTTATCTCTAACTGTTTTCTTATTGAAATACAAAGACTAAAATCTATACAAGACAAAAACTACGAAGTCATTCTACAACCTCTTGCACAAAAATTATCTTAGAAATGTTGTTGAGTACGGGCCAATATCTCTTGGAAATTAAATTAAAAAATTTATAATAAAATCAATAGGTGGTGCTGAAATGAATGTATTGCAAAAACTTATACTATATGTTTGTTAATTACATGTATTGAATAATGTTACCTCCCACATCAGCCAATAATGTCTTACTACAAAAATAAATATCAAAACAAATACAAGTGTTTCGTTTTATTTCATAACAAACTTGTGAATTGTATAAGATTATTGTAACCCAGTAATACAATTACATGTATAATATGATGACCACAACAGCTACAGTCCATACAAAAGGTACATGGATTTTGCTCAATACCATCCACAACATAGCAGTGGTTTCATTTCACCCCTGACTTGATCCTTTGACCCCTTAGATTTCAAAAAAGGATAATTGTCTCTTCAAATTTATGATGTCAATACAAAATTACCAAAATGAGCCTTGACATTCAGCCCCTTGTGAAACAACTGGGCCTGGAATTACAACCAATACTTACATTCAGAACTCAGTACTCCAATATTGAAATTCACTCTTGAGGTTCGTAGCGACATTTTTTTAGAGCAAGAAGTTGTAATAATGTTAAATTGGTATTACATATTGTTTTTGGGTTACTTCTTAGTGTAATTTAGTGTATTTGTAAGCTCTAATTGCAATTAATGTGTCTGAGTGCTGAATTCAACAATTACATTTACACCTTATAAATAGTACACAATGGCAAAGAAAATGTGTAAAATATTAATTTTAAACACTCATTAACTATCTTATACATTTTACTCGTTTAAATTTGCAATCTAGGACAAATAATAGCTCATAATATTACATTTTTAATATTTGAGTGTTGGGGGCTGAGTGTAAGTATTGGTTGTATTTCCGGTCCTTGCACAGTACACATTATCTAGAACATAACAGACAATATGGTTCCTGTTTCATGTTATTTTAAGGTGGAATTAAAAAAAATATCAGAACACGAAACGTAGAGTCGAGCGACTAAGAGTTGACTGGACCCAAAGTGTTCAGACCCATTTGTTCACCTTGTAGACTAGTAATACTTGTTATGTCCAGATGTTGGTTGCTGTACTGGTCCCGCCATTGTGCTTGTTAGTAGGTGTGTCCTCTGTCAAAGTTATTTAGAGTCGTAATGTTGGAATAGGTGATGAAGAGAGGGTGGAGACTGCCTTGTGTTCTGTCAAATCAAGACAGGAGCATTCAACAAAAAGTGCTACAACTTGTAATAATTCCAGCTGCATTGTTATGTCTACCACATATGGTTTTGTGCTTATTCATGCTTGTTCTCCTTTACTACTGGTCAGATTTCAATAAAACTTCACATGATGATGATGAATAGTTGGTACCCAGCCTAGTTGTGCATATTGTCAGGAGTTTTAGTTCCAATGAATAACACCAGAGTTACAGCCCTTTGTTGAAGACATACTTTATTGATATGTTTTCAGATGTAGTTTGTTTCCTGCTATCTGTAAGTTTCTATTTGATAAAGTGGGGTATAATCTTGTATCTGTTGTTCTATAGTCTCTGTAAGCTTTAGTTCATATGTTACCTCTTCAAAAACATCACTCCTTGAAACCTGAAAGGTATAAAATACATAATCAAGACTCCCTGGTTAAACACAAACATGGGATACAAACATAATTCAAGATACAGACCTACCTGTGTAGCAAACTATATTTTAAGAGGCAACACTGTTGGACAAGCCAAGTTTTCCAGTGATCTGTTTGAAACTTGACATCCTCTATGGGTATGATACATGGTATATACATACATATTGCCAGAATACGGTAGGTATAATATAAATAGAAGGTATGCATATACTTGAGCCGGAAAAAGAAAACATACCAGAATATACAAACAACAATAAAAGTGACGAATTTCACAAAGTAACGAAGGCTTTTGACCCCAACTGTCAAACCTTAGAAATACAATGTACAGAGCTGACATTAAATACAGTCTGTGAGTATGTTTGACCTTAACCTAGGACTGATTCGGTTAAAAAATGCGCTCGGGACATCATCTCATCATATTTGTGCTAAGTTATTCCAAAATCATTCTAGGCATTCAAGAGATACAGAGCAGTTAACAAAGTGTGGTGATGGACAGACATCAGGGCTAAAAACAATAATTATGTTCCCCTTACTATATAGAGGGGAGACAATGAATCAGAACAATAATGTATACATATATATACCTCCTGAAATCCCATTTTTGTAAACATACAAATGCTTGGTTGATTATTGTAGCCAATCTTGGCAGTTATTGTTGCAAGGTTCAGATTTTCAAAACCTAAAAATATGGAAAAATATACAACAATGAAATGTGTATGAATTAAAATGTTTTTATTACATTTTTTCAATTCCAATCAATGTTTATGACATTTACTTCAATCCTGTATTGATTTCCTTAATGTTTTTTAATGTCAACTATGTATATTAAAGTTCATGAACCTACTAACATAATACCTTAAACAAGGAATGGGGAAGGAAACTGTGAGATGTCAAAATTCGAAGTGTTCACAGTAACACAGGATAAAATTCAATGGAAATGTTTGGGATAAAACATCACTTAGAGCACACAAGTGATACCAAATGTGTAGTAAAGTCTTTGGTAAAAACCACCAACAAACAGAAACAATTACAAAACCTGTCTACATTGACTAACCTATTTATCTCCCATCAAACCATTTTCAATGATATTTAACCTGTTAAGAGAGACCACCTTACTATCAACAAAGACAATGTTTGACTGTCACATGGGTTGTCTTAACAGAGTTTTGACTCTTATACTGATTAGGCTACTTACCATATCTGATCATACTGAATAATGCTTCTTTACCAATACCCTTTCCACGTGCAGTAGGTTCTATCAACATGAAAGATAAGAGTGATATTTAAGATACTACCGGATATTCGAAAATCAGTCCAATATCAAATCCAAAGTTTATATTTGAATACATATTTTTTATTATTGAACAAAGCTGTTTTTAATAAGAATGGTGAAATAAAAATAGTAAGCATACATGTATAAATCTCTCATTTATCCGTCAGTTTCACTGCAAAATAGATAGTTAAATATTTACAGAATTTAGCTTGTTCAGCAATATTGCCATTTCAAGTACATTCATCACCTTTACTGTTGCTGTAGAAGTCATAATGAAATACATTTGACATTTAAAAGTAGATTGGCATTTTACCGGCAATTTTACCACAAAAGCTAAACAAATGAAACTTTTACAAGGCAATGCAATTTGCTTTAAAACAGTAATTAATCCAACAGAAAATGAAAACTTATTTTTACAATACCAAGTTTAATTTTGCATAGGAGACAGCTCAAATATTGAGATTATGTCAATCTCAATATTTGAGCAGTCTCCTATGAAAATTTAGACTTGATGTCACAGTTAGATACCTGCTATCATAATTTCTATTTCAGCTGTTGTAATGTCTTCCTCATCATTTAGAAATAAGTTTACATCTCCGACCATACTGTCTGAAATTATATAATCAAGTTACTAAACAAGTTAACAACAATTATGTAAAATCTGTCTATAAAGACCTCCAATTGAAGCAGCA
Source organism: Spisula solida (assembly GCA_947247005.1). Lineage (NCBI taxonomy): Eukaryota > Metazoa > Mollusca > Bivalvia > Venerida > Mactridae > Spisula > Spisula solida. Next base: position 66,456,047 of record OX365944.1, on the reverse strand, counting down.
TAGTGGTATTTGGGGATAGATGGCCCCTCTAGACAGGATACATATTATAATCGAAAAAAGTCTGACGGTATATGACATTGGTGGACATGACCAGACTGGTATTGTCATAGTAACCATAGTCTATGTTCAAAGGTGGTTTTAAAGAGGTCAAACCATTTTCAATTATGTTGTATATTTAACCTATCAAGAAATATTACCTGTCAAGTCCAGTATTTGCAATTATAAGAGTGTTTTTACAGGAAGGTTTGACAGTATTATATGCACTCTAATTGTCCAGCCAGTTCTTAAGGCAACGGCGTATTCATTATAAATAACAACATTTTGCTTGGGAATAAACAGTGTTGTTTTACTAACTGTTAGTGCCAAGTGTTAAATACTAGACTTTGATGAACTACTCTCAATGACTCTGTCATACAGCATAGACTGTAACTAGTGTTAACATTAAGCCAACCTTAAAGTAAGATTGGAACCCCCTAACTGGGCATTACCACTATCACACCAAGTAAGTGATATGAGTAAGACATCTGAGTGCATTACCTAGTTCATTCTGGCAGCCAGTATTGTAAGCTTCCTTGTCAAGTATAATGAATGTGCATTCTGCAAAACAAACATTTATTATTATAGATAATTATAACAATCTTGAAATGATGAGAGTAGTAAAACAACTCCCTAAGTAGAGAAGAGAGTCTCCTTATGATAAACTGAAGCACAACTAAAGATGCTGATTGTATATATTCCATATCTACAGTAAAACCTCGGTAATACGAGCAGCGATTATTCGAGCAACCGGTCTAATTCGAGCAAATTTCAAAGTCCCGACGTGTTTGCTCTATATTGTACATTAATTTATCCCTCTAATTCGAGTAAAGTTATTACGAGCATCCGGTCTAATTCGAGCGCAGGTGTTGGTCCATTCAACAATTTTCAACGATAATTAGTTACTTTATCTCGAGGCAATCATCCGTGCGAAAGTTCACACCTCCGAAAAATTGTCAGATTTAATGTTGCTGCGGTTCGTGATTTTCACACATCGTGATTATCACATTTTATGACAATAGCGTAACCCCCAACACTAAAATCGGTTTTTTGTCTACGATAAAGGTGTCGAGGGGCAAGATTGAATAATACAAATCAATTACGAGGCGATAATTATGAGAAATTTAATGACGAGTCAACATTTGTTATAGTGAAAGTAATTTTCACGCCGCGTGTAACTCTTATGATTCACCGATCTAAATGTTGACCTTATCCAAGTCAGAGAAACAATCACAAAACAATGAATTTTTGATCACTTAATGGTCGTAAATCAACTCAAATAGAACATTATACATGATTTCACCTATACAGGTAACATTCAACGAATGTCTGCACGACTCTAAATGCGTGTAGACTTGATAAACAATGACGATATTCGTAGTTGAAACCAAATACGCGCACCAAACACGTACGTGGTAAAACACAGTTACACTAAGTCTTAACATCAATTCATCATACAATTCTGATAATTCGAGCAACTGGCTTAACTCGAGCATTTGGCTCGTCCCGATGGGTCCTCGAAATAACGAGGTTTTACTGTATAATTTATGTTCAATATTATAAATAATACTTTTGGATATTTTATTTTTGTAGATACCAACCTCATTATGTTTTTGTTGGAAATTATGGTAACAAGTCTTAGGTTCATTTGCTTACTTTCACTACAAGACTAATGATAGAGCTTTATATTTAATTTAGCTTTGTACATTCATGTGAACTCTCATTGAAAAATATGAATCATGATCTTGGAAAGATTCAAGGTTTGCAGGATGTTAGCATTAAAAGAACAAACTGTTATCATCATTTCTCCATGACTGTTGCATCTTATACTCTTCTTCTAAACTCAAAGGTTCTGAGGCTGTTAGAATCTGTAACTCCTCTGATTTCATCCATCCATGATACCTGTAATAAAAAACTTACATATAGTCAGATAGTATCTGTCATTCTGTGTTCAAAATTATTATGAAATCTCAATAATAAGTGTAATCTTTGAGGTTCTTGAAAACAGTTGACTGAGTTGGTCTTAACAATCTAGTAAGGTTGACTTAGAAACAAACACTGAAAATGGATTCAAATACTTTACAGATAATCTTGAGCTTTTTGCTACTTTGACTTTTGTCATTGAACTTGAGGTGTTCAAGTGAGAATTTACCAGATCCCAAAAAAAACTTTTATGAATTGTCAACAATAAATAATGTCGGAATTAGTTTAAATATAGCTTACTTTTGCACGTGGTATTTTTCATATGGAACCAAGCAAATTTTACGTCCAATTATCTTCGTATTTTGATTCGTTTTCATGTTTGTTATTTTCTTCAAACGGTGTTGACGTTCATTTGTTCCGTGATAAATCGTAACAATAGGCTTCTTGGTGCCAAATTGAGTCCGATAAATGGCCAAAATTTCTATGCCATACACTGTTCAATAACAATAAATCATTATAAGTGATACTTATATATTTCTTTAGACAAATTTAAGCCTAAATAACATTTATTTGTCAAAAGGACGGATACATGACTTCGTCCAAATTTTCACAAATCTCTAACTTCCGGAGTTCCTAATTTCTATTTTTAGTACTAAATTTGTAATGACGTCATTTACGTCGTCCGAAAATGAGCGAAGAGAATATAAAATTCTGATTTATTCAATTAACCAACATTTTAGGCCTAAATATGGTACTTTTACATGCTTTTATTAGAATAAGAGAACTATGGAAATATGCGTTGCTGTGTGCAGGGAAACAAACTGCTGAGTCTTTGCAACGGTTGTCTTTCTTCACACCGCGAAATCAAAGAGGTCCTGTTTTCAATCGAGAATTCTTTGGCGAAATTTTCTCTGATATTTGTATGTTATAAAATGGATGCAAAATAATAAGATACTATAGATACTATATACCATCCATTCATACATGAGCCATTATTCATCAATACAAACCATCATCGTTGACTTTCAATGATCATTATCATGGCATTACAATCCAACATCATCATCGTCATCATTGTATTCAGTATTGTTCAGTTTCTTTTTTTGTTGGCGCGATTATTAGCTAACACGTTCTCGTACATTTTAGTAGCGGTTTTAATACATGCATGTCAGGCATTCATATACAAAGTTGAAACATGTAGCGCAAACACTATATAACTGATGATATTCTATAAATGTGCATGTATTGTATATATAGTCCTACATTTGTACGTAAGAGTCTCCGACTTTTGTGTACTAATAATTTATATAAAAGACGCTTCTGTAACTAGTAACTATGATTATTTCCACATGTGTTTCTGATTTATGATGATGTAGAAAACGAAAATAGCGATTACCAATAAAAGTCAATGGACCTTAAATCATTTAGAAGCATACCGCCAGCAGATGGTCGGGGAACACTGGTTCAAGTGATGCAAGTATGCTGCATTAACGTGGCCCTGCAAGAGAAGACAAGATGAGGGGATGGGTGCGTGTGGGCCTTCTTTGTGAGAAAATACAAGGGTGCTTGCATGTTTAAAAGTCATTAATGTATCTGAAAAGTTTCCATACAAGTATCTGAGATAATGAACTACCACAGTTATGTGTTATTCGTTTAAAGGATTCTCATTGGTTGGTAGCGGATAATTCAATACATTTTATGAATGAACGACTCCCAACATGCTTGGCTGAGTGTAGTATACGCCGTTTTCCGACGTATATATCCACGTGTACCAACACATTTGTTGTATAGATTTTTTATAGCCAGTATACAGGGAATACGGAGACTATATTATAAACCGCATTATAGGTTGGACATTGTTGTATGGTCTACTGCACTCTATACAAGTAGGGGGTTTCGTGGATAATTGACTTGTTCATCCAGACTAGGTATTGAAGCAGTAAAAACCTGCCCAGCCTACACGCTTAGTGAATTCCGATCGATCGAATTCATTGTATTGTTTGTTTACTTCGACCGGTCTTACAAAAATGGCTGAATTACAAACTCCGATACCTTTGTTGGACGATCTTGTGAATCAAGCTGTAAAAGCATTCAAGGAAAAGTTCGGTTGTGAACCAACCACGGCTGCTTGTGCTCCTGGTCGCGTGAACTTGATTGGAGAACACACGGATTATAATGACGGATTTGTTTTCCCCATGGTATGTATAATTGCGCATGTGATGATGCAATCTTTACTCATGCAGTTCTTTTATAGTATGCAGTATTTTGTCATTGATGCGTATAGCTCAGTGCTGATATTGAACGCTTATTTATGTCCTATGACTTCATGTTGTCATGTGTTTTTAAACCTTTACTTAAACTAAATTGCATTTGCCTGTTCTTTATATTTCGTATAGTATATTTTGACCTACAATTCACATTGAATTACTGATCTAAGTGCGTACTGAATTAATTAAAACAATAAAATGCCCTTGGGAAATATACGTGTACTTAAGGGGTAATGAAAGAACTTGAACACTTCAACAAACACCAAGTGCTCTTCATGAAGGTTCGAATACACACGTTAAGAAGTTAGTGTGTTCAAACTATTATATTTGTTTATACGGCGTTATATAAGGTGAGAGGACGTGAAGAAAATCTTGTACGCCGTGCTTCATCATTCAAGTTACTGGTGTATTTGATAATTTCCAAACGAATTTCCACGAATCTCTAACGTTTAAATAATTGTCAATTATGCTTGCAGTATCTATGAATATTCGTTCAAACATATATTTTTTCGTCTGCATATTGTACACTTATAACCAGGAATAATGTATTTTAAAATATTCTATGTCCGGGATTTAGTACAAAATAAATATTCGCCGGCTGTGTGATTTAATATCACGGGTAATTCGTCGTTAAGGGGAAATCATAAAAACTACATAATCATGTATCATCTCACTATGAAAGTCAGTAAAACCTCGATATTAAGACCACCCACCGTATTGGCAAATAGTAAAAGTGATCATTCGTAAAAACAAACCAACCGATTAATACATTGAATAATATCAATTGAAAATACCAAATACTGTTCAATATTTCGAATTAAAGAAGTAATATATAGTAAGGACATGTAATAACAATTCAAAAGTGTATTGATGTCACTTAATCAAGGGAGCTTCGTTCGTCGTCCCGGAGTGGTCAGTGCGCTGGTTTCGTGAACATTGGACTCCCGTTGCGACAGGCCCATATCCTACCATGAAAATGTGACAACAATGTCGATTTTCCTTGACATGTTGAGCAGTACCTGTTGCTGAGTCACATAGGAAAAACGTGTTACTTCTGAGGTGGATACAGTCCTGGGAAACCGGAATAAATAAATGAAACAAAGTCAGTTCAAGGCCTCCATACCGACGCTTGTATTTTCTCGGATGTTGTTATCAGCAAATATCCATCCAAACAAATATGCATACCAAACATTTGTAATAATGCCAGCTTTATACACATTTAGTTCCTAAAATGTTGCATTGTTAGTTTGTTTGATACAGCTCGGTATACGATGACTGACTGGCTGCAATTTATTTGGCGATTGCGTTGAATAGCTGTTCCTGAACGTTCCAAAAGCCACATTCGGACCATGATAATCCTGGTCGAAGTGTCCAATATATTGCTAATTACAGTAAACCTTCGGTAAAATGACCACCAATACCTCAGGCATTATGTGGTCATAATATCGAGTTGGTCTCAGTATCGAGTTAAGTCCGATAATTCAGAATACTGGAAATATTTCAATTAAAACCCGTATGTGTAACAGCTGTAAGAAAACGTATACATGTAATTTATTATAAATAAAAAAACATTATAAAACGACAAATTTTTATTGTTAGCTGTAATTTTGGGTAAAATGAAATCCAAATGATCCAATTGACATGTAGATTCAGCTCCTCCTGTGGTCTCTAGACGCCCTGGTAGATGGCCTGTCAACTAACTGGTAGGTCGTGGATTCGAATCTAGCCCTCGGTCAAGTGGAATCACGACGAACTTTATCATTCATTTTACCGAGTGACTGATAGGTAATAACCACAGAACCTGTCACTGGTATATGATGTATGAACAGTTGCTATAATAACTTGTTTCTAACCGTCATATGCCCCAAACAACGAATGTGACTGCAATTGGACTACATTACAAATCGACCATAAGTATAACCTTTATACAAGTACATGATTATATTTAAAAACTTTTATGTGCTTTTCAAACAATTAGCATTTACATACCAGCCATAGTCATGAGTTCAAATTATATCTCACAAGCGGACGAATTAGACATTGGTGTGACTTCTATGCCAGCGTTTCTATTTAAGGACACAATAACCTTGGGGTTATCGAATATAAATCAATATTGGTTGAAAGGCCTGATATATTTCTTAGTCTTGAATCTGTTTTACCTATCTAATGGTTTGTTGATTTTAGTATACCATATATTAAGCTACATTCACTGTGCGTTTTGCTTTTGTAATATCACCTTCTATGGTCAGACTGTATGGTTTCTTATTTTAATTTTGGCAAATTTATAGTGGTCAATTTAAGTTAAGAACCAACGTTCATTAGTTAACTCGTTGAATATTCCACACACTACAGAAAGCTTACCCTGATGAACTAACTTGAAGTGACCTTACACGTGCATCATCACGGTATTGTATAAAACCTGACCTTACACGTGCATCATCACGGTATTGTATAAAACATAGTATAAAAGCTCAAGTCGTAAAAACGCTGTATACACCAACACAACAGCATGACTGTAAAGGAAATACAGACATTGAGGGAAAAAATATAAGGCAGTGCTCGCACTTGAGGGATACACACGAAGGGGGCGGTTTTTGAATAGCAGGGATCGAGGCGATACAAATCGGTACATTGACGGTCATTGAGTGTCAAGTAAGGACGCACCACGATACCTTGACAGTTCTTGAGTGCCAGACAGGAAGGACGCACAGAATGATACCTTGACAGTTCTTGAGTGTCAGACAGAAAGGACGCACAGAATGATACCTTGACAGTTCTTGAGTGCCAGACAGGAAGGACGCACAGAACGATACCTTGACAGTTCTTGAGTGTCAGACAGAAAGGACGCACAGAACGATACCTTGACAGTTCTTGAGTGTCAGACAGAAAGGACGCACAGAATGATACCTTGACAGTTCTTGAGTGCCAGACAGGAAGGACGCACAGAACGATACCTTGAAAGTAACTGTTCTTGAGTGTCAGACAGGAAGGACGCACAGGTAGGCCAACGACACAAAACGATACCTTGACTTTTCTTGAGTTCCAGATGTTATCCATCGCTACGAGGGTGTGAGAGAAGCCAGTTTCCCTTATACCGAGTGCCTAGCGAGGTAATTTCTGGTACCATTGTTTTTTCGTCTTTGGTATGACGCGCCCTGGGATCGAACCCGAGACCTCCCGCACTCGAAGCGGATGCTCTACCACTAGTCTATCGAGGAGGCGGTCTGTCATTCTGACGCACTTTAGGTTGTTATATGGGTTAACAGGTTACCGTACTGCCGCGTTAAGTGAAACAAGGTTATAAACGTGCATACATTTTTAACCTTATATAATAAGACACATGATAAACGATGCTTTTTATCTACAAGAGAAAGTCGTTAATTTTGCTTTATTACTCGTAGATACGTAACATTATAAGTTATTCACGGTCGTACACTTTATGTTCTTGTTTTAGTACTCGTAGAAACGTAACATTATAAGTTATTCACGGCCGTACACTTTATGTACTTGTTTTAGTACTCGTAGATACGTAACATTATAAGTTAGTCACGGCCGTACACTTTATGTACTTGTTTTAGTACTCGTAGATACAATATACAATATATACAAAGTAACGGAATCACATACACTAACCTAAATTGGGCTAGTCATATAAAACGCATCCTGGATGAAATAGGAATGTCAGATTTATGGTTACAACAAAATGAAACATACGTGAACTTCGGAACAGTAAAGCAAAGAATTATTGATACATACAACCAAAACTGGCACTATAATATAAATAACTCAAATAGATTATCAACATACTGTAAATTTAAAGAAACATTAACCCTAGAAAAATATCTCACATGCGTAAATATTAACAAATACAGAATTGCACTTTCTCAATTTAGGCTTTCGTCACATAAACTAGCCATCGAAATAGGTAGACATACAAATATCCCAAGAACAGATAGATACTGCCAAAACTGTAACATGCATGTAATTGAAAACGAATATCACTTCCTTTTAGTTTGTCCAAAGTATAAAAATTTAAGACGAAAATATTTCACAACTTATTACTGCCATTGGCCTACAGCACAGAAATTTAACTACCTAATGAATACAAACTCTAGCAAAATATTAAACAATGTAGGAAAATATTTATATGTTGCTTTTAAAATCAGAACACAAAATTTAATTTAATTTTTAGATATTGAAATCATCACATCTTTTATTCGTTTATGTCTCTACGCTATTCTAGCATCATTGAACTTCTCTGTAAACCTGTATATATGTACATGTACTTTATTCATAACTTTGTTAACTATTGACCACACATGTCTATGTATATATGTTGGCTATGAATATGCGGAATGCAATTTTATGCCTGAATAAACTTTGTATTGTATTAACTTATTAACGACACGTCTTTTAACACTAATTATACAGTGTTACTTGCTGGTAAATTAATTGCTCATATGGTTTGGCCCTGAGGTTGTATTCATCATAGCTATTATGATAAAATTCTATAATTAAATACTATACATAATACTTGTAATTTGTTTTGCTTTGACAAATCACTGAATTGTTGAATTGATTAATTATTGTTTATTATTTTATTCTTATTTCTATACACCATACAAATGTATTCATACATGTCCACGTGTGTCACATGATATACATGTTTAAACAATTATGAAAAATGTATTAAAGCGATCGAGTAGACTAGTATCAGTCATGTTTTGTGTTGAATTAGTTAATGGAATTCCTTGCCTCTTCACATCGTGTCTGTAAGTAGGACGGTAAGTTTTATCGTAACCAGAAGCTTGTTGGTTTTGGACCATATGACCATTTCTGGTCAATGGCTTGTCTGAACAATCTGCGAAAAGCATAGCTTCTTCTGAAGGCCAACAGCCATGTTATACTGCTCTGCTTTCCCTCGAGTACTGATTTTGTTGATTTTCTACCCTTTGGTGCCGATTGTCCTTCCTTGACGTACGTTACCCATGTCACTTCTGTTGCTACCTCTACCGTGTTCACTGTCTCTCCAAGATAGCATTGTCAGAACACACACTATATGATCCTGTCGCCAACTACATTAACCAATACTGAAAAAAATTCTTCTTCTGTATACCTTCCTTGCTTAAGAAAACACGTATGGACGTCAGATTTATTCTACAGTTACTATTGATAATCATGAATAACTGATAAACACATACCTTACCGGGTAATATCATAGACTTGAAATCACGTTATCCTGGGTGTGTCTTATGTGTAAAGCAAGATATTAATTTCAGCAAAAACACAAGCAAAGCCTGCCTTACGACTGAACGACGATTTTGGCTCCTTAACAGTCGTCCATAAAAGTATTAAGAGAAAGACACCTGTAAGCAGAATCTGCACCAATAAGCATTATGTACAGTGGACCCATGGTTGACTAAACACGTCCGGAAAGACCACCAATTTCATCCCCCTTCTGACCAAATGATATTCAGCCTGTAAAGAATGACCACCTATCATAAAGATAACTGTTTTATTTTCTCCTGCGATAGTTTGACTTGTATAAACCATATTCAAGATGTATACATACGTATATATATAATGTAACATGTAATATAATATTTTTGTTGTCAACAGGCGTTGCCATTGGTTACAGTGTTTGTTGGTAAGAAGACTGAAGGATCTACGTGTCGAGTACTTACCCTAGCACCGGGTGTTGATGATCCCAACTATGTGGAATTTCCGGTCCCTACAGAGTCAACTCCACTCAGCCCTGGTACACCAAAATGGGCAAACTACGTAAAAGGAGTAGTGGCTAATTATAAAGGTATTAGTGTGTCGACATTTTCTATAAACAAAGCACTCTTTGTAGAACAGCACCCTTTGGGAGCTGAAAATAGTGGCCGTTGTACAAAAGTTGTTGCTTTGTAGAGGTTCAATTTAGAGTAAATATCAGCTTAGGGAAATTGTGTAGGTGTTGTTATAGAGAGGTTGTTGCTAAAGATGGCTATCTGAATAGGTTATACTGTACCGGTAGCATATAAAGCTCGTAACTTCACTCTTTACCTGTGTCTAGTGTTGGCCTTTATACGTTCGTACGTTTATTTACAGCAATTGAACGACTGGGAGTGTTTGGCTTATCATACTTTCTACACACACGTTCTGTATAGATTGCTATATAAATGCCTGCATTAACAATTAACTTAATGGTTGATTAATGGTATTCAAATAGTTCGGTTACAGTTTTATGGTGGTATATTTCTGCCACAAGATATCAACATGTCTTTATAAGAATTCCGTTTGCTAACAAATCATTTGCTTTCTTCTATTTAAGGAGGTAAAGTTCCCGCCTTCGACTGCGCGTTGGTGACATCGGTGCCTCTTGGAGGGGGCGTGTCAAGCTCCGCCTCTTTAGAAGTAGGAACATACGTATTCCTGGACCAGTTGCTAGGTACTGATAATGGAGTGAGCAAGAAAGATAAGGCATTGGTATGTCAGAAAGCCGAACACGACTTTGCTAATTCTCCATGCGGTATTATGGACCAGTTTATATCTATCATGGGTGAAGAAAACCATGCCCTCCTCATAGACTGTAGGTATGTTCAAGATTATAATTATGTCGTTGTTTTCATGGAAATAAAGCGGTAAAAATGCTTATCCGATGACACTTTTTCTGGTCACTTTTAAATGTGTCATTTCAAAAGGGAAAATTATACAAAAATGTAGCCTACGAGGATGTATTGATTGTTAACATATGATTGAATTTCCGAGTGTTCACTTTATGTATTTGATATCGAATGTTATTGTTAATCGAAAATGAGTATTTTTAATTCTACTGTTTTTAAGATCACTAGAGAGTCGCTTGGTACCGCTTAAGGACCCTAATGTTGTTATTCTGGTGACTAATTCCAATGTTAAACACAGTATCGAAGCCTCCGAGTATTCCACGAGACGTGCTCAGTGTGAAGCTGGTGCTAAAGCAATTGGACTCGCAAGTTTGCGAGATGCAAACGAGCAACAGTTGGAGGGTAAGCTTTACGCATTGTATGGTCAGGTAAATTCCTGTTTCCCCGTGTATTATTCAGTTTGTTATTCAGAGGACTTGGCTAACAGCTACTGATGCCGAGGAATTGTCTGACCACTAATGCCGATGACTTAATGTGTACCTGCACTTATAGGCTTGTTGAAGTGATGGCAGATTTGTTTCTGTATTCGAACTTTAGTTAAAAGTATGTCGTCTAGTCAGTTTTTTGTGGCGTCGTGGTAACGTGCAGCCATTGATAGGGCATATAAGGTTCAGTTTCATTTCAACTGCCACAACTTTTATAAGTATATGGTCTATGTTATGAAAATAAATGTATAACGATTTTTCAAGATCTTTTTACTGTTTCCGCAAAGTATTTTTCGCATTCATGTATTTCGTTCCAGACAATAAATCCAAGATCGATGACGTCACATATAGACGCGCTCGTCACGTTATAGGCGAGATCAAAAGAACGGACGAAGCTGCTAAAGCTCTGGAAACAAGCAATTATGAATTATTTGGTCAGCTTATGGTACAGAGTCATAATGCACTCAGGTAACTACATGCAGGTTTGTTTTGCACTATGGCGTATTATCACCCAGGGGAGGTAACTGCGTTAAGCTTAACTATAATAATTATCACATGGTAGTAAATCCAAGGCTAGAATATAAGCCCGATGTTTATTATATCAGCCTGATTCCTCATTACACATAAATGTTCCGAGGAAACGTGTCTTATATCTAGTCTAATGATATCACCAGATGTTCTCTACGAACACATGTACAAATAATACATTTACTCGAAAACAAAACCGCATTACATGTCTTACAAATCAGCATATTGACCTCACAGGCAGCTTCTGGATGCAGAAACTTTTAATGTCCTCCGCCCAGTTTGCTCAGTTGCTTATAGAAGATGAGCAGTCCAAATTTGGACTTAAGTTCATTAGGTCAAACCTTGTATGGAATAGTCTGGAATGAAATGTTCGACTTCATATTCTTTATGAAATGTACAGACTGGTTTATTGTCTATTTAGGGATGATTTTGAAGTGTCATGTCCAGAATTAGATCAACTTGTTACTGCGGCTATGGAAGTGGATGGGGTATATGGTTCCCGTATGACAGGTGGAGGGTTTGGAGGTTGTACAGTCACACTTCTGAAGAAGGGCGCGGTACCAGCAGCCATGCAACATATCAAGGTATGTATAACTGAAGTCACAACATACTTGAACAGGACAGGAATAACTTTATTTTCGTAATTTTCACTCATCACAAAATAATAACATTCAAATAAATACTTATCAAGGTTTATCACATAAAATAGGCTCTGGGAGTTTAATAAACCCATTACATAAAAGTCATAATACACACGTGTAATAAACATGCAAATGAGGGATATACAAGGGGTTTGACTAAAATACGAAAGGAGGATTTTTGGCGAAAGGAGGCGAAAGGAGGATTGAAAATTATTAATGGCTATTAATTGGTTATTATAAATGATTTGTACATATGTTTTAATATATTTGCAAATAAATGCATACTATCAGATTTTTATATACGGTATATGTACCTTGTGATATTTGATGTTTTATTATAATGTAGATAATGTCTCTTATAACTCTTATTAAGAGTGGCTATATATGATTTGTGTTTATGTCGTGTGCAATATATGTTGTAAATATAGATGAGACTCAAATAAATAAATAAATATACATTAAACATGGGGAAAACTCCTAGCACAACTAAACTGACAAAATAGGGAAAAGCGATAGCCTCGTTTCGCCGACCATTGACTATCACTATGAAATATCGGCGAAAGGAGCTTTATCACACCATATTAGTTGTATAAATACCTCGTTTCGCCGACCATGGACTATGAAATCTCGGCGAAAGGAGCTTTATCATAACATATTAGTTGTATTGTAGCCTCGTTTCGCCGACCATTGGCTGTGAAATAACGGCGAAAGGAGCTTTATCATACCATCTAAGTTGTATAAATACCTCGTTTCGCCGACCATGGACTATGAAATAGCGGGGAAAGGAGCTTTATTATACCATCTAAGTTGTATAAATACTTCGTTTCGCCGACCATGGACTATGAAATATCGGCGAAAGGAGCTTTATCATAACATATTAGTTGTATTATAGCCTCGTTTCGCCGACCATGGACTATGAAATATCGGCGAAAGGAGCTTTAAAATACCATCTTAGTTGTATTATAGCCTCGTTTCGCCGACCATTGGCTGTGAAATAACGGCGAAAGGAGCTTTATCATACCATCTAAGTTGTATAAATACCTCGTTTCGCCGACCATGGACTATGAAATAGCGGGGAAAGGAGCTTTATCATACCATCTAAGTTGTATAAATACTTCGTTTCGCCGACCATGGACTATGAAATATCGGCGAAAGGAGCTTTATAATACCAACTTAGTTGTATTATAGCCTCGTTTCGCCGACCATGGACTATGAAATATCGGCGAAAGAAGCTTTATAATACCATCTTAGTTGTATTATAGCCTCGTTTCGCCGACCATTGACTGTGAAATATCGGCGAAAGGAGCTTTATAATACCATCTTAGTTGTATTATAGCCTCGTTTCGCCGACCGTTGGCTGTGAAATAATGGCGAAAGGAGCTTTATCATACCATCTAAGTTGTATAAATATCTCGTTTCGCTGACCATGGACTATGAAATAACGGCGAAAGGAGCTTCATCATACCATCTAAGTTGTATAAATACTTCGTTTCGCCGACCATGGACTATGAAATATCGGCGAAAGGAGCTTTATCATACCATATTAGTTGTATTATAGCCTCGTTTCGCCGACCATGGACTATGGAATATCGGCGAAAGAAGCTTTATACTAACATCTTAGTTGTATTATAGCCTCGTTTCGCCGACCATTGACTGTGAAATAACGGGGAAAGGAGCTTTATAATACCATCTTAGTTGTATAAATGCCTCATTTCGCCGACCATTGACTATGAAATAACCAGGAAAGGAGCTTTATCATACCAAATAAGTTGTATAAATACCTCGTTTCGCCGACCATGGACTATGAAATAACGGCGAAAGGAGCTTTATCATACCATATTAGTTGTATTATAGCCTCGTTTCGCCGACCATAGACTATGAAATATCGGCGAAAGAAGCTTTATACTAACATCTTAGTTGTATTATAGCCTCGTTTCGCCGACCATTGACTGTGAAATAACGGGGAAAGGAGCTTTATCATACCATCTTAGTTGTATAAATGTCTCGTTTCGCCGACCATCGACAACGAAAATTCGACGAAAGGAGCTTTATCATACTAATTGCACTATTCATAATGATATTTTAGTACATGATGTCTTGCGTCAGTCTTACTATTAATGTTACTGAAATTATTTTAAAGGTAAGATTTTTCTGAATACGATTGAACATCCAAATGCACAGGTAACTGTATCATTGATTTAGAGTAAAATGTTTTGTAACATTTATAAAGCATTATATTAAAATATAAAGTTTTCTTATTTTATTTTTACTTGTTATCAATGGTACAGTTAACTGCGACCAAATGCAGAAAGAAAATGCAACATTCATTTCTGTCTGTTTCAGTCTGTGTCCTCTACTACTTATTCACACCTAGCTGTGGTCATTTAAATATGTTATATTCTTTAAAATACTAATGTATCAAGATTTAAGCGACTCTCCGGAAAAATAAAAACAATAATCAAACAACATAAGGAAAATTTGTATTTTAAAACATTGTTTTCTTGTATTGGACTAATTAGAATGTGTGACATTTACTGAAGTTTGATTGTTATAACATTAAATACATCTTTTAGTGAACATGTATGTGTATATATATGTTGTATTTTAGGCCTCGTATTAACATCAATTAACGTTATTTCTCATATTTTCATATTTTGTGCTATGTATATTCAAAGATCATACACAAAAATCTTATGTATTCTTTGGTTTATTGCATGTATTGAGTGTAATAAAGATATGTAATGTTACATTGTGAAAATTGCGTGTTACAATTTTAATTGGATTATCGACGATAATTGGATTATCACACCTAGCCACGTGTCACCCCTGGCTGTTTGTTTAATTGTATTGTAAGTGATCATTTTCGCGGGATTTGCAATTGTAGTTGTGACATTTATTTAAATAATCAGGCAAATCATAATGATTAAATAAAAGTTGTTTCTGTTGTAAATACGGGCTAAATATAATGAAATAAAAAATGCTTTAATTAAAATATTAACAACATACTATCAAACGATAAAAATTAATTGAGTATTTTACAGTGGACTTAATTGTGCTATATAGTGTAATCTTGTCCTAAATAAATGTCGTATACAAGTTAACTTTGTTTGTTTGACTAAATGCACATTTGTTGCGCCTTGTATGTTTTAGCTTAATTATTATTATGGCAAAATTTGACCACAAAAATACATATTATGTATCAAATAAATACTTCCAACTTGATGTACAACGGTGCGACTAGTAACATTTTCAGTCAACACTACGTATACGTGACATTATAGATAATCTTTATTGTACGTAACTTCACGGAAATACATTCTGTGTATATCCGTGGTAACTTGCAAGAGCTATCTCGCTGAAGTTTCATTAAACAGTCGGTGACTTGACACGTGACTCCAGGTGATAATCCAATTACAGTCGATAATGCAATTAAAATACTATAGTAACCTAAAATTTGCATAAGGAATGTTGACACTTGTCTTTCTATAATTGATTGCTAGAACGCGCATACTTTCAACATGAACTGAATTGTGTTATATTGTATTGTACAAAATGAACTCGAAGAAGTTTAATAATTTATTTCAGTCTCATCCAAATATACACGACAATACATGTAAAATAGTACATGTATATCCCAGATAAAAAATGCATATAGCCATTCTTAATATTAATTAATAACTTTGATTCTATTTATGACTACATCTTCGCCAAACATACTTAAAACGATAAAAATGCGAATATATGAAAATAATCATTTAATTCAATAAACACCTTGTTTAACACCCTTCATGTAAAAATCTTATTTGGTCGGCGAAACGAGGCTATAATACAACTAAGATGGTATTATAAAGCTCCTTTCGCCGTTATTTCACAGTCAATGGTCGGAGAAACGAGGCTATAATACAACTAAGATGGTATTATAAAGCTCCTTTCGCCGATATTTCATAGTCCATGGTCGGCGAAACGAGGCTATAATACAACTAAGATGGTATTATGAAGCTCCTTTCGCCGTTATGGTCGGCGAAACGAGGCTATAATACAACTAAGTTGGTATTATAAAGCTCCTTTCGCCGATATTTCATAGTCCATGGTCGGCGAAACGAGGCTATAATACAACTAAGATGATATTAAAAAGCTCCTTTCGCCGTTATTTCACAGTCAATGGTCGGCGAAACGAGGCTATGATACTGTACAACTAAGATGGTATTATAAAGCTCCTTTCGCCGTTATTTCATAGTCCATGGTCGGCGAAATGAGGCTATAATACAACTAACTTAATATGGTATTATAAAGCTCCTTTCGCCGTTATTTCATAGTCAATTGTCGGCGAAACGAAGCTAGAATACGACAAAGTTTGTTTGTTTATTAAATGCGTTTTCCCATAAATGCCATCAATATACGGTGATATATGGCAAATATACTTAAGTATCTGTAAATTGCATTTTAAAACACTTATTATTACCAAATATTAAATTTTAATCCTCCTTTCGCCTCCTTTCGGCTCCTTTCGCCAAAAATCCTCCTTTCGTATTTTAGTCATACCGATATACAAGGGCGAGTCACTTTATTCATGTATTCATACTCGTTGTCAAAAAAGTAAAAGAATACATTTTTAGAATAGAATATATTTTATATCCGATTATGAGCACTCTATGGCATGTTATAATCACACAATAACAGATGTACAAGAACTTAAGAGTTATAACTGTAAGTAAACAAACCGGTAGGTCCGTTAAACGTGGGTACGAATAAGATCGGGACGAAATATACATACCAAATATCTGTCATCTACACAAACACACGGCTCTGGATGTTGATTTCATTGTATAAATCCGTTAATTTTGAGTATTAAAGACGATTTTCCTTGCTTACCAAGTACTTGCATCGTGTGCAATCAGTTATTTTCGGCTATTAAGACGAATCACGAATAAATTCACGCGGAAAACCTAGTTACTTCCCCTGTCCTTGGTTGTTACTAAAACCCGGAACGGAACACGGAACAGAACAGAATACGTTGTGTTGCTGTGGTCCTAGATTTAATTATTTATTTTGTTAAGCGTAGTTTTATATCTGCAGGATTTTAGATACCCTAAAAATATTATTTTCAAAGGCAGAAAAATTAACATATTGGTGTATACATTGTTGCACTATTTTCTTAGCTCTTTCAATGAACCGCTTTACTCCTATGGAGTTTATTTGCTAAAGGGGAAGTGTGTGCATTCTTGACAAGCGTTTACTGTGTATTTAGTTTATGTGATAAAAAGAATCTTACATTCGTGTCATTCCATATTAAATTTATTAAACTCGTTGAATAAAAGTGATAAAATGCTCGGCAGAGCCTCGCATTTTATCATTTTATCCAACTCGTTTAATAAATTCAATATAGAAAGACACTCATGTAAGATCCTCTATTTCTTTTATGGCATCTACGAACATTATTTTGTAATTTTGCATTTCTCATTTTGTTAAAGTCGTGAACTATATTATTTGTACATGTACATATATTTAGTAGATTAACATGTTATTATTTTCTTTATTACAGAAAGTTTATAACGGTTCCCCGACGTTCTACGTATGTGCGGCGTCTCAGGCAGCACGTGGTCTGTCTATTTGATTTGGTGACTATGACCTTCATGTGACTCAGTATGCAAGTGTGTTGAAGGTGCAGTGTGAATCATGTTTGGAGTTATACTGTAGGCTACATGCTTTTGTTGTGAATGATTTTTTCATATAAAACTAAATGTGTACTCATACTATACAAAATACGTATTTAATACGTTTTAACAACGACTGCTAACATATATTCCTGTCATTATTTAACATTCATTTTACAGGCCAAGGGTGCTTCTTCATTCCATTTTGCTTTTCATACTTCTCCAAATAAAAATTAAATAACCTATTTTTAGCAAGTAAACTTTGTTTACCGAAACCCTGTCCACGAAAATGATTCATCCACGAACGTTTTACAGGAATAATGTAATTATGTAACATTTATGATGATTATTATTGTTATATTATCGTACTGTCTGAAACAGCCGGAGATGGTGAGATTTACTTTAAAAAACGTAGTATAAATTTGTCTATGGTTTCTTTTTGGAAGTCATTCTTTTAAATATTTTTGAGACATTTTATCATATACTTATGACCGTGGAGTCGCGACTGTGTTGAAGGGAAAGATAATCTATGACGGTTTTTATTGTGGCCTATTGAGCTATTATGCATTTACAATTACATATGCTTTGTAATGATAACGTGTATTGTGTATGTAGGGGACTATATGAGGGACCGGGTAACTTGAGACTTGACAGAGAGACTGGTATGTTCTTGTTTAGAGGTATTCTAGAAATGTAAATATGACACTATTAGATTACTAGTACATTGTATCACTTCAGGGAAAATGTTGTTGTTGTTATAGAGGGGTTGTTACATTTATACATCACATTCAGGCATCTATAGATCTCAGTTAGTTTATAATGTTCTAGTATATTCACGTTGCAGCACCTAATTGTTTAAAGAGGTTCATTGTGTATTTAGACTAGTACAGATCACTGATATGTTTTAGTTGTATATACTGTTTGTTCATTTACTCTAAACTTGATACCAGTATCCATTAGTCATTTCAAGTTGGGAAATAATAAACGTGTTCAATTGTTTATCATCCAGTAATACATGGTCATATATACATACCTCCAAGCACATGTCCAGTATGTCTTGACTAATTCAAGTATAAGACCGCATTTTGTTAATAATTGATTTCAAAATCATTATTGGCTAATACAGAAACGTGGATAAAATAGCGCAAGACATCAGTACACTGTCTCTATTTTAAAATTTGTACGAGTTTACTCCCTTGCATTCATAATATCAAATAATTAATTAAACAATTTTAAAAAGGCGAATAGGGTTCATTGCACGAATAAAGAAACGTATTCAAGTGCATTTAGTTAGAGAACTCGTGCAATATATGGAAGTTCATGGTCATACCTTATCGACTTTTGTGTAAGTCAGTCGGTAGACACAAATACAACATGTACAAACTTTTCCATGTACATGTATTCACTTACATTCGGTTGTTAATTATTTTAGATTTGTTTAGATATTTTGTGAGGGCAATTCAATAAATGTAATTATCAGGTACGATGGGTTGTTATATATTTGAAGCCAAATGTTGGCCAGGTATATCTGCCATGATATCTCAAACTATTAGTTTATACTAATTTATTTAAGGTCGATTGTGAAACAAGTTTTTCCAACTTATATTTATCACTCTCGACACCTCATTCCTGATGTTATCCATCGCCACAAGGGTATGAGAGAAGAGAAGACAGTTTCCCTTTTTTATGCCGAGCGTCTAGCAAGGGAATTTCTGGTACCATTTTTATTTCGTCTTTGGTGTGAAGCGGCCAGGGATCGAACCCGAGACCTCCCGCACTCGTAGCGAACGCTCAACCACTAGGCTATCAAATTATTCAAACAGGGATCCTCTGTGTGACGGAGTACAGTAGTTAAAGTTACCGACTTCAACCCTTCGAACTTGCGTTAGTACTGACTGTAAGTACATGCCCCTCACAACTGAGAAGTGGTGTATATATATCGGGATTCATACCGTGGAGACTCGATCTAGAAAAACGACCCTCATTTTTGTGGTAGCCTTTTCTGGTGATGCACAAAGCGGCGTGTTGGTGCGATCGGAGGGATGATCCATGCCGTTTTCCGTGATCTTCTAAGTATAAGAATGAACGCGATTTCTATTTAGGAGTTATTGAAGAATGTCTAAGATGATAGCTTTTACAACACCAAATGCCGAACGGAATGTGGATTGTAATTTCAACAGCTGTTCAAATGCATTGAAGTTGAATTTTAGACTTGACAGAACTATTAATTCAACGGCAGTGGGGAGAGTTATAAATTTGAGAAACTGGCGTGTTTGTGTCTCTCTCGTACCTATAAACTATTGACGGTTATACAAATAGTTTTCTTATTTCCTTCTTTGTCCACTTTATTGCAAGTTTATTGTATCCGGATATTGTATCCAACGTATCACTGTCAATATGATCAATATTTCCTCATCATTTGGTGCGTAAATAACCATCGTGACATTTACATTTAATATGATACCCATTTATTGGTACATGTATTTTGTATGTGGAGATGATGCCGCTCACGACCAATATTGGATTTACCCGGGTCAAGGAAAAGCAGTTTTCAGGTAGGGTAGGTTATATAATATAGTTTACCGTAAAATTAGCTCTTCCACAGAAGTTGTCAGCAAGGGTAAGCAACTGGAACACTTTAGAGACAACGCAATGTCATGCAAATACTAGTTTTACAATTTATACACAACTACACGTTTTGTAAATATAACATTTTAGAGGCAATTGAAAACGTCGTAACCCTTGAAGAAAGAAACTACTACCGGTATTACCTCGGAGACTACAACATGTATCAGTCAGAAGTCGACTTCAAATGTTTGTTACATAAGTACAAAACCGATACAAGTTATCTCTCCTGGTTTGCCATGCTAGTATAGGAGATTCACTTGTAGCTCTAGTCACACTTACATGGTTTGATTATTATCTACATGACGTGGTTTCGAAGCCCATTTAATTGCCACTCAGTCACTTTTTACCTGAAATACACAATTTACGTGTTATATGATTATATACTGCTGGACGTGTTACATGAGAATATAAAAAGCGTGGCCGTTTTGGGTATACATAATTATGCTATCTTTGTTCTCACTAAATACGAATTCTGACATATTCATAATTTCGACTGTACAGCAGCTTAAATAATATGACCACGTGGCCCAAAACACGTGTTTTAGATTTATGACGTCATATCCTCTAAATAGCATTTCGCAAAATAAAAAAAATAATTAGACTATATATTTCTTATGGAGGCATATAACTGCCACCACATAAATATTAATGTTCATGAAATATTTCGTGAAATTAACGAGGGATTTCATGAAAACACAAAAATATTATGAATGCAAGATAAATATCTTAACGTGAAAAATTGCCAGTTACTGCTTTGATCTGCCACAACATTCCTGTTAGTTTTTTAAGAAACAAACTAACTTTTCATGAAATTGTATTATTTTTCACGAAGTCATTTTTATGTTTCGCGAAACTTTTCACGAAAGTCGATTATTTTCACCAAAACATCTTTAGGTTAAGCGAAACTGTTTTATGCTTTCATGAAAAACTTATTTAGTTTCGTGAAAGCATCATCTTTATGTGATGTCAGTTCAGAGTACTAACAAGCAGAATTTCGTGTTAAGATAATTTATCTGTCTTCAAGATAATTGTATTTTTTCATGAAATATCCCATAATATTTACGAAATTTTCATGAAATCTTAAAGTTATGTGGTGGCAATAGTCCATAAATTTCGTAATTTTATTAATAACTCAAAGTGTTTTGGATATGTTAATTTTATTCAATAGTACTGTTATGGTGCCACACCACAGTTTTCAAGATTACTTATAACAACAGTATTTCAGATACCGTCTACTATAATTCCCTCTTTTTTGCTCACAACTAGCAGCCAACCCCTCAAATTTACTGCCCGGCCGAGGCAAAACGAGCCATGCTCGACCCACATTTACATACTAATGGTCAATGATGGAAGTCTAACAGCTGCTGTTTTTTGTAGATCTAGACTAGAAATCTTCAAAAATAACATCCACAACCCTTGCCATCCCTACCGTTTTTTCACAAAATACCTTTGAAATGGTACCATCTAATTTCACTCTAAAAGCAGTGCAGCCGATCAGTAAACGCTTGGTTTCAAGATCCAAGCTTCTAGGAGAAAAAAATGTAAACACATCAAATTCGAATTCACCATAAGTAGCATTATGGTCACTGTCAGGGATGAAAACCCAAAAACAGCAATGAAATATTCTCTAAATATGCAACAGCCCTGTATTTAGTCGAAATTTCCTCTATCATAAATTTTCACCATGGCCAATTCGCATATGATGCTTGGAAACTGTGGTCTGGTACCTATGTATGTTTTAAATAATATCAAATTTATTTCAGTCAGTCTGAATGATACTTCCCCAGTGCGCTCTGAAATATACATGTGTCCAATACAACACAATCCACTCGCGTTTTCCAGAGAGATTTCAGCCAATACCCGAAACCGTGTAGTGATTAAATACCAATAAACTATAAATTCGCACATTTAAACTAATAAATAAACAATGGATGTCTCGCTGAAAGATTGATCTTCCTGAAAATGTTCACTTTTAAAAAATCTGACGTACCAATGTAAAGTTATCGTTCAGTTATCAGGACTTTCAGAATGTCCCTCGTATGGACATTGGTCAAGGGGAGGTAACCATGTAAGAAATTTCATTTTGAAAGGAAATGTGTGAAATTATAAACCTAAATTGGGCTTTATTTTTATCATTGTTTTCTTTATTTCTGTCTCCGTGATAAGTACATACATTTGAACTCGAACTTAATCAGCAAAGTGGGCATGTAGCTGCATTAGCAACCTGACAATTACCCGATGAACACCCGATTAACACACGACAAAAATGTGTGACTTTAGCATTTGCTGATGCCGTCATTTGTTTATTCTGTTTGTTCCAATTGTTATCAGATTGTAATAAACCACTAGAATTATAGTTTTACAAATCCAACCTACATAATAATTATGTTGAAAATTTCAGCAAGATCAAACACGTATTGACCGAGCTATGGGTAAATATATACATGCACACTTTTAATATTTGTATAGTGTATTGTTAATTGGTCAGAATGCGACTTTCGTTTTCTGGATCGACGAATCGATTGTACTATATATTTGTTATTATTCATCTGATTTTTTTCATCTTGGTACCAAGTTGACGTCAATACACGTACATTTAATCTGCACTATTCCAATACCTACACAAGAATCGTCTGCTATAAAACAACATACACCATTGTCGCGTTTTTAAATCCGTTAAGTGTACTTGTAGATATCAATTTATTTGTAAAGGTTTAATGTACAACGATCGACTAATTTTTTCTGTGAATTGTCTCATGTCTAAACAAAGAGCTTTAAACTTTAGATTCATTTTACCAGTATTAGATTGTTTAAGATTTGACGATATTGTCAAGTTAACAGTTTTTTGTAAGTGCACTATGTGTCTACATGATCAAGACGTTCACGTACAACGGGGCCTATCAACCAATACAAGCACTGTATACCCTTACAGTCGTCAAGTATTAATACAAAAAAACGTATATTATATAGATATTGCTAAATTGTCTTTATAATAAAGTCGGTTAATGGCACAGGGGTATGATAATGATACACCTTTTATTCCATTCAATGCCATTGGACATTGTCCAACGAATAATGAATACACCGTTTTGGATCAATGAACAAAATAATCCCAAAATCGCTGTCGGTACCAAATCTTCAAAATCTAAGTACAATCGGCGTTTAACTAATATTTACTTGATATATTAGTACATATATGTGTATATACATGCATGCTTTTTGAACCATTTCAGATCCGTCGCTATCGTGTATCGCTACGTTATGGCCTGCACAGTAGATTTTATTGCAGAGTGTATACATGTATTGTAGAATGTACAGTAGATAGTCTGCGACTTAAAGTGTTATAAGATTAAGACAGCAATATGTGGGCTAGTATTGTGTAATATTTTTTTAACAACGTAACCTTATTGTGAAACGTGCAGCAACGGACCAAATCGCCTTAAGGGATTAAAATAGTTTTACGATATTCCAGAAAAGTGTCTTAATGAAAACTACAGTTTCTATATACAATTACACACAACACATGGAAGACATTTTCGGCTAAATATGAATAATTTTGAAATAAAATTCTATTTGGAACTTAATGCAACAGGAAAATAGATCAGACGTGTTTGTGTTAATTTTGGTAATTATTGCAATGGATATAAGATAATACCTATCCGGCTACTATTCAAGTTTGACCAATAACGATGGCCGGGAAGACGTCGCGTCACCGGAGAAGAGTAAATATATTTATTTATCTTTTGTTTATAATAAGGATTGTTGTATAAATCAACATAATTCGCTGATTGCTTATAATTATTAGCGAATGAGACAGTAAAAAACTACCACGTGTCGATTGTTTCCATTCGAACTGAAACCAATGCATTATATAAAACAAATACATGTATGTTCAAAAGACATGTGTATAATTATACCAGTATACGCACATGCGTGTATGTATTTGCAGTTACACAATAACTATTATTCAATATTTATGGATGCTAGTATTATACTGTGATCTTATAAATGAAGTTACAATGTATGTAATTATGAAAATAAATGCTTCATTTTATTCTACGTAACATAAATACTACGCGAAAACCTTAACTCTTGAAGAAAATAGATTTTTTAGCAATTTATTTATACTACCAATTCGTATTTACATAGTTATAGCAACTGAATACATAAATACTCACAGGCTTACAAATATATAGTTTTATTACTTGTATATATCAACATCATGTATCGATTATGTAGCAATATACAGCTGAGTATGACAACGGTTGTCAAGCAATTTGAGAATATATATATAATACATGTAGGTGTAATTCCTTGATGTAAATATGAGACAGAGCAATAAGTCGATCGTATCATAGAACTGTGCAAATATGTTTTGAATAAATCAACATTGTATATTGATTATAAACATAAGTACAAACACATCTTTTACTCATGTTTGTTTGTATAAAATATAAACACGTACATGACATCTAAGTTAAGCGACACTCACCTGTAGAACATTTACGTTGATCTACTTTTTACTTAACTTACTTTACTTAAGAAATAATGAATACGTAGCTATGTTTTGTTGCGTAATAAAATATAGGCACGTGTTTGGACGCGTAGTAATTAAATCACGAGTGCGTAGCACGAGTGATTTAATGTACGCATTCAAACTAGTGCCTATATTTTATAACACAACAAAGCACAACTCCTATTTATTATTTCGATTCTAACATCGCCAATGCTTTACCATTTATAACACAACAAGACAGGTTGACGTCAAACTACTTTCTTTCCTAGGAACGTTACCGTCACGTTTGCGTCATTTGTCATACTATATGACGTCAAACGTGACGTCATCAATCAGCTATATTTTATCGCGGTAATAAAATATGGTAAGCTCAATATACGCAAAGAAGGCTAATCTCACGTGCTATGTTAGAATTAGAATTATATTCTAGTCTTAAACTGATACTTGTAGGATGCATCAGTTGTCACAGCTTTAAAATTGTTTTAATAAAGCAATATGAGTTTTGTTTAACATAAAACGAACTATTTATTAGAATCTACATAATATAGACTGCTGAATGCATGTGGTTGCTTATAGGTTACAAGTTTGACCGGAAGTGTCATACTGACGAGCGTTCTAGACGCCACGTGGTAATATGTGATACCAGGTCACCATAGCATGCATGTGTTGGGGTATAGAATATTTAATGGCAAATGTAAAACTGTCGTACGGCGGAGAAAATTTGTTATTTCTAGGAAGTAGACAGAAAATCAGGCAATTGATTATACAACAAATAACGTGTATTTTAAATGTACGCAACAGAATTACAATCCTACGTTGATGCTATTATATTTACTAAAGCCAACGACATTTACGACCGATCAAACTTAATAGTTTAACAGTACATTAAGATAATTATATTAAATGGAAAAATATAATCACTTGCAACTCATTCAGCTTATCTAATAATCTACCGTATTTATAACCACGTTTTTCTGAAATTGTGGATATAATTTTGTTAGAGTTTTCAGCAACTGTATCTACAGAAACTGTTCTATAGGCTACACTATAACTTGCGCTATTGTTTTTAATGTCATTAAAACTGTATCAGTTTCACGAAATATAATGTTATTTATCTTTAAACTGGAACTAATTAAAAATCGTGTGAAAAAAAGGTACCCGTCCTCTGTTGTCGGGGTCGTCTCAGGTCAAAATGAATTTATTACCGCACATTGTATTGAATGCGCGTGTGAATGATGTCGCCAGAAAATATGGTCCTTGCATGGTAACCAATCCACACTAGCTTGTACCTTCATAAGAAACTAACAAATCATACACATATTAAATAGGAACTCAAACTTGGACTCCGGAACAAATGGCATTGTATACAGTGGTTTATAATACACTAATTATATATAATTCGTTGACTGTGAATTGAGCTCTATGGTTCCATTCATCCCTCTCGACACGTCATTCCTGATGGTATCTATCGTCATAAGAGTAATGGAGGATCCACTTTATGGAGGATCCACTTTTCCTTATTTAAATGTTGATTACCGAGCCAGGGAAAAGCTGATACTGTATCATGGAGTGGACCCTCCTGCACACAGCGGGTGTACGAGGGTTGTTCGAAAAGAAATTCAACTGACTAACATTTTTATTGACATAGCCATTTACAATGAAACTCACAGAAAAACTTCATTGAACTCTCCTTAACACGATGTACACTTATTGTACTATTAAATAATAATTATGTTTTTTCGTCTGCAAAAGGTAAAATACTCATGTACTGCAATATGGCTGACCACATAGGTTTCCTGGAAATGTACCTACACTCTACTGGACGCGATTAAACTAGTTGCACGAGACTAGGTCTAAAGAATTGACTTAATGATCGAGCATAGTCATAAATTATGTTGTTCGCTAAAATCTACTTAAAAAAAATGCCTAATGAAAAGGTTATTTTTATGTGAAAGGTACATAATTATGTTCCTTTTCATTACTAATTTGACGCTATATGAAATTGCTCTCATAGTTTATCTTGCACAAACTGTCTGTAGAACCTTCTAGTTACATATTGCTTATTGAATAGCAGGACCCTGGTGGGCGAAGAAAATAAAATGCATCACCATCGTCCTCGACTGTGTGTGTTCTTAGAATTTCTGGTAGCGTATAATTATATGGTATTTCTGCTTGTCTTGGTTGGTGTTAGTGAGCGTGTGTTTCATCCTCTGCTATACTAGTACATTTGTACATACTAGTATATACGTAAACAACTTCTCTTGAAAGTACTGTGGTATAACTTTCATATTTTCTTGGCACTTAATATTAGATGACGTTTTGGTCACCACGTAATGAGCATTATATCCAGTGTTTTGATATTCTTCCTAATGACGATGTCCGTTAATCTCACAGAGTTCATCAAGTATAAATTATCGCTTCATCCAAGTATACTGTAGACGTTTATTTGATACAAGGCATAATTTCAGTCAGTTGAACTATACATTTCTACACGTTTTTAGCTTATATACATGTACAATGTAGTTCAAATGAGCGAGTGTATATCAATTATAAATTATGACCAAACCGACTAATTGAAGTAAACTTAATTAGATTTTTTTAATTTGACGTAATAGATACACCTGCCAAATTTGACGCGCGAAAATCGCGAAAATACAAACATATGTATGAAGTTGCATTTTCGAACACCCCTGGTTACTAAGTAGTCATCCTACCCAGGCTTTTAGTGCCTTCAAAAGTAGAACATACGATTGTCTCAGTTTCTAACCAGTAGAGAAGCTGTCCTATGATCTGTCGACTGTCGTGACTTACAGGTCGGGCATGTCGGGTGTAACAGTCACGAAATGTGTATCGAATTTCTTAAATTTCTTTCAACGGGCTTTAAGGCAAATTTGAAATATTTTGTATTGTTATTTAAGTACATTTGTATTCCGAATAAGTGACGAACTATCGTTTCCTTGTAACTAATCGGTCGTAAATTAATGGCCATAGTGTATATTCAGCAAGGTTCTTAATTTCGTAACCGTTATTATATATAGGACCGTTGGCCTGGATAAATTTGCCGACAAAGCAATTATGTGCAAATATAGATTTATTACTACTGCGAACTAAGTCTACAATACATGTTTTACATGTACAGGGTGTTAAAAAAGTTTGTTCTCAAAATTTGAATTCATACAAAATTGTATCTGAACTATGAACGCAGTGTACACTTCAATTTCTTACTCTGATAGCTTCTTTAATGCAAGAAAGATCAGAACAATATCAGAATCCTCTAGAATTTAACCTGAACATTTTACATTCTTCTGACGCCAGAAAAAGAAACTAGTGAAACGTATACATTGAGAACGAACTTTTTACACCCTGTATATCATAGAACTTCACTTATCGGGTATATGTGATTATGATAAAAGCTGAAGGTATGGGGCTTATTACCAGACTGGTCTATCTAGTTCCTTAAACACGTATGATTTGCAATATGTTTGGCCCCATTCTGTATTAATAGAAACATGTCTTTCATAGCACATATTCCATCAATGCTTATAATAGCCTCTCTCTTTATAACTAGGACTAACGCTCAGAGTTAGGGGAAGTTTAGGAAATACTTTTACGCCGAGATTCTAAACACTAAATACATGCTGTATTTAATTCAAGACATTGGTCATTGAAAAAGGTTTAAATGGTATTAATATATTTGCGACCTGTGGTATTGAGTCAACAATTATACCAAAAGTATATCCTTTATATAGAATGGTGGGTGATTTATCCCACTTTACTTGTTCTGTCGTTGTGGTGAGTGTGTCAGATTGGTCTGTCTATGTGATGAGGTGCAATTATTGGCCTTGTGATGTTACGTGGGCGCTGGAAATGCCTGATTTTTGTCTGGTGTAGTGAGTCAGTGCCAGATTGGCTTTTTGTTGCGTGGGCACAAGATTGGCCTGGTTTCATGACCCGATGCAATATTGGCCTTGTGTTGTTACATGGGAGCCATATTGACCTGATGTTGTGGGTTGGAGCCAGATAGACCTGATGTTGTGGGTTGGAGCCTGATAGGTATGGTGGTATGAGTTTGATAGCCCCAAATATGCTGCCGTCCAATATAGCTATACATGTA
Organism: Spisula solida; assembly: GCA_947247005.1. Lineage (NCBI taxonomy): Eukaryota > Metazoa > Mollusca > Bivalvia > Venerida > Mactridae > Spisula > Spisula solida. The sequence continues at coordinate 66,426,647 of OX365944.1, read as the reverse complement.
CTAGTATATGGACAGTTTACTTTAAAATATGAGAGTATTGTTTATAATTATGTATCAACTTGAGACATACCTTTATTACCAATGTAATTCGATACAAGAGCGTTACGCCCGCATACATAATTGTGCTTAACGAATAATTAACAACTATTCATACTGCATGACTGAATACTTCCCTTATCATGTGAAAATCTTATTCTTTGAACAATACTATATAATATTAATGACCCGCGGTGTGAAATCGACACAATGTTAGTGGGTCAAAGCACGTATTCGAAGAAAACGAGGGTCGTCTATTGTAGCCTTTCAGATATTTATAGAATGCAAATTATTTGGGTGGATGGGCAAGGCATTGTATAAATAATGCGTTAATACTACGTTATTTGATCATTACGCTCCTCGTTGAATGTAAAACATGTCTATTGTTTCTATTGCACACGTGTTATACTTAGAACAGCTATTTAAACCGACAGCTAATAATTTCTACTCTTCCCTCATTGTTTTAAATCACTTGGTTGTATAAAATAAAGTAACGTTTGAATTGGTGTTTGGAACACATCCACCTTATCTTCCATTGACGCCAAAGTGGCTCATATGTAACGATCGGTCGTGCAATGAATTATGTCCGCGCGAATGTACTTTTACACGAATAATGTATACATGTAACACGGCAGTAAAAAACGAAAAGGTCTGTTCACAGGCCTAGGAATTTATATCACAAAATACAGACTGTTTTGTGCATAGTAAGATTCTAAAAGAGCGGAAAAAACTCGCTATTTTGTGATATAATTTCTTAGGCATGTGGTCTGTTCATTCTGTTTTATCGCAACAGTTGCCTCCCTTGTAGCAGTAACTTGATCACGACGGAATACGAACATTGCATCACTGCATGTAATCGTTATAATCATATATCATCAACCTTGCCTACATTTAACGTTTGTTTTAGTATAACAGATACAAAATGTATTAATTCAGTTGGAGTCCGATCCAGTCTTTAAACCAATCAACTATAACACAACTTATTCCCGTATCTGGTCACAGTGAGACGCATTACCGTTTAGCTGTATGTTACAATATGGTATTAAATCTATTGACACACCTAACGTTCGGTGTTATAATGCAAGATGATAATGACTTTATTCAATACATAATTGATGCTGATAATTGAGTAGATACTCGAAATTAAATGGAATGTAATGAATATTTTCTATGCGTTCTGTTGTCTTGGAAACTATGTAAATCGCATGTTTTTATATTTGTTTATATGATGAAGAAGAAGAAGAGGAAGTTTATTTCGAATTCAAAAGGCCACATGGCCCACGAGAACATCAATATACAATACACAATTTATACAATGACACAACAAAATGATGATGGGAAATGAGACTATTTAAAACAGACATTTTTTGGCCTTACAGTTCAGACTATATACAGAACGAAACAGTGAAATATGTATTTGAAATGTGCTATTTGTTTTATTATTATTATTATGTAGTAGTAATTTCAATGATGAATAGATGTGGTTTTATAATATAGATAGTCTTATTGTTGAGATAACCAATCCATGTGAGCCTATTATCACGGATATACGGATATATTCACTCATGTATTCTTTGCCATTATTGGGATTGTCTTATAAATAATATGATCCTATTATTGGGATTGTCTTATAATTGATGTGGTCCTATTGTTGAGATGGTCTTATAATTAATATGGTCATATTATTAAGGTTGTCTTATAATTAATATGGTCATATTGTTGAAATGGTCTTATAATTAATATGATCCTGTTATTAAGCTATGGTCTTATTATTGAGGTGGTCTTGTAATTAATATGGTCATATTATTGAGATGGTCTTGTAATTAATATGGTCACATTTTTTAGGTGGTCTGTACATTGAAGCGATCTAAATTTTAAAGTTTTGTTAAACAGAAATGTTTCCAGCTCAAAGGAATTGCCATTTTTGTGAACGTATAACTAAGAGTTTATTGTGTATTTCCTAATACCAGACAACTTTTTATCTCGTAAATAGAAATTGCAAGGCAGTGTAATTTACCGAGACCTCTGAAATTCCCGTTATCTATTTAGAGCTGTTCAGTTCAGACTTCGTGACTTGTTCTTTTCTGACTCATAAAGGGTGTATCTAACTGTAAATGGCGAGTAATGACAAACTATATTGCTCCATCAGAAGGTTTAGTTTAGTCATACAAGCTAGATCGTACAGTAAAGTCCCATTTATTACACCCGAAAATCAAGAACACAGTCATTTCGCAATCAATGTCCCCTATCTCTATTACAATTAGAAACCAACTCAATAATAAGACAATCTTAAAACCTATATTTAAAGTCCTAATAAACATAACAATAATTATTCAATGAAAAAAGTGGATATACTGTGGTTTAATTCACCATTTTTACCCCTTATTTAAAGCAGAGTTGGCACATAAACATACCTTAAGCCATTTACATAAATCAGAAAAAATATGACCAAGGTAAACATAGACACATACAAATAACAAAAAAGCATACATAATAAACTAAAATGACCCCTGTTAGTTTATTTTGTAAATGATTAACCCCTTGCTAATGGGTTACCTTATCATACGTGTCAATCTGCTCCTTCTTATTTCAATCATACAATCATGTCAATCAATAAATACATGACAGTTTATAGTATAAACTAAAATACTGACAAAACGGATTGGAACTGAACGCATACGTGGCACTGACTTACCTACTTGAAAGTTTAAGGCTTCTCAAATAACACGTTGACCTTGCTAAGTAAATGTCTAAATATATAATTGTAATAAATACCTAACTGAAGGACTACTCTGTTTCCAACGGTGATTTCTTAAATAATACACAACAACATCGAAACAAGAAAAATACCCTTGATAATCAAATATTTATATGTATACTAGTAAGCGGTACAAAACATACATTACTACTGTCGTTACTTTGTGTTCAACATTAAATACTTCTTTTCTCACATACCCTCATGACGGCGCAAGCGGCGGGAATGATAAATATAAGTTGTAGAACTCCTTCATTGTTTGATTAAATAGACAGATAATACAAATGCAGTTTATAAATGCACTCGTACAAAATTCATGATTTACAAAACAATGAAGTTTATGCAAAAAATCAACACTGCTTTCTACATCTTCTACATTATTAAGACTTCATGGCTTAGTTAATATGTTGTAGTTATCGCATTGTGAACATGCCTCCTTGTAGAGTTATGGAGCGCAAAAACGGATCATACTACATTGTACGACAAATCTATAGGTTCGGTCGACGGTGTAGATGACAAGTGTGTCAATATTGAGATTTAAGGGACCCGTTATTATTTTTCGTATTGCTTTAGGTGTCCATTTAGTTAACATAATAAAGTCAACATCATACTTAATGTATTTCATATAAGTTTAATTACACAGGCTAGGCCACTCCTAAGCTTACGATATACGTATGTACATGTAAATATGGATTAATTCAATTAAATTTGGTCAGAATATGGCGACCTTGTGATTGACAAGCCTCCTGTAACCAATATAATACAAAACGACTACCATATTTAACTTTGTCATTAATTACTTTGTGAAATATTATTTCAAACGATATCGTATTTACTATGTATTTACTTGTGTCCTTTGTTAATGGACTCGCGAACTGTCGAGTCATACATTATGTTCTTTCAATTCCATTCGGAAATGTTTACGCTTCATGATTAAACATGGACTATTCATACATGAAATATTCTCAATCAATAAGATTCGTAATTATATTACAAATCCTGTCACGATTATCATGTAAAGGAGTTTTAAATCACATTTTAAGCCTTGGTCCCACTGAGCATTTTTACCTCGACGATGTACTCCCGATTGAAATTAATGAGCTATCGGGACATCTTGAACAGGTTCCTTGTGATCTAGGGGAAGCTTCGATGATGTCACAAGAGAGTTTGCGATATCGGAAGGAATTGTGATGAATCGGGTGGTCTCGGGAGAAATCGGGAGAACATCGCCGATGTGAAATTCCTCAGTGGGACCTAGGCTTAACAAATTATCGCGATTTCAAATAACATGTTCTCTAATATAGTTGAAGAATCTGATAGATCGCATGTAGTGCTTCTATGCTAACATACGTTTGAGCTTAGAATATACGTAACCCGTGAGTAGGCATCTGTCCCATACAATCTAAATATAATGAATACAATATTGGTCAGTCCATGTAATTAAGGCTTAAAGTGTAAAGATCCAAGTACATGTTGGTATTTTCAATAGATTATTCATTAGGATAATTATTCCTTTAATCAATATTATATGATTGGTTTGATGGAGATACTAGTCAATACTTTCCAATAACTTGAACCTAACCGTTATCCCAGTGTGCGGTATTGATCTATACTACCCGTGTTTAACTTTGTTTGTCCCAGCAACCTTGTTGCTACACGGAACAGTTACCTCCCCTGTTTTAAATTCAGATATACTGTATAGTAGTTTATATTTAAATTTGGCAAGGTGAATGACGTTTACAGGTGTATTAGGATATTGTTGAATTTCGATACGATATGGGATATTTGTAATACGTCAGGTAAAACTGTTAATGTTTGTTTATTGCATGTGGTAATTTTAAACATTTTTCTTCGTGTATTAACGACTGTAAATTGGAAAATGTGGTGGATTTATACGTGTACCATGTGTAAATTAAGCTATACAATAATCAGACAAGCAATTTGCATACTTTTCAAAACACACGTTTGAAATAGGTCAACCGTGATAACACTGTCACAATTTTGAGAGAAAACCAAACAAATAAACGTATAAGCTATACATTAATATAACTTTCAGCACAAACAAATGTGTTATAATTTGGGCTAAATCTCCGACTGAATATTTCACAATTTGTCATGATTCTTTTTGTTTAATGATTTTTAATCCACATGTGTACTTGTATTTATCTTAATCTGGATTAGACTTAACCCAAACTCATGTATTCCGTAACTAGATGTATGAATGAATATAACATGACTTTTTGTGTTGATTGTCGCACACTGAATTATTACATAATCTCCTACTAGTAAGTCGCTTGTTTGTTACTTTAATAAATTGATAATCAATATTGAAATTTTAAAGTTATGGCAAGTTGAACTCGGTCTTTAGCATTACCAAACGTAACATAAATATGTATGATTATTTGTATATTTGTTTTAGTTTCACAAGTGTGTGCTTATATAACGTAAAGTTTCAATGTTGTACATGCGTTGTCGGTTATTACATGTCCGAGTCAAGTTTCTTCAGATCGAGGAAATATTAGCAGACTAAATAAATACCTTGGATTTATAAGCTTGTGGTAAGCTCATGTCGACTCATTTGATTTATCTAAATTATAATGTGTCTGTATTAATACACTAAACCCTGACTAAGAGGACATCTTTACAGACCACTATGATGCTGGTCTCACTGTTGAGGTTTCAATAGCGAGACTGAATTCCTTCATGTTGATGTGGCCTTGTTACTTAGTTGAGGTTGACTATACTAAACACTACCACTAATATACACTGTACCAGATTTTGAACTCGGCTCTCATGGTCTGTCGGAGTTTAATTCATTATTCATTGCTGAGGTAAATAAAGCAATATTTTATAAGACATATGCTAGATATGTGACGAATGAAAATACTGGAAGAACACCCAAATAATTCCTGTAACGTCAATATACCTACGCCAACAATGAGCGTAACGTCTAGAAGTTTAGTAGACCTTTTAAGTGGCTAACTACCCTACTAAATTCTACTGAGAATTAAACATTAATGATGTATTCTGAACATTTAGGGGCGAAAACTATGCGTACAGTATAACCTTATAGAGATGCAACTTATGCGACATTTTTTAAAAACAGGTAAACCTTTAATTTATGTATACTTGATATCAGCACTGGATGAGTGGAATTAAATAATATTGGCTGATTAAGACAGGTGGTTGCTTAACTTGAGGTTTTGTGAGCCTTCATGTCACGCACATATAAACCCTGATAACTGGTGTTGGGAGCCTTTATGTCACGCATATATAAACCCTGATAACTGGTTTTGGGATCCTTCATGTCACGCATATATAAACCCTGATAACTGGTGTTGGGATCCTTCATATCACGCATATATAAACCCTGATAACTGGTTTTGGGAGGGGTTTATTTTGAATTCACTACATTCCATTCAACTATGACAGTATTAAAGCTTGTGTATCAATGACTGATACATTTCTAGATAACCTACTTCCTTGTGTTGCGTACAGTATATTTACAACCTTAAACCTACTCTCTTTTTAGATAGCTCTACACACAGGTGTGGTTAAATAGGGAAACTGGTACTTTAAAGTAAACTTATGCAGTTTATTTTACTGCCTTCTTATCTCTTTCATGAACTGTAAAACTACATAATGTTGTTCGGTATAATTTAGCCTCAGTACAGCAATAGCCTCGGTATAGCAATAGCCTCGATACAACAATAGCCTCGGTACAACAATAGCCTCGGTACAGCAATAGCCTCGGTATAACAATAGCCTCGGTACAACAATAGCCTCGGTACAGCAATAGCCTCGGTACAGCAATAGCCTCGTTATAGCAATATCCTCGGTACAGCAATAGCCTCGGTACAGCAATAGCCTCGGTACAGCAATAGCCTCGGTATAGCAATAGCCTCGATACAACAATAGCCTCGGTACAGCAATAGCCTCGGTACAACAATAGCCTCGGTACAGCAATAGCCTCGGTACAGCAATAGCCTCGTTATAGCAATATCCTCGGTACAGCAATAGCCTCGGTACAGCAATAGCCTCGGTACAGCAATAGCCTCGGTACAGCAATAGCCTCGGTACAACAATAGCCTCGGTACAGCAATAGCCTCGGTACAGCAGTAGCCTCGGTACAACAATAGCCTCGGTACAACAATAGCCTATGTACAGCAATAGCCTCGGTACAGCAATAGCCTCGGTACAGCAGTAGCCTCGGTACAACAATAGCCTCGGTACAGCAATAGCCTCTGTACAGCAATAGCCTCGGTACAGCAGTAGCCTCGGTAAAGCAGTAGCCCCACACAAACACTGTCAAACATGTACGTCTATGTGTTATACAATGACACTTGGTATCATTAGTACAATGTATTATTACTGCAATCAAAAATGTCACGACACTATGTCTGTATATGTATGTATCCTTGCTTACAACAGAGATAGCGTGATGCAAATGTCTATTACAATAAATCACATTTTTCTAGTTGCGTTTTGCCTTTTCTTGGCTAAATCAACCACACCACCGAGTCGAACTCAACACTATGACCGATTTTCATGAGGTTAAGGATAATGTTCGTATATAAATATCTATTGTGGATTCTATATATAGTCATTGTACGCTTATTGTACCTGAACAGCAAACCTTGATTTTATCAGCGTCTACCCAGAGGGTATCCATTCATTATACGTGTTCCGCAAGGGAAAGTAGATACAGGTTAGGCGTGGTTCAACGGCCCTGTATTCAACTTCTATATACATATCAATGGTTAGTGACGTTAAATTCACCAGAAATAAATTGCACTATATAGACCGTATACAAGCTAAGCACGCGATCCAGATAGTGTAGTGACATTCTGCACGAACACCGTAATACTAAACTATGACATAAACTTAAAATTAGAACAAATACTAGCATTTCTTTTCCATTGATTGTTTTGCGTGTTTCGCTGTTGTAACGCACTGACTATGTTATTTTAAAATCGATTCGTTTATCACAACATGGAAGTGACAAGAAATTTAAATATTTGAAGTCTAAGTCAGAAATTCTTCATGATAATGTATCCGAATGAGTGTATGTCTAGTATGCATGAGCTGCTCTTGTTTACGTCCTGATACCCCGCTTTGATAAATATCGTTGTCTTGTCTTATTTTATGGCATTTAAATAAATGCCCATTTCAATTCTCATAAATCAGGGGCGTAACTAGGCGTACTCCTGTACGCCCGTGCGTACAATTCGAATCTGGACAAAATAAATTTAAAAAAATGAAAACTCGAATTCACTAATAAAAATCAGAGTCTAAGGGGGTTGAGGGCCATGCAGATACAATATGTGTGTACAAACAATTCACTTTATAATATCCATTATAAAGATCCATCATTTCTCAGGTATATTTATAATAATAGCTCTATTCTTTTAATTGGGTGAAATTTATAAACTTTGCTTTTTGTAAAGCTCGCTTCGCTCGCAAGTTTACTTTTTCAATAAATATCTTCAAACTTGTCTGTGACACGCTGTTCAGATAAACAATTCATTTTTTCTAGCTCGCTTCGCTCGCTAAATAACTATCATATTACAGTTTTCAAGTAGAGTACAAGCGTGTCTGGTGTGCTGCAAGGGATAAGAATGCATTTTCGTCTAGCTGGTATGCTGTTCAATCAACAATGCATTTTTAGTGGATGAAAATTATAAAAGGCTTTGCATTTTTTCAAGATCACTTCGCTCGCTTTAGAGCAGGGAATTAGATAACACTTCTTGAAGGTCCGTGTTAAGAACGAGTCTGTGATACGCTGTTCAGATAACAAGTTGCATTTTTTCTAACTCGCTTCGCTCGCTCAATAACTTGATTATGGACCATTTTCAATTAGAGCACAAGTTTGTCTGGTACACTGATATGATGAAGAATGCGTTTTTCTTCTACTTGACATGCTGTTTAGATCAACAAAGCCATTTTTCTATGTTGCTTCGCTCGCTCATTAATGTTAACAGTAAATAGTTAAAAAGAATCTGTGTGGTATGCATCAGTCAGATGCAATGCAATTTTCTTCTCGCTGTTTGTTTTTACAGTGAAAACTTATATAAAGTAGAGAGAGGGTTTGCGTGGTCAGATAAACAATGCAATTTTCTTCTTCCTCGCTTCTTGGAATAACATCAAATATAGAACGAGTTTGTGTTTCATGCAGGTCAGAAAACTTAATGCATTTTTGTTCTAGCACGCTTCGCTCGTCCAATGAATGTTCTGTGCATTGAGCCACAACCTCCGTCAAAGAGAAACAGCTCTACACACCCTCCTTATCCAAACATCCCCCGTCACCTCTTCACGACCTGATTCCACACCACCTTTCAAAAATCGTAGTTAGGCCTATATTACATGTAGGCCTACGTGTAAAAAATAAAACGAAAAAAAAACATGTATATAAGTTAGTTTTTAGTTATTTTCTGTCTTAAAGCATGGCGTAAAAATATAGTCCTTACACTCTCAAATGCCAGGAAATCGTTTCCCTGCAAAAAAAATTTTCTGGGGGGGGCATGCCCCCAGACCCCCCTAGCATTAGGAGTACAATCAAATATGCTCCAGTTACGCCCCTGTAAATGTGTTTGTTATCATTCTGCCCATACATAGTTTGACTGTTACTGTGCTGCTTCCTACATCAGGACAATACATAAATATGTTCGATGGATAAACGATTATAAGTTGTCTAAATGTGACCAAGAGATACTCTATTGAGTCATACATGCACATCTAATCACGATGGTGCACGGGTTGTTCACTATATGGTACACTGTATTCGTTTAGAAGGTCACGTACATCATATTACCAGTAATATAGAAAGCTGAACTACAAACCAACCCATACAACTCAGTGGGTGACATATCAGAATATTGTGTTTTAATGAAAACTTGGGGAAGTGTTTTAACATTACAACGACAGTTCACCACACAAATATTAAACAACATGCTACCATAACCTGAACACGGAAGTAACCTATCCAATATCACAAAGGTGCAAATCGAAAGTAACAATCGAAAGCGCCGAATCAGCGAAATCATGAAATAATCTATGATTATGATAAAATTCAGTAAACTAAGAGTTTCGTATCTTGAGACGTATCTCATTGAAAAGGGTTCAATGTATTATAGTAGGTACTTATAGTCCCACCTACTGGTAATGAAGTTGATTAAACAATTTGTCACGTTGTAGAAAATTGTGACATTGACACACATATATGACAGCCTCAATCACATGATCATGACGGGAGATTAAAATAGATGAGGGTGTTTGCATTTTACTATCATTGACATTAGTATAATATTTACCTATGACGAATATTTTCCGTGTGACATATTTTATAGTGACATAGCTCTGTATGGTACGGCCTTTCTACGAGGGACACAAACCCAGCGTTAAAATTAGGCAGTGTCCACAATCCAGATATAATGTACTAAAGTATCATAATGATATTTAAATTCACCATTGCGATATCGTACACTTGGTTTGGTATGATATAACGATCTATTGGATATATTGCGAGCTCTGCACGGTCTGTACATGTTGGTATGTGTTTGATTTATTATTCATTAGCGCTAAGGTGAACTAGTTAATGGGACATATATGATGTAATCTATATTGAAACATTTGAGCATGATTATTCTTTTTTTTTAAGATATACATGTATTAATTTATTGTAACCTTTACACAACAGAAACACTGTTCTGTGTTCATTAGGACAAATCTACGTGTTTCCTATATGATCCACTGTACAAATGACCTTATCGGGCTATCGTAGACCTAGCTTCTGTTTCTCCGTTTTGACAGGTTATGGTCTTCTCCCAAGTTTAGACCATGCTCATAAAATGTGGAGAATATATCTGTTGCCATTTACTGGGTGAGATTTCTAAGGAAAGAAACTATTTTGTCTTTTAAACAAACGAAGTTTCCTTTCCCACGCAGCTGTGATCAAATGGTTCGTGTTTGCAGGACTCAATATGCGTGAACTACGAGCATGAATAATTCAAAGACGCACTTCTTTGGGACAGAATAATTTACGGAGAATCTTTAATATAATATTAGTTTCATTGTAAAAATTGTTTTAACTTTTGATCTACACGTTCGATTATTTATTGTCCAGTATTGTCCTGACTTAGGTCATGTATACAGACCTCCGGAGAATATGGTGATATTGTGGTAGAATCAATACCCGGGTTACATCTATACCTGGTCGATGACTGCCTCAGTTATGAACATATAGGCAATGTTTGTATTGTTCTTGTATTGATCAACAACAGCTGCTTAAATATGGTACATAATAATGGTGTCCCATAGCCTATATTGCATGTATTGTAGTTTCAAACATACAAACGTCATCGGATACCGTCACAACACTCTATATAGTGTACATGTATGTCGGTATGTTGCTACTATCCTCAACATATAAATGAAAATGTAAGATAGAATTTAAAATAATATTCCGAAGATTTGGCTCTCATTCTCTAGCTCAGGGTTTGTTAACCCAGTGTTTGTTAACCCTGCAGTTTCGACGAAACATCGGTAAATATATGAACAGGTCTTCATATGTATGGCATGAACGCTTTTAAATACTATTTTCCTGAATCAAGACGTCATAGACTACTGTATAATAAATATGGACTATATTTGATGTACTTGTTCCGACGGTTCATACTTTGGCTAATTTAGGTAATGATACGGTTCTGTGTGCAAGGTAGAGGTTACACAGTAAGGTACAGCTGGTCGTGTGAGGAAGCAATGTTCTAATTTTAATATAAACGATAAAAAACCAAGAAGTTTATAGTATCCGGCTTTCAGAAGTTCAATCAGTTAAAACTTGAAACACAATACATTTATTGACCATATATTCGTTAATACATGTTGCCCTTCTTGGTGGAGATTTATTTAATCTTTAAAGCATACATATTGTCGTGTGTTTAGGCATAGTGACGCAAGTGTAATGAAAGAGACACGTTCGTGACCTGTACTTTTGACATGCAAACTGATTTTATAAAACATGTCCTGGTCTGAATCAACAAATACCTGCGTTAAGACCACAAGTTTCTTTGTAAATTAGATTTTGTTGTTAAATACTACTCATGTGCGACTTAAACATGTCTGTCCGGAGATCAGTTGATTTTGTCATGAAGTTTACCGGCTTTCAGCTTGAGGCGGTCGGCTAGGCCAGTTGGTAGTTACCTAGACCGTCACCCGGCATAACCGACTTCACTTTGCAGGTTGGATGCCATTGGTCTTATACAGGATATAGTCATGTTCCTCTAGTTATCAGGTACTTGTGAAAGAGGAGAGAAGTAATGTTTGATTATTTGTTTCTGGACAGTTATGTAGATCAACTGATGGCATATATACAGGACTGTAAAATTATAAAATAAACACTTTAGACCATTATACAGTCAAGTGTTTGTTTGTCACATAGCGGTATCGACACACTTAAAGGGACAGCCAATGTGACTTGTGAGACGCACAATTTTATAGCACATTTACTGTCCTATACCTACATTACAGTTACATTAAATACCAGGCAGATCGGTACTAGGTTACCATTACATGATTTGCCTGTCGTGTGGGTCTCCATCTAGCCATACCAAAACCGCACCCATTCCAGTATTAGACTATATTCTAACAGTTGACATAGGCTCCCGCGTGCAAGTGTAGTTTTCAAAAATATTTTTCTTGTTTTCTGAAAATAGCAATTATTCTACTTCTAAGCCATCGATATATTGGCATGTTTGCATGAAACAAATAATCGTTAGGTTTCTTACACGATAACTCATACCAAACATCCTTCTCATGAATTTCAAGTTTAAATTGGATCATATTTTGATTTGGTTAGATTTGTTTTAAAAAACCATAAATTTACGTCTGCATAGTGAAGTACCTTACAACCTCGTGAACCATCTTACAGATATGAATGAATGACGTCATAAGGTAAAGGTCAAACAGGAAGTGAGGTATAAAGTTTTGTACATTTAACATTGATTTATCAATACTAGGCATGGTTACAAAAGCATGTGGAAATTTTAACAAACGTCTATTTGTTTCTTGTTTAGTCTAAGTTGAGAGTGGTACTTAAAATCTCGATGTTTTGTTTGTTTTAAAAATCTCAGCCATAAATGAGTGTTATTTTCTAGAAATAAAAATTTACACGAACACAGCTTTATAGAATCAGACCGTTTGGTATCCTATATAAATGTGGGTTATAAACTATTTTGTTGAGTGAAACGTTGTACAGACAACTATTTCATAGACTATTTATTAATACAAGCATAATTATATGGAAGCATGTTCACTAAAACGTTTGTTTAATACATTATGGATCATTCAATGTAGAGTTTGTCCAGACTTCAAACTAGACCACCCGGCTAGAACGGTTGATATACTGGCTAACCGGAACAATTGCATTTGGGAAAACAACAAATAACGCGCAGACTATGTAGGCAAAATAGTATACTTAAACATAGAAAAACATCCACTACACGTCATTAGTGAACAGTTTAAGTCACACAAGACAATCAGTTGACCTAACAACTGTTCCTCGAGTTAAATATTTAGTTACGTATCAATCTGTATTTACTTGCTAGAACATTTTTTCTGCGTGTGGAGAGGGTAGTCTGAATGTGAGGGACTTGGAAGATGCTTCGGAAGAGCAGGTGAAGTAACATAATGTTATCTTTACTTGTGAATAAATACGTCACCAACAGTATACATGTAAACCCATGAAGAATGTCACATGGTGGTCGTATATGACTGGAATATCGTCGCTGGAATCAGTGCATCTCGTTTTTAACTATTTAATGATACTCCTACATATTTGATTATAAACATGTATACCGACCGCTTCTACAAATAAATACTTTGGCCATTGTTTGCTTATTGTATATAAGATTTAAAACCACGCTAACTTCAATGGTTCGGGTCACCTTAATACTTTATGACAATGACATTTTATTCCTTTCATGGTACTAAGCCATTCTTACCGTTTCAATATACATTTTGTATATTGCAAAGCGGCAAACAATAGAAGTTCAAAATGCTGTCGCGATATTTGGTTGAACTTCGATAAAATAAAGTGACTTGATTGATACACAAAGGGACACCTTTTATTATTAACCCCTTATTATTTTGTTTGGCAATTTGAATCATACTTGTTGAATGAAAGATTTTACTGACAAAGATTAGTAATCTGTTAGAATTGGAATAACTGATTGTCACTTTCGGTTGGCTACGTTAAAACATGTCTTTTTTAATAAAAAAACGTTACCCTCTCCCTTAATTGTTTTGGGTCGAAATCGGATACGAAATTGATATAGCTAGTATGTTATTGAACATGGACGGATTTGTTGAAATGTGTGGATCGGCATTAAGTTAGCATCATGGTGATGTTACAGTGGATTTAATCAATATGAAGAACTTCATTACATGTGTATGAACTATTTGAAAGGATTTAAGGGTAAAACTCTTCATACATGAAATCGAAATTTATTTAAATGAAAATAAGTGTGGGTGTTTACGTGACTAAAATATATGAAGGGCATATATTGATATACATGTATAACATACGCTCTGTAGTTAATTTCACTTTAAGTCAAATTTGGAAGATAGCCCAAACTTTAACCATTGACTTCCGTGAATCATACACACATACAGAATTCATTTTTGTAGGCATTGAATTTCGTGAATTATACATTGTATATTTGAAAACAATTTCACGCGGGGTCGTTATTTCGTGGTTTGCATTTTCAAGAGACATGTTTTACTGACTTAACCACGGTGATTCCTTCACCTTCACGGAATATAATGATTTTACCGCATTTATTGATTACTAATTAAATTTGCCTTTCGAGATTAGAGGTTATGTTCTGGAGAAATTGTTATTCAACCATAGAGCGTTGTGAAGAGTGCACACCTATGTCATAGATCATACAGTGATCAAATACTGAATATTATTGTATCGATTTGCAGAACAATAACAACAATTGACCAGGGTGTCTGGGAAGGTATGGCTCATAGGTCAGTAGGACGGTTAAAGTATTGTCCACGAGACCAGTTATTATAAACTCATACAATGGTTTATTTTCAATGACGCTGCAAATACTGACATGATCGGTTATGTCCATCGGGATAAACGATTAACCAAACGTTTTAGAATAGATGCATGGAGAGCTTGGGCTAGGAATTCCATTTATGACAGAAGCGTTCTGTGGTAAACATCTTACGAGCAAAAGTGATACTGTAAATATCATATATTTTCGTGGGAATTAGATTCCGATAAATCAATTTTGATAAAAAATGTATTTTCGTGGGGTCGAAAATTCGTGGATTTCAAAACATGGAAGTGTAAACCAATGTCCTGTATTTGGGAGGTAGATTGAGCATGCGCATTATATGTCGTGTTCAAGTTTAACAAGGAAATCAACGCAAATTCAACCCCCTAAAAATAATGATTTTACTGTATTATATTGTCGTACTTACGGTGTATTTACTATATATTTTCAGATGCCCAGGATGAAGGGAGCAGCGATGCAGTGTTGCATGTGTTTAACTGGGGTGTTTATGTTCCTAGGTGGTGTCATCATGCTTGCCACAGGAATAACCCTTATACTTAATTATGGTTTCTTTGATGAAGAGTTACTTCCGCCGGATCTACAGAATGAACAAGGCAAGCGGACAGTTGGCATCATTCTAACTTGCTGTGGACTTCTTGCTATAGTTATCAGTGTAATAGTCAGTGTTATGTATTTCTGTTTTAAATCAAAATCGCCTTCAATTAATCCTGATGATTTAAGTAGAATTCCATCCACCGCACGAAACAGTACACCGGATACCTCCATACGTCGTGGAGATAGACGCGTGCATAATAGCTCGAAAGTGCCAAATGGAGCCAGCGCAAGATCCCAGCAACACCATACTGCCAAACAAATCCCAGGCTCTGCTGAAGTGAAACTTCCGCGACAGTACAAAAAAGGTCGACACAAACACAGACCTCGCCATGTTAGGCGGTTAGAAGAAATTAAAGAACAAGACGCAATTTCTCGAAAAACTGTCGATGGCACTTTAATTGATGACGATTATAATGATACCCCAAGAAGTGGGTCGTTTTCCAGTGAAATGACACTCGATGATCACAATAAAACAGTTCCTAAAGTGGTTTTGAGTGATCATGACCAATATCGTCCACCGAGTGAGTGCAGTATGAGCACGTCTGTGACGAGTGATAATAGCAACTTCCGGTATATAGAAAATGACAAATCTAGACGTGAACTTCAGTTTATGCCTGATTCAGTTAAGGGCGATACTGTTTCAAAAGACAGTACGTCACTGGATCATTACGAGGAAGCTTCGCCGTTTGATAAAAACAGTGATCGTTATTCTGAGACAAGTGATATTCTTAGATTTCCACCTATACATAGTAATACATCGTCACAAAACAGTGATCCAAGATTTTCCGCTGGCGGAATAGAGTCACGTGATACGTACGGTGCTGCCCGATCGTATCCTATAAGACCTGACTCAGATGAATTGGTTGTTAGCTACAAAGCGCCTCACTACTCAGAGCTGCACACAGAGACTGAGACCAATGGTTGGACTCCTCAGACAGGAACACCTGATACCATGACAATAGTCTCACCCGCGGAACAGAGTTCAGAATTTACTTAGCGCTGTTTAAATGTTTTGGTGTGAAGCATAGATGCCAATATACGCAGATTTGTGAATGCAATCCGCCAATGGAGTACTGGTAATACTGGAGAGAGAGTATCCGTATGTAGTACACGTAGACTGAATCAAGTGTTTCTTTGACAGATAATGTGTACGTAGGCATAGTTAGTATGCCTGCTAAAGTTTAGCGTAGTCAGTTTTAAATAATGCTCAGATATGGTGTATTCTTCTGGAAAGGGAGGGCTTATATCCTGATGGTTTGCTTTAATAGCCACTAGTCTTTCTTGTCAAAGAGTATTGACTTTTTGATACATTATTTGTGCACAGTTTGAAGCCTCTCATTTCCCTTTTCTTTCTGTGTTCTTACTTGCTGTGTAGCAACACAATATCTGTATCGGGTGTTAATGACAAAATGGACGAAACGTTACTTCTCGTACCCCCTTATTCTTATTCTAAATCTAACGTCAAGACAGGTTTATTTTATTTTAATTCGTTTGACCACTATTGAAGTGCTAAATTCGTAGACAAAAACAACTTTAACTCATTTTTTACACTAAATTCTAAATTCCTTAAAAACTGTTCTATGAGATTTTTTACATCTGAATTTTCTTCTTGGCTTCTACACGATAAGATGGCCTGACTCTTAACATGCAATAACATAGGATTCTAAAATGTCACAACATTTTTTTGATGTTGTATTCTATAAGTGGTAATGTATAGGCATTATTCTGAGTAGGTACATGTTGTATTTTTTGTAATTATTTACTAACTGATATTGTGTCTGGTTTACGAGTAGACTAATAATGTGTAAGCGATTGAGCTATTATTGATCGATTCCTGATTGATTGATCGATTTATTTGTACTTGCTTTATGGGTTGAGCGAATGATTGAGTGCTTGATTAACTGATCGGTAAATGATACAATTGATCGATCGTCGATTGATTGGTTGATTTTTTGTTCGATTTGTTAAATGAATGAATGATTGGTTAAATGAATGAATGTTTGTTTGTTTGATTGATTGATTGATTGATTGATTGATTGATTGATTGATTGATTGATTGATTGATTGATTGATTGATTGATTGATTGATTGATTGATTGATTGATCAGTGATTTAGTGTTTTGTTTTATTTAGATATGTTTTATCAATGCAAACTATAAAGTGACTTGTCAAGACGATTTATACTCAAACATTTTAATCGATCTCATCTGAATGAGAGCAACACACCTGCGATCGTTTCTATCGGAGACTTTCAAAAGATGATCATGTGTGGAGTGTTTGTACGTATTATTTGTGTGGATTTTATAAGTCCTTTGAACTTTTGACTGACTGCAATGTGTGATAGATATTAATCTTTCAATTGTTTACCATTGTTGATTCTGTGATCAAAACCAGGGGCCACTGACCTCCGTTTTTTCTTCTACGACCAAACAAAACCAGGGACCACTGACCTCAGTTTTCATTTTTGCGACCAAAACACTTGGGACCGCTGGTTTGCTTCCTTTGAATAATATACCTTAGTACCAACATTGATTGCGGTACATGCACTGGCCAGTAGATGAAGCCAATTTTATTCCTTGACATGTAGTTTATTTCCAAAACCTGAATTCCTCATAACATTCACCTTCTATGAGTGTTTAGTTAAAATGGTGTCAACAGTTATCTATAACGTTCTGTCGCGAACAAAAGAATATTATCACAGTACTTAATGTAGTTAATACACTTGTTTGTGCAGCGATAACAGAATCTCATAGAGGAGTAACTACAAGTTATTAGGGTAACTACAAGTTATTAGGGTAACTTCAAGTTATTGACATAAAAGCGCTCCATAAGCCGTGGCTGTCAGCAATGTCCTTATATGAAGGAAGATTGACTTCTAGTTTGCTCGATGTTTATATGTTTCTTGCTTGTTACATGCTAGTCTTACATTATTTTTAAGATTGTTTTACGCCAGTAATGACAACACTTGCTGCTTTTAGACAATTTCCATAAACTTCAAAATGTGGAACTCCCTTACACCATGTTTACTTCATTTTAGCATAATGTCCTTCATTGTATCTTGTTCTGATACTTAGCCTATTTATCTGTATCATTTTATTAATGTATACAATTTTCTGTAAAATGAGGGTCTAGTTGATGTACAGGGTCATGTGGTTTTTTTACTTTATAAACGTATGTTTGATTTGAAATACTTCCTGTTTAATTGAAACGAATTCTAGGAGTATTATATTTCACAATTTTATAACAGTAACTTACACGTATTTGTAAAGAAGGAATCACTAACCGATTTTCGTCTCATTCATCTGTCAAAATTCAATAATATCTGTTCAAATATGAAAATGCTTTGTGCTTGAAATTTGAGAAAAAGATACGCGATCCATGTTAAGTTTAGTTGAATAGAAAATGGCCTTCAATATATCGGGTAACAGAAGCGAATACTTCGTCATTCGATTCAATCAATGAATGTAATGAAACATAGTGAATTGAGTTATTACATTGGTCTACTTATGGTATTATGTGCATATGTTCCATAAGTTTATTTTGTGGTAACCTGGTCACCCACTGCCTCTTTGTTTTGGATATGCCAGGCAGTCCAAAACTACTTCATGATGTTAGTGGGCGGATATTAGCTATAAATATACAATTATTTGGAAAGCTGAACAGATCCATTATCAAAGATTAATTTTATTTTCTAGACTAAATGTTTCGTTAGTAATCATTCTTACAGAGCTATATATGTTGTGACTACATGCCAGAACATTCAGGGTTGTCTCAAAAGTGTTTTATGTAGAATTAATCATTTTTTTGTATATTTTTGTTAGATTATCCATATTTGTATTAAATGAATAATCCATGACAATGTACGTATCCATGAGCGCTTTAAATATTTTTGTTTCCATTTATTTTAATAATACATAATTCTTTATATATAATCTGTTAAGACTTTATTTTGTAAGGTTTTTCAAAGTATACCATTATCATTAACATGGTTATAGAATTGCGTATCCCTTTAATGTAATTGTTATTAAAATGCCATGTTAAAACCTGTTTTATTTATATACGGCTTATATATTTAATTGCTATGACAACCGAGTTTGTATATACGTATTACCATTCATAATTATGTTATTTTTACAAGTTTACTTTATGACGTGTGTCCTTTGTTGAGACCTGAACATTCGATATTTTAACAACGTGTTCGGCAAGATAAAATAGAATTGTAAACCCTGTCCCCGTTATTTACTGGAATTGCTCAACTTATATCGTATCATTATAAGTCATTATTCAATACTTGTGTGTATTTGAATATCACTAGCACTTTGATGACAGTAAGTAATTTCAAAGCGTTCCATTTCATTGGTTGGAAATAAAATGATTCGTTTATGTTCGATTTGTGTCGTTTTGATCTAAGAAGTTAATATTGTTTTCATGCTGTGTCATGCTGTGTCATGCTGGAAAAACGGCAGATAGCTGGAAGGTGTTTTATGTAGTGATATAAAATCAACTCAACATAAACTTACCTTGCCAACATTGGCGCTCGATAGCTCTGAAAAGTTGAAAACCATAGTTAAAAAAGTGACCCAGACAATCGTCCTTTGAGACGAGTAACAAGTTCGGAGCTTCTTTGATAACGTAACATTACTATTTATGTAAGATATATTGTGTAGCTGAATCATACAATGTTGTCGAGCCTATTTCTTCCGAGCATAGCCTTTATTTGCCAGTCAGCTTTCTGCTGAAATATGACAGGTATATGAGTGCCTCCACCTATATTTGAACCCGGGTCGCCAGATTAGACGACAAGCGCGCTAACCACTGAGCTACGGAAATACACTTATAACTTAGCTGTTACGCACTCGAAAGTGACATTAGCGTTTTCGATTCTACTACAATGTAATATATTTGTACGTGTATATGGCATATTGAATGTTACCTTTTTGATAGATTTTTGTTACATGTACTTATATTATGTGAAATCCGATAATAATGTCTCATAATACCTTGAGTACCATAAAAACACAAGCGTGCTACTTTATTTAAAGTTATTTTGTGTGACGATTTTGAATAACTAAATGAATATTGTAAAACCTCAATACACACACCACCTTTCGTCGGGACCTTTAAGAATTAGTCACCTCCTACATATTAGATAAGCACAATATATAGTTTATTAAGTTGGCCTTATGGCCTCAAGTAGGTCGAATAAAACGAAAATCCATTGTAATGGATTTAAAGCTTAAGCTGCTGATTTTGAGCTAAAATTATTATTCAGGTAGAATTAAGTGAAGTTTCACTTTACATAGAATCTGGATGCGAAATGTCTGAGTGCGCGCGTGTTTTTATCATTTCATTTAGTTTTTGACATAACTATGTTGTGTATATCAATAGTACATGTATTTACAATGCAATATAACGCTACATTATGTTTACAATGCAACCCATTATGATTATATCATCAGTCATATAACAATAGTCATGTATTAATTTATCATGTATGTTATATTGTATGGATGGAGAACTTATGTAAGAATGTATATCTAAATCTAGCTTCACTAACGCAGTGTTTTACGCGTATTGTATGTACTTTCGAATGTACACTTCTTTAAAAAAAATTCCATTTTCCTTAATTTAGAAAAAAAATCATTTTAGCGTAGCTCTAGTTAATAAAATGTTATAATTAATGTTTAGGATAGTGATATTGACCGACCTGGATACATTTTGTACTTAAACCCTGAATTTTATTTTTGTATTTATGTAATTAAATTATTTCATCTATTAAAAGCAACATCATGATATTTCATAAGGCTGTTACCTCTCAGAAATTGGTCATAGATTATTAAACTTCTATTGTGACAAGACAGTGTCGAACAATAACAGTAATTGAGTAGTCTTGATCTGTAATGTGTATGCGGAAGTTCTGTTCGATTTGTTGTTATTGATTATTACCCTGGTTGCCATGAATGTAAGGGAGGAAACTCTAGCTATAGGTTTATCTAAATGGAAGAAAACTTCTGCTATCAGCCTCAATAGATGGAACTGATGTTTCAATGCTAACACACACGTTGGATACTTCTTATTATCCGATAATCGTTAACGTTTAATATCAAGGTACACTTTGAGAAACTCTATTCGTTTTATGGTAGATGTGGGTATCCACGGGACCTTTGCAGGCAATGACGACAGCTAGACTGTCAGATCCGGGTTGGATTCCATGGATGTCAGATCCCGGGTGAATTCCTAGACTTTACATATGATCAACAGCCAATAATTAAAAGTATTGATAAAATGTGCGTTTTAAAATTTTGATATTGTCTGTGAGCTTGGAATGTTACATATATTATATCGTTCTTTACTGCATGTATTAATGGGTATTAAATATCGCTGATTTCGTGAGGGTGTGGTCTCAGCCCGCTTCCAACATAATTTACAAGGGGGGGGGGGGGGGGGGGTAAGTCCCATATTTAATCCAGTGATTAGTTTATATACTAATTTATTGAAGGTAAATTGTGCAACAACCATTACAACTTACATGAATCATTATATACACTTCAATCCTGATGATGTCCATCGTCACAAGGATATGAGAGACCGTACAAGACTATGAAAGAGAGACGCCTGGTGTCCCCTTTTATCTATTTACTTCCCCATGATAAAGTCATGATATCAAAATGGGCGAAATTTAATACCCACGAAAATATATGATTTTTACATTGTCTGACTGTTTGTATATAGCATAATAGTTTATGATTCCTGTTATGTACTTTTACTGCTGAACGATAATCATTTATCTTAGTGAAAATAGAACCATTATTTATATATGTTTTAGTATATAGATGTACATGCACGTGCATATTACTAGTATAATATTAACTATCGTTATCGCATGTGTAGCTCTGTGAAGTGTAAATGCTTAAGTCTGCGATTTTCAATTATTGTTTATTTGTTTGTTATTTTTTTGCATCTGAGAAACAATCTATGGTGTTTTACCGTTAATATTAACATTAAATTATATGAAAACTGATGTTGTAGTGTGTTGTTTTTTCTCCTGGCATGTTGGTAGGGAGCGATGGCCTAGATTCGTCATCGAGAGATTCCGAGTTCGATGTCCGTCTGTGCCACTGCTTAATTTCTCGGAGCAGGAATAACACACATGCTCCACTCGACCAATGTGTGAATTGGTGTGAGGGCATTGTCTGCACATGTTCGATATTCCTGGGTGCCTTACCTCGATGTTGGCTGCACACCCACCAGGAGAGAAATAGTCTCCAAGGGAGACTCGAGCGCATGTTTCCTTGAGTAGCCCAATGACCAGGGTTAAAATGTAAATGGGTAACTGAACGGCTGAACTGCTGAAAGCGGCCCTCGAAAACTGGTAACTTAACCTTTTGGTTTACACTCGAAGCGGTAAAATGCCGGACTCTGATAGTGTGGTTTCGAGTCCCGTCATGGGATGGTTCCATCTGAAGCCTCAAGCTGATCCAGACTCCCTAAAAGTTTGATAAAATATGTCATACCAAGGCCTGTATGTCAGTGCTACGAGTCTAATGTATTTAATCCGTCCTGCAGTTCATTTGATCATGAAAACTTTGGCTTGTAATAACAAGTTCATCTAGGTGTCTGCAAGGTAAATTATAGATTGTGTTTTCTTGGTCAAGGCATGGCTAAGCTTTATTGTCTGAGACATTATCAATATAATTATAACTTGGTTTGAAGTTTGTTTCTTGTACAAGAGTATACATACTTATAAATACTAGTATATAAATTATAGTAATGCGATCTGGAGATACACTCGATCTTGGACCCTGTGGGTATTTAATCAAACGATTAACATAAGTACATCTGTACTCCTGTCATTCTACCCAAGTGGTTGACGTTCTAAATAGTGTAAAGTATATGAAACGTCAGATACACTTGCAGATACAAGCATTTAACGAAATATACAACTGTCGTCACTGTCCTGGGTACTGTTGTATCAAACCGCTTATGATAATCATAAAGACGAATCATTATTATTAGTATTGCAGCTCCATTCGCCGCACTTCATATATAAAGAATTTAAATTTGATCGGAAATTTCCGTTAGTGCTTTGATAAAACTATACCCTGATGACGTGTGGATAATCGGTGGTGTCCACCTCTCTGCAAGATATTGCTCTAGACGGACGACACAACGACCAGGAAGCGTCACCTAGGATCACTGGTTTGTAACCATGGCTCACTGGTTGGTACCCCTGGTTCACTGGTTGGTAACCCTGGTTCACTGGTTGAAAACCCTGGTTCACTAGTTGGTAACCCTGGTTCACTGGTTGGTAACCCTGGTTCATTGGTTGAAAACCCTGGTTTACTGGTTGTTAACCCCGGATCACTGGTTGGTACCCCTGGTTCACTGGTTGAAAACCCTGGTTCACTGGTTGGTGACCCTGGATCACTGGTTGAAAACCCTGGTTCACTGGTTGGTGACCCTGGTTCACTGGTTGAAAACCCTGGTTCACTGGTTGAAAACCCTGGATCACTGGTTGGTAACCCTGGTTCACTGGTTGGTACCCCCGGTTCACTGGTTCAAAAAACCCTTGTTCACTGGTTGGTAACCCTGGATCACTGGTTGGTAACCCTGGTTCACTGGTTGAAAACCCTGGTTCACTGGTTGGTTACCCTGGATCACTGGTTGGTAACCCTGGTTCACTGGTTGGTACCCCTGGTTCAAAAAACCCTGGTTCACTGGTTGGTAACCCTGGATCACTGGTTGGTAACCCTGGATCACTGGTTGGTAACCCTGGTTCACTGGTTGGTACCCCTGGTTCAAAAAACCCTGGTTCACTGGTTGGTAACCCTGGATCACTGGTTGGTAACCCTGGATCACTGGTTGGTAACCCTGGTTCACTGGTTGGTACCCCTGGTTCAAAAACCCTGGTTCACTGGTTGGTAACCCTGGATCACTGGTTGGTAACCCTGGATCACTGGTTGGTAACCCTGGTTCACTGGTTGGTACCCCTGGTTCAAAAAACCCTGGTTCACTGGTTGGTAACCCTGGATCACTGGTTGGTTACCCTGGATCACTGGTTGAAAACCCTGGTACACTGGTTGGTTACCCTGGATCACTGGTTGGTAACCCTGGATCACTGGTGTGTACCCCTGGATCACTGTTTGGTAACCCTGGATCACTGGTTGGTAACCATGGATCACTGGTTGGTACCCGTGTATCACTGGATGGTACCCCTGGTTCACTGGTTGAAAACCCTGGTTCACTGGTTGGTAACCCTGGATCACTGGTTGGTAACCCTGGATCACTGGTTCAAAACCCTGGATCACTGGTTGGTAACCCTGGATCACTGGTTGGTAACCCTGGATCACTGGTTGGTAACCCTGGATCACTGGTTGGTAACCCTGGATCACTGGTTGGTAACCCTGGATCACTGGTAGGTAACCCTGGATCACTGGTTGGTAACCCTGGATCACTGGTTGATAACCCTGGATCACTGGTTGCTAATCATGGATCACTGGTAGGTAAGATAGAGGCACTGGTTGGAAACCCTGGATCACTTCAAAACCCTGAATCACTGGTTGGTAACCCTGAATCACTGGTTGCTAATCATGGACCACTGGTAGGTTAGCTAGAGGCACTGGTTGTTAACCATGGATCACTGGAAGGTAAGCTAGGGGCACTGGTTATTAACCCTGCATCACTGGTTGGTAACCCTGGCTCACTGGTTCAAAACCCTGGATCGCTGGTTCAAAACCCTGGATCACTGGTTGGTAACCCTGGATCACTGGTTGCTAATCATGGATCACTGGTAGGTAAGCTAGAGGCACTGGTTGTTAACCATGGATCACTGGAAGGTACGTTAGGGGCACTGGTTGCTAACCCTGTATCACTGGTAGGCAAGCTAGGGGCACTGGATGTTAACCCTGTATCACTGGTAGTAAAGCTAGGGGCACTGGTTGTTAACCCTGTATCACTGGTTGTTAACCTAGGATCAATGGTTGTTAACCCTGTATCACTGGTAGGTAAGTTAGGGGCACTGGTTGTTAACCCTGTATCACTGGTAGGTAAGCTAAAGGCACTGGTTGTTAACCCTGTATCACTGGTTGGTAACCCTGGATCACTGGTTCTAAACCCTGGATCACTGGTTGTTACCCCTGGATCAATGGAAGGTAAGCTAGGGGCACTGGTTATTAACCCTGCATCACTGGTTGGTAACCCTGGATCACTGGTTCAAAACCCTGGATCACTGGTTCAAAACCCTGGATCACTGGTTGGTAACCCTGGATCACTGGTTGCTAATCATGGATCACTGGTAGGTAAGCTAGAGGCACTGGTTGTTAACCATGGATCACTGGAAGGTAAGCTAGGGGCACTGGTTGTTCACCCTGTATCACTGGTTGGTAACCCTGGATCACTGGTTGGTAACCATGGATCACTGGTTGGTACCCCTGTATCACTGGATGGTAAGCTTAGGGCACTGGTTATTAACCCTGCATCACTGGTTGGTAACCCTGGCTCACTGGTTCAAAACCCTGGATCGCTGGTTCAAAACCCTGGATCACTGGTTGGTAACCCTGGATCACTGGTTGCTAATCATGGATCACTGGTAGGTAAGCTAGAGGCACTGGTTGTTAACCATGGATCACTGGAAGGTACGTTAGGGGCACTGGTTGCTAACCCTGTATCACTGGTAGGCAAGCTAGGGGCACTGGATGTTAACCTAGGATCACTGGTTGTTAACCCTGTATCACTGGTAGGTAAGTTAGGGGCACTGGTTGTTAACCCTGTATCACTGGTTGTTAACCTAGGATCAATGGTTGTTAACCCTGTATCACTGGTAGGTAAGTTAGGGGCACTGGTTGTTAACCCTATATCACTGGTAGGTAAGCTAGGGGCACTGGTTGTTAACCCTGTATCACTGTTAGGTTAGCTAAAGGCACTGGTTGTTAACTCTGTATGACTGGTTGGTAACCCTGGATCACTGGTTCAAAACCCTGGATCACTGGTTGTTACCCCTGGATCAATGGAAAGTAAGCTAGGGGCACTGGTTATTAACCCTGCATCACTGTTTGGTAACCCTGGATCACTGGTTCAAAACCCTGGATCACTGGTTCAAAATCCTGGATCACTGGTTGCTAATCATGGATCACTGGTAGGTAAGCTAGAGGCACTGGTTGGAAACCCTGGATCACTTGTTCAAAACCCTGGATCACTGGTTGGTAACCCTGAATCACTGGTTGCTAATCATGGATCACTGGTATGTAAGCTAGGGGCACTGGTTGTTAACCCAGGATCACTGGAAGGTAAGCTAGGGGCACTGGTTGTTCACCCTGTATCACTGGTTGGTAACTCTATATCACTGGTTCGAAACCCTTGATCACTGGTTGTTAACCCTGGATCACTGGAAGGTAAGCTATGGGCACTGGTTATTAACCCTGCATCACTGGTTGGTAACCCTGGATCACTGGTTGGTAACCCTGGATCACTGGTTCAAAACCCTGGATCACTGGTTGCTAATCATGGATCACTGTTAGGTAAGCTAGAGGCACTGGTTGGAAACCCTAGATCACTTGTTCAAAACCCTAGATCACTGGTTGGTAACCCTGAATCACTGGTTGCTAATCATGGATCACTGGTAGGTAAGCTAGAGGCACTGGTTGTTAACCCTGGATCACTGGAAGGTAAGCTAGGGGCACTGGTTGTTCACCCTGTATCACTGGTAGGTAAGCTAGGTACATTGGTTGTTAACCCTGTATCACTGGTAGTAAAGCTAGGGGCACTGGTTGTTAACCCTGGATCACTGGTAGGTAAGCTAGGGGCACCGGTTATTAACCCTGTATCACTGGTTGGTAACCCTGGATCACTGGTAGGTAAGCTAGAGGAACTGGTTGGAAACCCTAGATCACTTGTTCAAAACCCTAGATCACTTGTTGGTAACCCTGAATCACTGGTTGCTAATTATGGATCACTGGTAGGTAAGCTAGAGGCACTGGTTGTTAACCCTGGATCACTGGAAGGTAAGCTAGGGGCACTGGTTGTTCACCCTGTATCACTGGTAGTAAAGCTAGGGGCACTGGTTGTCAACCCTGGATCACTGGTAGGTAAGCTCGGGGCACCGGTTATTAACCCTGTATCACTGGTAGGTAAACTAGGGGCACTGGTTGTTAACCCTGTATCACTTGTAGGTAAGCTAGGGGCACTGGTTGTTAACCCTGGATCACTGGAAGGTAACCTAGGGGC
This sequence comes from Spisula solida, assembly GCA_947247005.1. Classification (NCBI taxonomy): domain Eukaryota; kingdom Metazoa; phylum Mollusca; class Bivalvia; order Venerida; family Mactridae; genus Spisula; species Spisula solida. Next base: position 66,398,954 of record OX365944.1, on the reverse strand, counting down.
ACTGGTTGTTAACCCTGTATCACTGGTTGGTTACCCTGGATCACTGGCTGGTAACCCTGGATCACTGGTTGGTAACCCTGGATCACTGGCTGGTAACCCTGTATCACTGGTTGGTAACCCTGGATCACTGGTTCAAAACCCTGGATCACTGGTTGCTAATCATGGATCACTGGTAGGTAAGCTAGGGACACTGGTTATTAACCCTGCATCACTGGTTGGTAACCCTGGATCACTGGTTCAAAACCCTTGATCACTGGTTCAAAACCCTGGATCACTGGTTGCTAATCATGGATCACTGGTAGGTAAGCTAGAGGCACTGTTTGGAAACCCTGGATCACTTGTTCAAAACCCTAGATCACTGGTTGGTAACCCTGAATCACTGGTTGCTAATCATGGATCACTGGTAGGTCAGCTAGAGGCACTGGCTGTTAACCCTGGATCACTGGAAGGTAAGCTAGGGGCACTGGTTGTTCACCCTGTATCACTGGTAGGTAAGCTAGGTACATTGGTTGTTAACCCTGTATCACTGGTAGTAAAGCTAGGGGCACTGGTTGTTAACCCTGGATCACTGGTAGTTAAGCTAGGGACACCGGTTATTAACCCTGTATCACTGGTAGGTAAACTGAGCCACTGGTTGTTAACCCTGTTTCACTGGAAGGTAAGCTAGGGGCACTGGTAGTTAACCCTGTATCACTGGTTCAAAACCCTGAATCACTGGTTGGTAACCCTGGATCACTGGCTGGTAACCCTGGATCACTGGTTCAAAACCCTGGACCACTGGCTGGTTACCCTGGATCACTGGTTCAAAACCCTGGATCACTGGTTGCTAATCATGGATCACTGGTAGGTAAGCTAGAGGCACTGGTTGGAAACCCAGGATCACTGGTTCAAAACCCTGTATCACTGGTTGCTAATCATGGTTACCCCTGTATCACTGGTAGGTATGCTAGGGGCACTGGTTGTTAACCCTGGATCACTAGTAGGTAAGCTAGGGGCACTGGTTGGTAACCCTGGATCACTGGTAGGTAAGCTAGGGGTACTGGTTGTTAACCTATGATCACTGGTAGGTAAGCTAGTGGCACTGGTTGTTAACCTAGGATCACTGGTAGGTAAGCTAGGGGTACTGGTTGTTAACCTAGGATCACTGGTAGGTAAGCTAGTGGCACTGGTTGTTAACCTAGGATCACTGGTAGGTAAGCTATGGGACTGGTTGTTAACCCTGGATCACTGCAGCTGGTAGGTAAGCTAGGCGACTGGTTGTTAACCCTGTATCACTGGTAGGTAAGCTAGTGGACTGGTTGGTAACCCTGGATCACTGGTAGGTAAGCTAGGGGACTGGTTGGTAACCCTGGATCACTGGTAGGTAAGCTAGGGGACTGGTTGGTAACCTAGGATCACTGGTAGGTAAGCTAGGGGGACTGGTTGTTAACCCTGGATCACTGCAGCTGGAAGGTAAGCTAGGCGACTGGTTGTTAACCCTGTATGACTGGTAGGTAAGCTAGTGGACTGGTTGGTAACCCTGGAACACTGCAGCTGGAAGGTAAGCTAGGCGACTGGTTGTTAACCCTGTATCACTGGTAGGTAAGCTAGTTGACTGGTTGGTAACCCTGGATCACTGGTAGGTAAGCTAGGGGACTGGTTGGTATCCCTGTATCACTGGTAGGTAAGCTAGTGGACTGGTTGGTAATCCTGGATCACTGGTAGGTAACCTAGGGGCACTGGTTGTTAACCCTGGATCACTGGTAGGTAAGCTAGGGGACTGGTTGGTAACCTAGGATCACTGGTAGGTAAGCTAGGGGCACTGGTTGTTAACCCTGGATCACTGGTAGGTAAGCTAGGGGACTGGTTGGTAACCTAGGATCACTGGTAGGTAAGCTAGGGGCACTGGTTGTTAACTAGGATCACTGGTAGGTAAGCTAGTTGACTGGTTGGTAACCCTGGATCACTGGTAGGTAAGCTAGGGGACTGGTTGGTAACCTAGGATCACTGGTAGGTAAGCTAGTGGACTGGTTGGTAACCCTGGATCACTGGTAGGTAACCTAGGGGCACTGGTTGTTAACCCTGGATCACTGGTAGGTAAGCTAGGAGACTGGTTGGTAACCTAGGATCACAGCTTGGTAAGCTAGGGGAGCTGGTTGGTAACCTAGGATCACTGGATGTACACACAGAATCACTGGTTGCATCCCTGGGTAACTGGGGTGTAATGTAATATTTAAACCCACCGTCCTCGGCTCAGAGGCTCATACATCTGTCACTATTACCTCATGAAGTTTTCGATCCTTTGGTGGAATCTTACCACGAATGTATGTATAAATTCATGAAATATTACATGCGTTGACTTTAACACAAACAAAGTTGACTGGATTATATTCAAATTGTGCTTAATTGCGACCTACAATACAAACCATGGAAAATGTATAATATTTGTATGTATTTCTACAATGTTTGGCTGTCGGTAGGCGACTTAAATCACTCCATGTTTATAACAGTCAATCTGATACTTATATTGTACCTGACCTAACATGACCTTTAGATAAAATTTATAATGTATATTGAAACTTTTAAATACAAGGACGTACTGTGGTGATTATCGACACATAGCATTGTCAGTATGCTATTAATTCCTTACTTTGAATTTCTTATTAGCGAAAAAATATGGGGTATTTTATTTTGGACTACCAGTACATGTGAAACCGCTTGTTCTGTAAAGTTGTTTTTGTGTATGAATCATTTAAGTTTATTGGGTGGAAGAATTCATGCAACCAATAAATCAAATACATGTACATTATTAAAATACAAGAATTTAAGACCACACCAAAAATGCCAGTGTCAAAAATACTCGGCAACTCTTGACAAGACTTGTGTAATACGTGGTGTTTTTACCCCCCCCCCCCCCCCCCCCCCCCACTTGGTAGACCAAACGGTTTCTGTTCATTTACGCAAGAATGCTTTGCTCTGGGATCTTCAAACATTCCATGACGGTTGGGCATCAACAGTAGATGACCATATTGATAGTGAGGTCAGTAGGTCAAAGGTCAAGGTCACTGTGACCTGTATCATTTCTGACTATTGGGCTGCCATGGGGGACATACGTATTTTACAAACTTCTCTTGTTTAACTCGTTTCACCGTTTACACCGTCTTTGCATGTACGTACAATATACGAATGTCTTATACGAATGTTGAGTTTAGTGTGTGGATATTGACCAGTCATGAACAAGTACATCCAGGTAAAGATTCATGAATTATTCTCTCTTTCGTAGCCTTATTATTGTTTCAAATCACCAAACCTTTACTGGTATCTGCATTCAAAGTAATATCATTAATTTGATGGTGATGGGTTTTTTTTCAACGACATACAGTGTTCTTGTTTTGGGCTTGGTATTTGCGGGGCATCACCATGACTTGCACAACCTCAGATTTCTACGGAATACCTGTGAGGAAACATTCAGACATGACAACAAGTTACGACAATGTGACAATACGGAATGTCTTGAAATCGCTTCGCGTTGTCGCAATTTTGGCACGAGATGTCGCAATGTCGTTTGGCACGAGATGTCGAAATGTCGTTTGGCACGAGATGTCGCAATGTCGTTTGGCACGAGATGTCGAAATGATGTATGGCGTTGTCGAGCGTCAAATGGAATTGTCGCAATGTCATATCGAGTTGTCGTTGTCGAGTTTCGCTAAAATGCAGGAACGCGATACGACATTGCGACAACACGGTGCGACGTTGCGACAAATCGTGCCAAATTGGCTACTCTAGGCATAACAATGCCAAACGACACCATGTGTTATTGTGTTTTGGCATCAGAACTAAATGTGGCATTTTAATACTAACGCACTCGATTAAACTAATAAATGACACAGAGAACATTGTAAGTACGCGCACCTACATTAAACCCCAATACATTTATAATTATTTGCATATTCCTACTTATGTTGTTCTACAATGCTGCTCGACACAATTCCCGTAATGAAAGGATCCGATGTTTGCCGAACACCATCACACGTTATCGGCGTGCATGACTCGGTCTTTCTCGACATTTTATATTTCATGTTACGGAAATATCCGGACTTTACCGACAGTTATTAAGAGGTTTCAATATTTGTACATCGTGATTTATCGTCATTTTATAAGTCTTTGCTTGCAGAGCGTGTCAAACATTGTACTTCAGATTCTCTGAAGACGTGTGTCGTCAGGTAATTACAATATCAGGTATCGACGCTCACACAATCTATTCATAATTCATACTTAGAACTATCGACTGTATGTACATGTTTCTCTAACAGGTCGGTAAATGGCGTGCTCGTTCTAAGATTGTTTTTGATAGGAAGTTAAGTTAAACCTCTTAACAATATTTTCCTTCCAGTAAGCTCAAAGGGTAGCTAGTCTTGAAGTCCGGACGGGGCATTCTGTGCTGGTATTTTGACTAATTGACTACGAAGCCTGAACTCTGACTTGTCACTTTCTCATGGGTTATTTAAGTTCTGGTTGGTATGAGTATCCAGAGCCCTGGTAAAGTTACTATTTCCGCTACCTGGAACTCCCCTTAAAAAGGAAGGTAACTGCCTTCTCGCCTGATCTTTTCTTATCCTCGTGGCGATATATATCAACTGGGATGGTGGCTGGAGAGTGATCAAATGTAGAATCAAGTGTGAGAAGTTGTAGAACTGAACTTATTTCACAATCGATCTAAAAAATGAACGGTTCAAGGGAGTTAATTACAATAAATAATCAACATCGTTGAAAAATATACAGACAAGACATCTAAATTTACTTCCCTTTAATCTAAATAACAGTAAGAATAAGAATATCACAGATTAAGAAAAATATGAATTAATTAAACATTTAATTGCAATAAATAGCAAGTTAACAAACAACCAATAATGATGAACAGATAATCATATGACCATCCTAACCAGCAGTAAGGTCATTCAACAATGGTCCATGGTCACTCAAACTTGAGTGTTCTCGTGTAATACCATGTAATGGATTATAAGACAGTCTGTATCACGGTATGTATCCCGATACACCGCATCTCAGTTCCGTCCGAGAATCGTACGGTTTTCATATGACTGACAGAACTGAAAACCGATGTAACGCTCGGACAGAACTCATGATACATGTCATCTGAGTTCCGTCCTAGGGTTACTTTGAAAATATTTGAGGTTCAAAAATCTGAAAGTTTTGGTTAACATTTTCAACAGGACAGGGTTATCACTATAAGCCTCCCGTATCAGTATAAGTCGGAACATAAACCCCTTTTTTGTTTTTGTTACTTAGAGTAAGTATGCTTTTAATACTAAACAATACAGAGCTATCTTGTTCCTGATATTGATAAATTCCAGTAGAAACTTCATAAACTCAATGTAAAAGTGGTTTCTGTGGTATGTGGTAAAATCAGTACGTTGAATACCGGTAAAGGAGAGCGATCTCAAGTTGAATGACATTGGACCCGGATGTATTATACATGTATCATTAATTCATTATGTACAAGTACATGTAATATATACATGTCACGTAATACTTTATTTAGAGCACAATTAATATTGCTATGTATGAACTTCTATGTGAAATATGAACAATATCACATCACCACTAACAACAGTATAAGTTGTATACAAGGTGATATAAATGCTACCAACACTTACAATATTGACAGTATTATTATTGTATACAAGTATGGCTCGCCGGAGATAACTCTAGCCTTGTGTATAAACAAAACTGGATAATATAAACACTACACAATCGACTGGTCGCTGGTCGCTGGTTATCAGTGTAGATCAAAAGTGTATTTGTATTAAATGATTATGTCCAAGATCGAACAAAATGGACATCGAAAATGCATTCCGTATATCATTTTTATGTGTTAACTAAGGCTAGAGTTATCATCGGTAGACTATATTAGGATACGTATGTTATACCACTACTAATGTTATTGTTACCGCTGGCATTCTAATACGACCTACTGATCATGATGAATAGACAAGTACATAAGTCAATAATATACATAATTATGATAAACGTTAAAAGATGGACGGAACTCTTATTTAGGCACATACAAAATGGACGCAGCTTGATATAATTAATATTTAAAATAATTTCATATGAAAAATGTGACATATGTCACAAGTCACTCTGTATGACGGATTCCAAATCTAAATAAAAAAGAACTTATACACAAAAGTAACAGGCATCGCTTTCTTACTTAACACAGTCATGTTTTATATACGTATACAGTGCCAGCACTAGATACAGGTATCATTCTGCTATTTAATGTTGTTTCTTACTGTTCGACTTGAAGATATCTAGTATTCAGGATCACAGGAAAACGTAGCATTGATAAAGAGTAAAATAAAATATTGTACTAATTTTACTTTGTTTTTCATTTTACACACGTAGTAAATATTGTCACCAGGATGTAAATGGCATGTCAGACAAGTACTGTTATATGTTAGTATACACATTCTTTTTTTATACATTGACAATTCGAATATTAAATACTACTGCGAGTATCCGCACATTGCACTTATAGCTGGTATAAGAAGTATGAAAACTTATCAATTTGTATTTTTTTTAAATAATATGAGGAATGTAAAACAACCCCGAACGTAAAACGACACCATGTGCAACGATAAATCATGAGGATTTAGTTTTGTTTCTTTCCGTGACGGAATGTCAAGGATTTTGAAAATCCCTCATGGTATTCTTGAGTATATAAAAATAAAATAAAAAATATTAAATATGTTCAACGGTTTCGGCCTCTTCGTTTTTGAAATCTGTCGAATCTTTTGTTTTTTCAGATTCGCTTTGAAAATGCACGTGAAGATTGTGATGGTGATGTTCGGAACCTTCGTGAATTAGCGCTGGGCGCATGCGCAGTTCCGGAAGCTCTCGTCTGCTCGTTACGTCGTTATCTGTGACGTCAGAACTACCCGAAGACTCGTGACGTTTTCTCTTCTTTTTCTTCTTCTTTTTCCCCGGTAAAAACCTGTTTAAACATATTGATACTATTTTAAAATATATATGTGTGGAGAACACCATCACTCCACAAACACCAGTGTGCAGGTATAACATTTAGTGATACACGGAACTACTGTTATACGATTGAGGACGTAACAAACCTAAACATTTCGCTGGCTTAGAATATGAAGGTCGTAAGCACAAAATCAATATTTTGAGATAACAAGAAAAAACTGTCTGAAAACTACTCTTTGCTTATGAAAAACAAGCTTTTTAAACTTCAGTTTGGTCAACACGACCACCCGGTGACCCGGATTCAAATCACATATATGTCTGTCATGTTTCAGCAAAAAGCTGACTGGAAAATAAAGGCTATGCTCGGTAAATACGTAAATGTTATGCTCGCTTACCGGATATGATTACAACACATGTAGCGACACAACTAGCCTATTCTCAATGACTAGCTAATACTTCATAAAAACTTGACCAACTCAATGCTAGCTCTTGTACATTCGCAAATACTGATTGTAATAAGCACATAGTATATCCTGTCTTAATCATACAATAAGTGACACTGCTCAGTGTGACCGCTGTGAATGTACTTGGGTCACCAATCAAGTCCGATTGCCGTTCGATGATCGGCCGGCGTATATTTTTTGGCAAATCGAGCCGAATGCCATACGGACATGGGCCGGCCATCTGGGACATTGTTTAGAGGAGAAGTTTTAATACTCACACCTGATTACTCAATGACAAGCATTGTCCCTCAACAAAAACGCTAGCGTAAATGCATTGATAAAACAGCATCCATGTGATTTGTGACCGAAGAATATCACAGGATTTACTGTAAATTGATATTTTGTTGATGTGGCTCATTAACCGCTGATATTAACTGACATACGTACATATCTACCTATCAGTACGTGCTAATGAGTGAGAAAAAACTGCAAATGTTCAGTTGACGGTTTCAGGACTGATGTCATTAATAAAGAATGGATTTATCGGATATTTTACCCAAAGATGGCCATACTTTTGAGGTCATAATGATAATGGCATAATCAGGATTCCGTATATAATAGTAACGTTACACATTGAACATAAAATATGGGAGTATGTAAGATCCCCCTCAACTTCCCTAGAAACAACAATAACAGTGAAAACATACGATAAGATCACATGCGACAACAACTGAAAAGAACTTTGAAGCAAACAAGGAAGGAAGGAAGTACTTTTGTTAATACGTATACGGAATTCAGTAAGGGACATCGCTTTTGAATATGTCTACTTTTAACGCGATTTAGGAAAAAACGAAACCGAACGTACGATGACAAATACACGGAAGTGCTCGTACGATGAGCAAAACGCAAGAAACGGTTCGATGTATTTACGCGTGTCGCGCTACAGATAGACACATTCTGAGGCGAAGTCCCTAACGGAATTCCGTACTAATCACAGGATAAACGTAACAGAAAATCTTCAAAAATCTTCTTGCCAGCTGTTGACAAAAGAGAGAAAAAATAACCATCTTCACATGACCAAATATGAGCATTAACCATGCTACTGTAGAATCAAATTGCCATCTGGGCGAATAAGTTATTGGTTCTTTGATTTCGGAGATGAATTCAAGCATGTAATGGTCATATTTGATCTAAATGAAATTCTCATTGACATACTATTATTAGAACGGGTTTCCTGAGAGGAGGTCTAGAATGTATTAAGGAATGATTGGCAAGCAATGATAAAGACGTTATAAACGTTGGTACCGTGACTATGACTTCATGAACACCGTAACTGGTCTTCTTATTATTATAACCGGGTATGAACAAGTAACATCCGATATTAGTACAATATTAGGCCAATAAAATATGTACACATATCAAATACCGCTATTGGGACAAATACAAAGATCTTTACAAGTCTATTTCTGCAATTGGATTGTCTCCCATCTGTAATCATTATTAGAAAGTAATCGTGGTAAGCGCGTGAAATGATGAATCTATGTAATGGGGGTAAGTTAAGGATTAAAATTGATTATACCGTTTTTAGTGGAAATTAGCAATAATTGATTTGACTGAGCGATGTTATTTTCGAAACAGGATGAAAGCTTAAAACAGTGGTTAGTTTTTCAGACTTCAGAGATTTGTGGTTTTATTTAGCTGCTGTTCACGGATACACGTCTATTCATATTTCGTAATGCGCTTATATTGTTGAACATTTTAAAGGGACTGGTGTATTGCAAAAATAAAATAAAATTGTCAAATATTCGCGTGATTTTGGTATAGTTGCCTGTATATCCCATAAACAACTACACTGACATCTAAAACAACTTGAGAAACTTCGGCATTTTGTAGTTATTTAGTATTTTTACATAAAAAATTTTATAGGGTATTATTGATGTTACAGTTCGATCACGTGTGAATTACATAATTCACAAAGCATGTTGAAAGGAAACTTAGCGCTTTTTTTCAAGAAAAAAATACTTAGTAGGCGATATCGAGAGTGGTTAAAATTGCTTAATTGCACCAAATCTTTCATAAATCAATCGTCAGTGGCTTTTTATTACATCAATATTTGGTTAGGATGGAAAATCACTATATACAAAAAGTTTAGCCCACTCTGTGAGACAGCACCTTTAAATGGGTACATGCTTAATCCAAATCAAACCCTTTCTCTTTTTGCCATTATTGGCATCATACTGACAGTCGCGGTACCATTAATGAGACAAGTAATGTGTTAATGTGAAGGAATGAACGATCCATATAACAGGATAATTATACTAGCAATAGTAAGGCTAGAATGTGAACAATGAACAAAACCCTACCGTTCTATATATGTCTAAATTCCATTACCTATAAACCGAAATAAAAAACAGATAAACGGTAAACTACATGCTCTAACATAGCGTACAACGGACAGCCATCTCTGGAAATAGTCATATAATATTAAGTTTGACCGCACAGTTGAACACCAACTTGATTGTTATAAAAATGTGCTGCTGAGGTGAATGTTGATAAAACAGTTAATAAAATTAGAAATAGGGGATATTGCACGTTTTTATCAAAAGCAGAAAGTGAAAAAGCGAAAACCAAATACAGCCCAACCTACGCTAAACATTCAGTCAACGGATACATCCAATGCGGCTGTTGAATCGAGGGTTGTTTGATGTAAGTATAAGTCAAGTTAGGTTACCAATTTTTGAGGGCTGCTTTCAGCATTTCAGTCGTTCAGCCACCCTTTGACATTTTTAACTTCCCTTGATTGCTATGCTACCTAATGAAACCTGCGTTCGTGTCTCCCTGGTGGGTATGATAGAGTATATACTATAGCGTAGCTCAGTTAATAAGGTCAGTCAAAAAGCTGGTCTCTGCAATAGCGGACCTTTTTTCTAAATTTTAAACTTTTGGATCTTAACATTGCCATTATTCGCATGATTTCCGAATATTTATGACGTCTTATTAGCGGAACTACCAACAACAAAGTAAAACTACTATGACTATAATAACATCTTTATAACATGAAGCATATTAACAGTAGTATTTTCAATGAGGTTGTACATAACAAATACATGTACTGTAGAATCACTTATTTTCATGGGAATTAATTTTCGTGGATTTTGGTGCACATGCATTTTCACGGGATCGTAAACTCGTGGATTACAGAACATGAAAGGGTTACCCCGTGTCTGAATTTGAGAGGTCGAATAATCGTGGGATTAGATTTCGTAGTCTAGTTCAACAACGAAATCAACGAAAATTCAACTCCCTCGAAAAAATAATGATTATACAGTAATATGAGTTTACAAAATGATGCAATGTACAAAGATGGTTTAAATGATACAATGGCTGTTACCCCGTGTCTGAATTTGAGAGGTCGAATAATCGTGGGATTAGATTTCGTAGTCTAGTTCAACAACGAAATCAACGAAAATTCAACTCCCTCGAAAAAATAATGATTATACAGTAATATGAGTTTACAAAATGATGCAATGTACAAAGATGGTTTAAATGATACAATGGCTGATTGATCACGATGCTATAAGAAGTACAATAACAACAGATATAACACATAATGTTGGCAATAAAACATACGTATAGTGACTCCTACTTCCTCATACGTGACGTCATGCGGCGTCTTAACGAAATCAAACAACAAAATGTGTTCATTAAAGATTTGTGAGCGTGACACAGAAATGACACAGAAATTTAGTTAATAACATGATAATAAAACAATAAAACAGTGCTTTAAAATCAGAACACTTTCCGATAAATAGTTTTATACACAAGCCGTTAAAGGGTTACTAAAGGTATTATATCAGTTGCTGAATCTATATATTGTGTGGTATTTAGTTACGAATGGTCTAAAATGAGAACTATACTATCACGAGATTTACTACATATCGAGTATCGAGTTGAAATTATCGAGTTTCGAGTTGAATTTATCAAGTTTCGAGTTGAAATCTTCGAGTTTCAAGTAGAATTAATCGAGTTTCGAGTTGAAATTTTCGAGTTTCGAGTTGGAATTATCGAGTTGAATTTATCGAGTTTTCGAGTTGGAATTATCGAGTTAAAATGTTGTAGGTGACAAATTATGATATATTTTTTATCCCATTTTTGGCCCCTATTTTGGCAACACTGAATGGAACCAAACAAAAGTTCAGCTTAGTCGCAAAGGTACTTTGGTAACCATGTTTCAACCTATTAGAGAATCTAAGCATTTTCATTTTGCTGACTCCCACTGAAGAAAATTAAAATATGCAAAAAAAACATAATTTTCTGTCAGATACTGCTTCTATACCAGTAATATATTTCTTGAAATTGAATGAAAAGTTAGTGCTGAATGAGGTGGGGGAATGGGTAACTCAATCCAGATGCAAAAAGTGCCCAAAAGTTAGGGCTTGTTGGTTTCGTGTCTTTTAAAGTAGCAGTGTGTGTAAGATGGTCCTGTCATTTAATATAGGGTTGTGTAAGTGCCAGTCGGTTTATAAAGGTGTAAAACTGCTAAATAGTTTAACCTATTCGAGTTCCAATTATAATTTTTGAGCGTGGAGCCACCGTGGTGCAGTGGTAACTGTGTTCACCCCAAGATCAAAATGTTCCGAGTTCGATCCTCGCGGCCACCGTGTGTGTTTGTGTCCTTAGACAAGACACTTCACTTTACATTGCCCCCCTCATCTACGAAGTTGATTCCATCTGGAATGAGTCTCGAGAGCGATTATTCTAAGTTGTAAGAACTTGTTTTGCAATTGAAAATAAATAAATTAGTATTAACTATAAGAAAATAAAATATATTATAAAAAATAATGTGATAACCAACAACCCACAAATCATAACTTAAAACGCATATTGACTAAGTTTGCAACCTGCAATAGTAACCAACAAAACGCAATTAATGAGTACTGCAAACTGCACATTGTAACTGCGATAACTGCTACTCGAAACTCGAAAATTTCAACTCGAAACTCGATATTTTCGACTCGAAACTCGATAAATTAAACTCGAAACTCGATATTTTCAACTCAAAACTCGATAAATTCAACTCGATACTCGATGTTTAGAAATCCTTTACTATCACTGTGGTCATAGTGCACGGGAAACAGCGAATGGGTCCAAACGACGGTGGAATACTGCTCACCATAACTTATACTGAGTATTAGTTTAGTGATGTTTACATTACACATGCAGCCATTCCGAGAGCCAAATCATCGAGCTCTCATTCAGTTATTCAATTGTTTTGGTGTAAATTATACAATGTATAAAATGTCTCTTTGTTTCAGTGTACAATTAAATTCTTCTTTCCGAAATATGCAAGCCAACCAGCAAACTTGTCAGACAATCGGACATGCATTAAACTCGTTTTCGGAATAAAATCAGTCGGGTTTTTTCCCAAACACTGTATGGTGACCACAGATAATGCTAGCTACTATCGTATACTGAAAAGCTATATTAGATCATAGGTTAAAAGCTGAATGATAAGATACTAAACGTGAAAATAAACCACTTCAGTTCAAGCAATGGTTTTAAAGCAAGCAAGATCGGATGGCATATACAGTCGACCTTCGTGATTCCCATAACAATATATCCGAATACCATTATGTACCCGTCAGAATCCGACATAAACGAGAATGCTTTATACGAACACCTAGTTTAATACGAATAAAATTTCGAAGCGGTCAGTTTGGAGTATTCGTCTGTACATGCCATATCCACAAAGTGAATTAAATCATATGAAGATACCATTAGTTAATTAGCACATTGAAGTATACATGTTTTTCATCTTGAATACTAACATCATATTGTACCAAAGTCATTTCAATACTTTAATGTCATGATACTATTGAAATGAGTTTGGTATGATTTGGATGAATATTGTGGATTTTCCTGCGAAAGGGTACGTTTCACGTTTAATTTGACGTACGTACGCAGTATTGTTTGTTGTTGGAAGCTTATATGTGTATATAACTACATAATTATGTTTCGCGAAAGGTGTATCCTCTTAAAAATGCAAATAGTTATACGTAACGTATGTTATCAACTTACTTCGAATTTTCATTGGCATCCATTGAAGGATCACGTGAACCAGACGCATGCGCCGTCTCCGTTTCCGCTTTGATCGTCGCTGTGACTTTAGTCGTCACGTGACCTTGTGTTGTTTCAACATTAGCTTCAGCGACATTGTCTCTCACATCCTTACGTTGTGATTTCTCTTGTTGTTGTTCGTATGATGACGGTGCTTGTGATTTATTTGAGCTATATGTAGACTTTCCACCAGGCGCTTTTTGAGCGTTTGATGATGACCGCGCAGCTTCCGGTTTCATTCTTGATTGGTTTTCGGCTATCGCAGCGTTAGCTAAAAATTGATTTTGTGGATCTTTATTCTTCTTATGTTTGGTGTCATGTGTTGACACAACTGTATGTGAGTTTTTGAGATCATGGTGACCAACTCTATTGCCATTTTGAGAACCTTTTGAGGTATAAATCTCATCTTCGTAACCTAAATTCTTACTTCCGGCGATCATTGATGACGTAGGTGATAGATGTTCCTCGATGTCTGCGCTAATAATAGGCCTATAACAACACTTGAGTATTATTCCTGAGAACAACATTATAACAGCAATAGATAGAATTACAATCCCTGTAATATGCCAGCCTCCAAATGTAGGGAATGAATTTTCGTTGCCATAAGAACCGACCACGGTGAGCACAACTCCAGGTATCAGTAACGGAAGACTAAAACTCACAAAACACGGTCCTAACAACGTCTTTATATCGTGGTACTCGATTATCTTCATTTTGAAACAACCCTCGTTTTCCTCTGATATGGACATAATCAGTTACTTCATGGTCATCCCACTCTAGGTCGAGTCTGCAAATACAAATCTAAAGTGTTCAGTGAATACCAACTTAGGCATCAAACAGTATTAACTTACAACACTATCAACATCAAAATCTCGTAAACTCGTGTTTTCGTGTTGGCGTTTCTAATGAATTATTTAAAAGTAATCTATAAGTTAGATACTTAAGAAGCGTGGTGTATATAGACCCGATACTAGATCGACCATTTGCCTATTATATGCAAAATCACTGTTTTCAGCGACTTAGGGTACAGCCAATGTTATAAAGCACATCCTGAACACATAATGAATTATTTATACTTTATCAATGTCATACGGAATATACATGTCGTTCCAATAAAGTTTTTGAAAAATTATTATATTTTATATATTATTATTATATAATCATTAATTAATTGGGTGGAAAACCAGTAAGCATATTCCCAATTAACCATAAAGTAACATTTGACACATTTTCATACACGAAACATTAACATAGGGTTGTTCAATTATATAATGTCTGTTTAAGTGGGCACAAATTTGAAAATTCGTTGATGGCTGGATTTATGAAACGATTCCAATATATCTATGAATATTTCAGTAACATTCAATCACAGAATTTATATTTCTTTTCTTATTTCTTTTTGTCTTTTTCAAAGGAAAGTAACAGGCGCTGCGGACTTAATGACTTAACGAAATACCATACAAACCCAGTTTGTGTTTACATGTGCTTAGTGGGATCACTTTTAACACGCGAAAACAAGTATCGTCAAACCAGGACCAAACGCATATTGTTCCAATGAAGATTTTTAATTTGTTTTATAGAATTGAAGTTGGTATAGTTCAAAGTGTTATACACTGCAACATCAACTTCTAAGGAAATAATATTTTACATCGAACATCCCTTGTATTTTTAAACATATATCTTTAAATAGTGTCAGAACGTCACTGCACCGTTACCTGGTACAACTATGAACATAGTTAACATAAATATTAAATACCAAATTCCACATATAGCTGAGTGATCCAATACAAGCATATCGAACCTCACAGACCATATATTATTCCACCTGTATTGCCCTTAACATGTGAAACCAAAAAGTGTTTTCGTGCCAAGCCTCGATCATTATAGCCTTATTCCGTTGGGTTCACAAAACTAAAATGTCACTCCACACTTCCTTAAGTTCGACTCGAGCCTTCATCAGTTTTAAATCCCTATCGTTATATGATACACGTATTGGCACATTCACAAACTGAACGCGACGCTAACGTTCTTATAGTACCGCACGTATAGGTCATTCGCATAAAATACTTCATAGTATGTAGCACGGAAAGTGATAATATGCACATAACACACCACTGGACCTCATTATCACATTGTTAGTCGTGTAGTATTGATTATTTTACAATAATACCCGACAAACGGAGATTTTTAATGAAATGCCGTAATGTACCGGCGATCGATTTCATCATTTCATTCAGCAGCACATTTATGAGTTTCTTTTTAATTATTAATTTATTGATTGAATAAATGGTTATAGGAAAGCTAACCGGGGCCCATAAATGTATTCCATTGTATTTGTATTATACCACAGCTTTTGTTGTACGAAATGAATAGAATTTCCATAGTGCAAATAAAATGATTGATCAAAATTACTCATACTTATCCCTTTTGTTTTAAAATTTATATTCCGAGTCTTTGACGTCACAACGATTCGATCATATCTAGTTTATGTAATTTAGTTTAGGTCGATTATGAAATATGTTCTAAAACTTATGCCGATTTAGTCTGTCTGTACATACCCTATGTTTAATTAAAGGAGACAACTCTTCAGTCTACTCTTTTTTCATGAAATTAATTCCCTTTGCACCCTCAAACATAGATAATCAAGCCCAAAATAAAATCTAGCTAAAATTGAAAACAAAATTATGATAATTGATTGAAAAAAAAATTATCTAGTCGGGTAGCCAGACTAATGCCGATTACTCGCGACACCTCACTCGTGATGGTATCAATCTCCACAAATAGGAGAAGTCAATTTTCTCTTTTTATACAGAGCGTCACTGGTATGTGTGGCTTTTGTAATCAGTATGACGCGGTCATGGAAACATCCCCAGACCTCCCATGTTTAAATTACAGCTGAACTTTCAACTTGCATTAGGGATATGTAAAAATCAGATTTTCGACTTCATATCACAGGCATCACACCGACTCGGAGCCCAAAGATATATAAATGAACGATTTCAACTGGTATGTTACTTTCTTGGGATTGAAATATGTGTTCTACATCCTCAATGGTTACTGTTAAGTGCTGCCTTCCCTGTCCCATGTTTCGTCTTTTTTTCATGATAATGTCATTAATGTGACTAATTGTAGGTAGTATCCAACCAAATCCAGTCGGTTTGACTCAAAAACGTCTGTGATTGCAAATCTGACAATCAGGAAGGCAACTAATATATTATGTTAAAGCTACGAAGAACGCAACATTTTGCAATCGTCATACATCTACTACTACACTGTCGGTTGAACTCGATCAAAAATTAATGAGTTTGACAATTAGAGGAAACATTGCGTGACGTCGGTAAGTTCTATGGGTAACCATGATATCAATATGTCAAAGTTTTATTTCCGGTCAATATTAGTTCTGTACGGTTAGCCAGGTACACTGCTTATATATACATGTGTTGTGAAGTTATGCGTGCAAAAATTAATGGCGTTTTCGTTTGAACTCATTATTAATCCGATTGTGAAAAAAGTAGCAACCTATATGTTGTCACAAGTAGCCTAACTGTAAATTGCGCTTATTACAATGTATAGTAAACCCCCAATGATTAGACCACCTTTTGAAAACATTGGAATTAATAATCTTAAAGAACGGTGCCTGTTTTGGGTACGGCATGTCTTGTGTCGCTTTTCTGATAGTCATACGTCATCACGGCAACACAGTTTTATCATTGTTGACTGTGTCACCCGCGGTTAGCTGATAACGTCTTACAGATAAATACCGTGCATGTATCAACAGGCTTATCAGTAAGAAACCAGGAAGACGTTATCTTTATTGTTTGCCAAAAAACCAAGCAGATAAGCTCTTGCTGTGTTACTGTTGAGTATTTCCTTGTGTTTGTGTTTAGGGTTAAAGAAGACTGTGAATCTGTTTGCTATTTGAGTTGAAATAAACGTGTTGTTTCCTTGCGACAAAGTCTCTTATATATGGCGGACTCGAACTCCTAACCTCCGCGTAAGGTCTCACGTGCTCTTACCTAGACCAGTACGCGTAGGAGTCCAATGACACAGCACCTGGCTTCAGATCAATACGAGTTTGCGGTCATACTGGTAAATATTTTCTATCATCGACACTGAGGGATCATAATGTGTTGCAAGGAACTTGTCTTATGATCAATGTAAAAGAAATTGGTTTAAACTTAATGACCGTGTTTTAGTTGCCTAAGCACAGTATTGCATTTATGTTTGTCCTAAAAAATATCCTGCTTTTTAACCAGAGAAGGGTTCTATACAATTAAACGAAGACGTTTGGTGCAGTTGTAACTATATACAAATATACATGTTTTAGCATTACATGAGAGTCGTATACGCGAAAATTTCGATTTTAAATTTGAATATGTTTCATACGTTATTTACCAATCGTTTGTGTACATTGTATATAGACCATTTGATATGACTTGTGTCTCTATTTACGTTCTTGCTTAAGGTTCTGAGCACAACAGACACAACATGTATGGATTGGATTGGTGTTTTATATATATAGATAATATTTATGTATCTTATTCTCAAACTGTACTGTAAACCTATCTCCCAAACGAATACCATATCTTCCTTAAGTTTTAATTGTATGCTAATCCATTGTAAGTCCGAAAGTTTTATTTAAGAAACAGCCCTTTATAAAATGTTACGCGTAAAAGGCTAATCCAGATTAATCATTATTTATAATTATGACGTTGTGATCAGCGTTAATTCATATAAATATATAGATTCCTATGTGATATATATTAAAGATACAATTGATAGTTATATATGGGTTATTGGTCAGTGATCGTAAAGTGGTTACATGAACATATTTAAACACACTCCAGTCCCACGAGTACAATTTCTTTGAAAGGTTGATGATTCGTAAATAACTTATACAAATGAAACCACTAAGACGTACACACGTATAGAATCTACATGTATAAG
This sequence comes from Spisula solida, assembly GCA_947247005.1. Taxonomy (NCBI): domain Eukaryota; kingdom Metazoa; phylum Mollusca; class Bivalvia; order Venerida; family Mactridae; genus Spisula; species Spisula solida. The sequence goes on along the minus strand of OX365944.1, from coordinate 66,380,466 downwards.
AACAGTTTTACAAAACGACCTTATACCGTCGTCTTACAGCATGTATGTGCCATCCGACGGTCGTCTTACAGCATGTATGTGCCATCCGACGGTTGTCTGCTACTTTAAAATCTCTGATCTTAACGTTAAAACATCACATTACTTTATAGCACAATACAAAGCGCAATAAACACAATAACACCTACCAGTAAGAAAAATACCAATAATAAAGTATTCAATATATCCGAGCATTTCCCGATGTGTGATTGAATCTATATTATAAACTGTCAAGCTATGCAACGATACAAATATTTACATCTGTTAAGGAAATGTCAAATCTGACTGTTCGCGGACAGATATAGATCTAGACCAATATAGTTTCTAGACATAAACGAATAAATCGGATTCAAACATAATATAAGACTACACGTCCTAAACAGGTACTTACGTTTTTCCTAGTCCATCCTGAATCAAGATATCACACTTGTTTAATGTTTTCCATTCCACATATACCTCCCATACAGTACTCCATGTGAGGTCAGGATGTCATATACGTTCAGTTCCGCATTGTAAACATACAGCACTTAATATAGATTAAAAGTTTAAACCGAGTTCTTCACAATGGTCCACCCTAGCAACATGTAAACAACTCGTGAAGGGTAGAACACATATAAACAAGGGAAACAACTCGTACTCATCATTGGAAATAGTCAATGTCTGAGTTACCTCCCCAAGGAATTTAAATGTTTTAAATAGTGTCCCACATTTTAAGATAAATGCCCTCATAAATTTGTTGTTAAAGATGATATCATGTGTTTATTTGTTTATATTTTTAATACAGTTTTAATTGAGGGAGTGGTGTTTTAAAGTGATCGCTCATGGATGAGTGTACACATTATATCCGTTCAAAATACCTGCAGCAGGCATAATTATGTAAGCCCGTGAATATATAATTATACACACAACAAAACCTCTTCTTAAAACCGACTCATTAAATAATTATACCTCAAAAATAATGTCAACATTTGCAGGTACATTTTCACTGTTTTGCTTTTTTATCCTCACCATTCTGAGGCTCATATGGAATACGAGAGGTGTTCAACTTATATTTGAACAAAATTGAACATGAAGTATGTTCATGTATTTCACAACGAAATCGAGTTGTTTCTATTCAATAGTGTATAGTTATGTATCAAGTGATTTAAATAACCATTAGATAATGTATATGTATTATTCTTAGAACAAAATGAACAATATTCTCCAGATTTAAATTCTATTGATACTTCATCAGGAGACTTCGGTCATGATCCACTGTTTGGGTATAATATACTCCCCAGTCTAATCCATAAGGTATAGCACAGAGAATTTGACATGATCCTGACCTTTATGCATGAATATATTACAAGGTTCTTGCACTGAATATATAAACTTCCGCGAGCAAATCGTGCAATATCGGTCCTTTAGATTTGTTTGGTATTACATCTCGAGCTTCTTCGTGATAATCTCCGCTTATGAAAACTTACAACCGGGGTTATAAATGTAGACAATATATCATCTGTTAAATTATGCTAATTAAAGGTCGAGAGTCGTGTCAAATTCTCTGGACTATATATACCGAATCCACAGAAAAAGGCTACCAACCAAACAAGTAGTCATCGTACTGGTACTACGCCAGGATACCTGCTAGAGGTCCATACACCACTTCAGTGTCCAACATCTGATCCTGAGAAACCGAACACCCAATCAAGAGGTAAAGGTCGAGGTAAACAGACTACAAACAAGTAGGAAGACACGGGGTCAGTAGTGTATTTTTGTGATCAATGTATAAATATCCCGTGCTCTTCCTCGGTCAAAGTATGTGAACATTTTGAACTGTCCAACCATGTGAATGATGCGCCAAATACCTGTACAAAGAATGTGTTATATGAACCTGTTAAATCTCCAAATGGAACTCAACAAGATACTCTTAATAATGTGGTAACTGATTTGAAAATAGGATGCCTTAATGTATGCGGACTAAAAACGAGAATCAAATATCCTGACTTCGTGCAGATGGTAGAACAATACACTATATTATGTGTTACAGAGACGAAATTAGATAAACATGACATTATTAATATTCCAAACTACTCATTTTATTCCAAACCTAGGGCTGAACATTTTAAGCGTAAATCAGGAGGAATTGGTTTTTTCATACATAATTCTATTATAAATTATTGTGAAATACTAGAATCAAAATGTGAGTACGTTTTTTGGCTTAAGATGAATAACTGTGCAAGAATGTCCAATAAATCTCTTGTTATCGGTAGTATCTATGTACCCCCACAACAATCACGTTTTTTCAATGATGACGAGTTTTCCTTATTTGAAACTGAGGTAATTATCAAATGTAGTCAATACGACAGTGTCTTGATTACAGGAGATGCAAACGGTTACACGGCATCGTTCCCTGATTATGTAGAATCTGATGACTTCTTATGTGATTATTTTAACATTGATGAAGATTCAGTAGACTTTTTAAATTCCGTAAATAAATTACAAGATCTAAACATTCCCCGCGATCGTTCATCGCAGTGTGACAAGGTCAATAGGGTGGGTCGTAGACTGCTAGACTTATGTAAAAGTAGCAATCTATTCATCTTGAACGGTAGATTTGGAAAAAATAGTGGCAAATTAACATTTAAAGACTCGTCAGTGATCGATTATGCGTTAGCTTCAGTACAGCTTCTTAAAAGTGTAACTGGTCTTAATGTTGTAGAACTAGATTCTCTTTTTTCAGATGGCCACAGTCTATTAGACATAGGCCTATCCACACAAAATAACTCAAATACCACTCATAACCCACTATTAACACAAAATGCAGAACAACAATCAACGATGAACAAAAGTCTTAAGTGGTCTGAAAATGCAAAAAGCCTATTTCCTCAAAATCTTGACATGCACTCGATAAATGAACTAACTGACCTAACGGAAAACCAACCATATGATATGGCTACTAATACATACATAAATGAAATAACATCGCAAATTTCGCATATTTTTTCGGAGGCCGCAGCATCAACCTTAAACCAAACCTCAAACCCGAGATACGTAAGCTATAAATGTTCCCGTAATAAACCCTGGTTCGGGCCTCAATGTAAGCGAGCTAGAAATCTTTATCATAAAGCACGTAAATCTTACCAAATACACAAAAATAACACTACAAAATATAGGTTACAGTCGGCCAGTAGGTCATATAAACAAATTATGAACACCTTTATAAGTAAACACCGTTACGCTCAAGAGCGAAAACTTCGTGACCTAAGCTCGCATAAGCCTAAAGACTATTGGCAATACCTAAATAACCTTTCACGCACGAAATCTGAGCAGACGCCATCAATCACAAACTTCTACGAACATTTTAAGAACGTTAACTCGTCCCAGATAGACCACTCCAATACTAATAATATTCCTGAAATCACGGTTAATGTGAGAGATACAGGTGCATTAAATAGGGAAATTACGGAAGACGAAATACTTAAAGTAATTTCACAAATTAAAAACGGTAAAGCTGCTTCCCAAATAGATAACATTAAGAATGAATATCTAAAATGTACTAAAAATCATATGGTCCATATCTATAAATCATTGTTTAATAAAATTTTGGACAAGGGTATTTTACCGGAATCATGGCTTATCGGCACAATTAAGCCTTTGTATAAAAACAAAGGTTCTCCCTTAGACCCGGGGAACTATAGACCCATTACGATATTAAGCTACCTAAGCAAAGTTTTTACTGGGGTCCTAAATACCCGTATACATGAATTTTTAAATGAAAATAACTTACTACATGAAAATCAGGCTGGTTTTAGGCCCAAATACTCTACAAGTGATCACATATTTGCATTAAATTTTCTCATTGAAAAAATGAGAGCAGAGCGCAGAAAATTGATATGTACTTTCATCGACTTTTCGGTAGCATTTGACTCAGTCTGGCGTGCAGGCCTATGGCACAAGATATCGAACCTTGGCATAAACGGTAAAATCCTCATAGTCATACAAAATATGTATTCTGACATAAAATCTTGCATTAACATAAATAGCCAAACTTCAGCATATTTCCCTAGCTTCTCTGGAGTAAGACAGGGAGAAAATTTATCCCCAATCCTATTTTCCATGTATCTCAATGATCTGGAATCTGCCTTAACCAGAGACGATAATGGTATCGCAATAGACTTATCTACAGACGAAGCTGTTTATTTCTTTAAAATATTAGTTCTACTTTACGCAGATGATACCGTTATAATTGGTGAAAACAAAGCTTCGTTTCAAGCAAGTCTCAATAACTTCTATACATATTGTGAGCGCTGGAAGTTAAAAATAAATTTTACTAAGACAAAGACTATAGTATTTGGCACGAATAAGCCGTCGTTATTTAGATTCAGGATAAATGGCCAAGAAATAGAAACCATAACAGAATACAAATACTTAGGTGTAATATTTTCAAGTTCCGGATCTTTTCTCAAATGTAGACAACACGTAGTTCAACAAGCCAATAAAGCCATGCACTTGCTATATAACCGGATAAACAATCTTGATCTACCGCTTGATTTGCAACTCAAATTGTTTGATCACACCATCGTACCTATCTTAACATATGGCAGTGATATATGGGGTTATGAATCTCTAGACATTATTGAACAATGTCATATAAACTTTTTACGAAAAATAACTAAGACCAGAAAAAGTACCCCGAAATATATGTTATATGGTGAGCTAGGTCGATATCCGATCGAAATTTTGATTAAAACCCGAATGATTAATTTCTGGAATAAACTAATATTATCTCAAGATTCTAAAATTGCGTATATATGTTACAAATACATGCTAAGATCTCCACACGCTTTTAAATGGATATCATTCATCAAAGGTATTTTGGACTCAACCGGAAACTCTCATGTTTGGCTAAATCAAAGTACCATCCAAGTAAGCAATATTCACAAACTTGTTAAACCTACCCTAATAGATCAATTTAACCAAAACTGGCTCGCGAGCCTTCGCAATTCTAGTAAAGGTGAAACGTACAGTTCATTCAAGGAAAACGTTGCATTTGAGAAATATCTCGTTATTTTACCAATTAACCTCAGATTACATCTCCTCCACTTTCGTACAGCGAACCACCGATTCCCAATAGAACACGGTCGCTGGGCTAATTCCTTCATGCCTGTAGAGCAAAGAAAGTGCAATCTATGCAACTTTGCCGAACGACGGGGAGACGAATTCCATTATCTCCTAATCTGCCCATATTTTAACGACAAACGTCAGCAACTTATACCAAGCAAATTCTCATCAAGACCAAGTTTGTTCAAATTTAAACAACTTCTGGCCGTAAAAGACCCCGTAACATTAAAAAATCTTAGTTTGTATGTTAATTTTGTCATGAATTTCTTTGCAAGGAATGTTAATATACAATTACATCAGTAACAATTCCTGGTACACTATGTCCAGTGTGTTTTTTGTTGTTGTTTTATACGCATAATTGTTCTTTTTAATTTCTCATACGAATCACACCAGTTAACCATTAAACATATCAAAAGGTTCACCCCGTGTACCCCGATAAGACGTGCTAGCCTGAATACTGCTGTGTTAGCCTACCGCAAAAATTTCAACATTCAAGAGGTTAGGTATTTTGTGCGTGTTTCAATTATTTCGTGTCTACACCAGTAAAACGAAGAACGTGTACATGTGCAGTGGTTCTTCCTCGACATGAAGATGTGTTTTTTTCGATCTCAAACGTCACATTATATTTTAAACTTAATAAATTTGTCAAAAAGTCAGAAGTTTGGTCTTTAAAAAATAATTAAAAATACTTATAGACCGCGGAGAAAGTTCAAATTTCATGAATATGTAGTGAAATAATAGTAGCATATTTATTCGCATTGATTTATGCACTGGTATCATTATCTTTCTTGAAAATGACAGGTTTTCCGCGCTTGGTGGCATAAAATGGATAGTGCACGAGTTATATGGTGAAATTGTCTAGATACTGCCCGAGTCGTAGATGAATACTGCCCTTGTTGCTCACAGTTTTAATGTTTTAGGACTGAAAACAACATTTTCACGACACAATTTTCATACAACAATTCTTGTCTATCTATATTAAACATGTATTTAGTTTTAAGTGCATTGATCTGCTGAATTTAATATAAATCCGCATATAATATACTGTCTAAATCCCGTGTACCATTTTCTTAGTTACACCACACATATACCAAGGTATCTTCGCATGGACGTATATGTCAAATGCGTTCGTTCTTTGCTTTTTATTTCACAGAAGCGCTATTTGTGCATTTTCCGTTTATGTAACGAGTGTTATTTTTATCAATTTACCATTTATTTAAAGCAAATCGGCATGTAAAGATACCTTTAACCATTCCTATAAATCAGAAAAATATGGCCTAGATAATATAGACGTACACATACATATAGCAAAATTGTCAATAAGAGTATAAAGATCTTGTCTATATCAACCAATTATCGGTGTGGTGTAATGCAGTCACATTGATCCTGTTTACGAAACCTTTTTAGGGGTTGTTGCAATGGCTGAGCGGTCTAATAAGTTAGTACGTCGCTTGATCACAAGTGGTTTGCAGTTTGAACCTTACATTTTAGAATCACATAGACGCCCCGTTTCACGAATTAGTTTCCAATAAGTACCATGAGGTTTCAGTACTCTGAATTAACAAATATAAAGAAACCATTATCGTGGGTTAGATCGCAGCTTATCTGTTCAAGCGTTTATGAGAAACTCGTAAACGCTTAATCACTGACACTCAATTTAACAACTCGCTAGTGACGTTTTTTCCATTCCCAAAATTATTTAATGTTTGTCTTCCACTAGACATCAAACTGGAATCCAGAAAACAAATGCCGCAAGGCTACTTTCAGTGTACTGCAGCTATTCAGCGGATTTTCGATATGATAATGACAGATCGGACAGGGAATTCAGGACTAAACGGAAACAGCTGGGCACGAAACTCACTGTGGTGCCTACAGGTAGGACACGCGCTTGGAGATATATAGGTCCGGGTTCAATTACCGTCTGCGCCACTGCTCATTTTCTCGGAGCAAAATTAACCAATAATGTTCAACTCGACCAAGCTGTGAATTGGTACCTGTGAGGGTGGTGTTTGTTCATGTTCATAGTCTTGGTCGTCGCATCTCGATGTTGTCTTCACACAAACCAGGAGAGAAGTAGTCTCCATATAAGGACTCGAGCGCAGGTTTCCTTAGGTAGCCCAATGCCTAGGGGAAGTTAAATGTCGAAGGGTAGCTTGATTGCTGAAGGAGGCCCTCGAAAACTGGTAACTAAACGTAACATAACAGACAACAACAAAACACGCAACAAACGGGATTTATCCTTTCAATTATCCTCTTGTTGAACGCCTCATGTCATCTCCGTTTGTATGAAATCTGCCATTTGCAAAAATGTCTGATTATGAGACAAATGTAAAGTAAGTGCTATTATATAATTATACATCATGTATTTCCACTGCGGTATACCGTAAACCGGATATTGCTAGTGAATGGGAGTAATGTTATCGATTTTCGCGACATTATAGTGTTCACTGGGATTAGTTCAGAAACGACTACTTTCTTCATCTCAACTAGGTTTTAATGTATTCGGATATTTTTATAACTTTATAGTATGCCATATTATAACAGGTATTTTTCATAGAAGTGTTTAAATTACTCAGTTATTGTCCGCTGCTCACTCGCAAACTTTGCCCACAACACTTTAAATGCGTTTGAACTGGGCATTCTAGTTATACTGAACTTTAATGTCTTAAGTCCAAATTTCAGAAAAAAATGATTGAACTTCAACAAAGATACACACCAAAATACAAAATTAATGTAGATAAGTGCGTGTACAGCGTATTGATATTTACTACATACAGAGTATTGCACATTAGCTCACTCTTATTAAACTAGGAAATCAACCAAAAATAATACTTAGTACCAATTTAACATTATAACTATTTTTATGAACCTCAGAAGAGTGAATTCGAATATTTGAGTGCTGAGTGTAAGTATTGATTGTAATTTTGAACAATACAAAAAAGCGTCCATATCATAGTTAAAATAAGTATATCTCAAACTTGTGTACATATACAGTATTACATTTAAAATCTCGAGGGACCCACCTCAGAATTCGTCATTCCAGCATGTCTTATGTACATGTAGTTTTTACACTCTCCAATTTTCAACATAATTATGCAGACAAAATTAGTACAAGTTTGCAGATCCTTTATGTTGCATTATATATGATGCACGCTAGAGCCGGTCGGTGGTTGCCATTCAACTGCAAGAAGGCTCATCTACATCTTTGTGTTCATAAAGGCTCAAGAGTAAATAATTCACTAAATTGATATGAAAATATTCTCAATAAAAATTGAGGTTGCCAGTCAATGAAGATATGTTTTACAACTGATTGACCAATGGGATGGGTGCACGCAACCAGGAAGTTTCAAGTATACTATTACTTAAAAGTACAATATAAGTAAGATGTCCCAGGCGGTTTACGATAAGCACATATCTTAAAAGAACAAGTTTGTCAACAAAGGTTGATTGAAATATTTATTAGCACATATAGTTTCCGCCTTCCTCGTTTGTAGATATAATCTAAAAAATAATTTTGACACCTTCATTAGAACAATTAACAAAAGAAGATGAAACGAGACCATATCCATTTTATTTCCTGTACGACTTCTTTAACATGCGAATACTTTATTTACGCGTGGGACCGTAAACTAGTTTTATACCTGATCGGAAGATGAAGTAATTGTAAATTAATATTTTAAGATTTTTCCACAATTTATTTAATCTGGATGCAATGGTTCAGTTCATGTTGGTTATATGACTAACCGTTCAGAATCCGACCAATATTTAGAAGTTTTGTCAAATTAAATACCTTTTATTCTCTCATTTCATGATTTCATGAAACAAATGAGGTTAACAAAATGTAACGACATTATCAAGGCTCATAAATATGGTTTTACACTAATGAAATTACAAATACACAAAATACAACGTTGAGTTAGTTACCAATAAATACAAGTCAAATAGTTTCCTGCGGCTGATAACTTAGTTGTATTGTTTATGATGTGTTTTTTTTGCAGTTTGGATGCAATTCGAATTTATTCCGGTGTAAGTTTAAATTTATGTTTCTGTCAAAATAATTCCAATACATGTAACAATACCGATCAATCTAACAACAAATGACATGACGAGATATAAATCGTATTCAGTTTAAACAAACAAATATCCTCCAATTATTTGGTTGTGTTAAATGTATGTGCCGAACGAATGAACAAATTAAAAATAATTAGAAAAACATTTATCATGTATCAATACCATGCTTCTGTTAATCTTGCGATGTGTTCTCTACGGGATGTAGTCCATCGCCCACTATATTTATTAATGACCGGGATGATAATGCAGCTGCAGACACCTGCTGTTTAGATTCGTGGTCTTGCGTTCACAGTGAAATTTCGGAATAGTTCTGATTTCTTTGGTAAATAAACTATTGTAATGCGATAAAGACCGATGTTATCCGCATGGAATAATGGAATAGTCTGGTTCACGACATTCTTACAAAATGCTTCTTTTTTGGATATATTTTTTTGAAATCGTAAACCATCGAGAACATGTCACGTGCCCCTCCATGGTCATTTTACTTTTGGCAATCCAATATAACCTGCGGCTCAAGGCCGCAGGTTAAATATATCTGGTCATACCTAGCATTTACTAAATTTCCGTGAGCAATACTCCGTAAACTGAACAGCAATACTCTGTACAACAATGAGCAATACCAATGCAATACTAAAATTCTCAAAATGCACCGTTATTTATGACTCCGTTCCTGGTAAAACATTAACAACATATTATGCTTGGTCACTGGGATGTTCTTTTGATCGATTCAAATTGTGTAGCTTAACGAGGAATATAAACAAAAACATCTTTATTTGACAGACCGAGCATATGTTTTGCGCGAGGAACGATACGAGTTTGGTCTTTTAAATGCCCTTTTAAGCAGTCCCTGGTCGTTTTCCGGTAGATACTTTTGTATATAATTTACATTCAACACACACAGAAAGACAAAACAGCGTCTCTGAACTTACCCTGTTGTGCACTTGAAGGTTGCGAAAATGGATAACATTACTCACCTTACTAGCAATAGCCGGTGTACTGTATACCGCAGTGTTTCCGCATTCTTGTTGACGGAATAGGCCGGACACATGTATTCAATGTTTTTTTTTATATAATATTATCAATAGCCATGCGAATAAATGTGTAGATGGTAGGCCGATAGGCATCGTTCAATCATGAGCGGGCTTGTTAGTACTTCAAGACAACATACAGCGGGGCTTCTCTTTTACATTTTGGGAGAGCATTGTTAGTAGGGGTTATTATGTCTAGGGGACTAGTGGTTTCAAAATACACATATAGACCTACTCGCAAGTAAAGTGACGTGGAAAGTAATTAACGAAAAGTGATATATTGGGTTCGCATGAGCGGATCAAGCAGACGCTCTGTATAGAATGAACAATCTGGCTTCTCATGTCTTCAACCCTCATGGTGATAACATGTAGCTCAATGCGCTCTTTACTCGATTTATGTAATTGCTTGTAGATTCTACTCGTAGATTCTACTCGTAAGTAGACAGACTTACAGTACGATACTGACACCTGTGATTTTACAGGTAACAATGATGCCGAACAATATCATTATATTATTATCTCTAGTAAGAACTATGTAGATTTCATCCCATGAAAATGTTAAATTATCTATTCCAGGCCTGCATTTATCCATGAAACAAGTATTAAAACAGACAACACAGGCAGTATAATAAGTGTTTTACAGATGACATGTGCAGTATCTACGGTATAACTCGTGCACTATCCATTTTGTGCCACCAAGCGCGGAAAACCTGTCATTTTTTAGAAAGATACCGATGCCAGTGCATACATCAATATAATGAAATATGCTACTATTATTTTACTACATGTTTATGAAATTTGAGCGTTCTCCGCTGTCTATAAGTATTTTTAATTATTTTTTAAAGACCAAACTGCTGACTTTTTGACACATTTATTAAGTTTAAAATATAATGTGACGTTTGTGATTGAAAAAAACACATCTTCGTGTCGAGGAAGAACCACTGCACATGTACACGTTCTTCGTTTTACTGGTGTAGACACGAAATAAATGAAACAGGCACAAAATACCTAATCTCTTGAATGTTGAATTTTTTGCGGTAGGCTAACACAGCAGTATTCAGGCTAGCACGTCTTATCGGGGTACACGGGGTGAGGTTGCTTACCGCGTGTTAGTGAAAATATCCATGTATTATTCCAATTGAATCGTTACCAGCGTTAGATATTTAAATTAATGTATACGTGCATACATTAACTATATATTATAATGTCTCATGCAGCACTAGGGTTTTGCAAACACTCGTAAACCACATGTAACTCAAATAATGTTTTGTTCCACATGAGTAAACACTCATTGTTAAATATAATGTGTATATTTTCCAATATTCGTCGCGTATGAGTAAACACGCATTTGTACATATTTCATTCGAGGTTTGCAGCTTTGTCATGTGTATTGATCATTGATTTGCATGTATTTCACTCATAATCGTTTATTGTACGTAGTTCATTCATGTTTGCTAATTGTATGTATTTCATGTTCGCCAATCTGTATTATGTATTCACCAATGAATCTAGCTGATGTTCATAATGTCTTATGTAGTGTAGATATATTTTCAAAATTTAACTCCAATTTTTGTCACCACATCAGCCGATAACTATATAACGTCCGTGCCAAATCAAATGTGTACACTATTGTGAGTCACAACTACTTTCCCCACCTGTTGTGCATATATTATCTATAACAGTATTTCTGAAAAACAATTTTGTTTCATCATAAAATTTGTTCCCATTTGTTTAATTCTATTCATGCCATTATCCATGTATATTATTTTGTATATATTTTGTGCACTTGCTATTACTATGTAATCTGTGCTAAAAAAAATAAAGGTTATGTTCTGTTCTGTTCTGTTCTATACTTTATGACATGTTTTGTAGGGTGACTGGAAGTTAAGAATTGGTGAAACACCCTGTCATTGACATGTCACCAGGAAAAGGACGTGTAAAATTATTGTCGAAACAAATATTTTAAACCTTTTACATAAATAAAATATGCGTTCACTTTTGTGTCCTTTTCATTAATAGTCGGGAGTCCATACGGAGAAAATGTGACGGGCCATGGCCTCGGAGAGTAGAATGTGGCATCCATGCTATAATATGTAATCTTTGATATGTGTGTAATCTGAAACGGCCGGATGCCATCCGTGATTTTGCCTCGTTTTCTCAGAATTAGGTCAAAGGTCAAATGAGTGCATTTTTATATATCGCGCTCAAAATATCAATATATCTCTGTCAGTTTTCGGTCAAAATTTATACAAATGGTATCAAAATGAAGCTAATGCACTGGGCTATCAATACAAATAACTTTTTATAAATTTACGTATTGGTATATTCATGAATATTGATGAGAACACCAAAAATTAGCAATATTTTTTATAAAAATCCGACGTGTATGAACAATATATTTGTTATAATGTCGTCATTTTTGCTATTTGAAAGCCTAAATGGTTCTTATTCAAAGGTGAGATACTAAGCTATTGATATGTTAACTGGTTAAATTTACTATATCCTATTGAGGTTTCACCACATTACAACAATTGCAACAGAGTGATTCGGGATATTCAACCAACAGCTGACGTTTCATCATCTAAACGGTTGACACGTTAAGCATCGGAGAACGCCCGGCAAAAAATTAAAACAATGATTTAACATACTAGTACATCTTGTCGACGGGAGGATTGTGAACAGGCGAGGTTTCAACATATCATTAAGAGTCTATATGTTTCACAAACTTTGTTAGTGTATCTTGAATATTACATAATTATGGAAAATAGGAGCAATCGAATGTAATATAGATTAGTGCATGGGATTAGTGTTCAGATAGTGTCACACTATTGATAGGAGCAATGGAAAAATACTGAGGTCAGTAACAACTGATGCACGAAAAAATCATCGGCTCGGATTAGGAGCAATGGAATAATACTGCGGTCAGTAACAACTGATGCACGAGAAAATCATGGGCTCTGATTAGGAGCAAATACTTAGTTTACAGATTCCCGCCAAAAAGGAAGCATGAACCATGTGAAATCAGTTGCAGAATTAGGGTGTTAGGAGCGTTAGGAGCGTCAGGAGCAAAGAAAAGTCACAATGAAGAACAATGAACATATATACACATTTAGGAGCAACCTAAAGAAGAAGACAATAAGGAGCAAAGTAAAATAACAAGTTAACAACATGTATAATGATACTATTCGCGATCTTCGCGACAATTACATTCTTATTCATTTAAGGGCACACGATCGCTTAAAGTGGGTGGGGTAACATGACAAATGAACCCAAACTAACACAATAGCGTTAAAAGCAATATAAATAAGTAATATATGTTTGCATTGATTTAAATGGGATTACAAGTAACAACTATTATATTGGTTTTGGAATGTACCAATTCATTTAAAATAGGTCAACTTTCATTTAAGGAGGAATGAGCTACCTACACGTAGACCTACACCATAAATTCAAGTTTGGTGTGATAAAACATAACAAACATAAAATTAGGTTCAAATATGACTATATCAATATAAAAAGATGATGATAATCATAATGATTTTGCAAATTGTTCATATACTTTTACTTGTTCCATTGTAAAAGCATAAAAATGGGTGGGGAACGGTTCATTTTAAAGCATGAACACTGTTATACAGTATTATATTTCCATACAGCACCAGATTGATATTTTCATTCATGTTGTGTTTAAATTAAAATGAATATATAGTGAACGTATGCTTTTCCTGTTACAAATGTATAACATCTACAGAGTACCGAGAAACGGCGGGTACCCACCATGCCCTTTCGTGGGAGGTATGATCATTAAACACAAGGTGCATACACCCCCTTAAGTGCTAAAGATGTGTATATATGTACAAATAAGACAAGTTACAATGTCGCTGTTAAGTTTGAGATTGAGAACATTTGCTGTGGATATATTTGCACGTGAATTTACAAACACCTTAGTTCGATGCACGCGGTATGTAGAATTAGTAGACATTTGTAGACGATTGCTAATACCTTAGTCACGTCTTGATATCTGTATCCATTATGGATGCATCGACTCGTATCCGTATACAAGTGCCTGATTGGTAGTTTGCCGGGTTCAATCCCCGTCTGGAACTATGCTCAATTTCTCTGAGCAAGAATTACCCACATCCTCCACTCGGCCAAGTTGAAAATCGGTGCCTGTGAGGCGGTGTCTGTACATGCTCGATAGTCTTCGGCGCCGCAGATCGATGTTTGCTGCACACCCACCAGGAGAGAAATAGTAGCCTCAGGGAAACTCGAACGCAGGGTTCCTTAGGTAGCCAAATGACCAGGGAAGTTAAGATGTCACAGGATGGCTTAACTACTGAAAGCAGCCCTCGACTATTAGTAACTTAACTTCTTTTTTCAACTTCTTGGTGGAAGCATTTCAATCCTTGATATATAGAGCGTTAACAAACAGGAATCATCAACTAGCTTGTACAACTGTCTGTCTCATCTGAATGTACGCCTCTTCTAATATCCAACAGACTGTCATATGTTTTCCAGCAGAAAAATAGTTTCACACCCGTCAAAGAGTGGAACCCCACAATGATACAGTAGTCGTTTGGGGACATGTTCTGAGAATTATATGTACTGTATACAGTTTTGGTTTCTTTGATGGCACAACTATCATACAGACTTGAATTTTTGAATGTCCCAGATGGTGATTCTATATACATCTATATCATGACATCTGATAGTTATTTAATATCCTTCATACTCTTCTTTAGCTAGTATGCAAAGAATAGGGTTGACTACAAATCAACACCAAAGAGACACAAGACTTAGACATTGATCATGATGACAAAATTATACACTTAATAGACAAATATAGCGAACCTCCTTTGATCAGCATTATATAGATTACGTTTAATTTGGAAAATCTAAACAGTACAACAGAAAAAATAAGTTGCGAATATGCGAATCTATCAAGCAAATTTATGATATCATGAAGATACTCATGAACTGTCAAGTTTCCACAATGGCTGCCTAAGACAAATCTGAAACATATGTTGGCCCAAATATGTTTAACATATTATATCTTGACAAATTCTACCTATATCATTCAACTATTATCAGACGTAGGCTTCCAGTGGCTGGGACAATTCCCAAGAATGCATGTCGGGGCTATATGCAAACTTATCAGCGAAGAGAAATAACACATTTGTTTATTTCTCTCGATACTTCTTGCAGAACCTGATCCCAACACCTCCCGAAGCTCTTAATTTCCATCGGGAGTAAATCATCGAGGCAGTGGGACTGACGAACAACGTCAGGACCACATCGGGAGTCATCCGATGTCTCCCGATACCCCCACCCCGATTCCTCCCGATGACCCAGAATGTCTCATGACTTACCCGAAGCTTCCCTTCAGAAATGCAATCCCGAGACCGCAAATGTGTCCCCAAAATATCACCGAAAGTTCTCCGAACTTTTAAATACCCCTAGGGTTCGTGACACTTTTTGTATCAAGTAGCCTCTGGGATGCCTAGCGCATTTTTTTCGCATAATTACCACGATTACTGGTATTCTCAAGGCTCTGGTGCGCTTCAGGGTTGCCTTCCCGCGATATTCCCGACATGACAGCGCGAATACATGGGGCATGTATTGAATCTTACTGATGCATGTACATGTACTCGCGTTTTCACAAGTTGTCCCAAGGTTCCCTAAAACGTTCACGAAGCTCACCCGAGACACCGGAGACTTTTCCCGAAAGGGATCCTAGACGCATTCTAAGCTCTTAAATCCATCGGGAGTACATCCCCGAGGAAGAGGTACTGACGCAAATTGGAACACATCGAGTGTTTTTGCAATGTATCCCGATTCTTCTCGATTTATCATGAATCCTCCTGATGTCACAACTTGTCTGATGACCTCCCCGATACTTCCTGTAGACAACGAGGAACCTGTTTACGATGCCTCCCAAATCTTCATCGGGAGTTCATCTCCTAGACAAAGACATGCTCAGTGGAACATAGGCTTCAAGCGTCTCAATTGATACCCCATGGCTTTAAGATACCAAGAACAAGACTGAAAACCACAAGGCGAAGAACAGTAGAGTCAAGACCTGAGGAAAAACGGAATCAATGAAGAGAACCGAATGATGAGTAAGTAAGGCATCTTTCGCTTGAAACACCCAACACATAGAAATGGCCCTCGTATCTTTTGATGACATTTGGCATACTTCACGTCTTTTCGTTGTCTTCGGTACATTCTGGTAGCTTTCTATCACAACAAGCTCGTTCCCTCTTAGCAACGTCTATGACCTTGTTCGCAAAAAAGGGAACTACCTTAGCAATATCGACTTTGGTTAAAGTCATTAGCAAGATGTAATCGTTTGGTTGTGGCATGGGTATACTTGTATCAGGTCCAGATATAATTAAGTCGACGCATCAGACAACTGTTTCTACCTCGTTTGCTTTAAAGTTGTGTTGTCTTTATTGATGAGCTGATATGTTAAGTCACAATAGAAACGTTCAAAAAGGTAGTTACTCATATGTGCATTTAATACCGTCCTATTCATCATTGCTTACTACACATTGCTACTGATTGAAATAGCAACAAACTGTATTAACTAAGGCTTTATAAACATTATGAATGTACGGATAATCCAGGGTACAAAAGAAATGAACTGCAATTGGCTAAGAACTGCGTTTTCTTCTTCTCCAATACGACTCTATACATGCAACTAAAAGAACATACGTATACCCGGTACATTAGTAGTTTGTAAACAAATACCAACTTATTTGAGTGGTTAATATACCAGGCGACACTTTACGTTGACGGCACTATATGTTTTCTTTGATTGAAATTGGTGATTTGTAATAAAGGTAGTAACTACTGTGGTTTGTCGATGATTACAAGAATATAATAATACAGTTCTATACAAACATATACAAAGTGTAATGAGACATATGTATTGCATTTTGTTTAATTATTAGAAGACACTGCATGTTTATCACTCAGATATAGATCCTTATTTCTACGCTATTAGTCATACAATAGATTATTTTATCAATGTTCAAAACAATGCAAATTAGTTAATTAGCATAATATTTAAGTAAATCAAAATCAAATTCCACAAATAAATCATATTTGGATATAAGGAATATGTTTAATGAGTGTCTAATATTGATTCTAAATGTATTGAGATTTTTACGTTATGGTTTCAATTTACCCCACCCACCTTTGGCGGGTATTCTCGGTGGAATTAAACTATATTTACCTATAAAACTATACATTTAATGAAAGCCCTATGTCTTTTCATGATTTTGGTACAATTTTGATCTTGAAATATTAGAAATAAGGAAGATATGTTATTAATTTGTCAACCATACACGTAGATTTTTATCGAAAATTTACCAATTTTTGACATCCTCATTAATATTCATGAGTATGCAAATGTGATAATTCGCATAAAATCATTGCAAATGAAGGATCAATTCATTAGCTTTAATTCGATACTATTTTGACCATTCTACCTGTAGAATTGACCAAGATATGGTTCGATTTCAAGTTGATGTATGCTATATACACTTAATTGACCTTTGACCTATTTTATGACCTTCACAGAGGGTTTTGCGCGTGGCATCCACCCAAACCATACACAACTGGTATAGGGCAATTCAAATATGGTATTGAAACACTTCTACTAAAAAATGCCATGGACCATGAAAAATAAGCGACTTTTGTCCTGATGGACTCCCAACTATAATTTTGCGTTCCGCTTTTCCATAATATCAAAAACAATACCATGTCATAAAAGCAGCCTCGAACACATCAAGCTTAGCTTACTCCAACTGATGCTTATCATCATGACCCTTTCTAAAATAGCAGACTCTGTCTATGTAATAATTTCATCTAAGATAAAACCGTGATTAACTCCTAATGGGCGACACATTTTTTCCAATCACTCCTGTGTTGTCGCAACTACAGCCTCAAATACTTTGTATTCGCTCTTTTTTACTTGACATTGAGCTAATGAACACGGCATTTTTCTGAAATCCGGCGTCTAACATTTTCGAAATAATTGGATTGAAAGTTGCTATTGATACTTATATCTTCGCTGCCATCCAACTTTTGGTTATGGGATTTGTCATAGATATCACATAACCAATGGGCATGATGGCGATTATAGGTTTCGACCATTTTTTGGTGATTTTTAATATTTTGTGTCATTTCGCCCAAACAAGCAGGTGAACGTATATCACCCTTCATATGACAAATATTTGTGTTTGTCTTCACGTACTTGGGTAATAAATAATAAATATATCAACACTTGTTTATGCTTCTAGAGGGCTGAATCGTCTTATAAAAACCAAACCACAACAAGATGGTAAGTATGTCAAAATCCGATGTTCAGTTTTGTTCAAATATAAGTTAAACACCTCTCGAATTGCATAATTGTAAATATGTAAGCCTATAAAAATCAAGACTTTAACATTATTTTACATTTCCACGGACAAACGTTGAATTTCACATACAAACACTGTTTTTATATAACAACGGGCAATAACTCCGCATAGCTGACGACGCTATATAAAACATAAACATTGATTGCTTAAGAGCATATAATGCCGATTGAGATAAGTATCAATATATCCCTATTGCCGTGAACAAAAATATAAGAGTTTGAAAAGTGATCGGTTATAAGTGTTGAGTAGTGATATTGCATGTTGCCGTTTCCATTGGCGCGTTTTTCAGCGCGTAATATTTTTCGGGTAGCGAATTTTTTACGCATGTACGCGCGTAAAATTGCTTTTGAGGTATAAATTGACGTAGTTTCCTCGATTTTAGTATTGTTTTATTGACACCACTCATCTTAAATTGCATGAATTTAGTTTTACACGTTGACAAGAAGCTCATAGAAGTATTCCTGTCTATTTGAAAACGTCAAAAAATGTGTCTGACCAAAAACACAACCACCATCTTCTCCACCTGATTATCTTTCAAATGGGCTAGAAAATATGCAATTGCATCTTTTGTTATGGTCTGGAAGTCTCATTTTTCTTTAAAACATCGATGAAAGACGCGTCTGTTTTCAGCTTCATAGAAACAGTTTTTCGGCGCGTAGTACGGACGTTATTACGTGCCGAAAAAATCAGCGCCGAAATAATACGTTCATGGAAACCCGGGCCTCACCTTTTGACGTTACGTCCGGGTGTTCTCAATATTGGGGTTTTACTGTAGGCCTATAAGAGACTAACAATAACTGTTTAACATTTTTTATTTACATTAATTAATACATGTATTAAAAATACAAGCATTCATCAGTCACATCTAGTTACATGTAATAATAAATAAAATAAGATAAATGTAGATATACAAACGTTACACATGTGTAAGACAAACCTACTAGTATGTTTATTTGTCTCGTCATTTTCCTCTACAAGTCATACTTGTGTTTCAATGATTACCTGAATGAACCAACCAACTGTCATAAACGTCCAGTATGATGATATCAATGACCAGATAGAGTTGGTACCAATATTTAATTTCACGATAACATTACATGTAGCTAGATTCTATACATGTATTTGATAATATTTTGTGAAGTAAATACACAACAGGAAACGAGGAGGTTGGCGCGATTCCACATTACTGAACTGAACTGAACATTGTCTTCTTCCTGCAATCACTATACAACAGACGTCTCTGATAAACTTGGATGAACTTTAAAATGACGTAGTGACGTGAACGACGGAGGTCGTGACAAACGTGAAACATTCGGGCGATTAGTGGCGTCACTTTCTGAGGACGATCGTTGATTGGTTGTCATATCAGTCGTTTGAGCATGCGCATTGGTGTGATTCCGGTGATTATACATGCAAGAGAGAAGTTTAAAACAACAAATGTTGAAGGCACCAACCACTTCTTGTTCTTGTTCTTGTTCCTCGTTGTGCACATAAGCGTGTTTGTGTCTGTATTTAAGATATTCACGTATTTGTCTCACGTCTTTGAATCGATTCAGAACAAAACCCATCATCATACACGATAAAGCAATGAAGAGTAAAACTGGTCCAATGTAGGGAAATATGGTGGTTGTGCCCTTTCTGGGGTTTGTGTGGGCTACTGTTGTGAAGATAACACCAGAAACTAGTAGTGTAAACCCAACCAGCACCAACACAGCGCCGATACCTCGCTGTACATCATTGTCACCAAAGGTATTACAACATTTGTTGAGGAAACTTCTCGACCTATTTGATGTCAAATTCATTTATTTCAGTCCAGCTGAAGTGTGCTTAAGCATATTAAACGAAGATCTGACCGGTGTCTGAAAGATAGAAAAAAAAACATGAACAATTGTGTACTGCATAATGGTTATTATAATAATAATGCGGAGTGATTATTATGTTATGTTATGTTTTATCGATCACCTGGATGGCTGCAACTTCGAAATTAAATTCTCATTAAACGACAAACAAAGTACAGTGCAACATTTATAAAACAACACATTGAACACAAAGTTTGATTGTTGTTTAGAGGTTATTTGTTGGGAGAGGTAAAATAGTATATTAGCGGACGATCGAAGACATTTGAATACATTATAAAGTTATTTAGTTCCCAATGATTTACAACTGCATCAATTATGTTAAACGACTTTAAATAAATTATAAATGTAAGAATGTATATTACTTTTAAAAATTGGATATCTACTTGTATCTCGTGGTGTCGCTATGGAAGCAATGGACACAAATACTTATATTTGCGTTAACGATTCGATGCGAACAATGAATTGTTGAAAGGTAGTTTAGTTTTAAGAGACAAACCAGCAATAGTGTCATTAAAATTGTATAGCAAACAGAATGGCACTAGGATCAATGTCGTATATTATATTATGAGATATTATGTGTTGTTAACATAAAATGTCATTTTTGTTTGATGAAATAGAAACTAAGCTGCTTCAATAATTACAGGGATCGATGGTTGAATGTACGCCTGAACAGTGTATGCCGGTATACATTTGACAGGGTATACAGTTGTATGAGGACAATGTTCCAACGTGTGTTCGCCTGGACAACTAAAGAGACATAATGTAAATTATACAATCATACAGCGATAACATTGATAATATCAATATGCATTATTATTAAAAGTACAACGTAGAAACTTTTTAAATTGCATACCCTGGTAAAATAACTTCCGACTGTAAGACTACAATGTACCTCAATAGTGTGAGCAGTTGATAGCCTTAAACTTGTGAACGCACTGTTAACACTATATTAATAATTTAGCTATTCATTTTACCTCAATATTAATACCTTCTCAAATGAATATTAAGGGTTTTAGTCCATAATTATGAAACTGTGATAACAAAGGTTGTTGTCTTGAGTGTAACGTCGATTTTTTATCATCGCTCGTTGGTGTCAAATGGAAGCATTCACCATAACATCACAGACGATGTTAAAATAAAATATTCATAACAGCATGACTGATTGTCAGAGCAATTCACAGACTTAATTTACGTAACGTCATATAAATTGCCACTTAAAAATAACATAAAGTTCGAGCATTGAACCATACATGACAATTACAATAGTAACGTAATGACACATGTCGACTATCGTATTATATATCATAGTGTTGTTACCTTACTGTTGCAAGTGTCATGTATGATGCAATGGTGTTTTAAATGTGCTTTACAATAAATTTTGATTAAAATGTTTTGAAATGGATTAAATCACATGCAATTCCCATTGGTAGAACAAATAAAACCATGGACAAAAACGGCATGTACAATGAAATTCAAGATCAAATTGCATCTGAATCGATTAACGAAACGAGTCAAAACAACAACATAACAATGTATAATTTAAAGTTTACTTTTATTTACATATATTTTGTGTATGGGGAACTCGGAAGAACAACTTTGATTACTAAACGTCTGGAAAATGTAGTAAAAATGTATACATTACTGGTTAAAAATAGTGCAACTTGCGATAGTAATAAATATGTGAAAATTGTATATAAAATGATGTTAAATGATTTAGAAATATCCAGATTGCAATAACTGTGCGAAAAAGATGCAACATGTGTCAAGGGGTTGGAAATATAAACGTGTTTACAATTGCTTTACGACAAAGGCTGAAAGAAATTTTTATTCCAAATTGGAAGTCGAGTAGTAGAGCAAAATGTTATTTGTTGTTCGCTGATTTTAGATTTGAACCTTACCTTGATACGATAAAAGTTGCAAAATTAAGAAATTCCCTAACATGCTTAAGAGTATCGTCACATAGATTAGAAATAGAGGCTGGGCGATGGCACAAACCGAATAAAACACCATTACAAGATAAAAATGTCAACTATGTAATGTCATGAAGATGGATTTCACTTTCTGTTCGAATGTCCATTATACTATGATTTACGTAAACTACACCTAAAACTGTTTTACCGAAGAAATTACAATATACCTAAATATATAGAATTGTTAACTTCAGAAAATAAATCTGTACAAAAAAACCATCGCCGAATAAACTTTCTCCAACTCACCCAATAAATTCAAGTAATATAAGGCACTGCCATAGTATTCTCTATTTGTCTTTTGAATTAAGAAACAGGAGATACTTATTATGAGTAACATTATTTTGTTCTCACTTTAAGGTTCATATTTATGTATATACAATGTCATGTTAAAATGTTCATTTGCATAGAAATTATTGAGTATGAAATACCACAACTATTGTCCATACAATGATCCTGTATACTTTTTGAAAATTTGTATCTTCATTGTATAATGTCAACAACTATTAAAAACTTTTACATTATTAACGTAGAAGAATGTGTTTACGTAATTCTAAGATAGTATGGATTAAAGATCTAACCATCGTTTCTGAAAGTGATGACGACATTACGTAAGAATTATGGAAATTCAGGTTATGAAAATATCATATATTTTGAAATTTCATTTGACAAAAAGTTGCAACGTTACATGAAGACGAAGGATAGTTCAATTTTACCGAAAGTTCCCATATCACAAGGCAAAATGATCTACATAGTAAACTACCATTCGAAAACAACTGTAATGCATGAACCCAGTTAACACGAAGATTGACAAAAGCCAAAATTTAAGACAAAACTAACGACAGAAAATTTAAAAAAGAAGCAGCAACAAAGTAGTAGGTCGTGACATCAGGATGTAGTTGTCACGTCACGTGATTAATCAATATTAAACTGTAATAACATGTTTCGTGACAAATGTAAAATCAACATTAAATGTAATAATTCATAAGTACAAAGTTACCTGAACAGCAAAACACATCTGACTTCTGCAGAAAACATGTCCATTAGTATAATTCTCGCTAACAACCAGCAACAAAGCATAGATCATTTAACCAATGATGTGCTAACAACCAGCAATAAAGCATAGATCATTCAACCAATGCTATGCCAAAGCATAGATCATTCAACCAATGCTGTCATCAAGTTCTATAGGTAACAGCTTTGAGTAAATGATTGAATCGATTATTCCATATCGTCACCAGAATACGCTGTAGCCGTATTTACTGTTTATAAGTGGTTATCGATTTCTGGAATTCTTCTGTGTGTTTTTTTGTCGATGAGAAGTTACGGGTATTAATGGAATAACTCACTGCGGTACTCACGGTATTTATCCCTATACGCTGTTTCTCAGTTCCGTCGGAGAATTGTATGGTTTTTATATGGCTACTTGTTACGCTTTCTATGAACGTTTGTTATTTTACACTATGTAAATGTATATATAATGTCTATATGGTATGATATCAGCATTGCAAAAGCGTTCTTGGTTTCAAAATGCCACCAACAGCTGTCCACTGATGGTCATCTTGATGTGTATGACCAAACATTTAATACTCCATGCATTTGAGGGAAACAACTGTCTACATGTATCTATCTATCTACTTGAATCAACTATACTAGGCGAAATGAGTATCTATAGGCTCGAGACGAATGGTCTAGTGACAGCAGTTACGCTACGGAAGACATGTACTTGTTTTTCTGTATGAACAGATAATAAACCTAACCCTAACCCAGCAACTAATGTTTTGAAGAGTATAATGAATGTTTATACTTTCAATCATGTGTAGAAGACCACCGACGAGCAACGAACACTATTACCAACCTGTCTACAAAGACCCCGTTTATTATCTCCCATTAGCCCATTTATAATAAGTTAGATTACCTTGAACTTATTAATCACCACCACCTTTCAAACAAAGATCAATGTTTGTTGTTTCCATGGGTAATATTTACAGACAGGTTCGATGGTTATTTGTATGGAAACGGTAGAACATCTGTGACATTCCCTATAATGTTGATATGTACGCATGCAATGTCCAGCATCACAACACAACAGGAAACCTGACGAAAGACAAAGTACTATTCCTCAAACTATCAAGTCATTTTAGCTGTCCTTTTCCAAACGTTTCCCACATTATAGAAACAACCCTAATAAAAAGTTAATTTTTCAATCATGGACATTTAGACACTGTGTGTTTGTTTTAGTATCCCCTGTCGAAAGCATAATGGTATGTGGTCATGGTAGACGTCATCCAGTCCATATGTCCGTTCTTCTCATGTGAGCTACTCTTATAATAGGGAGCAGTGGCCTAGAGATAGGGTGTGTGCTTCGAGATCAAATGGTCCCTTGTTCAATCCTCGTCTAAATGACTTAATTTTTCTAAGCAATAAAAACCCCATGCTTCACTTGACCAAAGTGTATAAATGTGTATCTGAGATGGACAAAAGCCAATGTGCTATGGCTATCAGCAGCAGCAGTGTTACAGCCGACTTGCGACTCGATGATCAGAGTGTAAATGTATGTACAGTCAGTTGAACAGACGCATGTCTGAAAATGGACTAACTAGGTACTTAACTTCTATATTGCGTAAGGAATTTTGACGAAACTCACAGAAGTACTTTTATGAGGTACCCTACGAGTGCGTATTATCAGGGTTTTTCTGGTTTCGACTATTTCGGGCATTATTGTGATCCTTTGTATATTTTGTACTTACAGAACGCAATATATGTAGAACATCTGCACAACTTCTACATTTCAATGAACTTTGACGTAACCTTTCACAGAAATACAGCCATGAAATGCAGTATTGCATAGCACGAGATATTTTTTGTGGAGACTATTTTAACGAAACTATAACCAATTGATTTTTTGCCTATTTCTCTTTATTTATGGATATGGCTGTGACTGCTTTTTGTGGGTTTCGTTTTGCTACAACAAAGTGATGTCACACAAATCAGTGAACAGGGAAAAATCATCCATTCATATACAAAATTGGATGAAAAAACAATAAAAACTTGCCATTATCCAATAGCTAGCTAATAGGCACATTTGCATATCAATAAATCTGTATACAAACATGATCTCTCATATTCAGCATTTGTCCAAGTATTTTAGTTATGGAAACTTTACAAGAATGTTTGCCAGCATTCATCGCCGAGAACCACGGTATCATATTCAATCTATTTAAGAAAAGTCTGTTCTTGTATTTTGTCAACGCACTCGTTATTTAATCTTTCCGCATCCGAACTCCTGTCTGTGTTTTATTCACCGACAAAATACAAGAACAGATTTTTTATTTCGATTCTAAACACGATAATATCCTGTTCTATTTAACTGTGCGCATTCCACCCATTTTACATAATTCCACACTGAAATTGAGAGGCTATGAGCTGGTACAATTTCCTCCCTCATTAATGAAAACAAGCTTCGTAATTTTCTGAAGGAAAGAACACAACCAATTTTAATAACACAAGTATAAGGTATTTAGTGCATGAAATGAAAAATATAAATGAATTGACTATCAGAAGTTTTCATGAAACTTAGCGTCGAGAGTATAATGGATAGATGCGTCATTGCTGTAACACTGGATACTCGTGCAACTTGACTCATTCGCTACTACTACAAAGTTTACGTTCATTCATAATTTCATAAATATGTCATGTGATATTTATTTTCAATGAACTACTTTTAAATCGCACATGCTGGTGTGAGGTGTTTTGTGAAGGCACGGAACATATTGTTGGAGTTTTATTTGTTTATTTGCAAAAGCAACTGTAGCAGTATATTCAATAAATGCTTATGTATTTTATTGAGTTGTTTCGTCATTTTTGAGCGCACAAACAAATATGACAAATTTGCTGTTTGCGGGCATAAATAGTACCAGCCAATTTGTCAGGTGTGTATTGTTGCGGTAATTATATACAGCTTGGTTTGCCTCTATGCGTATATGGATTAATCTGCAGCTCGTGTTAGAAACTACAATCTATAACAACTTGATCAGTAGTGTTGCAGACCCGAGCAAACATTAGGTCCGAAAACAGCAAGCATAGGAGCTGTCATTGTCCACCTTCTGTAATAATGTAGATTGTGTTGGTAAGCAGCTATTGTTATATCCGTATCTAGGTCTTACTGTACATGTATTGATAATACCAACAATAACATGGAAGCAATTGTATAAAATTTTATTTATTTTGGTTTCTAAACTTAACAATATAATTGACACTGACATATCACTGAAATGCACATGTACAATACAAATGAACACATATTAACAGAAATCCAATAATGTAATACACATACTGTGTTGAAACCACATACATGTATACTATATAAGGTGAGAGTAAATCTATTCCTGGATTATCAATCCAGACCATCCCTATTTTTCTTGAAATTCTGTTGTTTTTTATACAAAACGGACTGCGTCTTGTAAAAATTTTAAACTATCACAGGACAAAAACTGAACTATGACTAGCAAAATTATCAAAGGAAATCAAATTAAATTTAGAAGCATTCTTTATACAAAATCCCACTCTCTATCATATTTTAAGAATTAGGATGATAATCCAGGAACTTATCCTAAAAAAATAACTTATTAAACATGGCCTTGATTATAAAGCCTATTGTCCAACAAAAGAATTTCATTTCTGTAGTAAGACTTTAACCAGAATCGTACACTTTTAGTGGAGCAGTACTTAAGATTTGATTTTCATAAATGTTGACACATGATACCTTAATGATATCCCCAAGCATAGTGACTATCAAATTATTAAGGTAACACAGTTTAATAGGCATGTTCCTATCAAGCTTCTATCAAATACCATGCAGTATACATACATACATTAAAATATCACATCGATAATTTCACAGTATTAAAAAATCATATTTCATTGATATATTAAGTATTTCATTGGAAAATATGTTTTAGTGCAAACAGATAAATTGTTACATAATTCAAGATACAGCAGAGAAATGTGATAGTATACCAGTCTGTTTGTTTTGAAGCCCAGTCCACCTAGGTGGCTAGTGTACTTAATGACAGATGGACTGTCACCATAGCAACCAAGGTACGATTAAATAAAGGAAACAATACATGCAATATATATAAATAAGGGACATATCACTCCATACAGAACAAATAGTAAAACTATACAATAACAAGGTTTCAGCAACATGGCAGAGTAAATCAAATATCCCGCATATTCCCAGGTCAAATTTGGGAACTTCTATGTTCAAAAGGTTCTGATGACGTGATCCTAACTGCAACAAGTTCCAATCCTTCTAGGATGTAGGAATGATGTAAGGAAGTCAACCGGCTGGCTTGCAGTAGGATAGGGGTTACATCAAGGTGCTAACAAAGGTCCAAAACAAATCCTAGAAGAGCCACAGGTTATTTTCCATAAACCAAAAGTGATAGACCAGAACATCACAAATATGTATACAAAGATGAAAACAAGACTAGTTTTATCTCATTTACTGATAAGAAAAAATATACACATGTTTGGCTCACTGCTATGACCTCTCTGTCACAGCCAAATGTGATTGCAAATTCAGGCCATCAATAAGTGTGTTTAGACAGTGTTGACATGATGTTTTTTAATTTTAGGACCTGTTCTCTCATTATTTCACAAGATATTTGACTGCTTTTTTTGAAAATAATAAACAAAACACTCAACCATGACTCCCAACACACAAAATAATCATTTTTCTGCTGGAAAAGACATGGTTAAAACTATGCGCAATAAATGAAGTGTGTTAAATATACATGTAATTCAATAGAACCATATATGAACTAACAACTGTTGAAACAATCACATTGCTAAATACCCTTCAAAATGTCACCAATTTGTTTTGTACAGCACCTTATTAACAGACTACACATCATGATATGAACACATGTTTAAATTATTAAATATTTAGCAACCAAACAACAATACTATTAAAATAGCTATAATATACATGTATAAGCTCAGATATTATACATGGGGTAATGAATTAATAACAAGGCAATATCAATGAACTGTATAGTAAGGTAACCACTCAATGAGGAATCAAACTTTTCAGACTTCCCTTACCACTACCATATTTCCAAACTAACATTTTGAATGTTTGCACACAACCCCACACCAAAACTCTGTTCAAACATCATTCAATTGTTAAAATTCAGCTGATAAAATTTCAAATGCTCACAAATTTGTCTATCATTCTATCTAGTGCTACGAATCCAGATTTTTGGATTAATCCGGAATCGTATTACCCCTGAGAATCTTATTGGATGACATTTTAATCTCTCATGAACTTCAACAGATGATTAGCCTGTTGGGTATTTCAAGGACAAATAACAAAGTTTAGACCGTAAAATATGCAATTACTCTGACCTTACAAGGTTGGTAGCAACCCTGCATCAACATTGAACACATTATATATGACATATCTTAAAGGTAGGTAGGCATTGCTCTTTCAATAAAATCACTGCATTTTAACTTGAATTTAAATGAATTTGAAACTTTAAAAGCACAAATGTGAATTACCTTGTGCATTTTAGGATTTATGGAAGCATGTTATGACAAAGAAAGACAAAAATGACCTTAACATTGTTAGTGGATTGGCTATAATCAATACTGTCCATATTCTGTGATGACACATGATTCAAGAAATGAAAAGTACACCACAAATGCCGAGGTTCTTAGCTGCCAAGAATTTAACCTAATTTTCCATGAGATGTTTTCTGGTTACTAGTAATCTAACTGATTTATGATGCAATTAAAAACCAGCTCAAAACAACCAAAATCTCATAATTATATCCATTGTTGTAATGATACAAATTTTGTACAATATATATCACAGAAAAAACACTGCAGCCCATTCACGGTCAACACATATGTTTAAATCCAGGGGAAGTTCCATAGTTCATTAAATCAAGTTGACCCTTCAAGCCGAGGGATCCAGGGGTCATGGAAAGGTCACTACTGGTGGAAACGTCCTCAGTAAACATATCATCATCATCTTCCTGCAAACACAAACATTTATCTGGGTTAACCAATACAGTAACTCAAAAGGTTTTTAACAAAGTCGTAGGTCTCATACAAAGGGTCATAACTCGGACATTATCCATCCGACCTTAAATTTCTGACAATATGCAAAACTAGGTTGGGCACTTACTGTTCATGTGACTTTTCATTTAAATCCAACTAGTGGGTAAAGAGAACAAGAGTGGACTAACAGTGGTAGACATCAACACAGACAGATGTCCAGCACAAAATCAATACCTCGCCATCACTATATGTGGGAGACATAACACCCAGCAACATAATCAGGTTAAGGATGTTAGGGCCAACACTTCTCAAGGTAGTGATCAGAAGAACACTGCAACCATGACATACAAAGCTCAAATAAATCAATAGGGACAATCTACAGATGATTACCAACCTTTGGATAAACAGTGAGTTATTTATCAGTATGTAATTGATCAACCAAATTGAATGTACTTCACCAAGTTTTAATGGGGACATAAAAGTTGCATTTTTATAAAATTGCAATTCTTACCTCCCCTGACGAATCATCTGCCATATCTATACTGTGATCATATTCTCGATAAAGGGGTACTATGTTCTTTGACGATCTGTAATACCAATATCAACAGCATGTTAGAATACTAATAATTTGCACGCTATATCAGTTTGCACCCCTATACCAAGACCACAATCAAAATATTTTTCCAATAATTATAGTTTTTTGTAAAAATTTTATCAGTGAGTACTGACTCCTTGTCCCAAATATTTATGAGTCAGAAATCAAGAATCAGGGAATCCACCTGTAGTGATCCTTTACGCATGAATATTACAAGGTTCTTTCCAGCAAATTGTGCTATATCGGTCACTTAGATTTGTGTTTGTATTACACATCGAGCGTCTCTGTGATACTCCCGACTTATGAAAACATACAACTGGGATTATAAATATAGATAATTATATCAGCTGTTAAATTATGCTAATAGAAGGTCATGCTAATAGAAGGTCAGGATCAAGTGGAAATCAATATACTATACTAAGATTATAAACTCCCAAACCTTTGAAATAATATAACTTGTTTTGCAATGAAGGTAAAACAAGTTATAAATAGGAACAAAATGTAGTACTTACTCTTTTAATAAATACGGATCAAATGGGAAATATGTGTCTAAAACATTCTTAGTGCAACTACTCTCTACTGGTATAAATGATCTGTTATTTTGTTGAATGATATGATCACAAAATGCTAACTGATGTTGCCTGAAATTGAATAAATTTGAGTTGATCAATATGCTGGTATAGGTAAATTTCCAACTTGGGTAGCTAAACGGGGGGATTAACTGTACAAACTCTATGGTTAAAGTACATAAACATGCATAACCTAGAAATACACCTATAACTTGTTCATATACATGAAAACAAACATTCTTTTGATACTAAAACCAATTTACATGTATGCAATAGCAAAGATTGATATCAACAATGAAACATCTGTATTTGTTTGTTATATTGGAAGGATTTCAGTCATGCACGATTTCACAGTATAAGATAAGAATACTTTGCCAGTTATAGGGGTTTTATTGAGGCATAACGCCAAATCCTGAAAAATCGATGTAAGTCTGTTTGACACCAAAACTCTGTTTCAAACATTATTCTATTGTCAAAATTCAGCATATGAAGTTTCAAGATTTTTAATGTCAGACCATAACTCGGAATATTTTCTTCAAATAACTTTTATTTAGGGCAGCAGATTCTTTATAGAAGGACCTCTCGCAGGTAGTAATACACTGCAATTATTTTCATTAAAGATGTTCATCTAATTGTGAATGTCAAATTTCAAATCATTTTACAACAAATTAGATTCATGTATTAATACGGTAGCCAGTTTTCCAGACATGATTTAACCACCGGCACTAACTAACTGAACTTCGGAATTAACTCTTATACAAGCAGCTGAGAAGTTTTGTTCCGAGTTTTGTTCCGAGTACAACAAACCAAAATTTAGAGTTAATGAAACTATTTTTACCTGGTTATAGAAGCAAATGTTTTTACAACTATAGGAAGACAGACTTTTAGAGGGTTGAGTCGACTATGTAATAAATGTTGAAACTGTAAACCTTCAGCCCACTTCAATCCTGAAATAAATACATACAATTAACCCTCTACTCCATGATAACACCTCTTCATTACCCCATCAGTATACAGATGTGCATTATTGGTTTACTTCCTTTATTTATCCTCGTCACCGGGAGACACATTATGGGTGATGGTCCCCAGAAGAGGTTCGTCATTTTAGATTTTTGGTGGAATGCGCATGATACAAAGATGCCCCAGTCTAAGAAGCATCCCTGGTTCTTCTACCTGTCTGATGTTGAGTGTAGGTTAGCAAATACAAATGTCCACTAATATTTCTATGGAATTGGATGACTATAGCACAAGTACTTTTTAAGTTACCGATGACACAAGTAAAATATCATCACAGTACATCCTTTCAAGGGGTCCTACTGCTTTGCTGGTTGAACCTGCATTTAAATTATATAGGTGAACAACTACTCGCACAGACTAATATTCCTATCAAGTTTGTTGACTGTAGCACAATTACTTTTCAAGTTACAGACGACACATTTTGGGACTGACAGACAAATCTATATGCCCCCACTATTATTTGGTGGGGCAAAATAAAACTTAGTAAATGTAAACCATATGAAACTTTTTAACTTTCTGTACAGTTAAAATCTTGACAGTAATTTGAGAGTAAATATTGCAGGCACACTAAGACGGTCAGACACACTATGTTATACGGGTAATCAACAGACAAACCTTTCTTAGTCTCCAAAAGTTCTTTCTGTCTGAAAGCGAACGTATAAAATATAGACTGACAGACACTGTAAAATGGTCCATGTCGTGATACGTCTGCCATCACACAGTCCTGACACATCTGGGTGTAATTATGAGCCCATTCCATCATTAACTCCAATGCCTTCATAACAGTTCTGTAATCAAATATCAAACAGTTATAATCTACAATAACAAGAAACGGCATTCATTTTTTTCAAAACAAAGAGTATTTATTTAATTGAATCTTGATTTCAGGAATAACACAACATATGAACTTTCCATTTATGATTAATATGTAAAGGAAGAGTGATGATTCAAGGAATTAGTCATCAAATGAGGAAACATTCAGCTAAGTAATTCAGCTACGACATTTAGCTTTTTGATTGCTGAAACAAGTTCATTCAGCTTTTTGACAGCTGGGACTTTGGAAATTTCATTTTCTCGTTTGGTTATGCGTTGGGACATAGTGCTTGTAATTGTGGTGTGTGATGTTTTTATCTTTTCTGTACTCGGCTGGTCAGTTGAGTGCTGCCTTCCCTGTTAGATTTCATTTT
Organism: Spisula solida; assembly: GCA_947247005.1. Taxonomy (NCBI): domain Eukaryota; kingdom Metazoa; phylum Mollusca; class Bivalvia; order Venerida; family Mactridae; genus Spisula; species Spisula solida. The sequence goes on along the minus strand of OX365944.1, from coordinate 66,347,543 downwards.
ATTTTTTTGCTATACTTAAGCCCTCATATGTCAGTTTTTTATCAAGTTCTCAGCCATTATACGCTGGTGAACAAGAGTGGGAATAAAGCTGTAATTCCAAGGAATTGAGTGTTACAATTTAAAGACTTACTTGATATTAACAAACTTGGCTCTGGCCAACAAACTGCCCATGTATGCCACGGCTGACTGTCTGTGTACGGTATGAGCATTCGGATTCTGAACCAATTTCCATAAATAATCCACGAAACCATCACATAATGGCTGAAAATCAAATAAAGACCAAAACCATCACATAATGGCTGAAAATCAAATAAACACCGAAATCTTAAACAAGAGGGCCCAAAGGGCCCTAGGTCGCTCACCTGTCGTACTAGTGCATGCACATTTTCTGAATAAAATTTATTGAAATTCAGCCTCTATTGCAAGATTTTTAATGATTTGACCATGTGACCTTGTTTTTGACCCCAGATGACCCAAAATCGAATTTGGCCTAGATTTTGTTGACAGGATCATTGTGACAAAGTTTCATAAAGATTACGTTGAAATTGTAACCTCTGGTAACTACACAAGGTTTTTCTATGATTTGACCTATAATTTAAACAAAATATTTTGGGAAAAATATATTCCTCCATATAACTGTCATAAAGACAAAACAATACCTAAATACTTAAAAAAATAAAAATAAAAAAAATTATGGTTCCAGTGGGGTTTGAACCCACGACCCTCAGGAAAATGTCTACGCTCCCTACAGCGCTTTGATTTCCACTTAACCGTTACAATTCACACCCTGCTTAAAATACTACAATATTTTGATATTTGACCTTTACAAAACTGCTGTGAACCCTGATACACATTTTCATTGGTTGATGAAAGTTTACTTGTATGTATAGAGAGTAGAGAGTTATAGCAGAGAGTTTAGTGACCATGAAGACTACATGTTGAAAGGTTTAAAACAAGTTTTTTCTATAATTTGACCTCAGATGACCCAATATCGAACTTGACCTAGATTTTGTTGAGATGATCATTGTGACCAAGTTTCATAAAGATTAGGCCAAAATTGTGACCTCTAGAGAGGACACAACCCAATTGTTGACGGACGGGCGGAGGGACAGACGGACGACGGACGAAGTGTGATCACAAAAGCTCACTCTGTCACTTTGTGACAGGTGAGCTAAAAAGTTAAAAGTTTGTAACTTCAAAACCGTAAGAACAAAAGAATCAAGTTTTCGAAAATACCCCCAGTCCTATAATATTTCAAGAAGAATTTGGTTAATAACTCTATTATTCTATAATGACATTATAACATTATATTGTAACTTACCATTTTCAGACTGACTAGGTAAAACATAACAAACTGAACATGACAACAAGCGTATGTAGGAAGTATGACTTTCTCAAACACCAACAACATCTCTCTATAAAATGTCTTTGTACGCTCCCAATCTAACTCACCTGAAATACAACAAATATCATCACAGTGAACACGCAGAACAGTGAAAATTGTCTTAGATATCAGTGGCGTATTAACACTAAAATTACAGTTACAGTGGGAGCGGAGGCCTAGAGGTAGGATGCACACAGGATCAAGAGGTCCTCAGTTTGATCCCTGTCTGCGCCACTGCTTAATTTTTCTGAGCATAAATAACCAACAATGCTCCAATTGGTAAGAATCAGTACCTGTGAGGGCAGTGTATGTACGATGTTCGATATTGCTGGGTACCATACCTCGATGTTGGCTACACACTCACCAGGTAAAAAATAGTCTCCCTAGGGAGACTCGAATGCAGGTTTTCTTATGTAACCCAGTGACCAGGGGAAGTCACAATGTCATAGGGTGGCTGAACTGCTGAAAGCAACCCTCGAAAATGGGTGACTTTTCTTTATAACTTAACCCAGAAATACATAGCTTAGTCCAGCTATTCAAGGAGTATACTGCTATCTTCGGTCCAAGTTGTTTCCCAGGTTGGACAGGTTATGTTTTTCTGTGAAATTGGCTAGGGTCATGTCACCCACTGGTGTTAGTTGCTAAGGAAAAAACAACTGGTGAAATTGAGGTCAACTTTTGACCTAAGGATTTTGGCTGAACGGTCAATTTTTCAATTACAGATAATTAGGTTATAAAATGGTACAATCCAAAACTAAATTATGGAAATGAACCTTTATGTCCAGTTCTTAGTAAGACCTCTTGTATAAGGGATTGTCAATCTGCAAACATGTCACCTCCAGACATGAGAGACAAGATGCCCCATATTTCCCTAACTACTTTTAAAATCATTAACTGTCTCTTACTTACCATTGTTCATACAGACTGTGTTGATATATTCAAACAAATAATTCATGAGAGCATCAAGTTTATTAGAACATTCTGTCACTGGATCTACAGTATCCTACAATGTAGAAAAGATAAGAACTCAACACCTTAATCAAAATAATTAAATAATTACCATGTCTCACATGTGTACAGAAAGTACCTGTTCTAGTCCTCATGCCATAACATACAATATTATTACTGCCATATTCATTTAGATGCTGGCAGAGAAAAATGGCCATGTTAATTGTGTTGCATCTATAACTGAAGACTTTATGTTTAGTAAAAACAGCTTGGTCTGCCACCATATATAGAATAGTGTTCACACCCTTCAGACCTATTCCAATTGAAATTTATTGAGCAAAAATGTGAATCTGTCATTGAAAAATAACTATGTATCCACAGTATATTGTCAATGAAGATACCAGTAAAACAGAAATCCATAAAAATCAACACAGAATTTGAAGTGGTAGAATGAGCAATATATTATCCATATTTCAGACTAGTTTGTAGATTAGTTTGCATACCATACAGAATATTCCACTCTCTTCACTCTCATTATGCTCCCTTAATGCCAACAATGTCAACCTTGGACACGCAACCTACAATAAACACAGTACAATAAGGACTTCATACAACAACATCGTTTGTTTCGAATATGTCAGTATACTGAATTGATACAAGGAGCGTTTCAAAACATTTGTCCAATAAAATGATGTTGGTATATGAAATGTCAGTATATGGGGTGTCATTATATCCATACCTGACAGTATCATGATACCCATTTTACAATAATCAGGATATCAGTATAAACTTACAAGAGTTAGAAGATTATAAAACCTTACTGTCTAATGATGGTACAACTATAAGGTAACATGCAACGAAAGCCATGTTTTCAAGTAACATTCATAATTCAGTATAACCAATTCACCCAGTTCACTCCCCGATGAAATTCCCCCGTATTGTTTCCTATAGTAGTTTTTAAGACATATGAGACATAGGATTATGATGAGCATCAATCTTAAATCTATTTTGTAGATATATGACACACATATCTACAGTAACTTCCTCTGCCCTGTACGATATAACATTAGTGATACATGCCATGTTTCGCAGACCCCTTTGCGTGAGATTGGTGATGGAAATGCAGGAGATTTCATTAAAATGCAGGAGATTTTCCTTGCTGAAACTTTAGACTTAAAGTATTGAAGTTTATATGCTGTTTTCACTTATCTTAATTTGATGACAATACCATGCATGCTTCATGTAGCAATTTAAACTAATATTTGTCATCATTTTCATAATGTAAACAAAAAATGTCAGATTCCAGTTTGTCCATGAAATGCGTGAGATTTGATAAATTGGCCTCTGATCATGCAGGAGTAGAGTCTCATATGCAGGAGACTCACGCATGATGCAGGAGATCTGGCATGTATGCATGACTAACGACAAACTGACATGATGTCTTAGTTGATCTATATAATATAATCAAGTCTTACATCAATTTTGATAGTTCTCTCTATAATTAGCTGCAGGATTTGTACACGTAGATCAGGTCGGTAAAACGTTATTTTCAGAGCATTTCTCATGAAACATTCTTGCACGTAGACACCCTTCGTGAAATATGGATAACTATCCACCAGTAGGGGAACTATCATATTGCTTGACCTGGAATAAACCATACACATGATCAGGAAATATCCTTTTTTAAACATTAAAGTACAATACTAAAATAAAGCACTCAAAAAATAAGCATGCCATGAATGATTAAACATGTTCATTATAGATTTGTACTCTTGTCAAATGAATCTAGAACTGCCTCACATTCTTTATCAATAAATATACCCATTTTATGCCTTTCATTTGTCATTAATGAATATACATATATTGTCTTCAATTCATGTGACATTACTCAGTATGTAAATGTGTATTTTATTGCTGTATTGTATCATTACTTCAATTTGCTGACATAGTTCAGATTCCAGAATCCGGGTACCAGTACATAAGTTGTACCCAGGTACTGGGGATATAAACCCTACCCTACTCAACTTACATTGGTACAATCTGTATAATGGTTTTCATCAGTGTATGGACATGTTTAAAGCCTTCGTTATGTTTCGCTAAAGTTTTTTCATCAACACCTACATCATTGTCGCCATCTTTCTTTGTAACAACTGAAATAGTAACAGCTTCACCATTTACCACACAGTAACACATGTTGACACATGTACTGTATCTCCTCCACACAATGACACTACTGCTAAATTTGAGGACATTTACCTGATTTTAATAGTACTGTGAGGGTTGTGGTATGTGAATTTTGGCATGTCATCTATTCCATATACAGCCGATAAAATATGATAATGATTGTGAATACCATGAGTTAACAATTTATTCAACAATTCCAAAAATAACAAGATATCATATAAACATTTAGGTCAGATCTTGGATATGTTAGTATTATATAATATTAATGACTCATACAAAGATATAGTACACAATATAAATAGTCTCTTACAAAAATAATTACTGCATTTTCAAGAACAGCTGACACTAATTCAGATCATTTACAATTAGAGCAACATAGTAGAAGCCAATACCTGGTGTAAAACATTTCATCAGTTGTCTGAGACAAGCTCGGAGGTAGACTGTGTGTACTGATACTATATTTAGCATCATAGACTGGTATATCTGAATGATGGGCAATGGTCGACTCGTCCATTCAATTCTCTGAAAGAACAATATAATAACAGCTCTGAGGTATGATAATAAGTAACATTTATCCTGACACTTCTGGCAATATCAGGAAAGATCGCCAATGGTCAATTCCAACATGTGTTGCCTCTATAAATAGTCTTTATTATTATTATTATTATCTTCGCGGCCGAATAAAATATGCAATTGGTCTTGTGACTTCTAATAATCTGTTAGTTGACGTGATAAGCCAGACTACTTTTTATTAAAAAATCCCTGGTTGATATTCTGGGCCCGGAGAGTGACTGACTTCACTGAAGTATCTCTAAATGAACTGTTTGATAATCAATCCAACATACTTCCGTCTATGCAGAGCTACAGATAAGTTGAGACATGATCAAGCTGTGTTAATGAAAAAATAACAATAGTATCTAGTTTGTTCCCCTTACTAAGCAGAATGTTTATTTATACCTAGGGCCTTATACTTACCAACAACCTGCCAACAAGAACCTCAAAATCATTATCTAACAATGTGGCACAGTCCTTTACTTCTTTCAAGCACTTCAACAAATTCGCATCCTAAAATTATTTGAATACACATGTATGAAAATATTTCTTTAAGCCAATCAATATTTCTTAATATAAACTTTGTTCTTTCAACACTTATGGTAAGGGGAATTAGTTGGCATGTGACCAAACTACTACGTAATTATAATAAGTCACAGGAAGTGACATATCATCTGGCGTTTTTATCTTCAGCATTCAACATAAAATATATGTTTTTATTATTTAGTATTGTCACGAATACATGCCAAATCGCGCAGTGGAATACAACGCGACAGATTGCATTTTCCGCATCATACATGTCTGACAGGTTATATGCCAAACATAATGCCAACGTCAATGACGTCACGACGTAAACATTGTCCTTTTTATGAATGGGCGTCGCGTTATATGCCGAATATATGTCGACGTTCATATGACGTCAATAAATACACATTAAACGCATTTTCGCGCGATAAAGTGCTTTTTTCACTTTTGGAGGTATATAATAAAAGGAATATTACTGCAGTGGTGTTGATCCGTTAGGCCGTATTACCTCTCGTTGCTTGCACCATTCCGCATCTCACTTGACCGAGATACGGCATTACACAAGCAACTCAAGGTAATACGGCCCAACGGATCAACACACTGCAGTGATATTACGTATATATTATTTTTAGCAAAGAGGAAATACAGCCATCTATGCTTGCAATTTATACAAACTCTTTCTACGAAATAATTTTTAATATATGCTACAAACAAGACTGCGTTCAATAAACGCTTATGCCCCCTGTGGAAGCCTTGTCCATAAATAAGTCTAAGTCCAAAATTAGGTCAAGGTGAAGGTCAAAATGGGGTCAGGTGATACAGGTGTGTGGAGAGTGTTCATATACAACATCCATGCAAGTTTGGAAGCTTTGTAGCAAGCCATAATGATGCTAGAAGAAACGGTCAATTTGGGTTAACCAGGACGGACAGGTGAATCACTATATGCCTCCCGATCTATCGATACGGGGGCATAAAAAGTATCTGGTGGTTAAAGACATGTTTGTGATTGGTAATAGAACAAAGTTAGTAACTATCATGGTATCTGTAATAGAAGGGAAAATCAGGGATCCTACTGTGACATAATACCCAATCCTAAAATTAAGGTGCATACATGTCTGTTTTGTTTACTATTGGCACACATTCCTAGTATCCTACCTAACACCAAACCTATGTTTCCAACATAGATATATTGTTATTCACTTAACATTCAGCTTATGAAATTTCACAGGCATATAACGAGTGCTCACACAACACAAAATGCCCTTATTGATTACCAAACGTCTCCGTAACCTTGGCCTTTGACATATAAAAAGAACAGGGTCATCTGCAGGTCATGACCATCCTCAATAATAAGTTTGACAATCCTACTTTCAGACAAAAGTACCCATTCTCAAATTATTATTCAAATATCCAGACTAGCAATTTTAACAATAAACCCACTTAGTTGACAACTTACAGATAGTGTAGAATCTGACAATCGGCTTATTAAATCATCGTAGTCTTTCCTTGAGCCCTAAAAATAAAAACATTTTTTGTTATAATATATATAATGAACAAGCAGTAGCAATAGAACTACTAAGGTTTGCTTTCAATAATTATAATAAATTATTATTTTCCCAATAATAAGTTCTATATAAACTACTTAATAACTTATTGCAGCAAAAGATCATTAAAACAGCCTATTAAAATTGAATGTTTGATATTGTTTAATGGTACTGGCTAAACTTGGTATTTCCGGTATAATATTATTAATGATATTTATACCTAGATTTTTAGTATGTTAAAAGACACTCATTATGTGACATGATCCTCTAAAAATATTTGTTTTGCATTTTATCCCAAAAAAATATCTGCTCTGTACTGATGTGATTTTACAAAACTTTGTTACTTTTTTTTTAAAGAGGTTGGAAATCGAAAAGCGGAGCTCAAATTATGTTGGTTCATTTTCCGTTTTTTGGTTTTAAGCGAGCTCATTTTATAGTTAGGTGTGTCTGATTTTTTTAACTGTGTCCGTCTAAGAAATCAAGTACGCCTATGCCTGAGTATTCTGATTGGCTGATAAGCAAATGACGACTCGGACAACAACAATGGCTGAAATCTAGGTCATAAATTTTTACAATATACCCGTGTTTAAGTTGTTGGATGAACATGTCGCTGTGTATTTTATGACTATTATTGGTGTATTTATCTTGTTCATTTTTTGTGGACATGCTTTATATTTCATGGTGTTTAGACATTTTCATTTATTTCTTACGTTCACATTTATGGTTCATTCTGTGTCGGGACTGTCAGAAATAAAAAGCAGTCACTTGGTGACAGCCTATCTGTCTACCAGTAGACACTGTGGTATTGAGTCAGAACGACCTTATGACAGCCCACTTTTAGTTTCAAACATATGAGTTTACAGACTTGTAACATTACGCTCAAATAATAAAAATATTTGAGCTACAAACTATGCCACAGTATTATTTCAGTTCATTCCGTAAGCATACATCATCAAATCGTGATTAAACTATTTGTTAACTGGGCCCTTCTGACCCTGATTCTACACTGTCCCACAGGGTATTGACGCATATTATTTTATGCGTGTGCGACCACCTTATATCTCATAAACGAATAAAGGGAAATAACGCTACCTTGATAGTGGTCTTTGATTACAACGTAATAAACACACATATTTACAAAGATATGGAGAAATCTTGCTTGTTATTCGATAGAAATATGATTTATCTGCATGCAACACAAATCCAAATGATCCTCGGGTCTAAAATATGTCGGAAATCCACAAAAATGTCACAAAATCACGTCAATTTTTGCCGATGTCAGTTGGTCCGGCCACATGAAGAACGACCCATCCTCGGCGTTTCTCCACTAATAACTCGTAATTATTTTGTGAAACGTAAGTACAATGGTATATTTTGTGTTATAAACCAACATCTTTGTAGTATTTTGCAATTGTGACAACAACTTCAGGGCTCTACAAATTTTTTCAAAATAGAGTTGTCCAGGACAAGTGACCTTGACAAATTAGAGTTGTCCGAATTTTAAGTTCAGTTGTCCAATTAAAACAAGCAGAAGTCCGTCAAGTTAATAGTACTTGTACACCAGAGGTGCCCCATTACTTTAGGGTTTTATCTTGGGTAGTCCTACAAGTCAGGACAATGATAAGCTCTTTAATTCAGGAAGTCCCACACTGATGTCAATGATGTATATACTTTTATAATAGGTTGACGGTAGTAAATTTTATTCTGATGTTGCAAGTGTCCACTGAACAGTGCTCATATTGTACTTACATTCTGTTTGACTTAGATCTACAGTTTGAAAAAACACCCACCTGTCCATCAACATAATTATATGCAAGCTATTACAACATTCAAGCAGTATGATAAGTACAGACAAGAACTTTCACATGACGTCGATGAAAGGAAAACAATTTTGTAGTTTGCTTTAGAAATGATTCTTCCACATGTTGCATTATATTATTATATAGCAGATGACATGGTATACATCATGATGAAAAGTACAATTTAAGATAATGTGACATGCTTACATCCTTAATTTCTAGCAAGTAGCCAATAATATATAAATAATTAACCAAAAACGAGCTTGTCCGAAAATGTGCATGTATCCGAAATAGTGCAACTCGCACATCTCTTTTGTCGTGGTATTTCCGACAATTTATGATTTGTGCGTCGAACCTCGTACAGATATTTTGAATACCGTAAAATGTGACGAATTTCAAAGGAAACTGCCACGCCGTCCTTGTCAATACTGACACGGTTCAATGTCACTGAAATTTTCGAATATTCAGCGATTTCAATGTCCGCAAGTTTGACAAGTATGAAATATAAGCAAATTGTTCTCTGCAACGCCTGAAAAGTCTGCTGCATAAACCATATCGTTTCAATTACTCAAATTTATTAAATAATACACGTGTATAGCGAATACTTTACACCGTTTAGATTTCTCATCTGGCACATCAAAGACGCCGCGTCACCACGTCCCGCCTTTGAAGTCGTGAGATCTAAGAACTACGCGCCGGTTACATCAGTGAAACCTTGAGTGAGATTTTCGCGGGCTAAATATAGATTGTCTGCTATACTGACTAAGTTGCAAACGAAGTTTGTTTGATTGTTGTGATATTTTTTTATTGTGGAATTACATACATATACGGATTATAGATTATGTGTATTACAGGTATTTGATGCGTTTCGATTCTCGTTCCGTCCTCACTATTCCGTTTCTGTTCACATGATCTATTGTGACATATTTTAATTAATTACTGTCAATATCGTCCACGTGCTCGGTTGCATATTTTATCCAATCAAATGAGAGAGGCGAAGCTTAGCTGATAGTCTGTAGTTTGTTTATACAAGCGTGGACATCCCATGACGCTTGATTACTGCTAATTGACATGGATTAACTGACACGCATATGTTGTTTATTTCGATGTCTGGAAGGCTAATATACGCTTGGGGTCATAAATTTCGGTATACAGAGTCAAATCTCGGACGTAGATGTTGATTATCAAACTTTTGGTCAGTTGTCCGATTTTGCTGTCAATTTAAAATTAGATTTGTCCGGGACTAAACTTTTGCTCATAAACAGTTGTCTGAAGTCGATTTAGAGTTGTCCCGGACGTCAGACTATATAGGATTTGTAGAGCCCTGAACTTTAACTTGCATAAATCAGTAAGTCGTATATTGGAAGTAAGCTTTTTGATAAAGCTCTATTGTGTTAATTTTTATACAACTTTCTTAAATTCTGTGACAAAAATGCGAAATAATAAAAACATTTTTCTATGTTAACCATAGAATGATAGATATGCCATTGGACTAACATTTCACGAAATAAATAGTAAACACAAGTTGAAATTAGAGGAAAAACGGCGAGGGAGTGTCGTGCTTTGACGGTGGCCGGACCAACTGACATTGGCAAAAATTTACGTGATTCTGTGACAGTTTTGTTAATTTCTCGCTTAATTTAGACCTGACGATTAGGCCTAAAATAAAATATTGTTTGTTTCCCCATCCCCTACCTACCCGATTAAAAAGGGCCCTACCCAAAATATTTTATTGCCCAAATTGAAATAATATTTTTTTATTTTAAAATAGAAGTGAAAAATAAATTTCTTGTTTACTGGCTTCTTAAATCTTACCATTAAATTTAAGACTGTTGGGTTTCACCTTAGAGTTAATTCTAAATTTCATTATTGTTGGTTTTCACCTTAGGGTTAATTCTAAATTTCATTATTTGTATGTCTTAACCAATAACTATCATACTGAAACATTACAAAATATTTACCCTACCTACCTACCCATTCTAAATCTGCTAGGGTCGGGATGGGGAAACCAAGAATATTTTAAGTTCGGCCCACTGGCACCAGAACACCAAACTGTGGCTTAAATTATGTAAAAATAAGTTTTAAACCAAATCAAACTCAAAAACGCAGATTTATTGACATGGCCCGTTCGTAGTTTGTCTGTAATATATAGACAAACTGCGAGGGGGCCATGTCAATAAATCTGCGTTTTTCAGTTTGTGTTTGGCTTGATTTGGTTTAAAACTTATTTTGACATAATTTAAACCACAGTTTGGTGTTCTGGCGCCAGTGGTTCGGCCTTATTTTGTTTGGTGTTGCTTGCAAATAAATCATATTTCTATCGAATAGCAAGAGGATTTTCTCCATATCTTTGTTTATGTGTATTTATTGCGTTGAAATCAAAGACCACTACAATGTAGCGTTATGTCCCTTTATTCGTATATGAGATATAAGGCGGTCGCACACGCATAAAATAATATGCGTCAATACCCTGTGCACTGTCCTTATAAAATGTGAAAAATAAAGAGTAAATTTGTACCTTTTTAAATTTCACCAATATCGTTTCTACGCTGTTTTTCTTCGCCATTACTTAATGCAATCAAATCATCTCAGTGGAACAACGTGAGAAAAAGTAATTGAAATCAGCTGTATGTATGACGTATCCGACAACTAGTAAACAAACGATGTAAATATGTTCAGATTGGGGTGAAATTCAAGAGTCAATTACCAAAATATTAAGAAGTAAAGACTATTGTTATTGCATTTGTACAAACAAAGAAGAATATAAATCAACACTGTATCAATTTTGAAACGTTTAGTCACTTTGGAAGATGTTTTTGCGTGCGTTTTCTCTCCAATAATTACTTGCGCAACCACGCACAATGCGACTGCTCTTCAAAATGGAGAACAACGTCTCACAGACGGACATAATTTTACAATATGCGGCTCTTGATATTTTAAACGCAGTGATCTCCCATTAGCGATGAGGATATTCTAATAACCACCGCTAATTCAATTGGCACCCAGTAATAAGTAGGACTTACGACATTCTAAGTCAGCGATATATGGCTCATGTTTACAGCCCAGTGTTTTTCATTTGAGCAATTTCTTCTTCTTCTTCTTAAATGAACTACACTCCTTCAAAGCTCTGAAGATTATGTGTAGGCGCTAGTTTTAAAAACAATTTTGAATGTGAGTGTATGATACACAGAAATAATGGTTTGTATTGTAATACATGTGCAAGTTAAAAGATTGATTTTATAATCAAACATTAAGATTAAAACTTTGTACCATGGTTGCCATTTAGTATGTGAATGTGGATACCAAGACAGGAACAGTGACAATGGTCTTAAAAACATCAACTGAGTCTGCTTGGTGTGCGGTTACGGGCAACATATTCCACTGGCTTATTGTTCTGGGATAGAATGAAAACTTATACTGATCTTGGGATGTACCGATATTTAAGGGTCACAGGACGTCATCTTTGATCACAGAAGTTTTCACTTTCTCGATGCGCTCGATACACCTTTGTCAATGATATTATACAGCCTTGAACTCACACGTAAACTGATTTTTCAATATTTTGCCTCGGAAGTGTACGTCCTGGTCTTTACTTCTGCGGTACATCGCCATGACCTAGCAACAACAACGAGACTTTATTATCATTATCACAGTCCTGAAATCTTGAATTATCATTTGATGTTATTATAACATTTAAGCATTTTTAGTAACGTGTTATAGCCAACAATATATGAATTGAGAAATAATAAATATGTACTTGTGTGTTATCGTAAAATAAATTTAACGAATTACCAAAGTTAACAGATATACTGGTCTGTCGATTCAAAGATATCTGTCAAAACTACCAAAATGTTCCTTTTCCTAATAGCTTAATGTATGTATTGACCAAATTCAATCAGCGCTCTTATTTTTCTCATACCATCATTGACATACAAATGTAGAGATCATGTTTGTATACAAAGGTATTCATACCACCAACTTCAACTTCAATTTTCTATTTTGACGTAAACATATAAAAAGTTTATTGCCAATGCAATAATAATAATGTGACAAGTTGAAAATTTTAACAAAAAGATTATATTAAGTCAGACAGGGAAGGCAGTACTCAACCCAAACAGCCGAGCACAGAAAACATAAAAACACACACAACTCAATGCCCAACTGAACCAATCGAGCACAAGAAACATTTAACACATAAAGACACAAAGTCCAACTAAACAAGCGACGGTCCGCCAAAGTCGAAGCTGTCGAAAAGTATAATAAATTATAAGTAGCTGAATGACCCAGTTTCCACAGCAAAGTTTAAAAGCTGAATAGAAAAGATTCAGCAAACAAAAGGCAGAATGCCTACGCTGAATGACCTAGTTACACCAGTAAAACTGCTGAACTACATAATTTTAGCAGCCTTTAGTCTCAAAAGTTAAGTAACAGTATTAAAACGTTGAAAGGCCCGATTTCAGCAACAATAAATGTACAAAAAGACAAAAGACAAGATGAATATATACAAATATGCAAACAATCATATATGGTAAGCAGTGTATTTTGAGAAAAGTGTAGATATTTAATGAGTATCAATTAATTTAACCAATTACATTTTTATAAAGTTTCTCTTCTTGTATTAGATAAATAGATGTATTTTGCTAGTTTTTCATGATATGTGTATTCGTAGATTGCATAAGAAAAATAAATTTTCCTATATTAGGCCAGGAACAAAAATATCGAGGTAAACATTGTAATCTTATATCTCGATAATACGGACAAGTAAGTAAGAAGTGGTATTCGTTTTCGATACAATTTAAATTACATTTAGGGCATATTCTATCTTCTCTAGCTATATTTCTGTGTCTGCCCTCTTCGATTAAAAGTTTGTGAGACGAACATCTAAATCTACTTAATGCTTTCCTGTGATTGTCACAGGAAATACACTTAAAATAATCTTCAAACTCAAAGTTAATTTTAAATGTACGATAAGTTTCTAATTTATTTGACAAGTTCAATTCATTATACCATTTCTGTAAGTATTGCTCATTCAACCTTCTAACAATCATATTATACAGTCTATGCTTTTATGCCAGAATTTTCATCACTAGTGATGAAGGGTGTACAGTTATGTACAGGGCAATAAACCACTTATCAAATACTTGCTAAGTATTAGGGGTCAGCTTAGCACAGCATGAGAGTAATAAATCTCCCAGCATACATTAGGGTTTCACACAAGATGCTAATCAGCCATCTGTTTTGTATTATTTTACCAGAAATGTATAAATTGTGCAGATCATCTCAGATCAATACTTAAGAAATAACGAATATGTGACCATATTTTATTGCGTAATAAAATATAGGCACGAGTGTTGATGCGTAGTAATTAAATCACGAGTGCGTAGCACGAGTGATTTAATGATCGCATCTAAACAAGTGGCCATATTTTATTCGTTATTTCTTAATCCACGCATGTGTCTGATAAATAAAACAGGCACAAGGAATACTTCTAAACATATATTATGAGAAACCAAGGCGTGATGTGCGAAATATTTGCATTCAAACATAATGCGCTATTTTCCATTCGACAAGTGACGTTGAAAAGCGGCGCTCATGTAAAAATCTTTCCCGTAAAAACTCCACTGTTTAAAAAATATCGATTATTATTTAAACATGTAATTTTTGTTGGATCTATTTGCATCATTTTGTTTCTAGTATTTGTTTACATTGAATTGTAGTATTTATAACCCAACTATAGCCACGAAATTTATGTAAAATTCCCGTTCTGTCAATAGTACTTGTGAACGATGGGTAAATGAGAACAGCCATATTTTATCGCGGTAATAAAATATGGTAAGCTCAACATACGCAAAGAAGGCAAATCTCACGTGCTATGTTAGAATACATGTTAAAGTTCGATTTCACAAAATGGATGAACTAAAAACTTAACAGAAGCATGAAAAAATGGCAAATTTATTTTACATATTTTTACCCTCACCCCAACCCGGATGAGACAAATAAGAAATGCTTAAATTTGACAAGAAATGTGGTTGCTATGGCAACTGAAACATTGAAAATAATTGAAAGTGTCTATGCTTCGAACCGGTAGGGGACTTTTGTATTACTTGTCATTCTTCAGTCTTATTAATTGTAATTAGTCAACCCTACAAGACGAATGTCATAACTCTAGGAGGATTTTGTTAGAAGTTATGGTCCTTTAAACTTAGACATTTACATTAGTATTTAAAACATCATAATAAAATTCAGATATTTTTTTAATATTAATACGTTTTATCATATATAATATCCAAAGTTTTACTATTTCTACACCATCAGCGCCACCTATGAAATGTCTCCAACAATCTTTTATAAGGATTTGGTGCTGGAATCTAGTAAGTGTGGCATGATATCTTAAAGAAATCCTTTAGAAAATTAAAGTCTATGAGTTTAGATTACTTATTACAGATATTAAGTTTAATGGGAAGAAACCTGAGTATGTAATTAAAAGTCACACTGAAAAAAACACATTAAAACTTTGTGTAGCATATTGTATTATTTTGTTTTCCTTGTCAGATCACTGAAATCATGGAAACATGTATTTCTCATCCAAATTCTCTTTCTCCCTGAATCCCAGAATACTGCACAAGCAACATCTGGACAGACATTATACATAACAAACCATGAAGAAACTAGAGGTCAAATCCTGGGGAAAATTGGACACCAAGCTGATATCAAGCCGAGGTGCTAATAAGCTGTACCGTTACTTTCTCCAACAGAATTTGGGGGGAATCTGGCATAAAAACAGGGACTGTATATTGAAAATATGTTACTGCATCGGCGTTCCATAAGTATGAAAATCCTAAGTCTAATAATGTCTTAACGTCTAAGGACCACCTATTAACAAGTCGACCTTGGTTGTTCTTCATATTATATAGTTTATACATCAATGAATTTTTATTATTTATTAACTTGATCCAGTATTTTAAAATACGTTCATGTCTGACAACTTGTGAAGGTACCCTCCCTAATTCGCCATATACGGCTACGTTTCTTGTTGTTTGGCGTATACCAAGAATTTGTTTCAAAATTTTAGATGAACATGTTCAATATCCTGGGCTTTATGGAATCCCCATACTTCGGATCCATAATACAAAATTGGTGACACCATAGAATCGAATAGTTTCAATTTCTCAGAGACATGTAGGGAAACAACATCAAATAAAGAGTTTAATGAAAATAATGCTCTTGCAGCTTTAGCAGATAATACTTTCTGTGATTGATAAACACTTCCATTTGAGGTTATTGTAACACCTAAATAGTTAAATGATGTAACAACTTGTAGTTTTTCTTCATCATAAAATACTTCCATAGGCACATTTCTATTATTAGATTTACAAGCCATGACAACTGTCTTACCCGTATTAACTTTGATATCCATCAATGTACAATAAGAATGTAAGTTTTTCAACAAAGTCTGTAGACCTTTAACAGTATAAGAAAATAAAACCGTGTCGTCCGCAAATAATAATACAAACAACTGCAACTCTTAAATACTAGATGTTTCAACTGTATCATCACGCAATTTAGACTCAATATCATTAATAAAAAATAAAAATAACAAAGGAGATAATGGTTCACTCTGTTTCACACCCTTATGACTATTAAAAAATCACTAAGAGAACCATTAACTCTAACACAAGACTTAACTGACTCATATATAGCTCTCAACATTTTACAATCTTATAAGAAGCACCACTGTTTATCAATTTATACCAAATTCCATTTCTGTATACCACATCAAAGGCTTTTCTAAAGTCTACAAATGCAAGATAAAGCTTTTGCTTTTCTACAGATAATACTTTTTGTATAAAGGATGTTAATGTAAAAATACAATCAGTGGTACTTTTCCCCTTTCTAAACCCAAATTGATTTTCCGATAAAATATCATGAGTGTCAGCCCATGTTCTTAGCATGTTATCGAAAAGTATCGAATACAGTTTGGAAAAAATACTGGTTAACGTTATGCCTCTATAGTTATTTACATCATAACAGTCGCCCTTTTTTGGCACCGGTACAATAATACCTTCAGTCCATGATGAGGGATATAAACTATTATTATACATGTAATTACTTGTTTACATAATATAGGCGATAAAATATCGTTACAATCTAAAAATATATCGGGTACAAGGTTATCATTACCCAAAATTTTACCTCTTTCAAGAGATGAAATTGCTTTACTTACTTCTCCAATACTAAATTCAACATCTAACTCTTCGATTACAATTTTATCAAAAGTTTCATCCGACAAAAACGGCTCAATATTTTCATTACTGTAGACCTCATCATCAGAGAAAAGCTCCTTAAAATGGTTATGAAAATCCTGTTTACTAATAGTATTTGTTGATTGTGTTTTGCTTTAATTTTTTTATCTCATTCCAGAACTTTTGGGGAGACTCGTTTGCGTACTGATTTAAACGTGCTTTCTGGTTCAATTTGTATCGTGATTGTGCTTTTCTTTTGGCACTATTATATAACTTACGCTTCAACAACACGAGTGCTTGATTTTCATCAGTTTTGACGTATTCATATGCTCTATTTGCAGACCGAAATTCCTGTCTAGCAATTTCACATGATTGGTCAAACCAAGGACTAGTAAATTTACGGTTGGGTCTATTATTAGAAACACGTTTAAATGATTTACCAAACATCGAGAAAGCAGTCTTATATAAACAGTCAGATAATGCATCGATACCATTATCAAGATTTGTGTTTGACAAAACAATATCGTCGACTATACGATTCCTAAATGAACACTTTCCTGAGATATTTTTCCCTAAAAGCCGGTACTTTTTCAGCTTTCCAGTACAGCTTCTCACCACGACCACCGGCTGGTGGAGGTATATCAGTCTCATTATGTGTCAAACTTAGACATAATTGTATTGGTAGAAGACTTGAAAATGTAAACATATCATGGACAATAAAATCATGAATGAATGGAAATAAATCACTAGTACAAACAACATTATCAATCAAACTATTTCCATGCACAGACATATTCGTATAACTACATATACCTGCATCGTCACCAACTCGGCCATTTATAATTTTTAAATCACTATTTATGCATATCACCAGATAGCTATTGGGGAATGACAGGGTGTTATTGTTCATTCATCCAATTAGAGACAGTAGTTGCCGGAGGGAATTTTGCATATGAATACGGTGATCTCTCCTATTAAATAATCATTTATTGCAAAATTTATTCGGTAATTTTTAGTTTCATATGATGAACTTAATCATGGTGTGCTGGAATACAAATGCGAATACATATAGTTTATTCCTTATACTTAGTATGTATGTAATCACCGGAACGAGAAAGATCATTATTATATTATCATTTAAACAAAATAAAATAAATCCAGGCATTGTTGGGATTTGAACTCGCAGTGAAGTGTTAACTTTTTCAAAATAAGACTCACACAGCCATAACAATTGAGCACTCGGCTAAACGGCTGTTAGAGTTTTGATCATTTAAATGTATTACTGATGTTAGGACTTTTAAAACCTGTAATAACCTATAGTGTTTGATGTTTGTTAACGCGGTTGTGACAGATGACTTTCAATCAACAGTAAAGCGTGCACATCTGATTGATCCACCTTTGTGGAATATACCAAATTGTTCCGCCTTGCTCGGCATCATTGGCGCACTATATGCACTAATTTCGATAACATGGACTTCTTGGTTCAAACGAGGACCATGCTATTGGATTAGAGCAAAATTGCACCCATTTACAGGATTAAATCAGTATAGTAACGTATTATATCCAGTAGCCTCTGCCTCTGATCAATTTTCAATACATAACCCGGTTCCACGTCTAATACGATGCTTAAACTCTTAGCCTTATTTGTGTGTATTTTATTCGTATGTCCATTTTGTATTTACATTCTCTTTGGAAGTTTCGTTTTCCTGATTTAACTTTCTTCTTATCATGAAATTAACTACATACCCTGTTATTAGCCTGAGACCAAAAATCAAAACAGTTTCAGTTTCAGTTTATTCAATAAGCGCAAAGTCCTGTAATACAGGAAGCGTATGCATAACAAATTTACAATAGCAATTCAGCACTGGGTATACAGTATTGTCACCAAAAATGAACTAACTCTTATTATCAAAGAGAAAATTAATGTTAAGGTTTGAAATATTCAAGTTTTTTTCATTACAATCGAATAATTGGGCATTTGCATTTAGACTTTAGATTTTATTTTCTTATACATATTTGTAATGACATGAAAACATTTTACGGTTATATTTTCTTTAAAAAGTTTTGTCCATAGCCTGGGTCTCAAATTGAATCAAAGGCCTGTATGAAATCTACGAAACAACAGTAAAAACATAGTAATGTCTATTAGTCTATTTAGAATAAAAATATTACCCGTCGTAGAAAACCAGCCAGCGAATCGTGGATAATATCATATTTTTCGGAATATTTGTTTAATCTCTTATTCAGAATATCAGTAAAAAGTTTCCCAAAGCAGCTTAACAGGGATATCGGTCGATAATTTTCTGGGTACTGTTTTATCAAAGCACTTACGAAAATCTTAAAGTTACGATCAAATTTAAATTCTTTATAATTCATTAACAACTGCAAATTGGTGACGGATATGGTTTGTAGGAGTTCATTAACTGAATCATTATTATAATTGAAGCTCCATTTACCACACCTTATATCTTGTAAGCAAATTAAAAAGGATTTAAATTTGATCGTAAGTTAAAGATTTCCGTAAGAGTCTTGATAAAACAGTACCCTGGTGATGTCTGGTCGCCTTTACCTTAATATATAGGTTTAATAATTCGTTCGGTCCAATCTCAGGGATATGAGCAACATCGAATTAATAGTCGACTTTATATGTTCATTTACTATGTTGTCTACCCCAGGCGCCTTATTATTTTTCAAGGTTTTAACCGCGTCTATTATTTCTTATTCAGTTATTGTCAAATTTATTTCATCGGTTCCTTCTAGTATTGATTCAGGGTTATTGTCAAAGTTATTTGTGCCATTTTAATCAGCTGTTTCGTTAACTGTTTTGAAATAATGATACAGATCTTCTAGGGACGCACCTATTTCATTTGAACTTGGTTTGTCATTTATCATACTCCAATACGTATTTGGACTATTGCTTTTTAGGCACCTTAATTTGTTTACTTTTTTATCATTCTATGTGTTATGGGCTATTCTTAAGGAACATTTAAATTTTTACTTAGTCGTTTTAGGTTTTCCTTAAGACGTAATGTTTTTGACCTATTGTATGCACGTCTTGCTTGGTGATATTTATTTCGCGCTTGAACGCAAGAATGATTAAACCAAGGGAATGATTTTGGTCTTAAATTTTGGTTATGGTTAGGCTTTATATTCCGAACGATACTACTTTAGAACAACCAGTGTTGCAATTATCGGTTACTATCGTATCAATCTCTGTTTGTGAACAGTCATTTGTATCGTCAATATTGTTTAGTCTTTGCTCTATATGTGTGATCTTACTTAAGTCTAAGTTTTGTGTTGAAAAGTCTGTTTTATTAGTATCCCACAGACGGGGCGTGTCATTTACCGCATTAGTGTGTCTTTCCTGGGTCAATGGAGTTCGTTTTAGTTTAATTGATACTGTCAGTGCACTGTGGACATCAGAAAATAACAATACAACAAAACAGCATTTAGCAACGGTTTATTTGTATGCGTTTTAAAAAGAACTGTTAGTGGGGGATGAACCTAAAACGTTGTCCCTTTAGCATGAAACTATCTGCTCCGCCAACTGCGCTATGTTGGTAATCAAAAATTATGTGCTTTGAATAGCATAATATAGAGTTTGTACGCATGTTATCAAAGCTGGATCACCTGTACTATGTTCATGTTATAGCCACGGTCAGATTATCAAAATCAAACCTATATAATTATACAGTATATTTGACTGCATATTTTAATTACTATCACTTCCTGTCAGCATTCTCAACCGTTTGTTTGTCTCCGAATCTCCCGGAGATTCTGTAATATGCACCAATAGGTTTGATAACATATTCATGCGCAAAGTGCCCACCAGTAGTCTATAGGGTGATTGAACAATAAAAACCTACCATTCACTAATAGTTAGCTGGTGGGCACATTTACATATGAATAGATCTGATTCTGTATACAAACATGATATATTCTATAGTTTGTTACTGAAATGCTAAAGGGAGAGAACTTATTCGGAGTACTTGATGGGAATTTTAAAGAAGTATATTTCAGTGACATTAAGGTATAAGATTTAACTTCACCATAATACCCACGTACAAACACAAGTTTAAAAAACCTCGACCTGTTCGTCGTATCTTGGTATAAAATAGTACCTACAGGGATGAATGGGCTGTGTATCTGGAGCAGATTATATTTACTTCCGCCTAGCGTAATATCGTATCGAAGCCTTCACTTATTTCCCCCGTGATATTTGATAAACACATGTAATAACTTCCACCTTATACCCCGGTTGTCATTGATTGTATGTGATGTGGGCATTTATGTGAAATTTAGCAGACGGAGTTACGTTTGATAAACTTGAGAAGGTAAGAGTCCTTAATTTGTAATAAAAATAAATATTGCCTACTTGGGCTGGTGATTAACGGTTGTAGTCTAAACTTTTATCTTACAGTTATGTAAAACGATCGTTTTGTATAAATGGCACTTTTGGGCGGAAATGGCATATTCCTTCACAGATTATAATTGAATAAATTTCCAGATCTAGTACACAAACTGTCCGGTACAGTTTAAGTTGAAATAATTATGGTATATTTATACTCCTTAATTGAATGTTGTACATGCATGAATATGCTTGCATATTATCTTGAATTTCCTGTATGTTTACAGCAGAGAGATGGCAAACTTAGCAACGTTTTCTAGCCATGTCTTTGTTTGCTTACTTCTTGGTGTCGCTGTGGTATCAAAGCAAGTAAGGGTTGCAGGCGATGAAACCCTAAGAAATAGGCAACCTTCTGGAACGAGTGCTTTGTCTAAACATGACAGTAACGATATAGCCACGACAGTTGTAAACACGATGTCTAAATCCAATGTTAGAACGGACAACAAACGTCTGAAGAGTTCGTGTTCGTTAAATGTGTATGATGAAACCAGAGAGTACTTCTCTAAAACGGTCCTCGACAAACAGTATAACTTTGTGAACCTTAAATTACGATTTTACAATCACTCAAGTGTCGTTAACCCGAATGAAACAAAAGAGGTTATTAATAAATTTGATTGGATTTGGACATACAAAGGAGATGGCGGGGCTCATCAGTACCTGTTTCTTCCAGGAGATTTTGGATATTTATCATTTGGACTATTATGGTCACATACTCTGACGAAACCGATACACGTTAATCTAAAAACCACAGGTGAATGTAACGAGCTTCAGATTGGTTCGGACGAAACGGATAAATTGATCGGAGATGCACTCGGGAACATGACATCTACAATAGCATCACTGCATGTGAAATATAATTATAGCTACTGGTGCTATACCTATAGAATGTGGATATTCTCAGATGTTATTTACTATCTATGTAGAAATTCAATCTGTACATTTCAAACCTTTGAATACAGATGTTGTAATTATGTTAACCACTTGAATATGACACGAACCATTGCATGTAGCAAAGACCATTATCACTTTGGTGTCCTTTGGTGGATGTTGCCTATTGTTGTTGGGGAGATGTTGTTTGCGTTCTGTCCAATACTGTTGACCAAAATAGGTATGTACTTTTCTAAATGGTCACAATCGGTTAACCAACGTGCAAATATACCAACAAATTTGTCAAGCATAAAGCGTTTGTCTTCACAAATTAGTATGAAAAAGGACAGCAAACATGATTTTGTCACACTGAAGGAACATTTCCCTATAAGCTTTTTGGCGACTATATTTTCTCCTATTTACCAGTGGAATTGTAATGGTCCTTTTGTGTCCCGTGTTCTGCGTCTCTGGTTAATCATTATTCCCGTCATTATATGCGCTACCCGCGTATTTCTTGATTACAGGTATGCAGGAGATTTAGTTAAAGAGGCTGTGGCCAAAAAAGCGTTAGTTGGTTTTAGTTCAATAATAGCAGGAGAAGAAGCAGCTAAAGATGTATTCCTTACCTGGTTATATGGCCCGACAACAGCAATAGCGACATTTCTTGTATTCAGCTGTACGTTGGTTGTGTTTCCCAAACGGTTGGATAAATGTCTAGAAAAGGGGCTTCCAGAAAGCACCAACCAATACATGTTCTTGATAAGGATACCACTCAAACTCAGAGAAAGATTTTCTGGTTTTAGTGTAAGGAAACATGTTGGTTACAAACGATTTCACCAGTTACTGATTGCCCAAACATTTATGTTACTACATTGGAAATTTTGGAGGCAAGCGCTTAAACTATTTTGTGTAAGGTGGTCAAATGTGATATTCCCAGTAATTTCACGCGGACATAGATTCATTATTCTGGCTGCCATACTATCGTTTTTCATATTCCCAATATATTTGATATTCTGCATCGTTGAGCTTATTACAGCTACCATTTATTTCATGTTTCCAGTTATCAACAGTTTTATCGTGCTGTTAAAAGCTTTCCTTATCGAGTATTTTGCATTGTTTCAGAATAGGGGAATTTGTTTAAAGGTTCTTAGAAACATTTTGGTACTTCCACTTCTTGGACTGTTCGTGGTTTCATGGTATATGTATTGTATCGTATTCTTCGATGCTTTCTGGTTCTTGTCCAAGATTGTCATGTTCACGTACAGTGGTATCATCGCCTATCCCAAACTGTCTTACGGGTATATGATTCTGTGCCTCATGTCAGTATACTATTTGATAGAAAGTGCAAATGCATTTGGTGAAAGCTACAGAGAATTGCTGAAAGTTAGTATTGACGTGATAGGAAAGGTCTGTGAAAGACGTGACAATGACCATGACTTTCATGCGACACAGGTCAGTGATACTGTTGATAAACATGGTTTGAACAGAGATCTATTCTTCTATATTGTCAATAAGCACCGTCCAAGACGGAACCAGGTCATGATTACACTGCTAAAGTTTGTTTCGATAATAACAATTCTGGCAATATCCGTGGAGTTGCTGATAACTTTTGACAAATTTCAAGATTTGTCACTAGTATCGCACGTGTTTACCGTGCTATTTGTATGCGCCCTTCCAAAGATCATCAGGGTCATGTGCACTCACCGATACCAAATGGAATCCAAGCGGAGATTGCGGGCAAATATTAAGCGCACATTTTATGTGTATTTAAAACACCGTAAAGAAAGTTTAAGTGATATTGAAGACGATTTTGTGTTCACAGAGTATGATTCAATAGCTGGTGACGATATTGATGTTGACAGCATACGTTACGGTGCTATATAATAAGATCTTTAACCATTCACCCGTTTCAAAACAAATGCTGCATAGAAATACTTGCAGTAATATACATTTTGTACATATATATAATTTATGTACATACCTTTTACGTCTTTGTCGATTTTACGGCTTGCTATATATATTTATAGTTTAAAAATGGTTAGGTGAATTCCCTTATACGTACTGAGTCACTTATGTGACATAAATAATAGGCCTTTTCGACTGGGCTGTTTCGTGGAGCAGGTTGCAGTCTGGTTCCCGTTCTAATTTTACTGTTGAATGATTGTAGTACTGCTGTAATTGTGGGGACGGGAACCAGGCTAAAACTTGCTTCACGAAACAGCTCAGTCGAAAAGGCCTAATGATTGAAGTTTAATGTATGATGTTTGTAGAATGTGTGAATAGAATAACCGTTTATTTCCACTTTGGGCCCTCTCGAGTGTACACTGTTCATGTCTACATAATTATATATGATGTATCGTGCGTGACGTTTATCGATGTATTTAAGGCCGGATAGACGTTGATTAAGAACGAGCAGTTGATACTATGTTAACCCGAGTTGAAACCGGTCCATACAATCTGTGTTTTGTGGCCTGTCCTTCTACTTGATCTTTTGATAACGACATACATTATACAACCTGACAGCCTCGTTGTCAAATCAATCACTTACAGAAATATTGAACGTACCCTCAAATTTAAATTTCTTATTACTGTAATATCATTCGTGGGTATTAAATTTCGTGGATTTTGATAAAAAAATGCATTTTCGTGGGGTTGTTAATTCGTGGATTACAAAACACGAAAGGGCAAACCCTTGTTCGATATTTGAGAGGTAGGTTTAATCGTGGGGATTAGATTTCGTGGTCTAGAGCAATAACGAAATCAACGAAAATTCAACTCCCTCGAATAATAATGATTTTGCAGTATGCGTTTACAATAACCGACAGGGTATTTTGTAGAAGTTCATTAAATTAACAAAGTCATTGTAGTTAATATTGTTTACCATACTTTGTAGTTATTTATATATAAAGAAATTAAATTAGTGTTAAGGTTTATGTAAGAGCCATGGTTAAACAGTAACCCGTGAAAGAGTAAGATACTCTGCAAACTGTAAGAAGTACTCATAGTGTGCTATATTTTCAACAGGTTGTTGTTGTTGTAGTTAGAATGTAAATATTTAGATGGTACTCTGTATACAAATTGTTTGTTTTGATTTTCATTCTATTGAACTATAACATTTTACTGTTAGCATTTCCAAGTTGTATTTGAAATCATTTGTATGTATGAAGCTCATGCAAGGGTTTGAAAGTATTGTGTGTTTACGGTATCGTAAGACATGCGTTTATGCCTAGCGCTAAATTTAATACATACTTCTGCGTTTATTTATAGTATTAATCTTAATACATGCTGTTGAATCGTGACTGAATCGTGAAGCAGTATTAAGTGTGTGTTATTTCCCCCTTTTAATCCAGTATGCATATAAATAACAGCGAACAAAATACATGCATCAATACAGTTATTTATTAATAAACCACATTAAACTCGTCGAACTTGCGCATTGTTACTAGCTGCTAAATCAATACCTTAATATAGAATGTTTTATATATGAGCCAGTCTCCAGGTAAACCTGCTATTTTGACATTATGTAATTGTCATATGTTACAAGGTTTTGATGCAAATAATGCAAAAATACATGTCTATTGATTCCATTTTAAGTAATTGACCGATATAATACTATATCTTAGCTTTCAATTTTTTTATGAATTATGTCGAATTCATATACTTTGTTGATATGGTGACCAATTTTGGAAACGTACTCCAGTTGAGAAAAACGAGATGTTAGTTGTTTAAAACAGCAGTAGCTTTTCTCCGAATGCAAACAATTTCGTTTTTGATCTACATTTTAAAAATAAAGACATAATTCTATACAATGATACTATTTGAACAGTTTATGTCAAAAATTCATCCAATGATGTAATTATGAAATACGTTTTAACGTTAGAATGACACATAAACCCTGAATAGGGACTCTACAAAAACAGCTGAAACTTCCTTAAAACTCATGATATCAACAACATTTATTTGCATTTGCTTCATTAACATTATTTTTTAAAACTGTGTACAAATGTAGTACTAGTATTCCTTTAGCCAGTAAAAAACAAGATATTTTCAGGTATATCTCATTGTTTTGTAAAACGTTTACAGCAAGTTCTTATCTACCTCGTATTGCACCATTTGTTCCTACATGGACTATATTTTGGAAGTTGAAAATACAATGCCGGTAGATGGTAAATCATCAAAGTATATAACGCTATTTAACTGAGATCCAATTTTCCTATCATATAGTATGAAAAATAATTCCATAAGAAATGTTACAAAATATGTACAGTCATGCTGTTAAGTCTTTTTGAGACAATAAAAGTTAAATAAAGAACCTACTTCTTAAATTTAACTTAGAAATTTGTTTATTATGAATGTTTTGTAATAATGCATGTACTGCGTTTAGTAGTACGTATATGTAGCCATCGTTTGTATATATATTTTCACAAAAGGTAGTGTGTAACTGTCGATATCCAAAAAGCTTCAACTTTATTGCTTTAATGTTTTTGCTTTGCAATAATTGTTTCAACATACATTTTAAAAGTTAGTTCACAGTAAAACATATTTATTTACTTTTATTCACATTGTCGAATTCAGCAAAATGCTATACAGGGATGTTCTAGAATATTTATTTATTTACGTCTCATCTTTGTACAACTGACATATTATACAGATGCATATGTATACAATTGCAGTAAAACATTACACAAAACCATTATAGCAAATAATATAAGAGACTGTGTAACATAGCATGTATTATAGTATTACCCAACATACTTACATAGAGACACTCGACTATATAAAAATCGTATTATAACCCTTCGCTTATTAAGGAAGTTATACACAATAAAAGGATGACTCATTTACACATGTACAACGAAGGAGCAGACATTAATCTTCATGGTAAAAAAGTAAACGTACAAGTATAGGTTGTGGAGTTATGAACGATATTATTGTTTTTGTAGTTATTATACGCATACGGTTTAAATGCCTTTGTGTTTGACTATAACATGTTACTTATAAAATAAAGTTGAGCAAATTGTTTGTTTTGTCAAGCTGCATATATTTTTTATATTTATTTATTATGTAAATGAAGTTATAGTTACACTAACAGCACACTACTATGTATTCATGACACTCCGAATAATCCCACTAATACCCCTATATAACTGACGGTTTGGGTAAGAACTCCTAGATGGATGCGGAAACACCTTGTCAACAATACATTTTGAGCTGACGTATGCAAATCGTATGTCGGTCGTACGACGGACATATTACGTCGAACGTACGACATACATACGAAGGTAATACGATAATTGATCAGCGAATGATTGTCGTGCCATCATTGTAGATATTCAGCAATTACAAATAAATTAGAGGTGTGCGTTATTACGTATACCGGTAACCGTGGTATCAGTTTCTCGCGGTACAATACCGCGGTTCCATCTGAAATACCCGTATTTTATCAACATTATCCTGGCTTCTAATTATTTTGAAGTTGCCAGTCATAACATCAACCTATACCTTACATGCTCATTAATACCCCTGCTATGCTACTTTCTCGTAATGTCTTGTCGTGCAGTTCAGCATCATGCGTTCCTCCTCAACATAAGTCTTTCTTTTACATAGTCTTATTTATTTCTCTAATTCAAGTCAAGTAAAGCGTCTGTGTCGTCATTCTTAAAAAATAGCCTGACAAAAGTTTTCCACTATATCGTAGCTGTAAGTCTTATAACAAAAATCGTGGTATACCGTGGTATTTGAGGAAAAACCGTGGTATACTTGGAATTATTTTCCTGGCGGTACCAAGCCCTACAATAAATACCTCCGAGTCATCTTCGCACAACGGACATACGACAATAATGTGTTTGCTCAACACAAAGACATAGTCAATACGTACGAATGCATTTGGAAGTACGTAACCTTGTCAGAAGTCCGAAAGGCAATTGTGAAAGGGGAGATAGCATGAGGAAAGTTTATGTTCAACACTGTTCAAATATAAGTGGGGGCATCTCTCGTATTAAACCTAATCAATTACATACAAAGTCAGGGCAGACCGTCGCAGCACTAAAATTCAGTAGACATTTGTTTAACTAACGTATACTGTTTCACAATATTTGTCGGAGTCAGGACTGTCATTTATAAAAACAAAAACACTAAGTATGTTGTGTGACACTTATCGGACCAAACATTCTCAGAGTGTCAGTATATTTAGGATTATCCCACATGAACTCTATCCAATATGATGTTTAGATTCTGACCCAACTCCCACGAATGTCCACCAACATAACATCAGCAAAAATATAATAAATTCATTTTTATCTAATTTTATTGACAAACAATACCAACTTTATATATATATATAATAGAACAAGATCACATGAAAGGGATATCATTCACAATGATAATTTATTTCTAGGGAATTAAATGTCGTGAAATAAAAGGTTGATTAATTATGGTCCATTTCATCAACAAAACAAAAGTAGTTAATTCCATTAAACCCGTTTACAATAATGATTGAATCAGATAAATTAAGATTCGATATAATTTTCTTGTACTCATTCATAATTGTTTTATCTATTAGATTAAACAAAATACCGTACATGCGCAGACAATTCGACTCCATACAGAAGCGGCAGCATCGTTTAGGCACCCACACAAGAGACATACACAGTACGTACTGTCCAGTCCAGAGGATACCGTATATAGCTGGTCATTTCCATAGGTGTAATATTTTGCATGTTTGCTAAAACATGGGTATGTTTTTTTATTATGTTTATGATTTCTGATGATTAGCGAAATGACAAGAATAAATTTCAGCTGTTCTCAAAATGGCAAGAATACATTTCTGCTGATTATAGAACTGTCTCTGTATCACAAAACCAGATAAGTGCGTTATCAATATGATATCTAAAACATGCATATTCAACCAGAAATATTATCAGTTACTAAGTTCATTGTTCTAGATCCATAGACAGTCAGGCCCCGTAGAAATAACCAGCTATACGGTATTACAAGTTCGTCACTGCCTCGTATAATGCATGTCACACTGCAAGGATGCCTAAAGTTGCATATTACCTTAAAGGCAGGTAATAACATGATAACTACACTGAACTTACTGTACATGAGACATTTTACAGCAGCAATATGACACAGACACCTGCTGTAGTAATACATAATGCTTATATTTTAGATACATGTACATGAACATCCTTCGCATACGTTTACTTCTATTACATGTTCACTCACTTTAGCAATATTACAGTAAAATACAAATAATTGTGGTACACATAAACATTTTGATATCTTGAGTATCATGCTTGACATTATCGCTCATAGAATGAAATTAAATAAACTTAGCCTAACCAGCTAGCTAGTAGAATGGTTAGCACACTATAACCCGGACGATCCGTATTTCCGTTAAATTTCGTACGAACACGTCCTCCATATGTGTAGACGCATATACGAAAGGTGCCCCACTTATATTTGAACAGAGTTGAACGTCCGATATTTTCATGCTTACACGCTATAATTGAAAAATCTCTTTACAGCCATGTATATTGATATGCCGACTAACATATACACTCACTGTTTTTTATGTTTCCTATTTAGTTAGACCCCAAATCAACAATTTTGTAGGGGCATTGTTTTGAGCTTTTTAAGGAGGTACGCGCACCTTTGATATAACGATCGAATTTTACTTGAAACATCTTAAAATGACTGAACAATCTTCTAGAACAACATTGATATCATAAGAATGATATGTCACCAGGCTCGTTTTCGACATACATGACTTTTTAATGACCTACCATTGTATTGTGTTCATTTGATCTAATTCCTGCATTGATGGCACCATTATGTTCTTTTTATGAAACCACTTTTAAGCAATGCATGATATTTTTTGTGTTTAATGGTCATTCCTATTGACATTAGTCACAATTCCGGCTGCCTGGTGAACAATTCAGTATTTGAACATGATAATAGTTACCCCACCTATTTGCAAAAAAGTGGCATGTTCAAACGAACGTCAAAAATATCTAACGATCGAAAATAATTTACAATTGGCCATCAGTTGAGTATCAAATAGAACACCAGTTTAGTCAAATAAAAAATAGGGGTCACCAGCCTTTTTGGGTGCTATTCATCAAAAAGTACTAATTATGAATAAATTTGCATAAAATGAATCTAATTTGCATATTTAAATTACATAAATTTTTATTAAAAATATTTCAAAGTGTGGCTATTTCATATAACTAAACCATGCACTACATATTACATACATGTGCTTTTTTTACAATTGTAGGGACTTATTGTAAACCCATAGTATTCACAATTTTGCCGTTCCCCAGCCACTTTTCATACATGCAAAAAATAAAAAAATAAGAAATATCTATTTTGTGCAATAATATTATGTTTATTGTCATTAATCAACATTCATATGCGATGATTGAAACTAAAATTCATGTTTGTTCTTTTCTAATACGATTTTGAAATTTCGCGCATGCGCACTAGGTAGCTCGGACCTCCTTAAGATCGAAAACCCCATTGACAGTGTAAACATTGATCGAATGTAATCAATGCTACTTTATCGTTAATATTCCAAAGTCTATGAATGCAGATTTGTTAGCGTTCGGTATTTACTATTCTGGTGTACTATACTTGGAATTCGTGTTCTTAAGGTATCGAATAGTGAGATTGTGGTGGGGTATCAAGCTGAGTCTTGACCGAAACACCATGTTCCAGGCATTGTCGTCAGGAACAAGAAGTGACAAACATTTTGTCCAAAAACGATTTTAAACGTTAACAGCATTGTTCTGTGCGCTAGATTTTCCTTTTTAGAATAAATACGAGCTATATTTTATTAGTTTTAACAAACAACAGATCAAGTCATGCAACCGTGTGCGAACTCGTGTTGCTTAATGAATGTTAACTTTTTGTTAGTCTCGTAGACATTTCTTAATAACAAACTGTTCTTTAACTGTAAGTGTCTCCAAGATAATGCATTATAATAATTTTTCGCACAACCATATACACGACAGGACAATTTTTTTTGCTCTCGGTATTTCGTGGTATTAAAAAAGGATAACATTCAAAATTACTGGATATTTTTATACGACAGTGTACCTAGTATTTTTCCACCAGTGTGTGGACACTAACTAAGGATTTTATCTTTGGATACTTCAGAATTTAATGAAAACTGTTTAATTTTACACTATATTTTTGATATTATAAAGGATTAACAACTTCGCACCTTGGATAACTAACATACCAACCTACCACGACATAAGAAGTAAATACAGCTTTAATTATAAGATAGGCTTAAGTGTTATCTACAATCAGTGACAATCAACAACAATGGCTACAAATCATTCAACCACAGATCTAAAATATTATGACGGATCATCAAACCAGCCTGGCAACTTTTCTATTGACAATATCTTTGATTCATTCATCAGCCAAACTAGTGACACTATCTCTATTACATTCTTCAAACATTTAAAAATGCTAGAGATATTGTATTATAAATACAATTTAATACCAACTAAGGGCAATGCCAGATTAATGACAACAGTAATCATTTCCGATAAGAAAGCTGTGCTTACAATATACAACAGTACAATGAAAATGCTAATCCAGGGCAGTGGACGCAGGGTGTGGATTGATACTTTCCTGCAACAGTCCAAAGATGATTTGAAACAACCAAATATAAATCAAGCCACTGAAAATATCAATGCCAAATATATTCCAACAAATCCAAATTCAACACTCTATTAGACATCCACTCCGAAAATCCAAGTCTAAAAGCTTATTGATATCAGTCACAAAAGCAATTTTTGGTCAAAAGATTACTCGACAAGCAACTGGTCCACCGATCGCAAAGAGAAAAAGCCTCTATTCGATAAAAAATAGTTCATCCAGAAGAAGATGGAAATACTCCAATATCCCGATAAAGAAAAATCAACAGGAACACGACCAGTCAACTACATGTATAACAATACATGCACACACTTACACTTCACTGCAGATGACATATCTTTAATCAGCTCAGAGTATTCTGAGAACACTTCCGTTGATGAGTAACAAACGGAACCAAAATGTATTAGTACCTCAAGACTTAGCAACACAGAAACTCTTAATGAAAAGGAAACAGCTACCCTAAACCTACAGAACAAATAATATCTACATCTCCCCCAAAATAATCAAAAGCTTAAGCTGGGTTCACACTATGAACGTTTGTACCAGCGTTGATCAGCGTTTCAAAAGTCAGAAAAATGAGCCCAAACGTCGGTGAGATTACGCTCGTGAGGAGGAATAATTTGGTTCACACTGCGAACGTTGTGTATCTAACGCACGCTAACGTTTATGGAATGTTTCTCAGCGCTCAACTGCGTTTAACAGCGGTTACAAGCGCTGAACAACGTTTGCCTGCGTTGAAGGTTTTTTTTATCGGCGTAGGTGAACTTTTGCCAACGTAGAATAGCGTATGTGTAGCGGTGTCTAACTTAGTCCGACTTAGATGAATGAGGTGCCAAACGTCAGAAATCGTTGAACAAAGTTTACCTAAGTTACTGAAACGTTATTGAAAGATCGTCTGTGCTAACCACTTGCGTTGCTACCCGTTGGCCTACGTTGGACAAACGTTCTTCTGCGCTAGGTAAAGTTGGCTTACGCCAGTCCTTTCGTTACTACCGCGTTCATTGCGCTGGATACCCGTTGGCCTCCGCTATATAAACGTTCGACTAAATTCATTATCACCACCAGCGTTTCAGCAGACGTTTGCCAACGGAGTTTAACTTAAGCAAATTCTGATCAACTTAATTCAGCGTCCAGGAACGTTTATAAACGGAGCACAACTTACATCAGCGTTTATTTCCAAACGTCGGCAAAGTTTTTGCATGTTAAAAATTTTCAACGAATACAACGTTCTTCAGCGTTTACCAGCGATCGTCAACTTTTCAAAACGTTCAGTAACTTTTACTAGCGGAGCTGAACGTCGGTAAACGTCGGTCCAAACGCTAGAGTGTGAACCCAGCTTTACCAAAGAAATTATCAAAATCAGATCCGAAAACAAAACACTTCAATCAATAAATGACTTTCAACATAAAACGTTATCTGATCCGGCGGAAAAAAGCTTAAAAAGACACTTGGCAATACGCAAACAAAGGCCAGTGAACAAGGAAAACAAATGACATCTCTATCAAGAAATTAATATAATACAGGGGAAAAACTACAACTCATCATCACAACCTCCTCACCTATCGAAATAAGTACATTACAAACAGCAATAAAAGACGAAATACCATCCCTCAAGTCTGAGTTCAATGAATTTAAACAGCAGATGACATGTAAAGCTACATAATCAGACATGCAAATACTAAGAGAAGAAGTGAAGGAAGAAATCAAAAGTGTAAGGAATATTAGAAGCTACACTCAAAAAGAACAAATTGAAACCAGAAGCAACCATCTACCATTAAGACAAAAAAAGCATCACCATCACAGCAAACATACACTTTCAATACAAAAACATCAGTATCAGTTACTAAACAGCCAATAAAAGATAAATCAAATGTACTGATCTTGGGTGACTCAGTCACACGTGTGCTGAAAACGTCCGTAATGGCTGAGGATAATTTGGATGTTTCAATCAAGACACATCCTGGTGCCAAAGTGACCAACAACAATGATAGCTTGATCTCTCTGCAAGAACAACACAACAACTTGCGTACATTTGACTTCATCGTGATTCATGCCGGAATTAATGACATTTCAAGCGCCAAAGAACCAAAATCTATTATTCAACACTTCTAGGAACTAGTCAAAAATATAAAACGCCATCATGATCATCCAAACATAATTATATCCTCAATACTACCAAAGAAATATAAGAGACTTTCTACAACGAACATCTAAATTCTCAACAACTCACTCCAGAGCCCGACGTTTATAGACAATACAACACACTTCATGTTCAATGACAAATCTGCTGACAGCACACTCTTCCGAGATGAAGTTCATCTATCTTGGAAAGGTGCAGCAATTCTAACAATTCAAATAAAAACAACCCTACATAGCACAAACAACATACTACAAAACCAACAACCTGCTGTAAATGTTCATCAGGACCACACATGGAACAAATATCAGCGCAATTAAATATAATTTACAACAATATCGAAGATAGATACTGCCATCGACGGCTCATCATTGATAATTGACAACAATGCAACAATACAAGTGACTCAACTTAAAATTCTGAAACAACCACAACATATTGAAAAACAGGACCCGGTCATTCGCGAAGCTACAAACAATTCTTCAAATTCTAACAACTATTGCAAAGAACATAACGATGCCACTTCACCGGATGACATATTCTTCCATAGATGCAAAGACTTCACATTTTCCACCTTAATATTCATTATTAATTAAGATACCAAAACAGAAACCATTCATTTTCGGATATATTTACGTACTATCAGCATCAAATAACAATTGGAATGGTGAATTTGAAATCATTTTGGAACACTTATATGGATAAAACAAAGAAATCATCTTGCCAGGAGACTTTAATTATAACAAATTATAACAACGTGAATTCTGAAATTGTCAATTATTCATGGAAAAATATAACCGATGAATTTACTTTGAAACCATTGGTTGATAAACCCACCTGAGTAACTTTAAATACTTCAACTATTATAGATCACGTGTAAACAAATACACCATGCACTATTGTTGATGTTCAAATACCTATAGTAACCCTGAGCGACCACTACCCTGTATGTTACACACGTAAAATATCATCTAATAACAGCAATAGTCCGATCCATTACATAATAACTTACAGAAATATGAACACATTTAATGAAAATGACTTTCTGCAGTCATTAGACACCAAACCTTGGTCAATCATAGACATATATGATGATCCTGATGACACATTGGATTGTTTCATTGACCCAAAATACGAATACTCTAAATTCATATGCTCTAATTAAACAAAAACATGTGAAGAGTGTTGATTTACCTGACTGGTTTACTCCTGAAATCACTGAGGGAATAAAGAAACGAGACAGTGCTAAACCATCAAATGATACAGTCCACTACAAATACTGGCGCAATAAACTAAATATCTGTATATCAAATGCAAATTTGTAACACTACAATTAAAGAAAGTAAAAATAATCCCAAGAAACTTAGAAGGAACTGAAAGAATAATCAGGAAAATCAACCAGGCACCAAAACAACTTTATAACAGACACAGACGGCAATATACGTATTTCAGGATCCACAAACCACAGCTGAAGTTTTCAACAATTTTTACAAACATCTTCTAAATGGCTCCAACCAAATGCTGCAACATTACACAAAGAGACAAAAGTACACAACAAGAATTTGTTACCAGTCATATAAGCGCATCTACATGTTAAATATACCCTACATTACTCAAGAGTGTGTCACGAAATACTACAACCACTTGACACAAGTAAAGCAACAGGACTAAATGGATTGGCAGCTAAATTTCTTAAGATGAGTGCAGATATAATATCTAAACTTCTAACTTACATCTTTAACGAAAGTATTTCAAAAGTCAGTTTTCCACAACTTTTTATGAGAGCAAAAGTTTTTCCAATCTATAAGAAGGGAAGTAAATCTGATACAAACAATTACCGTCCTGTCTCTATTCTTCCTGTACTGTCAAAAATCCTTTAAATTCCATGAAAGTGATAATTTAAAAATATACCTTGAAAACACCTCTCTCATTCACAAAACCCAATCAGGCTTTCGCTCTAACCACTCCTGTGAAATTGACACATGGATAAATGCCATGATAATAAACTTGTTGGAACTGTGTTCTTGGATTTACCAAATGCGGTTGGTTTGATAAACCGTACACTTCTATTTGATAAAATGATCGCATGTCGGACCGATCCCCACAAGTGTCTATTCAAGGCAAGCTTTCCACTTCTTTTGAAATACCATCAGGAGTACCTCAAGTATCTGTTCTTGGTCCCATACTATTTATCCTATACATACATGATTAATCTCTGCATGTAAAAACATCTTCTACTGACATGTTTGCCGATGACACTACTATAACTGCACTTGAGTGATCCATTAATACTGTCTGCCACACTTTACAAACTATCCTTGACACAGTAGATAAATGGTATCTTAGGAATTAAATAATACAAAATTCTCAAAAGACTAAAGCAATAATTATCTAACCTTCAAACACTATATACACGACACTAAATACAAGCAATCATCATAACCTGCTTTTGCAAGACCAGAACATAGATATCACTTAAGTAGAATAATTTCTAGGTGTCCATATTGACCACAAGTTAAGCTGGACCATCCGAGTTGAACACATACTTAAGAAATGTAATTCTTTGCTTATCTCTTTTAAGAATAAAGCAGTATCTCAGTATACACATGAGAACAAAGTCTTTCTTCAATGCTTATATCTTTCCACACCTATGTCAGGCGCTTGCGTGGATGGCTAGGCGCTGCCGTCGTTTCTGTGTGGCTTTGGATTGTCTGTGTGCTACAGTATTTGATTGTTGCTGCACTATCTGGGGCAATTGCAGTGATAGATTATTGAATAAGTTGCATACATTTCAACAAAGAGCAGCTAGAATAATTCTAGAAAAGCCTTATGATACACCAACTCAAACCTTATTCATTGATCTGAAATGGATGAAAATACAGGACCGTATATTTTATAAAAAAAGCTGTGTTTGTCTATAACTCCTTAAACAATTTATTTCCCTAGTACATGTCTAACCTATTTATTGACATTAATAATGCATCCTTAAGATCTCATTCAAACTACTCTCTCTACATTCCAAAACCTAGATTAGAATTCTGCAGAAAATCTTTCTCTGGTCCAAAAATATGGAACAAAATACCCCTATACATACGTCAGTCAAGTTAACTAAATACCTTCAAAAACACATATCTCACATGGTTTTACTCTGGTGGAAAATATGATGTACGTTTGGGAATATTATCTCAATTAATATTATTCTGTATTGCGAATATTGTCACATATATGGTTTTTAAGTCGGTTTGTGAATATAATCACATGTTTGTTATTTACATATGTATTATGAAATGTTTTTTTCTTTTCAGGGGTATTATCATTAATTTATGTTTCGTTGCTTACTCGTGTAAACAAATACTTAACATGTATATGTACTAATCAGTTGAGGCTGACAGGGAAGACTGCGCTTGGCCAACTGTGTTGCCTCTGTAAATAAAGTCGTTATTATTATTATCTCTTCAGAAAATTATCGAAATTACCTGTCCGTTATATAGCATATACGGTGGTTTAAGACGATTGTCTCCCAGGTATTTGTTTGGCAAAATAGCTGGTGGACACCAATTCTTTTTCAGAGTTTGGCATTCACCATTGTCGAAATGAATTGATTGATAGTGCCGAATCATAGTCCTACTTTCATTTACATCCCCATTTTGGTTATTGGAGTTATCCTAGTTATCATATGACCAATGCGTACGAATATTGAAGGAATCTTCACTTTTTGGCATTTTTTAATATTTAATATTTTTTGTCATTTAACATTTCAGAGTAGCATAACATAAAACACCCTTCTAGTGACGAAATATTCTGATAATCTGCACCGAAACGGTATATACATGATCTATTACCACCTTCTTGGTGCTTCTTAAGAAGTATTTGGCCTCAAAAAATCCAAAAGCGACACCCTCTACAGAATTGCTGATTTTGACTTAAATCATATTGCAAACAAAAAACATAACAATGAGTGAATATGTTAGCTGACACATTATTTTACGCGGTTCAAAACAGTTATTTCATTTATATCGGGCTAGCATGAAAATATCGGATATTCATCGGGGTTCAAATATAAGTGGA
This sequence comes from Spisula solida, assembly GCA_947247005.1. Classification (NCBI taxonomy): domain Eukaryota; kingdom Metazoa; phylum Mollusca; class Bivalvia; order Venerida; family Mactridae; genus Spisula; species Spisula solida. The sequence goes on along the minus strand of OX365944.1, from coordinate 66,309,209 downwards.
ACACATTCTTACGTTTTTAACACAACAGCAACGCAATGAAACACAATAACTCAAAATACTGAGTTTTGAAAACGATGGGCTTATCGTGTACTGTCGATTGTGTCAGTATATTGAAACAATGGGTGGGTTTTGGTCGATCATCTGCGCATATCCGATGTCCCATAATGAGACGCCCAAACACATTTTGCGTTGACGAAGTTTCAAGGTGTCGCGGACACAATACGACTAACATCTACCTAGCTTTGGTTCGACCATAGTTTAACAATACACGCAGTAAGCACTTGGTTGAATTATGGCGACCTCGGTTAGCACCAAAAACCCGCCCTTATAGAAAATGAATACATAAGAATACAAAATAATGCAATCCGGAAATCAATCGAACACAAACTACCGCATTTGGTCATCTACCAACCATTAATATATACGTGTCAAACTAACCAATGAATATCACCTTAGCTAGGTCGACAGAAATTAATTCCTGCAGACCGTGCGTTTAAGTGTTTGCTACATACACGGCTAACGATGAAATATAGTACAGTAGTTTATTTAATACTAACTGATGATATAAGGAGTGCTATCAGTGAAATAAAACCTATATCTGTCACTGGTTATCACCTACAATGTGACTGATATAAGCTCCGCCCCCTCACAGGGACTACTTTAATTTTACTCAAAACTCAACACTAAACTGTCCGTAACTTGTTTATTTCTGAACAGACACATGTCATGTGGGGGTTCATATTCTTAGTTAGACCATTTCCTACATGCCGAGCATATCCTTTATTTGCCAGTCAGTTTTATGCTGAAATATGGCAGGCATATATGTGTGCCCCCACCCGGATTTGAACCCGGGTCGCCAGATTAGACGGCAAACGCGTTAACCATTGAGCTACGGAGGCCACAAGTTGATGTATGCTTTGAAAAAAAGACGTTTTCACATATTCACCATAATATAAGATGGCGGATTTTGAATTGAATAATATGAATCGAATAACATATTCATACGCAGCCTAACCACGGTGATAATTTGGCATAAATAGTACCAGTTTTCACACCAGATACGCGCTCTTGAAAATATTGAATTTTATCATTACACGATGAGATATAAACCATATTCAATCAAAACAAACAAATATTCTCTATTGATCACGTAAGATAAGAACGTCTGCACACATGACAGGCCGTAACCCAGACAATCTCATTAAAATCAGACCATAACATTTTGCTCCATTCCTTTGCGCTGTTAGAAATCTGACTACACTCCTTGAGAGGTCATGTCAACTGTCGCACAATGACGTCACGTAGCTGTGTTAAGGCAGCGATTTGGTTGGATGAAGTAAAGTTCACACATCGACTTGCCTCAATACGGAGTGTCGTCAGATCCCAGAGCGTTAAGTGATGAAGCGTAATAAGGGTCTGATTTTAATGAGATTGTAACGAAGACTACCGGTAAAATATGCACAATGTATCAAATATGAATCCAAATAAATATACACAACGTAGAGTCTAATACGTGAACGTATTAGGAGTACAGCAATGTTTAACAATGTCATAAAACTTGAAAATGTTTTTTCAGCCCTTTTCAACTACCTAAGTGATTCCAGTTTAGACGCAAGTTCAATGGTGATGTTGTTGGTCGCCAACATCGTCATGGTCCTCACTGCGTATAGCCAGAATTAAAATTGCCAGCGTCATGCTAATATTTATCGCCTCAAATAGTATTAAGAATATTTTATCTAGAGTCATGACAACGTCCGACCACGTGACCCAGCTATCTCCAGTTTCCTCATTGACAGTTATTTTGTCACAAATTTGTTTGTTCTCAACATTGCTTTCAGGTAAGACGTCCAAAAAATTCATTTTGAGCATCTCCTCGGTTTGTTTAGCACTATTCAATTTAGCTTTAGATGTGAACTTTATCACAATCCATCGCAGGGTGCTAGGTACTGCAATGGCATTATCCTTATGGTAAACTCGTATCTGGATAATTGTAACAATGGCTATGACAACGCTGAGCAGGGTGCTGATGAAAACGTAGACATTCAGCAAAGAGACGGTTTCGGTGTTTGCGGGTAATTTACTGCTGACAATTGTCAGGAAGACGGCTAAAGACAAGAAGACAGTAATAACAAAGCTCGCCTTTTCACCAGACTGAACAGGCAAAATGAACACGCAAATATTCATAAATGTTAACAAAACGATAGGAAGAAAAATGTTCAGAATAAAATATGTTGGATGTCTAGCCATTGTGAGTGAGCAAATCATGTGTGTCTTCTTTCCTTCACCCACTTCAACTACCACCGCTGTTTCTGTAGCTGTCCAACCGGAAATGCCTCCATATTGGTGGAATTCTAAGTGGTCATGTAGTGCACGTAACTGCACTTCGTCCCCTGAGTATATCAATGACTCAAATACTATTTCACACGTCTGAGTGTCAAACGGAAACTTCCGAACATCAGCGGCACATGTTGAATGGAACACTTCAATTGGTTCCCACTGAACAATTCCTTCATGACTTATGATAACTTTCATATTCGAAGTTCCGAAGTCATGCTGCTTGGCAACCGAATTTTCAAGCATAATGGCAGGCATCCATATCATTGATTGTGGCGCGTGAATGTGACTTACGTTGTCATATAAAGCTGGATCCCAAACTAGATACTCGTCCTTCCAACCTAACGTTAACCTGGTGGCCAGTTTAATCATTTGTTGGACTTCATTATAGTCAACAATCGCAATGATCGACACAGTTACATCAACTACGGTTGCTTTTGTCCATTGTTTCACAGGTCGTATATTCCTATTATAACTACTGTTGTTAAACAGCTTTTCGAACACAGCATACACAGCTTCTGACGCGGCGCACTGAGGTACCTGGAAACTTCCATAGACTATTAACACCAAAATGGTGCTTGCATACATGCTATTAGTCACCATCGTTTTTTCCATTCTACTCTCAATATCAAAATCTCCCGAAAACCAGTCACCGGTATACGCAAGTAATTTTTACATAAAGACGGTCCAACATATTAAATCCTTTCTGGAAAATGGTGATAATCTTCTTAAAATGAACAACGTCACGACATAGGTTCAGAAATTTAAATTGAAATACACGTATTATATATTAATTATAGTGTCACTATCACTGCATGCTTCCAATGGAGACAACGCACACACATCTTCTCATCTCGACATTAGTTTTGATATACCAGCAGCACTTAGGCACGAGAGGGACATATACCTTTTGTTCATGCGCAACCATGCTGATGTAATACAAAATTAATTTGTACAATTTGCAAATACACAGTTCCATAAATAATTAACTACCTATGTGCTTTATCGTTCTATGATATTTTCCTACTGGATCTATCAATTAGTGTTACATCATTGCCAGTAATCTAGAAAAACACACGAGGGGCTATGTGACCTAATAAGGGACACGCGTAATGTTGATAAGTGCGTTGTCTAATAAATGTTACCAATTAAATGGTAATAATGAACACTGTCCTCATCCCAGTGGGTATTAAATAACGTCTGATATTTTATGATAAGTGGAGTGGACAGATGAAAATAATTCCTATACGAATGGTAAAGCTAAGTAGATCAAATTAAGAGACAATATAATATATTCCAAAATTGATGCTAGACAACACATCTAGGAATTTCCTCCATTATGATAGGTCAAATAGTCATAACATGCATAAAGCATTGGTTGTTAATGTGATAAACGGGCTTTTACGGAACAATGTAGATAGATATCAACTCCGTAACTAGCAAACATCCAATTACATTATATTATACTGCGTGATTCTGTTCTCTAGCAAACGTAGTGTTTTCAAACGAACAGATGGTAAAAAAGGTGAACAATTTATTAAACGATCACACGGGAACAAATAAACTAAAGTATAACATTAATGAAGTCCATTGCCTTAAAAGTTAAAAAGGTAATCTGTTGCGGCCATTTTAATTCTATAGTGATTGTATCAGCAGAAAAATCATTAAAATGTTTGTTTAGTGTTGCAAGTTCTCGACTACCATTGACTAAGTTCAAATACGTGTTTTGTTTGACATCCGTGCGCGGAACCTCTTTTGTTAGATATTCCAACCCATTAACACGAATAAACGGAACAAGCATTGGAGAAAAATCACCAGGGACTTCCAATGATGTACAGCAATTATGACTTGTTTTATTGGTAAATACGCTCGTAAAGTTCACGTGTTTGACATGTTAATTACTCATCGTACTTCGTTAACTAACAAGTTCTGTGTTGTCTAAAAGAGGAAGCGCATGCATTCCATACGTTCGTCGACATATACGCAATATACGGAGACAGACAAACCTCGATTAACTGTCTAAATCAAACATCTGCTTTAAGTAACAAAACGGTAATAATACCCGGAAAGGCAAGGCAGCACTCACCAGAAACAACATATCACGAAATACTCAACAGCTTTTAAAACACGACATCATACTCCGACAGCCTGTCTCCTCAATCAGTCAAACACGACATCATACTCCGACAGCCTGACGCCTCAGTCAGTCAAACACGACATCATACTCCGACAGCCTGACGCCTCAGTCAGTCAAACACGACATCATACTCCGACAGCCTGTCTCCTCAATCAGTCAAACACGACATCATACTCCGACAGCCTGACGCCTCAGTCAGTCAAACACACCCGGAGCAAGAGCCAGAAGACAAGGACTGACCAAAAGGACGACCACGCTCCACATGGACAACCCACAAGATACGTTTTACATATACAGTGTACATGTACTTCTGACAGAAACGGAACAGCTGCATGCTGGACAAAGAAAATTACAGAAAGGCAAATGCACAATGAATATTTCCTTACGAATATGTTTTTTTCTTTTCCTTTTTAACTATAAAATTGGAACGGAATGCGACAAATGTCACAAGGGGAAGGGCGTTGGCAACGTTTTACAGTGCACCAAATCTCACACTTATCTCACAAAACATTATAGAACAGGTAAGTATAAATAAAAGAGCTTCAAACTCAGAGTATTATTACATTAATACCAAAAAAGAACAAGGATCCTTTCTCTATCAATAACTGGAAACCAATATCATTACTAAACGTTGACTACAAAATTGCTACTAAAGTTATCGCTAACAGAATAAAATAGTTATAGATGGTATAGTAAATAAACAACAAACTGGATTCATTAAGGGAAGATATATAGGTGAGAATGTGCGAATTATTATAGAAACTATAGAACAAATGCAACAAAAACAAGAACCTGGTTTAATTTTCTTTTCCGATTTCCAGAAAGCATTTGATAGTTTAGATCATACATTTATGTTCAAATGTCTAAAAGAACTAAATTTTAGCGACTCACTTATACAATGGGTTAAGGTCTTTTTCGATAATGCAAAAGGATGTATAACTAATAATGGTCATTTTCTGATTTTTTTATATTAAGAATGGAGTACGACAAGGTTGTCCTTTATCACCTTACCTATTTATACTATGTATTGAATTTCTGTCCACATCGATAGAAAAGAACGAAGATATTCAAGGTATTTCTTTAAACAACAACTGTACCAAACAAACCTTATACGCTGATGATGCTAGCTTTCTACTAAATGGAACTCAAAAATCATTTGAAACTCTAATAACAACCCTTGATGATTTTGGGAATACTTCGGGACTTAAACTTAACAGAAACAAATGTTCAGTTATGCGCATCGGAAACATGAAAACACAGACACATCCTATGATAACGAATTCAAATGGACTTTATCAGATACCACAACTTTAGGAATTACTTTTAGCAACCAATCAAATACAATGTTTGGCTCAAATTTAGCAAACAAGATAACAGAATGCAAACACGTTTTGAAACAATGGAAAAAATGGAATTTAACACTTATAGGAAAAATAACGGTTCTAAAAACTTGTGTCCTTCCAAAATTAATTATCCTTTAACTGTTCTTCCAAATCCACCGCCAGAATTTGTAAAATCAATTAAAGATATATTCTTTGTTTTTGTATGGAAATCCAAACCTGACAAAATAGCACGTAAATTAATAATTCAAGAATACAAAGACGGTGGTCTAAAAATGATTGACATTGAATGCTTTTTAGACTCACTAGTTGGATAAAAAGAATAATTGATTCAAATGCTAATTGGAGTTCTCAGTATAAGAATGAACTAGAAAAATATGGAGGACTATTATTATTTAAATGCAATATAACAGAACAAGACTGCAAATGTCTTGATATAAAATCTAAATTTTTAAAAGATATATTAATTTCATGGTCTAAGGTTAATACATTAAACACGGAAATCCAAATATCAAAACAAATCATTTGGAACAATTCGAATATAAAAAATTAAGTAATAACAAATTATTCTATTACAAACATTGGTATAGAAAAGGCATTCTCTTTCTAGAACACATTTTTGACTTCAGACATAAAACATTTTATAGCTTCAAGCAAATGAAATTTTTATATGAGATTCCAAATGGCGATTATTTGAAATACTACACTCTCATTAAAAATGTACCAAAGGAATGGAAAACACAATTGGATAATTGTAATATGTCATACGATGCACCTAACTACTTGATTGATAGAGTAAATGGGAAAACAAAAATGAATAGATTATCATATAAAACATTAATTAAACAAAAAATACCAGCTAGACCAAAATACAAAATAAAATGGAGTATTAATCACCCAATTGAAGATATAGAATGGGAAAAAATGCTCACACAATCATATAACATTACAATAGACACGAAACTAAGAGAATTCCAGTACAAATATCTCATGAACATAATACCAGACAACTCATTCCTACATAAATGTCATCTTGTCCAGTCAAGTCTTTGTGATTTTTGCACCATGCATCCAGATTCAATATATCATATGTTCTGGGAATGTCATATTATACAAGGTTTTTGGTCGGAAGTAAAGTTATTTTTAGAAGACAAATTTTCAAAAATTATAAATCTTACATTTCAAAATATCTCATTTTGCAACATTATCAACATTAAAGATGAAGATGGACCTATTGCTAACTACATTGTTCTACTTTCCAAATAGTTTATATTTAAAAACAAATGCAATAAAAGTGTTCCGCTAATCCGGCAATTTAAAGAATATATTAACTATAGGAAGAAGCTTGAACACACTATAGCTATCTTCAAAGATAAAGTAGAAGTCTGTAATAGAAAATGGCAAAAGATAACTTAATTATATATTTCAAATATGTTGGTATAACCCCACCTCTATTTTCTTTCCTTCTCTCTTCATCTCTTCATCACTATCCTGCTCTCTTTCTTACTCTTTATACACTATAAATTCTCAAAAAATCATAACGACATACACAGAATATTACGTTATACTATGTAACCAATCAATATAGTTGTATGTGAATGTAATATTGTATGTATATATGTAATACTATGTATATGTCTTATGGAAATAAAAACGTTAAAGACAAAAAAAAAATAAAAGTTCCCGCCATGTAACGGCAACAGTGACAGGTAGTAAAACAATTATAAAACAAAACACGAAACAGAGCAACAAACAGTGGGGGAAATTGCCCGATCAGGCAATTCGGTGATTCCCCTAATTGCTTGCCCGATGCGGCAATTTTGCTGTTAAAGTTGTCTGACCGGGCAATAGAACGCACACATTTGAAAAACTAATATGTGAATAAAAATATTTGACGAAGCGATACTCTAAACACATATAACAAAGGATACATCTAAAATTCTACCGTTATTTAGCTAGTTTACTTGCCCGTTAGGGCAACTGTCTACTATTCAAAATATATTTACTTGCCCGATCGGGAGCATAAAACACTTCTAGAATAATCTAGACAATTTAAGATAATTCTGAACGGTAGGAATTTAGATAAACCTTTTGTGGTAAGAAATATGCAATCGGATCATCTCCATGTCAATTATGCTTATGCACTGGTTAGTTTTCAAAAGTTGGCGTTGGCTACCAAATAATGCAATATTCGCAGCATTGACGGATCGGGCAAGTTACTAGGATTAGGGGAATCGCCGAATTGTCCGATCGTTTAAGCTCTAAGGATGTAACGTTTTCCCATTGTCACGGTGTATTTCCCTGTAACTGGGGTGTTACTTATTGAACCGCCCTAATCGTGTGTGAGGTACCCAGGATTTATGTCGACATGTATAATATACCGAAATATAACTAAATATCTATAACAACTATCTGCAACTTTCAATTAATCGTTTATTCTCAGCAATCACACATAGTACATTCATGATGAATAACAATTGTCAGTCTAATATTTATATATAAAGTCCCACATTTTTTTCCTTACCAAGCAAAGCTAGATTGTCGAAATCACAGATCTGGCCTCACAGACACTTGGGTAACAACTTCTCAGCCCAGCGTGCCGAAATCATACTCATAACATCATACACATAACATCAGCCTTTCTAAAATGGCCATGTTCTTTCTTTATTTTTAGATATCATGTGACGTTTACCCCATAGTATGCTACCAACTGACCACCATAACTGTTATAGATTAAAGAAAAGAAACTATTCAATGAATATATAACATTTGCTACCAAGGCTTCGGCTATACTTATCAGTTCACGTGAATACATACTGTGTATTCTAAAATTAACAGACATACTGTAATTGCCACTGCCAAAATATACATACACATTGATAAAATTTGTTACACGTACATGTTGCGTATTCGAAGTCACTAAGTGTATAGATGTTCTGTATTACACTAGTTATGCTATTTCTAAACGATTAGATATAGATTTATGCTAAAAGAGCAAACCGGTTGTAAGGTTATGTAAAGAAGATAGTAATAAATGATAACCACAATATGCAAGCACACATGTTTTTCAAACCCGATTATGCAAATACATTTGTCCTTATCCGAATTAGGTTGAAAATCTTATTTGCGTGTAGTCGTACGGCGATCACTTTTGCAATGCATACATCGGGTTTAATGATGGTTTTCTTCAGCCGTGTCCTCATTTCTGACAGCAAGAGCAAATATAACCGCTGTCATGACAACATTAATTGTGAGAAAAGCGATCAGGAACATATTATCGCATGCTCTGACAACATCCGGCCAGGTGACTACAGCGTCCGTCATATCGTCGTTCTTCCGAATGGAATTACTGTTACCACTATCAATATTCGATGTGATTGATGTATTACGATTGTCCGTTGTCACCTTGCCGTTCTCTTCGACAGAAACAACTGCAGCTAGGTTCTTATATCTGGCTTTAGATGTAAATTTTTGTACGAACTTCTTTAGGACGTAGGGGACGGGGACAGAATATTGTATGTGGTAAACTCTAATTTGGATGATGGTAAAAATAGTAATATCGACACTTAGCAATGTACTGATGAACACATACACATTCAGGAGAGAGATAGTGTCCGTGTGTTCTGGTAGATTGCTACTGACAATGGTCAGAAATACCGCCAACGACAGGAACACGGTGATAACGAAACTCGCCTTTTCGCCCGACTGCACGGGTAAGATAAAGACGCAAATATTCATGAATGATATAAGGACAATCGGAAGGAAAATGTTCAGGATAAAATATGTTGGATTCCTGCTCATTATAAGAGAACATTTCAAGTGCGTCTTCCCCTCTGTGCCTTTCTCAGCCTCCATGTAAGATTCCGTAACTGTCCAACCGGAAGTACCTCCGTATCCATGAAAATCAATATGATCCGCATCCGATACCATTTGCATCTCATTTCCTGTATACCCCATCGCTTCCCATACCATAGAACATTTCTGTGTATCAAAGGGAAACTTGCGTACATTAGCGGCACATGTAGCATGGAAAACCTCCACAGGCTCCCATGTAACTCTACCGTCATTGGTGATGACGACTTTCAAAGAAGATGAACCAAATTCTTCTTGCTTGACTACTGAATTCTCCAGAAATATAGACGGTCTCCATACCATAGATTGGGGTGAGTGTATATGGGTAACATTGCCATACAGCGACGGATTCCACACCAAGTACTCATCTATCCAGGCTAATGTGAGCTCAGAAGTCAGTACGATTGTTTGTTTTACCTCGTTAAAATCCACAATTGCTATGACAGATACACTAGCATTTACGATAGTAGGTGTAGTCCATTCCTTGACCGGACGAACATTTTTATTATAACTACTGTTGGTGAACAACAAATCGTACACGGCATGTCCGCTGCTTGTGTTCGCACACACTGGTTGAATATTGAAAGCGATGCTAAACAATAGCAAAGTAAGAACGTGTTTACAATAAAGTAGTTCCATTATTATCGATATTATGAACGTTAAATAACTCAGATCTTATATTAATAAAATCTATATTAGTCTTAAAAGTTCCCAATGACAAATATATTCCATAGTACGTGTGATAATTCACTGGTGAATTCTTAATACAAGTAAATAATTGTTATGTTTTAAATATTCGTTATTTCAGCCATCCTCTCTCCGCTACTTTTACCATGTGATTATTTTTCAATCAGCTCATTTACCTATCGATTACGTCATATTCCTGTGTGGATAAATGGTTTTAGTAAATACACGATTGATTCTAAACGCCTCTCAATTTCTTTGATCTCTCGCTTGCTTTGTTCAAAGAAAATATCTCGAATTCAAAACTTTAGCTACACTCTAGTAAATATCTCATACCATTAAAGTTTATTTTGAATGTATGAATCTGATTCCCCGTTAGGGAAGATAAAATCGTTGCTACCATTAAATTCTTTGTGACTCCAGTTGAAATCAATTAATATTATTCATATTGCCTTTTGGGTATGAAACAGACGATTAATATTGATTATATTTTGACTTAATATTTGTTTTTGTTTATGTTATGCAAGATTCAGATAATTCTGCTAATCTAAGGACCAGGCTGCTTACCTTACATGGAACAAGAATTCGAAGAGGCTTTCCAGGAACAGTACATGTATGTTATCTTGACTGCTTGGATAGACAAGTTAATCTAATGAACACTCTCGTTGGTAGTCGCATTAGTCTATGTAATGGCAAGGGTCGAACTTTATTCTTGCCATAACCAGAAATGCATTACGTTGCTGTTACCCAAGTAGACACCAGAAAGCTTCCCAAGAACTTAAACACAAAAAGGCGTCCGGTCCTGATAGGATCTTTGCTCGCTTCCTGAAAGATTTCGCCGACTCTACGCTGATGTCGTCCAAGAGCCAGGAGACAAGAACACACCGCACGGCCGATAATAATGCCTTTTGAAAGAAACGCATCGGCCCTGTGCTGTACATTGAATCCACAGAAGAGAAAGTACAGTATGAACACAGTCCAAAAAAGGCATCTATAGTAATAGTAATAGGTGTTTGTAATATTCTGTATTGTTTTATTCATAAAGTAGACAATACAACAATAAGGTTGACTGTAGAGTATCAGCCTTGGTATGGACAATGGCAAATGTTAATGTTTAAGTTATCAGGAAACCAAATTGTATAAGAGTCATTGTTCAATATGAGTAAACTAAAATTTAAAGGTACTATGTATCTAGCAATAACCAAGATGAAGTGTTCTCGAAAAGAATTTATTTATCCTGGAAATGGAACTTTTTCAATATATATTTTAAAATAAAAGAGAGAAGTTTATACTTTTAGTACACAGATAGCGAATGGTCTTGGTCACGGTTTAGGACCCACTTTTCATTAAAAAGAATATATTTTTTCAAAGTTATCATAACTAAACACGCAACTATGAAATCATAAAGTAATACCAATTTAATAGAATTAAAATATTTCCACTAAAATATTTTAATTCATAAAAGTATAACTAAATTTCTTCTCTTAAAAATACGAGTAATAATTTTGACCAATCACGGAACAGCTTCGTATTCAGTGCTTTACTTTTGGAAACCGCAAGTATCGCTTGATCAGGCTAGATGTATTCTTAAATTGTGTTATCAAAACGCAAAGCAGAACTTCCATGCACTACGCAGTTGTTGCATAGATGTTAAGGATAATTTTCAGCATATGGACGAACGTGTTATCAAATATTTCAGTGTTGAGAAGATGCAAACAAGTGAAGTAATGACGAGGGTCGATCGTTATTCTTGTGATTGTCAGAGGCCGCGCCATACCCAGAAATGCTAGACAATTAATAATTGGAGACCAATATCTCTATCAAACAGTTACAGTTTTTACAGTTTATATTCAATTCAAGATTTTAGGTCATTTGCCCATGAATCACACATATATATGAGCCAGTCTCCAGGCAAACCTGCTATATTGACATTATGTAATTACTGCATGTAACAAGGTTTTAAAAAAGCTTTCAAATAAAAAGAAAGACATATCTATAGATTCAATTTTAAGTTATTTATCCATATATTACTATATCTTAGCTTTAAAATTTCTTATGAATTATGTCGAAACCATTTACTTCGTTGCTATGGTGACCAATTTCAGAAAAGTACTCTGATTGAGAAAAACGAGGAGTTAGTTGTTTAAAACAGTAGTAGCCTTTCTCTAAATGTAAACATCTACAATTTGGATGTATATTATGAAACTTAAAACATCAATCCATAACTTGATACCATTTTGACCAGTTTATGTCCAGATTAAATGAATTGCAGTATTTATAAAGTACTTGTTACAACGACGTCGAATAACGTTTGAGTGACGCTTGCGACGTCTCGCAAAAAGGGTCTGAATAAGACCTTAACAATACAGATGTAACTTTCTAAAAAATCAAGATACTAACAAAATTTCTTTTGCATTTTGCTTCATTAAGATTACTCTTTTAAATAATAAAAAATCGCAAAATCATTTTTGTTGTCAAAATATCAGGTTTTCCTGGAGACTGGCTCATATATATATAAATAAGTTATTCATTACAAACAAGTTATAAAGCATTTCGAAGTATATGTACATAGTACACATGGTATTGTATTGCGCGAAATTATTTACTGAAGACCCACAAAAGCTACATGTCTTCCGTTGTATCTTGTTGTTTTAACAATTTAAAATATCCTTACAATTTAATGACGGAAAGCTATAATCATAAACATAATTGATTTACGTTCATGCCTTGGGATCTAACTGTCTCAATTTCTAACCTGTGAGAAGATACACGTAATCGTGATAAAGCTGTTCTAAATTTACGGTTTGTTACGAAATCTGAATATTGCTTAAAACCAAATTCTGAACATAATACATATGAACTAACTCTTGTCGAATTATTAAGTTGTCCATTCCCTTTTTAACAAGATAACCATTGATGCAAAGCATCAAAGGGCGCCGTAAAAGAAATTCTGAACACTGTAAAGACATAAATAATTGATCTTCATAAGAAACAGCAGGTGTGGCATTTTTAAAAATATATTGGCTATAGTGAATAATAACAAATATATTTTCATTTTGAATATTAGGGATCTTAGTTTGTACCATTGTGACTAAGTGTCATAAAGATTAGGCCAAAATTATGACCTCTAGTGACCACACAAGGTTTTCCCATGATTTGACTTTGTGACCTAGTTTTTGACCGCAAATGACCCAATATCAAACTAGACATAGATTTTGTTGACATGATCATTGTGACCTAGTTTCATAAAGATTAGGCCAAAATTGTGACCTCTAGCGACTACACAAGATTGTTCTATGATTTGACCTAGTGACCTATTTTTTGACACTGGATGACCCAATAAAGGACTTGACCTAAATGTTGTTGAGTTGATCATTTTAACCTTGTTTCATAAAGATTAGGCCAAAATTGTGACCTCTAGTGACTACACAAGGTTTTCTATGATTTGACCTCGTGACCTAGTTTTTGACCCATGATGATCCAATATCGAAATTGACCTAAATTTGTTGAGATGATCATTGTGAACAAGTTTCATAAAGATTAGGCCAAAATTGTGACCTCTAGTGACTACAAAAGGTTTTTCTATGATTTGACCTTGTGACCTAGTGTTTGACCCCGGATGACCCAATATCGAAATTGGCCTAGATTTTGTCGAGATGATCATTGTGACCAAGTTTCATAATGATTAAGTTAAAACTGTGACCTCTAGTGTCTACACAAGTAATTGTGGACGAATGGACGGACAACGGACGACAGACGAAATGTGATCACAAAAGCTCACTCTGTCACTTTGTGACAGGTGAGCTAAAAATAACAAGAATAAAATACAACAGGTAGATTAACTTTGTTTTATTTATAAACAGAAAACTATTAACAATACAAGACATATGTGTTGCATAACCATGACACAGAACAACATTAAATCAATGTAGTAGCACCATAAGAAGTAAAGTTGTAATGTAAACTAACATAAACATGATGTAAGTGTTATTATAAGTTCATAAATAATGGTAAAAAAATGTTCATATTTTCTAATAAATTGCGTGCAATATTCATAGGTAACAAACAATCATACAAATGAATGTTACTTATAATTCTTAAGAAATAATATGAACTAAAACCTTACATGAATTAATGCTCTTGTTGACTGTAAAATATTCGTTATTAACAATGTTTTTATCAATGTAAATATTATAAAATAAACCAAAGTTATTGGAATTATCAAATATGAATATAAAATTTATAATAAACATTTAAATACTGAAGTTTTTGTGAAATTGTATTAGTAGGAATGGAAATTGTATGTATGAAACATAGGCCATTTTGATTTTAAAACAATTTTTTATATTCAGCGCAAACCTAAAAATAGCTCATTTCGTAGATATCTGGTGATTCCGTCTATCGTCCAATCAGAATGCTTGTGAGAAAATGTAAACATGGATTGAATTATGGGATTTAAATATTAACAAACTTAATTGGATAAAGTACATCCTAAATTCAATATAGTTTATAAAGCAGCCGTTAATATAATAACAGAGAGTACTGTGCGAGCGGTTAGATATATCGTGATATGAAATCCGAGTCTAAGGTTTTCGACGACGAGCGTCCATGGGCGTGAAGTCGTGAGTCGAGCTGTGTCAGACATGCAAACGACGATTACAATAAGTCGAAGACATTAGATCTAATTGAATAATTAAAGTAAAACTGAGACTGTGCCCGTGAACTTCTAAAACAGATATAAAAACAATTTATAAACAACGATTAACGGACAGGTGCCCCCGGAACTCATTCGCCCTCGTCGTTAGTGAAAATGTTCCGTGCCCAGCTGATTCAGATGTTAAGGTAATAAATAATCAGTTTCTAGTTCAATTTTAGTTCCATAGTTGTTTTATTATTCTGAATAATATCTTATAATCGATACAAAAACCTTGCAAATATTTTTTCTTCGATTGATTTCCCGAACGATAAATTTGAATATTTTGTTTGTTAAAGCTCGATTTTGATTGGACGATGACAGGGAAACACCCGTCGTAATCGCTATAAATAGAAATGAACGAAATGGATCTGATTGGTTGATTTTTCGTTCATCACGCTAGGATTTAGCCCTATTGAACCAGAGTATGTTTCGAACGAAGAATACTCTGGTGAACGAGAATGCTTGAATACTAAATAAAAAAGAATATCCAAGACGATAAATATTAGTAGATATTTTTCGCACTGAAAATATAAACTTTGAATTTTTGTTTTCAAATTATTATATTTTTTTTCAAAATAATGAAATCAAAACACAACTAATTAAAACATAATAGAAAAAAAACATTTTTTTCAGGTTAATATGTTCATAATGCATCAGTATCAAGTTTAAAATACAAAACTTCAACATTATTAAACAAATGGAACAAAAGTTTGATTTTATTGTTAAAAATGTGTATTAAATTATTGTATATTATATATATAAAACTTAATATTGAGAGCAAACAACAAAAGCTATTAAAACAAATGTTTAGTAATATATTTGAACCAACTGTAATGTCAATAAATAAGATATTAACATTAAAGCTGAACTTGGTAAACAAATTACATAATTATCATATTTTTAACTTCAGCAGTACATTTTGATGAAGTTTTATAAACAAAGAAAATAAGAACTGTGTTTTATATTGCAACCAGTAAACTTCAGCAGAAAACTTATATTTTACAAAACACACATGAAAAAACAAGATGAGATATGTGATAGTACATTATTAAACAAGTACATATTATATTCACAAGACTACAGATTTATATACTAGTAACACAGATTTATTTATTTTACTAGTCCTAAAAATTTAGTTCAGATGAACTATTTAGGACATTTACTTACATAGAAAAATGTTTATGGTCCAAATTCTTTTATATGTATACATGTTGAACGGGTATGTTAAGAACAGGATGTAGTGTGTAATAGAAATATAATATATATTATAGCCCAAGACATATGTCCTGTTATATTGATAAAAATGTAAACTTGTAGTGTATTTAGTGTTATTGGGTTATAACAATCAATACAATAGCTTGGGTTTTTTGATGAAGTAAGTTACACATAATCAATGTAAATCATTACACTGCAAGACTTTTCAGTAAATGATTAAATTGCAATACTTTACAGTCAATTAATTGTATTCGTAATAAATGGAATACATTGTCAAATGTCATAGTAAAGAAAGTTGTAGGTATTTACATAGTATGTAGTATTATGCATTAGAAATATGGAAACTTATTTTTAATTACCAGGTACATGTAGTAAATATGAAAAAATTGATGAAAGGTTAAAGTAATAAATGTAAACATAGAAAATCAAACAAATATTTACACAGATCACACATTGCAAACACATTTATTATAAATCATATACATAATAAAATGCTAACTGAGAACATGAAATTTTCGCACATTTTCATGTAATTAACTTCTATTTTGTTTTATTTGAGCATTTATTTTTAGTATTATACATTGAAATTATAAAACTGTTACACTGTTTTGAATTATCAGGAAGTATATAAATAAGAAGGCCCAAACGACCATATGTCTCTCACCTGTCTTAGTTGTGCCGACAATTGAAAGACTACAAGGTCAACCTAAGTTATCATTCATGGAAAGTGATCTTCATGCAGGAAAAAAAAATTTCTATTATCTGACAAAGTGAACCATTTTTAGACCCAAATTGTGTTGATATGATCATGGTGACCAAGTCTCATAAGGATTAAGCTAAATTTGTGACCTGTATTGTTTTACAAGGTTTATCTATGAGATGATCTGGTGACCTAGTTTTTGGCCCCATATGACTTAATATCCAAATTGACCTACATATTGTTGAGATGATCATCGTGACCAAGTTTCATACAGATTAATCTAAATTTGTGACCTCTATTGTCTACACAAGGAAATTGTGGACGGACAACAGGCGGACTGACGAAGAGAGATCACAAAAGCTCACTCTGTCACTTCATGACAGGTGAGGTAAAACTACATGTATTAATGAAATATAAAAATAAACATGCAAAATCATGTAAAATGAAACAATTATTTACACAGATTACACAAACAGGAATATCAAACATGTTTATGATAAACCATATACATTATTAAATGCTGACTGAGAAGTTCAATATGGGCACACGTTCATGAGATCAGTTACTTTTTGGGTATATTTGACTAAGTTATAATAACATAATCTCAATTATGCACATATCAACATAAGGAATATGTTTTAATGTAAACATGCAAAATCATGTCAAATGAAACAATTAATTACACAGAACACACAAACAGGGATATCAAACATGTTTATGATAAATCATATACATTATAAAATGCTGACTGAAAAGTTTAAATTTGGCACATATTCACAAGATCAGTTACTTTTTGGTTTTATTTGACTAAGTAGTAATAAACAGCATCTAAATTATGCACATATTAACATAAAAAATATGTTTTAATGTAAACATGCAAAAACATGTTAAATGAAACAATTATTTTCACAGAACACACAAACAAAGATATTTATCATATACATTATAAAATGCTGACTAAGAAGGTCTATTTTGGCACTTGTCATGAGATCAGTTACGTTTTGGTATTGTTTGACTAAGTAGTAATTAGCAGCATCTAAATTATGCACATATCAACATAAAAAATAAGTTTTAATGTAAACATGCAAAAACATGTAAAATGAAACAATTATTTACACATAACACACAAACAGGGATTTCAAACATGTTTATCATACACCATATACATTATACACAAAGCTCCACTTAAAAGTATAATTTTGGCACACTTTAATGAGATCACTTACTTTTTGTTTTATTTGACTAGGTAGTAATAATCATAATCTAAACTTTGCACATGTCAACATAAGGAATATGTTTTTTATTGCGTAGTATCCACACAATAAGTTGATTTTGTTTTTCTTTATGTTGTAAATCTGGTTTCCTTTAACATGCCCCTGGAACTTAACTGGCAGCATGTATGAAAGGCCAACTAACAGATCAATTCCTTTTGCGTACAAACTTAAATCCAGCAGTCCAAAAAGCATGCTTAAATCTTTTGCGAAAAGAGTGGTAGTCATGGTGCTACCATCTTCTTTTTGTACTTCTACTTTCCCTCTACATGATTTCTTTGATGATGTCCCACTACATGTGGGACAAATGTTGTCTTTCATTTTCTTCATGTAACAGCCTATAAAAACAAATGGTAAATTTGTAAAATACAGTTAACAAGAGAGCCGAAAGGGCCATAGGTCGCTCACCTGTTCTAGCAGTTCAAGCAGACCCCTTTATGGTAGCCTCTATAGCATGTACACTATCACACTGCACCTAGATTTTGTTGAGATGATCATTTTGACTAAGTTTCATAAAGATTAAACCGAAATTGTGACCTCTAGTGACTACGCAAGGTTTTTCTATGATTTGACGTTAGGACTTGTTTTTGACCTTGGATGACCCAATACAAACTTGACCTAGATTTTGTATAGATAATCATTTTGACCAAGTTTCATAAAGATTAGATCAAAATTGTATCCTCTAGTGACTACACAAGGTTTTTCTCTGATTTGACCTTGTGACCTAGTTTTTGACCATGGATGACCCAATATCGACCTTGACCTAAATTGTGTTGAGATGGTCATTGTGACTAAGTTTCATGAAAGTTAGACCAAAATTGTGACCTCTAGTGACTACACAATTTTTTTTTATGATTTGACCTTGTGAGCTAGTTTTTGACCCCGATAACCCAATATCTAACTTGACCTAGATTTTGTTGAGATGATCATTATGACCAAGTTTCATAATGATTAGATCAAAATTGTGACCTCTAGTGACTACACAAGTTTTTTTTATGATTTGACATTGTGAATTAGTTTTTGACCCTGGATGACCCAATATCAAATTTGACCTAACTTTTGAATAGATGATCATTGTGACCAAGTTTCATAAAGATTAGATCAAAATTGTGACCTCTAGCGACTACACACCGTTTTTGTATGATTTGACCTTGTGACCTAGTTTTTACCCTGGATAACTTGACCTAGATTGTCTTGAGACGATCATTATGACCAAGTTTCATAAAGATTAGACCAAAATTGTGACCTCTAGTGACTACACAACGTTTTTTTTTATTTTTTTACCTTGTGACCTCGTTTTTTTTTTATCCCAGATGACCCAATATTGAACTTGACCTAAAATTTGTTGACACGATCTTTGTGACCAAGTTTCATAAAAATTAGGTCAAAATTGTGACCTCTAGTGACTACACAAGGTTTTTCTATGATTTGACATTTAGACTTATTTTTTTTAATTTTGATGACCCAATATCGAAATTGACCTAGATATTGTTGAAATGAGCATTGTGACCAACTTTCATAATGATTAGACTTAAACTTTGACCTCTAGTGTCTACACAAGTGAATTGTGGATGAACGACAGACGGACGACGCACAAAAAGTGATCACAAAAGCTCACTCTGTCACTTTGTGACAGGTGTGGTAATAAAATGTTTTTATTTGTCATCACTATCATTAATATCCATGCATTAAATACCATAGCCATAAACTTTGTCTTTTTCTGTAATTTAACAATTCAAGCATTGTAAAAATTTATAATATAATACATAAAGCATATATCAATAATTTTTGATTCTCATATTTTGTCTACATGTGAAAAATTATTATACTTTAATTTTAGTTATAGTCATAAAAGTGATTTTTCAACTACAGTTTTATTGCTGAGCAAAGCCTTTATTTGCCAGTCAGCTTTCTGCTGACATATGACAGGCATATGAATGCCTCCACCCGAATTTGAACCCAGGTCGAATACTGATAGACACACACTGAAAACATTAGCTTACATTAGCAAACTATTAAATGTTTAATGAAAATGATTGAAATCTCATTAATACCACTTTATAACACATTGTACTATAATTAATAGCAATAACTATCAATTCATCATATAATCTACTACATCATGATATTAATTTTATTTTTGTAATAGTCATCAATTAGCAGCCTAAAATGAATTAAAAACATCAAAATGTTTAGGTATACTTTCATGGTGAAGCACTTTTTAGCTCAAAGAGATCAACTCAAAAATAATGTCCACATTTAATAATAATAATAATAAATACTTTATTTATAGAGGCAACACAGTTAGGCAATTGCCCAATCTTCCCTGTGAGCCTCTTGAAAATAATCAACATTTACAGATATATGTACATAGCAACACAATACATGATAGCAAAATATTATTTATATACAATGTGCAAAGCTATCATGAACAAGGTTCACAATTACAGATATTCTTTTGTAAAGCAATACACATCAATTCAGCAATGTTTTCCAATAAGACATATACTTATATTTGAAGCCATTCAAGGTCTGTGCATTTCGAACATCTAATGGTAACGAATTCCAAATTTTTGAATGAACTAAAATTGTCATCCTTTTAATGATCATATAAATTGATTTCACAAAATATATAACTTTTACCTTCATAATCACAGGCATCATAGATGAATGCCTCAACTAAAGAAATAATCAGCAACTCTTCAACTTTGAACCGAGGCTCTGCGTCCCCACCAAAGTCTGGATCTGTTCCAAACATTGCAGCATCATCTGGTGTAATGTTAACTGCGACTTTGTCATTAGCCAGAAACTAAAAAATGAATAGTTGTGAAACACATATGATACAATTCACTGTTTTATGTTTATAAATTATTGATTTTTACAACATGTATAATGTTGTTTCAAATAGACAACAAAAAATCCAAAAGTTAACAGTAACTGCAGACTACATGTTCTAAGTATATGTACCATTAATTCACAAAAAGGTGACCATAACCAATATATATAATAATAAGCATCTACCATAAAATTATGTGCTTTTTTGTTTCTTCTAAGTTATTATACTATACATGACAAGTTGTATAGCTGAAAAGTATTCTATATGAACCAAAGCAGTAACTACTTGTTAATCATGAGCAACATCAATAATACTTTCATAATTGGACTTAATCTTTTACAATATTTCACTAATTGATATTTAATATAATGAAACATATATTTACATCATAAATTTTAAATAACATGGATCAAAGTTTATAAATGAATCAGTAAGTATATAATGTACTATATACCTGACATTCTGACACATCAGAAGCAACAAGCTGAACAGTTCCTTTGTAATTTTTCTTGTATACTCCTGATAATTCTATGACACTTTCTGTCACATATTCCTGTCTTGCCATTTTTTCGAACAGGGCTACTTTTACAACACCTGTTGAATCCTTGATGCCAAGATATCTAAATGGTAATGTTCCCTCACTTTTAAGAACAATTGGGGAAACCTAAAGTAAAAAAAGATGTTAAAATAACAGTATATCAAGAACATAAGATAAAGAAGTAAACAACAATATAAAAGAACATAATTAACGTATTGTCAAGTACTGTGAAATTATAAGTGTTCTGTTTTATATGCCATACAACTCTAGCTTTGTTAAAATGCCAAGATCAAGTTAAACGGATGTATTGCCAGTGAGTCCACCAACTAGTAACTTTTTGTACAAGGTGATATATTGAATTTAATGTATACTAAAATACTGTGTTTTTCATAAGAAAATTTTAATGATATATTCCAATATTTTTTATAAACAAATATGTGTTACTCTTAACAAATTATAATACAAACATATTATATTTTGTTGTGCAAGTATGCATGTAATTAGAAAGTTAGTTTATACGACACGAATGCCCCTATTATAGCACACTATAATGACAAAGGGCCATAATTCTATAAGAAAAGAACAGAGAAAAAATTCCTCTACATCTGCACTGTACTGTTGTAATTATCTTTGAAAGTTCAAATAAAATCCAACAACATTGTGTAATTTTGTAGTATAAAATAAAAATAACAAAAAGCCATAAATCTGGTAAAAATATCCAGCAAAAAGTCCATCCTTGATGCACATATAAATATTGTCATTGAATAGCAACTGCAGCTGAGTTTCATAGTTGTCAGCATAATTATGAAACGTATTAATACCATTTAGAAAATGTCATAAACAGCTTTCTGATTGACAAAATTGTGACCACTGCCAGCAGTGTGTGAAGAGTATAATAAACAAGATTTTTTTACTATGAAGTACCATTGTATATAGTAAAAAATAACATAGAAGTGGGATCCATTGGACAACAGTGTCTCCATTACAACACAACATTTATGAATTATATACTGAGCATCAAAAAATTTGCAAATCTACATTGTTAAGTCTTTTTTTTGGAACCGCAAACTAGTTAATGCTGATACAACTACACATGTGTACATTGATATATAACTGATATAAATTCATAACAATTATCAAATCTAACAAATGTATGTAGCTGTATGAACACTGAATATGACATAACTGAACATTTAAGAAATACACATAACACTTAGAAAATGTTTGTGTCTGTTTTGATAGCATATAGCCTATCTATTTATTGATATATTTGCATGAAAATCTGCATTATGCTATCGACCAATCAACAATTAAAACGCACTCTACGAATAAAGGCGTTTTTTTTCACTCAGCAACATGTTTGCCATTACCTTAGCTTGACAGCGTTTCTTTAGAATATTCAACAATTATTAATATCTTATAGTGCAAGGGAGGTAAGCATGGTAAGATTTGTCTTTCTTTGACCATTATTGATTATTGATCATAAAAAAAATTGTACCCAAATGAAAACTTTTTTAAAAGTGGTGTCATTTTCACAAAAAACACAATTAGAATGCAAGTTTGATATTGATTTAAAACTATGGTTAACTTCAAATAAGCCACAGCAATTTCATTGAATATAGTGCTACAGTTTTAGCAGAATGCCTGTCTAAATCAGCTGTATTGACCCTTGACCTGTCATCACGTGGTATGTCAAATACACTATTTGCAACCTTAGTGAAACACCAGCCTTTAACATCTCATATACACAATTATGCTCACCATGACCAATTTTGGTAAACATTTTAAGCATACATGTCTTGCTTAATTAAAAAACTTATTGTGTACTTTTTAGCACAGACATGTTTAAATCACTTGTTCAGTGAAAATTTAGTGAAAAATGAAATACCCGGTTTACACGTGCATGAATAGACGATAAACTCTTTCTTGACCGTGTGTTCATTCAACAGTTGCGAAAAAGGACGACAATAGTTTAAAAATAATCACTTACAATACTCTCATGGATACATGGAAGAGAAAAGATCTTTCAACCCAGCAATTTAAAAATTTAAGATTTTCCATTTTGTTGCAAACATTTTGAAGCTAAGTATAAGTAAAAGCAATCATAAATACGAAAAAAATCAATGTAACTAAATTCCATCCTTTACACACATCTACACAATGACATTATGTATCTTAAAAGTTTGAACAAATTTTGACCAACCAAGAATGAGGAGATAAACACTAATATTTGTCATTATGAAGTACATAGTAAAAATGAGAAACAACCATAACACAATTTAATATCGACACAGCGAAATTCCATCATTTACCACATTTCAAATGGAAGTTGTTAAACTGTACTAGTACATGGTACAATATAAATGTAAATACCTTGGCAATTTTGGCACACACTGTACTCTTTTGGGGTGAAGACAGTGCTTGTTCAATGCTCCTCTTCTGACCTACTACAGGTTCATCCTCAGGTAATAGAGGGCAGTCAGCTGAGCATTGTACTGGAAGTACAATGCTGATCAATGAACTGCTGATAACCCAGTTGACATATCCTTTCTTGATCATGTTCGAAAATCTGAAGAAGATGAAAGTTAATTCTATGTTTTTTATATTACATAATTAATAACAAAAATAAGTGCATAAAACATTAACATATAAATCTATATTATTTACATATCCAAAATAGAGCAAATTGGTTTTTAAATGAAATGAATAATGTCCAAATTTACAATTGAATATTTTCTTATATATCAACCAGTTTCTATGAAACCCTGCTGTATAAACAAAAATATTGGTTTTAATATTTCCAAATGTAAAAAGAAATTAAAGTTGGTTGAAATGAAATTAATAACAAATAAGTACTGTTTATACATTGGTTACCATACTAACACTATATTCATTAATGAAACACCATCTATCATCATAACACAATTCCATGCACTTATTAAAACTATATACTTATAAATAATACATACTTATACGTCAAGCCTTCTCTTATCATGCTGAATTTTGTTCTCTGATAACATCTCATGTAAGACACAATGTCACCATTTCCACAAATAACATTAAAATAGTGCATGGTACCATTTTTCCCTTCATAGGACAGCATGGCCTTAGACTTAGCAAGGACACGCCCCACAACTGTTACTTTCTCATCAGACTGACAAAGGAATTTTAACAAATATGCATCAAGAAAACCATTTACAATACTATATTCTTTTATTTATTTTATGACAATATTTATAAATAATTAAAGGATTTATGTTTTAGAAATAAACCAGTTAAAAAACAGTTACACTTTGAAAAGAAAATTGGACAAGTCAGATCAAATTAACAACAGATTATTCATTATATAAAAGTTCACACTATAGTATTTAAATAAAATACTATATAATTACCAAATGCTGAATAATTAATACATATATGTACAGTTCTTGTTGAAATTTGACATTAAAACAGTAAGAATATGAAAATTGTCATCTTAACATCTTAATATGTGGTGGTTTGACAAAAAAGTTTCACTGTATTTACAAAAAAAAAAATATAAAAATAAACAAACAGCGAAGGTGAGCTAAAAACAATCAAACTGAACAAATGCCAAGATAAAAACAACGTGTCAAATCAACCACCAAAAATTATGGATATTCCACGACATTCATGTAAACATAAGTACCTAATATATTGATTATCTCGTCACCCACGAAAAATATTTACAAATGTAATGACTTTGTGCAAGAGCTAAAAACAAATCTAACAAGAATGAAACAGAGCATGGAAGCTCACAGCAGAACAGCACACACAGAGGCCACTAAAACATCACATTACAAAGAAAGTATACATGCCTTTTTGAAAGTAAAGAAGCAGCCTTGTGCTGGAATTCAAAATTGCAAAAAGGCACACACAAATTATACAATTCAACAATAAAGCAAAAACAAACAAGTTTAGTACATGTAAATGCATAGTAAAACACTTCAGTAAAAGATCTGCTGCTTCAGCCAGTCAAACCTATTATAAAATTGCTTAATATACATTAACATATAATCAATATGTCTACTGATATTTAATGTTAAATACATAACAATCTCTTTGAAACAGGCTTACAGCATACATTTTGAAATGAGTACCAAGCAATTATACGACAATACTAATGTTTAATGAACACTAGCAGTTAACAAAAGAAATTGAATATTATCAACCATCACTTCCTTTATTGCGTAATTTTTCATACTCCTCAAGAACACCAAAATGTGGTTGAATGTTAGCAGGGGCCAACTTTATTAAGTACAACCCTGACAAAGTTGTCACTCTACTAAGAGCAACATAACCCATACCTCTAGCAAATACAGAAGAACCCAAATCAATTGCCCCTTTTGACAGAGACAAACCCTGCACTTTATGAATAGTACATGCCCATGACAGAGATATAGGGAACTGGTATCTAATGACATTTTGACCATGAACAATGCAGGAAAATTCAACTCGTTCAATAGAAATGTAATTATGTCCACTAATTTTTAATACTTGACCCACAGAAGAATCATCGAATATCACATTGATATTCTCTACACTTCCAGTATCATCATATTGAAAGGAATGAAGAAAACCCATTGCCCCATTAACTAAACCATATTCAGTATGAATGTTACGAATCAACATAACACGAGCCCCAACAGACAGTGAAATAACATTAGCCAAACCACCAACATCTTCAACATCAAACTTTGCAAAATCAGCAGGTACTTCAGAACCTGCATCAACATCAAAATGTCCAAAATAATGGATAGCAGGAATAGACATACAAGGTGTAGGCAATTGTGCAAGTTTTACCGCGTTATATTCATTAACATCACAGCGTGATGGATATAAGTGCATAATATTTAAGCGTGACAATAACAAACTTATGTCTTCTTTATTAAGTAGTCCAACTCTTGCACGATTAAGCAAGCTAGCATATACTGCATCTCGTGATTGCCGCATGTTTTGAAGGATGAAAAGTGGTTGAAATAAAGACCACAGTAACGAATTAGTATAAGCAAATTTTCCACAAACAGGTTTCAATTGGAAAAAATCACCTACAACTTTGACATTTAATCCACCAAATGGACGTTCATCACTTTTTATTTAAGATAGCCTTCTACTAATGTATGTCAACATACTAGAACTGACCATGCTTATTTCATCTATAATTATTGTAGATATAAACTGAAACTGTTTATGTAATTTGGCCAACAAAAAATTAGAAAGTGATTCATATTGTTAATATTTTGACACAGGCATTTTCAATAAACTGTATATAGTAACACCTTTTACATTTCTAGCAGCAGTCCCCGTAGGTGCAAAAACAATGACAGGTGTTGAACCAGCCTGTTGACTAGTAAATAATTGCAAGTAAGCAACAACCATACTCAAAACAAAGTATTTGCCAGTACCTGCTCCACCTGTAATGAAGTAATAAAATGGCCCATTGTGAATAGAAGTTGTATGAAAGTGTGACATGACTGTATTCAAAGCGACTTTTTGGCTAGCAGAAAGTATAGCAATGTTTTTATTGAACTCATCCGCAGAAAGGACAGATGCTTCTAAGTCATGCAATTCCAAAGCAATATTATCATCCACAAAAGATGTGACACAAGTATTGCTATCATTTGAACTACTTTGAGAAGCATCCAGTTCATCAAGTGAAGGAAATGATTCATGTGGCAAACTAACATTATCTGTTCTTGATATATTAGTAATTGGCAAATCACCATTCATATGTAAAAGTTCCTGGCGCCAATAAATACGTCGTTAAGACTTTGTTAAAAATTTGCATAAAAGGTTATACATTATTCACCCCCTGGTACAACCAAATCTCCTTGAATCCACAATTTTCAAGTAATTGTTTAACTTTATGTGTCCAATTAATTTTGTTTAAGAAATAAAAATCTGTTCGCGTTTATTGTCGGTGAATAAAACACAGGCAGGAGTTCGGATGCGGAAAAATTAAATCACGAGTGCGTAGCACGAGTGATTTAATTTTCCGCATCCGAACGAATGCCTGTGTTTTATTCACCGACAATATACAAGAACAGAGTTTTTATTTCGATTCTAAACACGATAGTATCCCGTACTATTTAACTGCGCGCATTCCACTTTACCTGTTTACCTTTCACGATTGCTGAAATTGAGTGGCAATAGCTGGTACAATTACCTCACCCGACACCGATACATACCGGAAGGGCATTTTACTACGAACAGGAAGAATTATTTACTACAATGTTTGCATTTTTCATTCATAAATATGTCACGTGATATTTATTTCACACGACGGTAGTTGGAACTATTTTTGAAACGCACATGTTGATGTTCGATGTATTGTGAAGAAGCGAAACACATTTTTGCAGTTTAGTTTGTTTTTTTGCAGAAACAGCAGGAACAGTGTAATGAATAAATGCTTATTGTGTATTTTATTGAGTTGTTTTGCCATTTTAGAGCGCACAAACAGATATGACCAATTTGCTGTATACGGGGTGTAAATAATAATAGCCAACGTGTCAACTATTTATTATGGGGGTAATAAAACATGGTTCGGTTTACTCTTTGTGTATTGGATTAATCCGCGGATCGTGTTAGAATTGGTAATAATTGATTATCATTTAACATCATTTTGTAGATTAGTTTTATTATTTTCTTTCATCATTGCATACACATTGTTTTGAGTAGAAAGTTTCACACCTATAATATTTTTTAAATAGAGTAAATGAGTGCGTTCTAAATTATCGGCATCAGAAAACCCCAATATTGCAGAGCCATTAAGTGTATCAAATGACTTTTGTAAACGACACCCGTTGGAAAATGTTATACCGGGGTATGTGAAACATTTCACAATTTCAAGTTCATCATTATTATAAAAAAAAATCTGATCCTGTCTTAGACGCCCACCTTTCTAAAGACCATAATTTTAGTTTTTTGTAAGCATTAAATCCGTTATGTAAGCTAATTTCGTCTTCAACGAATAAAACGATATCATCAGCGTATAACAACAAAAACATTTTCTAAACCAACCCCTTTAAAACCATTAGTTTCCAAATGTTCTTCAAGGTCATTAATAAAACGTGCAAAAAAGAAAGGAGAAAGACAATATTGTTGTGCGAGCGGTCCGGCCTACGGACCGGAATGATGAGCTTTAGCCCCGACTGGTCCGAGATATAGTCCGAGATTCGGTCTGTCTCGGCCTTCTGTGTGTGGACGTTGGAGTGCAAACATGTGTTGACGATATGTGGTTACATTACAATGGTAACCTCGTCCTAGAGTGAACTTCTGGTGTTATGAGGTGAGCCATTAGTCAAGTAAGTCCCCATTCTATTATGCAATAACATGCACGCGTGCTCAACATTGGTGGCAGTCGGTAATTACTTTACTTACGTTTTGCCTGGCCAGTAAATCGCTACTCAAATTTACTTCTATGGTTAGAGAGCTCTAATTAAAGAGGTGTCAAAACGACTCTTTCCTTAACCCTCAACACTGAATTTTACTGAAACTTTACAACCGGAGAATGATCAGTTCTACTTCCAACCAAGACATTATTCATTCTCACTTTCCTATCATTAAGCTGATCTGAGGGGGGCACACTGCAAGTAGACCCCAATCTAGGGCCACCCGGGCTCCCCTCGATGCATTCCAGTTAATTGAGGGGGTGCAATCCAGTATGTAGACCGCAATCTAGGTCTGCCCTGGCACCCCTCAATAAACCAGTTACCAAACTTGTAACAATTTAATGCCACCATCTTACTACAGAATTCTACAGTTTTATATCAAATTCTGCGTACAAAGAAAGCAGTGCCAGTTAGATCTTATGACTACACAAATCTTCCAACTCACACAATTTCTTATTCAAAAGGGCTCAGCTGGAGTGAACAATGCACTCACAGCACCAACGATCCCCCTACTGAGCAGATTAAGCGACTGGATAAATAGAATAATAGGTTAGTGCCGTGAATGAAGTACAAGTTTATCCGGCTCGGCTGCGGAAATTATCGGATTCGCCTACGGCTCATCCGATAAATTCCTCCGCCTTGCCAGATAAACCTTTTCATCCACGACACTAACCTATTATTCTCTATTTAACACGCGATTTGACATTCAAATATAGCTACATAATTATATTCAACATTTCCCTCTAATGCCATATCTTATAAGTTTGTAAAATTTATTTTTTCTTTAACTAGTAGATCAAACGCTTTTGTGTAATCGATAAAGCAAACAAATATTTTTTGTTGTTATTTAAAAGATGGTTGATTATACCGCTTAAAAAAATGTTATCAGTGGTTCCCATGTTTTTTTTCCGGAATCCAGCTTGCGCTTCCGTGTATACAAATAATGTTCAGTCCATGCGGTCAATCTGTTGTTAATAATTCGAGTAAACAGTATAAAGTACTTAAAAGTGTGAGTCCCCGATAATTTCCTGGTAGATCTTTGTCCCCTTTTTAAATTGGTACAATATAACCTTCCGTCCATTGTGATGGCAAACACCCACCGACAAAAATCTTATAAGATAAGGTTAATATATAAACTGATAAATCGATAATACCGTATTTACAAAATTCGTTTATAACAAAGTCTGACCCCCTGACCTCCCTATGTTCAGTTCAGCGCACGCTTTTACAATTTCTGCTTAGTTAATTGCAATGTCTAGTTCGGAAAACATAATTTGTAACTGACCATTCAAAAATATAACACGTCGTCATCAGGTTGAAAAAAAACCACCGAATTCGGGTCGTGGACAGATTTAAGATATGCAGTAAACTGTGACGTGGTTACATTCGTGTTACTCAGACAACAATCATCTTTTAACATTTTCCAGTATATGTTTGCGTTTTTTAATATCATATCATCGAGTTTTTTTTTTTTTTTGTTTCACTTTATTTTGACCTAATTAGAGTTTTGTGTTTAGTTCTATATTTGCACATCGTTTTCCTTGAAAAGCTCTTAAATTGTTTAGACTTTTAAAGAAACTTTTTCGACTTGTATTGCATTTATTATAATACCATTCCTTATTTATTTTGTTTTTATTTTTTTCTCGATTTTGCGTTCAAAGATTTCTTTTAAATAGTGGGTCACATATTTCGTTAGGTAATGATAAAATATATCGAGATTTCCCTCTATATATTGCGTATTGTTAGCCTGTTCTAGGTCCAACGTAACTTTGCTTAAACTATTTTGAAAATTAGGTGATTTAATATTTTGTTTTTTATCATTATTCGTTTTATACCAATGATCGATCAATATATCTTCTGGGTCATCGTGTGCTACATTTTGACCTAATGTATGCTCACTACGACACGTTATATTAAGAGAAATTACACAATGGTCCGATACAATATTTGGCTCTTCGACAGAAAAATATTGTAATATTTCATACAATATGGTTGACATAATACATAATCTACAACGCTCGATCCAGCGTGCTTTACACATGTAACATCCCAACAGAGGCGTCCTCACATCCATATTGAAAATTGGTATAACACCAAATATGTTATCTACTTTAAATAAAGTCGTTACTTACTTACTACTTACTTACTTACTACCATTTCCGACTCTAAAGCCGCTACGTTTACAAAAATTCAACAAAAATTTACCAATGTCATTAAAAATTTTGTTATTACGTATTCAATAATCATCGACAGTATATAGTCATCTGGCATCATATCTAAGTTATGTAAATATTCTCCTTCTACAAAATCGTTCTTCAAACCAATTCTAGAATCAATGTCTCCAAGTACAATATATTCAAATATATCATCTAATACACAGTCATAAATATTGTTTTCCATAAATACGTCCCGGCTACTACCTTGGCGTACATTATAACATAAACACATGTATAAATCTCCAACCGGTCAATCACCTAGTCGTTGGTTTTAATTCATTTCATTATTATTATTATTAAACCATGTTTACATATCACTTTTATCATGTAATTACACGTTCAATAATCCTGTACAATCGTCTTTAAGACATGATTAAAACAATTTGACAAAGATATATGCATGCAAACATAACAACAAATGTGTGTATATATATATTCACGTTTAAGGATAAAATATGAATTTATGCAGATTGTAATTGAAACATAATAATACTTTTATTATTTCATATACAAATGTAAATATAAATGGGCAACAATATAAACAGAGAAAGTATATATACATGTAAACATAATACAAATAACACAAAGAGAACCCTCCCTCAATTACCCCCCAAAATTGGTTTTTCAAGAGCAGCGTCGCATACCACTGCCACGAGAAACCGACTCCAAAGGAATGGTGATACTTCCTTAAAGGAGACAGGAGACCCCCGACTTATATTATTATCATATGATTATTCAACTCCATCTGTTTTGACTAGAGATACATGCAGATTTAAATGGTTCGATATATAAATGATTAAACCACCACTATCCCGTTTTGCATTCTTATTGAGTCATAGATCTAATATCGTCGCCTCAGAAATGAACTGTCGTAACTCCATTTTTACAAATAATGCGATTTTGGTATGAATAAAATCGTGTTGAAGTACCGTATCTCCTGATATTTACCTCATAGCTATAAATAGCCTGAAGGTCGCGCTATGGGAATATCAATATGTCGTATCTCCATATTTTAACATCAAATTAAGTAACGAATTGTCTTAAGTCATTTCACCAATAAGATGGTCGAGTTTAGTCACGTGATTTAATAAAAGTTAAAATTGAAATGTCGCACATCCAAATCCACCCATCGTCTTCATAGTTTGAAATTTCGTATCTCCGAAACATCCAATCACATTTGTAAACTCACCAGTGACAGTCGATACAATAATAAACAACAATAAACGAAGCACAATGCAGGTTTACAACTGCTCTAATTACTTGCGATGTAAGTATTTTAATCTTTTCGCTTTTCGGTAGATATTTTATACATGTATAGATATTTACCACAATTGATTGTGCTGATGCATAAAATATACAGTTTATTTAAGTATTTTTGTTTGGATTTTAAGCGTATGTTTCGGATACGTCATTGTTCGGACACACGATTTAACTATTCATAAAGATTTAAGATTAGGTTCATTGGACACTTGGCGTATCGTATTATCCATTTGTGCATTTGTAGCTGGTATGTAGCCATTGTAAAGATACTTCAATTGTTCTGTAGTTAGTAGTACGTATTGTTCAACCATCCTAAGAGACATTGTATTGACTGCCATTTTGTGTGTTTTTCTCATGAATAATGCGTTTTAGTTTAGTTAGTGCAAGTTATTTTGACGAATTCATTTCTTTGGCATTGGCATGAATTTAAATTTAACGATTCTATAAGTGTGACTCTCAAGAATCTTCGTTGTATTTTCTTACAATTTGCTGTCTCAAAGTAGTGTATTTAAGTGCCCGGTCTTGAGTTGGATTTCATTCTGGCAACTGAATTTAACTCTGCAAGTTTGTACTTGCTAGATCTGAGTGAAAGTCCAATATCACCCCTTGGGTTTGTCATAAACTTACCTAAAATGAATAATCTGAATTTGAGTTCTTGCAGAAATATTGTCAATGACGACACGTAATAACTTATTGCTGAAAACTTGATCAGTTGTACCTATCATTCGACAATATTTCATCGGCAACAGTTGCAAATATGCGTGTGGCATTGTATGTAGCAATTCAAAGATCGAAATAGTGGATAGAAGAATAAGTGTCTTTCAATACATTTGGATCTTGAATGACAGTGATACAAGTATTAATGCGAGGAAAGGAACGATAGCTGCAATATAGATAATGCAATAATAGTTCATGTTGTTTTTCTTTTGAAATAGCTAATATGGTTGGTTTAATTTCTAATTGCAGATTATTTGTTATTGGATTGTTTGTTTTCATTTTAAATAGTTATTATCATGACAGTGTTAATTATTACATTTGTCTTAATCTTGCATTAATGTGCTCTTAAAAAATAGTCAAGTTTAATGATTCTTTGATGTTATCACTGTTTATTTTGTTCTGATTTTAACATTATTTGATACAAATTTAATCCATTATCTGTTTGAAGTTATTTCACATTTGCTAAACCAAACTGTCGTAAGTGCCTTAAAGATGCAATGACGAAGACTCAAAATGTCGTATATCCAATGTGACACTATGGTTTTAACATTTTGAGTAAAATTGTTACAAATTTGTCGTATCTCCAAATTTTAAAGTCACATTTCTGATCAAACGACTGAGGCAAACAGCTATATACTGTGCATGATGAAGGAGAGAAACAAAAACAAAAGTGGTGTTGAAATCTCTGAAAAATCTTATAAGGTGAAAAAGTTATATCCTTTCAAAACTTTAAACGTGAATATCTCAAAACCACAAAGAGATAGATTAGATCAATCGTTTTTCAGGCGACGCTATGTAATATACAACATGTAAAACCATCATATCATAGCTGTGTGTAGAGTTAGACCAAGTTTCTGTAAATAGAAGATTGTCATATGCATATAAAACAAGTCAGTAAATTCTGGAATATTTAATTAATTATAACTACGACTGACCAATCCTTGCACGTTCAATAAGCATCGACAACACAATTACACTTAGAATA
Source organism: Spisula solida (assembly GCA_947247005.1). Taxonomy (NCBI): domain Eukaryota; kingdom Metazoa; phylum Mollusca; class Bivalvia; order Venerida; family Mactridae; genus Spisula; species Spisula solida. The sequence continues at coordinate 66,275,019 of OX365944.1, read as the reverse complement.
TAACCTACATTATGAGCCAATGAAAACGCCGCATTTTCGCGGTTAAATGAAAATTTAATCATTAAAATTTTCTCTTAACAGACTTGACGTCTTGCGTTGGCGCTAATTTCTATCGGCCAATCAGAATGCAGAATGTTATATTCTAAGTTAGTTAGAACATATTAAGTAAATTTTAATGACTAAAAAGGCCTCGCTTCGCATCGCTCGCTCCGCCCTTTTTAATCATTAAAATTTACTTAATATGTTCTAACTATAACATAAAGTCATTGCTAATAGAATAAATAAATGTTGTAAATGGTATATGGAAATCAAACTGGGTTCATCAAGGGAAGATATATACAGGAGAGAATGTGAGAACAACTTTTGAAACAATATACCAAATGCAACTTAACCAAGAACCAGGTTTAATATTCTTTTCAGATTTTCAAAAAACATTCGATGGTTTAAATCATGTTTAATGTATGGATGTTTAACAGAACTCCCTCATACAATGGGTTAACGTTTTTTACGTAAGTGCGATGGGCTGTATTACTAATAATGGTCATTTTTCAGATTGTTTAATGTAAAAGAGTGACGTCTCCTATCATCTTATCTATTTATCCTATGTATCGAGTTCTATCTACTTCTATAGAAAACAACGATGATGTAGAAGGTATTACTTTTATCAATAAAAGTGCAAAACAAACTCGTTTTGCAGATGATAGCTTTCTACTTAAAGGAAATCAAACCTCATTCGAAAGTCTTATAAAAACCCTTTACGATTTTGGTAAAACATCTGGACTTAAACTCAATATAAACCAATGCTCCGCCTTGCGTATTAGATTATTAAGTGATACAATGTACAATTTTCTTTGACAACAATCTGAGTGGAATAAGTCGGAGACAACTACGTTTGGAATTACATTCAGTAATATATTATCTCCAATGTATGATCTAAATGTAGCGAATAAGGTAATAGAATGCGAAAAATGTCCTAAAACAATAGCAAAATGGAAGTTAACACTCATTGCAAAAAGAACTGTACATGTACTAAAAACATTCGTTCTTCAAGAGCTAATTTACCCTTTAACGGTGTTACAAACCCACCGGCACATTTAATAAAATCAATCAACAAAATTCTCATTGATTTTGAGTTCTAAACCTTATAAAATAACACGTAAACAATTAATTCCAGAATACAAAGATGGTGGTCTAAAAGTGATAGGCATTGAAAGTTTTTAGATTCATTAAATAAAATCGAAATAATAATAAATTCAAGCGCTAACAGGAATCTTCATTACAAATAGAAAATAATTTAAGTCAGACAGGGAAGTCAGCACTCAATGTAATCAGCCGAGCACAGAAAACATTAAAAACATACAAGACACAATGCCCAACTGCCAGAATTAGAAAAGTATGGAGGGTTATTACTATTTAATTGTTATTTAACTGAGAGAGAAAGTTTGTTTATTTTATAGAAAAAGCAATTGTACGTGCTATTTCCACAACATAATGTGTTAAACTTGATATCTCGTTATTAACTGAGGATACTGCAAGAAAATTCACCATGAGCGAAAGTGTGAGACTTTCAATACCGGCTATGTGCGCTATTCATCATCCCAATATGCTAGAAGTCTACGATGTTCTCTCACAAACCTCCTGTCACCTATAAGATGTTCTCAATATGGAGGGCCGATATCTAATGTTGTAATAAATTGTGGCCCGATCCTTTTGTAATGAATGCGATATTGTAAACATTTCTCTGGTTTACGTTGATGATATGCTTCTGTTCTTTCTTAATAGTATTATGCACGCAAACCATTTGTACTGTTGTTAAAATTCATACAATAAATATGATTAAACAACAGGTATGTTCACAATAATATCTACGCATGTCCAAATGCAACAAGCACCTGTCAAATTTTAAATAAGGGATGACCAAAGGCAATAACAAAATAACGTTCACTCATTTATAGTCCACTCAAGTTAATTATCCAGTGACACAGTGGTGAAACCTCGTTTACGGTCTAAAACCAATGATAAATGCTTATACAAATAGCTTTAATTTCAATGCTGAAATAACACACTGTATTATATTCGCTCTACCTGTTAAGACAACGGGCGTAATAGTTTGTGTACATATCAACTGCAACGTACGCTTGCAATATCCTACCGGGACTGTAGACAGACATTCAAAATCACCAAGTTTCACGTTTAATTACTAAAATTGGCAAATTCAAAATTTTATCTAATCGCTTTGAACATGTTGAAGTCAGGTATGTTGGTGCGTGCGTAAGAATAAACCAACAAGATAAAAACTTACAGATGCTTTAATACTAAATAATAAGAGGTAGTAAACAATTTACAAGTGCTTTCGACCAATTAGTGTGCTTACACAATCTAACAATTAGGACCACATTAAGAGTCATGCCGCGCATAGCCTGTATTAAAAATCTCAAACTTTGCCCAGGGTAAGTGTGTTTGCCGGAATGCCAGACATAAATGAGATAACATTTTATTATATAATGAATTGAATTATATGTAAGAAAGATAAATTAACACTTAGGTAAAAAAAAATTCAATAAAATAAATAAGTTAAGCGATATTTGACTTTAAGTCATGTGAGGCGTCCTCGATAGTATGTGTATATGTTTTATGAAGAAGTGCTTGGCTTGCAGTTACCGAGAAGGCACCAGAAAGCTAATCCAGAACTGTTGTGTATGTTACTGCATACATTGGTCAGCATGTATTACTTATAAGCCCCGCCAACTAGCATTATCTCTTCCTGCCACACTCTGTAGTAAATCAGTTATTAAATAGTAGTTCAGCTATACACCCGTGATCTTATATTACCTCTAAAACACGACAAAAACCTAAGCACAAAAAGGCGCCCGGTTCTGATACAAATGTACTATAAAGCAGTGTTAACATGATGTGATTTGTGTAGTTCCGACCAGCGTGGGTCGTTGTTCAAAACAATCTACGTTTAATATTGATTCCATATAACCCCGCTGCTAGTGCTTTTTTCAAATTTTAGGACTCATGAATAAATAATATTCACTTAACGGCACTTCTAAAGTTTGAAACGTCCACCATATATGGTACTTGTACACAAGTTATCTTTATCTGTACCAACGATTAAACGGATAATATTAAAGACTTTAAACATTGCTTTTTTTAAATATCAATACACTTAACCGATTTAGAAACGCAATAATTTTTGGGGTCGGTATTTTTTGTATTAATTATTATTTAAATTCCATTGGAGTATAAACCAATGAATGGGACGCTAGTCTTATGCCTGGTACGATTTTCTACGAACAAATATTTCAATTTAGCCCATTACGTCATAGTGGCGTCATTTTCATTATTAACACGTGATGCGTGACCGTCAATTTATAGAGAAACGATACCCCAACAAAAAAACATAAAATTAAATTTTGAAGTGCGTTGTATACGGTGCCACGCTTTTAGGATACATTACATCCTGGTGCCATCGACTTGCTTTAAGCAGTTATATGACGTTTTATCATGGCAAAGTAGATTAACTGTCGTCTGTCGACGATATTTAGACTTGCATAGTATTTTCAAGAGGTAGTTTACACCTACGATTATCGGCGTCAGTCACGCCGACGATACAAGCGCGTAAACATGATGGCATCAAACGAATGTTTTTTTAAAGACGCCACTTCCGGTCAAAAATATTTTCTGTTATACCAACAATTTGAAGGCAATGATGCGTACGATTAAGTTATTTCGCTAAAATATACATTGCGTAACATTTTGATTAATGTTTATTTTGACCAATGTTGAAAATCGCTTCATTTTGTCTGTCTTCTTATTTATCCTGACATATTTCATTATCCACTTCCGGTTACGGGTTTGAGATGCCATAGACATAAGAAATGAACATTCTTAGCCATTGGACACAATGCAGTCTATGCAAGATTGGCAAAAACTTGCTGACAGCTCATGTTGAGGCTGTGGATGTCATTGGATTTTTACTCGTGAAACGAATTTTGAAGGCAGACACAAATGGCCGTCAAGAAGTGTATCATCAAGCAGAAACTTCTGAGCGTTCGGATTGATACGTGTTTTCCTCATAGATGTGTGCAACAACATCCTACAACACATTATTTTCCCGCCAATGAGGCAAAGACGCCTGATTTTAATTGCAGGTTGCAGCTTATAAATACATTATCAATTTTGCGAACTTGACATTGTCGATCAATACATTTCGTGGTTTGGTTTTGTAACCATCTAAACATTGATTACAATAACATTTGCACATCCTTGACTTCATGTATTGAATTCATCACATGTAAAATTTCAAGAGAATTGAAGCACAATAACTGGCTTAAATTTATCAAAAACACACTGTTGCGTTTTTAAATCGGTTAAGTGTATGTGTATAAACAACAGTGACATTTGGCTTTAAAAAAACTATTTTTGCATGCACTATTTGAATATGAAGTTTTAAATAAACACACGCATAGAAATAGTTAAACTACTAAACAACAGACACACATTGTAATGATATTGTGAACAAATATAATATTGCGCTAACATCTAAAACACTTCAGAACTCACACATATAACATTCGCTCGGAAATATTTAAACTAACATCAAGACCTACTAGTATTAGAAATATTTTAAAAACTGATTAAGCACTACATTTTGATCTGTAGTAATGATTGATATCAAGTTTCTGTATGATTTTAGCAAACAACGTTGCAATTAACAATCATGTGCATTCGCTTGCGAGTTCAATGATGGCTTTCTTGGTCTGCTATTTCCTCATTCTCGACTGCTACAGCAAATACAACAGATGTTATGATGACATTAATCGTTAGAAATACTAACAAAAACATATTGTCGAACGCTCTAGCAACATCCGGCCACGTGACTATGGCGTTCTTTTCAAATGAATGGTTCTTATCCATACCATTTGTCGATGCAACTGACGTTCTACGATTACACTTTGTAACATTACCATTCTCTTCAAAAGGAATAACTGGAGATGTGTTCTTATTTCTTGCTTTGGATGTAAATTTTAATACAAACTTCTTCAAGAAGTTGGGAACTGGGATCGAATCGTCCTTGTGGTAAATTCTTATTTGGGCGATGGTTAGAATTGCAATAATGACACTCAGCAGGGTACTAATGAACACATACACATTCAGGAGAGAGATAGTGTCTGAGTTTTCCGGTAGATTACTACTGACAATAGTCAGAAATACCGCCAGCGATAGAAACACAGTGATCACAAAACTCGCCTTCTCCCCGGACTGCACGGGTAAGATAAAGACGCAAATATTCATGAATGATAAAAGTACAATCGGAAGGAAAATGTTCAGGATAAAATATGTTGGATTCCTGCTCATTGTTAGCGAACAGGTTAAGTGCATGTTCCCCTCAGTGCCTTCTTCAACCTCCATATGAGTTTCTGTAACTGTCCAACCAGAAGTACCACCAAAGCCATGGAAATCAACATGATCCTCAACAGATACAATTTGCATCTCATTTCCATCGTACCCCATCGCTTCAAACACCATAGAACATTTCTGGGTATCAAACGGAAATTTGCGTACATCAGCGGCGCATGTAGCATGGAAAACCTCCACAGGTTCCCATATAACTCTACCGTCATTGGTGATGACGACTTTCAAAGAAGTTGAACCAAATTCCTCTTGCTTAGCAACTGAATTCTCAAGAAATATGGACGGTCTCCAAACTGTAGATTGGGGTGAGTGTATATGGGTAACATTGTCATACAGCGACGGATTCCACACCAAGTACTCATCTATCCAGGCTAATATGAGCTTAGAAGTCAGTACAATTGTTTGTTTTACCTCGTTAAAATCCACAATTGCTATGACAGATACACTAGCATTTACGATAGTAGGTGTAGTCCATTCCTTGACCGGACGAACATTTTTATTATAACTACTGTTGGTGAACAACAAATCGTACACGGCATGTCCGCTGCTTGTGTTCGCACACACTATTTGAACACTGAAAGCGACGCTGAAAATCATCAAGGTAAAAACTTTTCTATAATATACTGGTTCCATTATTAAAATTGTTTTTTAAAGTTTCGAAAATTTCATAGTTTCGCATGAGACGTAAAAGCTACCTGGTGCTTAAAATAATCCTTAATTGTTCGAAGCATATAATGTAAGATTCATATTGTAAGTTCATTAACTAATTATGTTTATCTAAAATGACAGAATCCGTTATATCCTGCTGTGTTAAGCCACTACTCGTTATTTCAACCTTACAACCTGAGCTTGATTTGTCATATGATTGCTACTCATTAATACAGCGTATTTATACCAATCGATAACTTTATATCCATGTCTGAATAAATCCCATCGTAAATGTATGATCGATGGATACATTCAAAACGCATCATAATTTCTAGAATAAGTTGCTTGCTTTACTAAACATGATTATTTCCAATGATTTTGTAGACCTTCTGAATAATACCGCTAAGCCATTGAAGTGAATTAAAATGTGCCAATGTAAATCACTGGATCAATATAGTTGTCTGACCGTTCCTCTCTAATGGAAGGTAATAGGTTTTTGGATGTAACTTTCAAAATAGCATGGCTTGGTACATGGCTTGGTAAATGGCTTGGTACATGCTTTTTATTTTTCCAGCAATATTGCATATGTTGGCAAATTGTGAAAAATATTAATTTAACCTATTTAACTATATTTTATATCTTTGATATAATCAATTAAACCGAAGAGCTTTTCAATATCTTCATTAGAATGTGACCACTGGGACTGATAAAGATTGGTTTCATACTGATTGTATTTCTCTATCTGCGTTTCATGTTGTGGTGGGCGTAATGATGGTGTGAAATTACATGATGCATAGCAGTACATCGTCATCTTTTATTCATGGTATTCCAGTTATACCTCATAAAACATCAATTATCTTACCAGTCTGCAATAAAAGGGTAAAACATGTCAGCACAGGAATTAAAACACACAGTATAAGCTCGGATAGTAGTAATGAATGTATACAAACATAAGTTAGGGGTTTAAATACCAGTAAACCCTTATCACTTGATGGCGAACTCACTTTGGTGCTAAAAACAAATTACTTAACTCACATATTTTACTCATAAATTAATTAGTACACCATATGATTGATGACAACGCAAAAATAATGTTTATGTCTTAGCAAAATTGAGATACGAGAACTGTTAGGACGATATATGTACGACGTCCACTTACTGTTTGGTTCAGAAATTATGGAGATATGGAACACATATAAACAAAGCAAAATGTTTTACGCGTACTAAATTTTACTTTAATGCTTTAATTCTTTGACGGGGATTATCCAAAAGAAACGCGCTATCAAAGCCTATTGTGAAAGTTTGCTATTGTTCTATTGTGGTGTGTGCTTTAACTGTCGTTCGTTTATATTATTGTCACCAGGCTCTTGCTCCGGTGAAGTTTGACTGAGGCGGCATACTTTTGGGATGGGATGACGTGTTTTTGTAGTTGCTAGTGTTTTGTGTTGGGCATTGATGAAAAGTCGTGTTCTTGTGCTAGTTTCTTTGTGTTGGGAATGGTCTGCGCCTTTTAGTGCAACGTTGAGCATTGTCATGGCATAAACGTTTAAAAGAAGGCATGGGTGATGTAAAAACCCGACATTGACTGGATCGGTGCTTACATTGGTCAGAATCAACCATTCGTGACATTAGTGTAAACTTGTATCTTGCAGGGCTGGTAACGGTACAGTTAGGTAAATATTGACAGGACAATTAGATATTCATACAATAAGAGCATAATGGGTTAGGGAAAATAAAGAACAGTTGAATAACAGTGTTCAAAAGCATCATGGAATGATACAGGCGTGAAGGCAACGTCGTACGTCATTTCTGAGCTGTCAAGCGATTAATAACCATACCCTCTTATAGACGCTGTATTTACGTTATTTACTATCATATCCACATGAAATTCGGTATACTTGTGCAGTAAGTATCAATATTAGATTGTCCTCAGATATATTTGTAAATGTAAGTATAACGGTTTTTGAATTAGAGTAAAATGTCCTAAAAGACGATGCTAATAATAACATCTCATATTCAAAAATAAAAACTGGGCTTATCGTTTTTTGAGTTATCTTATTATGTTTCTTTCTTTTAAAATGTCTCTGTTATCATATACTATGATCATGCAAAGTTTAAAAAATCTTTCAACAGTCTTCATTTTCCCTTTATGTCTATGTGAAAAATGGAAAATGTAGCAAACGCCCTTTAAAAGAAATGGTACTTAAATGAGCATCTTGAATTCTTGACTCAACACGAATTTAGCTTTTTTGTTTTTCCGACCATATCTTTAGAAAAGTAATGCAATTGTAAAAGGTTTAGGTACAACTTCCAAATATTCTAAGTCTATGTAATACACATCTACTAATCATAACTGCTCCCGATGACATAGTTCAATACCAGTGAAGCCATTTTAGACAAATATAGTTTAAGAAGTATCTTTGTGCCATTTAATGTTCGACTACGTTCTCAGTTATGCTATTGACAGAAACATAAGCCGTGTCGATCACGTAAACAATGAGGTGCGTCTTTTCATTAAAACACATATATCCTGAAGAACTTAGACTTTAGTACGAGCGTACAAGGCGTTTTCCATGTATTCCGTTCGTTCGGTTAAGAAAATTTTGAATGGTCACCCATCGAAGAAATATACAAAAACAGGTGGAATGGCCCTCATGCTATTGGGGTTCTAGACGGTAAGCATGTGACTACCAGAAAGCCACCAACAGCGGCTCCTTGTACCACAAGGGATTTTTCTCAGTGATCTTTGTGACACGTGTACTCGTGTAGATGGCGATAACAAGTTTCTATAGGTGGACATCATTGGCTATGGAAGTATGTCGGATATTCAATGATTCCGAACTCAAAGACTGGATTTAAGACGGGAGTATTGGTGTGTATATTCAACGTAGTTATAAATGAAATAAATCATGTTACCCTGTGTATAAGAAGAGTGTATTATAAAAGACAATAAAATATTACTGTCAACCATGCATTGTGTCTTATAAGGCCTTTCCCGAAACTAGGTAACCTCCCTTTGAAATTGTCTTCCCTTGACGCCTATGCGCATGCGCCAGATCAATATCTCAACTTCCGGGGTGTCTGTATATCGATGCAATCGTTATTCAGCCATTACTCCTAGCATTAGCGATCCGTTATACTTGAGATAAAAGTACTTTGTTAACGATGGTTTTGCTTTTCTTTTGTTGTCAGTTGAACGAACATGTAGGGAAGTGATTACATGGCCTAAAATTCTTATTGGGATAGTGAAGTTTCATTAAGATTTAAATATATTTCTCAGTAAAATATCTTATTCACGAGCGCTTTCAATATTTATAAGTTGAAAAGACTATTCAATAATGATTATGATTATACAGCAATATTATTAAATATTCGTTCAAATATTATTTTCGGTAACCTTATAAAATACGAATTAATCTGCAATATTTTTATGAAGATACTCACCAACTAAATTATTTTGACAATCATCCATAACACACGTAGACATAAACTTGCACTTATAAATACTAAATAAATCCTACACCACGCAGACATATCATGGCATGCTTATTCACAATAGTGTTCGTGGTATTAAATGCAAAAAATAATATTACACTAATTATATTAGATTTAAACAATAAGTATCTTAATTAAAAGGCTTTAGAATATAACCTACATTATGAGCCAATGAAAACGCCGCATTTTCGCGGTTAAATGAAAATTTAATCATTAAAATTTTCTCTTCACAGACTTGACGTCATGCGTTGGCGCTAATTTCTATCGGCCAATCAGAATGCAGAATGTTATATTCTAAGTTAGTTAGAACATATTAAGTAAATTTTAATGACTAAAAAGGCCTCGCTTCGCTTCGCTCGCTCCGACCTTTTTAATCATTAAAATTTACTTAATATGTTCTAACTATAACATAAAGAGGGAATTTTGTAGCGAAAATGAACGCACTGGTGTTCGCGTTCTGAAAATATTAAATGCCTAATTCATGTATATAGAGAAAATTAAATGACAGTCCGGTATTCGTTTAAAGTGCCCCTATAAATACCCATATAAAAAACATATTTTCATACCAATTAAGTGTCATAAAACCCATAATCTGAATTAGTAATTAGTGGAAAAGACCCCCTGCTATGTAATTGGTCATCTACGTGTCTGACACATTGTATAATGCAACATATGTCACCGCGGTGGCTATTTAATTGGACATATAGATGCATCCCTTCTGGTGAAAGATCTGTATAATATCAGCGGGAGATTAATATTAGGGTAATAAAACAGCTCTTATCCCGGTGACTGTTAGATCATATAAAATCCAAGTATTCTTTGGATGAATATTTACGTCCATGCAGACACTTGAATTCATGTATAGTTTACGTTGCGTTCGTATAAATTCATGTTTTGTACTTCCTGTTTGTTTTGAAGTATTGACAGTTGATTTTTTCGTTCAGTGAAATTAAATTAACTTTTAACATGCGCAGTCGCACCACATTTTCTCAGGGGAAGGGAGTGGGTGGGCATCCTAATAATTTATTCTCAAGAAAGATCGTCCGAGTCGGGCCACCATTTGCTCAAACGGATCAAACCAGTTTTGTGTTCTCAGTGGGATATCCTGATCAAATTCCAAGCCCTGCACAACTCATGTATTTATATTTACAGGACAACCATATTCAAGTGGGTCTGAGCCGCGCATAAATTAATACATGCGTTGTGTGACTCATTCGCGGGATTGGGGTACTATGCCAACACCCTATCACACTATAGTGTTTACAAATTCGCGGGTATCTTATACGAATATGCCAACATCTTACAACCACGTTGACAATGTATATTGTACAATTTCACAAATACCATAATATAAAACTTAACATATATCAAAGTAGAAGTACGCAGGAGAGATTGACGTTGAATAATTTAATTACTTCACTTTTAATAATTAAAAAAACTATGGAGCACACGAAACATAATACAGTTTGCTTAATTTTACCAGATACTTTCAACGATTATTATCGTGATAAGCATATATATCTTTTTTTATTAACATTAAATTGCATACATACAATAAGCGAACAAACAATATCATTCGTATGTTTTCTTTAATTTCAATTTTTTTTGTTTACCGCCGTAGATTCTATACTTTGTTTCGAATAGATTTAATTAATTTCGCAGTATTCTAATGTAATACAGCAGTATGGGATGCAAAATTAAAAGTTCTAACAGATAATACCAAAAACATAACAAAAAAGAACACTTTTGTAAGCTAAATACTTAAAATAACTGCAATTTGTCATTAATGTTACTATATACCGATCTTATCAGGACACCCCGGAAGTGGAATTATTGAAAACAGGGGACGTTATCGAGGATTTACCAAGGGAGGTAACCTAGTTTCGGGAAAGGGCTATAGCATCATTACACCTATATATGATAATGCATGTACTGGTTTTAAGTAAAACAATTCGATTGTTGTTAGAATGTCGTAAGAATATTTAAAATGTAATAGGAATTTAGTCAGAATACACTTCAAATACTTTTCGATATTTCATCATTTCGAATGCATCTCAAAAGTTCTGAACATGCGCAAACCATTCGAAGTGGCCGCAAGAATGGGCCAGAATTAAGATAAAGATCTATCAAACATGTCAAAAGAGTTGTTTCATTAAATCGTTAATACGTTATTTATTATTCCTTATCTTTCTACTGTACTTTTGCCCAAATTGTATTGTTCATTAATAAAATTGTCAATAATCAAGTGTTTTCATAATGGCCTCAGGCTAATATGACAGTCTTCAGCCCAATAACAAGGCCATTATGAAAACACTTAATTATTAACATTATATGATGTCTTGTTCTAGAGCTTTTATTATAGTTGTAACTGCATTTGTTTGGTTTTATCATTAATGTTTTTCTATGTTTTAGATGTAAAGTAACTGTATTTTATTTCGTCAAATAGTCTCTTATAAATCAATGATGATTGGTTGAATGCATTTATTATTACTTTTGTATAATTTCATTATATGAATTGTATTGTATCTATGAAATTTGAATGAGACTTTTATAAAATAATTGAATTAAAATTAATTTAATTGAATACAGCGTATACGGGCCTCAAGAATAACACCCCGAATTATATTATGATTTTTTTTCATCTAAGTCAAATCAAATAAATTGCAGAATATACAAAGAGCACGACGGTAATATAATATGAAACAGTTCATGACATTGTTTTATGTCCAGTCCGTTGAGGGGCCATCAGATATCTTTGATTTATAAGTACTACTAGTAAGTTAGTATAGATTTTATTTCATAATTATATTTTATAATCGAATACATAAAACACACAATAACCGCTTTACCAAACTAAAACAATATGCAGTGCTTTTCCGTATTTCTAAAAGAACTTGAATGTGCTACATTGTGTAGAAAATGTAGAGCTAACTAAAATACATTATAGATACAAATTAATACTAAGTATTGCATGTGCGATCTTTACTGTATTTAGTCGGACCGGGAAGGCAGTACCCAACTTAACCAGCCGAGCTCAGAAAACATAAAAACATACAAGGCACAATGCCCAACACACAACCGAAGGAGAAAATGATCTGCCCAAGTCAAACACTATCAGACGTAATTCTATCAGGGTTGCGTACGATGTTGGCAGTATTCCAACAAACGGAATGCACAACCATCAACATGTGTTTAGTGATTTTCTTCTTGTATTAATTCCTCATTTCTAACCGCGAGAACAAATATAACCGTAGTCATGATACTTTAATCGTAAAAAACACGATTAAGAACATATTATCGAAAGCTCTGACAACATCTGGCCATGTTACTAAAGTGTCAATAACTTCCGCCTGATACTCGTCATTGTTGTTCTTCGGTACGACAGACGATTTACTACTTCCCCTTATCTCATCGCCATTATTTTCTGCAGCTTTAAGAGTGTTGATGTTCTTATATCTGGCCTTTGAGGTAAATTTGTGTATACAAGTGTTGTGTCATCAGCAAAGATGCATCTTAATGAAAACTTAACATGGTATGGTTAATCATTATATACATGAAAACAATAATTGGAGTCGCACGACTGACCCTTGTGGAACATCTGATATAATTTTAGAGGGATCTAAAAGCTTTGCGGAAACACACACACTTTTGTGTTTGTTAGATAGGAAGTTATCCATGCTGAACTCTCTGATGACATATGGTCACATTAATTTTGCTTGTCTACGAGAATCTTGTGGTTATGCGTAAAATAAATGTTTACATATAAGAACGTGTTCACATATTTTAAAACATGACGTCAACGGTCTCAGAAATTACATTCGTCATCCAAACATATTACATGTTTAATGAAGATCTTTTTCAACAGTTATATCTTGTTTCACTGCTAGCACAAAAACAGTTACTGTCATGATAATGTTTATTGTAAGAAATAAAATCAAGAACATATTGTCCAACGCTCTGGCAACATCCGGCCAAGTGACTAGTATGTCTTCTACTTCCGCCGTAACGGGTTTATTTTCACGTTTCTCAAATTCTTGTTTGTCATTTTCTTCAACAGTTTCCAGTTGCATGACCGACGTTCTACGGCCTCCTCTTGTCACAGGTCCAGTTTCTTCGACCACAACAAAGCGAATGCTGGTCATGTATCTGGATTTGGATGTAAATTTGAGTACGAACTTCTTCAAGAAGTTGGGAACTGGGATTGAATCGTGCTTGTGGTAAATCCTTACCTGAACGATTGTAAGCATTGCAATGATGACACTCAGCAGGGTACTGATGAACACATACACATTCAGGAGAGAGATAGTGTCTGAGTTTTCCGGTAGATTACTACTGACAATAGTCAGAAATACCGCCAGCGATAGAAACACAGTGATCACAAAACTCGCCTTCTCCCCGGACTGCACGGGTAAGATAAAGACGCAAATATTCATGAAACTTAATATGACAATAGGAAGCAAAATATTCAGGATAAAATATGTTGGATTCCTTGTAATTGTAAGCGAGCATAGTAAATGTGTATCCCCCTCTTCTCCCTTTTCAACTTCCATATGGGTTTCTGTAACTGTCCAACCAGAAGTACCACCAAAGCCATGGAAATCAATATGATCCTCAACAGATACAATTTGCATCTCATGTCCCGAATATCCCATCGCTTCAAACACCATAGAACATTGCTGGGTATCAAACGGAAACTTATGTACATCAGCGGCACATGTAGATTGGAAAACTTCAACTGGTTCCCATGTAACTCTACCGTCATTCGTGATGACGACTTTCAAAGAAGATGAACCAAATTCTTCTTGCTTTGCAACTGAATTCTCCAGAAATATGGACGGTCTCCATACCATGGATTGCGGCGCATGCATATGTGTTACATTACCATACAGCGACGGATCCCAGATCAAATACTCATCAAGCCAGGATAGTGTCAGTTTAGATGTCAGTACAATTGTTTGTTTGACCTCGCTGAAATCCACAATGGCTAGGATAGACAGACTAGCATTTACAGCAGTAGGTGTAGTCCAATCATTGACAGGACGAACATTCTTATTATAGCCGCCGTTAGTAAACAACAAATCATACACGGCATGCCCACTGCTCGTGTTCGCACACACTGGTTGAACATTGAAAACGATGCCATATAATATCAAAGTCACAACATGTTTACAATAAACTGGTTCCATTATCAATATTAGTATTCACTTCACGTATATGCTGGCACGTCTATTAATGTTTGTTTATAATGCAGAACTATAAATTATTTAACACGAATATATTATTCTCGCTTCCTTGCCATGTATCATTGGTAATATGTTATAGTAAAAGCAACATCCAATGCAATCGTCCCCAGTTACGTAAAGTTCTCCGTGTTTGTTACATCTGCATAGTTTTCATATTTTCCGTTTGAACTCTATTTCAAATCTATGTTTCCATCCCGGTAGTCGGGTATCGTGTGTGATTGGGAAACTGTAGACCAAAGTATTTGAATATCTGGATAATGATAAGTCATTAGTTATTTATAGATTTCCGAAGTTATTGTCTGAAAAGTTTAATTGAGATAACTCTAATAGGATGTACTATAGTTCATAATTCTATTGTCTAAATACTTGTAAACGCTGTCCAGATATAATGACATTTAATCGATTGGTAAGTTGTCAAAATGATGGCGCTCTTAACACTATATAACATAGGCGGATCCAAGGGGGGGGGGGCGGACCCGGCGTACTTTCATTATTACGTTAATGCTAACCTTTATGGAAATGTGTAGGCTGTTTTATTATAAATCCAGGGGGACTTGTGATATATCAGCACAAAATTCGTTGATTAAGATTTCAGCAATATTTCGTGAAAAAAAATCAATAAAATTTAATTACCGGACTGTTGTTTCTGTTGTCTTTTCAAACATGATTTGCTGTACTTGATTGCGACTTTTGAACAAAATAAGAGCATTTCAAATTCGCGAAAATATGATTGTGTCAAAATAAGATAAAAATGCATGCTATTTTGCAATGAAACTTTTCAACTAGTTTTATTGGTTAGAATTTGGCATATTTTACATGGATGTAAGCCGTAGACTATCAACATTGATTTCTGGGAATAATTTGCGATCAAAATACAATTGATATCAAGTTATTGGTGCGTGAACCAACAAGCACCATTTGGTATAAATAAGAGTGATCTCACTTGTTTTTTACCGTCTTACTCGTCGACTACAAATAATTTCATTTTGATTTAAAGTTCTGATGGAAACATAAGTATTCAGTGATCGTGGGCATTGTGTCTTTATGTGTTTATATGTTTCCTGTGCTCGGTTGGTTCAGTTGGGCATTGTGCTTTGTGTGTTTTAATGTTTTCTGTGCTCGGCTGGTTAAGTTGAGTGCTGCCTTCCCTGTCTGACTTAATATAAAAAATATTTAACGAATACTGACATTTACTTTTCTAAACAACTACGGCAAATTTGACACAAATTTTGCTTAAAATGAACGTAAGGCCAGTGTACTCGAGTATACCCTCTTCAAAGTTCAATAAATTACCTAATTGTTGACGAAAGATTATTTTCTAGATCTAGAATAGCAACATACACCTTTTAGACAGTAATTGTAGAATCCTTCTACATATTGTCATACAAAATGCAAAGGACAAAGACAATACATATTGAACAGCCCTCGTGCCATATTACATAAGCTTCACATACCCGGTTCGTTCAGGAGTTGATGTACAGCTGTGGAGTTATGAATGTAGTTTTCTGTTACTGGTTTATTTAGTTTCTTGTGTCCTATCGTCCACTGCGGTCATATAGCGTGATTGTTCACTACGTCATATCTCGACTTGTTCAATTCCGTCATGTTACTTATTCAACTAAAACGTTTACTTAATTAAACTAGGTCATCCGGCTGCAGTGTGCACTGTGATCATGGGGCGGGGTTGTTCACTTGGTATATCTCGACTTGTTTTGGCTGGGGCATTCAGCTTGGCCATTTTACGTATTGAAACTAGGTCATCCGGCTAGGGCTTTCAGTTTTTTAATGCTGAAACTGGGTCATTAAGCTGAAACCATGCCTTTCAGCGTTTTAATACTGTTACTTAACTTTTGGGGCTTAAGGCAACTAAAACTATATATTTCAGCAGTTTTGCTGTTGTGGCTGGACATTCCTCCTTTTGTTTGCTGGGGCTGTTCCATTTAGCTTTCAGCTGGGACTAGGGTGGATTAATTTTCTTGTTCGGCAGTGTGTTGGGAACTTCTTCTTTTTAGGATTTCTGACAGCTAAAACTAGACATTATAGTCGTTTTGCTGTGGAAACTGGGTCATTCAGCTAGGGCATTCAGTATTTTGGTTGCTGAAACTAATAATTCGTTATATTTTTCGACAGCTTGGACTTGGGCGGATCTTTCTTGTTTAGTTTGGCATTTTGCTTTGTATGTGTTTTATGTTTCCTGTGCTCGGTTGGTTCAGTTGGGCATTGTGCGTTGTGTGTTTTTAATGTTTTTTGTGCTCGGCTGGTTGAGTTGAGTGCTGCATTCCCTGTCTGACTTAATATAATATTTTTGTAAAAATGTCTGCGTCTTCCATGTGAGCCAACCAGCTGCTGCTCAAGTGGCAGGAATGTTGTGACATGTATATTTTGTCCCGTGTTCATGCTCATATTGTGTTAGACCCGACATGCTAAAATGGAGTGGGAATGAGCTTATCAGCACTCGTGAAACAAACGTTATGTAATCTTTATAGTTAACAATATTTCATATGAATTACTAAGTTTCAAATTCCAATAGTCCATCTTAACAATAACAAACTATATACAAAGAAATTTGTTGACACTATATGTAAATATCACAGTGACTTACTGTTGATAAAATGATTAATTACTTTCTCATCTACCTATTCCTCGTTTGTAATGTATCGCCCAAAAATAAGGCATTTTGCACAATAGCCTTGTTTAAAAGTACTTATCACAGTGGTGTATTATTAAAATGAAATGATTGATGACACTGCATACATACTGAGCATAATGTACAGATTCTCAATAATCACACTTTTCGTTTACATTTTGTCTCGTAAGGTTTCAACCCCCCCCCCCTCCTAAAATATCGCAGTTAGAACGAAAGTCGAATACTAGATTGTGTGTACTACTTTGGGCCTTACTAAAAACACGTCACAGTAATTTAAAATCATATTTAACAGTCTGGGGAATCACGTGACTAAAATGGTACTTTACACCGTGACAAATATCGCGGAAATCTTGATATTTGAATAGTTCCTTTTTGTCCATTTCATTTTCACGTCGTAGAATTTAAATATTCTATTCAGATCTAAATACACATGTTTAGTTTTTGATGGATATTTGTTGTAGCTATATAATTGTACAACGTGCTATTCAATTCTAAATGGTATAATCATAAAGCCTAAGGGATCATTATATATACTAGTACTTGTATTATCGTAATGTAGATCAATGTTATTTGTTGCATCAATCATTTTATACAACCGCTACAATAGTCTCTTCAATCCTTTGAGATTTTCGATGAAAGTAATTTACACTTAGAAAGAGATCGTCCAGGATGATTATAGACTATGTATGTGATATAATCATATTTTAATCGCCTCTGCAATACACGACCAATGAATGTGTGTTACTCTCGTGATTTAAACATAATACCCATTATACGATTCAATTAACGACATAGCGTCCCTTGTCGTGGGGAAATATTTTTTATGTTCTCACTTACACTGGTCGGGGTCATACACGAGCACAACCTCTGCGCTGAAAAAGCATGACTGTTCTGAGCACAGTTATGAATAGTGTATACATGTTAACATGTAATTATACAGCCTATGACTCAATTTTCCGCACGTCATACCCCAGTGACCCATTATAACACGTGATCACGAACACACGATGTATACTGGTGACAAGTACACAAACTGGTACAAATGTACCTGCCTATTATACGTGAGAGTCCAAACAAATAGTTAACTTCCCAAGACATTGATTGTTTCATAAGTGACAATTCAGCTTCTGTGTCGTACTTGTAGATGCGAAGCTGGCGTCAAATACGGTGTTCTTCTTTCAATGCTCGTGTGTATAAAACAAACTTCAGGTTAATTACCTATTGAGTTAGCAAATACCGTAATCCACTCTACATAATTGCTTTTTGAAAATCTTAAGTCAGCAACGATTAAACAAACTTTTATGCAAGTTATTAATTGTGTTTTACCAACTCAGTTAACGGTCATAAATAAAAAAGGTTATTTAATCATGGAATTATATCGCATCGGCACATTGTCTACAGTATAAACTCTTGAATGAACATGCATTGTCGTCGCCAAAGTGACAGTGAAGAATAACAAACTAATTAAAGTACACAATCTTCCTAAAAGTACGTTCTGGCGACCTACAGACCAACGCATTTGCCAATATTTGCTTTTCCATTGCAGCTGTCCTTAGAACAGTCAATGAGAGCATGACTCGTTAAAAATTGCGCCTGGATTGATAAACATTTTCGAGCTTTAAACTACTTAACTGTAAAATAAAATTGCTTTTGAGCGTAAATTCAGCCGGAGAATTAAAAACAAGGCACGGCACTACCGCGATACCAGGTTGTGCAGTGTCCACATAATGAGACAGTCGAATTGCTGTGTTGGGTGCGTCTCCATGCAAGCTTGCTATAACCAAAGTCTGATGAAGATGGATCAATCTGAACTCAACATATTGAGCGAAACCCCTGTTTCTATCTTTAGTAACAGTGACCTTGACCCCACTGACCCCAAATTAAATCCCAAGCTAGGTCTCCATGCCAGTTTGTATATACAAATGTACAAAATTTCATAAAGATGCGTCAATTCAAACTCAAGATATTGACCGGAAACCTTTTTCTATATTTAGTAACAGTAACATTGGCCTTGTCCCAACTAACCCCAAACACAATCCCAAGCTAGGTCTCTATGCCAGCTTGCTATATACAAATTTCCTTAAAGATGTGTCTGTCTAAACTCAAGTTATGTACCGAAAACCTTTGTTTGACGTCGCTGCCCGTCAGCCCGCCCGCCATAACACAATAATATAACCCGGATTTTCGTTAAAAAATCTGGTTAAAAAGACTGAATAAAAACAGAATTTTTTAAAAAATATATATATTTTCTTTTCAAATGTAATCTTGCCATCGATTGGTTAGTGATAAAGGTCATTTTACTTCTGTCCAGCATACACCAACAAATGCAGGAACAATGCTAAATGCATATTCAACCAAACTTGGATTACGACCTAACATAGCCAAGGATAAAGTGATGAAAATTAAATACTTCTTTACCTATCTAAGAAGTATCGTAGACAACCAAGGTGGAACTGATGCCGATGTAAAAGCTTGAATCAACAAAGCCAGAGTAATCTTCAATATCTTAAGAACGATATGGACTTCCAAAAACCTATCCAGGAACAAACTAAAGATATACAGCTCAAATGTGAAATCAGTCCTCTTATATGGATCAGAAACATGGAGAACAACCAAATCCATGCCAACCAGACTCCAGTACTTCACCAACTATTAAACATAAATTGGACAGACAAAGTACGTAATTAATACCTTTGGAACATCGCCAACCTAGACATACCCAACTTTCATTATTGTACTGATAATCCGCGCGTCGATAAAATTTACATTAAAAGTAGAAGGGGAAATTTAGTTTAACGCTTATAATTCCTTAACGAATTAAAATATCAAATTTGTATTTAGCACAAAAGTTTATTTCATCTTTACACATTACTATCATTATTTTTAATTATTCTTAAATCTAAATCATTATGGGCGAATTTAACTTATCATTCTTGAATTACTCTATATTCTTTGTAAAATTAGCGACTTTGGCAGAAATTGTCCGTTAAACTTGGTGTTTAATACTCTATATCAAGTTTATCACATACAATATCTAAAATGTATTTACCACATTAGATAGTAAATTTATTTTACTTTCGAAACATGTAAAAATAAATAAAAGATTTTGAAAATTTTATGGGCGTTTGTAACATTGAAATTAATCATTACTTAAATTTGTTTAGCGCTTATTAATTCGGTAAAGTTCGTTAGCTGCCGGAATTTACCGAGCTAATTATCTGCGCACAGCATGGCGTCCAATTTAACTGATCGGATTATATAGCCTGCAATAAAACATTACTTATCTTATCTTTATTTGTACCCTTAGGCAATGATGCTTTTCTGTTGTTACATACAGGGATTTGTTTTTATAACAATTTAAATTTGAAGTGTGAAGTTAATTTACACAACATAAACATACATTTATGAAGAATTTTCTTCATAACTAACTGAAATAATTGTTATAATTTTAACCCGGGATGTTAAATCCACAAAATTTGATTAAAAAACCTTTTTTTAACATGCATCTATATAGCGTTCCTGATTTAAAGCGGCTGTTTCATTATTTTATATGCCTCATCTATATAACATCATCATAAAATTAAAACAGATACACCTGAGGTCATTCTCACTAGAAATTGAAAATTATAAGAAACTAGAAACTTTTAATACAGCCTTTAGAACAACTAGATATAATTAAATTGACTATAATTTGAGCTTGAAATACATTTAGATCTTTGTTAAATACTAGTATAATAGTGATCAGGGTTATTCATACACAAATGTGCCCACCAGCGACCAATTGTTGAATGAAAGGTATTTATTGTTCATTCATCCAATAGACTGCCGGTGGGCACATTATGAGAGATCATGCTTGTATACAGTGTTAGTCATACACACGTATGCCAACCAGCGAGCAATTGGTGAATGAAAAGTTTTTATTGTTAATTCATCCAATAGACTGTCGGCACTATGTATATCACATAACACTGATTGCGAATCCATGCTGGTTGCGGTATGTTTTAATAAGGGAACGTTGAACAGTATATGTTGGATATACCGGGCTTGATTTCTATCTGCAATTGATGAATTTAACTTGATAGAAATAAGTCTACGTTATGTTTAAACTCTATTCCTGAGTTTACTGTTTCTATTATAAAAATGCTATTTAATAATATATCATTATGTAAAAAAAATTGACAACTTGCACACATTTATTCTGTCTCACCATCTGTAATATAATGATTATGAGTAAAGACAATACAATAATATTCGTAATTTTAGTGAGTCGTACATCTTAAACCGGTTTGAATACTTTCCCGATGCTGATAGCAAAAACAGAAAACGTATATAAAAAGGAGACTTTTACAACTGAGACAAATTCTAAACTCAGAATCACGTTGCAGTTTTTTTTATTGATTTGGACTGAACAACCACCTGTTTTAAACAGCCATTATCATAAAGTGATAGATTTTCCTCATATTAAAATCGCTGGAAAGTCAGTTAAATGTCCAAATGCCTATTTGTGTGACATTTCGGCTTACACCTATTATGCCACGAATATACACTATACACTCCCGTATTCTTTGATTATACATAACATAACATTTATACAGTTACTTTCATAACCCACGGAACATAGACGATACACATGTCATCATACAAATGCATAATTAAGTATATTTTCCCCCATGTACATAGTAACAACACACACAATCAACGAAGTCTTAATCATGCATGTTCTAAAAACTAAATTATTTCATATAGACAGAGACAAGTACCCTTCGCATGTACAAAATGTCAAAAATATAAAATGTATAATAATTATTGCTGTGAGGGCAAAAACCCCTTAGGCAAATGATAGGCATTACTTATATTCCGACTTCCCGTGGAGTTTGCACAGCGTGATTACGCAATCAAGATAAGAGCGATCAGATTAAAACTGGTATAGCCCCAAATAAGGAAGATAACTGTTGTTACTTGTTAGTTAAAGAAAATGGGAATATTGCCGTGAAACAAATTGTTGGACATGCCTCATATTGTGTAAGACACCGATCGTGTATTGCTAAAATGGGGATCAGATTCTACTAACACAGATGCTTAATCATCAAATTATATCTAGTGAACTTTTTCGTTTACAAAATTGCAAATGTAACAATATATTTTCTAAATGTTTTATCAGTCTATTTTAAAACATTAAAAAGCCACACCACTGCATTTTTTCCAGCATCAAATTTGAGTATAACTCTAACGCGATAATTTACAAGGTCAATATCAACAGAAATCACTGATAAGTACATCGATTAAGGTATAGCAGAGGTTTTTCCTATATCTATTTAAACACTTTTACCAAGTTTGCAAGTAAGAACACTTCTTGGCCTAAAGGAAAACATGCTCGCCTGCTAATCCTGCGATTCCGGTTCGATTCCTACGTCTGCTACATTTTTTTTACTTTTAAAGGGAAAGACAAGGCTAATAACAAGTTGGTTTTATTTTAAACTAGCGTTCATTTGAAACACATGGGCGAAAACAGAATGAAAATCAGACGATTATTAATGGAGCTAGGGCATTTTGAAATCAATGTTTTGTGATACACATGGAGATCGCCATTTGTAATTTATCCCTCAATAACGACAACTCTTAAGAGCATCGAGTTATCGTTCGTCGTAATCAGTCGTGAATAAAACCCGTTAACCGTACGTTCAAAGACGGACGCGCATTGCACTCGGGGAAATTTGCAGAAAAGTAATGGCTGCCGTTTTACGCGGAATTAATTAAACAAGAGGGCCCAAAGGGCCTTAGGTCGCTCACCTGTTATAGCAGTACATGACCAAGATGTACATGACATCATTGTGACCAAGTTTCATAAAGATTAAGTCAAAATTGTGACCTCTAGTGTCTACACAAGGTTTTTCTATGATTTGACCTTGTGACCTAGTTTTTGACCCAAGATGACCCAATATCAAACTTGACCTAGATTTTGTTGTGATGATCATTGTGACCAAGTTTCATAAAGATTAGGTCAAAATTGTGACCTCTAGTGACTACACAAGGTTTTTCTATGATTTGACCTTGTGACCTAGTTTTTGACCCCAGATAACCCAATATTGAACTTGACCTAGATTTTGTTGAGATGATCATTGTGACCAAGTTTCATAGAGATTAAGTCAAAATTGTGACCTCTAGTGTCTACACAAGGTTTTTCTATGATTTGACCTTGTGACCTAGTTTTTGACCCCGGATGACCCAATTTCGAACTTGACCTAGATTTTGTTGAGATGATCATTGTGACCAAGTTTCATAGATATTAAGTCAAAATTGTGACATCTAGTGTCTACACAAGGTTTTTCTATGATTTGACCTTGTGACCTAGTTTTTGACCCCGGATGACCCAATATCGAACTTGACCTAAATTTTGTTGTGATGATCATTGTGATTAAGTTTCATAAAGATTAGGCTCAAATTGCGACCTCTAGTGTGTTCACCAGCTTTTTCAATGATTTGGCCTCGTGACCTAGTTTTTAACCCCAGATGACCCAATATCGAACTTGACCTAGATTTTATAGAGATGATCATTGTGATCAAGTTTCATAAAGATTAGGCTCAAATTGTGACCTCTAGTGTGTTCACAAGGTTTTCCTTTGATTTGGCCTAGTGACCTAGTTTTTGACCCCAGATGACCCAATATCGAACTTGACCTAGATTGTATGAAGATGATCATTGTGATCAAGTTTCATATTGATCAGGCTAAATTTGTGACCTATAGTGTGTTCACAAGCAATTGTGAACGGACGGACGGGCGGACGACGGACGACGGACGAAGAGCGATCACAAAAGCTCACCTTGTCACTTTGTGACAGGTGAGCTAAAAAGGGATAATTTTAACTTCATGTAGCCAAACGAGGCGTGATATTGCAATTATTTTGTTTAAACATCGTTGTCATATTTATTGTCACATCGTATTATATTTGGTTAAACATTGTTGTGCGGCGATTACACAAATCGACATAAACAAACTTGTGCGGATAAATTCATGGGACTGCATCTTGACATGTCTGACAGTGCCCCAGCTAGACGTTAATAGCAGGGCGCCATGCCCTTTTCCTACGCCCTGCTGTGCCCTTTGATGTCAAAGCGGCCCTGCCCTTTTTAATTTCTTATGTGTGTAAAAAATTGGGTCAAACGAGTAATAAACAACGTGACATGTTGTATATTAATCGGATACGTCAATCAGTTTCAGTTTCAGTTTATTTCATTATTGCAGAGTCCTGTTAGATACAGGATACATATGCATAACACATTTACAATAGCAATTTAGCTGTCACAGTGACACTGGGTATACGACCATAAACGGCGTTTTGGAATATTTAAAAGAAGTTACTAAAAATGAAATAATTCATATAATCAAAGAGAAAATTAATGTTAAGGTTTGAAAATATTTAAGTTTTCTATTATACGAGAGCATTTTGAAATGGTAGAAATTAAAATGTTGTCGTTTTATTACACTGACCATGTGTGGCTAATCGGTTCAATAACGAAAGCGAAAGTAGACTAGCCTCACCTAGTGTAATTGTGACAGACTAAACGTTTACGACATATAATGCTAATTGTCATTTTCATACAATGAATGCATCACATAACATTTGTTTAGATAAAATATATACATGTACATATATACACTTACATGCACGCACGCGCGCATGCACACACACACACGCACGCACACACACGCACACACACATATAATACGGTAAGAGAAAAGTGCCATGCATTCATGAAGTTAATAGTTTTACAAGTACAATCAGTACAACAAAGTATACATGTAAACAGATAATTTACCGAATAATTTAACATGCTTTATTTTAAATAGTAGTGAAAGACAGTATGACTGTAAGACATCTATCATTTTTGTTTAAAGAATTTCATTATAATGTCGCAAAACATACTTAGTCGACGTAATGTAATATGATTTTCGCTTGAGATTAAAGCAATGAATTTGACCATGTTCGGTCTTGTGTATGTACGTTTGTCAATATATTTTTGACGTGAAACAGTGAATTGGGGACACATTAACAGATAATGGTATTCGTCACCCAGATCATTGCATAATTCACATTTCCTATCTAATGTTGGAATATTTCTCCAACGTCCAGTTTCAATCGGTAAATTGTGGTTTCTTGAAATAAATGCCATTAATTTTGTACATTGATATTTTGATAACAATGTAATATACGGACTTTGTTTGAATTGCTGTTTTACATGTTTATAAACATTTGTATTGGAGGTTCTTTCCATTTCGGAAAACCAATGCTGTACAAAAATATCCTGAAGTTTTTGTTTTGATGAATGTATTAACCATTTAGAATTGATAATATATTGACTATCCCAAATACCTGATAGCCCAATATTACAAAGAATAGTTTTGATATTTTTTATCCATTGTGATTTTATCGTACCTATTGATGTTAGTTTTCGTATCATGAGATAAATGTTTGAGGAAATTTTATTAGTACCAGGTGTGCTAATGTCACCAATTAGCCGAGTCCAATAAGAAATTACTCTATTTTGTATTTCTATTTTTAGCGGATATATACCTAATTCACCATATAGCATATTTAAACATATATTTGTAAAATTTAATTTGAATTCGTTCTAAAACATCTAAGTTTCCAAATCCCCAAACTTCACTGGCATACAACAAAATCGGTTTAATTGTTTTATTGAACAATTCAATTTGGATATCATACGGTAGCGACAGTCTTTTTATTTTTCTAATCAACGAATATATGGCCTTGTTTGCTTGTCCTGCAATATATTGTTTAGTTTTTGTGAATGATCCATTTTTTGTAAATACAATTCCAAGATATTTATATTCATCTACAACTTCCAATATTTCTTCGCCAATTTTAAATGTATTATGTAATTGTATTCTTCGATTTGATATAACCATCACTTTAGTTTTTGTAACGTTTATGTTGAGTCGCCAAGTATCACAATAATTTTTGAATAAGTCTAATGCATTTTGGAAATCTGTCTCATCGTCACTAAATGTAACTGTGTCATCAGCATACAGAAGAATGAACAGTTTTAAGAATAGTCTGGTACCTTCTATAAAACAATCTTTAACAATTCCATTTACATAATTATCCCTCAAATGTGTGTCTAAATCATTAAGAAAAATAGAGAATAAAAAAGGTGACAGGTTTTCACCTTGACGCACACCTCTCATACAATCAAATAATTGGGATGACCCTTCAGCATTTACGACTCTAGATTTTATATTCTTATACATATTTTGTATGACATGAAAACATTTTCCGGTTATATTTTCTTTTAAAAGTTTTGTCCATAGCCCGGGTCTCCAAATTGAATCAAAGGCCTGTTTGAAATCTACGAAACAACAGTAAAACTTCTTTTTATCCGACTTAGTAATGTCTATTAGACTATTTAGAATAAAAATGTTATCTGTCGTAGAGAAATTCTTGCGAAAACCAGCCTGTGTATCGTGGATAATATTATATTTTTCGGAATATTTGTTTAATCTCTTATTCAGAATATGGGTAAAAAGTTATCACCCATAAGACACTCTTAAATTAATAACATCGGAGGCGGGGCTCGTCATCTACAACGGTTATCAACCAATGAGATCGTATCTCACGTTCACGCATAAGCAACGTGTGAATAGCTAATTGACATTTATGAATTAGATCACAGATTGTCCGTGAATTTGATCAAGTCAAGTACAAAACTTAGAGGGCACTTGCCAATTTCCACAGAAATGTTTAACATAAGTTACAGTAATGATAAATTCATTTTTATACTTCGAAGTTTAATTAACGCATATTTTTTTCGCATGATCTTGCGGGGAAATGAACGCGCGCTATTAAATCACCAGATCTAACTAACCTTTATTTACCAATGTATAGTGAAGAGAATTTGACTCTCAACTTATTTAGCATAATTTCACAGCTTGTTTATTTCCCGGTTGAGTGTTTTCATAAGCGGGAAGTATCACGAAGGCGCTCGATGTGTAATATTAACACAAATCTAAAGGACCGATTTTGCACGATTTGCTCGCGGAAATTTATATTCAACGCAAGAACCCTAAATATATTCATGCATAAAGGTCAGGATCGTGTCAAATTCTCCGTGCTATAACCTGTTGACTAGCTATACTGGAACGTGAACTGTCTAGTTGTCTGTTGTTCAACTCGTGTAACTCCTCTTCCGTGTATTCAGGCTCAAAATTGTATGGTTGTAGGTCAGTGTCATCCATGGTTATGATATAGAAATAGTTTTGGTAAAATGCACAGAATACACCTGTTTGATCTATAGCCATTATGCTGTGGTACATAATTATGCAATTACTATAGTAATTTGATTGTCACACCTTGGCTTCAGAGTTCATAAATGCAATTTATTCTTTAAACATCAGAAAATTAAAGGTTGTTTATTGCACAATAGACCAATTAAGATCATAAAGAAAAAATATGTACCAATTGCCATGATTTATCATGTCTTTGTAAATGGCCAAAGGCAAATGTTTTGCCGATAGCTAATAAACTGTAACTGGTATCCAACATATCAATTGGAATGACAAATAACAAGACGGGATTTGTGTGATCTTAGGTTGTGCCTATATTGCGACTGCGCGCAATAGCGACATCGAAACAGTATAGTACAAAAATACACATTTATTTATTTTTGGTTTAATTTTTTACGAAATTGGAAAAAAATAAAAATCGAATTTCACCTTTTTATTTTTGCCGATGGCACGATTCGTCAAAAGATCGAAAATTCTCTATGTAAAAATGATGACCAAATCATTTAGCTACCTCTATTAAACTGCAGTTGTCGTATTGGAAATGTATCGAAATTGAGGCCTACCAATCATACCCTTACATGAATTAGGTCACCTCATTTTCGAAAAACTTGACTAGATGTTCCGTAAATAGACGGATGACATCAAAAATGCGACCGAAATGTACATGCAATTTAATTTAGTTCTCTGTGTGCATAAGTTTGTGTATTTTGTGCGTAGATTTTATTTTATTCATAATAGTTTTCCAGGATGCAAGCTTTTTATAGCAGGTCGTAAAATTCTTTGTAAATGGCATCGTTCCGACATCGCGCGGGGCTACGTGAGTATAACTCGGTCGAACTGACGACCTTGAATTGAGCTCGGAAGAATGTCCCAGAATTTGAGACAAATCGACATCTTTATTACATTCAGCGCTTGTTTGATCTCGTGAATGGATTATCATGATTATTTGATTGAAGACTAATATATTTGTCTTACGTTTGATCATTTCGATACTGGATCTTAATGACGCGAACTTTCCGTATATATGATTAGTCAAATCTCGAAAAACCTTCGACTGGAACGGTCATTAATTAGTAGCACTACTTAAATTAGTTTAGGTATTGTTTCAAAGGTAAAAGTGCAGGAAATTGCGCCATGTTTAGTCAAAACTCGAAAAAATCTTCCCGGGAGGAGACGCCTCTCCCGTGCCCACCCCTTCCCAGCCACCCAGTTGGACCTCCTCTGGATACGCCCCTCATATCGCTCTGGCAAAGCGTATACCTTGTCACATGAATCCTTTAAAACAGATTTTAATTACAAATAATATACTGTAGAATGTTGATTTCTTTAAGTAATTATTTATGTGATATATACACACACATTCCCTAGATAATCGTATTCACATTTTTCTTGTGATCTTCTACATCATTTAAGTTTTGAACGCTTTTAATTGTACTTACTTACTTACTTACTTACTTAGGCCCTTTGTTCCGCTGGTGAGCATAGGCCATTGATGAATTATTCCCTCCACCTGACTCTGTTTCCTGCTGTTTGTTCAATTGAATTCAAGGTGTTATCACTCTCTTTTATTTCTGCCTAGACGTTTCTTCGCCAGGAGTAACGAGGGCGTCCCCTTTTCCTTCTACATTGAGGGTTACATTTTAGGGCCTGTTTTTTTTATGTTTGCATTTGGCTTTCGTAGCGTGTGTACTATCCATCCCCGTTTACGTCTTCTTATCTCGATGTTGATATGTCATGTCCAACAATTTGTTTCACGGCAATATTCCCATTTTCTTTAACTAACAAGTAACAACAGTTATCTTCCTTATTTGGGGCTATACCAGTTTTAATCTGATCGCTCTTATCTTGATTGCGTAATCACGCTGTGCAAACTCCACGGGAAGTCGGAATATAAGTAATGCCTATCATTTGCCTAAGGGTTTTTTGCCCTCACAGCAATAATTATTATACATTTTATATTTTTGACATTTTGTACATGCGAAGGGTACTTGTCTCTGTCTATATGAAATAATTTAGTTTTTAGAACATGCATGATTTAGACTTCGTTGATTGTGTGTGTTGTTACTATGTACATGGGGGAAAATATACTTAATTATGCATTTGTATGATGACATGTGTATCGTCTATGTTCCGTGGGTTATGAAAGTAACTGTATAAATGTTATGTTATGTATAATCAAAGAATACGGGAGTGTATAGTGTATATTCGTGGCATAATAGGTGTAAGCTGAAATGTCACACAAATAGGCATTTGGACATTTAACTGACTTTCCAGCGATTTTAATATGAGGAAAATCTATCACTTTATGATAATGGCTGTTTAAAACAGGTGGTTGTTCAGTCCAAATCAATAAAAAAAACTGCAACGTGATTCTGAGTTTAGAATTTGTCTCAGTTGTAAAAGTCTCCTTTTTATATACGTTTTCTGTTTTTGCTATCAGCATCGGGAAAGTATTCAAACCGGTTTAAGATGTACGACTCACTAAAATTACGAATATTATTGTATTGTCTTTACTCATAATCATTATATTACAGATGGTGAGACAGAATAAATGTGTGCAAGTTGTCAACTTTTTTTACATAATGATATATTATTAAATAGCATTTTTATAATAGAAACAGTAAACTCGGGAATAGAGTTTAAACATAACGTAGACTTATTTCTATCAAGTTAAATTCATCAATTGCAGATAGAAATCAAGCCCGGTATATCCAACATATACTGTTCAACGTTCCCTTATTAAAACATACCGCAACCAGCATGGATTCGCAATCAGTGTTATGTGATATACATAGTGCCGACAGTCTATTGGATGAATTAACAATAAAAACTTTTCATTCACCAATTGCTCGCTGGTTGGCATACGTGTGTATGACTAACACTGTATACAAGCATGATCTCTCATAATGTGCCCACCGGCAGTCTATTGGATGAATGAACAATAAATACCTTTCATTCAACAATTGGTCGCTGGTGGGCACATTTGTGTATGAATAACCCTGATCACTATTATACTAGTATTTAACAAAGATCTAAATGTATTTCAAGCTCAAATTATAGTCAATTTAATTATATCTAGTTGTTCTAAAGGCTGTATTAAAAGTTTCTAGTTTCTTATAATTTTCAATTTCTAGTGAGAATGACCTCAGGTGTATCTGTTTTAATTTTATGATGATGTTATATAGATGAGGCATATAAAATAATGAAACAGCCGCTTTAAATCAGGAACGCTATATAGATGCATGTTAAAAAAGGTTTTTTAATCAAATTTTGTGGATTTAACATCCCGGGTTAAAATTATAACAATTATTTCAGTTAGTTATGAAGGAAATTCTTCATAAATGTATGTTTATGTTGTGTAAATTAACTTCACACTTCAAATTTAAATTGTTATAAAAACAAATCCCTGTATGTAACAACAGAAAAGCATCATTGCCTAAGGGTACAAATAAAGATAAGATAAGTTATGTTTTATTGCAGGCTATATAATCCGATCAGTTAAATTGGACGCCATGCTGTGCGCAGATAATTAGCTCGGTAAATTCCGGCAGCTAACGAACTTTACCGAATTAATAAGCGCTAAACAAATTTAAGTAATGATTAATTTCAATGTTACAAACGCCCATAAAATTTTCAAAATCTTTTATTTATTTTTACATTGTTCGAAAGTAAAATAAATTTACTATCTAATGTGGTAAATACATTTTAGATATTGTATGTGATAAACTTGATATAGAGTATTAAACACCAAGTTTAACGGACAATTTCTGCCAAAGTCGCTAATTTTACAAAGAATATAGAGTAATTCAAGAATGATAATTTTCAAAGTTAAATTCGCCCATAATGATTTAGATTTAAGAATAATTAAAAATAATGATAGTAATGTGTAAAGATGAAATAAACTTTTGTGCTAAATACAAATTTGATATTTTAATTCGTTAAGGAATTATAAGCGTAAACTAAATTTCCCCTTCTACTTTTAATGTAAATTTTATCGACGCGCGGATTATCAGTACAATAATGAAAGTTGGGTATGCTAAATATTTCTATGCTATTCTTGTCAATTGGGGCAAAGCTGGTGGGTTTATCGGTGAATCAAAAAAAAACAATCCAACTTTTTTTAATTAAATGACCATAACCCAAGAAGTTTTAAACAGATTTGGCCTACAATTGAACTTGGCCTAGCTATTATACCCATTAACATTGTCACCCAGTTTGAAGATACTCAGACGAAAACTCTTTGCACAAGAGAACAGACAAGGTAATTTTCACATTTATTTTGGTAAAGGTCTATATCAAATTGGCTTATAATCTAACACGACCTATATATTATGCCCATAAGCATTGTCACAAAGTTTGAAGACGATCGGATGAAAACTGCTTGCGTTAGAGTACAGTCAAACTGCTGGACGCCGCCGCCCGTCCGACAGGGCGCCCGACAAGGGTGTTCCCATAATACGTCCTGTTTTTCAAACGGGCGTTTAAAAAGAAGTCTCATTACTACAAAATATTGTAAAAAACTTTGTCCATTGTTTTCTCAGCAATATAACATATATAATGGATCTAACTTCTGATTATTTTTACGTATTCAGTGTATTGTTGCGTGATTTATTTGGTTCAAAACATCTTTGTTGTGAAAAGCGTAAATGAACACGTATCAGACACGTTTATATAGTAAGGGAGACAACCACTGTGACTATTGCTAGCATTCCTGAACACGTGATTTATCTCCCATGTTTGCGAGAGAAATTGTAGAAAAAGTATGTGGCCCCGACCCCGTCCCCGACCTAAGCCCCGTGATTATGGATTGAGCGTTTTTCAACTCAACTCAACTTGGGCGTGAAACTAGAAATACTACGATGAAGATCAACAAATCATCTTTACTTAATCAGGTAATAATAAACATATTTCAGACAATCCGTTTGTATAAAAGTTTCAGTAAACAATATACCTCTGTATGGTTTGAAATAAGAACCATTTTAAGTTATGGGACGGAATTGAGTTCAGCATAAAGCAATGTTTATACTAATGAGGCATGTCTATAATGCCAATACAGTAATAGAGCATCGACACGCCGCTCCCAGCAGTATGTTCGTTCGTTCGTTCGTTCGTTCGTTCGTTCGTTCGTTAATAAAGAATAAGTTATGGTAGTACGTATCCACCGATCATAATTTGGTACACTCCGTGTGTGTATGAATGGTGTATATGAAAGACATTGATAAACACGTAGTTTGTTGATAATCTAATCATAATTATATTTGCACAAACTTAATAAATCGTTTACCATTAGAATAGTCATTTATTTTTCGGATAATATACATTTGTATATAGTTATCGTCGTATAATGGAAAATACTCCTCAATATGATTATGTAATTTTCTAGAAACACATTGAGGCAATGTTATGACCCTTCTTTGACGATTGGTATATGTTGCATTTCAACATTTACATGTTCTCGTGTTCTAACCTCTTAGTGGTTTAACTCACTTGATTAAATAAACGAGTCAGCGTTTTTTTATTGTCATTATAGTATCCAGCTGAAAAGAATATCATCCCGGAGTCATTCAGCTTTTACTTAAAAGTCGAAATTGCAAAATCTCATTTAATCGTATACCAATCTCCATCATCCTCATACATCAGTGGGTAAGTCAGGTTCCCAGACACCTCGTATCAGAAGAATGCGCTGGTAGATGAAGTTTACAGTGTAGAAGACAGCAATGTGAACCGACAGTTGTCACGTGCTCATTGTCCAGGTTATTAATTAGCTATTTCATCCCGTTGTTTTTGCTAAACAGTCATCATATTAGCTGATCAATGCGTATATGGTCAGCTTCCGACGCAAAAAAATAGAATGTTTCCGTCTATTTGAAGTTAATAACTGAATATGGTCACACTGGCCTTGTGTAGGACTATATAATATTGTTCTACATAATATACAAACATAAACAAATAAATAAATACATTTTGTAACACATGCATCGGGTAAACTGTATTAATGATAACAGATCTGTCTTTTGGGTGGAATGAGTTTCCAAGGCAACGACGTTTTCCAACAAACAACGTCAATTGTCGTTAAGGTGGTTGACGTATCATGTATCTTCGACACGTGACTCCATTACACGTCATTGACTGAAACAAACAGCATATTTATTACACTTTGAGGGTATGTTAGTTTTTAAAATCCAAGCATAAAATAGTGAAGATATCAGCTTTTATTGTTCCGTTAGAACGGTTAATCCATGACGTTAATACATTGTATGTGATATTTGGCTAACATGAATAAATGAAACAAAATCAGCCATAATTCAAAGGTTACAGTGCACGAAAGATATGAGACTGTATTAGCATATGAATTGCATGTTCCTTTCCGTACGGCGACTAAGTAGATTAAATTGATCTTGTAGTCGGTGGTTGCCAAACGTTTTGCCTTTGTTTCTTAACAAAATACCCAATCCCCCGAACGATATGGAGTGAAATCGTCCCGGGTTTACTTCGGAATTTATCAAATTACCAGGCCAAGCAATCCTATTATCACTGTGTCGATCATTCCGGGTTGGCAATTGATTGTCACCACCTTACTAGACTAACCAGGGTTGACAGTCAGCATAATAAGTGGAAATATGTTATATAAGTATAGTTGGTAGTCCCACCTGTACTAATGTATCCCCTTCACGTACACGCTTTACTATCTGTGTTTTTCCACTGTCCACTCTTTGGATCCGCATCATTAACGCACCATTCTCCCACGTAGCAAAGGCCTGCAGAAAATATTTAATTAAGATTTAGAGAATTTCAATATCCGTAAGGGTTCTTATTCAATGATTGCGTAATTAAAATTTATACATTAACATGTATTTTTAACTAATACAATGGGCACCAGTTGCAGTACGTTTGTTTTGTTTGTATCATCAATAAAATGACACTTCGGTTATTTTTTACGAGGAGCACTCGCTTTATCTCGAACATTTTGACCATCCCGATCAATCCTCGAGATAAGGAAGTTATATTATATTTGCAAATTATTGCATCTTTAAAATTGACCTAGTGTGTTTTAACATACTTTCATGTTTTAATAATTGTCTGGTGGCTTTATTGTTGTGTCAAACTGCTTAGATGTGTCTTCAGTTCTGAAGATTTGACCATATTACTTATGTTGAATTAGTACGAAAACTGGGTGGGGGTATACTAAAACAGTCAGCACGGATAGCTAATGCTCTAGATACTCAACTTCTTACGAAATAGTATAGATATTGCTATTGGACTGGCCTAACAAACTTTAAGAAGCAATAAAGATCTTCCCATCTGCTGTATCCTTTACTAGTATGTAAATATAAACATCGTATACTGACCTTGCTTGGTCTTCCCGCACTGATTGTGAACTCATCATTCAGCGTGAAACTCGTCCGCCAATTTCTCGATCCATATTGCATTTCAATGTGTATGGTATCATTTCTGACTTCAATTGTCTGCTTTCCGGAAACTCCCGATAAGGATTTTCTCTCACAATTTCCAAGCCCTGTCTAAGAGACAATCTGATAAGTTGGTGTACATTTACATGTCCCATCTCTCCAAGACACACCATTCTTGAGCAAAACCACTTTTTCATATTCAAGTACTATGCATGTACAGAAGTAATGTGAGCACATTGTAATAAATTCGCAGTCATAATTGATAAAGGCATTCAATCAGGAGAGGTCAGCTGTAGAACAGCACCATTAAAACTGTCAAGTACCTACAAGTATCTACGAGGGTTGTTCAAATTGGAATGCAAGTGATGCTATATCTTTCTCGTATCAAAGAATTTATTGGAATAGTAAGCTGTATATCACAGATCATTGTATTAGCTTGAAATTGATACCTCACATTTTACAATCCGTTCAGTGTAGCTGCAACAATAGCTCAATTAACACTATCTACTGTATACTAATGCTTAAATGTTTGGGAAAATACCACTTTTTTCTGACAAAATTCGGTCCCATTTAAGAATCGTTTCAGTCTTAATGCGGGAGCTAATACAATATTTAAATAACCTGTATGGTAAAGCTGTGTCATGTAATGTCTTATTCAGCAACTACTTGATAGTTTAAGAAATTTAAAAGTGGTGTAATTTTATTTGGAATCATGCACGCCATCCAAATACCACAACAAACTAGAAGACAGAACAATTAATGTATCCATTGCAAAACGCACCATGGGCGCCCGTACAAATGCACATCTTTTTCGATATAAACCAAGTTTCTACCATTCAATTTGATATAGGTAAATGCCAAGCTTATCAAAGGTAAATTGCTACAGAAATTGAAGAAATAGGTACTCAAACAATCGCTGCCCAGCCACAGGTTTGAAGGACCGCATGCTATTGCAGAGCAATGGGCCTGCAGCAGCCATTAACGCAACTTTGTGAGAAGCGTGAAGGTTCTAAGTTTTCCGACCATCCTAATATATCAAGCATTGTCCTTTGTGATCTTTATTTGTTTCAAACGACACTTAAATTGAATTGTCGAAAAAAATATCAGGTACGATAAGATCTCCAGTATATGCGCAGTGTACCTTGGAATGTTAA
Source organism: Spisula solida (assembly GCA_947247005.1). Lineage (NCBI taxonomy): Eukaryota > Metazoa > Mollusca > Bivalvia > Venerida > Mactridae > Spisula > Spisula solida. The sequence goes on along the minus strand of OX365944.1, from coordinate 66,238,699 downwards.
CACAATCGCATTTTAAAAATGGAATAACTGAATGAAACTTCGCATTTATATCGGAGATGAATACTGTTTCATTAGAATCTATCGAGGATAATTTTTATGTGCTTAGTTGCATTCCAATTTGAACAACCCTCGTATATATCTAGTCAGAATTCAATGTCGTGTATTTAACATTGGTTCTTGTAGATGTGAGACATAAAATTTCAAATTACTAATACATGCTTACAATCATATTTAAAGATTCGAGGGTAATGCATTTTGTATTTACTTTTCGATTGCAAATTCAAAACTAATTTAAAGATTATTTTACTTGACGAATGATTTTGCCTTACTAGTACTCGTAATTGTAGTGAAAGCACTTATTTGAGTTTACATTTAATTTCACAGAGTTTGGTAAATGCAATTTCGTAAATTCGTAGATTATAAAACATAGAAGGATCTATCACCAATGTTCGGTATTTGGAAGGTACATTAAACCCCACGCAATCAATGAACCTTTACCCGTCCACACAATAATATAACAGTATAAGGTATCAATAGATAAGGTACACAGTTTGCTATTGCTTCTCAAACAACGACCCGTCCGACTAATGCAGCAGGTTTTTAAGCTGGTACCAAGCCGAGTCCTTGTTGCACTACTGACTCGACATTATAGCAACACTGACCCGATATTGTTGCAACACTGACCCGACATATTGCTACACTGTCCCCGCTTTATTGCAACACTGACCAAATCTTATTGCAACAATTATTGCAACATTCACCCGGCATTATTGGAAAAACTGACCGGACATTATTGCAACACTGACCCGGCATAATTGCAACACTGACCCGATATTATTGCAACACTCAACCGATATTATTGCAACACAGGTCCGACATTATTTCAACACTGGCCCGACATTCAGGACTGCAACACTGGCCTAACATTATTGCAACATTGACCCGAAAATATAGCAACACTGCCCCACTTATTGCAACACTGATCCGACATTATTGCAACACTGACCCAACATTATTGCAACATTGACCTGACATTATTCTAGCACTGACCCGTCTTATCGCAACATTGACCTCACATTATTGCGATACTGACCCGTCTTATCGCAACATTGACCTCACATTATTGCAACACTGACCCGACATAATTACAACATTGACCTCACATTATTGCAACATTGACCTAAACTTATTGCAACACTGACCCTACATTATTGCAACACTGACCATACATTATTGCAACATCGACCTAAACTAATTGCAACATTGACCCTACATCATTGCAACACTGACCCGACATTGTTGCAACATTGACCCGACATTATTGCAACATTGACCTAAACTCATTGCAACACTGACCCTACGTTATTGCAACATTGACCATACATTATTGCAACATTGACCTAAACTAATTGCAACATTGACCCTACATCATTGCAACACTGACCAGACATTATTGCAACATTGACCTAAACTAATTGCAACATTGACCCTACATTATTGCAACACTGACCAGACATTATTGCAACATTGACCTAAACTTGTTGTAACATTGACCCTACATTATTGCAACACTGACCAGACATTATTGCAAAATTGACCTAAACTTATTGCAACATTGGCCCTACATTATTGCAACACTGACCAGACATTATTGCAACATTGACTCGCCTTATTGCAACACTGACCAGACATTATTGCAACACTGACACAACATTATTGCAACACAGACCCGCCTATTGCAACATTGACCCGACATTATTGCAACACTGACCCACCTTATTCCAACACTGACCAAACATTATCACAACATTGAGCCGACATTATTGCAACACTGACCCGACGTTTGGCAAAAGTCATCCGTGGTTATTGTAAAGTGAGTTATCTTATTGCAACAATGTTTGGATCTTACTGGCATCGTTGAACTGATCATATAGTGCAACACCAACCCAAATGAGTAACGAGCGTCAGAGCTGTGTCAGTTTTGCAACAAATGTGGATCAGTGTTACAATAGTTTCTGGTCAGCGATGTGTCAGTTTTGCAATAATACTGGGTCAGCGTTGCAATAAGATTGGTTCAGTGATGCAAAAGAATTGTGTCAGTTTTGCAACAAGTACTTACCCATCTCTATCAAGTAGGCTTCAATATTCTCACTTCTCTCCAGGACCCACGTACCACATAGTACTTGTTTTATTGCACTCAAAGCTCGCTCCATCCGTAGCACTTACATATGTCTTAAAATATCCATCATATGTTGTTTCTTTAATTGCAGTAATTGTTATTTCCTATTAAAACTGAAGCATGCACAAACACTGATCAACTCCACCGAAAATGCTTCCACATTGCAATGTGTTTGAATATATTTAATTTAAATATCCGTTATCTTGGTTTAAAACATTACGATAGCAGTTCGCTTTATACAAAAGGTAATGGTTGTCAGCTTACGCCCGGAGAATAATGGTAATATGAGAACAGTATAGTGTTATTATTAGAGTGTTGATTTATGTACATGCAACATATACCAATAGATCATATTATTTTACGGGCCTATATATACATGTCTCGGGTCACAAATTTGAATAATGACGAAGCGTTAATTCTGTAAGGTTGGGTTTTTTGCGAGCATTAAGTTTCGGGATAACGTGTAACTACTTTCTGTTGCTGTGTATAGTTTCGTTTTGTATTTATGATAATGTCAATCTATTTAAGAATCCAAAAGAATAGTTCAGAATATTTCCTTGGAGTTTTGTAGGACCTTTATGAATAGGCCTAATAACTGTGTGCTATCAAGAGCTTATTACGAGGGCAATTTAGGTCAACCTTTAGAAATGCTTATGAAAATAATATAAAATTAGTATTATAACAAGAGTCTACATTTTTTATGAACGGAGTTAAGAAACTACGGATAATCAATATTATAAACGTGAAGGTGAGCGAAATGTATACAAAGTACTTGTGATTTGAATCAAATAATTATATTTTATAGATTCACCAACATTGTGTATACCTCCTTATTTCAATACGTGGATAAAAAATGTTATTGTAGTGGGTCGTATAAAATGGAGTGCAGTGTATAAAATCTTCACCCGAGATAACAAGGTTGTTTACAGTAGTACAGAATCTAGAACATAAGCAATGGATGAACACGTTCCGTATCTTCACACCGGAGTTTACTGTGACCGCTATTCAGAACAATCATTATCAATGAAAATGACTTCGATGCATAAGGTTTTTAAAAAGGTGTATTTTACTGCAACATTGCATGACAATGATTTAAGTAAACTTAGAACGATTAAATGTTAGCGGAAGTTTGTATATTTGTATTTGCAAATTGCTGCGAAACTTATTTTATCGTATTGTTTTACTGTTGTTAAACGTTCGCCATCGTCTTCCAAACTTTTTTATTACCGAAGGTCATGTAATACACAATGTTCTACATGTACTAAAATATGGCCAATAACAATTATACGTACGTTTAAAAATAGTTGTCCTCTGTAGTTTAAAATCGGGGACTATTTTTTCAAGCCTGTTGCAAATATGTAATCATAGCATGTTGTACAGTTGATTGTATGTATGCTTTGTATAATAATTGCCTCGAAGGAAACGAAACATGCACAAACGATAGGACTCCTCCAATACATGCATGTAGTGGTTAAACAGCACGTGTATAACACGCGTTTCTTAACTGACTGAAAAATGAACAGTTTGGTTCTAAGTAAGGACCTGTTTATAGCGTTGTAGCATACACTCAGTGTATAGAAATACTCCAATATATAGGATTCTGGTAAAGACAAATATATTCAAGTCAGTTCAAGTAAATATAATGCCTTGGTTGAAGCAAAAACAATTGTAACCCAAACAAAAACTTTATACGAATGAACGTATACATGTATGTAGTAGATCGACACATAGTACCCTAAATGCTTTATAAATTATCATATTTGAATAAACGTACAGAATTAGTGAGTTACGATCAACTTGGCCTGTCTAGACCAATCATGGAGATACATTGTAGGTGTAAAGTTCCGTAAAAAACCAAAGTCATATTTTGAAGAAAATGATCGGCAATTAAGAACGCATTTTGCTTGCTCTAATACCGGAACATAGTAATTTGTATCAAGGAGTCCACAAAGCCAGGTGTTTAGAAACGGAAGCTTAGTTGTGGTTCAGTTCTACCACACCACACGCCAACTGTGAATCACATGGTAATACATATACAATACTATAGTAAAACGATAATATTAAGTCAGACAGGGAAGGCAGCACTCAGCTTAACCAGCCGAGCGCAGAAAACATAAAAAAGCCTTCCAACATGATTATGTCAGTAAACAACGAAAATAATTCATAAAATAAACTTAGAAATCCAAAAATAGATGAAGAGAGAGGCGTTGTTGAAGTGTTCGGCAAGTTAGGCACGTGTGCAAAATGTGCGTGCTAATACAACTGAGCTAGGTTAATGTTTCAGAATATGTTCTGTTTATTAACCTGGCCTAGTTTTAGCTCGAGTTCATTTATAAGGTATTATTTATACAGTGGATGAAATAGCGTCAAAAGTAAAGTAAGCGTAGAGTATGTATCAGCACGGATGTACATTTATATGCTTGAAACAATGTGTAAACTATGAGAACATCACGCATTTATCTCAGAGGGTGCAGTTATCAACCGAATACCGGGCTATGTGATTTGTAACAATTTCAACATACGTACGTGACATTTCTCTTAGCTAATCTAGAACATGGATATACATGTATAGTACTATAAATACATTCACGGTATATCAGGGTGAATTTTTTTCACGCATATATATAGATTGATACATCGATCGTTTGTGAGTAGTTTGTGGAGTAGGCATGGTGGTCTGTAGGTATTATTTAAACATCACAGCATTTTGAAGAAAAGGAACATCGAGTGAATCCGAGCATGCAACTTGAATTACTAAATAATTCATAGTTTGCCATACTGAATTTATAGTTTATCTTAACCCGATAGCTGCATGTTATTTCAGTCAAATCATTTTTGGTACAAATATAACTCACTAATATTGTGTGTCAAAAAACCTGTTTTGTTAACATAACAACTAATTCATGTATGTACACTACTTTATATACCTCCGAAATGCACATCTTTATCCAAAACATACAAGTGGACGAATAATGTTTTGAATGGTTATCATGTTAACCTCCCACATACTTGCGTTGTTTTAAAAGGTCAATTAAGTCCTGTATTAACCACCTTAAACAATTAAACACCTGTAAAAAAACTCATTACCATCCAGTTTGGTACTCGGAGCTGCTCTCAGAATGGTCTGGAGTGCCTGCATCACTTACATCACGGTCTGGTTCCCATTCTATAGAATATTGGGTCCCTATTCACAACATGCCTTGATGAATTTTTTTAAGCAATTCACTAGACAACATTACACTTAAAAAATCTCCCGCATTGTTATCTTAGACACAGTATCACTTCTGTTTGCAATATTAGATAATTATTCAACCAACTCTAGAAGAATTCATTTTCTTTCTAACACAAAATGTCTTGGAAGCTTTATAAATACCCAACAAGACACCAGAAACAAATGAAAGGACAGACTGGTGTGCTCAGGGGAGATAACAATGACAAACAAATAAACATAAAAGAAAATGTTTTATTTTTCCACCATACATGAACAAAAATCTGACCAAGTGATTGAATGAAAGCTTTCAACAATTAAACAAACATACATGTAATATTATCATAAAGGTGTTCATGTTCATGCAAACGTAGCATAAAGGGACGTAACTCAGTATAGAGCATCATGCATGAACCACAGGTGTTTGGCATGAACCACTAACGAGGGTGTGTATTTAAAGCATAGTGTACGAAGGCTTGCAACATTGAACAAATGGAACAAATGGTACTATCTAGAAGTCACTATAACAAGGTTTTATACCTAAGTGTGCTATAAGCAGATCTTCATACAAGATACCATAGTGAACATGTTCTTACTACTAGCATTACTGGTAATAGGAAGCCAGTCAAGTACAGCAATTGCCTACTACCAGTATATTTAAACTGAAAAGTGGCCAAAACTATCTCACAAAGCAATTAGAATTTCATAATTATGATAATTTCTCAAAGTATCATGAAAAGTTGTTTAATAGAATAAAGTGTCCATCAAATCAAACGATCAACATTTAAAAACTACTACATTGTATCAGCCAAGGTTATGAAATAAATCTATATGTAGTACTTTGATAGTACACCTTAGAACACATAGATAATTGGCACATACAACGGTACAAACTAACGAGCCTAATGATTCGACATCCCAGAAAATACGTTTTAGTACCAGGACTGGATTTTAAAAAGACCCTAGTGAACGGATATGGACAAAAAGATTGGCACTGGGTGGCTAAATAAGACACCAACACAATAAGACAAACTAGTTACTTCCCCTTTGTCATTTTCCAGACCCACATGGTGTGTATGATTGTTATTGAAGTGTAAAAATGTTAATAGTTTGAAGATAATATGTATTGTTGTAAACAAGAAGATGCTACTATAATTTACGTATCAATTACCTGCACTGAATTAAATAATACTATGAGTGAGAGCAGTACAGTCCAATCTTTAAGCATAAAGCATCATGATAGTTACCACCAGTTATGTTAACAATAACAGTCAGAGTATAACAAATCCAAGCAAGGCAGTCTGGTATTGAATACACCTACAGTTGACAACCACCTTCTATATAAGGACATACTTGATGAATACTCTCACAGGCTTCTTGAGACAGGTATGCCTGTCATTATATTACAACAAACTGTTTCACAATCAAACCTCAAATAACAAAATGTGATATGTAAACCATTTTTAACACAATTTTAGCAATGTTTAAGTATTTTTTCATGGTCATATTTTGTACAAAAGAAACTACAAAGTTTTTAACAATTTCAGTGCTTCATTTTGGTGCGAGTCCTGAGTCCATGACTCTGACATTAAAATTGGCTTGGGACTCATTAAATTTTGGAAATACTTTATTTTTACAAAGTTGGACTCATTGATATTTTAAGTCCCAGTTTTCAAAACCAAAATAAAACACTGTAACAATTTCATATCATCAACTATAAAAGGAATAAACAGTATTTGATACACAACATGATCTAACAATTACTATTTTGATTTTAAAAAATAGAAAATGTTGGCTAAATTGAAGAATTTTTGGTTAAATTCAAGTTAGGTTTTAAAATCTAGGAAAATTTCCACATTTGGAAGGGACGACTAACAATTAAAATTGCATTAGGAAAACTTAAATCATATCCCAACACTTGAGATTTTTCTGGAGTCACCTTGAGAATAGATACTTCAAAATGCAGAAAGTTAACCCTGCAAATTTGCTTCGATATTATATTGAACGATGGTATACTGTACAACATGTTTTAGCCAAAATGAGGATTTTTTCCCGCTCAATCACCTTTTTTCAATCATTACAACAGAAATACAGCAATCAATATACACGCAACCACACTCACCATTCAGCCTAAAGAAGTCAAATAATGAGCAAACGTAATCTGTAGGCCAGACTTATAAAATTAGCAATTAAGCTAAAATTACACATTACTACTGTACAGCATCAGTCACACTCTAATATAATCTGATGGGTTGTGATTTCTACTATTTATTCAACATTGCTAAACACATAGAATTATATTTCTCCCACACTCCTACATAATGCATGTAAATTCCTCATTAAAGGGCTTATACTTCCAGTTTTAATTACTGAACAATGCAATTTTGCAAAGCTAAAATAATCAGATGATTATGTGTCTGGACAAATCACTGGCTTAGAATTAGAAGGTCGCAAGTACAAAACCAATATTTTGAGAAAACAAGAAAAAACAGTCTGAATAGTTCTCTTTATATATGGAAAAACAAGCTTCATAAACTTCAGTTTGATCAACAAGACCACTTCCAATTTTCATGAAAATAGACTCATAAGAAGCGCCTTGAGATGCAGATTTCAAATATGCAAGAGTCATATAAGGTCGTAAGTAGTACTTACAAACTTCTAATTTTAAGCCAGCGATATAGTGACAAAATGTACAAGCAAATCTATATGCTTCCCTCAGTGCATGGGACACAAAAGAACTTTAGAACAAAAACCCAACGTCAATTTAAAATTAATTAATTAATAAATTGGTATGTAGCAATGATATAAATGATTTGTAATGAAGATTTCTAATACAATGTTATTGCCAGAGAGCATGACAATATTCTAAACAATATAAATGAATATGTTCAATAATCCACAATTGTCACCCATCTGATAGCATTAATCCATTTAAAATGTAATGGAATGAAACACTGCAGCACTCAGTCTCTTGCAGGCTTTTACCATTCAACCTTACCAATTTATATACATTGCAATAGACATGGTATATTATCCGAACCAATAACAGAACCATTCAGGAACTACAACACCATGCTAAAAAGTATTTAAGCGCTTATTTGTCGTTGGTACCCTAATAATCTTCGATAGCGGGATGTTCTGGTGATGACACACGGGAACCGTTCTCCACACTGGCGCTACGCTTCTTTGACCTTGACCTTGAACGTGTCTTTCTGCGAGACTTACGATGACGTGATCGACTTCGTGAACCGCTTCTATGTCTACGAGATCTAGACCGGGAACGAGACCTCCTGCAATGGAATACAGACACATTTTCTTTATTTAGCGGATTAGTCAGAAATGCTATGAAAATAACAAAGTACAAAATGTAGCCAGTTTATGGTGCAATCAGTCAGTAACTACAAACAAACCCTTTAAAGTCCAAACCTGTCAAAACCCTCCATGGGAACAGCAAATATGTGGTCTTTGTTGACAGATGATGTGGGCTCTCTTAACAGGTAAAAAATGGCAGTCTGTGTTGATGTTTTGTAATAGTGGCCATCTGTGTAGATGTTTTGTTATAGTGGCCTTTGTTTACATGTGGTATTTGAAACAGTAATCACAGAATCAGGGGGCCTACTAAGGCATAATACCCAATCCTGAAAATTAGACGCAAGTCTGTTTCCAGTGCAATTTGCACACATCCCTACACCAAAACACTATTTCAAACATTGTTCTATTGTTAAATTCAGCTTAAAAACTTCAAATGACCATCACTTTGTTTATACTTTGATTTTTTTCATCAAATTACTTTTATTTTCTGCATGAAAGTTCATTCTTCCTAGTGATTATTCTGGAATTGTACGACCCCTGCTGAATACATGACTGAAAATTGATTTGATAACAGAAACGAAATTTGACTTAACTCAGAATACTGAGATGACCTTGTCTAGTACACATTTTAGAAATACAAAATAAGCATAACATACCTGGAGCGTTTCCTAGACCTTGACCTTGACTTTCTGTCTCTTGACCTTGACCTCCTTCTTGATTTTTTTCTAGCATGTCTTGATCTTGACCTTGAACGCCTGTAAAATTCCACAAATCGTTACAATGCATTTCCACTTATTTGCATTAAATGCCTTTCTTTTGTAACATGGGACAGTTTGAGACATGAATGTACGGTTTGGATACATTTGAAAATATCACATTTTGAGTTCTGACCCTTTATAAAACTATTATTCTGTTTCTGGTATTAAGCACAAGCAATTAATATAGACCACAAAGAAATCATCCTTATTTGTTGGAACCAAATTCTTTACATGAATTTCAATGATGAATGCAGCCACAAAACTTATCTGTAACATGTTCAAATCTGTCAAGTGTGAATATATGACCCCGAAGAATCTATAAACTTTGAAGTTCAAAAATATAAATGATATCACATCACAGTAAACAATGAGCAATCATGAGCATTTTTATATTTAGCAATAAATCTTTCTTTTTAACTTTGAGGGTCTTAATCCATACCTTGATCTGGAACGAGATCTCCTTCTGCGTGAACGACTTCGACTCCGAGAGCGTCTTCGACTGCGACTACGACTTCTCGTTCTCCTTCGATCATCTTCGTCACGTTTCCTTTCTTCTTCACGTTTTTGTCGCTGTTTTTCTCGCTCCTCTCCTCGTTGACGTATCCTGTCAGCATGTGTAGACTGTAATATAAGCAAACATGGTAGTAAGTAAGAAGCTTCATTTTAATTAACAAAACTATAAAATTGTGCATGTGATTGGATTGGGAAAAAGTTCAACCTATTTGAACCTAATAGTGTTTCGTTGTTGACTGTAATGTAAATGAACAAAGTAAGTTTTAAGCTCAATCTTAATTAACAGAACTGTAAAATCAGGTATCTTAATGCAGCAAATATTAAATGAATGAAAGGGGCTCTTTCATAAGGTTCAATGTTGACCAGTTTCTACCTAAAGTTTTACTATAACCTTACAACAATGCTTCAACACAGTAGAGTTAAGCACAACATAGGGGAAATAAACACAGGGAAACTGGTCTCATAACATAAATACACATGGTTTAAACATCATACCTTCAAATCTGCAAGTTTGTCTCGAATTGTGATGAACCCTAAATGCAACTTCCCTCCAAAATGGTCCGCAAGTCGTCGATCATTGTCATGTATTCCAAGATATGCTGAACAGATCTCACATACTCTCAGCTTTTGTTGTTGGTAACTAGATGCTGGCATCGAGTTTTTGTATTCTTGCTGCAAAACAAAACTAAATTTAAATAGTTGCCGATTATACTATTTGAAACACAATTGTTGAAATTTGTCTATATCAGTGGGTCATTGACATGGGGTGTTCAGCTTTTTGATTGCTGAAACTAGTACATTCAGCTTTTAGACAGCTTGAACTTTGGCAGATCATTTACTTGTTCAGTTGGGCATTGTGTCTTGTATGTGCTTGGCTGGTTATGTTGAATGCTGCCTTCCCCATCTTACTTAATAAATTACATTTTTACTACCGGTATGTTTAAATACACAGTTGCAGTATTATTGGTGATAATGGTGACAACACAGTTTAAGAATCTATACATATTAGAACCAGATCACAGTTTCCAAGTTCATAGTGAGTTCACAATACTCAAACGTACATACATCATGCACCTCACCACTTCCTTGGGGAACTTCACATCAAGGTTTAGGGAATGCCATTCAGTAGATGTTGAGAACTAGCAAGCACAATAATGTGTGATGCAAGATAAAATGAAGAATGGGTAGTTAGGGAAGGGGAAACAAACAATATTCTATTTTGTCCTTATAAATCAATACCTCAGCCATGACTTTCTTTTTCTTCAGATCCTCTACCTCATTGAGCAACTGCATCGATTCTTCTACCTTACCCTCAGCTCCTTCTGTTTCAGCACGAGCAAGCTTTGTACCTATCTCTTCACCAAGGTTGTGAATTGACTCCGCCTTAAATTGGAGAAAACAACAGTTCATTATCAGCTTTCAAAATGGATGAAACAGCTTTGTCAAGTCAACATGAAGTCTAGTTTTCTCAATTGGTTTTACATCTTTTTTAACCATATTTCAGTAATACTAGTATACAGTGGACAGGTGACCTAATTAATTTTTATTAAATTATATAATCCATCAGAGCTTACTTAGTCAACAAGCCAGCAACCGACCACTTCTCTATATATAGAGGACACGACTAAATGTCATTGAAAGTACATAACCTGCTTGCCGACCAATCAATCATATATCTTTAACAAATACAATTGGATGCTTATGATCTGTTGTAGCAGAAGTTGTTTTACACATTTTTACAAAGTACATAAATCGTTTTGATGAATTAAGAGCTATGTCAGCAATCAAACACACACACACACTATAACAATAAATCATCGTATATTACCTTGCTATTTGCTTCCTCTGACAACTCTTCCTGTGTTTCCTTCAATCTTCGTTTGTACATTTCTGTTTTTCTGTCACATTCACTAATGAAGGTCTGTAAGTGTTCCATTGCCTAGAAATTGACAGGGACACAAAATAAAATTGACATTAATCATTGGCATCAGTAGTATAGCTAATCACCCACTTACTATAGAGAAATGGAAATTTCCGAGTGTCAATTCCTTTTTATATTACGAATTGTAAAGCAAGCAGGTTTTTTATTGAATTTTTTAGTGTTCTTCGTAGATGAAATTTGTAAATTGATGTAAATAAATATTGTAGATTCGCAAAAGTTGTCGTTATTTTCACACCACTAACCTAACCACTTATATAATGAAGTAAATTGCAATAGTTTTTATTCCATAGAGCATCTTTAATTTGATACTGGTGGGTTTACAACATAATCTGCCACTCTTATTTGTAGACTTTGATCTGTATAATTAAACCTCTCCTAAAAAACATGTGGTTTTTTTTCAATATTACAGTTAACCTTTCTCTATATACAGGGGTTCTACTGAGGCATAATGCCCAATACTGAATATAAGACGCAAGTCTATTTCGAATTCCATTAGCACATATATCTACACCAAAACTCAGGTTCAAACATAGTTCTATTGTCAAAATTTACTGTATAATATTTCAAATGACCATAACTTAGTCAATACTTGGTATTTTTTTATCAAATAACTTTTATTTCTGCAGAAAAGTTTATTCTTTCTATTGCAGCAAATCCGGAATTCCGGATTAATCCAAAATAATAGGACCCCTGATATATATGCAATAATAAATTTCTTGGCATGTTAGGGAGGGGGGGTCAACTGTAATACTTTGTTTAAGTAAAAATTACAGTTGCTCAAGTTTAAGAAATGATATGAGTTGATCAATAGCCATTCAACAAAAACCAAAATGTTTGTTTCTCTAGAGAGGTTGCATACTGATAGTAACATTTCACTTACATCAATGTCGTAAAAATAATCTTTCTTCTTTGAAGCATTTTCATAATCAGCTCTCAATGCAACATCATGGTACTTAGGACACTCTCCCAAATCCATTCTCTGCAATAAATAATAAAATATTTTTTACATTGTATTTGATATTCACTTGCTTAACACACAGAACTCAGTACAGTAAATAAAATGTAAGTATCATATCAGTCCAGGTTGGTTTTTTGGTTGCAGTATTTTCATAATGTGTGTTTTAAAACTCACTAAGAATGTCTCCTTACAAAATTTAACACCGTTTTACTGAAAAACAAGACTGCGTTCAATAAACGCTTATGCCCCCATGGAAGCCTTGTCCATATAAAAAGCTAAGTCAATCAGGGGCCATAATTCTGTTAAAATGTTGGAAACTGTTACATGGCTTTGATAATGTAAGGGGCTTATGATGGTAAACAAGTATGCCAAGTTTGAAGGCAACGCCTTGATGTAAGACTTAATTTGGATTAACAAGAATTGGATGCTTAATAAGTCTAAGTCCAAAATTAGGTCAAGTTGTCAAAATGGGGTTAGGTGATACAGGCTTGTGGAGAGTGTTCATATACAACATCCATGCAAGTACGAAAGCTTTGTAGCAAGCCAAAATAATGCTAGAAGAAACGGTGAATTTGGGATAACCGGACGGAGGGACGAACGGACGGAAGAACGAACGGACAGGTGAATCACTATATGCCTCCCGATCTATCGATACGGGGGCATAAAAATGAAATCTAGATATAGAAAATTTGTCAATTATTTATTGTTTTTGAGTCATAATCATCAAAAATTGCACATGACCTTGGATTAAAATCTATAATCTGGAAATACAAAATACTGACAGCTGTTGCATTACCACTGAACATTTAATTTTTACATCTTATACATCTTATACATGTAGTATGAAAAGCATGGGTTAAACAGATAGGGATTGCATTACATGTTAAATCTCAGACAGGGCTGTAGAAATACACGAGTAGACGGCAAAATTGACTGGCTATTACTAGAGTATTCGTGCCGTTTACTGTTAATAACTTTCTTCTTTTTTAAATATAGGAAGAAACCCTCACACCAGTTGCTTACATTTAAAGTTAAACATGCTACCGGTATATGAAAACATTTCTACACTCCTGCTGAGGGATCATTCGGATAATTTTGTGCTGGATTTTACAAGTATATATTAAAAGTACCAATAATTTTGAAAGTACATGTAACTGTCATTTGAATTTTCAGTAAGAAGCCTCAGGGTCCAAATGTGGCTTACAAGGGTCACATAACCCCCTAATACAGTATGATAATGTATATATGACACAGTACAGTGTACGTACCACGGTGCAGACGGTGGACTAGGAACATACCAGCACCAAGAATTGCAGCATTTTATATATAAGAAGACGAGACCACCTACCGTACTTGACAAGATATCATGCGGACAGCAGCTAAGAAGGAAACTCTTACATACTCGCGGATCATCAAACTTCATCTGGCATCGGGAAGCATCGCCTAAAAAGATTAATATTAAATTCATTATAATAAATGACATACAATATACAAGAATTTAACCGATAATCTCCACAAATGCACCCACACAACACCTTTACAATCACTCGTTAGGATAGTTTTAGGTGAACCAAAAGAATCTGCACCTTTAGTTTTGTTTTTTATCATAAAGAAACATGAAAAGTTCCATGATAACCAGGGTCTTCCAAACTTCACATGCTAATAAACATTCCTATCAAGTTTCACGACCTAAGCCAAAATATGTACTAGACATATTAACGGGTTCAGGTAAATACTGGATTTACGCCCTCAAAATGCAACTGGACTGATAGCCGAGTATACACGATGTGTGTGACATTTGCTCAACAGTTTCTGTTGAATGTGCACAATAACCCAGGGCAGATTTCTTTTATAATTTAAGCATGTTATTAATGTGGTACTTGGAGTTTTGCACGTACAGACAGATCTATGTCAAGGTAGGGCCATTAACGATGTTATAAAAAACAAACTTTATTGGAGGATTCAATAGAAACAACAAAAACCCACGTTTGAAACCAGGAGAAAAAAATAACATGTATTAGATATACATGTATGTAAGGCAAATAATAATTTAGATCTATTTAAAATCTACATCATTTGCAGAGCACTGAAGAGATTAAAAGTTTTTCAAAAACAAGAAGACCTTCTTAGAAGTTACGACTCCATTATACCAATGAATTGAGCCTATGAACTATTTGACATTTAGCAAATAATTACTGAATCAGATAAATCTGTTATAAAGTATAAATGATACATGTTCTTAACCCTTTACTCCATAATTATGCCAATTCACCCCCCTCCCTTAGGCCTATATTGTACCCATAATCAATTACTTTCAAATGAATGTACATTCATGATTGAACATGTTAAAGTGGAGATACAGTAAATGGAATCATGGATTAGAGGTGTATTGAGCAAAGGGTTAATCAAACTATTTCTCCAGGTTATAACAAGGGCCTGAGACCAAAGTAATTATGAAATTGTAACTTCACAAAATCATCACATGGCAAAATCAACAAACCAACTGGAGTTGTAACAGGTTTGAGTAATTGCCACAAAAGCAAATGGTTCTTAGATGGCATTTTATGCATTTTCAAGCATTCTTTTGTCACAATAGTGTGCCAAAATAAACAAACCAGTAATTTATTAGCAATATATTTATATAAAATATATAAATATTTTTTTACAATAGACCGAGTTTCTTATTAAATTGTCTGAGGAACAACAATATGTAGTAGTTTTATTTTATTGAACATGACTTACAGGTTAAAGTATGAAACCTTCTACAAGTTACAGTTGGTCTATTATTCGCAAAATGTCATGACTTTGTGGCATCATTATGAAATAATAGATCCGATAATAAACAAATTATGTGCAAGGGAGCATAGGGACCGTAATCCTTGATTTGTCTTAATGAGTGTTTATAATTCCTCCGCCCCCTACTGAGACCTGGCCCGCCTCCTACTGAGACCTGCCCCCCCCTACTGAGACCTGGCCCACCCCCTACTGAGACCTGGCCTGCCCCCTACTGAGACCTGGCCCACCCCCTACTGAGACCTGGCCCACCCCCTACTGAGACCTGGCCTGCCCCCTACTGAGACCTGGCAGTCTAGTTTCATCTAATTTCACCGTGTCTTGTCTATAAATTCCATTTGTCCATTCAAAGATTTAAGACACATCAAATTGACTAGTTATTGTCAATACCCAAAAGTATGTTCACAGTTTGAACATAAACAGTTGGTACATTGTTACAGGTGAAGCTTCATTTTCCACATTATATATACTTTGTATATATTACAGTCAATTTACTTTTTGTTTATTTGTTTATTGCGGTTGTGAAAGGTTTGAAGTACTATTCCCAAGTATATGGAAACATTGCCTATTAATTATTTATTTTAATCACTGGCAGCTGATTGGTTGTGAAATTCAGGAAGGGGCGGAGTGTAAGTCAGCAAACGGTTCATACACATAAACGGTATTTCTGATGTATTCATTGACCAATACTTACACTTGATGCTGGTAAAAAATGAAAGGTTACCAAATGAATCGATACACATGTCATGCACACTGTACATGTATAGAAATAACACTGTTTATAACATATCAAACATACATATTTAGCATAATGTACACATTTATACATACAGTTCTTTATCAGCACCTATAACAAATCTTGCTAAATCCACCGTGGCTACATGAAAGAAAAGCAGTATTATTAAGACTACAACAACGTCATTTTCACATACGTACAAGGTAGCATCGCCAAACTGTATCTGTTTTGTCGTCGGCACTTCCCTTCTAGACTTCCAAGACAAGTTTTTATTATTAGATCTAGAGTTAAAATGACCACAAAAACTCTGAATACACAATTAGAGTGTATATTTTATAGTTTATACAGAAAGGGTGAAAAAAGGATAAAGATAGAATCCTTAAAAGAATCGAGTCAAGGAACTGATTAAATTACGTACCCAAAACAACAGCTCATCCCATCTCGTACACCAGAATTATTCCAACTGAATCAAACATGGCCGATACTATAGCTATAGTTCATGGTTAACAATTGAATTTAATAGTTTACGTACCAACGTCAATTTCTCATGTTTTCATAAGGAATTCTAATTCTCAAGTTTTTACGTACCCATCTCGATTTGTGATTACACGTACACCATTCGTGAAAATTCGTTTTAATTGAGTTTCATTTGAATTACGTACCAATCTTGAAATCTCTCACATTTGGATGTAACGTTGCCGCTGGATATTTCATGTTGTAAAATACGTACAGTTATACTTCTTCTGGCTATCCACTAACATTTTTGTGATGAAATAAAACCAACTCAAGAAAATTGGAATTCAATGCAATATCCAGATTTAAATAAACTATCCTTAAGTAGACTTATAATTGTTTTTTAAAAATTAAAATTTAAGTCCTTAAATATATATATATCTCAAAGTTAATGAATTTTGATTATATTTCCAAAGAAAAACATAATTTGATGAATATTAAACATAGACATAAAATGATAATATACACACTGCGATGTTTCGTCCCTTTTCCCTGATTTATCAAGAGGGCCTGAAAAAAAATCTTTACTTCCCAAAAGCGTACTTTAACAGTGAACATTGCAAGTTGCTAACTATGGCTTCTTTGACACATCCAACACTATTAGAAAAGCATAAAACTTAAATATTGTACATTAAATGCTCAAAAATTGATTTCACATTAATGATAAATTCTGGTTACCAAGGTTACGGTCAGAGAGTACTTTTTAAGTCAATACAAGAGACAACAATAGAACACATATATGTATGCACCATCTAGATACAGGTGAAACTAAGTGGACTGTTGTCATTGGTCGACTATATTTACGAATGTCTTAAATTGTAATCAGAAAAGTAAAGCCTGAAATAACAATTCATATTTTTAACTCACGGCTCAGTGTTCATCAGCTTTGCAATATTGCTGCCAAGACATCGCAATGTAAAGCCCCCTTAAAAAACAACAATGCATTAATTGAATATACAGTGCATAGTTCAATGTAACACAAATATCAATTAAATATAGAAGTTAAAAACAAGAGACAAGCGACCATAAATAAAATACAACTGTAGCTCAATAGATATGTAATAACAAAAAAATTCTGATAACATCCCTTTAAATTTATAGACTTCAACATAAACATCCAGCATACAAATTATTCATATGATAATTGATAATACTAATCCTCACATGTTTTGTTTCAAATAGACCATGCCGTTAAGCTTTTTGGTCCAAAATAAGGAAATTCTGTATTATTAATTTTATGAATAAATGTATGAATAAATTCCAGTGTTTTTCAAATGCAAGATGTGCTTTCAAGGAAAAAAGTCGAGCTAAAAATGATAATGCCCCTCTGTCTATCAACCAAATATACCAATTAATATATATATATATATAAATACAAAGAATTATAACAAAATACTATCGGAAAGACAAACTCAAATATTGTTTTACTTTAAAATAATAGAACATCTGTAATTTTATGAAAGTGACCAAATACCAGTCACAAGCCTGACAATCAGAGATTCATTTGTTTTATGAAAGTATCTACTCCTAGTATTACTGTGTGCCTTTGGTACTTGAAGAAATAATAATAATTTGGTCAATCTATGGAAAAGAAATGTATGGCATTGTAAGTAAATATTTCAATGAACAAGTGTGTAGAATGGGTCTACATACGGTACATTATTGAGTAATTTATTCTTGGTGCATTGTATTAAGATGTATTTCATACTTCTAAATTGTGTTAACTTACAAGTGCTATCTTCCAAATGTAACATTATTTTGATGTGAAATAAAGTTCATAAGTCAGTTGTATTGGTTTTTTTGGCTTGAAATATTCAAATATTTAATTATCAAGAATGTCCGACAAATAGTTCTACATGACCACTCTGATTGTTCTATTCTAACATTCTTGTTTCTAAGATAGAAGATACAATGCATTTTGCGTCAAATCGACACAAATTATATCGACTAATATAGGCTTTACATCACTTAATCCGACACCAAAATTTTGATTCACTCATGGTTTTCAAGTGTAGTAAAACCTTAAAGGCTACAGATTTGTCATCCTTCGTTAGAAGAACAAGAATATTATGTTTTAACAGCAATTCTTACAATATGCTGCATTTTTAATAATATTGAATCTTGAAAATCAATTGTGGTTGTCCCGAGTTTCTAGCATTGTATGAAAGATATAGGGTGAATTCAGCAGAATGGGTTTCTTATTTTCTAACTTTTTTATTACCATATTAACTATGAATCAAAAATGTATAGTTACTGCAGGATATCCTTTCTTCAAATGCTTTAATTATCAAGGCAATCTGTTTAAGATGATTAAGACAATCTGTGTACCACCATTTTACAATTATTAAAATTAGTAAAGTTCTGTAACCCTGTCAGACTGAAAAGAATATCAAAAACCTACAGCTACATTGTATGCTTGTTTGGTTAGGCTGATTCAGTTGATCAGGAAATACTGATCACATGATTTGCACAAAGCTAATTGTCATTGAATGATAGCATTGCAAAAATGTGCCTGGTACCATATTGTGGCTCCTATAAATAGTATTGTTTTGATAGTTAAACCAGGGGAATCAGAATATCCAGTATCAAGGATTGGTAACAATGGTTTATGTTTCAGTCGTGCTATCGACATGTATGTCATTCCATTGTACCGAAATTGATGTGTTAAAATAAGGGCATGGAGGGCTAATGGAATCAGTTCATCAGGAACAAAACGGCCTACACAAACAATTATTGATTGTGACTTTGTGTAGGCCGATTTGTCCCTGGTGAATTCAAGCGCAGCCAAGGCCTAAAAAAAGAGGTTTGAGGGGTTTTTTAAGACAACACTTAAATTGAGAATCAGAATCAAAGAATTTGTATGTTCCTATTCCTGCACCATGCTTGGGTGTTAATAACTTAATAGTACAGCGCATCCCGAAAACTAGTAGATCGCAGTAATTTTATGCATCTTAATTAAAAAAGTATGCGTCCAAATACGCTTATTACAAGTTGCCGAGAACATATTATTAATGCCGATTTTCGTACATAAAAAACTTTCGAGTCGGGTGTTAAAGTATACGGTCGGTCAGGTAACCGGAAATGAACCCTTTTTGTTTAGGCCTATTAAATGACCAAATGATCAAGGCTAATGACTAACACGGCTAATTTAGTATGAGAAAACAAATTTGAAAATCCGCCCTCAGGCTTTCAAAGTCAAGTCAAATTTGACTGAAAAAAATTATTGAAGCCTTGAAGTTGAAAGCATTAAAAGGGGAGGTAACTCGTGATTGAACTTAGAAGTCGGGGATTTAAAAAAAGAATGTAAAAGAGAAATGTGATGGCAGTAACTTTGAGATAAACTTGATACAACTTAATTCGCCAAGGTGCATGTCGAATGTACTAGATGATAGTGATGTGGTGGTATGAAGTGTGAACAACAAAGATCTTCCCGATCAATGACAATGGAACAGGAAACAAATGCGCGACGACGGCTGTTTTTACGTACCATCCCTGGCTGTTCCCATCAGTTCGTCCAGCATAGCCCTAACTTGGTCGTGGGCTGACATGTTTAGGATGCCGCTGATCCGATCACAATAAAATCGGACTTATTGAACCAAAATAAATTTTGCAACGTTTCCCAAATTAACAAAATGGCGTCTGACTCGGATATTTGGTTGCAACGCGGAAACAAATATAAATATGCGGGTTATTAAATTGAGGCAAGAATCACGAAAGCAAAAATCATACAAATACCTAAATATACATGTATATTTAAGTCTTTGAATCATACAAATATCATAATTATTTGACGAAAATCACAAAATTTGAAATATTCAATTTACTTTGTTGTTACAAACAAAATACACATAAATCAATGATAGGAAAACATAAAATAATTAAGAGTTATTCAATCAATCATGGGTCACTTAACATAATGTATTGACTCTATTGAGGTATGATAACAACAATATTTATTTTTTTAAACAACCAAGGTTTTCTAAACTAAATACGGCTTGATTCAAATTATTTCGGTGGCAAATAGGTTACGTCGTAGTAATACGTGATAGTTATTAAGCGTGCACGTGTTAGCTATCACGTGCGCACGTAATAACTATCACGTGCGCAGGTGATAGCCAATACTAACATGTGAGCACGTAATAACTAACACAGGCGCACGTAATAATTATCCCGTGCGCACGTAATAACTATCAGTCTGGAGTCTAGATTTAAATATTTCTCCATTAAAATGCATAAAATGAATATGACATTGTGGTCAGATGTTTTTGGCTGAAATCCTATCTGAGCCTTATCAATAATGTTTTTGCTGAAAAATAACTCTGTACTTCAAATTCAACTCCTAACTGTCCACAAGCAATTGCTGATTATTACTGACAGGCGCTATCGGAGTCGATGAAATTAGATTAAGTATGGTATGTGCAAATTTATCAGTATAGTTAAAAGGTAAAAAGAACAGTACGTACAATTAAAAACAAGAGGTATAGTCCGTTAGCGATTAGGCTGGACCCCGATAAATTTTAAATATCTTAAAACGTACAATGCCGATTAGAATAAAATTTGGTGTATCTTCATGAATCCACCTTACCAACTCTCATAAATTTTAAAACAGAATGTTTGATCCACAGAGAAATGTACTTTGCATTTATGAGCACCTCTAATGTAAAATTTTAAATCCAAAACCATGTAAATACGTAGGGGTGGTTCAAGTGTCCAGAACAGCAAACGTCGGCTAATTGGTCCAATATAACTATTAAACTGTACATTAAGTAACACACCAGTGACCTTTGTAAATATAAAAAATGAGGCCCAGACATCAATATTTATGTCATTAGTATACAATGCGTGTTTGTACAAATGATTATTAAAATAAAAAGACGGGCCTCAGCTTAAGGTTAATTTGATAAAACTTCGTGCTAGTGTTAAGGGTACCGTTAAATATTTTTGAAAGGCATTACACTACAGAACCCCTTTGTAGTTAAGACTCATATCTGAATCTGAATTTCTACGTTGAAGATACCAGTCCTGGCTTTTATATTTTGCACTACCCAGTCTCTGTAGTTCATTTATGTCACAGTGGTAAATGTATAATAATAAATGACTTGACAAACACAAAAGTTTGATTGACTATATCTGCCATTTAACCAATGGCAGACGTTTTAATGTTTAAACAAGTACAAATGTGACATAAAGTTGGACGGGAAAAGTGGTTTTATTCAACGCATAAAAGTTCTTAATCAGTCTTTGGCAATTAAAGCTCCCAATTTTGTCGTAAGTGCAATCTTAAAACACTCAGTTGATGTTGAGTTTACTACACTGTCACTAAGTTTGTTCCAACCAAGAACCGTTCTCACAAAGAAAGAATATTTAAAATTGTCACTCTTGTGATGAATGGTCTAATAGCACTTAGAGTTATCATTCGCTGAGTTTTCCACAATATTCTGTTGTATAAAGTTTTCGTATTTTTATCCCTAATGATACGTTTCGGTCTGAGGGGTTTCAAATAGTGATCAATATTAATGGCTGGTACGCGCCCTTCCACTATCTTATAAGAGTCTCTCCTGTAGTATCAATACACATCCGTCTTGTCTGGATTTGAAGTCCCTGGTGATGAAGCGGACAGAAGCTCGTTGTATGAGCTCCTGTCTACGTTACTTTGCTGGTAAGAATCCCATACTACATTAACATACCCCAGCCTGGATCGGATGAGTGCTTGGTAGGCATTTTTCCGGTAGCTTTGTGGGCATAGTCGAAGGTCCGTCTTAGGAAGCATAGTGTAGAGTTACTCGCTTTGTGATGTTAGAGATGTGCGTCTTCCATGTGAGATTGTCTGAGAAGGCGATGCCTAAATACGGGCTTTCTTGGACGCTTTTGACTATGACGTTGTTGGTTTTGTACAAGAGGTGTTCAACTTATATTGGAACAAAATTGAACATCGGATGTTGCCATTCTAACACAATAAAATCGATTTATTTCTATTGAGCAGTGTAAGAAATTATGTTAAGTAGTAAATATACTCATTTTGTTTCATATTTACATTCTTTTTCTAACCCAAATCAACCATCTTGTAGAGGGCATTGTGTTTTGTTTTTTAAGACAAATTGCCCCTATAGAAGCATAAAAAATGTTGGTATATTATGAATTACCCATATCAGTGAAAACAATCAGTTATATGTGTCATATGAAGGGTGATATATGTTCATCTGCTTGTTTTGGCGTAATGGCACAAAATATTAAAAATCACAAAAAATGGTCGAAACCTGCAATCGCCATGTCCATTGGTTCAGTGATATCTAGGACAAATCCAATAATCCAAAGTTAGATGGCAGCGAAGCTGTAAGTATCAGTAGCAACTTTCAATCGAATTATTTAGAAAATGTTAAATGCCGAATTTCAGAAAAATGCGATTTTCATTAGCTCAATGCCAAGAAAACGAAGGGCGCGGACAAAGGTCTTGGAGGCTGCATATGCGACTACGAAACAGTGGTTGGAAAAAATGTGTCGTTCCTGTGGAGTTAATGTTTTATCTAAGAGGAAATTATTACATAGACAGAGTCTGCTATTTTAGAAAGGATCATGATAGTTAAGCTTGGTGTATTTGCGGTCGCTTTATATTTTGGAAAAAGCGTAACTCAAAATGATTGAAAGGGGGACAAAAGAGAACTCTTGTTTTTTTAAGCAAAAGGTTTTAAAAAAATCGACAAAAATGTAACACGTCCTTTTCTTGGTGACATGCCAAAGACAGGGTGTTTACCCCAATGAATTTCCTGTCACCCTTCAAAATATGTCATTAAGTACCTTACGAATTAGACTGGTAAGTATAATATACCCAAACAGTGCAGATCGAAGTCTCCTGATGAAGTATCAATATAATTTAAATCTGGAGAATATTGTAACATCAATTAGAGAAGCGAATTGTAAGCATCAGCACTTAGAGGTTTTTGGCCTTAAAAACTGCAAAATCAACACACTCGATACAATAGTTGATTCCGTTCTAAGGGTATTACAAATACATTCTACAACGATTGTTTATATTTCTTGATACATTACTATACACTATTGAAAAGACACACTTCGATGTGAAATTTATAAAAAAATGTGTCAGTATTAGTGTCAACCTGTTTGTTCTTGTCGTTGTATCGTAGCAGATCATGGGCTGTGACGCAGGAGTATCCTGAGCGGTCCCCATGATTAAGATTTGTCAGTCAGCCAAATTCAAATAATCGACCCAATTTTGAAAAATAGCTGTCGCTCGACTTTGCCTGTTTATAACTTCTGATGTAAGGGTTATGCATAAATATGTTCTATTATTTTAGCATGTCAAACGACTTAGGACGACTTCCCCAGATTTTTAGCAATGTACGACTCGAGGAAACTAATTTTTGATGGCTAGTAAATGGAGAGGGTATAGCGTTTTCGCATGTCGCTTGGCTGACTTGTTGGCTTTCATTGACGAAGAGTGTACATTATGTATATTCAATACGTAAAAATGCCGTGTTCTCACATACTCGGTATTCAGTGTTCAAAAAGGAAATGTTTTAATTGCAATTTCTGTTTACTGTTAGTGCATAATGAATCAAAGTTATAGCCAATGTATTTTCACTTATGGAACAGTTGTACATGCATTGTACATGTGTATAAAAATCGGTTACGGAGGAAAATCAAATTGATGAAATAGTTGCAGATCATTTTTCTAGATTGCATAATTAAGACGATGCCTTTAAACAGATTTTTTAAATTAAGTTGAAAATACTTTGTCCCCTATATGCAAACTTGATTGTAAAAGCTACGTATCTTGATCCTATGGAAGAATAATTGCTTTTTGGTACTTTGATTTCATCATCTTAATCATTCCATGGTCATCTGTGTTGTAGTTGTAGTAAGGGTTCACTGTTAAAATGCAGGAATATTATATTTAAACATTCCTGAAGAATAAGTACGTATATAATATATTCATTATTTGATATGTTGCCAGAATTGAGCGAGATACAAATGGTTACGGAGGAAATAAATAGTTACGGAGGAAACCTATGAGTGCTGGTTGCAAACAGTTAACTTGTTGCAAATATTTAACGTACCCTAATCGAAGTTTACTTTAGGGAGATACTGGGGTCACCATGTGCGAATGTGCGTCCTTTCACTTGTTCAGATTACTTGTCTGAGAGGCACTAAGTCAGTGATATGATTTAAATAATTCCAACTATCGTGAGACGGATATTTGATCACAAGACCAGGATTCGTAGCATCAGATTCAACGCAAATTAGAAGAAATGACACAATTAGATGTAATGAAAAGTGCCCCGGTCTGGTGTTTTAAGCTGGATGTATAGAAAAACATGTATGATGTTGTACACAGATTATACATGACGCTCTGTATCATTCGCGAGCTTTTTAAAAAGTTCAAGATAACACATTGACTTCAACATTTATTAATGTCTAATACGAATAAAATAAAGCTTGTCACTACAATAACTATATTTGGAGTTGGTACTTAGTCTTGTTTATTGTGAAAGTCACACGGGATAAATTTGCTAATGCAAACTCCAGGTAGCATTTTTGCATTAATGTGTTTTATTAAACCCACATAAATCAATTGTTGGCAAGAATACGTCTACACAAATTAGAACTTTACAAAAAGTTTCAGTTGAATTTCCGAATGTCACATGCTTGATATTAGACCAAACAGCTATTATACATGTACATGTACGATTGCTACAGATGGAATTAGTTCATAAAGTCTTGTACGGTCATTAACATTGCATATAACCCAGTATGTTTCTTCCATTACTTAGGCAGTACGAAGTTAAACAGTATTTCTTTATAAATAATGTATATGAGCTACATAAAAAGAAAAGTGACATTTCGCATATTTTTTCTTATGTGTAGAATTGGGCAACGTCACTAGAAGCACAAACAATGATGAAAATGTAAAAATACACAGTCTTAAATAGACAAAACAAAAAGAATTAAAACATAGATAACTTAGGTTTCCTCCGTAACAAAATGGAGGGAAACGCATATCTTTAATAGTGTAATCAGATATGGCATTCAACAAATAAGTATGGTACTATAAGTGGAACAGAATACTTCTCTTCATAATTTTTATTGTTTTACTTCTTTAAGATGGGTAATGTGTTCGAAATTAAAAACGTAGTGTATTGGTTTAAAAATTTATCAAATCACAATTTTCAAAAAGGTTTTTATCATGTCATTTTTCAAATCGATTTTGTGCCTAATGACATAATTTTTGCACAGCCTAAATGTTATGCCTATGCAGAAGTAAGTACAAAGTAAATTAGAGAAAATGATGTTTGTATTTTACTTCTAAGATATAACAATTTGCCCAAACCCACGTAGTTTTCTTCCGTAACCACGATTCGACTGCTTAAAATCAAGGGAAGATTGTCGGTTAACCATAACAATGTTGTGAGCTATATTATGGAATATTACTGTCGACATGCTAAAGCTTCCAGATCTTATATTGTTGTGGACAAGTCTTGATGTCATTTTTTCAACTTTTCATTTTCAAAATTGGGTCGATTATTTGAATCTGGCTGCAACGGGTACGTTGTGCACTTTATTGGTCTCTTTTTGATATTTCCGGTAATTGTCCCAGTTGTTTGACTTCTTTGCTTTCTTGTAGAGTCTTGCTTTGCGTTTGAGATGGCGTTTGATGCTTCTGGTGATCCATGGAGCAGAGTTCTTTGAAGTTTTTATCTTCTAAAGATAGTATGTTGGATTGGATAGTTGAAGTGAGCTTGGATTTGAATGTATCCCGCAGTTCATGGGCTGGGGCGTTGGTTCTATAGAGATTTACTCTCTGTGTAGAAATATCGGTGATTTCGGTTTTCACTTGGTCCCAGTTTGCCTCGGAGAAGATGAAGGCTTTTCCTAGGTTTCTGTATGGTGTAGTAACTATGGTTTCGTATCTGAGTCTGCAACTACAATGTCATGGTCGGATATACCTTAGGCGTTGTATGTTTTGGGCATCCCTTCGTACCGAGAGGTGTACCCAATCAATGTCTGGGCAGTTGAAATCTCCAGCTATGATGATTAAACTTTCCTTGTCGTTCATCACCAATTGAACTGACTTTTTTAAAATTTCTTAGCTCGTTGACATCTGACATGTTTCTGTGTGGCATGTAGAAGGGTGATATTAGGAGCGTTTTCTTGTCTTTCAGCTTGATTTGTTCACATTCCACTTCACATTAATAAATAGCCAACTTTCTTCTGATTATGATATAGTCTAGTCAAACCATTTCGACGCAATCTATACAGTGGCTGGACCGTCAGAATATAAAAGCAGCCACTTGGAGACAGCTTATCTATCTAGGATATAGTCCAGAAAGAAGATTGAGTTAAACATATTTAACAGGCATAATCTCATATCCTTATAACCAGTTTTAATAATTTCATTTGAAATGCAGTCAACCACAACAATTGCCTTCTTATTCTTTAATTTATTAACAGCTTCTTGTTTTTTTTTCGATGTTTGAATTTGGTGCCGCACATCAAAAAGAAGGGGCGCATAGTAAACTGAGGTTAAAATGGCTGCCTCCAAGGCCGTACAAGGTCTTAAGCAGGCTAAACCAATTTTATCGACGAACACCCACGATGCCCGTCGACGTGTGCTTAATTTATACAGAGCATGGTATCGACAGATACCTATTTTATGTAAGTTTTCATGAAAAATTTAGTGACTGAAATGCAGTTAGCAAGTTAAACTTATAGCAAGTGGTTTCGACCCCGACTTATTCGCACCGGCTCATTTCGTACCCAGTTAATATTTGCGTAAAGGGCAAACTTAGGTGACATTAGTTGTAATAATTGGCTCACATTTGTCAAAGAGCCATATAACTCTCATGGTCAAACCCCACTTGGAGCATGTCTTTTTTATTTATTTTAAAAGTGTTATGTAATGTTTTGTATTTAAGTTTAGTCCAGAAATCTAGACGTGATGAATACTGAGTTACTTTGATGATTGGCAGTATCCAACGTCTAGACAGGAATGCCCAATCTCCTTTCGCAAATTAAAATTATAAAGATATGTGTTCTTGCGTCGAAATATCAATATATATATGACATAAACTTACATATCAAACACTTACACTTATAATGCAATAGTTAAATTCAATGTATACAAGTTAAATCTGATTTAAACCTGAATTAAACGATGTAAACACAACTATCACCGCCGCTGTGTTACACAATTGCGTAAGTGCTTTGGTTACGTCAATATAACGAATCTGGTCAAACAAATTAAACGAAAAATTACACTTACTGGCATGCGAGGTATTACCGGACAGAAATGGCATAAAAAGCTTCATGTCAAGTTAAAAATCGATTTTTAGTCAGAATTTTTTATGTTGACACATACCTGGGTTCAAGGCCTTCCTAAAAATAGAATTCCCGAAAAATGACGTCATCAGAACATCCAAATTTAGGGGCCCAAACAGGGGCACTTTTTACGTTATTTTCAACGGCGTACAGCAGGTATTACCGGACAGTCGTTTTCAACCATTTTTAACTTAAAATTTGGAAACTTATTATAGGAAATGATTTATACTGGGTTCGTACTTCCTATTTATGCAAAAATATGTCACGATTTTCGTAATAACAGCTCGTGACGCGCCATGTTTTCCCGCTAGGTGGCGTTCTATGGTAGGTCAGATGCCGTAATATACCGTACATAATTTACCGATCAAAAGTCGATTAAAACGATTAAAAATCAACCCAAAGTATTTCAGACTTATGGATAAGACCTTAAAAAGGGTTACTCAACTGATATCCGTTGACAAATTTCGTAATTAACAAAACCCTGCTGAAATTAGAGCTGGTATAATTGGACGAAATTAAATTTAAAAAAAAAGAAAAAAAAAATTGATGCCGCGAGGAACCGATCCCGGGTCCTGTCGCTTCACAATCTAAGACGTTAACCACTCGGCTATTCATTCTTTGCTACAAACGAAGCTAATTAATTTAACTGTATAAAATCAATGACGCACGCGCTCAGCTCGTGTTATTTTGCGCATGCGCAGACGATGGTGATTTCCCCAAGCGCCGCAATCGTAAACACACAGCCGCGGACGACATTTTGGATAAATAGACAGTCTTGTTAATCTTGAATAATTTTTTTTCTTCTAGATTTATTCAAAACAAGCTTCTGAGTGATTAGGTACAATTTTCAATACATAGCTCCAGAAAATAAGCGTCTAGGACCAGTTGTCCGGTCATTACTGCTGTCCGGTAATACCTCGCATGCCAGTACTGGTAATACTACAATTTTCATAAATTTACAAAAACATTGTAATCCAGTATCAACCGATATTTTACTTCATCCAATCAGATCGCTGTATGCATTTATGCACAGACACTTGGGGTCTGGACCACGCCCCCTCCGGCTACGCGCCTGGAAATATTTTTTTTTATTTCTTATATATCCAGACCCATTCAGTAATCACACAAACATTTGTTGGATGTATTTGATATTAATACAAAAATCTACGTAATTCCTCTACTGCTTTAATAACACAAAGATAAAAATGGTTCGCTCAACTTTCTCGCACACCGACCTAGAAAAAACTGATCGTGTTATTCGTGTAAAACTTGTTTTGCAACTTACCCATATATTTTTGATGTCTTTCGGTCAATAACAAATTAATCTTTACGATGACTATACTGACAATACTCGATCAGCGCTCTTGTCGACAAAATATGCGAGAAAGTTTGCAAATGTCAACTCATTTTCCGCCGCGCACATAATCTTTCGACAATTTGAACGGTGGTTCCCAGCCTGATACATAAGAACTGTGTCGCGCGTTGAACGTTGGACCCAAACGAGGTATTCCGAATGGTTTATTTACATATCTGGTTCCAACGTTCAACGCGCGGCGCCATACTTTCGTATTGATCAGGCGGGAAACCAGCGTCGAAAGATTATGTGCGAGTCGTGTTTTGAGTTGAAAATTGCCAACTTTCTCGCAAATTGTGTAGGCAGGGGCGGATATATCGGTTTCTGTCTCTATCATCTTCGTGAAGAGTAATGTGTACTTGACCAAAGGACACCAAATATTAGCAGGAAAGTTGCACAGTGAGTTAAACACGACCCGACATTCGAGGAAGGTGTGCAAGAAATTTCAGTCAAACATTTTTATCTTTGTATTATTAAAGCTAGAGAGGCATTTACGAATATTTTTTATTTGTCCGGATACGTTTAATAATGTTTGTGTGATTAATGTATGGTTCCGGGTATACAATGTTGATGATAAAAATATACCCAGGTGCGTAGCTGGGGGGGTCCAGACCCCAAGTGTCTGTGCATTTATGCGGTCAACGTGTTTTGCATATTGAAAGTCAACGAGTGTAAATATATTGAACCAGTATTTGGATTATTAAGGTTATTGGATGTAAAACGCATTTCGCAAGGTGACAATTTGAGTTTATGAGTACAAAATAAAAATTTCCGCTGTAAATTCGGGCAGAATTGTGCGATAGGAAATTGAGCTTTTTCGGTATGACTTCGGTTTGAAAACGAAAGTCCAAATGTTAAAAAACAAACTGAAAGTCATATTTGTAGGACTATATTTAAGTTATGCATTTATACAGTTATATAGTCATTTTTTTAGTGGAAAATATTTTGTTTAGATTATAGGAATTTATATAATGTTAAAGCATGAAATATGGTGGGTGGGGGTCATACAAAATGTTTTATCTTGATAATTTCAAGGTGAACCGGTATTTCATTTGGTCTAAATATGTGCATAACAGTATAAAGAAAATGTTTGGGTAATTGATAATGATATATGCCCATTGATTGGAGTTTTGTTTGGGAATTTAGACATTATATATTTTGTAGAATGAAAAAAAACCGTATGTTGGTAATATATATGAACATAACTTTCTTAAATTGCTTTCTGATTCTTATTGATTTTTATACCCCCTGCACAACTAGTTGTAAGGGTGGTATACTGGATTCAGCTTGTCTGTCTAAATAATGATAATAAAAAAATGATAAAGCAACCTCATTTGAATATATCTGTATAACAATCCCGCTGCCTTAACCAAACAAGTCACAGTTAGGATATTTCCCTTGATGTAATTTCCTAACATTTTCCCTTCTATTGAACTCTGCCTGGTTCCATTTCATTAATTAACTCTTTATTTATTTTCCCAAACATCTCTTTCCTTCTTTTTCTATCTAGTCCTGTTTCTATTTAACACCCATTATCTAAGTGGCAAACATATACAGCGGGGGATGGCCATGTGATCATGGCTCTTGTTTAGATTAATTTAGTTAGTGAAAAAATAGAATTGTTTCAATATTTGATGCCCATGTATAGTTATAAAGTAAACACGTTTTTGAGGACACTGAAAAAAAAGCTTAAAAATTAGATATATAATGTATATACATGTAGGAAAGAAAAAAATCTGAGAGTATACAACTTCGAAAATTGTGACTAGTAATGTCAGTTTTTTATGCCCGAAGGGCCGTACGTATTATGTTATAGCCTCTGTGTCTGTCTGCCTGTCTGTCTGTTTGTCATTAGCAATAGAATTCCCCTTCCGCTCTGTAACCCCTGAAACCCTTGAAGGATTTTAAAGAAACCTGACACAAATGTTCACCATAAGACCATTTGCAGAGCGCATGTTCTAGATGGTACTTAATTAATATGTTTCAACCATCAAAAGTTTGCTGCCAATACCTGAAACAAAACCCTTAGGGCGTATTTTGTCCCGCATAGTGGTGCTCTTGAAAGTTGAAAGTTTTGTCGGATTAAACTCAATAAACTGATGTGTTTATGTACTATCTGCTGAACCCACACACTAACATGTTGGTTTATATGTTTATGTTTATATGTTTCAGGTGAAACATACACATTGCCAATTACTCATGAAATGTGCCGCAACAAATTGAGGGAGGAGTTTAACAAGAATAGGAATATTACAGATCTTAGAGTTGTTGATATGCTCTGTGTAAAGGTAAATAATTTCAGAAATCACTTCTATTAATAGATTAAAAGTAATGTGGGTTCAGCTGTTCAGTGTTGATGGTCACAGATTTTGTTCAACCTCAGTGTTGTTGAAAATCACAGCGTACAGTCCAACCTGTGTTAATGATTTAATACCTATAAGCCCCAGTGTTGGTTTTGAATATTGGGGGAAAGGGGTCCGTGCCCATAGGATGTGCTGTCACTGCTGTCCTCTTCCTCTAATTTCTGTTTGCTCAAGATTTTTGCTACTTTTGTTAATTAAATAAAAACAAGTTTGAAACCTTTTTACTGAGGTCAAAGCATACTGTCTTAGGTCACAGGCTCTCAGTGCGACTTTAGAATCCGGTAAATGATCATACTTTTACACTAGTGTTTGGTGAAGACTGCTATTCTGGACCCTAAAATCTCACCGAGACCAAGTCAAATTATTATCAAGAAGTCTAAGTTTGATTCTGGGTTAAATGGGATAAAATCTATCAGTTAAATCTTGTAAAACAAGTAATTAAGAATTGCAAACAATACAGAAGTCCCCTACCGGTTTGAGGCCATTTTCAATGTTTCTGTAGCCATAGCAACCACAATTTTTATTGGTAATTATTGGTCTCAGAACTCTCTAAAGCTCAGTATTGGCTGAGTGAAGTTAAGTTCCTCCTACAATAACTACCTGTCCCCTCTCACTAGGCCGAACTTAAAATGTTCTTGGTTTCCCCATCCCGACCCTAGCAGATTTAGAATGTGTAGGTAGGTAGGGAAAATATATTTTTTGGGAATTGTTTCAGTATGATAGTTATTGGTTAAGACATACAAATAATGAAATTTAGTATTAACTTTAAGGTGAAAACCAACAATAATGAAATTTAGAATTAACTCTAAGGTAAAAACCAACAGTCATAAAGTTAATGGTAAGACTAAGAAAGAAGCCAGTAAACAAAAAAATAAAATTTTCAATTCCAATTTTTAATAAAAAAAATATTATTTCAATTTGGGCAATAAAATATTTTGGGTAGGGCCCTTTTTAGTCAGGTAGGTAGGGGATGGGGAAACAAACAATATTTTATTTTAGGCCCTACTGCAGGCATAAATCCCTTCTAAATACATACATAAAATGTGTCTGTGTGAAACTGTCCAGCAGTCTTGGGAAGTTCAATGGTTATATCACATGTTTTTTCATTACAGTAGTGTTTATCATACCATGGCTGTTCTCATGACCAAAAATCTCATTTATATTAACCCTTTACTCCATAGAAATATCAGTTTGCTCCCCTGTCAATTGTCTATCACCAATGATTTTCTAATAATGAAGGAGAATAACAGAAATGAACTAAGCTAGAAACCCAATCAAGGGAGGTAATTCTTGGTATTTGATCCGTGGATAGCAACATTACACTGTATGTGAAAATACAGGAAAATACCAACCTGTAATTAACAAAGGAATAGTCACAGGCTATGCTTATTTCTCAGGTCTATTCTGTGATGTGTCGTACAATAAGAGCATGTGTTCATTTATTGTTTTGGATGTATATTCTACAATACACTGGCATGTGTTTATTCATTGTTTTCAATGTATATTTCAGGGTCACCAAGACTTGATTGAGGTCAAACATGTATGGAAACAGATGATACATATAATGGGATATTTTAAAGACACTGTCAACCCTCAGCCTGAAGACTTCCTATCCAAATTTTATGATGGTCATAAACCATAACTTTGACTAACATTGTATTTAGATGTGATTTACAAATTTATTTGGCATGTCGTTTTGAAACTAGTGATTTTTCGTCGAGTTCATTTGAAGAAACTGTAAATTGAATTAGTAATGGTCATAAAATAACCTGATCATCAAATACTTGTAAGAAACATACTTGTGTCAGCATGCCAGAATATTTGGAATGCATGTACATTGATTGGATAAAATGTTAGTGTTTTGCAGACTTTTCTGTAATATTATTTAATAAAACTTTATAAATCTGATATATTTGTTTCTGTCTATGTGGTCCATCGTTTCACAGGTTATGTCTGACTCTTCTTGTATGATTTGCAAGTGAAATTCACTTGTTTTGTTCGATTATCATTCAAATATTTCTTCATGAAAATTTGTCTAACACGTGGCAATTTTCCTTCACATGAGGAAAAGTTGCTGGTCCCTTGTGGAAGGCTGAGTTTGAACTGGTAAGGATACAGTCCAGGAAAACTGGTTTGGTGAATCTACTGCCATATATAACTAAAAATTGCTGAGAAATGGTGTTTAACCCTAACAAGCATGAATATAGATTGTGCTACACTTCTCATGTTTATATACTTGGAGCTACTTGAAACATGATTTAGGTATAATTAGAATGATTAATGTTGTCAAAAAGTGTGCATACAATTTTGATGAAAATATATGAGCCAGTCTCCAGGAAAACCTGCTATTTTGACAAAAATATTCACTAAGATGTTCCGTAGTATTACAGGATAATGTTAAATAAGCAAATTGCAAAAGAAATTATGTTAATAACTTGAGTTTTAAGGAAGTTACAGCTGTTTTTGTAGAGTTCCTATTCGGAGCTTTTCGTGTGGCGTCGCAAACGTCATTCAAACGTTATTCGACGTAACTGAAATAAGTATTTCATTATTACACCATTTGATTAATTCTGGACATAAACTGTTCAAAATAGTACCAAATTCTATAATTATGTTTCATTTTTCAAAATATATATCAAAATCGAAAATGTTTGCATTCAGAGAAAGGCTACTTCTGTTTTAAACAACTAAATCCTCGTTTTTCTCAATCAGAGTACTTTTCTGAAATTGGTCACCATAGCAACGAAGTATGTGTTTTTGACTTAATTCAAATGGAAAATTTAAAGCTAAGGTATAGTACTATATGGGTCAATTACTTAAAATAGAATCAATAGATATGTATTTTTTCTTATTTTAGAGCTTTATCAAAATCTTGTTACATATAGTAATTACATAATGTCATTATAGCAGGTTTTCCTGGAGACTGGCTCATATGTATTATTACTCATGACAATAGACCATCTATTCACTGAGTGATGGACGGGCCAGACCTGCATATTTACAATTGCCTGACTGCAATTTTGTATGTTTATTTATTTTAGTTTTTTATTCAAGCTATAACAATAGTAAACAATTGTTCTGTGTGAAAACACTTTTAGAATAAAATAAGCAGATCATGATTTTTTTCGCCGAGTTATACTTTGTCATGCGAAATTATGAAATTGTACCTGCTCCACTCGCTACATGTGAATGCTTTCCCTCTGTGTTTACCAGTGGTGCTGTAAAACAAACATGATTTCTTATCCTGATTTTTGAATCATGTTTGAGAAAATGGATTTTGAAGTGTCGAGTTAGAAGTGGCTCCAAGTGTATATAGTGTGTGCCATTAAATTAAGACAAGTGTTGAAGACTTACGTACATAGTGACAGTCACACATGGCCTGCATCAGAACAAAAATCTTGAACATGTTTTCAGAAGACTTTAATTAGGAATACATTAAAGTGAAAGTGCATTATTTAAATATTATTCTTGCCTAAACTAAACTGATCATGTAACATAGTATATATTCCTAAATTTCGTTTTGACAAAACAATTTTCTCTGGTACTGACATATTTCACATATTTCAATAATTTGAGTCAACTGTAGTTAAGTTTTATACACCAACATAATCAATACATGATGATAGAAAATAAGGAAGTGTTCATTTGTGCTCTGTTTTAGCAAGTTTTGGTTGTCCATGTATGCATAGTATAAGCTGTCTTGATCTTTCTTTTAGCTTCAAATTTAGTCCGGATTCAAAGTACATTTTGTACTTCTATTTGGTGCAAATTGCCGCTTCCTGTAAGAAAAATAAACAATTTGACATTATCTTGATTTGATATTGAGGCTGGTTATAGCAGTAATAATGATCATAGGCTTAATTCCAAGGTAGTCTTGGACAGAGATGTGACCTTGATGTGTGAATGGCAAGTACTTGTGGCATTATTCTTTTAGCTAGTCTGGTTCCGTAACTTCCGTTCTCCAATCTTACATTACCTGCGTGGATTGTTAATATCGGGAACCATACTATCTTTTAGCTCGCTTTCTGCTCTTTTTTCCTATGTACTGAGTTACGATTGCTATTTGAACCTCTCAAAAATAAGATCACCCCAACATTAAAACACAAATTTCACGTCCATGTTCACTATTTTGCTCTATATTCAACCTTAATATATAGATTGTCTCAATTAGAAAACACTCTTTAAAAGGTCTTGTTTCAGACTTATTCTGGCATCAGAACTAGTACATGGTATATACACTTACTGCACATGCATTCATAAAGAACTGGGAATGACGAAGTTCGTCTGCAATTGGAAGGACATATGCAACAATCTCATCAGCCAAAGCATCGCACTGAAAAATATTACGTCGGCATGAAATCGCTGTTGGGTTAATATGCATACAGTGTATTTTCTCCAAAGTGGCCCCTTTAGAGCAACAACCTATATGTTCAACAGTATAAAGGCATAAAGCGCCGGTTCTCCCGACCAACCCTAGTAATGCGGAGGCAAATAGTGACTGTCCTGTTCGTCCGTTCGAACATGTTAACTAAAACTTTCAGATTGTTGAAACTCAAATATTTTTGAATTTCACCAAGACGTTGCTTTCAAATTTGGCATACTTGTTTACCATCATAAACACCTTACATTGTTAAAGCATCCAACATTTCAACAGAATTATGGCTCCTGTCCTGATTTACTTAGTTATTTTTTATGGGCTTCCATCGGGGGATTATAAGCGTTCATTGAACGTAGTCTTGTTTATCCTAGTTTTATTAGCTCCACTATTCGTAGAATAAGAGGATCTATTGCAGTCACCCGAGCGTCGGCGTAACACTTTTGTAAAGTTTAAGTACAGGTTTTTTAACCTCTTATATTCTCTAAGTCCTTTGAGATATTGCTTTCATACTTTGCATACTTGTTTGCCATCATGATCCCAACCCATATGCAGGAGTAGGTAACTCTATCAGGCATTTTGTTGAAATTATGCCTCTTTTATACTTAGTGCAAATAGTACAAATGTGCATTGACATATTGCTTTGATACTTTGCATACTTGTTCACCATCATGACCCCAACCCATAAACAGGGGTAGGTAACTCTATGAAGCATTTTGGTGAAATTATGCCCCCTTTTTCAACTTTGTGCAAATGTTAAAGTTTAGGTACAGTTTTTTCCACCTCTAATATTTTCAAAGTGCATTCACATAATGCTATGCATACTTGTTCTCCATCATGACCCCAACCCCTACACAGGGGTGGGTAACTCTGTCAAGCATTTTGTTGAAATTATGCCCCCTTTTGGACTTGGAACTGCAAATGTTAAAGTTTAGTTACAGGTTTTTTAACCTCTAATATCTTCAAAGTGCATTGATATATTGCTTTGATACTTGTTCACCATCATGACCCCAACCCATACACAGGAAAAGATAACAATTTAGCATTTTATTGAAAGTATGCCCCGTTTTGGACTAAGAAATGCTTAATTGATTACCATCATGACCTAGAGGACCTACACATGAGTAGGTAACGGTCCTGCCAAAATTATTTCCCTTTTTTTACTTAGAAGCCCCAACCTCTACACAGCAGAGGGTAATGCTGATGTTATGAAGCATTTTGTTTTGAATATATAATGATTGAACTATCCTAGCATGGCGCTGAGAATAGTGGAGCGCGCTGTTCGTGGACAGCTCTTGTATGATCTTTGGTGAGGCCACAAATACAATTGACGCAAAATCAATCGTGAGGCAGAATGTGAACAAAATATTACCCGGACATACAAAAGACAAGGCTTGTGAACCGATATTTTTACTCCAATCTTCTAAAATATTGGTGAAAATCATTTTCGTTGACAATTTCAAAACTGGATCATATCAGGTAAAATGTAGACCACCAGGTCAAATCAAATTTAGCCTGTGAAACCAAGAAGTCGCATGTTTGCTCCCGTCTTCATAAACTTTGACCAGATGAATTGTATCTATGAAAACTGACAAATTTGGGCCATAGGGGTAAGAAACTAGGACAACTTCATTAACAAAACCTTGAAGTGCTATATATACATTTGCTTTGCAAGTCTTCAAGCGACTTAGGGCCATTTTGGCCCCCTAGTTTTAATAGCGGCCTCCGCTTTTCAATTGGGCATAAAAGAACACTCCCTCCATTGGACTAGAAGCCTTACAATCTTTTTGCTGTCGATGAGGTCCATGCACAGATCCCTAGTGTTCATCTTCACCCTAACTGATAGTTCCGGGTCTTGTATTGTGTCGTACAGGACGCCCATACCTAACTCACACATCTTACAGTTGTCCTTGTACACAGTCGCTAGAATGACAGTAAGGTTACACTAAAGTGACACTCGTAAATATATGCTTTTTACGTACGGCAAACACGTGAGTTACATGAAATCCAAACATTTAGAAACCGTATTTTTACAATTATCCACTCTATATTTCTCAATACTTCGGCCTCATAGTCCTGAATACAATCTTTTAAGGTAGAAATATTGAAAAAATAGAGTGAATAATTGATTCCCTATCATGGTGGTGTCACGGAAACTTTTTTGTTCAAAGTGTTACTTATAATAATAAGACGAACGACGAGAGCTGTGAATAGCCTACTAATGATTGGCACGCCTTTTCCATTATGGTCCACATAGAAATTGGATCCGTGTCCACATGAAATTGAATCAGTGAATAAAACCAACAACAAATACAAGAGCGCCGCAAGACGGTGCCACGCGCGTTATCAGAAAAACAACAGAGTTTCCATTTTTAAAAAGAATAGGCCCCATTAGCCTATTGTTGGATCTGAACATTTAAGCTGCCAAACATCACAATGTCTCTTTCCTAACCGAAGTTTTGAGCAAAAACATATTTTCAAATTTTAAGCTGTCGGTATACCAATAAATACAGTAGCGCACAGACAATGCAAAGCCACACAGAAACGACAAGTTTCATAATAATAATAATATCTTTATTTAGAGAAGGTAACATGTACAGACATATGCAATAGACGAATTCACATACATCTTAATTTAAACAAGGCCTTCCATAAAACAAACAACAACAAAACATGTTATTTTGACAATCACTCAAAGTACACACATACTATAAGTAAACAATTTAAATATTAAATTTCGTTATTTCCAACATAGAAATATTGAAGTCATACATATATGGTATTAATATTTTTGTTTGTGTATTAAGAAATGTTTTACTGATTTTTTGAACGTATTAAGTGATGTAAGCAGACGAATGTTTGTTGGGGTTACATTCCACATATATGCGGACACATTTGAGAAGGACATTTCCATGTAGTTTATGTTGTGTTTAGGTGTCACTAAGTCATTGTTACTAACTGATCTAAGGGTGTATGCATTATTACTGGAAAATGTCAATAAATTTGAAAGATAATTATGAGCAAGAATCTTATGGACTTTGTAAACCATTCCAACTGTATGATAATGACATCGATTTGTAAAAGATAGCCATTCGAGCTCATTAAGTAACTCTGAGCCATGTTTCTTTGAGTCCTTAGTAATGATCAATTTCGCCATTCTTGTATGTAATTTATATATGAGATTTTTGCTCTTAGTGCCTGTTCCCCATACCGTGCAGCAATAATCTAGAATCGACAAAATGTATGCGTTATAAAACATCTTTTTCATTCTTCATTTAGAAAATAACTTTTTTTCTTAAACAGGGCAATCTTATTATTTATTTTAGAACATACTTTTTTAAGCTGTAAATTCCATGACAGCACATTGTCTACATAGATTCCTAGTATCTTTTGAATAGGTACATTTTTTATATATGAGTCCCCTATTTTCAATTTCAGATGTAAGTTTGGTTGATTTCTTAATCTTTGTTTGGTAGTTATTATCATACAGTTTGTTTTTGTTGGATGAAGTGACATATTGTTTGTTTGACACCAGTTAGTAACAGCGGTTAAGTTTCTTTGAAGTTTGTTTTGTAGGATATGTATGTCATTGTCCGATTCATAGAGAGTAGAATCGTCAGCATATAAATCAATACTGCATGTTTCAGATTCAAATGTAATGTCGTTTATATAAGGGAGAAATAAAAGTGGTCCAAGTATAGAGCCCTGAGGAACTCCTGATATAATTTTGAGTTTCTTCGAAGTCTGATTATCAGATTTGATTACTTGAAATCTATTCGATAAATAAGATTCAAATAGTTTGATAGATTGACTAGAAAAATGATACAGTTCAAGTTTATGTAAAAGGATTTTATGATCAACCAGGTCAAATGCTTTCCTTAAATCCAAAAAAAAAACAGCACCGACGTTTTTCCCAGAATCTAAATCATTCAGCCACGTATCATCAATGTGCATCAAATAAACGGAGTACATACAGAAACGTATACATGGTACATTTTGTCCATAGGGTTACATGTCATTCTATAGCTTTCTTCGAAGGTCACACAGAACAATGACTTTGGTGTGTTTTAATTGTTAACACATTAAAGTTGGTGTGGTAGTCTGTTTTAAAACATAACATCACCAGCCAAGGAATCTAGGAGGAAATTGCTGAATGAGTCATTTCTCGGAAAATGCAACGTAGCACAGGAAGAAAATTACCGGTTTAACATGTAGCCCTATGGAACATGTAACATGTACGTTTCTTCTTGTACTCAGTATATCATACATATATATATATACTCTGAAATAGAAACTTGCCATAAACATTGTGCAAACGCCCACGTCGGGTGTAGTACAATAGCTATACATATTCTTCAAATAGTAGCGCTAAAAAGTGCCATTCGCATCCATAGTGTATGTGTGTTTGTCTTTCATAATGAATTGATATTACTACAATTTGAAACGAATGACAACATAAATGACGCTATGTTCTGAATGATGTTACAAATCTACCTTCTCCAGCAGCGCAGAGGTGGAAGGTTTTGCAGAGAGTTGGATTGATATACTGCACACCAAGGTCCAGGACAACTCGACCATACTCCTTTACCAGGCTCATACATCTGTCCTTGAAGATCGGTAGCCATTGGCATCCCTTTTCCATCAAATTGACTAGGTATGCCTTAAAAAGTTAAAATTCAATAAAACCCTTGAATCCCGCTCCAATAATAATCCACAAGTATCAACATGAAAACAGAATTCTCCTGTCGAATCATGAGAAAACATTCTACAATTGGCTGGTGATATATTACATTTACAAAACATGTACTTGTATTTTTATATATTACACGCCTATTGAAGAACTTTAATATCACACGCCAATTGAAATAAAAAATTCTGAATAAATGACATAATTATGTGAATAACACACAATGAGTTCGTGAGTGAAATATTCTGGAGTTTGTGTCCTACGCATACTTAGTATCTTGGTGAC
This sequence comes from Spisula solida, assembly GCA_947247005.1. Lineage (NCBI taxonomy): Eukaryota > Metazoa > Mollusca > Bivalvia > Venerida > Mactridae > Spisula > Spisula solida. The sequence goes on along the minus strand of OX365944.1, from coordinate 66,197,389 downwards.
GTAGACACACACTTCTACAAGCCTTAAATAACTACCAACCTCGCTGATCTATTACTAGTAACCCAAAAAGATAATATTAAGTCAGACAGGGATTGCAGCACTCAACTTAACCAGCCGAGCACAGAAAACATTAAAAACATACAAGGCACAATGCCCAACTGAACCAACCGAGCACAGAAAACATGAAACACATACAAAGCACACTGCCCAACTAAACAAGTATAAAAGATCCGCCCAAGTCAAAGCTGTCGTAAAGTAGAAGGCGTCTCTTATCAGGATATGACAACTGGACAACGGGTCTAGGGAGGAAACGGTTCATGTAGATGTTGTCAATTGATGATGAAATTAATCTGACAATTACCTGGTTGCTGGGTTTTTCCAGGAATTTTTGAAACATTTTCATGGCATCCTCACAGAGGGTACAACCGAGGCTTCCACCAAGTGCATAGACTGAATAATACAATACAATACAATACAACATTTATTTCGTCAAGGTTACATGAGTAACAACAGACATGTATGGGTTAGCGTAGTAACATACATAGTATAATGTTAATTATATTTCATAGCAACTTATTTGTAGTTCAGTATAACAGAAGTTTAACATATAAGTAAGAGTGGTGTCCAATATTAGAAATGTGCATATCTATAAACTATTAAGATGATTTTCCGAATTAAAGAAATTCATATATATATATATGCAGATCGTTACTAAAGAGGTTACATTGCGTCTTTACTTTTACTATTAAGAAAAACAGTATGTATACATTTGCATGGTAGCGTTTCTGGTATAGAATATATGGAATTGCATAGCAACATACGAAAAATAGTATTGCAATATTATGGAAATTGGTTATTAGCGTATAATATCATCATATTTGGTACAGTATTAAAATACATGACGACATTGAATAATTAGCAGTAAATACTACTGGTTTTAAATATTTCAAAAACACAAAACAACAACAGGTACAAATGTAGCACAGTATACTCTATGACAGAATGTGACTGTCACACAAACATTCAAAAATAAACAAATGTGTATACTCCTTTCACCATTATTGGAATAATGAATAAATTTATCAACTTACAGCGTTTATCAGATAGGAGACAAAGATAGCTACTTTTTTTAAGACATTCATGTTATCATTATTGAGAAGTTGTTGATATTTTATTACATTTGGGAGCGTATAGTAGTATCTATCTATGAATAATGTGCGTTTGTTCTGAAAGTGGCTACATACAAGCAGATAGTGCATATTGTCGCCTACACCACCTCTACAAAAAGTACAAGTTCGTTCGTTGTAAGGGGTATCATCCCATCTCCCGGTCTCGACGGGGAATTTATGGTTGAAAGTACGAAACTTCAGAAGTGGTATAAGGTATCTAGATGGCAAGGAGATTAGGTAGTTTTCGAATTCGGTATTATCTTTGAAAGTTTTGTATTCTTTCCCTTTATTCGACTGTTCAATAAACATGGTTGGTTAAAGGATATTATATCTATGATGAGTACCGTCAAGAAAGACCGCTAAAAGAAAGCATGTACATTTGTTTGTAGTTTACAATGTATGTATACAGTGTCACATAAAAATCGGACTTTAAAAACTTCGCGGTTAGAATGTCCGCAAATGCCAGAATAGAAGTATCGATACACTGTATTTATTCCTAGAGTCAGACCTGGTATTTTAGGTTTTTGGGTCCTACATTCTCCTTTGATAACATTGAAAAATCAGTTTCAGACTTTGAAACTGGGATTTTCAGGCCTGAGAGTTAATGCAAATTAGTGTACCACCCAGCCTATCATTCTCTGAATATACACGCTGCCCTGATGATATTGTTATTAATATAACTTAATTAAATATAGGATGGTTTACTTCATTACCTTCCGAAGGGTCAAACAGAAGAGCGACATCTTTGTTACCAGCAGGTTCGGTTGGTGAGCCTTTAATAAAAAATAGCAGTTTTAGTGAAGTGTGGTAATGCAGTATGCTAATGTATGTGTAAACGAACATAGCGGTCCGTATCCACTCTCCGGCTTCCCATTCAATATTGATATAACAACACAGTATCCTACAATTGTTGAACGAAAGTCTTTGAATCGATACGGACATCGGCACATGATTTCAAATCAAATTGAGATAATTTGTAATCATGTCCTATGGGTATACGGATCCCTATTTTACAAAGATTGACATCACTCACAATGCGCGTATTTTGTTGTCGCTGGCCTAGCATTTTTGCAATGAAGTCAGTGTCAAAGTATACTTGATGACTTTAGAACGCCTTATCATGAAAGTGAATGATAATTAAAATGGATACTTTATATTAATTATCACAGACACACAAATAATTATCAGTAAATGAAATACTAGTAGCCCAATCAATGTTTTACTTATTGCAATGATGCTATTCTAAAGCCATTGAGTATATTGTATACAATTTACAAACATGAGGAATTTGAAATAAGATATGCAATGTAATAATTACAGTATAGTAAATAATATTAAACATACCATTGACTCCGCTCAGCGCCAAGAACGCAACAAAAATCACAAATTGAAACATCTTTCTGCTAGTTTCCACCACCTTACTTTCCACAATGTTCAGGAAAATGATGACTATATTCTATGAAGTGATTTAAGTTTATTAAATTGTACATGTAGCTGAACGCGGATGAAAATGGAGAGGATGATCAGGTCGTTTAAAGTGTTTTCGACAGATGAGGGAAGTAGATAGACCAGGAACCGGATTTTGAAACGGATATTTTCAATACAATCACGTTAAATATCGATCCACATACTTCATGCTTAGAGTGAAAACACTTGAGTGCATTGTCCGTATGTATTCCAAAGATGGCAAAGAAAAGATATAATTATTACAGTATAACCTCTGTAGAGCAACACCCTTTGTGGGTTGCAAATGATGGCCATTCCTGCACTACAGGTGTTGAATAAATAGTAAATATTGGCTAAGAGAAATTCTGAACGGGTTGTTATAGAGCGACGGTTGTTCTACTGAGGGCCGCTCTGGAGAGATTGTACTGTATTATAACAACAAACATTATGCAGAACTTCGGGATACAAAATCCATATACATAGATCTTTGTTTTCGTGTTTAAATAACGACTGTCATATTTTAACTGTAATGTTATTCCCAACTAATGAACCTTCCTGGAACTTACCGTGTACGCTGGACGCCTAATGCAGGAGTAATACCAGTACCAATAAAGCCTGTGTCACATCTGTCGTGCGACAGTCGTACCTGTCTACGATCATCTTTAGGGGCTGAATACATATAAGTTGGTGTACATATTCAAAGTGTTAAAACATGCTATTTGAGAACAAGATATGGTCCAAGAGTTTTGAAGCAATGCTGATGAGTGACATCGGCCTGTGGTGTTGCTGGCTTTGGATTTAGAGTTTTTTTTCTTTTCTCTCCGTTTCAAGTGCAGGATATCGACGTACTGCATGCTGACTATGTACCGTGAGAAAAAACGTTGTGCAAAGATTATAAACCGATAAAATTATGATGTTTGTCTGATGTAGAGAGCTCAGACCTGCAATGTTCAAAGATGACGGGGGACAGGCACGTATTCAGGCAGGGGGCCAGGGGGCCTTGGCCCCCCCCCCCAGCTGACTGGCTAGCTACGTTTTTGTATATCTTACGACTATTGATTTAATACACCACTGATCTATTTCTTGGGGCTGACTAAATCTTTCCGCATCTATCATACTGGACCTGTATATTGGACTTTCTAGATGACATCCTGTGTATATATTGTATAGCCCCCAGACTAATCAAGCACTCAACAGGACCAACTGATGGTGAAGGTGTGATTTTTGCAACTGATAAGAAATTAAGTATGTTTAGGTTGATTAAAGAAGGTCAGTCAGATATTACATAATGATGTCAATGGTTATCACCATTTAATCGCATTAAAATTAGAGCATGATGATTAAAAATTAAAGTTTGACTTGAAGAATTGATAGTTAAAATGTAAGTTACTAACTTACATGTAATCATTACAGTGAGAAAAATAGGTATATTATTTAATTGTTTCATGGGGTGATTAATTAGGATTCCTATATATAGTATTTAATGTTTGAGTGGAAAGTAATGGTCACATTCTCGAAATATTTTTAAATATGCATCCATTTCATTGAAATTTGATACATAAACCAAATGTAGTAGTCCAATTTTATATCCGAATATAAAAGTTCATAATTTATATATATAGTGCAGGAAATCACATTACATTAAAAAAAATCATGTTCGTATAAATTTGGATTTCTTAATAATTAATGTTAAAATGGTAAAACATGAATGATCAGATTATTAAGTTTTTAATAAATTAGTAGATCTCTATAGTAGCACTGCTTTAATTATTTTAATGTCTGATTTCAAAACTAAAAGTGCAGGAAATTGCATAATTTTTAAGCAAAAACCGAAAAAAATCTTCGCTTGGAGAGGGAACACTAATTAGTAGCACTATGTTAGTTATTTTTAAGTCTGATTTTAAAGCTAAAAGTGCACGAAATTGCACCAATTTTAGTCAAAACTAGAAAGAATATATTCACTGGGAGGGGACACTGCACAACTTTATTTATTTTTAGGTCTGATTTTAAAGCTGAAAGTGCACGAAATTGCACCATTTTTATTCAAACATAAAAAAAATAATTCAATTAACTGAAAACACGCATGTTAACATGCGTGCTGAATAACCTCCAGTGGTCCAGATATTGAGTCCATACAAAGAGACCTTGGTAGATCATACATAAGTTGTCCAAACAGAGAGTTCAGCTTTTAGCTTTTATAATTATGATACTGAGTGTGTCTCTTTTTCCATGCTTTATGATGCCTGGAATATCAGGAAAATGCACCGTTACAATAACAATATTTAAAAAAATCTCGACCCACCCCTCTTGGCCCCCCCCCAGAAAACAAGTCCTGGATACGGCCCTGGGGGATGTGGCAACGTTCTCCGGTAACTAAATTCCACCACGGAAATATATCTCACACTTTTAAGTGATTTAATTCCATGATTCCATCGACGAGTTGAAGATGGAAAGAATTAAGGAGTACGCCTACTTGTATATGTCAGTTCAGCAGAAAGTAGTGAGATATTTGAGTGAGTGGCCTATAGTTGATAGCAGTGTGGTAGTACTCATGCAGTTACAGGGATGTCGACGAGGTTCTGTACAATTATATCATATATTCTAACATGATCTGCGGATTAATCCATTAAACATAGAGCAGACCATGCCATTTATTATTACCGCAATAAAACACGGTATCAAATTGGCTGTTACTATTAACCCCCGTATCACGTGACCTATTTATGAATGAATGAACGTAAACTTTACAGTAAAACTTTGACGGTCCGCGAGTTCCACGAGTATCCAGTGTTACAGCTATGGCGCATCTATATTTAGAAACTCCAATAAAGTCTCTAAATAAAGATTCATAAAAATTTCTGATAATCAATTCATTTATATTTTTACATTTCATGAAATAGATACACTATACTCGTGTAATTAAAATTGTTTCAATGTCTAAACTGTGTTATTTCCTTCAGAAAATTACGAAGGTCGTTTTCATTAACGAGGGGTGTAATTGTACCAGCTAATAAGCCACTCAATTTCAGCGTGGAAGTATGTTAAATGTCAAATGGGTGAAAATAGAATGCGCGCAGTTAAATAGTGCGGGATATTATCGTATTTAGAATCTACGCACTCGTGATTTAATTTTTCCGCATCCGAACTCATGCCCATGTTTTATTCACCGACAAAATACGCGAACATATTTTTATTTCTTAATCAATTCAATTCTTTATTTCCATCTATGATGAGGATATTGAATACAATATGTACAAGATAACAAAGTATAAGAATAAACATGAGCATGATAGTAACTACATTAATATGCAATTCTCAGTAGACATGCCGCAAGTGATTAGCGACACGAAATTGATCAGTTATACATAATTATATCACGATTCTGTCTTAGGTTTTCACTAAGCAGAAAATATATTCAGGCATTGATTTATATGCATATATGAAGATTTGAGAAATACAATCTCAGTTTCAACGTCGAACACAGGTTCCAATGGTGTCCCTAAGAGTTTTAAAGACATGTGATGCTGTCAAAAGACAATACTACGCGTAAATCGTCTTAACTGATATATTGTACCAGTGAGTCTTTGTGAGTACATGTACATAGGCATTCACTTATCACATGTGTAAGTTGTTCCTGGTCAACTAATTCACAGTTGTCACATATTTGGTTTTCGAGTAAAACACTTCTAGTCCATAATCTAGCGATGACGCACGTGATATTATAATTGAATGCGTTTAGATTACAAACGTTATACACAATGGATTGCACAATTCGTGGATGTAGTATCCGAAAGAATGTACATATGTTTAAATTCCTATCCTGTGACATTCGGTTGTCCCAAAAAAAGTGTTTCATTTAACCGTATTGCAGATGCAACCGTATTTTTCTACTCTTAGAAGATATGCATTGTGGAGTGGGTGTGAAGTTGTTGATTATGAATTGTTTTTTTTAAATATATGCCGAGCATAGCTTTTATTTGCCAGTCAGCTTTCTGCTGAAATATGGCAGGCATATGTGTGCCTCCATCCGGATTTGAACCCGGGTCGCCAAAATAGACGTCAAGCGCGCGTTAACAACCACTGAGCTACGGATGCCACATATTTAAGCCATATTTATACAAAATGTTACATAATTATGTCAGGGATGTATCCGATAGTTACATTTGATCTATCACTAAGAAATAAAACAGGTTTAAAATGTCTCTTGTCACAGAGCCCGATGGTAGTGTCATAAGTTTGTGTAAAAACATAAGTTTGCGAGATTCTATCTTGGACGGTAGTCGGTTCAGACCTAGCATTGCAAATAGAGATGAAGAAAATGTACGAAACCGGTTATATGAGCGTTGAAAATAACATTTGATACATTTTCTTTGCCATTGTGTACTATTTATTAATTAATAGCTTATAAATACACTAAATAAAACAATGAAATAAGCAAGCAAAACATAATATTTAGAATAGTACCAATTTAACTTACAGCGTCTTCCCAGTTACTAGATCGAAAAATGTCCCTATGAAGATGGAAAGAATGAAATTCAATATTTGAGTGCTGTGTGTAAGTAGTGGTTGTTAATCCGGGCCCATGACTAAATAAGGGCCTTGAAAGCATTTAATTACAGTTGGGGGCTTATAGGCTTCAGTCTTTGTTATATACGCATGTAGGCTACTCTAGGTCTAGAACATCCTCTTATGCGAATATTGATAATCTTCGTTTCATTAGTTTTTGTGGTTATGCCTAGGCTAGAACAGGTAGCAGGCTGAATTATGTACCTGTGAAACAAACTGATTCTCTTTTTAATCTGTTTAACCTCGATTCCATATGGGGTTTTTATGTTTCACTTTGGGTTACATTAATTTCCTTTGTGTTTTTTGTGCCCGTTGGGTTTTTATTGACAGCTCTTCAAAAAATCGCGAACATGGCCGGAAAATCAGCACAAACTATGCAGGTCGATTTGGAATTAAAAAGGGTATTTAAAACTCTAGATATGTTCATTTTGATCAAATCTACAATACAGCTTAATATAATTAAAAATTTCGATTCACAATTTACTCAATTTAAGAGAACGTTTTTGGCTTTGTTTCACTATTTCGGATATGAGTAGTTACCGGATAAAATAAATTTATCTTGAGTTACTTTTATTTTATCAAATTTGCTGTGGCTGTAGCCAAATAAACAAATTATCAATGTATTTTGTTATATGGTCAGTTATAGTAAGAAAACTACTTTATTTTCTTATTGCTATTTTAATTCAATTTGGGAAAATTAACTTAATTTTTTAAGGTCCATCCATTGAATGATTGATCCAATGTCGTAATGTGGCAGCACTGTGTGAGTCATTGTACTCATTTCTTCTTCTGTCAGTACTGAGCAACTCTCTCTCGGGGGAAGAGGGATATTAAATTATTATTGGGGCTAAAGTGTCCTTCCCATGCAACACAAGAAGTCTTCAAGATATTTCTTCTTCCAAGTAAACTTCATCCCTCATATTGAGTATTAATACTGGCAGTCTACAGGCAATATACCGTATTCACCATATCAACATTACAGGTTAAAATCCGTTTTCCGAGATAACGGAATTTATTGAGGGACAATGTGCGAAATATGCATATAGAGCAACCAGGTACAATAATCGCGATTATTTAAGCCAAATGAAAAGAATTTGTAAAAAGTTTTACTAGTAAACAATGACAACACAATTTTACTACCTCCCTGACAATATTTTCGCCAAAATAATATGTTAAGTTGAAAAATGCGTATATTTTCTCGCCATCAGTATCGAGCTACGGAAGCGGCAGTGTAGAATAAAATGCAATATTTCAAATATAAACCATTTTTTAGGATAATTCTTGCTAAAGTTTAAAAACAAAGATGTTTAATGATAATGTGTAATAATTGTTTTATATGTTTTTCATGTTTAAACGTTGAAAAAAGAATAATTATATACACTCCCGCTATACCGCTAATTGCTTGCTAACCCCCTGACCGTGAAATTTCGGTTCTGGAAAAACGGGTTTTATTGAGTAATGTCGATATTGAGAATGGGAAAGCAGTTGTATTAGTGGAGTATGTTATGTCTAGAAATGGGTTGTGTACTGCAAAAATTAAAGTCTCAGGTGTGCATGTTTTTTCGTGGTTGCAATTTTTTTATTTTGGTCTGTCGGTTTTTAAGCCCTTTCAGACCAAATCTCTGGCCATTTTTATCAACTTTCCTATGATGTGCCATTTTGATTTATGAAATAAATTGTCTAAATTTCTTATCTTTGTTTTATCCAGGCATTTCAAGAATTGCAAGGAAAGTTAATCACCACAACACAGCAGTTGAAGCTTTCTGATGCACAGATTGAGACCTTAAAAAGAACCAAACAACATTCATTATTGGTTGAAAAGGAGTTAGACAGATTACCTGAAAATACTAGAGTATATGAAGGAATAGGTAGAATGTAAGTTAATAGTAACTGTCAATACATGTAGCAGTTGGATGCATGGAATGCCTACATGTATGTCCCTCCAAGGGTTTTGACATTATCAACAGATAGATACAGAGACAGAAATATATGTCATACATGTACTTGACTTTGCCAAATTTGTTGCTTTGATTAAAACAAAGCCTGATATTTGTCCTGTTTAATTTTGCTGCTGTATTAGAGACCACAGTGTATAAACAAGTCAACTTCCGGCTATTGCAATAAGTCATAGACATTGAATTGTATAGACTCCCAATAAGTCATACATTGATAAGGTTTATACGCTGTGGAGACAGTACAATGCTATTTGTGAGAATACATCCCCCACTAAGGAGTCAAGGGTCAAAGGGACAACTGAACAAATGAAACAAATGAACCAAACACCTTTACCATCTATCATAAATCGTGCTATAGTGTAAGCTGAGCTCCTCTTGTATCAAGCTACTGGATAGTTTATATGTTGTTGTTTATATTCCAGGTTTATGCTTGCTGGTATTCCTGAAGTAAAGAAAAATTTAGATTTGAAAATGAAAGCAGCTGACACCAAAATTAAAACCATAGAAGTAGGTATCGTGCACTATTTATTGTTGGCGAGTACAAAACTCAAATATTTGGCATTAACCATGGCATCCTTATACATGAATCAAATATGAAACTTGTGTCTTTGACCCAGGTTGTTACAGCTTCTATTATTCACACTTGATGAATTCTTCCTGTGTTACTAACTAGTATTTGTGCCTGTATCAAGGGTAGTGGGTATAAGGTTCAATTTCACCTAATATGTCTAGATTCAAACCCATGACCTTTCAGTTAGGAGTCCAGTGTTTTACACCTTGTTGTCTGGGCTACAAGGATGGTTATTAGACTGGCAAAAAAGTATTCTACCTATGGTTACAGAAATGTTCATTTATCAGTATGTTAAGATTTGTGAGCTGCGGCCATTGTTCAGTGGTGAGTGCACTCAATTTGTAACAGCAATCCGGTTTCAGTTCCCAGTTACCGCAGATCAAAGTCCATACCCTGCTATGGAATCTTGATGATAATGTCTATATTGTCGTGATGGGATCGTGTGCCTTGGTTAAGTTTATTGTCGAGTCATTTTCTCAAAGACTATCAAAGGTACATGTATCCACTTGACACTCAACATAATATTCACCATCATAAGGGGAGTTCATACTTAAAAGGCTGGTATCCCTTTGACTTATATATAATGGATTATCTGCCCTTGTTACTCTTAGAATTTTCACTCACAGATGAGCAAGAGTACTATCAAGTATGAGACAATTAAGTGCCCAGCACTTGTAGGCGGTGCTCTAATTTCTCAACATTTGAAGAGGTTGCTGGTTCCTTGTGGAAGGGTACAGTCCAGGAAACTGATCACATGAACGAGCTGCCATATAAAACAGAAAGTTTGTATAGAACATCGTTAAATCTAAATAAATGTGAAGATGATAACATTGGGTGTAACTTTTGTAGGAACCTAATTTCTGCCAAGTTACAGGCTTGGTTCCAGTGGTAATTCACATTTCTTATATACTGATGGCACTATAATATGTTAATGCTTTGATCATTTCAGGGTACTAAGGCTTATTTGGAACGTAATATGAAAGAAAGTGAAGATAGTTTACGGGAATTGATTCTCACCAAACAAGGCCGAGGATAAAATCTACATACTTACTGGACTATTTATTTTATATTCTATTTTACAATTTCAAAGATACATTGGGAAGTGACCAACATTTTGTGTGTTACGTAATGTTATACATAAACTTGAGATTTTATGTATCAGTCAACTTTAACTTCCACAAAAGGTTGTAAGTTTGATTCTCGAAGTCAAACATGAACAAACAAACTGAGTAAGAAGACGGGGCCTTGGCTTAGCAGGTCATTTCAACTTGTTATACTGTGTTCAGTGCATTACCACTTAGTATTTCATTCCCTTGATTTCATTTATCACATTTATCGAGTTCACTTTACCTAAACCTTTTTAGCCACCAAATATTTCATCACATTTGATTCAAGTAACCCAACCTACACTAAATATTTTTAATGATTACTAAAGAACTATTTTGTTTCTGCTACTAAGTATTTGGTTGTTAAATGATTTTGTTTACATTAAACAGGAAATGAATTTGTACATTTAAGCCTATACATGTACTACATGAATAATTGTCAATCTTAAATCTTTAAATAAAAATGGATAAAATCATCGAAACTGAATTTTCCGGAACTATTTTAAAATAAAAACCTTTTCAAGTTTACTGATTCAAACATTTTTCATAATGCTTATGTTTTGCTTGATTTGGTCTGAGTGCATTATATATACAAAATGAAGCTGGAATTCTAAGGTAGCCTATAATAGGAGCTGTCCTATGTCCTATTCTGAACAATTCTCTACCAATGATACACCATTGAGACTATGGAAGTTACTTATGATGCTATCTTATTGAGCCTGTTTGTATGATATTTGCCATAATACAATCTGCATGGACTTTGAAATTTGTATTAAAGATGTATAAATACACCACTCCTGTCTTCTATTTCATTCCTGTGTATTTATGTATGTGCTAGTTGTCTCCCTTTCTTCATCCTTATTCCACTTATTTCTTGATTCATCCAGTATACAGATTGTCGAGTTATTTCTCTTTAATAAATTGGAAGAAAATATACAAAAATGAATAAAGGGAGAGAACCCATTTATCTGATTTGTATTGGAATGATGAGCATTTGAGTTATATAAACATCACCTGGCATAGAGGGAAACAGCTTTTATTGTTACCCGGAGAAAAGTAATGTCAATGAATACAAACTCAATACATAAGTTGGACAATGTATGCAAAGTTGTGACAAGATTATTTGTTCCAAAAATTGGCTTATGAAAATTGTCCTGCTAGTGAATCGCAAATGTGACCTGCATGTGAACTGCAGTAACAGAACCCACCTGGAGACCTAGTGCTAAGGATGTTTTCTCTGGAACAGGATGTTGTAGGTCTGGTGTCGTGACATATGGTACTAGTAAAGTTCCCTTGCTTGACACACTTCATTATAAGTATCAACTTATAATTATAAGCTCACAACCACAGTACACTATTTTTGTGTCGCCTGAAAAGGCGACATATAGGTGTTACTTTGGCGGCGGCTGTGGCGTCACAAATTGCTTGTCCGGCGGATAACTCGTCACCAAGAGGTTGAATGACTTGAAACTTGGTATGCATGTTTCTTACCAAAAGTCCAAGTGCAGTAAACAAGAATTGTAACTCTACCTTGTGCCATTTTTGATTTTTGTCCCTTTGATTGATTTTATAAGCATTTCTTGTCCGTGGCATAACTTTGTCACCATAAGTATTAATGACTCCAAGATAGGTATGCATGTTTCTTGCTGTGACATTTTTTTGTCCAGAGCATCACTTTGTCGTTTTTAGTTCAGATGACTAGAGAACTCTTGTGAGTCGATATGTAGCCCAATAGTGGATAGTTTTTCATGACAAATGTGCATGTCGTCGGGCGACACATGCGACTCGCGGAGCTTTTATATTTCAAGTTACATAACTCCAGCTCCAATAAAAGAATTATGCCCCTTTGTAAAATTGTAAGTTTCTTTATTTGTCATATATTTTTTCTTAATACCTTGTAAACCATTGAAGGGATGTACTTCAAGCCTTAAATTTTATAACACAAGTTGCATAGCTCTAGCTGCAATATTGGAAGACTTATGACTGTTGTTAAATCCTAATTTTCTTTTTCCTTGTTCTTCAAAGCCATAACGGACATTTAAATGAAACTTGAAATATTTATCAACAATGATAATACTCATATCTACAGAAATGGGCAATCTCTTAATAAATTTTGATTTATATCCCTTTTCAGCATCAAAAACTATAACATTGGCCATAGTTCAAAACCCAAGATATTCTAATGAAACTTTCTGTACTTACTAACAATGAATATAAGCACGCATGGAGCAAAACAGTAGTAACAAGGGCAACATCTCTAACTGTAATCTTTAACATATTCCTCTAAACACGTATTAATGTATTTATGTTCAATATTGACTTGACCATGGATGATTTCGACACAGACAATGTTCTGTTATCTATAGTCTCTGCTTTCGACAAGAAAATACTACAACTCGTTTACATAGACAGAACACATTGTCCATTCCACTGCAACGTGGAATCACATGGACTTCATGTTCTTTGATTCACTAGAAAATGTGTCTGTTGTACCATAACTTTGACTTAGACATGGTTTACTCAGCCTAAGCTACGGTGAATCGAACTTAAAGCTAACAAAAATATGTTTTCCTCGTTTGACGTCCCATACCTATGACGTCAACATCAACCTAAACAAGGCGAAAGCCAATATTGTGACAGATCCCGTAGAAGGATAGTAAGCACTAAAGTAATGCAGAAAATACACCGTATCATTTTGTACATTGTTCATGTGAATTTCGTGTCGTCATGGTTACAATCAACCAATGTAATGTTACACAGCCCTGTGATTATACTGATCATGCCTCCTATACACTCGGATGCAAACAGTATCCCGTCAGTGTGTTGAACTTGTCGAATATCTAAAAAGTTGCGAATATTCCGAAACCCTGACATGAAATACAACATGTAAGATGTCACAGGGCATTGATGCATGTTTTATGTACTTGAATATGTTTGACTTGGTCTTGCGGGGTCAGCTGGATGTCAGGCGGAGCAAAGGAGCAGACACCATTCCATACACGGCAAATATGGCCCCATCTGGAGGAAGCACGGTAGAAAGTTTTGCCCTCAGATATGTCCTTCGAGACCACCTCAACCAAACTGTGGTCTGCGGAAACATATGATAACGGAGTCTTGCTGTAGGTCTGTGGGACATAGGCGCAGACACCATTCTATACTCAGCAAATCTGCGTCAATCTGGATAATGCACGACATAAGGCTTGGCCTAGAGATATGTCCTTCGAGACCAAGCTGTTGGGTGATGCCAGTAACTTACAGAAGACGGTGCAGTTCATCACCATACCCAAACTAACAATTTAAACGGCCGTAAAAGATGGTACGCAGAAGAATGTTGCCTTATATACAGTTCTATGACATATGAGAAAAGCATATAAATAAAACGTATGTACTTCAGTACCCTTGGGTATGATATATCTTGATGGGTCATCTAGAGTACTCATAGTTTACAGGATACAAACGCTATATAAGCCGTACCGTACAATATTGCCAAGTTTGTTATTCATCACACACCTAGATTTCTGATTTCATTAATACGTATACCACGGAGGTATATATTCCGAACATGTACGGAACATACCGATATGTTATTGAGTCTTCGTGTCAGACCGAGTGGCACGACAAGTATGCCATGGGTTGCTGATGATGCGGAAACATGTGCCAGGAGGACATTCCCCTCATGCATTCTCTACCGTTCTAATGATGGTAATAGTAGCAGTTAAGTCTCTATTAACTAAGTTAGGGGCATTCAGCCATGTTAGACATATAATTTGGCCCTCGAGTCTGCAATCTACAGTATGAATCAACTAAAAAGGTTGGAAACATATTTGCCGACGATGTTTTTTTCAATGATAGTAATACAGTATACCATGTTAGAATGTCGAGTGTGTATGAAATGCTGTGTACAGAGCTAGAACAATGTAACTAGTACATAAAAGTCAGAGAACAAACACTGTCAATGAATGAAATACGTATAATATAATTCACACCAGACAGGAACTCTTTTATTGGATTAACGACTTGCAGTTGACTTATAAGAACTCAGTTATCCTGGGAGTAATTATCAACCAAGACTAGCCGATTCTTCACTAGAAAGTTTCTAGTGAAGAATCTGTCAGCGTTTCCGTGTCACGATCATAGCCCATAATAATATGTCACAGGCAAACCTAACCATTTCAACTCAGTAATGCCCTAGTCACACCGATTGTTTCGAATAGGCAATGGCTGTAAAAATCCACCGAGTCTGCAGGAACTCGAAGTGCATCCATGATCATCCGTATATAGGTATAGTGAAAAAAAACGTACGGATAACTACGGACAGAGGGATGAAAACGGGTCACGAAGGACCGTATCGAATTACTAAAGATGGGTTCATACTACGGCGTTTGGACTGACGTTTATTGAAGTTTGGGCAAACGTCACTCCACAGTAAAATTTGCTTAAAAAAATAAATACAATACATGTAGATTTGTGCTCTGTAAACGTTCCTGAACGCGGAATTAAGTTATACTGAGTTTGCTTGAGTTGGACTTCGTTGACATACGTCTGCTGAAATGCTAGAGGTGTTAGTGAATTGAGCCAAACGTCTCTTTTCAACGAGTATCCGACGCAATGAACGCGATGATAAGGGGGTCAAACTATGAACGTTTTTACTAGCGTAAGTCAGTGTTTCAAAAGCCTAAAATGAGCGAAATTACGCTCGCGAGTGGACCTCGTACGTGTTTATGACACTTGATTTTTAGATCTAAAATATATTTAATAGGTTCGATGTAATGTATGAAGCATTGTGTTATATCTTAATGAATGAAGTAGATCTATGTTTGAATAAACCAATCTCGGGATGAGCCCATAGCCACTAGACTATCGGATTATTAGGTTCAGAGATATGTTGTCGAAGAGTTGCCTGCAATTTAAACATACATTTTTTATAGAATACGAATGTGACGCAATTAAACTGTGTTATGGTATTCAAAGCTCACTTGCTGATTATTATACGAAAGTAGGAACCAACGTACACTTGGCTTACAGACAGACACTAAATAAGTTTGCAATACATTTGTACTTAATGAAGATTGCTAAAAACATGTTTTCACTAAATGCAACAATATGTTTGGCAGTCCTGAATGAGAGATCATTAACCACAGTGATAAAAAATGCTTCAAATATTTACAAGAAACGCGTTGTTTTCATTACCTCCACTGATATACAGAATATTTGTCGACGATTTTCTAGATGATACTTTGAATTTATTTTACCCAATGATAGCATAAGTACCATTTATAATGTTTAGGCTCAGTCATGTTTGGCTAATGTCCGTGTCTAATACCAATGGTTTACGCTATGCGTGAATTCTCTTTTAAAATGTTATTGATTTTACTTCATATCAATTTATTTTCAGTCAATTGTGAAGCAAGTTCTACAAGTTATATTAAAAATGTTCGACACCTCATTCGTGATGTTATCCATCGTCGTTATGAAAGAATGGAAACCAGTTTGAAGTACCTAGCATAAATTGAAAGTTGGCTTCATTATAAAGGTAAAGGTAAAGACATTGTTTATTATAGTATCGCCCCTATTGAAAGGGCCAGCCAATTTTACTTACAGAGTCACCTATCTTTCCTCCCTAATCCCTTCTCGTATTGCCGGACGTTTGGCAGAGACTGGCCTACGGTAACCATTTTTAACTAGCTGGCGGCTCATCTACCGATCGCATCACTTCTAACCCAGCTTCCGCCGATATTCTAACCTTCGATCTCTTTCCAAGGCGGACACCCTAACAACTCGGCGACGGTCGCGGTTATAAGCCAGGTGCTGTTATTCATGTGACCACCAAAACACAGGGATACCTTACACACACGTAATGTACGTCGGTTTCTTTGTAAATAGTAAAGAAATGTAAACTCCTCCCAGATAAAATCGAAAGTGGGTACCGGGCAACTCTCATATGACAATATTAATAATAAGTCACTAATCATCAACTTTTGACCAATCACTATTACGGATACCACATGTTATCCTAGAGAATATGTACACGTAGATATATAGATATGCACGTTAATATCAATATTGGAGATAAAATCTGACATGGTTCCCATTCACCTTTCACCATTTTCGGCTTTCATTGATGCTAACGACCAATCGTACCGGAAAATCTCAGAGAATGTATGAAGTGACCAGAATAACTAGGAACCAGCAGTAATTAGCATATCGTCTCTTGGAAGAAGGTATTATTGGCAAGGTTTCCATGAAAAAATTGTTTGTTGTTGAAAATTTGTCAAATTGGTTGATCAGAGCTTTCAAGTGATTTGGGCATGTGACCAATATTGACCTTTCATAGCCCCGGTTCCCGCTTTACCCCTTTGCTGATCTTCAGGCATGTTTAGATGACGATCCGTGAGTTAAGAATTTCAGTGACGTCACTATGGTCGACTTCTACAGTCGAAGTGTTTCTTTCAAACTTCAACAATTTAAAACTTGAAACTTTAAATAGAACATTTTTGTATTTGCATACTGCAACTTAGTTTTGATGTTCATAAATAGCATTGGTTTATGGTAGCCCATTATAATGAAATAGTTTATGTTGTGAAATAACCACCGTCTTCGAAAAGTTCGTGCTCATCTGTAATAAACAAAATTAATATAGTCTCTTTGTAAATTACAGATATACGACCGGTATATCACGAATAAGACCCTTCGTAATTAATATGAAATGATTCGTATCTATGTGCACAATGCACAACATGTTATTTTTACATGCCGTATGCTGGTATATTTGATATCAGGTAGTATGAACCTGTACAAAAACTGCAGTTGTTTTGACCAAGAAAGTAGGATACATAGTACATCTTGCTCTTAGTGGTAGGATACAATCTTGGCAAGCACGTAATTTCCTTGACGCATGTTTCTTGTTCAAGTCTGTTTGCATTATCATACGCCCAGTCAAACTTTTCCAAATCTTGCTTGCGCGCGAACAGTACACAACTGGTACCCGGTTTATTTTTAAAGGTAAACGGAATATCTGACTGCTTTCATCAGCTTTGATACATTTAATCTGCATCGCAGATCTGTTTGAGTAATAAAAGAATAGTTGGCTTAACCAGCAGCCATTTACGCCTCACACGTTTTCTACACTCGACGAAAGTGACATTTCAACTGATTATTCTCGCTTATTTTGAAATTAGTCGCACGCTGTAAAAATGGATAGACCAGACGTTGAAGTTACTAGATATGTGTACCCTATTTACATGTTGGACAGGCTTCCTAAATGGACAAAGGAGGATGCATTGGCCTTGCACAAATACAAGACCGCGGTAAGTGTTTCTTTTCTGTTTTAAATGATATATTCTATGTACGAAACGGTTTACATGTAGGGAACGAGATACGCCAATTGTGCCCAAACAAATGTCATATGTTATGCTCGTCAGCCAAAAGAAGTGTCAAAGTTTATCGTATACAAAACTTGGATAGGACGCCGTACATGATGAGGTCCAATTAAGTGTCCAAATCGTTAATTAAAAGCTCACAGACAATTCTTCTTCATGGTTGATATGGGCGGATGCATATGCAACATGATGCAATGGTGTATAATACGGTGTATATAAATTGGCTCAACACGTTATAACACGTTTCGTACATTTTTTGGATACAGTAATGATGTTGAATTCACTAAATTCTTACGTTTCGAATTTAAATAGCTGAATTTCACGAATTTTGTTTTCAAAATATTTGGCGCATTCTTGTGAATGTTGGCAATCGCTTGTTTTCGTTGTGATTTAAGACAAGTAACTACGAGCCACTGCATGTGTTATATTTAGGTTTGAATATTCAGTACACGTACAATACATTATTCAATTGTTACGAAATTATTATATAACTATACGTGACAGGTTTTACTCGTAATACTTAGATACATTTCAAATCGTGATCGAAGTTGATCTTTCACTAATTAGTTTTTTGAGCGGCCAAATGGCAACCTGTGAAAGATATTGATTTTAAAAACAGGGTAACGTGATTCGTTACATTACGAAATAAATGATTTGACCTGTTTGAAGCAGATAGTCCATGACTACATTGAAGATATCTAATACAGGAATGTAACTGTTTAATACATCATGTATTAATTATAGAATCACAAATCGTCATATAATAATGATAGTTGGTTAAGAAAAGTATTTGTTGAATTCAGATGACCTTTCACACATTTAACATGTACTTATTTAATATAAAATCACCAGTTATTATGTTACAAATCATAATGGTGACTGGTAACGACAAATGGATGTCCAGGTCCTTTAACATTGGTTTTGTTTCAGCATTGTTGTCACTGATCTGGCATTGCTCTAAAACTTAAGATACAGAAATCGTTGCCCATTGTATTAAATCAATTTAAATGTTTAGAACAAACGGAATCCGTATATATTGACCACGTCTTGATGGTCGCCGTTTCTATAAACCATATGTCGATTGTCAACAAGTTTATAAACCACGTCTTGATGGTCGCCGTTTATATATAAACCACGTCTTGATGGTCGCCATTTCTACAAACCACGTCTTGATGGTCGCCGTTTCTATAAACCATATGTTGATTGTCACCATGTCTATAAACCACGTCTTGATGGTCGCCATTTCTATAAACCACGTCTTGATGATCGCCATTTTTATAAACCATATGTTGATTGTCACCATGTTTATAAACCACGTCTTGATGGTCGCCATTTCTATAAACCATATGTTGATTGTCAACAAGTTTATAAACCACGTCTTGATGGTCGCCATTTCTATAAACCACGTCTTGATGGTCGCCATTTCTATAAACCACGTCTTGATGGTCGCCATTTCTATAAACCATATGTTGATTGTCACCACGTTAATAAACCACACGTTGATTGTCACCAAATTTATAAACCACGTATTGATTGTCATCATGTTTATAGACCACGTGTTGATTGTCATCATGTTTATAGACCACGTGTTGATTGTCATCATGTTTATAGACCACGTGTTGATTGTCATCATGTTTATAGACCACGTGTTGATTGTCATCATGTTTATAGACCACGTGTTGATTGGCATCATGTTTATAGACCACGTGTTGATTGCCATCATGTTTATAGACCACGTGTTGATTGTCATCATGTTTATAGACCACGTGTTGATTGTCATCATGTTTATAGACCACGTGTTGATTGTCATCATGTTTATAGACCACGTGTTGATTGTCATCATGTTTATAGACCACGTGTTGATTGCCATCATGTTTATAGACCACGTGTTGATTGTCATCATGTTTATAGACCACGTGTTGATTGCCATCATGTTTATAGACCACGTGTTGATTGCCATCATGTTTATAGACCACGTGTTGATTGTCATCATGTTTATAGACCACGTGTTGATTGTCATCATGTTTATAGACCACGTGTTGATTGTCATCATGTTTATAGACCACGTGTTGATTGTCATCATGTTTATAGACCACGTGTTGATTGTCATCATGTTTATAGATAACGTGTTGATTGTCATCATGTTTATAGACCACGTGTTGATTGTCATCATGTTTATAGACCACGTGTTGATTGTCATCATGTTTATAGACCACGTGTTGATTGTCATCATGTTTATAGACCACGTGTTGATTGTCATCATGTTTATAGACCACATGTTGATTGCCATCATGTTTATAGACCACATGTTGATTGCCATCATGTTTATAGACCACATGTTGATTGTCATCATGTTTATAGACCACATGTTGATTGTCATCATGTTTATAGACCACGTGTTGATTGTCACCATGTTTATGAACCGTGTGTTGATTGATGGCAACCAAGCCACGTGATGATCCTGTTTTAAGATAAATATGAATCAATAAATCAATTTATTAAAACCGCTGAATATTTTTTAATTATAATTATAATCATTCTGAGTATACCGCTGGCGTTCGATTTTATATCAGCGTGTAATTTCATTGTATTACGTATTTCACAAAATGCTTATCGAACAGCCGTGAAAACGAATCAGTTAACACCGACAGTAGAATGTTTCCAGGTTGTGCCCTCCAAATGTTTCAATTGATAAGTGAAAAAATGCTTGAGTTGAAATTGCACAACTTTCCAAAATTTGGCAAACTTTATGTAACAACATTATTTACTAGTTTCTAAAACACAAGAAGCCAATTTGACGGTCGATCAACCGTTAATACAATTCACATGCTGAACAATTTACAACAAAGAAAATTCCGTGACAACATAGATTATAGAAACATCAATTAGATTCAAGTTTAAGAATGATTATCAAAAATTAAGTCATGACGTTCGGAGGTGTATTCTTTGTTCCTTCGCGGATAGAATAACTTGGGAGGCTTGGCAATGTATTTGTTTTCTCACATCGTATTTGCTCCAATAGAAAAATACATGTTTCATGACCCATTATTACTGTATTCTTGCTCAGTTAACATAACTGGTTCCATAATAGTTCAGTCTGACATCGGCCAGTGGAGCTTGAAGACCAAAGTTCGAATCCCGATCTATATTTGTACTGGCTTGGCTTGTTGGCGAAAACACCTGAACCAGCATTGACCCTATATATACACACTATAACAACTAGATAATATTATGTTACTATATTTACTGTCAAATCTGAGTTAAATACCGCATGCGAAAAATAACGCTATCATTAGAACCTGTCTACAAAGACCACCAATTGTATCATCAATCAGACTATTTTTTCAGGTTATTAAGCATGTATACCACATGTCATGAAATACTATACTTGTTTCATTGGTGGTCTGTACAGATATTTTTGCCTGCAAATTAATTTCTAAATGCTTTACACCATAGTACAACATAAACCAATGAATGTCTGTCTAGATGGGTGTTACCTTTATTATCTAATAGGACAAGATTGCAATCTACAGGGAACTAGGCATTCCTTCTAAGGTTTATACCGCGATATTCTGTAATCAAGTCGGACATAGATGTTTATCCAAACACATTTTAATATATATTTTGGAAAAGCGTTATGAAGCCGAGAGTGTGTTTATTTGCAAATGCCAATAATGGCATAAAAGAAATCATAACGTTTTCCAGTTAAACTTATAGAGTATAACACATTTTCCGAGCGGCGATACCATATTAGGAATGTCAAAAAATGCTCGACGATCATGCGAAGGTCAATTTTCGTGTTTCAATCGTATGTGTTGTTCATTTTCTGGAGTAAGATGAATAATTTTACGAATGTTTGGTCATTGATTTGAACAGTATTCGAATATAAAAAATAGTCTGTAGTACCACCTCTGAATTGCCTTCGGTCAGATTAATTCCACGTAATGATTCATTACATTAATTTTGTATTGACATAGTACCTATAGAGCAGCTGGCAAATAACCTGACTACATCATGAATGAAACAGACATATTGTTATAGGTGTCACTGTGATTAAGTAGGTATAAAAAGTACAGTTTGTTGTCCAGTTCCGGCGGATTCTTTACTTTTTGCAATGAAAATAGTTTAAACACCCGGTCTATCAATCGTACCTTACGCATGCAAAGAGACAAATATCTCTGCAATAAAAAACAGTCACAGTTTCCCAAATTTTCATTTGGAAAAATTAATCAAACTTTCGATTTCTCAGTATAAACATTTGCCGAGTTGCGGCGGAGTTTATCCAGTTCCGGTGTAAACAACACACTCGTAATTTTTAGTCCTGAGAATCCCGTGAGGTAGCCAGTGGGTGTAAATTTTAATTGATAATTAGACTGGTCAGATATTGCAAATTACTTATAAAGCCAAACAAGAAGTTGGAGTGATTTTCATTGCAGTTTTGAGCGATGAGTAGGCTGAACTAAAGTGAAGGACTCAGTGGTGAACAGTTAGCCATACCACAGCTTAAATATAAAGCCACCTAAAATGTGCACATGAAGTCGGCACAGTACACCAATGTTCTCGATGCAAACGTGTGGATGCCTCCTCTAGATGAAATACCAGCACACCTGCATAATTCAGTCAACGATAATGAATAAAACACGAAAACGCACATAGAGTCCACCGGAACTGGATAAATGACATGTTCTTTGCACTTTGCAATCACAAAAGCTGTTTTACAGGCCATATCTATATAAATCGTATCTGCAGTGATTGTACATTCACAATATTTTTTGATTTAGACATTTATTTGACCTAATAAAAATAAGTCAGTCAAAGTATAAAGAATGCTGTATTTCATAATGGCCGACATTATTCAAATTGTCGCACCTCGACTATTTGCAACAACGAGTATACTACCTAAACGTAAATCAAAGATCCTGAAAATTATCAGCAATAATACTGGCATTAATAGGGACTTCCTGACATAGACAAATTTCCAGACCTGGCGTCTGCAAAATATTTACATCCGGAATACTTCGGAACTGGATAATCCGCCGGAACTGGACAACAAACTGTACACCGTTTCTTTTGCTCAGAGTTCTATCTCCTGTTTTTTGGGGTCGCAACTCTTTCCGACTTGGGATAAGTCAAACACGGTTCCTTCTCGTGCTTTTAAGGGAACTTACTCTTGTACTGCAGAATACCCTCACTGATTTTCATTGGATTTTACTCTTACCGACAAACAATAAGTCAGACACAGTTCCCTTCCCGGTTTTCAAAGGATGTAACTCTTACACTGCAGAATTACCTCCATTGATTTTCATGGGAAGTTACTCTTACCGACTTAACATTAGTCAATCACAGTTCGTTCCCCTGATTTCAAGGAGTTTTAACTCTTGTAATACAGGGTGTCCAAAAAGAAAGTATACAGTTTCAGCGTATATTTATCAAATCTCTTCATTCTGCTATCGTAAAGGAATTTTGCACATGTATAGACAAAAGATGTAAGTTGTTTCTGGGACAAGTTTTAAGATTATAACTTGAATAATTTTTAGAAAAATATAAATTTAGGCCTACTGAAATTGCCTTGTTTTGTCCGTGACGTCTTTTCAGTAATTTATGACGTTCTCAAGATGTCCACCCTTCTTACCTTTCCTTTCCCTTCTTGTACTTCTTTTAAACTATTGATAACATTTGCACATTTGTCTAAACTGATGTTCTTACCTTCCTTTTGGTGTTTCTCGTGAGCATTCACATGTATGTTGGCTTTGTGCTGTACACTAGCGATTTCATATAGCCCCACAAGAAGAAGTCGCAATGATTTAGATCCGGGCTGTGGGCGGGCCATGTCACACCACAGTGGTTTTTTCTCGAAATTACTTTTGATCTAACTGTTTCAAGGGATTCATCCAACCCCATATGCACAATGTATGGCCCTGGCACATCTTGCATGAACTATGCATCATTCAAAACAATAAATCACCTGCGGTGTTAGGAAATGACCTGGTAAACGGGTTGAGTTTATTTCTTTCTATTTTGCTATCTGTATCGCTAGTGTACAATATTAAGCCAATGGACACATCTATACTGCTGAGGGACGTCAAAAAAGAAGGTTAGAAGATCGGGTATGACACATGTGCAAATGTAATTGGTAGTTTCAATGCAAGAGGGTAAGAAGCGAAATGTCAGAAGGCGACATGCATCGTGAAAACGTCGTTAATTACTACAAAATGACGTCATGGACAAAATAAGGTAATTTGACCTTTTTCTAAAAATGACCCTGGTTATAATCCTAAAGTCGGTTACAGAAAAAACTTACATATTTTGTCTATACATGTGCAAATTTTCGTTGCGATAGCAAATTGTAGGGATTTTATAAATAGACACTGAAACTGTATACTTTCTTTTTGGACACCCTGTAATAATTTACTCTTACTGATCAAACACAGTTCCTTGACTTCAAGAGGATATAACAACTCTTGCTCTACATGTGTTTGTGTAGGACCTCCATAGAACATTCTGATTATATTTACAGTTTTTAATACATTGCTTACTGTGGTATACCGGTACACCGGATATTGCGAGTAAATGAGTAATGTAGTCATAATGTTGTTCAAAACCCCGTACACAAACGAGATACTCGGTAATACTCGGTACATTAAAAATCAATACTCTGTACAGTTACTTGTAATTTGAACTAAAGCTATTCTGGCTCACCACAAAAAGAACACTCAATTCAAAAACAATTATACCTGGCTAGGCGCTGCCGTCGTTTCTGTGTAGCTTTGGATTTTCTGTGCGCTACAGTATTTGGTAATACAATCATTCCAAACACATTTGAAGCATCACTGTCAACATTTGAGTGTGAGCAGCCATCCATTTCCAGGAAATTCAAGCACTTAAATGAATACCTGCTTTAGTTTGATGTCTTCTATGGCTATATATAAATATCTGAAGATGCTTAAAACCATTTCGCATGCGTGAAGGAATCAGTCGTTTGGAAAATATCATGGCTGAACTTACACTCGTTTCCAGTCCAATGTCGCGAAAAGTAATGATATTACTCAAATTAACGTGCAATATCCGGTGTACGGTATACCGTCACATTCACACAACACGACAGAGAAGCCTAGACCTATGATCTATTTGTACAGATCGATAGATTCGTGCGGTAAATTTGAAACCATCAGTTTTGGTATAAAAAGTTGGGTCGATCATATTCTCACCGCGGCATACCTACTCATTATGTTAACTAAAACACTCAATATTTTGACAGCTAAAGATTATGCGTAATTGTTACTTTTTAAACAACGCAATCTATCATAAATAAGTAAATTTCATAGCATTTAACACATTGCTTAGCGTTGGCATTCGTAAAAATATTTACGAATACACCATGGCATTAATCAAAATACGTAATTACCCTCATATTTAAATTATAGCAGCATGAAAAAACTCTCATTTTAGACTAACTCGAATACGACCACTAAATTTATTGATTGAAATGTTTGAATTTTTGCGATCGTATGTAGTACAACCTCTGCATATGAAAATTTATTCAGAAACGTATATGCTGGCGTGGAGAGACTTGACTGCTACGTATAATATGTTTACTACTGAAAATACATAGAATGTTGCTCTATCTCAGAACTTGTCTGGACGGTTGGATTGTATTTCACCTCGCTTACCATCATTCAGCGTTACTTTCTTCAAACAGAACGGATCGATGGTCTTTTTTCGTGGAGTTCATACTGTACAGTAACTGTTTCCTACGCTTCTAATTGTTTTTTAAAATATCCAGCATATTACGTTTGGTTTCCTTCAATACCGCCAAAAAACAATGGAAATGAATTTTAAGCCAAATTCTTCTTTTCAGTAATAGACTGTGTGTGGGAAGCCTATAGACATTTATTGGATGAAAGGTTTCCAATTAAATCTGACTTCTATACGGAGATAAAAAATAACAAATGAACATCAATTGGAACCGGATCAAATTGCTTGGTAAATGCGCCCGGTATTTATTTAATTTCCACACAATTTGGTCTGTAATTATTACATACATTATTTAATTAACATATGTAACCAATTCTCTAAGTTGTATATTCTATTGGAACATGGTGTAAGTTGGCGCGTATATTTGAGAACTTAAGTACTCACCGTCCTACAAACACTAGTAGCTCGTGTACTTTCGTTAAATAATCAAATTTATTAACGGGAATCACTTAACTATCATGAGTCATTTTCAGACTTACTGTTCACGACAAATAAGCTATTTTATTGAAAGAATACATACTTATGAGATCAAGGATGGCATCGGTTGTGAAGGGGACATATATTATGAATCACCTTGTAGGCAAAGCATGGAGAATTTTACGTGATACTGACCTTTATGCATGAAGATATTACAAGGTTCTTGCATTGAATATATAAATTTCCGCTAACAAATCGTTCAATAGGAGAGATCATGTTTTGATACAAATGGATTAGTGCCACCAGCAAGCTACTGGTAAATGACAGGCTTTTATTGTTCATTCATCCAATAGATTGCTGGTGGGCATTTTGCATATGAGTACGGTGATCTCTCCTATATCGGTCCTTTAGATTTTTGTTGGTTTAACACCTCGAGCATCTTCGTGATATTTTTCATTTATGAAAACATACAACCAGGATTATAAACATAGACAATATATCGACTGTTAAGTTATAATAGAAGGTCGAGTGTCGTGTCAAATTATCCGTGCTATAGCAGAATGGTGTTTTTTGAAGCCTCGCATCCTTTTTCAAGAATGGACCTATGTTTCTTCTTTCTACTTCAATGTCGAGTAAGGTATCTCCATTCTATTTACACGCATGGTGTTATGGAGACAAAATGATTCGCTGCAGTTACTTCCCCTAGTCGTCATAATAAACGCATTATTACTATTCATACTACTATTCACAAATTCAATGTATTTTTCAATTACGTATGTATATCACCAACTAAGTTGATTTCGTTTCGTAATTCTCAGAAGCGGCATCGTTAGGCAATACTTTTTCTTTGTTTCGACTACAGTATTTGATACCACTATGTATGATTTACGAGATGTGCTTATCACTTGATGCATAACTCAGGTGGTTGTTCGACATATGTTCACCGTGGATTGCTTTATTCGGGTGTTCACTAAACACAGGGTTGACTACGATGTTATTAACATGTAAAGTTGTATTACATTATGTACAGATATAACTTGTACTTGGCATAAGTTGGATCCTACAGTAAACATACAGAAAACTTCATCATATTGCCCAGGATAAAGTCGATTGACCGAAATCTGATTCAAGCGTTGCGGTACACAGATGTTCATTGTTTTAGATGCATTTTCTTGCAGAAGTTTACTGTATTCAATTAAAAACTCGTTTTGTTATCCGGTAAAATTAACAAACGTTCTTACCTCGAAAATAGCTTCTAAAATTAACAAAGGCTGATAAATCCGGCACAGCTGTCATGAACAGTGACACCTCTGTTCCCGGGGACCGCCTCGTAGCGTAATAGTATCTAGAGCGTCCGCTACGAATGCGAGATTCTCTGGTTCGATCCCAGGCAACGATATACCAAAGTAGATAATATGGTACTAATGTAATCTGAATCATAGTTAGCTAAGAAGAGTCAGTCTTGTGAAATAGTGTTGTGCGGAGCTTTGTTAAATGAAATGGTTCGGCTGTCGTAACTTAGACTCATTGGTTATTATCATGCATCTATTCGATTTTCACCATGCATTATCTTATTTAGAAGCCAAACCCAGCAAACATGACATTATAAGTCCCACATGGGCTATTTCTTGACAGGCCAATTTATTTATACGAGTTTGCCGATATTGCCCAGATGTAACCAGTGTGGGTCTCATATGTGTGATGTGTAATCGAGCATAACTGTACTAAAATATTTTAAACGGTTTAAAGACATCCGGGTGTTTACAGAATTAACCTTTATTAAAGGCTTTGAACCATATTACGTGTCTGTTTGAAGTTTGTACTTGGTTGAGGTATGTTCTGTTGTATTATCTTCAATATATGCATGTTGGCACATCAACCGTTGTTTTCAGACATTTTCTGTTATATTTGGTTTCTTGTGCTCGTATTAATTAGCTATATAGGATACTGTTCTGACAGAATGCACTTATAACCCACCATAAAGTTCGCCTGTAATACGTGGGAGGCCATTCACACTGCAGTCTAATGAGTTATAGTTCGACTGATTTAGAATTAAATAAAAATAAACTACGTGGTACATGATGCAGTTCATACTGAGCCAAAGCGGATTGTTTTTTTAAATCTTCTTCACGCGAAATCAATAAGGAAATGTTACGCTTTTAAATGGTATTGTGTGTAATCGGATCCAGCTGTCCGGAGCATGCGATAACCCGAGTCTCTTCAACGAAAGTGTCAATATTTTCCTGTTGTATTGAGAGCAAACAATCTCTCAACGCAAGGTATATGTAGCCCAAAGGGTGTTGCTCTGGAGAGGTTGCCAAGGTACTTGTTATCATTAAATTGTTTACTAAGTATCTGGGTGTTCTGCCGCTTGCGGGCGGACTGTAGTCGATTGTGATGCTTTTTTACAACACAATACAATACGCATTCTAGATTTTCTATAGATATTTTTGTGGGAAGGTTGGCAGAAATGGTTGGCTTCAAATTAAGATGGAGAACGGTTAAATATACGTTTTATTGTTGATTTAAATTGAAATTTATAACGCTGTACCTCATATAATTATTCATGGCGATTTCATTTTGTTTTTCGCATTTTGTAAGGGAGATAACTAATGATTCCTGTTGTTGTATGAAGTTTGTAAGAGTTATCCATACTTTTCTAGAAAATATGGTCTTCTATGTGCCTACAGTGTTGTTTTTGTGTTACTATTTTTGTACCATATAATTACATTTATACGATTAGTAAAACCTGTGTAATTGAGTCGCCGACTTCAAATTTAAACCACTTTCCTTACCCCTTTTTGTTTTAATATAACCAAGGGTTATGAGTGTTTGTGTATGAGGCTGGCATGTAAGGGGTCATTGGTTCTACAACCATCTGCTTTCCTGGTATACACTGATGCCAGAAGGGCTGTTATTTGGTCTTCCGCTACCATAAAACATGTATTTTTATATTGGAGTATGCATGCAGATATTGACCTTGATATAAACATGTTTGTCTATTGTTCTATAGTGTATGTAAACGTCAAGTGTCAGTTCCTTGCAGCAGGAAATGTTGATTCTGATCAGCACCGGAGCTGACCACAGTGCATATACAATAAAATTCACATGTAACATCCCTCGGTAACAGAAATATACTCAACACACTTCTATCCCTATTATGTGATCAATGAATCTTATCTAGAACAAACCATGAAACCAATATCTAGATTTAGAACAACGTACGTAAATCGTTCAAGGTTACAGTCTTCCCTCAGTGCTTTGGTGTAGCTGAGAACATTTGATCTAGAGATAATTAATCCTCGTCTGTTTTCGTTTTGATCACAGGTAACTGTATCAAGAACTCTTTGTTTTCGTTTATAAATTTTGTTATCTTAGACATTATAAATTTTATAAAAAAATGTTTAATGCTGATAGTTACTTGTGGTTTGATTAATTAAAATAAGCACGGATATTTAAGGAGTCCATGTTAAATGTTCTTAGCTATATCTTCATTCCACCTGCTATTGTTTTCAAATACCGCAATGGATTCTCTATAATAATATCCTGGGTACTGGAGTGTAGTATATAACGCTGGATGGTGATGTAACTAGTCTGGCTAACCGACTAGATCATATTTTGTCAATCAACTATCATAACTCTATTTTCAACTTTAGTTAGCTTTTTTAGGGCTTGGTCTATGTCTGGGGGCGCAAAGGGAAATAATTTCACGAAAAAGAGTAGTCGGATGAGTTGCCTCCTTTGATTCCTTTGTCCTATAGACAGACTAATGTAATACATGTACAGGTTCAGCAACAAGTAGTATTTTACTCCAACATAAACAATCAACACAACAATAAAAGCAGCGAGAGTTATTCAAATCAAAGGACTGACGATACACATAATGTATGTTGAATATTGTTAGGAATTGTTACTGCTCCTCTAGTGTTCTGGTTTGACTCAGAAAACTACACACTTCAATCTACTGTACTACATGAAGAGTGACAAACAACCACTTTACAACTGATATAGTTGGGTAGGTTACTTCATGCTGGAAGCACCATGCAAGGTGTGATGTAGACTGTCAGACGGCAGGTATACACGAATATATACATTCCGTACCTAACCATATACATCAGTTCAAGAACGGATGTTACTTCCCGGATTAATCTGTGGCGACACTCATAGAATGTGTGTTTATTAATTCAGACGTATGACACTCCAATATCCCAATATTTTTCTTGTTCAATTATCATAATATAACGTCTAATCAAAACCAGGTACCAGCATGTGCGCGCATATCAAGATTTGAGCACAACCTTGTTGTGAATAGGATTCTGTACATAGTGATAGTGCAGTTAGATTAAATACATGTAGCAGGTTTTGCGACAAATCACTGCCATATGCTCTTCATTTCCTGTACACCATGTTTGATTCCTGTTCCGTTGGAGGCCCAACCTAATTAATGACATGAATGCAACACTGATCAGAGCTTTAAGCAACGGTATTATTAAGCCATTCCTTTCGATAAAGTTATAATATATATTATAAGCTTGTGAATCTTCAAAAATATGAACGAGGACGTGATGGGTTGATGCTAATAGTTTTTATTTATGGTTAATTGGAATATTCGATCCATCGACAAATTAAAAAAAGACAGTTTACCACACAGCAATATGGTGGTCTTTAGTAGCAATTATTCACGTTTGCCGCACATTACTTCTTATTTTATGCTTAAATGGGTATATCGTCGGAAAATAAAGTTGTTATTATTATTATTATTCTCATTATTATTATTATAGTAATGGGTATATCATCGGAAAATAAAGTTATTATTATTATTATTATTATAGTAAAGGGGGAGTAATTCTGGTTAAAGATTGAGTGGAGAAAAGTCGAGTTTTCTAAAACTAAATTGAGCTTTATGAGCTTTATTTATAATATTTACCCAATAACTCGGCCAATACGTGTTTTGCTGAAATTTTCAGTTATGATATGAGGAATGAGCACGGATGACCTTCGTATTCATTCATTCCGTTCACAGAGGATACAACAATAAAACTATGTACATATAGTTCGTAAATTGCGTGTTATGTTTTTGATATATCGTGATACCCCTATTTGTAAGTTCCTTTGTCCATGTGTCCATTTATAATATCACATGGTTATCACATTAGACGCTGAGCAATAATTCACTACGGCGGCCATTTTGAAACTATACTTCCCCCAAGTTGTCTAATAAAAAAACAAAGGTAGCAAAATGTATGTCTTTAAAAAAGACCACGTGTAAGTAATATCTAGAAGCACAATTGTTGCTTAATGGAACACATTGGTTTGTACGTATATACATCCTTGCAGTGATAAAAGATGCTGACAAAACTACCAGTGTGTTATAAGCTGCATTCTCTGCAGAAATGAAAAAAGACACTACATTAAACTTCCAACTGATGATATACGCATACATAGTGCTTGGTGTACAAAGCAAGTATTAAATACTGATGTACAAACATAAACAGTTCAAGACTTTTTTCATTCATGATTCTTGTCAAAAATACAGAAATTTTAGTCAATTTATCTACATTATTATTATTACAATAAAGACTTTATTTTACGAGAACTTAGACAGCTGGCACTTGGGTCATCCAGCTGGGGCGTTCAGCTTTTTTATTGCTGAAACTACATCGTAGCATGTTATGGTTGTGGTTTGTAATGCTTTTATGTTTTCTATGCTCGGCTGTATCCGATTATCTATTGTCTTCTTATTTGACAACAATAACTTGACAAGCTTCCGTAAGATCCTCAATGATGGCTGGAACATTGAACAATGAATGAACAATTGAACACGAGGCCAATAAATTGATCAAAAACACATTTGTATTTAGACATGTGCATAATAATTACTATGAATCGACATATTTTGCAAATTAGTAGTCTCGCACAATGCACCTGCGACACTGATTAGGATAGAAGTTTAACCGAGTATTGAATGTGTAGTATTTAGGTGCAATATGTTGATGTGACTACCTGGGGTAGATTGCTGCAGTGGAATGTTATAACTAACAGTACAAGTGATAACATTATGCTATGAAAAACTTCTTTTGTTTTTCTTCTTCATTCCCAAACCTCAGCAGTTGAGTTGTTTCCTGTAGTAGTTTGTTCTACTGATATATATGAATTAATGCAACAGTTACACAAGCTAGACTTACCTGCAAAATAATTGTCATAATACACGTGTGCATGCGTCTATGCGTTTGAAGGGAAAATATCAGTTTTGGTTGCCAATCGAATGCACTTTTGCATTGCAATGTGTACGTACAGTATATGTGTTTTGAATGTAACAATATCACTTGAAAATTTGGGACAAGGAGTAGTCGTCCAAAGTCCCCAAGAGAATGCAACGTTTATCATCATTTTATTGATACAAACATATTTTAGGCAACAATGAAACATATCCAATTACCTATAGGAACCGAGAAGAATGTTTATTACGGTAAAGTTTAAACATGTCTTTTGTCAATAACGACCTTAATGCCAAATGGTTTGAGCTATGACTTCCAGCACTTAGTAACGACTCGCAACATTTTCATTGAGACATATACGGTGCGCTATAATCCACTAAAACATCCAAGTAGAAGCTGAGAGACACCGTCACTTGACCAGAGAAACAATTCTGTAAATTTATAATATAGATTATAGGCCATGGCTATTCATAAAATGGTTTGTCTGGTCGAATGCCAGTGCCGAGAAACTTCAATGTTATCTTTGAATTAGCGGAACAATTTACCTTTTGTTTGCGAGCATGTTTCCGAAGTGTCACCGATGGTATTCACGGCCATAATATGTTTACTGCTGTGTTACATTAACAAGTGTAAACGTTTGCGTTTTTCTGCTTGCATAAAACACGCACTATTTCTATATTGTACGAGGGATGTTCAGAAATAACGTATACTTTTGTTGTAAAACTATGCATATTGCAGACATGTTACATATGAACATGCTTTTTGAATTCGCAATAAACTAGCCACCTAACTGTATATTTTCAAAACATTTGTATGGATATTAAAGACAAGCCGGCCATTTTAATAACCGGCGTGGTTACGCATACCCGGGGCAGCCGCTGTTTCCACTTTGTGTCATTACTTTCACTACTGATATTATCATTTCAAGTAACACTTTCTGTTTCAAACTCCACCAATGTATCATGCAATGTCAATACAATGTACACGGACGTTTAGGTGACATTTAAACGGTATGGGTAGAAGTAAACACCATTTGAAAGGCATAGGTTCTACAGTTCATAACGTACGTCATGACATCATAGAGTCACGTGAACAATCGCGCAGTGATATAATCATGCAATGATTTTGTAGAAAACACCACAACAGTCTACAATTTTTAAAAAAAATAATCATAGGAAGCGTTCTGCTAGTCTTACATTGGCGTCAAAATGACATAAAATACTTATCGATGAAAGAGTGAAAGAGAATGGAGGTCGAGTTAGAAGACCTATATTAGCAGCGTTGACGTTGACGTCAACGCGTGATGTGCTGTCTAGAAAGAAATAGAGATATCTATAAGATGTTCAGAAGGCTACCAACAAATTTATCGCACATTATGATCCCAATTAGTATAAAGACATCTTTGACAAGTGTATTGAGTGTCAAGTGGAACATTTCGATACTAAGTGAGTTGGTCATTGATGTGATTTCATAGACACCGAGGTGGCGACACCACCGACGTTATTATCGTTGCCTCGGGCACGTAGTGGTGACTGTTTTTGAGGAGGTATAATTTATGACAGGCTTGTTACAGATATTCCTGATATGGTGTACTGATCACAGAAAGAGTCAAAATTATGATGGTGAATATATTCCGTACTATCACTAATGCGAACTCCAGAGCAAAAGTCTACGTTATTTCAGAACATCCCTTGTATATCACATACCACAATTAATGCTTTCTCGTCATTTTCTTTGGTATCATTTATTGTTCTTTCTAATTGAAAGCAGAGTAAATTGTTGTTTTTGTGGTTGTTGTTGTTGTTGTTAGGAACAGTGGTATATATACGCCGTTTCTACTATTTGCACAATTACTACATTACTCTATTTTATATATACACTGTAATCAGTCCTGCAATCACATTTGGTAGGGACACTAGACTTTCACCTGGTAAACACTTTGTGGATTTCTATGATGAACAGGTTATGTTCGGCTGTGATATGTAAGGTTATTGTGAGATATTTGATGATGTCCTGTAAATTCATCCGCGCACGGTGAAGTTGACAGGTGATTGTACAGAACACGTCCGTACTACATGTAGTTGATAATGTGTTCCAGATATAGCTGCTACATTAACTGTCCCCCGAATCTGACCGAGCGAGTGTGGGGAAAAGGGCACACAATTCAGGCGTAATAAACACACAGACAAACACACAGAAGCTTACCTACCAGTATATAGATTGAGTATATCATAGCATGAATTTACCTTGCATTCCACACAACCTTTGATGACATTGTACAGTATGTACCCATGCCATGTCGCCTTCCGCATCTCCCGATCATGACCTCGAAATGCCCTTTTACCACATTTTTGTTCAACTTGTTTTGTGTTCATCGCATCCCACGTGCATGTACATGTCACTTACATCTAATACAAACAGGGCGTTGATACTTATCAAATAATGTTGCTATGTAACATACATGTATTGTACATAGACTGATATACTGTGACATTGACCACGGTCCTGTCATCCACATGTGGCAATGTGGCAGCAAGTTGACACTGATCTTGTCATGTTATAAGGTCGACGTATAGGATTGAAACAGCACACAATGTGTCGAAAAACGGTGTGCTGTTCTAGGAAGGAAGCTAGATAAAATCAAACTGATCGGTTTGTAAAGCGCAATATAATCGTCGCGTATGCTCTCCGCTAGGCTTGTCGCACATACTTTCTTAGAGGCATTTTTCAACAGGATAATGCACGTCCGCTTACTGCCGGTTGAACTGTTAATTTTATTTGGACAAATAACGTGCATCAAAGTTAAGGATTCACCTGCCATTTCGCCTGATTTATTTGGAATGCTTTACCCAGTCCTGTTCAGCAGTCTGCTACCCTCAATAAATTCAAAGCGCTTTATATAAAATGGTCCTATTCTATGAGGTAACACAATGTTGACAATAATTTTGATACATCTAAGAGCATGTACATGTACAAATGTGTTTACCCAGCAAAAAATGACTAACTATAAATAGGTTTAATTTAGTTTATTTATTTATGTTTGTCATGAAATTTTTGTCATGGCTGGATATATAATATTACTGAGTACATAAAGTTATTGTTTATCTTGCCCCGTCAACGGTCGCAAGTTTGAAATGATACATATATGCCGCCTGAACTGGGTTCTGCTCTGTCAACAGTAACAGAAGTTTATGTGTTCTTCTTTAAGACGAAAACTTGAGTCGTCAATTGTAGATATAAACACTGATTGTTCAGACATTGTCCAGCCACGACGATCCTGAAATTATACAAACAAAGCACGAGAAAAAGGGAAAGGGTGGGAGGGTTATTCTATGATTTTGTTTACTTAAGCCTAGGTTAAAAGTAGAATACATCATGTACATGTACCTATCTCCGCTGGAATCACAGTCGAAAAGAATTTAAATTCCGGGAACGGTAGTTTATATAGGTGCTGGTCACGTGTTCAATGTGAAATGGGCGGAGCGTCATTTTTGATGGGTAAAAAGTTTAACCTTTATACGGTTAAACTGAATATTACCCAGCAAAAAATGACTAACTATAAATAGGTTTAATTTAGTTTATTTATTTATGTTTGTCATGAAATTTTTGTCATGGCTGGATATATAATATTACTGAGTACATAAAGTTATTGTTTATCTTGCCCCGTCAACGGTCGCAAGTTTGAAATGATACATATGCCAAAAGGTGAGTGAAACGAGCCTTCCGCCAATTAAAGCGGAGTATCATGAAAAACACTATTTAAGGACCAGTTACACTCAAACATTGAAATCTTTGAATGTTAAAAACATAAAGATATTAATAAATGGGATATGGAAAGATATATATGTTTGCTATTTATTCGAATTTGAAAAAACTATCCATTTTAAAAAACAGTAGATTAAATCGGAGAGTGCAACTGAGACTTAAAAGTTCCAAACAGCCATGACAAAAGTGCTAACAACATAAAAAGCTGAGTTAAATGCACCAAATAGTGGGACTGAGGTAATATAAAAAGGCAAATCGACATCTGCTGCAAAATAAAACTGCAAATGTATAACAAGAAGCCATCTACTGCAAAATAGACTGAAAATGTTACAACAAGCTCTCTGTAGCAATATAAGACTGAAATTATGTAATAACAACAGGCCATCTGTTGCATAAAAGACTACAAATACTTTGTATGTAAACAACAAGCCATCTGCTGCAAAATAGACTGCAAATATGTAACAACAAGCCATCTGCTGCACAATAGACTGCAATTATGTAACAACTAGCCATCTGCCTCAATATATCACTGAAATTAGTAACAAGCAATCTGCTGCAAAATAGACTGAAATTATGTTACAACAAGCCATCTACTGCATATTAGACTGAAAATATGTTACAACAAGCCATCTACTGCATATTAGACTGAAAATATGTTTCAACAATCCATCTACTGCAAATTATACTGAAATCATGTTACAACAAGCCATCTGCTGCAAATTAGACTCAAAATATGTTACAACAAGCCATCTGCTGCACATTATACTGTAAACATGTAACAACAAGCCATCCACTGCAATATATGACTTAAAATATGTAACAAACCATCTGCTGTTAATTAGACTGAAAATATGTAACAACAAGCCATCAACTGCAAATTAGAACTGAACATATGTAAAAGCAAGCCATCTGCTGCAATATAAGACTGAAAATATGTAACAAGCCATCTGCTGCAAAATATACTGAAAGTATATAACAAGCCATCTGCTGCAATATAAGACTGAAAATATGTAACAAGCCATCTGCTGCAATATAAGACTGAAAATATGTAACAAGCCATCTGCTGCAAAATATACTGAAAGTATATAACAAGCCATCTGCTGCAAAATATAGTTAAAAATATGTTACAACAAGCCATCAACTGCAAATTAAACTGAAAATATGTAACAACAAGCCATCTGCTGCAATATAAGACTTAAATATGTAACAACAAGCAATCTGCTGCAAAATATACTGGAATTATATAACAAGCCATCCGTTGCATAATATACTTAACATAAGTAACAACAATCTTTCTTATGTTACAACAAGCCATCTGCTGCAACAATAAAAACAAAAAACTAAAATTATGTTCAAACAAGACATCTGCTGAAAAATAGACTGAAAGTATGTTA
The DNA here is from genome assembly GCA_947247005.1 of Spisula solida. Classification (NCBI taxonomy): domain Eukaryota; kingdom Metazoa; phylum Mollusca; class Bivalvia; order Venerida; family Mactridae; genus Spisula; species Spisula solida. Next base: position 66,159,648 of record OX365944.1, on the reverse strand, counting down.
CGACAAGCAATATAATACTGAAAACAATATAACAACAAGCCATCTGCTGCAAAATGGACTGACAATATCTTACAAGACATATGTTGCAGAATCGACAGACATGTGTTACAAAGACACTTTGGCTGCTAAATAGACTGAACACATGTAACAAACACGCCATACAACAGGAATATGTTACAGCATACTTGTTGCATATAAAAACAATAACCGTGAGCTGAAATCATCTGGTGCAATATAAACTAACAAATCTTCTTTATATTATATATACCAGTGTGCATGGGTAAACTCAATCTCTTCAGAACACATTTGCATCAGTCACCTGTCAGGTATCCATCTCCAGACTCCTATGGTCTAGTAGGCATAAACTAAACATAGACTCAATAAATTTAAGGTTTTCATTTTCCTATTAGTATGTGAAGTCTTTCAGAATCGATTTATCCGAGATAATTGACAATCCAATGATACACTACGTGGAAGCGTTAATGTTCATTTTTTGGGTGACTTACGGTTCGTTTCTTGAAATTATTTAATCCGTCAACGGTATTAAATAAATTTAATATCTTAAAGCCAAAGGTTGTCGCCGGCATTCACATTACAGCATATGGCAACTGATAACATCATATAATTTTGGGTGTGACAAAACTCTAAACTTAATAAAAGCGGACTGCCTGCCTCCAGCTTAAGCTCAGCAATCCTATATTAAATATGAAAATGATTTTGATAAAACTAGAGTTGTCACGTGATAATTTCATAGTCTGTATAATTGACTTCTGGGTTATTTTTATATAGTAAATGATATAATTACTTAATATATAAATAAACTTATCAACTTAAAATTTGGCAAATCCTTCAATATGCTCAGATTGCCTTATTTAAATATAAAAGTATCAACTACACTTTTGGCAAATCCTTCAAAATTACCTGGACCGTCACCGGATCCTTTATCTTATATAAGACTTATACATATAGCAACACATCAAATTACCTGGACCGTCATCGGATCCTGCTCAGATTGCCTTATTTAAATATAAAAGTATTAACTTCAACTTTGGCAAATCCTTCAATATGCTCAGATTGCCTTATTTAAATATAAAAGTATCAACTTCACTTTTGGCAAATCCTTCAAAATTACCTGGACCGTCACCGGATCCTTTATCTTATATAAGACTTATACATATAGCAACACATCAAATTACCTGGACCGTCATCGGATCCTGCTCAGATTGCCTTATTTAAATATAAAAGTATTAACTTTAACTTTGGCAAAACCTTCAATATGCTCAGATTGCCTTATTTATATATATAAAAGTATCAACTTCAACTTTGGCAAATCCTTCAATATGCTCAGATTGCCTTATTTAAATATATACTATACATATATGTATTACAACCAGGCATATCACAATGCTCTGATACATATTTAACTTCTGACACACAGTCAAATATCATTGACAATTTATCTAAACGAACCTGCACCCTATTGAAACTTCCAATACTATGTTTTGTATCACAAACAAAAAACTCTTATTAATCATCAAAACTCATATAGCCTCAAGTGTCTAATTACATATCCAACCAAATTTGGCATATCCTTCAATTGCTCGGAAAGCCACAAAATGTCTTTAATAACTCAATAGGCAAGTAACATAATTGAATTATTGGGCCACATCATGATATCTATTCAATATTTAACTAGTAATTATGCTATTATTTGCAACAATGAAGCCAAATAGTTCTTAGATATTCCAAACTTATGTTAGTTTGCTTCTAACATTTCTCATCCATAAATCCTAATTGATTCATGCATCATAAATTCGCACAATAAGTATGATCATTACAATAACCACTGCAATGATTTCATCAACAATGTTTTCTTCACAATAATATAAGTCATAAAGTAAACCGACTTTACTATATATCTATATATAGTCTTAGTGACTTCATACCAACTGTACACGTCAGGTGATTTTTTCTCATCTTCTACTTTATTTCAATATCATCAATTACCATGATAATCATCATCATAATTATTATGATTGTTTCTGCATTATCATATTAGTGACTAGAAAGAAAGTCGGTATCAGCATATTCCTCACAATAAATATTACTATAATATTAAATGCATCGTGCTCCTCCTTACAACAACACCAATATCAATATGATAATCACATCATTAATCAAATCACCAAAAGGCATTAATCATTAACACTATAAACAGTACAACTTTCACATATGTATCATTAAAAGGCTAAAATAATCACAAGTGTAATTATTATTCAATAATAACTTTCCTATAAATGCATATATATAAGCATCACCTCAATATCATCTATAACTGTATACTTCTAACAACATGAAAAGAACAGTTTTGTTCTTCAAAATGCAAGATGAGTTTAATTTTAATTTAAAATATCGGTATAATTAAAATGTATAGAGGGCTAGACCTTCCAAATGAAATCCTATTATTTATGAAAACATGCATCCAATGTCAATGTCTTTCTAGGCCAATTATGAGTCAATGACCTGTTCACGACCATTTAAATTACAAGTGCAAGTATTCATAACTGTGCAATTTCTGAATAATTAAAATGAACAAATTGCATCTAGCATGTCCTGTCCTCCACGTCATGTCGTGATTGTACATAAATAATTCACAAAAGGCATACTACTAAATTGAATCAAGCTTATATAAAGTGTGCCTTTTTTATCAAGTAATACATATTGCCAATGTATAGTTTACAATTCTAAAATTTCACACTTTGATCATTATTATAGGTGCATCCTGACACAAAGCATAAGTACAATCCACGCGCCTAGTTCACATCAAGCCCAATTGTTAAGCCACCTTCAGTGAAGGCTGGGATCCAAAACTAGATTCGAATGGCATCTAAATTCTTAAATTGTATAGTCATAAACCTATAATGTAAACCCTTTTCCGTTTATAATTCATGATTAAGAAGTTTATTATACCTGACAACTCCCCTATCTGACCCACATGTTCGTATGATCCCCACTCTTCAAATTCTTCTTTTGATGAGACTCGTGCCATTGGTGGATGTGACTCGCGTCATCGGGTTCACTGTGTCTTGTTCTCATAGTCATAACAATGAAATAAATTAATATAATTGTTATAGATAAAACTAAATACTCCATTAAATAACATAAGTAATCTACGCATAGCAGGCCCTAAACTCATGTATTCAAAAATTAATCTCATAAATAATTATTGTTATAATGTTATTGCATCCTCATAACTTGTTCAAAACTTGTTGTTAATCCTCATAATTGATATTTAATTAGTTATGACGTCACGCGCGCGCCTCGTGACGTATAGTATACGTAAAGTAATTGATCGATCAATATTTACATGTAAACATTTAAACCACAAAATTATAGTTATAAAGTAAAACTTAAGAATACACTGTCTTCACTATACGCAGACTAAAGCATGAAGTAAATAGACTCGTTCATTTATACATTAGATTTGAATGATTTAAAATATATCTAGATCTAGATTGAAACTCGTGACAATCAAAACATCTTTATAATTTCAAGTTAATAAATATTCTACCTGAAACAATATCCACATTGTTAGACCGACACATAATCTGTAACCTTTGGAGACATGGTCTTCCAGATCCACTCCACTGCAGGCGATGGTTCTCTTATTATTGGTCATCTGGACTGGATTTATCGGGTTTAAATCTCTGCACCTTGCAGACAACGATGTCATAAACAAGAAATAAAAAAAAAATTGTGTGAGATAAACATTGGTAGTCTACATAGACAGTAGATGTAAATAGATGATGGGAAAGACAATCTAGGTTTACAAACAACTGCAAATTCCATATCGAGAATACCAGCTTATTAAGTTGCATATAATATAGCGATCTACCAGCTATCTTATTAAACATATATGTATCGTGTTTATCTTAAATTAAATCACAATGACATCATGAATATTATATAATGGATACGTCAAATCAAATATTGACGCATGAGGTGGGTCGGCCATGCGCCCTCGAGCTATGAACTAGATCTATCAATAATAGACTAAAGCTGATTTAAATTAATTCAACCGAATTGAAAACTAAATCAAATTAGATTATATGTAGGCCTACATTCTAAAAAACTTTGCATATTGTATAAAATCTACACTTTCTATGATTTTGTTTACTTAAGCCTAGGTTAAAAGTAGAATACATCATGTACATGTACCTATCTCCGCTGGAATCACAGTCGAAAAGAATTTAAATTCCGGGAACGGTAGTTTATATAGGTGCTGGTCACGTGTTCAATGTGAAATGGGCGGAGCGTCATTTTTGATGGGTAAAAAGTTTAACCTTTATACGGTTAAACTGAATATTGTATGTTGAGATTGTACGTGTAGTTTTAAACCTTAAATTATATGACATATTTTTTTTTATAATTTCATATATCCATACGCTTGCTATTTTGTGCATGGACTTACGGCAGATTGACAGTTATGTCAAGTATGTTCCCTCTATAAATAAAGTCTTTATTATTATTATTATTATTATTTGAGTCAAGTTGAGAACGTTTAGTCAGAATAAGGACGCCGTGTTGGACGGCTTAACCAGCTGTCGTCAAATGTCCGGAAACTAACGACAGCTCTTAACAACTTACCTTAAGTTACATTTGAAAAGCGGGTTATAAGGTCTATGAGATGGCGTTGGTCATCTTGTATTGCTGCTGGAGGCGGACACAGTATAATATATTGTACCCTTGTGCTAATTTGTTAACCAAGCTGTTTACAACATTTGTGCGGTATTGCATTTATTGTCATGTTATTGGTTGATCTTAAAATCTCAGATAAACATACTCCTTGTAGTACTATTGAATACATTTCAACATTTCGTTTATTTCGTTCAACCCCAGATGATACAATTTCAATTAATGCACAATGTATACTTGCTTTTACGACTAAGTGTAGCACTAAAAAAGTGATATATGCACTTTTACGGACAAATGAAGTAGTATGTGTGCACTAGTATTTAGTTTAGTTGGACCCTAATTTCAGGGGCTAGCCAATAAGGCTCTCTAGCATTTGACACCTTTATTTTCTTATCTCGTTTGTTCACCGATTCGTTTCTTGCCAATCACTCAGAGAAACGAATTTTTATATACACTCGGCAAAACTTATAAGTACACAAGTCGTTTTATCGATATAACTTTTTTATTTTTTATTATTTTTGCATGAAATTTTGGACTGGATAAATAAAGTTTTTCCTACAAAATTAAATACAGCGGTTCATTGAATCATGAAACGTCAAAAACCGTAAAGTGGCCGTGAAATTGACGCGTATTTGCAAATTATTTTTATGTAAGGTAAATTTGAATTTTAGATTTATTTTCAAATTAAAAAAACACAAAATAGTTGGATTTTCAAACAACAAGATGGTGTTTTTTTTACATTTAAAAATATTTTTTATTGTTATGGTCAAGGGGAGTTAACCATGTTCCAAATTTCATTTTTTATCAGAAGTTGATATTTTTAAACCTATAGTGTGCCTGTTCCTATCATTGTTTTCTTTATTACTGTGTCCGTGCTAGAAACATAGACTTGAAACCGTACTGTATCTGCGCAGCGGGGCCATATGTGCATTAGCTACCTGACAATCGCCCAATGAACACACGGCATTATTGTGTTTTTTTAGATTCTGCTGTTGGCATGATTAGGTTATTCTGTTTGTGACAATTTAAATCAGATGTTAATAACATCGATTGTATTGTAACTCTACATATCCAATTTACATATATTGAAATTTTCAGCCTGATCATGCACGCATTGACGGAGCTATGGGCAAATAAACAAGTGTGTACTTATAAGTTTTGCCGAGTGTAGTAAGCAACTCATCATTCGGTCATGGACTTTAGTAGTACATTGTACCATTACTTCAATTCAAACCATCGACCTACCGCCCCCAATGCGGATGCCATAAACAAACACGATCTGATCATTGAAGAGCCAGCATCTTATCGTATTATCACTAACACACTAGACGTCGCCCCAGTTCATCAAGATTACACCCCCATGTTGTAATAACTGACAAATCTGATCACAGAATATGCGACATTTAAATGGTGTGATATGAATTCTTTGGTAACACTCCAAATTTCCGGAACTAACACTCACCCACACAACACTTATTGTACGTGGGGTGTCTAAAAAGCACCAATCTTACTAATACCAACGAACTTCCTCATACAAAGCGTTTGCTGAATTAATCAGACTAAAATATAGTGGGTTGCTTAAAAAGTAGCAATGTGTCTATGTGTGGACCCATCACATATCTTTGTACGCATATTTAACACAACACCATTGACCTGGTACCGGTGTAAATAGTTCAAACTTTCCAGCTAGTCAAGTTGACACCTCGGTGGAAGAGTACGCATTATTTCTTTTGGTTCATCAGTAAAATGCCATCCATTCAACTATGTGACCCCACCACCATGCAGACACACACACCTCGGAAACTGTATGACACTCATATAAATTATAATCTCGTGCTCTCTGTAACATTTGTAACAACCCATATAACCTTGATACCATACCAGCACACATAGCTTTGTCAATGTACAATGCTTCATAATGATATATATGCTATCTATATACTGTGCATGTATATATCACAGCAAGCCAGCCAATTATCATGACTAAGCAACAATAATCCGATACATTAAGACGAGATACTGTTAATGTAAAAATGAGTACACTAATTATGTATTAGAAATACGATGCACATGTGTTAATAAGACAAAACTATGATGACAGCACTTTATGATGGCTGATTTCTGTCAAACTCGTTTTGTCTTTGAAAGGCAGAATGCCATTCAGTGAAACACCAAGAAGCGACAAGACTAAAATACAACATTTATAATTATGATTAGCTCTGTAGACCTCTGATATTGACAAGGTAATTGTCGTCATTTAGGTATGTCATTGTGGTGCGGTTAAGTCAATGCAGAACGACGTCATCATATAGTGCTTCATTTGCTTGATGCTAAATATTACATGTATAACGCTGTATAACGCGGATAACAATATTTCAGTAAATAACTGAATTAAAACCCTTGCAAAAATATCTGAAGAATTAAAAAAAGATTACAGAAATTTTAGTTAAATAATATTATAATTTTATTGTGCAATGGCTATCATAGGTTGATGCGCGATTACTTGTTATAGACAGTTTGCTACATCTTCATAGAATAGTTGTTAAATGACAGGAAACTGCAGCGTCCTTGAACGCTCTGTTAGACTCACCTGTTATATGTTAATGTTGGTATCATTTGATAAGCAAGTCTGATAAGAGACCATTAAGCAACTATTTCTATTCTTTATCAAAACGATTATCTAATTATATCCTTTCCTCGTTTCCATTTTTGTGACATATTCCTGCCAAATATCGGAGAATAATTTGGCAACTATTAACTCTTGCAGCTAATATACGAGACAAACAAAATGCAAATTGATATTAAGTGTTTAAGTGTTCTGTACTTCTACAAATATCTACACCCCACTGCCGAAGTTTTAACACCGTCCGTCTCGTGGGCGTCAAGTTATAAATTTGATCCTAAACCGTGAATAAAAATTAAAATGCTTCTGAACTATCTCTATATTGTGTGAGGAGATTTACATCCAGTGGACTTATTTGTTCAAGCGCCGGTTATCTAGTTGGTAGAAAACAGCCTTGTTAGCGAATGATTGTAGGTTCGATCCAAGACTTCGACATACTTCACCCGTGTTCTTGCTTGGCTCTCAGTATGAAAGGGTAGTTCCCGGGCATACCGGTCCAGTGTCAGAACTAGGTATGACTAACGAGTTATGGAATTGCTACGGCTTTGACGTTATACAATGTTCAAGTCTGTATCATAAACATGTCACCGACGCCATAGAGTACGGAATTTGGCATGTTATGAGCATTTCTGTGATAATGATTTCCTAGAAAATATGGCAAACATATTAACATGTACATGTAGCAAGTATATTAGAATATTCCTACATACTATATCAAACAAGACCGGGATATAAACCTATAAAATGTTATAAAGGCAACCCACCGACTCGACTATCTCAATGATAAGGTTTCATCCAACGTAAAAATACAACTTTCAAGATCATGGCCTAATGCTAAACATTCAGCATCAAAGATTAAATTCAATTTTAACATTATCCAATGAACACATTTTTCTGAAAAATCGGTAAACAAGTTCATTAGTGTATTTTCTCACATTCCTGAAAGTATGAAATTAATACTCAATCTGGAACTGTAGTTTTCAGAAAAAAAGTGTATATTGTGTGCTACAATATTTGAATTTACCTCCAAGATGATTTGCAGGTTCACTATTGGTTAAGAACGAATGACTGCCTAGCACACCCTGACGTAAACATTTGGTATGTGGCGGGGTACATGCAGTCTGTATCAGATAGCTGTAACAGTTTCCACACCTCTATCTACATATATTCTTAAGTGCCTGTCGGTTGGTAAATCCTCAATACTCCATAGCCGGCCTTTAACCCTGTAGTCATAATATTATTTTGATATCCCATTTCTTTTCGCTGCGCTAAGTTTACAATAATGCTTATAACATGGCATTAACATTTGCTTAATCAACAACAATCTGTTCAAAGCATTCTCCATTCTATATCATTTCTGTATTATTGTCCTGGGAAATGTGTAGTAGAACGGATGGTAAATGTGTTTGATAGCTTAAATAAAAGTGTGGATTACTTCCACAGTAACCCAGGACTACCTGTCATTTCATGTTGACATTCACCAATGTGCATCACCTTAATTACGTCTACGGGTTGATATTTTGCAAAACAATCAATATTCGCGCGGCTTAAATTTCGCTAATCAAGTTCGTGTACGACCTCAACCGCGAAAATGAATCCGTATAATTTATTCGAAAATATATAACAACTGGTTTCCTTACAGTATTTTAAATTTACGAACGTGCAATTCACGAATTTATCAAAAATTACCCAATTCTACTGAAACTACAATTTTACAGTACACGACAGAACTTGACTATTTCAAAACGACATTGCAAGTGCATGAAGCATAATTGTACATTTATCTACCAGTGCATCTATATTCAGTTTTGAGGTTTGTGAAGTTGGAGTCCAACTTTTTCTGTTCGTGCTGCCTGTCGTGTCCGATTTTTTCTAGTCTTCAGTCCCAGAGTATCAAGAAAAAAACTATATAGCTGATATATCCTACAAATGTTGCAAACTCTTGTTTCGTGAACTTGTTGCGGTTATTGTAGTTTGTGCACTTCGACATTTGGTGGTAGAATCAAACAAGGGGGAAAAATATGTCAACAAGTTTTTATCCAGCACCTGATTCTTAGACAAATCCATCTATCTGTCTGCAACCACAAAAAATGCACACTTGGCTCACAATTTCGTACACTGTATGACGACAATCAGTGTGCATTTTTCTCAGTCCACATCCAACTTGCATACTGTGAAAACATCATTATATGAATAGATAAACATATAATTGTATGTAATGTAAAATCATTAGTGTCGTAGGGAATACCTTGTATTCGTGTATGAATTCTGCCACGAAATTAAATCCTTACGATTAATTTATCAAAATACGTGATTAGCAGTTTTTGTTACTATATTCGGACTTTATAAATATTCGAATGCTTGAAAGCACCATTTTAGCAAAAACTTCGAATATTTATACTCACATAGTTTGTTGGTGATATAGTACTGGTAATATTTACATGGTATGTTTCCACGCGCCATGTGGAATATTTCTCCAGTTGCATCCAAGTTCTTACACGCCCATAAGGCGGTGACGTTTGAATGTGTTTCATGAAAAGTCCAATTTTCTTGCTTAGATTGTCCTTTACGGAGCAGGTCGATACGGGTTCGATACGAGACTACGGCATACGTGTAACGATCCTTGAATAGGTACATCGATTGACGTATAGCGAATATGGTTTCTAAAAGATATTATAAGACAATCTGAAATGCAACTGCAGACTAGTTCATGCAGAATGTACATTATTCTTATCCACCAATGCTTCGGTCACCAATACTAGAAGCAGTAGTCTGTAGAGATGTCCTCTACAGCATTACACTGTCCCCTTTTTGCATAATTATCAAAACATCAACTACATGTACAAGAATCAGCTGTCTCAAACAGTTTGACAACAATTAAGACATACGTTTCATTTGCAAAATGTGTTATGTATTTTATGTCATGGTGTAAAAGATAACACCGTTGTTACATATGTATAAACAAAGCGGCAACTATTATGCTCCCCCGGAAAAAATCAGGGAGCATAAAATCGATGAGAAGAAATAATGAATACCACACATCTTAAGACACAAGTTTGTCAAGTACAAAGTTATCCAAGTAGATCGATCTATCAACATGCCAATCATAGCGGTAAAGTTGGCACATTCTCCATTCATTGTTGATAAACATTAAATAGTGATCTAGTTTCAATGTATACCACTCACTGGCATGATTATTTTACGTACATTCATTTTGTGTATTCGCGTACTAGTTTTAGTGTATGTTTGAAACTTTAACAGCCCCGGTGGTCATGTGTTTCGATCCGATATCACAAAATTGCCAGGTACCATGTATATTCGCCTATATAACGACCTGTACCAGACAAAACCGGCTCATTGCGATTCAGCATAGACCCTCGTATAGTAGTAGTCCATGTCGTCTAAGAAGGGGGAATAGATGGTAGCGCCCATACTACAATATACCAGAGTTCAATGGTTCCTTATTAATGTTAAGGGTTTTTGTTATATGATATTTCGATCATTGATATTCGAACTGACTCATTATTCGATACAATACACATACAGGGTGATTCATTAACATCTTAAAATTAATTATATTAAAGAAAACATGTGTAATACGTTTCAAACGTCGTTTTAAATTATGTACCAGGCGCTGTTACATGCACCTTTTTCCGACGAATCAAATGTTCTATTTCATTGGACTTATCCCACACTATTCCTTCTTGAAGGCACAAGTGTATTTGAACATACATGTACTTTGCAAGTTTTCTTTTCACTAAATTCGCAAAATTTCCCAATTCATAATAAAGTTTTATGATTTCTGAATTTCGGACGTATTGGAAATACTGTTGTACGACGTCATCGACGACGTCATTACATAACTTTGACGGAGCAAAGTTAAGTACGTTTTTTTATTTCAGCAGAACTTTGTATTAATTTCCTTTCCAACAATACAGCGTCAATACAATGCCATGTGATGAGAATTGCACATGCATTTTTACTGTAAATCTAGAGATATATGTATATGCTTGTATGGCGTTGGGTCCAACCTAGGACTTTGGAGTATTAAACCTTTTCTGGTACACTGCAGGGCCCATACTTAAGTGTTAGGGATGATGATTGACATCACTACCATTCCCGATATGATCAGTCATAACTAGACTATAATATATATGATTGTAGAGACGTGTGAGCTGACAAGTCAGTAAGGATTGTTGGCATTTAAACACAACATATTATGACAACATACTCGTCTACAAATCACTTGGGAATTATAAAGAAACACAAACAGTATTTATGATTCACATATAAGTGTTCGTTTCCAAGTTTTCACCTTGCATATATAATGCCAGATCTTGGCTCATATCAGTGAACCCAATATAGGACGTGTGTGGTGTTATAATGAATTTCGAAAGAGATTCTCAAGTGATACATAAAGACGACCACATTGTTTATGAGAGGCTCACAGTTCCACTGACACTCACTATTACAGTTATATAGAGGCAAAACGATAATATTAAGTCAGACAGGGAAGGCAGCACTCAACTTAACCAGCCGAGCACAGCCGAGTTCAGAAAACACAAAAACACACAAGGCACATTGCCCACCTGGATCAGCCAAACACAGAAACATAAAAAAACATACAAGAGACAATGCCTAAAAGAACAAATTATGATCCCCCGTGCCCAAGCTGTCGAAAATCTAAATGAACAAGTTTCAGCAATCAAAAAGCCGAATGTCCAAGCTGAATGACCTTGTTCCAAAAGTAAAACGGCTGAAATACCTAGTTAGTCCTAAAAAGTAGGGAAAAAAACAGTACCAAAATAAATAATCTGAACGTCAAGATTTCAGCTAAACGACATAGTTTTATACCTAGACACAAACATAATATCCAGTACATTAATGAAAATCCAGCAAGTTAACTATACTTCACTTGCTCGTTTTTCTGCGTATGAGGTCATACTTATTCCTCTTCACTCCGGTAGGACCAACGGGTCTTTATCAAAGCTATCCATATTGTTTGGTCCATGACGAGGGCTTTTGCCTCGCCCCATGACATTTTTGTCTTGTAAAGTTCAATGTCTTCGTCAGAAATATGTAGGCATTCCTTTTCGTCTTGTCCGCCTCTATTCTAATTTTGTCCCTCGAAGATTCCAATCCAGTGCTTGCCTTGCTCTGTTGAGTATGACTCTTCGCAGCATGTGTCTATTGCATCTCCATTTCTTCTGTAGTGTGGATTCGGTGACCTGTGGATGTCTTGTTCTTGGATCATTTTGATAATCTTATTTGGCATGTCGTTGTGCATTATTACCTTTGAAGTTTTGTCTCTTTCCAATTTGCCGAGCGCCTTTTTGAAGTACAAGAAATTGACACACGTACATCGGGCAGTTTCATTTGACAGATTACTCGATTCTGCAATCTGGTTTGCACATGATGTTCTTGCTCTGAATCCTTAATGTTCTTATCTAAAGAGTATATCGACTTCCGTTTTCATCCTCTCTAGTATGATTGTTGCCAGCACCTTCCCGGGATGGATAGAAGCTGAATGACTCGTCAAAAGTTTCAGTGGTTTTCTTTGGTAGCTTAACGAGGTACCCCGTCTGTCACTCTACAGTAACTTGTAATATACAGTCCCATATCTGTTTGATGAGATCAAACGGCATGATGTCGGCAGTGACGTCTGCTGTTGCCTTCACCCGCCTCTGGGGGGATTTTGTCAGGTCATGGACCATTCCTTATCGTGTTGATTACCTGTGTGGTTTCGTGTTTGGTTATTGGTTCTGCGTCAATTGGTTCTGTGTCAATTCCCATTTCTGGACCCTTTCTGCAGTAGGGTATAGATAACTGCTGTCCCATTCAGGAGTTAATCAAAGAGCTCCATCGATTCAGCTGGTCTTTTTGCTTGGACAAGATAGTTCCAATTCCGTCTTTCACAGGTGTGTTGGAGATGATTTGGCGTCCTGCTAGTTGGCTAGTTTTCTGATATATATGTAGGGTACTCATTTGCCCACAGCTCTTCTTTATCCCCTTTTGTAGGGTTATGTTTTCATTCTGAACATACCTGTGTATGTTCTCTGTCTTTTCTGGGAGAAGTCTCTGTGTGTCTTTCCACAGTTTAATGTCATTTGGCATTCCATAAATCACACGAATTCATTATCTGGATTATATCGGTAATATCGCTGTTGTGTTTAATGGTATTCTTAATATTTTGTTGGGTTCCACTCGAAGATCTAACGTTGTTTTATGAGAATGTTATGATATCTAGTACTGATACAATGATACAGTTGCCTTTATAACTATGTCACTAGGCGTTATAAACATATGGTGTTTAACGATGAAAACATATAAACATTTAGTATAATGAATACTATTGCTGTAAAATGAGCATTATCTCGTTATGTAGTAAAGCATTTAATTAATTTGTATTGTTATGTTCCCGGCATTAACGTTGAAGTCTATAGCAACCGAAATAAAAATATAAATATGACACGGTCAAAGGGTCCAATAGAAATATCGGAAGTTCGTTATAGTATTTGGCGCAAACTTCCGCTTTTGTCTGCATTTAGGGAGCAGTGGAGCAGCACAGTTTATAGTGCCGGGAAGGGTAACGTTCATACATGTATTTAAGATTGATAAAGCTTGTTGTATAGACGCAGCGCTAATACCATTTAGGTTTTCCAGTTGATGTACGGGACATGCAATTTAGACATCTAACACCAGCGTTCTCTGGTCGGCTGTATGGAGGTTGAGAAACAGATAAAATTATAATGTTAGAGAATACGCCCTTTCAGACTGCATTGTTTGTAGATATATACACATTCTCATAATTCTTGTTAATACTTAACATCGACTATTTATACATCAAACGCAAGTGAACGCTATCAGACACATGGAACGCCTGTTTACCATTATATGTGCAGGAGGGGTACCTGTAGGGTTATAAAATAAATATAATCAGCTTTTCATACAATTATAATTCATACTACAGTGCAATGTCAGGAAAATAAAACCGTGTCAATTTTGTGATGAATAGTAAAAAATAACTAAAACATAAACTATTGGCAAAAGAATTCAACCTGAAACATATCACAATATCAATCTTCAAATAGCTCTCAAATCTGTCGCAACATTGCTTTCTCCAGTTCTAGGTAATTTGTGTATGGAAATGATGTTTTCAACATGCTAAAATATGTTTGAAAATGATTGATGTTAAATATTTGAAATATCACACTAGATATGTTAAGATTAAATCATATTTATGCTCGAATTAAAATGGGCCAATCGCCAAACTACTATCACTTTTTTGTCGAACGTTCAAACTCACAGAATCCGGAATATTACTTGTTAAATGAAGGGGTGGGATTAAATACGTGTCTTTCCTAATTTTGCACTTACTACGATGCAGTCTTTATATATCATGTACGGAAGTTATTGCACTCCTTCTTGTCACATTCTAAATATACCCTGGTGTTAAACACCTCGCCAAGCATAAAATATACATCAGTTCGTTCATATAGAACGTTTGTAGACTAAAATCCATCTCGCTATTTTCAATAGGCTCAATATTTCATAAAGCCGTTCTTTCCAAAGGAATGGATGAGCTGTGACGAATCTTGGTGACGCAATAATGAGGGTACGTGGATGCTATTAATATCTACGCTCAGTGGGTTAAATGTTCTTGTTCTGCACAAAGTTAATTTCATTTGTCAAATGTACTGGGGTGCTAAGGTCAGCATTAAATGTTTGCATACTTACTTTATGTGATGCATAGACAGCCCTCGTTTACGGGCATATCCTCGTCATCGTTATAATGTGTTTGGCATTGCCTTGTAATTGTGGTATGTGATTTGTTTATGTGTTCGGCTGGTTAAGTTGAGTACTGCCTTCCCTGTCCGACTTTATATTATAGTTTTGACTATGATACAAAAGAGATACAGAAACAAGCGCTCGTATATATCAAATAGTTTTTAACATTCTTTATGCACAGTTATTTTCTTGTTCATGGTTGATGATCTTATGGAAGATTGATGCATATTATCAAAAGAGTTTCCTTGTAAAATAAAGTCTTAATAATTATGATTATAGATCTTGGGGCCCGAAGCTAACTATTTGAATGTTAATGTGCGTATATAGGTGTATAAATGGATCAACTAATTGCCAGGCCCACCGACCTTGTACAGGCATGCACTCTTCACTCGGGACATGCTGGGACTTAATAAAACACACAAAGCACATGTACACAATCAAAACTATAATTTACCAGCAGTCTAGCAATCGACCAGCAGTCTGACGTATACCACCCCGAACAACTATTGGCACCGGTTAACTAAGTTAAATAGTCTAAGACGAACTCTAGTAAACAATAAACCGGAATAAATAGTGTGAGTTTTCTCCCTACGTTGATGATTTTGTACGAGATAAATTTTACATCGCTCGTATATAACATACCCGGTGAATATATATACTTCGTACATACATCATAGTTTCACCTTTAGTTGCCTCAGGTAGACGCTGAAGTTGTTGTTTGCTGCTATTCTAATCGAAGCTCAGATGACAATTGGCACCTTGAGTATCAACCAGAAGTGAAAGTTATAGCTATCCCAGAAGTCAGTACGATAGAAACGCTGTCATTAGGAAGGTCGTCTGCTTCCGTGTGGGTAACACCTAATTTCCGAAGTCACGTCAGTAGAATATTTTGGTTCGACTTAGTCCCTTGGATATTGGACCTGTATATTGAGTACTTGATATTAGTTCAATTTTTGATTTGGATTAATCAGACTTGCAACAATGGCTCACAGATTCATGAGAGGGGCTGGTGCCGAAATTGACCCTATGGTATGTATATGTTAGGACATTAGAGTGTGTGTGATGTTTTGTTGAACTATACATTATTATATGTGCTTCAATGCTTTAAACATACATTGTCTGATAAATTGTATATACAATCATATGTATTCGAATATTGAAAAGACTGTCTTCAAGCAAAACATACTTTCAGGAAATATGTATACCACATATTTTAAGTATGCTATGCATTTAATAAATATGACGATATGCCTGTCAGCTATATAATGGCTTAACGTCTAGCTGTTAAGAATATATAACCCATGCAATTGCAATATAATAAGTACGTAAACGAATAATAAAATGCCAATAAGAGTAATTGCAAAGGAATGTTTTTGTGGTGCCTCGTATGATATGCATGCTTTCTACTTTTGATACTTGCTATCGATGTCCACATACTGAAGTGTATTCATGTTACATACTTCAACAACAACATTTATTCATCATTAAGTATAACAGAATTACGTTCTAAATATTGAGACTGATCTGGTAGAATTTCAGTATACTTGGTAACGTTTCATTGCTTGTTTAACAATGTCCCATTGCATAATTATTGCAGTACTTTCACTCTTTTGACAATTATTTTATTACTCATGATCAATAAGATTAAATGCTATTATCTGACCACATTAAACTGAGACTCGGCAGACTTCAACGAACATAGGCTCGGTTCTATATATGTTACTGACCCGCTGACGCATTTGTGTGCATATTGCACTGGCATCACTGATTTAACCAGTAAGGTTTACCCGTTGACGTATTTGTGTCTATATTGCTGTTTAATCACTCATTTGACCAATAAGATTATAAGGTACTGATCCGTTGACGTATTTGTGTCAATATTGCTGTTTAATCACTCATTTGACCAATAAGATTATAAGTTACTGATCCGTTGACGTATTTGTGTCTATATTGCTGTTTAATCACTCATTTGACCAATAAGATTATAAGGTACTGATCCGTTGACGTATTTGTGTGTGTATGACTGTTCAATCACTCATTTGACCAATAAGGTAATAAGATACTAACCCGTTGACGTATTTGTGTGTGTATTGCTGTTTAATCACTCATTTGACCAATAAGATTATAAGGTACTGATCCGTTGACGTATTTGTGTGTGTATTGCTGTTCAATCACTCATTTGACCAATAAGGTTATAAGGTACTGATCCGTTGACGTATTTGTGTGTGTATTGCTGTTCAATCACTCATTTGACCAATAAGATTATAAGGTACTGATCCGTTGACGTATTTGTGTGTGTATTGCTGTTTAATCACTCATTTGACCAATGAAATTATAAGGTACTGACCCGTTGACGTATTTGTGTCTATATTGCTGTTTAATCACTCATTTGACCAATAAGATTATAAGGTACTGATCCGTTGACGTATTTGTGTGTGTATTGCTGTTTTATCACTCATTTGACCAATAAGATTATAAGGTACTGACCCGTTGACGTATTTGTGTCTATATTGCTGTTTAATCACTCATTTGACCAATAAGATTATAAGGTACTGATCCGTTGACGTATGTGTGTCTATATTGCTGTTTAATCACTCATTTGACCAATAAGATTATAAGGTACTGATCCATTGACGTATTTGTGTGTGTATTGCTGTTCAATCACTCATTTGACCAATAAGTTACTGACCCGTTGACGTATTTGTGTTTATATTGCTGTTCAATATCTCATTATATCAATTAGGTTATAAGGTACTGATCCGTTAACGTATTTGTGTTTATATTGCTGTTCAATATCTCATTATATCAATTTGCTTCTTACAATATCTAGATAGAAATAGAAACTTCCATAAGAAATGAACACTGTTGGTTTATATGATGCTGTTAACATTGACGACTTCCCTTGACTCAGTCTTGTCATAAAGGTGGCCAGAGCGTTAGTATTCAGTATTCCATGACTCAGCCTTGACATTAAGATGGCACGAGCGTTAATATTCGGTAACAGAGACTTCAATGAGAGCGATTGCATCTTAATGTAAACGTACATTCTATACATCGATTACATAATTTATTGTTTGTAGATGATATAATTCTCCGACACGTTCTAGATTTCAGTCATATGTCGGATTTATATTTCATCACCACATTCTTTATGTTTTAAGTAGATATTCAAACTGTATTTGATGGTGTTCTATTCAAAGCTTTAAAATACATAATGTTCATTTTATCAACGTATGTTTCGGTGCAGTATAAAACGTGCAATCTTTATACGTTCTGCTAATTGTTGGCTATTATTCATAATTGTAATGTTAATTGCTTCACATTCTCTGCCAGGAAGGTAAACCTGCTGTATTTCATATTTCGTTAAGATGGTATTATGTTACTGGTGATAAAGGTGTAAACATCGGCAAATTTGTCTGTAAGAGAATAGTAAGAATGTCTATATCCAGGTTCCAGAAGTCTGAGATATCTCACATTGTCTTGTACCGTGTTGCCATGATATGTACGATTCTTGGGTGAATGAATATAATTATGTGTGATCCAAACATGTTCCAGAGAAAAAGAACAAGTCTTTTCCTGACAATACTTGTTTCCATGCTTGTATCAGCTCTAATCTCGCAATCGCTGTTAGATTAATGTTTATGACATTAGCAACTCGTGCTTCTACAAAATGTCTGTATCAGTATGACAAAAAGGTTTCATCAATATGTACGATCATGGCAAGGTACAGTTTTGTGGATTTGGCAGGGTGGCTACCGTCAAATTTCGATAAAACAAAGACGTTTCTTCCTTGGCGTTTCGTCGTTGTATTGATGGTTGGTACAGTCAAATTTCGATACAACGAACATGCTTCTTCCTTGGGGTTTCGTCGTTGTAATGATGGTTGGTACAGTCAAATTTCGATACAACGAACATGTTTCTTCCTTGGGGTTTCGTCGTTGTATTGATGGTTGGTACAGTCAAATTTCGATACAACGAACATGCTTCTTCCTTGGGGTTTCGTCGTTGTATTGATGGTTGGTTCACACACATTTCGATACAGCACGAACATGGTTCTTCCTTGGTGTTTTGTCGTTGTATTGATTGTGATGGCTACAGTCATACCTCTGTACAAAGAATATGTTTGTACCTACCCGCTTTTCATGTGAACAATCTACGACTTGTATCAGTAGCCCGGATACACCTACTAAGATAAGAAAACATAGTAATACACTGCATTTTGTAAAGTATGCAGTGTTTCAAAATTCCAGAATACTCTTATTGGCATGTGAATTTAGCGGTTCTTTTTTCGATGAATGTCAGATAGTCAATAAGATGGCAGCCACAATGACCACCGTAGTTTAAGACATTCTCTGATTTAGCTATAAATGGTTTAGGGAGTTATTTCTCACTTTTATTCTGTTGTATGTCATACATAGTACACACACACGTGTGCACATTATGTGTAACTGTTGGTATATGCGTCGAACGTTCATCTAGACGACATCAAAACGAACGCCATTATCATTGTAACAGTCATGGCACCCAAATTTTGACATTATATCATAACATTTTATCAACAACTTTGACAAACTGGTAGGGCTTTGTGTGCGTTCTAAAGGCGTTTTTGGATACACATAAGACTATATCATGCTGTTTACAGCTCAATCTCGTTAACGATCTCGTGTGAGGCAGAATTCAAACTCATGCATTTGCATTTGGACTTTAGATAATAATCACGATGATTAACCTTACATGTGTCCGCTCAGCCGACTGACTATCGAGTAGCAAGTTGATTGCTACCTCTACAACCTTTCGTAAAGTGACTTCCATAAAGTTTTAAAATTTCGTGTCAAATATTCGAACTGGCTGGCAAAGGCAGAGCCACGACCAACCGAACCAAATATGTCGTATATTCCGGATAAACATTTGTAAACCCGAATCAGAATTTGAAAGATATATATCTGGCGGATTGGCAGGTGTGGGAAAAACTGTAGAAATATGCTTGTGGAAAAAACAAGAACCATGTCAAGTTGGTGTTTAATACTTTATGGCCCGTTTTCATTAAGAATCTAGTTCGATGATCAGATGGCACAGTACAGTGGCAAAGTTTGCACTAAGACGTACTAATTACACCCTAATCACGTTTTGCCCTAACACAGAACGCACCTGATAGCGGCTTACATATGTGCAGAAAATAAAAAAAAATAACTAATTTTGTGACATTACAAAAACATGTTTCATCTTATAAATTAACCATCCCCACTCTTCAGATGTCTCATAGAACAAAGTATTAAGCCACAGCATGCTAACTGGTAGTGTATTCGGATGGAGTGTGTTGTTCGGATAATGTGATGATTTATAATCCATAAAACACAGCGCTTAGTTAAAGACCAGTGATTCCCGACAGTTCATGATGAGTTTTTGCAAAGATTACCAATGAAATCGCTTTACCAGACTTTCTCGTAGAGTTCAATACTAAATTATGCCTAGGATCATGGATAATTACGTTACAACATTGCGCATGTGTGTTAGAGTTCGTGTGTTCATCAAGGCAGTTAATTGTAAAATCACTTGTGACATCAATCTTTCATAATTATTCCATATTTTTTGTAGGAAACGTAATGTGAATTTTCTTTTACATCTTATTAATAGGAAGCCACCTTCCTGCTAACTAGCAATGCTGAATTACCTTGTTAGTGGTAATCAGTGCATATACGCCAACATCCTGGTATTGGTTAGACAGCTGAGTTCATCTAAGGTTAGCTCTGAAGTGTGCTTAAGTCATAACTATCGTAAACGCTAGCATACAAGACGCAAAAATGACAACAGTAGCTAACAATATATTTGAACATTAGGGAATGTCGTGTCACTCGTATACCGGTAGTAGAATTGTGCGTGTTGTCTTATTGTCATAGAGCATACATTTACTCAACAACTAAACATAGAAATAAGAGGATTTCATGCTTCATTAATTATTGTTGTTTTCGATTAAGTGTTGTTTTCATATTACGAAATTTGCCTTGATTTTGGTAACAAGAATAGCTTAAACATGCTTATTATGCAAAATATTCAACACATATTAATGGTGGTACTGTCAATGCTATTATGATGGCGAACCCGCATAAAGAACACTCGTTTAAGTACTCTGATAACACCTGAGATGAAATGACATTATTCAATTCAAAATATTAAACCAGATGGCATGCCATGGTGGCCGACTACCTATTTCTAGGTATCTGATTCGAATATCGGCCGGAGCACTAGGCTTTTTGGAAACGCTTTTAAGTGGCTCCCACTGCTTTGGAACGAACCTAGAGATAGTCTCGTGTGTACGTCAAAAAACCAATTTGTCTTTTCGGAAAGAGCTAGGGTAATGCACCCGGACTCCTTGTATCACACAACTGTCTCTTCCCTCGAACTCAGGGGTCATTGGCCATTCTGGCAGGGGGGGACCCGAATGGCCACGTACACACTTACGAACGTCTCTGTTAGTCGCAAACAAACAACAAACAAACAAAATAATTTATACTTATCTAGCCAGAAGTTATTTTAGTACTTGATTCAAAAAGTCTCATTTGCCCAGCTCTTGTGGCATATTGTACATGTGAAGACGGAACTATTTTATTTGGCGTATTAGTAATTGCACAATATTTTGTATATGTTGTGAGCATCATCTGAATCGCTTTCTCCTAGCAACGTGTGTTTGTTTTTGTTTCCTCCTTCGTTTGTATATTTTAGAAGATAAGTTCTTGGTTGTAATCCAAGGTTATCCGAATGTCCTGGGTAGTAAGGTAGAATATAAAAAATATACTGAGAAAATTTCCGTACAAGATACGTTATGAGCTCGTTTTATAAACGAATGTTTAGATGGTTCAGAAAAAATAGTTTCTGCAGTTCAAACGCATACAAGAAATTCGTCAGATGAGAAATCGTGTTCCTTTGATACAGTTGTTTATTGCTGCTGTTTGTCTACTGCGAAATCTCTTTTTAACACAAACTCAGTTATAATAGCACATACAAAATTATGCTCCTTTTCCTTCCATTGCACAGTATGTGTGAAAATGATTTGTCGTTGCTTACGCTGACCCCAAATTTCTAGCTTAATTATTTGAAAGTATATGTTACACATATACCTGTACGTGGGCGTGTTTTAAAGGGGCATGTCCAGAAACTGGAGTGTCTTGGTTTGCATACAACAAAACTGCGTTTATCACTTGTAAAACCAACGATTACCGAAAAGTCAAAGAAGAATCTAACTTAAACATTTACTCTTTAACGCCCGCTTCGATATTTTGTATATCGATTTGAATAAAAGGCTGTCGGCCTTTTATTCACGACAACGATATTTAGTTATTCTTGAACTAATTTTTTAATAACTATCAAGGGGGTATTTAGTAACCTTTTCATAGGGTTTTCATTATTTGACTTAGGTATTAAAATGATACCAATTAGATTGCTATTCGAGACACTTCAGTTCCAGGGCATGTTTCTTTAAGAGTTTAGCATCTTCGGGCACATTGCATTCATCCAAACTATTACACAGTATAAACACTACAAGCATTATTACATGTCAAATTTGTGTATTTGTATTGTTTAGCTGATAAGTTTCTGGCGCCCCTGGCGAATCTATCAGCGCATAGATCATGCTAGATTGACGCAGATCATATAGATTGAAACTATATGATTGCATGATCAAGTTTTATTCCTTCATGATTTATGTAAAGATGCTTTGATTCCAATGGTACTGTGTGTCTGAGTGGATGATTAGTTGTGATAGGTCAATTAAACTTATACAAGATGCATATTACCTGCCAAAAATTACTGCAAACATGATTGCTATTATATAACTATAATTCGTTGATTTAAAATCGTGGATTTTAAAAATGACATCAACCTCGAATTCAAAAAGATTATATTAAGTCAGACAGGGAAGGCAGCACTCAACTTAACCAGCCGAGCACAGAAAACACCAAAACACTAAAAGCACTGAAAACACGGCATCTCGTCCTGAAAGTCTGCCGCCTCAGTCAGTCAAACTAAAACGGAACGAGAGCCATGTGACGAGAAAACAATAACCGGACACCACACACCACAAGGACAATCTACAACATATATATATAGAAAGATACAAAGCAGCCTTGTGCTGGACAACAAAATTGCAGAATGGCACATACAAAATGAACAAAGTTCAACAAAAAGCAAAATGGCCGATGTTTAACATCGCTTATAATGTGTGTATATACACTCAAACGATTTAAAAAAAGCATCACTTAGAAAACATCAATTTCATTGTTGAAACATTGTTCTATGATTCTTTGACTTCAAGTAAATAATCTTCAGTCTATGCACAATGTGTTATGTAAATGCCAATATGATGAGTTTGTAATAAGTTATGATATGCTTAACAGAGTGATCCATGAAGATGAAAGTCATAATTTCTAATAAACAGGAGAACATTAAATCCATCGAAATTGTACTAAACTATTACTATAACTTCTTCATTGACAATGATGAAAGTAATAATGCAATATTGTATTTTCGACTTATCCGTTGACACCCAGCATTCGACAAACATTATGTACTGTAATGCGGAACAGATTAAACTGAGGCAACGTGTGTTTGTGTTGCCCCCCTGGCTCAGGGTCATAATCTTGGGCTGGTCTGGTCGTAATCGGTCTTTGACTGTTTCATTTCATAAGCACACAATCGTCGTATGGTGGCAGCTGAACCGCCCTGCTACGGCTCTATAGCTCATGTAATCTTGTGTCGAAACCGGAAGCATCCGAACAAATATTTCAAGCTAATCGCAGCATAAAAAGGCCTTAAGAAACAGTTTTTTTTACTATTGTTACTGTTGTTTATTCAGTGTGTACACATATAGTGTACATTTTAAAGCAAATATCGATCCGTTCTGTTGACGCGATCGCGATGCACGTGCAAAACATGCAAAAACAGAAAAGTTGTACTGGCGCAGTATTCCGAATTATAAAGTTTCTATTTTATGTGCCTTAGTTAAAGATTATAAACTGGAGATACTGTAGACTATGAATTTCAGGAGAAAAGTACTTTTGACAAAATTCGGTTGTTTTTTATACTGGTGCGTTTTTAAATCGTTTGAGTGTATATACGCATTGTCTTGTATGGACACTGTTTACAGGTTTACTTCGTACATATAGTTCGCCGGGGATAACTCTAGCCTAACAATAAACAAACAAAGCAAATTATAAACACTGCACGGTCGAATGGCCGCCAGTTATCAGTGTAGATTTAAAGAGTATATCATTAAAAGTGTATATGAACAAGATTGAACAAAAATGAATATCGGAAATGTATTTAATTTTCATTTATTTTTTGTAAACAAAGTCTACTGGTGTTATCTCCGGCAAACTATAGCACAACAAGTTCTCTGCTAATTACGTTTTATTGATACTGGTAGTTTACAACTCTCGCCGCCAACAACATGGCAACATTTATCTAAACTTGTTACAATAAATCCACCTGACTATATCAACCAGACTCTCGCCTTCAGCAACATGGCAACATTTATCTAAACTTTTTAAATTAAATCCACCTGACTATAAACCAGTATCTGCTAACGATCATAGCAAAGTGCATTCGATGCATATAATATTGTAGGCTTGTGCGTTTTCTCATTAACTTTATCCAAATTATAATGAAATGAACGTAAATAACTACACAGCTGTAGGATTACAGTATGATACTAAAACATAATACTAATCTTCTTCACTCAGTATGCGTAACAATCAAAAACGATATTTAAAATTTAGTAGTATGAACACTGAGGCAAAGATATTGAATTGGTCCACAGGTTGGGTGCATTAAAATTGAATAATTTAAAGCAGTCGTGTCACCCTATTGAAATGGACATCCAATTTAATTTATCGGATACCAACTTTATGAGAAGGCGGTCAGACTGCATGAAAGTAGGCACCCAGTAACCATTATGTTACACGCTGTGTGGCAATAAACCGACCATGTACAACATTACATGTATTCCTTTTTAGTATTTACATACCCCGGTCTTTAAGTGATTACATGTAATCTACTTATGTGGTTATAGTTTAATTAACCACCCCCACCCTTAGTATGACAACACTATTCTATTTACTGACTTAAAACAATGGACATATGATTAACAACTTTAAGATTGAATGTAGCATCAAAACAAGTCTCATCAATGGTGATTATTGACAATTATGAATATGGTAATTACGTCATAAATCCAGATTGGAATGACAGTTTTTGTTGTTCAAATTAAATTAAATGGATGTTACTAATGGAAAATATGTTATCATTATGAATATGTCAAATGGTCATACATACAAATAAGCGACACTGATGTTTATACATGTACGAAAATATTAATTATTAACCTTTGTTGTTGTTTTTTTTTAAATGTTAAGTCAATCCTACCAAAGAAATTAATTAAACATACATGTATATCATTTTACACACTTTCTTGGAGTTTGGGGGTTTGAATCCTGGGAGATGTAAATATTGATATTACACGCTACATGTGTATTTTTAGGGTATGCATGTTTATGTACTTTAATCATAGAGTTTGAACAGTAAATCCCACCGTTTAGCTACCCGAGTTGAAAATTTACCTATAGTGAGTCATCTTATTGTATACTTATTTATATTTAATACATTAATGCAAGTGTAGACAATCAAGACTGATATAATACAAACCGTTCAATCAAAGAACTGAATGACGTATTTACGGTGTTTTCTTCTACTGATGTTCTGATCAATAGGTTGTGACGTCATAGATTGTTGGTTTTATTTCATACAATGATTGGAAAGTAATTATTTTCAACACGAGGTTGTCATCCACATGTGGAGGAGTTGCTAATTGATTGCGGAAGAGTAAGTTAACTAATAACCTAATCCAACAAAACGGGTTAGATCTAGATTAAATGTGGAAATTTGTCGGTGAAAAGCTTAATATAATATACATAACTTATGTTTACTTTGTTATAACCGAATCTGACAATAAATAAATTTTGACTTTGGCTTTGATTGACTTAAAACATGGAAACAAATAAACAAAGGAAGGAATGTATATTATGTAAACAGGTATTTAGTACGGCATTTATGTAGAGTTTATATTTTGGTATAGTGCCATGATGTTAGTACTTGTAATCCCATTATTATCCGAACTTTAGGACGTAAAGCGTCAAACATAACACCAAAGTATTACATAGACTAAACATTTTATTCTTTATACAAACAAGCGTTCAGTTATTTGATGAATATAATAAACACCACTAAGAGACGACTGGAAATCAAACTATTAAAACATTACAGGTGGTCTCTGTGATAACAGATAACTAGGTGATCAATTAAATGTTAAAGTATTACTTTCAGCCTAAGGGTTGCTCTCAATAAATCATTGTTAATTTGGGCTTCCATGCACACTAACAATAACACACGTATAACACCGTCAGCGTTATGCACAGATCAGATTATTCCAGATACTTCTGGAAAGGAAGACCCCTGGTGTATTTTCTGTTTTTGGGCCAGAGTATAATACATGTGAGTACTTTGGTTAAAACGAAAGTGACAGGTATGAACGCCTTCATAACTCGAAAAGTTCCACAAGCTCTTGTATATTCAGATTCGATACAGAATCTTAAGTATAGAAAAAAGTATTGCCTACGCGAAAACACATAGAAAATCTGCATAGTGCTTGGAGGTAAGGAACATTCTGGATAAAAAATAAAGCCTATACATGTTCATGTACAAAATACTCATCTTATCAAAATGATGACTTGCATGAAAAAATGACATTGAGAAAGACGAACGCAATGTGCTTTATAGCCTTGACATTCATTGTTTTATATTGATGTAGAGCGTATTCTATTTGCGACTACATTTATTTCGTGAAGTATGATGGTATTTCATCAAAAAGATACTTCCATACAGGAAAATGTTCCTTTTTTCTATGAGTTATAGATCTACATATATGGCCGTTCATTTTTCATAGATGGAACTAAATTATTTTGGTTTCGTCACTTCCGGTTAGATATCAATGTTCTGTTTGCTGTATTGTTGTTGTTTTCCTCTTTTAGCCTAGAGGTAGGGTGTGCGCTTCGGGATCGAGAGGTCCCAGGTTCGATCCCCGTCTGCGCCACTGGGCAATTTCTATGAGCTAAAGAACAACTCACGATTCTCCACTTCATCCAGGGTGATTGAATTGGTAACTGAGCGGGTCAAACTCCTATGTGCTGTGGCTGCCATCGGTGTCGCGTGAAAGAGACGACTTGCGACTCGGTGATTGGGGGTTAAATGTATAGTCGACTGAGCGGACGAATATCTGGAAGTAAAACTTGCCCTTTAACTTGTATTTCATCTCGTCCCATAGGCACTATTTCTCGTGTTATTCCTTTATTCCAGTACCTTTTTATTTTATCCAGAGTCCTCATAGCATTATCTAATTAAGATTCCTCAGTATGATAAGTATGTCCATTAATTTCATTCACGAAACCCTTCCGTTCATCACACGTGTATACTAGTTGACGATACAGTGACTCGAGCGATATATAATTATATGTTATAATATTAATTATCCATTATATTTTCGTTTATTCAGAGAAATCACATAATTACCCTTAACATAAGTATGGCATGTCTGAATTTCGGTGGTTTCCCACAATAAAGCGATACTAGTAGTTGGTTAAACAACCTACACAATGTGACCAGCCCAACTGTTCAAGTGACCTTACGTATTCATTCACTTAAACATACTTCGCACAATTACGAGTGTTTACAGTAAGACAAGAGGAACAATGCCAGATGTACGGGTATAAGATAACAAGTGAATGATATATTTAAGCAGGTAAGGCATTCAATCATGCTTCGGATGCCATTTTTTCAACTGATTAGTACACAAGTATTGTATATATAAATGCTGTAAGTTGGGCTACAATAGTGCTCGTATTTCCCAGGTTTACTGAACAGTTTGTAGAGTTGTTTTACATGTTAATGTACCCATTGGGTTACGGTTCATTTCAATCAAACGTGATACTTTCTGGTAAGATGCTGTCTGGTAGGGACTACTAGTATTATATGGATGCAAGATGAACTTGAAAGTATGCCAATGATATTTGTGACACGAGTATCTATACATATATGTATCCGAAGCCAAACTGATTGACAATGTTTGTTTGATTCCAAGACTTCTGTATATGGAAGTGTTGTCGTTGCTGCTATTTTTGCTTCTTGTTGTTTTTCTTGTTATTACTACACTTAGTATGGGTTGTGCTGATACTGTTGCTATTGTTGTTATTGTGACTACCCCACTAGCTGCTGCTGTAATATGTATTGTGGCTACTCACGGTGTTATTCTTGAGGATTTCTAAACATCGAGTTTCGAGTATCGAGTTGAATTTATCGAGTTTCAAGTTGAAAATATTGAGTTTCGAGTTGAATTTATCGAGTTTCGAGTTGAAAATATCGAGTTTCGAGTTGAAATTCTTGAGTTTCGAGATAATTTATCGAGTTTCGAGTCGAAAATATCGAGTTTCGAGTTTAATTTATCGAGTTTCGAGTTTAATTTATCGAGTTTCGAGTTGAAAATATCGAGGTTTGAGTTGAAATTTTCGAGTTTGGGGTAGCAGTTATCGCAGTTACAATGTGCAGTTTTCAGTACTCATAAATTGCATTTTGTTGGTGACTATTGCAGGTTGCAAACTTAGTCAATATGCGTTTTAAGTTATGATTTGTGGGTTGTTGGTTATCACATTATTTTTTATGATATATTTTATACAAACCTATATTAAATGACAGGACCATCTTACATACACTGTTACTTTAAAAGACAAGAAACCAACAAGCCCTAACTTTTGGGCACTTTTCGCATCTGGAGTGAGTTACCAATTCCCCCCCACCCCATTCAGCACAAAATTTTCATTCAATTTCAAGAAATGATTACTGGTATAGAAGCAGTATCTGACAGAAAATTACGGGTATTTTTGCAAATTTTAATTTTCTTCAGTGCGAGTCAGTAAAATGAAAATGCTTAGATTCTCTAAGAGGTTGAAACATGGTTACCAAAGTCCTTTACGACTAAGCTGAACCTTTGTTTGGTTCCATTCAGTGTTGCCAAAATAGGGGCACAGAATGGGATAAAAAATATTACACAATTTGTCACCTACAAAATTTTAACTCGAAACTCGATATTTCCAACTCGAAACTCGATAATTTCAACTCGAAACTCGATAATTCCAACTCGAAACTCGATTAATTCTACTTGAAACTCGAATATTTCAACTCGAAGCTCGATAAATTCAACTCGAAACTCGATAAATCCAACTCGAAACTCGAATAATTCAACTCGAAACTTAACTCGATGTTTAGTAAATCTCGTTATTCTTACAACTCAAGTAATATTAATTTGATCATGTTGTTGTTTGTGCTACTACTGCTGTCGTTACTGTTGCCGCTACCGTTTTTGTTGCCACTACTGTGCTTGTTGTTGCTGTTGCTGTTTTTCCTTAAGTTGTTGTTGTTGCTGTTGTTGCTGGTTGTGTTATATTCAAATAAGTAGAGACTGGTATTCCTGTTAAACCAAGTATTGTTGTACTTAAGCTCGTACAACGTACTTCCTAAGTATTAACTAGAGCTTCACACAAATAGTTGCAACATCTGAAAACTGCATTAAATATGTTTCCTTGTCGTATACCAGAGTGCATCATGGGATACATAGACTGTGATAGTTCTGAGACATGCATCAATTGGAGACGGATACCTGTGTGACGGTCTACCTCTGTGATATGGAGGGATATATATATTATACAGCTGATGCATTCTGGCAATCTTGAAATGTTATCTACATCATAAATATCTCCCTGTGTTGGCAATATGTTTGATGGGTGAACAGATTGATTGTACTCACATCAAACAGGTTCTAAATGTCACACTGATGCATCATCATCATGTACACTCAGTCCATATCACAGGAGATTGTCCTGACTTTACCATCACAGGAGATTGTCCTGACTTAACCACCACAGGAGCTTGTCCTGACTTAACCACCACAGGAGATTG
Source organism: Spisula solida (assembly GCA_947247005.1). Classification (NCBI taxonomy): domain Eukaryota; kingdom Metazoa; phylum Mollusca; class Bivalvia; order Venerida; family Mactridae; genus Spisula; species Spisula solida. The sequence goes on along the minus strand of OX365944.1, from coordinate 66,129,488 downwards.
TCCTGACTTAACCACCACAGGAGCTTGTCCTGACTTAACCACCACAGGAGATTGTCCTGACTTAACCACCACAGGAGATTGTCCTGACTTAACCACCACAGGAGCCTGTCCTGACTTAACCACCACAGGAGCTTGTCCTGACTTAACCACCGCAGGAGCCTGTCCTGACTTAACCATCACAGGAGCCTGTCTTGACTTACAGCATGTACACTCAGTCCACATCACAGGAGCTTGTCTTGACTTACAGCATGTACACTCAGTCCACATCACAGGAGCTTGTCCTGACTTAACCACCACAGGCGTTTTTCCTGACTTAACCTTCACAGGAGATTGTCCTGACTTAACCACCACAGGAGCCTGTCTTGACTTAACCACCACAGGAGATTGTCCTGACTTAACCTTCACAGGAGATTGGCCTGACTTAACCACCGCAGGAGATTGTCCTGACTTAACCACCACAGGAGATTGTCCTGACTTAACCACCACAGGAGCCTGTCCTGACTTAACCGTCACAGGAGCTTGTCCTGACTTAACCACCACAGGAGATTGTCCTGACTTAACCACCACAGGAGCCTGTCCTGACTTAACCACCACATAACCACCACAGGAGATTGTCCTGACTTAACCACCACAGGAGATTGTCCTGACTTAACCACCACAGGAGCCTGTCCTGACTTAACCATCACAGGAGCTTGTCCTGACTTAACCACCACAGGAGATTGTCCTGACTTAACAACCACAGGAGCCTGTCCTGACTTAACCACCACAGGAGCCTGTCCTGACTTAACCACCTCAGGAGCTTGTCCTGACTTAACCACCACAGGAGCTTGTCCTGACTTAACCACCACAGGCGTTTTTCCTGACTTAACCACCACAGGAGCCTGTCTTGACTTACAACATGTACACTCAGTCCGCATCACAGGAGCTTGTCCTGACTTAACCACCACAGGAGCTTGTCCTGACTTAACCACCACAGGCGTTTTTCCCGACTTAACCACCACAGGAGCCTGTCCTGACTTAACCATCACAGGAGATTGTCCTGACTTAACCACCACAGGAGCCTGTCTTGACTTACACCATGTACACTCAGTCCTGACTTACCCCGTTAGCCTTCCCGGCGATACTAGCCAAATACCTGTTAGAATTGGTCGATATATAAACATAATTCCATAAAAGTGGTTAGATGCATATATACAACTAAAACGATACTATAATGTCATTTAATCGAATAATTAATGTGCGTGATGTTAGCAGCCAGTTGCCAGTTGCCAGTAGCCGATTCAAAGTTTTGAATCGCGAATTGGCAAATGGCAGCTTACTTCACAACCTAGCTGCCAATTCGTATTTTGCTATCGAATCGGCAACTGCGAACTGGCAGCTAGCAGCCAATTCAAATTTTAATATAGGATCGAATCGGCAACTGCGAACTGGAAGCCAGCTACCTATTCGATGTTCCTAATGGACACGAATTGGCAACTGGCAACTGGCAGCCAGCAGCAGATTCAAATTTTTCTCAAAAAATCCAATTGGCAACTGGCAGCTAGCAGCCGATTCAAATTTTCTAAAAAAATTATTTTAACTCAGAAAAATCGAATTTGCAACTGGCAACTGGCAGCCAGCAGCCGATTCAAATTTTTCTCAAAAAAAATATTTTAACTCAGAAAAATCGAATTGGCAACTGGCAACTGGCAGCTAGCAGCCGATTCAAATTTTCTCAAAAAATTATTTTTACTCAGAAAAATCGAATTGGCAACTGTCAACTGGCAGCCAGCAGCCAGCAGCCGATTCAATTTTTTTCTCAAAAATCGAATTGGCAACTGTCAACTGGCAGCCAGCAGCCGATTCAAATTTTTTTTCAAACAAATCGAATTGGCAACTGGCAACTGGCAGCTAGCAGCCGATTCAAATTTTCTCAAAAAATTATTTTTACTCAGAAAAATCGAATTGGCAACTGTCAACTGGCAGCCAGCAGCCAGCAGCCGATTCAATTTTTTTCCCAAAAATTGAATTGGCAACTGTCAACTGGCAGCCAGCAGCCGATTCAAATTTTTTTCAAACAAATCGAATTGGCAACTGGCAACTGGCAGCCAGCAGCCAGCAGCCGATTCAATTTTTTCTCAAAAAATCGAATTGGCAACTGGCAACTGGCAGCCAATGTATTGTTGTTTGTTCGCATGTGATCTTTAACAACACTGATTGTATAGTTTGTCCATGCAAGTAACAGGAAAGTATAGTGGAACATATTATTATTTTCTATTATTCCTCGAGTTGCTGAGAAATATCATACTACCTGTCTGTAAAGTGTTTGTATTTGCAACGCCTTGTCAATATTTATATAAGTATTTCTGCTGTGGTGTCTGCGGGAACATTCCTGTTTCCTTACTAATAGTCAGTATATGTAATTATGTATGTACACATGACGCCCACGTTGATACAGAATGTTGTGCAGCGATACTAATTATGTTATATATATCTGTACACCGGTAATATGTTTGGGAATAATTCCATGATGACTTCCGTGCAAGTACTTCAAACATACATTTAACATCGTTTTACTTGTGCAATAAAATACTAAGGACATCTGCATATCCATTGTATTGTTATTTTCTGTGTGATTTGGGAACTGTCAGACGTATTTTCCTTGTGGATATAAAGGAAGACAGATTGAAATGTTCTCTAATACCTCAGGATAGTAGCTGTCTAATAATTGTATAATACTTCTAAATGTGTTCCCTAGATCTAGGCGATGACGCTGTATGTTCATTACACTAGTACTTGTGGAATGTTTTGTATGCGCAACGTGGTTCTGCAAAGAATGTCTAAATAACTTAATGACTTATATGACTGTAATGATAATACCTTTAGTCTAGCTGATGTTAATGAATACGTTAAACTTCAGGTACGGTAGTCTAAGATAACATACTAGTACTTCATCAAGCTCTATGGAATATAGGATCATTTAATATAATAATACGTACGTGTATATACATACATTGTACAATAAATACATCATTATTATCTAGAATGTAGACTGTTATACGTACGACAATGCTGGATCAAACGCAAACACTTCAGTGTATTACGATATGTAATGACTTTACGAAAAACAATAATTACCACAAAAACGCTTCAGACGTTCTCCTTGAACGAGATATTACTGAGAATGTGTCTTGTAATAAGCAAAAACAAACATAGGTATTTAAACTGTACAGCCATACTCCCAGCACACTGAAACATGACAACAAATATGTATATTTACCATATCTCAATATTGGACATTACAATGTTACCCTCCTTTAATGCTCACCAAACGTACAACAATTCTTTCATACTAAGCCTGTTTTTGGGAGGCGTTTAAGCCTCTCATTACTACCATTGTCCATTTCTTAATACAAAATTAACCGCCTTGAGGCTGCTATGTGAATCCGCATTCAAGTAGTTCCAGAAACTGCCTACATTCCCGATACTGCTACATATGTTTCTCCAAATGTTTTAACTGATTTAAGCCAATCAGCAACATTTGTTTATTCTAAGATCAAAAATTATTGTGAAACTGTTCGTTAAATCGATATTTTTGCAAATAAATCACTACATCGACCGATACCGAACTTGTTCCACAGTACGAAAATGACGTGTTCATCAAATGTCCCGGCTGTAAAGCTATTTTTAGAAACTTCAGACTACGGTCAAGTGATGGTTTTATCAATGAATCGTATACGGTCTGCAAAGTACTGTTATGCAATCATATGGTGTCGCTGTACTAGCTAGTCGCTTTCTATAGACTGTCTCACGCTGTGGGGGAAGTGATTACAAGACGGTATTGTAGAATCTGATAAATAGGCGTAGTATTATTTTAAAGCCACTTTTGATATACGCATTTAATACACGTATTACATATAAATTAATATGCCCCTTTTAACAATTATTTAGATACCCAACATGCCTATATAGTCACATATGCCTATTTTGACATTCAAGACAAGATCGGCAGTAAGAAAACGAACATTAAACGTGTAAAATCGGTTTAAGCTTTAGTAGCAGCAACCAGATCGCCTCCCACTAGTACTCTCAGTGCTTTGATTTATATTACATGCACTCGTTGTTATCCAATCTTATAGTCATTTGTTGGAGATTTAGTTCGGCAAATATATTCAGCATATTTATCGTAGGTATCCATTTTGGAAACTTGGCAGTGTAGTCGTGTCGGGTTTGATGACTCCGAATTGGCGTCCGTAAAACAAGATCGACATAGCGATGATGGTGTAGATGCGCAACTTAGTTTTTCGACTGTATGTTTGACAACAATGACAAGTGAATCTAAATACATGCATGTACTTGTCAATTTCTATGCCTTCAGCAAATAGCATGGTATTGGATGTGATGTGCAAAGTTCAATTCTTGTGTCTGATTTGTTTATATTGTATCCAACCATAGGCAGCCAACACGTACCCTACTATTTCCCCAGGCAATTCAATCTTCTCATTGTTTACCTATATTAAGAAAGGTGAATATCGGAAAATGGAGTGCGTGTCACATAACTAGTCGTATTTTTTTATTTATTCACTCAAATGCTATCTTACGGGTATCATCGTGTAGCGAAGATATTTTACTTTCCGGATATATAAACAGTTCAGTCCTTAAATACACACCCTTAACACAATATAAGTCAGAATCGCGAATTGAGTTTGGTCACCACTCTAGAAGTTCAGTACATACACCGGAAACAAACGGAAATGGCCGAACTTTCACGATTGAACAACTATTAATGACGCGGCACACAGTCTAGCCAATCAAACGATCGCTTCGAAATCTGTTGAGGTCGAAAGGTTATCGGAATACTAAATAGAATTGGAAATTGACGGTGGCGAATTTCGTACATTTTTTTTAAATTATCGATCTAGTGAAATATTGCGATGTTTAATTGGCATGTGAGGTAAATTATTTAGTTACACTAACTGAAAGGATGACTAGCTAGGCCCGTTTGTGAAGCATACATTCTGTTTAAAGGCAAAATTCACGTTTACAAGCGTGAAAATCTGGGTTTTACTGAACGTCTAAGTTAGCGACCTAATTAAGGAATTGTATTCTTGATTCTGACGTTCGGTGTTTAAAGGGTGTGTATTTAAGGACTGAAGTGTTGATTTATCCTGAAAGTAAAATATAGTAGCTACACGCTGATACCCGTAATATACCATTTCAATGAATAATAAACCTACACGGCTACAAATGTGACAGGCACTTTTATAATCAGAAATATTGTAAGTAACCTTGTCTTACATAGTAAAAAGTGGTAAAATCTTATTTGACCGGGGTAGTATTTGGGTACGTGCTGACTGCCTATGTATCCAACCTGATTAACATAGTGCCTAAGGCGATTTGTCTTCCTGCATTTGGAAACAATGGTACTATGTTGACATTTTGATACGCTACAAGATCACCATCCAGTAAGTTCATACCAGAGTGTTGATTGTCTGATCTTGGCGCTACAGAAAATAAGCAATTTTAAATCAGTTGCATTCATCTGTTCCATTTCGGTCAGTGCCAAGGAAAGTCTCGCTTTCTATTTCTTCCCCTTCTTAAAATGTTTTACGACGTACAGAAAAGAATATTTTGTATAATTGCACGGTTGTTCTGATTTGAAGGTCAATGTTCAAATTGGTCGTATTTGGACTTTTGATGAGGAAAAAAAACGTATGAAGTTAATGTTTCCTAATTTCATGAATGTGTGCTCCAGCACTACAAGTCTTCTTATTAAGAGTATATTTCACTGTCATCAGAATGATCATAGTTTTCTCGCTTAAATACGTATGATACATTAGGCATCTTAATCTTGTCAGTATGACTGTGTTGTTGTATTCAGGTCAGTGTACTGTGTCCCTCACGAAGAACAACTGAAGTGTTGAGCAGATAAATCATAGTAAGATCAAACTTATTTAATGGAGCTATTATTTATAGCTTTTTTAAGTCTTGTCTATCGTTTAAGTTTCTGCACGTTATTACCAATTTAGCTTTGGTGAACTTATTACTATAGCAAATGTAATTTACATTGCATATTGCTCTGTAGCTTTTTACCGACCGACCTTCCGGCTCTTAGATCGTTTAAGTACAATATTATGCATTTAGTTTTCCAATTTGGCTTTTCTGTGATTATTTTTATAGCAAATCAAATTTACATGCGGCATATGAAGTAGTGAAGTTCATACAGACCAATAATTTCACCAGTATGTTCTGACGCGTTATAAAAGTGTATGGTTCTTTGAAAAGTACGATATATTATGATTGTTAATCTAACTAATTACCACTTTGTTTTGTCTGAAGAACAAGCATCCTCGTGTCGTACAATGGGTTGGTTATGTTCGCGCAATGAACAGTTCACGAATTCACGTACAGGCGTTTGAATTTCAACTGCTTCAATGATCGCGGAAGTTTGTTTGCAGTATAGTCCAGAGAATTTGACACGACTCTCGAACTTCTATTAGCATAATTGAACAGCTGACGTATTGTCTCTATTTATAATCGCGGTTGTATGTTTTCATAAGCGGAATGTATCAAGAGGTGTAATACGGGCACAAATCTAAAGAACCAATGTTGCACGATTTGCTCGCGAAATTTATATATTCAACGCAAGAACCTTATAACATATTCATGCATAAAGGTCAGGATCATGTCAAATTATCCGTGCTATACATGCTTAACATATGCATGGTTAACGAATCAGAATTTTTACGGCAGTAAGTTCGTAGAAAGATATAAGGTTTATTTGTTTAAAATTTGGCGAATTTCAATTGCCTGCGAAAATGATAAACGCGGGAAAACATGATTTACAGCATGCACCTGTTTCCTATGTGCCATACAATTCACATTATCTAAGCACATCAAGAGACATATCAGTGGTAGTTCCCCTTGAGGTTTGTTTGTTGTGTGGTAAGCGTTGTTCGTTGATCTTGTCTGATATGTAGGCCAGTTAATCATCGGATCATTGTTGGTTGGCAGGTAAAACAAACACACCACAGGAATGAAATACTGTATGTGGTGTTATGGTTCGTTTCCTTGCAAACATTTATAGACTTGCGATCCATGTTGATGATCCAATACGAAAATGTAACCCACAGAATAAAACAATATCCCAAATATCAAAAAGTCCTCATTTCGTTTCGGTCACAGAAATCAGAAACAACAGATTTGTTGTAGGAAAACTAAAAGACCAAAACGACCAACCACCAATTTTCAAGAGTACCGCGGGTATTGACCTTGAGTTACCAACCTACCAACACCCTCCACTGCCCCCAGACCCGGGTAGCAACCTACTAACACCCTCCACTGCCCCCAGACCCGGGTAGCAACCTACCAACACCCTCCACTGCCCCCAGACACGGGTAGCAACCTACCAACACCCTCCACTGCCCCCAGACCCGGATAGCAACCTACTAACACCCTCCACTGCCCCAGACCCGGATAACAACCTACTAACACCCTCCACTGCCCCCAGACCCGGGTAGCAACCTACCAACACCCTCCACTGCCCCCAGACCCGGGTAGCAACCTACCAACACCCTCCACTGCCCCCACACCCGGGTAGCAACCTACCAACACCCTCCACTGCCCCCAGACCCGGATAGCAACCTACTAACACCCTCCACTGCCCCAGACCCGGATAGCAACCTACTAACACCCTCCACTGCCCCCAGACCCGGATAGCAACCTACTAACACCCTCCACTGCCCCCAGACCCGGATAGCAACCTACTAACACCCTCCACTGCCCCCAGACCCGGATAGCAACCTACCAACACCCTTCACTGCCACAAGACCCGGGTAGCAACATATCAACACCCTCCAATGCCCCCAGACCCGGGTAGCAACCTACTAACACCCTCCACTGCCCCAGACCCGGATAGCAACCTACTAACACCCTCCACTGCACCCAGACCCGGATAGCAACCTACTAACACCCTCCACTGCCCCCAGACCCGGATAGCAACCTACCAACACCCTTCACTGCCACAAGACCCGGGTAGCAACATATTAACACCCTCCAATGCCCCCAGACCCGGATAGCAACCTACTAACACCCTCCACTGCCCCAGACCCGGATAGCAACCTACTAACACCCTCCACTGCCCCCAGACCCGGATAGCAACCTACTAACACCCTCCACTGCCCCCAGACCCGGATAGCAACCTACTAACACCCTCCACTGCTCCCAGACCCGGATAGCAACCTACTAACACCCTCCACTGCCCCCAGACCCGGATAGCAACCTACTAACACCCTCCACTGCCCCAAGACCCGGATAGCAACCTACTAACACCCTCCACTCCCCCAGACCCGGGTAGCAACCTACCAACACACCTTACTGCCCCAAGAACCGGGTAGCAACCTACCGACACCATCCACTGCCCCCAGACCCGGGTAGCAACATACTAACACCCTCCACTGCCCCCAGACCCGGGTAGCAACCTACCATCACCCTTCACTGCCCCGAGACCCGGGTAGCAACCTACCAACACCCTTCACTGCCCCCAGACCCGGGTAGCAACATACTAACACCCTCCACTGCCCCCAGACCCGGGTAGCAACCTACTAACACCCTCCACTGCCCCCAGACCCGGGTAGCAACCTACCAACACCCTCCACTGCCCCCAGACCCGGGTAGCAACATACCAACACCCTCCACTGCCCCCAGACCCGGGAAATTGTCAACATTCATGATTAACCTGAAGTCCATTCCGAATGCTTGTCTTCTTAGTCTAAACAGTATAATTATACAAAGACACACTTTTCTAACACTAAGTACCGGGATGTAGCCAGACTAACTTGTCTGTTGTGATGTACCCGGTATATGTGAGATGCTAACGATGAACTATGGATACCCAGGAACACTACGCAACAGGTGATAATTATGGTACATTGATGATTGTAAACTATATAAGACCAGCCAACAAGACAATATTCTGATAACGTAGATAAATACAAACAAGTATATATATATATATAGTTTATTTCCAAATCCAGAAGGTCGTAGACCCATGAGGACAACATATTTACATACTACGATCATAGTGGCAAATGTACAGTTATAAATACAAAACATATATACATGTACATGCATAAATGTACCCTTACACGCACACACTCACGCACACACACTCACACGAATGCCAACACGCATAAATACTTCTAACACACCATTTTTACACTGCTAATGAAAATGATGATATATGACTACTGAATTATAAATATGGAACATAATACAAGACAACAAAAACAATGCAAATGTTTTGTATAGATAAATAATAGCCTAGTTAATCATTATAGTATACAGTGTTGCGTTTATTGAATGCTTTATATACAAACAAACCTAAATTCTTTAACAATGTTTTATTGTTTGTGTTTAACAATTCAATAAATTTAAACATGTTTGGTCGTACTCTATAATAAGTAGGTATATATCTATTACGAAATTCGTTATATAGCGGACACTGTAAAACAAAATGCATTTCATCTTCTAAAGAATTACATCTGATACATTTTCTCTCATCAAATGGAACGATATTTGGGTTAGCCCATCTACCAGTTTCAACATACAGTCTATGGGAAGCTACTCTAAGTTTTGACAGGACAATGCGATATTTAGACAAATCAAGGATATCAAGATATTGTTGAAAAGAGAAAGAAACGTTTAAGTATTTATATAAACTAGCTCTACTTGACTCTTGTAGCCTACCATTCCATTTTTGAATAAACTGATCTTTTAGCCTTTGTTTGATTAATGAGAGAAATAATTTATCATTACCCACATTTTCAAATAACCATACATCATGAAAACCTAATGTACATAACAAATCTCTTAACCTAGAGCACCAATTTACACGATTACGTTCCATGTCAGATTTCAACATTAAATATGCTTTCTTTATTAACTTTTCTTCGGATGTGTATAATATTTTAATCCAGAATTTTATTATATCAAAATACCTCATGGTTTGATAAGATATTCGACCTAATTCTCCATAAATAAAATCGTTCTGTGTACATTTTTTAACACCCATTAATCTCTTACAAAATTGCATATGTACTATCTCGATATTTTTGCCTGCGTTGAATCCCCAGACCTCACTACCATACTTAAAAATTGGAGAGATGAGCTTGTCAAAAAGGTCAAGATTATGTTTTACAGATATGTTTGAAAATTTATACAGATGTTTGTTCATTACAAAAATAGCTTTCATAGCTTGACCACTAAGTGTATTTTGTGCTTCTTCAAAAGACCCACCAGTCGTAAAAACAATACCTAGGTAATTAAATTTATTCACTATTTCAACTTCATGGTTGTTATAATAAAATTTTAAATTATCTGCAATCCTACCACCTTTCTTAAATATAAGAATTTTGGTTTTATTTATGTTTACTACAAGTTTCCATGTTCCGCAATAATTAAATAATTTATCTAAACCGGATTGTAATTCTACGGCAGTATTCGCAAATATGACGATGTCGTCTGCGTATAATAAGATAAATACTTTAAACATGTGAATATCAATACCTTCTAATCCAGAAGAAAGAAAAACGTCCTCAATATCATTTATAAACATTGAAAATAAAAACGGAGATAAGCACTCGCCTTGTCGGACACCTAGCGAGCAGAAATATTCGTCACTCAGTTGATTTCCAAGATGTTTGACCCTAGTTTTAACCGTAGTGTACATGGAACGAATAATATTTAATATTTTACCCCGCAATCCCAGCCTAATTAGTTTAGACCATAAGTTTTCCCTGACAACATAATCAAAAGCCTTCGTAAAATCAACAAAAGCACAGAACAACATTTTACCAGAGTTAAGGATGTGAGAAATAACACTGTGTAGTACAAAAATATTGTCAGTAGTACCCATTTTAGCCCTGAACCCTGCTTGTGCTTCTATGTAAACTTGATAATTTTCTGCCCAGTCAGACAGTCTATTGTTTAAAACGCGAGAGAATAGTTTACCAAGTGTACTTAGTAGAGTTATGCCCCTATAATTGTTGACGTCATTTGTGCTACCCTTCTTATGCAACGGTATAACAAAACCAGTTGACCACATCTCAGGAAAGTAACCACTTTCAAATACTTTATTAAAAAGACTAAGAATAAAAGGCGCCAAAACACCATTTCCGTGTATAAAAAACTCATTAAGGTACTTATCCGGCCCACCGCTTTTATTTGACTTCAGCTGTTTAATAGCTTTTAAAATTTCATTTTGAGACATGAGTACATTTAATTCCTCAAACATTATATTAAACTCCGAATTTTCATATCTTTCAATGAAATGTAACACGTCATTGTCAGGAGCAAAAAATGGATCACCTGGGTTGTTTACACTGTTGAAATATTGTTTAAAGGTATCAGTTGAAATATTATTTTGTTTAATACCAGCACATGTTTTGAACATATTCCAATACAATTTGGCATTTTTGTATCTAGCATTAACTAATTTATTAGTCTGAGAAACATCAAACTCCGTTTTACATTTACGTACACATTGTCTATAAGCGGATCTAGCATTCACCATAGAAATACGGTTTACATCTGACTTATCACGCCTATACATATTCAACAGTCTGTAAAAACACCTACGTTTATCTTCACATTCAGAATTAAACCACTTATTGTCGGTTTTGTTTTCGGTATTACAATTATCTCTAGATTCAAAATCATATATAAAAGATTCAGGGACAGTAACGTCTATTATGTCAGCAAATTCTGAAAGGCATGCATCGATATCATGAGATGTCTCCGCATCACAGACATGTGTATTGAACACATTGAGTTTACCCAATACATCATCGCTTGATAAATTATCTAAAAATAAATGTGAACGTTAATGATCTAAGTCAGTACCCGGGTTGTAGATTGACTAACCACCATATGTTTGGTGTAATCATGATTTATGATAGACAGTGTATATAATAGGTATCCTTACAGTTGCTTGTTAGTCCTTTTTTATAAATCAATCGATTGATTGAGTATTGTAGCCCATGCATTAAATTTATCACAAAACATTTATATGAATAATAAATTCCATAACAATACACTCATGGACTTAATAAACGTACATTGTTTCAGTGGACTATTTTGCTAGATAGGCATGATACATTTCGTACTTTACAAAGGCCATCTTACATGGTTTAAAATCTTCACCAAAGTATACTTTGCACTAAATTATATTTGTTCAATAAATGATTTGACATGTGAAGTAGTATAAATCACATGTGTTTCACGTTGCAAACCACGTACATTCGTACATATCATGGAATGACCAGCATTATAACCAGACTTGGCTTATACTGAGCATGTATGCTTTGACAAACTCTGACCACCAAGTCTGTGCATGTGCATCACCACAGAGTAAGATGCAAAACTATGTCAGGCCCTCGTCCAAGAATGGACCATGTTATCAGAACAATGTGTTACAAACCTATCATTGACATGATATGATATTCACTGATGATAAGCAAACAGAATGTGAATAGTGCCAAGCTAGGCGCATAGATTGACACCATTGTTAAAACCTTACTAATGTTTGAGGGAGGAAATGTAAACGAACTTAATGAATAATAACATTGTCAATGTAACGATAATATAAATGTGCGTGTTGAAGTCTCTGGGGTACTTATCACTTTGCTCAATCTGCACAATGAACATTACAGTATAACAGTAGCACTAAGAAATGATATTTCTACCCATAGGCTTAAATACAATTCTGTTCCATGCGGACGTGACAATATAACCAGATAAATGCAACCACATTTTCTATCTACTTCTACCTGTGCATTATCTAATTTTACACTGAAAATTGGGTGTTCACCTGTTCTGCGTTTTTCCTGCCAGCTAATGTTACAATAATCCACCATGAAACATATGTACTTTATCCTATGTAATTATTTACATTACATTTTTACTGCAGTTATTGTTATATGTAGAAACTTATTTATTTTACATCTATTCTGGATCTAATCCTTCTAATTTATCACCCCCGAATGATGGATGTGACCATGGTTACGGCCATTACTTCCGCCAAATGTGAGCAACTAGCTGATTAAAAATTATTTTTGTAAACTAGGTTTAATTCTCTAATTTTAATTGAACATGCTATAAAACGTTTTTGCTAATCTGCTTCATAATAAGTTATAATTTGTTTAGACTGTAAATTATGTTAATGTTGTTGACGGCTATAAAGCTCAAATACTCGTTCATGTACCCGTCACTAGTTACATTTACTTCTCATACGGGCTTCAGTTAAAGACTTGATGTACCGGAGACTGTGGGTTTGATCCCAATGTCAATTGTACTGATATAGCCAGGACATTGTCTTTAATAAGGAAAGTACATGTTTATATAAAATATCTGGTTAAGTCGGTGCTCATGAGTGTATTCGGGTACACGATACTGATTCCTACGAGTATATGACTAAAATCAAGGGCCTATTTGTCAGATAAAGCCTTAGAAGACAAATCATCACATAGGTCTTAGCCAGGTACTGCAGAGATGTCTTATCATGTGACTAAACTCATTATTTGATATGATTATTGCTATTTCAAAGCCATTTACACAACGATAAAAAAAGTAAGCCAAAAAATGGATTTTTGAGAATAATGAAGGGAGATAATTCACTTAAGTATATTTGACTGGTAATGCAACGTTTAAACTTGTACAGGTTATTTCCCTTCAACCATCAATCTATAATTAATCATAGACAGGTTAGCTTTACAAAAAGTCAGGAAATGGCTCAGTTGTTGCTTTTTTGTTCTAGACGTACACTTTATACTGTGAAGCGTGTATCAAAGAATGCCAGTTTACACTTGATTTTGATATCTGAACGACTAGCACTAGTGACGTATTTTAACCAATGTTTATTCATCTTTTGATGTCACTGGTTATTGTACACACGCAAGGGGGTACTGCTGTGAATGAATTAGCTTCTTGTAGGGCATTCTTTAAACTTTGGGTTTATTAAAGATGGTTGCCCCCGTAAGAAATTATAACTGCTTTTGTAAGGCATGTTTTCATTGGCTATTATTTCTTAACCAATGAGGTTGTAAGTTAGGTGTACAAAGTTTAAGATACTTACTTATGGTAAACTCCTGTCGTAATACTGTCGAGCTAATGTGAGCCAGCAAACTGCGTGCTAAATGCTGAATGCAGCATTACCAGAACAAAACATGGGCATCGGTCGTATGGCACGTGTAACAGCGTCTTAAATACACGTGTACATAGTTCTGTAACACATTTAAATGTGTATGCTACTTACAAAATCATGTGGTAAAATATGATTTATATTTTGATGATCTAATTAAAGATCTAATAGTACTAGATATTTGATCATTGAGATTTATTCAATCGCTATATGAAATCATCAATGCATTTTAGAGCTACGTTGATGTGTGCCTCCCTTGCTCAATATGTAGCGCTTTTGTCGACCTTGTTCCAATACGGATGGAGGCACCCATATGCCTGCCAAACTTCACCATGAAGCTGACTGGCAAATAAAGGTTATGCTCGACATTTTTAAAAAGATACTATGCGAAATAGTTCATGAGATGGAACGTGATGAGTATATGAATATAAAGAAGTTTCCCATCTAGCAAATTAGACAAGCGGGCTAGAAAAGGACTTCGAAATATATGCAAAGTTTGAAAGAATAGTTAACCGATTTCGTTCAAATTTGTACTCTTTATATCAATCTAGTGAATTGACTCAGAAACAATGATGAACAAAGTATACGATTATATTTCTACTTAGCAGCAAGTCCTCGTATTTAGTCTAGGTCGTTGTGTCGCACTGTCTATTCTGTCTGGTACCAGGTCGTTGTGTATCTTATAATCCACTGAACCAATTGTTTCTGTTTTACGAATCTTTTACAAGAAACATATGTTAAACCATGTAGACAATATTAATTAACAGCGATGATAAGCCTTTAATAACGTTATATTCTAGCGTATCATAACCGCATTATATACAGTAATGTTATAAATAAATCATACATATTCTCACATTCCATTGCACTGATCTTAATTAATATTAAAAAGAGAAAAAAACCTTTACCGTACATTCTCTGATACATGCACTGGTCACATCAGTTCATTAAAACGGTGGGCATAACCCTGCGTATTTGCAAGTACGTGTTGTCTATGTACAAAAACGTCGGCAAAATTTGGGAACCCATCCGTGGCGAGTGCCGCCTTCATACGGACTTGGGTTTCGTGTATGAGGAACGTTCGCTGCCTTCGAGCTACGGATTCACCTCAGTATGTGTAACGCGCGTGCCTTCTACAACCAATTTACAACGTAATGACAACGTTCCTGAGCAGCACGTGTAGGTACGGTATCCGTACGATAACGTGTTAACGTTGTAGAACGTTTTTATCACGTAGGGCTCAATTAACACGTGTGTAATGTACGATGCACGCAGCCACTCATGACAAGTTACAACCATATGTGTGACGTGCATTGACGTACTTCCTCCGTACTTCCTTCGCACGTTTTCTGTAAAAAACATAGCGGCCGTAGCCTCCTAAAAAGACGTACGTGCTAAAACCAGGCACGTTTGGTTGTGGCCGGGCCATCATACGGTGTATTGATTTCATCCGCTTTAGGTTAAACATAATGACCCATTTTATGCTGTTAAGTTACATTGAAGAATATGTGTGAGAACTTGCGGGTACAGTATTTGCTTTTTCAGACCTATTTCTAAACAAAATACCTGAACACGGGTCACAAATCCGTGTAACCGATGTGCACTGGATGTCTAGGCATTTTGTGGAGGACGACCAATGAGTAGCAATGGATATTTCAAAAGATTCTTTTAAATTACGACCGCCCGACCGCCAAAGTTTCCAATGGCCAGCAACTAGGCGTCTTTGAAATATGCCTCACAAACCCCAATTCGTCACATACAAATGTCGTTCAACTGATCACTTGTTTGGCGCTCATCATATAAGGGTAGTTCTAGGTAATTGCTGGTGTGTCCGGTGTCAGTCCATGTATCATGTGACTTCATGGTCTCTATATGACAGAAATGCTGTTGACTAGTGGTGCTTTAAACAACATTCGAAACAAAACTCAAAACTTCTTTGTATACGTATTTTGGTTCTGACGGTTTTTAAACAAATTGTGATGTTGTGCTTCGAAGAGAAAGGGACGTTAGTCTTATTGAGGACTTCTCTAACTCAGTAAGAATGGGTATACTAGATCTAGTACAATCTCGTATGGAACTAAACCAACATACGGTACATAACCCCTATGGAATAGCTATTCTTTCACTATCTCTTTGATTTATCTCGCAGATTTTTGTGAAACAGTTTGCAATGACTTGCAAAACAACACGTTACCTACACTAGTAGTGATTGCGCTGACATAGCAGATTGTTGATTTAAATAACAGACCTAGTACTTAACGTAACCGGTGCGTATTTCTGACTGTTAAAGCCTTTTTTAATTTACACCTCTTATGAACTTTATAGAAATACATCACAACAGTTACACATAACAATGAATCCTAAGGTTGGTTGACATCTCATTCGCTTGATTTACTTCGTAATCTATTAGTACTAGTAGTGTTGCGTCTCGTGACATTTTGAAGCTTTGTTTATTAACTGAAACTGCTAAAATTTCTCTTGAAGCGGGCTAAAAAAGCCTGTCATGTTTAATGTCGCTGGCTAGATCTTGGAGACTTGTTTGCATAGCAACCATGGAATTCTTGGTTTATTTTATTGTTTTATTTTTAAATGTTTTGGCATAAAAGATATCCTATGGATATTAAATAATAGTTTTACTTTCGTCTTTAACGAAGGATAATATTTATATTCCATCTTTAAAAAAATGAAATATAGAATTACGAATGGTTTTCAATGTTTTAGTATTAAATTCCCGCTACCGGAAGTCAGAACGAGAGCCCGATAATGATTTCCTGATTTTTGGATTTTGTTGAGAACTGTTGGCAATGATACTTATAACCATGTACATTGACCACGTTAAGTCAACCTGTTCATTACATTCTGAACATCATTTTTCTGTTGACACTAAAACTAGGATTAAGTCTAATAACTTTATATAATAACATTTTTATCACTGAGTATAATCAAAGCACTGAGAGTGTTAATGGGGGGGCGATCTGGTTGCTGCACGCACTATTAAAGCTCAAACCGACTTTACACGTATAATGTTCGTTTTCTTACTTTCTTGAATGTCTAAATAGGCATATGTAACTATATAGGCATTTTGGGTATCCAAATAATTGTAAAAAGAGGCATATTGATTTATATGGAATACATGTATTGAATGCGTATATCAAAAGTGGAACAGTCTACAGAAAGCTGCTAGTATAGCCACACCATATGATTACATAACAGTACTTTGCAGACGAAATACTATTCATTGATAAAACCATCACGTGACCCTGGTCTAGACCTTGGTTAAACACTCCTAAATTCTAAAAAAAAGCTACACCCGGTACCTCAAATAAAAATTCTAAAAATAGCTCTGCAGCCGGGACATTAATTTTGATGAACACGTCATTTTTATAATACGAAACAAGTTCGATATCGCTCCGACGGAGTGGTTATCTGCAAAAATATCGATTTAACGAATAGTTTGACGATAATTGTTGTTCTTAGAATAAACAAATGTTGCTAATTGAATTAATTCAGTTTAAAAAGTTGGAGAAACATATGTAGCAGTATTGGGAATGTTGACAGTTTCTTGAACTACTTGAATGCGAATTCACATCGTTTAGCCTAAAGACGTTCAGGTTGCATTAAGAAATGGGCAATGATAGTATTGAGAGGCTAACGCCTCCCAAAAACTTATTTTAGTGTCTTTGTAATTGAAGGATGCATTTATCTACCAGTCCTGTATGAAAGTACCAAGCTGAACATTAATATAATTCTTGAATTTTAAAGATAATTTATCTGTGCTTGATTCTGATCCTGAAAACTGATCCTTTGTGAACACGGGACCTGGCGTATTTCTCTTCTACCAAATAAGTCTTGTGATTTACATACATTTAATATGACTTCATACATTTTTGTAAAAAGAGCAAAAATGAATTGCATTTGAGCTCAGGTATGCAATTTCCAACCTATTCAAAAAAATAACATTATTTGGGAATAGTACATTTAGTACAGAGCAGATATTTGTTTTGGAAAAAAATGCGCAAAAAGTATTTTCGTTGGATCATGTCACGTGATAGGTACATACTTATTTGTGAAAGTAGATATTTTGGGTAAAACATTACAAAATGTAAAAGCAAAGCAAAATGTTGAACCTTTAAAACACATTATCATTAATCGTTCTATTTAATAAAACTATATTGTGATAGATATGTTGTAACTTGTAGTTTAAGATATTTAACATCGTTTTCCAGGCTATTACGCAAAATGCGATATTTTGTGGAGAACCTTTCAAAATCTAAACAAGAAGTATGAATTTTGGAAATCAGTTGACAACAATGTTATTAATCATTTTATTTGATAATTAATCACTGCAATATGTACATATTGTCTTTCAGTTTAATGCATCAACAATATAGTGCCAGAATATTGCGCTAAATGAGAATCTTTTTGGGGTAAACTATTACAAAATATAAACGAAAAGTGTGAAGTTTGGGAATTGGTTAGTTATTTTGTTGTGTTCAAAGTAAGTAGATTTCAGTATGCTACGTGCCATTCATAATGCGACATGATCAAACAAAATTAATTTCTGTATATATGCTTCCCTTATGGTCAATTTACCTCTCATAAAAGGACCGGATTAAATCATAGGATGTCATCATTATTATTATGTTTTACGTGACGTCAATAACGTCATTTCATTCGTTATGCCTAGTTTTATTATGTCATAGAAAGTCACTAAGTTGGAACATTTTGAACAGCTATAGTTTTTTTGGAAACCTGAAACATTAAACTACACAATTATAATAATCAAAGTGTGAAGATGTAAAACTTTGACCTCTATGTTAGAAATCCCACAGCAGAGCTCATTTATACCTCTGTCACAACGTTTTTCATGTATATTGCATTGATTAGTAGCATTATTTCGAATAGTTTTTCAGAAAATGTCAGATTTGTTATGCTTTGTTGCGTTAACGTTTCGGCCATCTTCCAAAGTCGGGTAACACATATGCGCAGGTGCCAATTCACCAAGGTGACCAGAGAATACACTTGTGGTACAATCAATAACAATGGCACTGTTACACGATTTTAATCAGATGGTTAATGAGTTGACGGACGAAAATATTTATTGTTCTGGACATAATCCGAAACCAATCAAGATTACACCCTATCGACAAGGATGAAACATAGCAATGACGTTAACGTAGCTTGTATCAGTAGCGCCATCTAGGACGTTGTATGGTAACTCAGTACTAGATCAACTATATATGAGCGTACCGGGTAATGTACCGCCTAATTAACATATATTTTACAGGGTAGTTGTCTTGTATCGTAATGAAAGCCAATGAACGACCATGGAAACCTGCCTGTATAGTGTGTAACTAATAATCTGTTGATTTATGATAGACGGGTTTACGGAAACCTATATAAATCTGCAGCGAATTACAATTTCATATTATTAATTACACGCGGGCGAGGAGCCTCTTTTTAGTCCGAACAAGCAAAGGTGCTGTGTAGTTCTAAGAACCTCGGAACGTTACGTTATCTCGGAGACGGGTTTTATTCGTATATCTGGTTTTAAATTCATTTCACAAAGGAATTATGTCGTTCAGAAAGACGGCAAATGAACATGCCTGGAGGTTTGCCGTGGACACCGAGTATTTGGATACACCCGGGGTTAGATATAGATTTTATACAATAATAGGTGTTGTGTGATAATAACAAAAACTATGTCGTAACTAATTAACCGACCCTTGTGAAAGCCATACTGAATTTATTTCATGGAGAACGAACTAGTTGTACATATAAAATAATGTACATGTTTACAATACAACATTATTATGACACATACAAGAAAAAATTATGATAAATGTAAAATATGCATGTTTGATCAAGCAGAGTAACGGGGGAGTATTAACAAAAAATACATATTTTGCCAAATAAGCAAAATTAATTGTATATTTTGATAATAAGTTTAAAATATTTCAAGTAATCGGGTTTGTTTGATACATTATAGATATATATCATAACTACAACAATATTAAGATAATACCAATTCTAATCATATTTTATCTTTAATTAAGGACTGGTAAACTGCCCGAAACAAAACTAATGATTTTAAAAACTTTTTCTCGAAAATACAATCGAATACATTAAGTTATTTTAATAGCGCATATATATATTTATTGCTAATTAAACAATGTATGTATAACAGTAACTTCCCAAAGTAAGTTTTAAGAGAACAATCAGGTATTTCATGTGTTGTTGTCCAATGCGTACTTCAAAGCTTATTTCACTGAACGTCCATATAATTATTTAATGTATGCTGCATTTTGAGTCTTGTTGGACGAATAATGACTTTACCTCAGGCTGGTTGGTACAAAGTCAAAGTCAAAATTTATATTGTCGGATATGGTTATAACAATGCAAAGATAAGCTATGTATAGCTTTTGACCGACAACAGTTCATTTGACAATAACATGAAATAAATGTCAAATAGTAATTTATAAGCCTATCAGATCTTTTTTAATCGAACGGGCGGCGAACTCCGATGTTCTTATGATCCATGATCGAATACTCGGCTCTAAATAGTTCAGGAACGGGAATATATTTTCAGTTTTACAATCGTTAATGCATGTGTCACTTCAAAGTCAATAACCTTCTTGGACCAACTAACCCATGTTTTCCTTGTTTTAAATAGTATTGACACCTTTCCGCCGAAGTCTGCAATTATATACATGTATATAAACTAACGTGTTATTTACGTTTCTACATTATTAACTTATATAAACTGTCACACCATATTATATCATCCATTATTCAATATAGCCTAATATCTTCTTGAACCGACATGGTTATTTTGCCAAATGTATTCGAACATTCTCCGCAATTTGACTGCATTTGATAGTTTTAAAATTTGTTAAAATGTAAAACGTGTGTTTGTACTGAATGAGTCGATGTCCATAACATTTGTATGATATCATCATGCATGAGGTGTCGAGGATGATTGGTATACGTTGAACAACTTGTTTAGCGGCCAACCTTATACAATTCCATACAATCTGAGACATACGGTTTTAAGAAGATACGACGTACATGACGGCTGTGTTCTGTGTTGCCTGTTTCGGGCCTTTGGCAATCTTGGCATAATGGCGGCCAAATTTTTACAGTTGGTTAAATTTAATTACTTTGATTGGTGCATGTTTGAAATAATTGGCAGGCCTTTGTGTGTATACTTGTACTTAGAGCCTCTGCTTAACTTAGGTGGATAATTAGATGACAGGAAGCCATTAGAAAGTTCCTGTTAAATCCCCAAAGTATTTCAATTATGACAAAACCTCACAACATAAGTAAGAAGATTTTTGCTAATCTTTCATAAAAAATGTTTCAGACAATTTAATGTTACAATGTTTCTTTCTTTATTATCGGCGTCGGGCATTTGATATTAGATGATTTCCTTAAAGACCCATTGTCTTCAAGAAGCGTACCTACACTCTACATTCTGTTCTGCTTTGTATTATACTGTTTTTGTAGTTGATTAAAAAGAACACTAGTACGTAGTTTGATTTTGTTGGTTCTGTTGATGTTAACATGCAACTTTGTTATTGGGGATCATTAAAGATGCATAGAAATGGTAACCGGTCATTTTTATTACCCATGCTGTTGTTTGTTGTCGTTAAAACGCCATTTTGATTAGACAAGTCAAACCGGCTCGATATCCTAGTGGTAGAGCGTCCCGGGTTCGAACCCAGGCCGCATTATACAAAAGATGAAATACAAAATTTATGGTTTCAACAGTCCCTTGTCAGACGATCAGGATAAAACAATGAAAGCCAGCTTCTTTGTCTCATACCATCGTGGCGATAGATACCACCAGGAATGAGGGGTCGAGAGTGATTAATAAGTTATGATATAAGTGTACATTAATTACTGGTTTCACAATCGACCTAAAATGAGTTAGTATAAGCCAAAGTCATCAGGTATATTAACAAGATAAAAATACATTATGACATTTTGGTTATTAAAGTTGCATGCATTCTGGTTGATTAGAAAAGTAAACTTTACCTGATAACCCTGCTCTTGTGTTACCATTGAGTAAATGATATAAACCTACCATGACCGACAGGTGCCGTTAAATAGCTTAATTACGTAACGATAGATGCACCATATAAAAGAGATACAGTAATATGAGACAGTAGGTTTTCCTTCACTATCAAAAATATGTTTTGGTTATCAAAATTGTAAAACAAGAGCATATGTTATCAGGGTATGAAGATTACGACGACTTCCGTTTCAAATGACGTGGATTTCTGGTGCAATGCCGGTGGCTTTTTCCGTAACGTACTTTGAAAATGTGTAATGACGTAATAATGAATCATCTCCTAACATATTTATCTGGGAGGGGAACATTTTACGGTACCTGCATTTAGCATGAAGCAATGCGTGCTTCCGGGCAAAAGAAACGCTCATTTTACCCTTGACTACGCCTTTATAACATTTCTTGTTCGTTTAAAACAGAATAAAAGTAGCACACGTCGTTCGAAATAAACAGTTATGTGATATGTAGTTGCGCAACCAAAGTTCAGTGTAAAACATCAAAAACAAAACGATAAACGAGATCACGGTACTGTTCTCCATACACTGTTTCCATGAGGCTTTGAGGGAACTGAAAACCGACGTAACGCTATGACGGAACTGAAAACCGACGTAACGCTCTGACGCAACTGAAAACCGACGTAACGCTCTGACGCAACTGAAAACCGATGTAACGCTCTGACGCAACTGAAAACCGATGTAACGCTCGGACTGAAATCATGTGTCATGTATCCGTCCAGGCGTTACATCGGTTTGAGGATCCGTCAGAGTTTTACACAAACAGTACAATTCTCTGACGGAACTGATTAACGGTATATCGGGACTAGTACCGTGGAGACGATGAATTTACCTTCAAGTATTTTAAAAAACTTCTACATGTACATCATGTTTATCTTACCTTACTTTATGTTCTTGTTCACATTCGATATTCATTGTATATCACAATACTCGACATCAGGTCTTAGATTGGCTTATAAACAAAAACGCAAACGTTTACAATACCGTGCTCTTGAAAGACGATTTTGGTGTTGTGTTATAGCAACGGGTGTTAAAGTGTTACGAATGTTATGGTTTAAACAAAACAGTAGATTCTGTATAAATCTATGATGTGTTCTGGTTGCCCATTAGAAAGAAAATGGCACCAGCTTTAGCGCATACGGACACACATGGTAGCGAATAGCCTTGGTTACATTACACCGAAGTGTGGTTCTTTCGAATACAGCTCGTCCATGCATATGTCACAAGCAGTTAGTTGCTTAACATATATACTTAAACCATATGAATTTAGAATGTAAATATACTTTTTATTTTGTAATATATATTGATGAAATGTTGCGTACATGTTCAGAACATTCTGATTGAATGTCAGTTAAAACTGGAAACATATACGAGTGCTATATTTTATAAGATAAGCAAATGACACGAATTAATTGAACACCTCTCGTAGGTTTAATTGTATACATGTATAAAGATCATATTATTATATAATCGTAGCATGCGTTTATACTGGTCGATGAACTTTGCACGGATGCTGACACAGTGATGATGGTCAGCCATTTAATAGCATGGAATAATGATGGATAATGCGTTATATAAACATTGTTGGTCGGGTTAAGTATTTGGCAGCAAACAGATACCTGTACCTAACATGATTATCTCACATTAGGACGTTTGTTGGAACTTCATATGGAAATGATTTCATGATTTGCTATTTGCCTATTTACTATTCAACAACCATTAAAAGTAAAACCACCAGGCTAATGAGTTTCTATAACCGTGCGCGTTAAGTTAATAAAAGTTGTTTATCCATTGAAAATTTTGCTCAATATTAAAAAATCATGTTTCTTTTGTCAAAAGTGAAAAACACGATTTTAATAGGAAATATACTAATGTTGGTGAATTTTTAATAAGTTGTAAAATATGTGAAATGTTTTCATGAGTCTGTCATTATGTGGATTACAAGTATAGGTGTCTAGAAATATAAATGTGTACGTTACACAAACTGTTTAGCTTTATAGGGAGGTTGCATCACATCCTGTATGAATAGAACATTAGACGTGTTTTAATGTCTCACTGCTTAAAGTTCTAGTGTTCCATTAATACTATGATATAGCAAGAACTACGATTTGGACGATTACGATTTGCTTTGTCTAGCCTTCGAAGACCGAAATCTAGCTCGGAATTTATATGTTACATTCCCTTTGTAATTGTGTAGCTCTTCCAACTACTTAACGATCCGGACAGTTATAGCAATTATCCATAGATTAATGGACCTTCGGACATAATGTCAAAGTTAAATATACAATGAATGTTCCTCTGTGTGGTTTGCTGGTGTATAATTCATGAACGTCCAGATGACATATGTTTAACATTACAAATATTGTTGGTGTAATAACGCTGGTGATCATGGAAACAATAACGTTATTATGGTGTTCCTCAAGTGTGTCTGCTGCTCCTGTATATTAGCAGGAAACAGGATGTTTGATATAATCAAACGGTAAAATATTTATACAGCAAAGAAATAAAGCAATAATAATCTAAATATTTTGTACCCATTAAATATAATTGGGATGAAAGCTATATAGCTCAGTTCTGGGAAAATAGGAAAATGGATTATGCGTATGTTGTATACATGATAAGTCTGCGTGTAAAATGCTAACTCAATAAAGAAACGCCAGTATCTCCTTAAAGACTACTACGATAAAACTCATATACATTGTAAGCGATGACTTTCACCATATCACCGTATATGTCCATGTACTGGTGATATAATTATGTAACCTTTGAAGAGAGACAACCTTATAGCCATTTGGACTAAGGCCCAAGAATGTTGCAACTATCTTGAAGCCTCTTAATTCTGTTATCTGATTCTAAATACTAACTGCATTGTATCAATACCATCTCAATGTAGTGACAACATAAAAGTTAAGAACAACATTTTTCTAAAATTGTTTCACTGTTAGGTCATTATTTAATCTTGTAGTTTTAACATTAAGTGATCGAATGTATAGTGGGAGCTAATGACAGGTGATTGCTTAATTCATTCAGATTATTTCTCACACAAGAGTTAGACTGTACGTGTGGTGTAACATCTCAGAGCAAGATATAGACATTCTCTTAAAACGACGTTACTCTTGATTGTTGACTGAACATCTTTAAATTTATTAAAACATCATATTTATTATTGCCGTTTGATATGTTTCTAATTGTTATGTTCACAATGTTGGGTGTTAAGTTTTCAATTAACGAGTAATAACGTACATTTTAATAAGATTTTAAATGCAGTTAGCTAATGTATTCTGCAATGAAGCAATTTCTAATCATCAAATTTAAACGTTACAGTATAAAACTGACGGGACCATGGTAATTAAAATTCAATTGCGTGTATAAACCAGTCTGTAAAGACCACATGTGGGACAGTAAAATGGTACGATTGAAGATACAATCGGTGGTGACAGGTCTGTGTAGACAGTGTTTTCCTTAAAAGGGTTGGTTGTTTATTGCAAATGATAATCATGCAGTATAACCTCTGAGGAGCAACAACTGTTTGGGCTGCAAATATTGGCCGTTGTTTCGATGTACTTGCTCTTCAGAGGTCAAATTTATAGTAAATCTCGGCTTATGGAAATTTTGAAGGTGTTGTTATAGAAATGTTGTTGATCTAGAGAGGTTGTACTGTACATGTGTTATAATATAAAATGTCGGACAAAAGCTACGAATAGTTTTATGATTACGTTATTTTATGTTACCCATTATCCCGATAGTAAATAAAGATTTGATTTGAATTGATCTATTGGAGCCACTCGTAATATAAGCGGTAAAAGTTTACCAGTAGACTGTATGTCTATATATGATGCACTGTTGAATGGTTATGCACTTTTAACTGCTTTATAATTTTGTATGCATAAGAGTGCACGGTATGCATATAAAAGATGCTGATACAATGCTGACTAAGAAGAATATGGTCGTAAGTGTTACTTTCGACATTATAAGATCCATACATATGCAAAATTTGCACCACGAGGCGCATCTTATCAATCTAATTCCATGAAAATCGGAAGTTCATGTTGACCGAACTGAACTTGAATAAACTTGTTTTTCCTTTTAGAAAAGAGTAGTTTTCAGACAGTTTTTGGGAGGCGTTAGCCTCTCAATACTTGCCCATTTCTTAATGCAACCTGAACGCCTTTATTTCTTGTGCCATTTTTTGTAATTACGACATTAATCTTCTAAGGTAGCGACAATGTATAACAATGTATTAGTACTGTTTAATATATAATGAATATTACAAAGGAAGCAACAACATTTTAATAATCATACAATTAATTTATGTTAATATTTGATGAAGTGTTTCATCTCAAAAGATCAGCAACTGTTATTAATGAATTCACGTGATATACAATTAACATTCCTCAATCTGACTATGAAGTCTCAGGAACTTCAGAGTGGTTGTAAAACTACTATAGAATCACTTCCAGTCCAACTTAATGTTATTACTGTTACCAATTATCCACAAGTTCCCCTATCATATTAAGCATATTTTCAAGTTGTATGATAATATACAGTGTATACTAATTAAGTAACTAATACCTATACATGTACTAAAGTATCGACGATTAGAACCACCAGTAGTAAGGTGTCAAGAGTGGTTAATATAACGTGCCCAGACTATTACACAATCTACACAAAATTAATTAGAATAAACAATACCTTAGGGCTCACTAACCTTTGGTAATGTTTTATCATTAATAGCAATGTGTTTTTGCTTTCCGTTTTCAAGCTGCCAAAGAAGTTCTACACATAGCAAAAATGCTTTTCGCGTTTTCGTATTGTTTTATTGGATAGTTTCTTCCTTTGAATTGTATTCAACATGTTGAATTAATTTGTAAGACTGGGTTTATCCTCTTGTTAGCCGAAATGTACTAACTTGATGCAACTACTACAATAAAAATGCAATTAAACAGTCATTGGCAAGGCTATGATATAGTGACTAAGTATAACTGCCAATTTCAAGAGGTTGCACATGGTTGGAAGTATATGGGCAGTCAATATTGGCAAGTCAGAACATCTTTTGCAGAACTTCGAGTTAGCAATATAGTTTAAAGTAATGTATGTATAAAGATATTCAGTCATTTTAGGTCTAATTTATTCACATGTTAGGAAGCAATGTATTTATCAAATGTTGTTAAATATTTGATTTTTGTTGTTCTTGTTGTTGACGACCGACTGAGACTGTCGTAAGTGCGTCAGCGGGACATTCGCTTTTCCCTGCCAGAATTGTCAATGGACCCGATTTTGACGGGGAATTCAAGTATTTGGTTAATATGTCTGCTGTAAGACGTAGACACATGATAATATTTCGTAGAGAATAAACACTTGGATCAAATTAACTGTTTATTTCAAAAATTATTCGCCTATGATCGAAGATGCACTAACTTATGAATTCACTATGATGAGTAATCATGGATTTAAACAAAATGTAATATAATAAAATTATTTCTAGCGCTGTTCCTAACATTCCAAAGGTAAACAGAAGGAAACTGCAATCACCATTCTGCAATAAACTATGATTAGCTGGTACATGTTGCGCTCAAATGCTGCAAGAATCATTTACCAAATTAGTCGAAACTATCTTTATAATCATAATGCGCGCATGAGACAGAAATATCAAATTTAACACTCCGGAAGTTTACTAACTTTTACATTACGTACACATATAATAATTTTTGAAGGCCTTCCTTACATTTGACTGTTTTTCCTGTAATTTCTGTAATTATGTGCCGGTATGTTGTATTTAATGTTGGGGCCAAAATCATCTAATAAAGACTTGCAGTTTCGAAACACATTTATATAACTATTGCACAGGCGTACGAACATTCTGTTTGGTTCACTAATAAGGTACGCTTTTTATTAGAATTCATTTGCAGAAACATTGAACCTATATACGAGAAAATTATCAACAGTTAAGGTCCTTGTCGCCGATATCATAAATCAATAAAATAAATATACCATATTTGTATAGCCTTCATTATAACATTATAGTGTTTGCAGCAGCCACAAGGGTGCAGGTGCATCCTCTACCAGTGCAGCATGATCTGACCGATAAAGGGACAGAGTGAGAGAAAGCCCCTGAAGGGAGAGAGAGAGACATTAGATACAGGCATGTCCGGCATTGCAGAAGTGCGCCTAGCTCTTATTTCGAATAGACAGTCTGGTTCTTTAATGTGCCCGGTGTATAGCACCAATACACAGCTTCCTGGCACCTTAACCCAGATACTTTGCAGATCACACGGTCAGATATAGAGGGACGTGTTATAAATATTTCAGAAACGAACCCACGACCTCTGGATTGACAGTCCGGTGCGTTACCACTGAGCTAAATCCGCTTATGTAGCTATCTACTGACACTATTTGCTATTTAGAACAGCCCGCTATATGTCGCCATGACCGCATATAATCTAAAAGATGGCTGCGTTGGTAAGGATTCAAGTCAACAGTGATAAATAAACGTTCATATTGCAGACTTATTCCATGTATGCGTTCACATCAGCTTGTATATGCTGTATGACTTTATCTATTGTTTTTGTACACTATTTATGATACTTCACAGCGGACGGAATGCTGAACAAAATCAGTTTATTGCAAAGTAATCAACAAAAACTATAATGTTAGATTTACTTACATAACAACGACGCATTCTTACAGCACTTTAGAACGTCAATTATTGCATTTGTAGAAAATTTGCTGATGAAATATGTTCATGACTGAAAACATACGCTCCAAAGAGCTAATAAGCAGTTACTGTCGTGTTAATAACCACATATTAGCATTTTGTGAGACTTAATACACAGATATTATGGCACAGTATATTGTAATATGTTTACGTTTATTATCGTTTATATTTGCTATACATTGAATCATACACACACTTACTTACTGCAAACAACATTACAAGACAATGCTTGTCAGTAGCATATTAATATCGACAAGTAAAACAACCAGAGATGCTTCTGGAACTGGGGCATCTTCTGTATCATGCACTATCCTCTATAAAGTGACTAACCTCTTCTGGGGACCTCGCCCATATGGATTTTGGGTGGCGAGGATAAATAAAAACATATTAATAAATCAATTGAGCCTGTTTATACGATATATTGTTTGTGTTAGAGTAATCATTGGTTAATACGACTGAGCAGTGTAGATTCATCTTCCCCGACATCCTTACATCTATCATTGCCTAAAAGTACGTGTGTAAAAACAACTGTGCACGTTTGTCAATACTGTTATAAGATTTCAATTCGTTAATGTAATACATCTTGCTCAGTAGTGAGTAGTATCATTTGGTGTTATAATTAAGTTATATGCGGACAAAGGGAAACAACTAGTAGTCATGTGACCACACTACTACGTAATATGCTACGTCACAGGTAGTGACGTAGCATCTGGCGTTCTCGTCTTGTTCTCGTCTTGTTCAATTTTTATGGTTTATGTATGATGAAGTGATGTTATATGGTTATATGTAGTATTGTGAGTGAATGATGAGTACATGGCATATTGTTTGTTTATTTTGTATGTATTAATAAAAATAATCCAAACATGTATTTGTTGTGTGGTCACTATGACATAGATTTACCAAAACTCACTTGATATTGTAATATGCTCTGGTTAGATATAACACACATGTGGCGGTCGATGAATAGCATGAAACAACATACAACAACAACCTAAAACTATCATTTGCAAATGTGAAAAGTATGTAAATTGAGCTGAATTCTCGGACAGCGTAACTACTCTGAAACGAAGTAAGAAACAGCTTGAAACAGACGCGGTGTTCTATCTTTTGAAAAAAAGTATTACTGTTACCCGTACATCTGATTTGTATTCATCACACCTGTAAAACGTTACCTGGAAGTTATACGCCGTAAGACTGTATACATAATGGTGCCTATGATAAACTTGTTGAAAATAGGTTTTAACGTATGCAATCATAAACGGCTCACAAGCTCAAGAATAGAATAACTCTTCATTTCTTAATATTAGGAAACATTTTATCAGTTTCTTCCCTTTGCTCGGAACACGCAATTAGAAAGGGAGATAACTAGTATTACAATAATGCGCTATGCCATGAAGGGGAGCAACTCTGACATACACTATTTTTCGGTGACATGAGTGGCGTCCCTTACATGCGTATCGTAATGATGTTATAGATTGCAAACTATTTAATAGTCAGTTGGCTCGGTTCCATTGTTCATCATTAACTTAGAGAGGTTTCTGTTAAAACCACTTAATGTTTATAAGAATATTCCCGCGTGAACAAAATGAAATAAAGATTTCGTAGATGAGTCCAAGAAATTTTTATTTTTTGCAAAAATTCAGACACTTCGTCTACGCTGGTTTTCAAGGCAGAATTTTATAGTATTCGTTTACATGGAAATATTTTAAGTATTTCACTTACCAGCATGCTTGAAGACACGTCTCGCGTTTGTATTTTCTTTTCTCTTTTGCATCGTTGAGTGACTTCCTTAATATTACATGCACCGGTGTGGGAGCGGTTACTGTCTTCGCCACTACACCCCTTTGTCCGTAATCACCGCAAGTTCAAAAACCTAGTATGTACGCGATAAAACCGCTGTCCAAATTAGATGATCTGCCTTAATGTTCTCCTTTTATAACTTAATTTACATGTAGAAATAGAATGTGATACAATGCTATCAGAAAGATATGCAACATAACATTACAGCTCTGTTGATGTGGATTATAGCCACTAAAGCGACCAATGAAGCGGTCAGGACTAAATAGTTATAGCGGCCCGTCATACTCTCCCCACCACAACCATGATGACATTTCTTCGGTCAAATACACAAATCAAATTCGGTCAAAATGTAATGCATGAAGTTGTACAACTTGTACTGCCTGGTCGGAAAAGAGAATCGCTGTAACTCTTAGAGAAATGCTCTCGTCATAAAAGTACACGTACTTAATGCCCCGGGTATGCGTAACCATGGTTTTTAAATGGCCGGTTTGTTTATCTTTAATATTCATAAAAAATGGTTTATAAAATTTACCACCAGGTGACCAACTAATTACGAATTCGGAATAACATTTCATATGTTATCTGTCTGCAACATGAATCATTTTACAGCATAAGTATGTTGTTTTTTAACTTCCTTCGTATAGTTGTGAGATTACTAGACACGACAAAGGACCATACGTAGTTCAGCTTAATGTATTTACTGAAACAAATCATGCTCATATAAATGCATTTCGTATGATTGACACGACATTTTAGATAAATTTAGATAAATACCAGAGCTTTCACACAATTCTTTAACCTTTCGTCTCGCATTCCTCCGTTTGTTAAGTATTTATCCACTCGATTCTTTCTACAATACGTTCATACCTTGATCAAGCTCATTTGTAGTTTTCTAGCGCATAAAAAAACATCCATTGGAAAACGTCTTAGAAATGCTTGTATATTGAAACGCAGACAAGAGAAGGTTTTTTCATTATAAATCTAGTCATTTACTCTATTATTTGGCCTGTAAATATGCTACTTGTACTTGATGTCTTGTTGTTTAACGCCTTCGTTGTTATCTAGAAAATATCTCATAGACACAGAGAGAAATAAATGATGGTTTTATAGACAATTCGTTCTCTACCTGTCCTATAAGTAGGTTTGGAAAATGATTGGGGCATCCATCATATATACCGTGTGTTATATGACCTATATATTGGCTCAGGGTACGTGAGATTTGTCTTGTTTGTGTGTGTAGCAACAAAGTAAACGAGCAAACGAGCAAACAAGCATTCATTCAAGTGTACGTTTAATAACTTTTGAGAGGCAATATTAAGTATGTACGGGGACACCTTATTTATAGCACAACACATCGTGCAACTTACAGTGTGCAGTCACAATCGGCATACGACCATATATAGGGGACTTAGCAGTAAGTGCTTGTAGTAGCAGCCTTGTATAAGCTAAGGGGCCAACAGGGGATGTGTGGTGATTTCTTCAACTTACAGTGCAAGTAATGACTGGACAACGGGTAAAATACAACATACTTATATTTCAAAGAAACAATTGTAAAATCAAGAAATAGCTTATTATTGAAATTTACTGATTCTGTTAAAACCCTATTTAACTTCAATCCGGAACTTTTCAGGGAAGAGACGGAACTCTGCAGGTGATACTTAGTATATTGTTTTCTTGTATTCTCTGCAATCGCCCACATATTGTCAGAAAAACTACTTGTATTGCCGTAACTCCCAAACGTAGGAGTTTCATACTGTATGATTTCTTCTCGATACATCCGAATCCATTCTGTAATGAATATCCTGCATAATATAGAAAACACGTGGCGGTGGTATTCTACCGACGAAAGAAATTCGAAAGATACTGCAAAGTGTCATAGCATGTTGCCAACTAAGTAATAGATCTTACGTTTACAGTCGCTTTAACTTTTTTATAACATCCAGTTTGTGTATCCGTCAAGCAGCCAACTATGATGGTAATCGTGGTGGACTCTAACCTAACGTTTAGTCCAATAACTGTCAGAGATCCTTTCTATGTTTCTAGTATTAACTGGCTATTAATGGCACAACATCTTAACAAAGTACGTTTGAAGTTTTGATGGTCATGCTATATACTTGTTTCCTGGTTCCATTCGCTGCATGTGAAATTATTCACATCCATCTACCGATTGAACGCTTTGAGGAAGTCAAAAATGTGTGTTAACCAGTCAGAAATATTTACATGTATTTTTAAAAAGTCGTACCCTGATAACGTTGAAACATTAGGAACGGTGAAAGCTGCCAAACCAGAAATTTCAACGTATGTTTTGTAAATTTTCATCAGCTTTATCGTTAAAATCGGTGAAAATACAAAGCAGAGACATCACACAAAGACGTGAATCTTGCCAAGGTTCGGTTAGTCGGTTTCTGGCGTAATTTTATTTTAATAATAACGTTACTATTTTCAGTGTTAGCGGCATGTAATTCAAATTAGTTTTCAGACGCCAATATTCGTGTGTACAATTATATAAGGCCTTTCGAAGTGCGGTTTTGCAATTTGGTGAAAAGGCATGCGTCAATGCAAAATATATTACAATGTCTACAGGAATAAAGTCTGGGTCCATTTTTTCATTTAGGATACTTATTTATGTTTGAATCACTATTATCGGTGGGTCGTCCTGGGGGAGACCCCGGTAGTGGTGTGGGTAAACGACCACACTATCATCATCATCGTTGTCGACCACTCAATCTTCGGATAAATAATTATATTAACATTGTATCAGGGTCTATCCATGATATAGCATGATCTTCATGTATTCTGAGAAACATATATAAACATATATCTGTATCTGAGTAGAGCATGCTATCCAACCATTAGACCAGTTAACTTAATTATACGCAATATTGCATCTAACCTCCATTCAGTTATTGTCAGTCACAAAACCTTGTATAAAATATACATGTACATGTACTATTATTGTATTATAACAATATCAGATTACTATGGATTCCATGACATGACATATCCAATGATTTTATCATTTTTTATTTTACCAAATAAATATTACATAAAAGTATAGGCAAACTGAAGTTCACTAACGTCAACAGTCGGGTATCATAATCGCTCCTTTAAATCCAGGACATGCTCGAACTGGAAGAGCAGTAGTGGTGGCCAAACACACTCGGTGATGGGCTTCCAGCTCAGATCTCTCCGCTTTCACCAGAGCCATTTGGGGCCTCTTTCTGTTGTCCTGATTCGCCATTTATCTTTAGGGCTAATACTCTGATACAGTTTCCTCATGGATGCAGCTGAAAAATCACAACATAACATCTCCACTGGCCATGTATATTCTAGAAATCCTGCTATGTTTTATCTCATATATATTATTCTTTGTTTATGTCGTAAAAAAGTTATTTTAAAGATAAATAAGATTCGATGTTTCGCGAGTAGAAAAGTACTTCAATTAAGATATAATGAATATGTACCTGTGTTTTATCGGTAAATCATGCACACCGTTGTTTCCTCTATGTGTATATAGATGAAACCGCTAGTTGCGTTAAAATGAAGCTTTAATAATACTTGCATTGTCATGAAATCGTAACAAGTTGATGTTGTAATGTTCCGACCGGGCTTTCATAACGGGTTACCTTATTACTGTTTCGTACCGAATAAACGGGAACATATGTGTACGTTGTCCTTGGAATAAAACAACAGTAATACTAGTGTACTTATACACTTATGATTAGATGTAATATAATTAGATTAACGATATGGAATTATCATAATGCACAAAGAAACATAAGCATGAACTATACATATAATCATTAAACCAATGTACTAGTTTGATATAATGGGCATAACCATACTTTCAGCAGCCACGTGTTTCTGTCTAATTGATCCACTAAGTTCCGTGTTGTCGTTCTGTAATTCATTCACGGTAAATAACCTCGGTATAATCGTTTAGTTGTGACTTACATGGTCCTCGATCAATCGACCGACTCTTTTATTTTTATCAATTCCTCCGTCAAGGTCTGTTTCGAGTAGTCATCTTGTTTACAACGGGAGCATTCAAGTATCCAGAACTATAAGCTTATCTACCGTGCTTGTAGTGTACATCCTTGTAATAAGTAGAAAATTGATTTGATCGTGAAATTGTCGAATACAGACTCAAATAATTATCAACTTTACTAAATACGGTAATCTGAAAAAAATTTGAGCTGAAACTATCAGTTATTTTGAATTGGCTGGTTGACAAAATGTTATCGTCGAGCTACATATTAACTGGTTCGTTTTAACGTCACTCATTGACATCATATCCACACATACGTTACAATGTCACTTACTATTCAACATCCTAGAAGAACGACTTGTTGGTCTCCGTCATGCGGCATTGGTAAAGTGCACCGGTCATATTATCACATAGTAGTGCACGCACAACAGTGCGAACATACGTATCCTTAGGGTACTAACTTACACTGTTAGTACAAATACATATTCAAGTGAATAAGGGATGGACTAATTACTACGACCACCTAGAATTCCATCTTGAATTCCACCCCGCCCAATTCTTAATGTTGCATCAATAGCGGTAGATACCTGAACGTGTATCATTTGTCTCCGCCGTTTCTATACGTTTGAAATTTCTATCATATAAAGCATTCCACAAACTTCTTCTGTATGTTTTGATTACTCAGTTAGCTGCAATGCTAATGTAAATAATTAACAAAAAAGAACCCGTAAATATTCTACCTACGTCTGTCTGTTAGCGGCAACACGAGCGGTGATGATATATTCTCCTCTCAAATTTCCTACAAATGCACCGTTTGTCTGAATCATCTGGAAAAGAATGTTTCCCTTCTGGGTTTTTTTCAAGGAAGTTGTTTATAATTATGAAGTGTGTTACTTTTTTGATGAACCGGAACTATTTACTTATTCTATTAGGTCATGATTATGGGACATACGTTATTACCTAACGTCAATACTATCCTATGTGTGACTGGTATCATTATGATATCTTTTGTGTGTTAACGCTATGAAAAGCTGCATTTTGTTTTATTACATTTCTCAATACAAAGTATTTGATTAATAATATACATTCTTCTTACACGTTTATGTTTTAAAGTCGTCAAAATTATCAGAGTTCTGTTATTGCATTATTCAGTCTGATTAAGAATAATTATTCTTTTAAAGTTTTGTGTAAGTTCTGACTTACACTATGGACAGTGAGCTACATCTGTGTCCAGTACATACTTAAGAAAGTAAAATTTCTATTCTCGAAAAATACATATTTCTACAGAAGTGCAATTATTGCTATGAATGTCGGAATGAATAAGTTAAACATATAATGCATTAAGATACACCTGCCTTCTTCCACTAATGAATACTGCTCGTTGAATGCTTTTATTGGCAACAACATAAAGAGTCTAACATCTTCTCTATAAAATCAGTATTGGCTTTCACTCCGCCGGTATGGAGATTATTCTGTGTCGTAGTATTAGAGGAACTCAGCAGGTTCGCTAGTTTACCCCACACATACATCTATATAATTGCTAGTTCTAGGCACGATACCAAACACTTGGCATCCTTTGTTGCTTGAATATAAACCCAAACTCTGCTCATACTGCTCATATATTTTCCTGTAGTAAAGTAGATTCATCCGGAGTTCGGTATTAATTACCTGAAATAACCTATAAAAGAGGCACGTAACGTTACTGCTCTAATAGGAACATGAGGCGATATGAATGTGCCTTATTCACGGTAGATATGTCCTATAGTGAGGAACGCTGGGAATCATCACATTTCATTACTATTCTTTCAACGGTTAGTGCATTATTTCTGGTCATGACAATAAACAATAATTGTTTTGATGAATCTATTTACCAGTTATTTTCTCTCTCTGTCTACACCTACCCGATTCTCCGGGTCAAATAGTCAAACAGACTATTACCTGAGCCGTGTAGACTTTGAGGATTATTAGTTTCCCATCTTGGTAATGCTAGCGAATGGATCCTTTATTCCACGAGCTAACAAGATAACAGTTAACAAGATAGTAGTTTTGTAATATAATTATATTCATATTGTCTTGAGCAGTACGAACACTTCATATCCAGTTCCCCCAATAAATACAAGAGATGTAATACTTTCAAATATAATGAAGACCACATGAGAGTGCATCTTGGTACTAATAGATATATTAAAGCCCTGTATTAACAACACAATCCGAGAACGATCATCCACTTTGTAAGAATAATGCGAACATTTCCTGAATGAATGGCAACAAACTAGTGCAATTTTATATAGAAAAGTTCTACAAAAAAGACCCACCGATTTTCTGTTTAGATCACCTTTTGGAAAGATCGTTTTAATAGTGAAACTTTACTGCATTCTGAAGCATTGGCGCCTTTAAATATGGCGGCTCTCAATCACTATGTTGCATCCTATGTGGTATGGTTCGAACATAATTATACAAAATCTACATGATACTAACAATTTATTGTTACCTTAATTATACATGTACTTCTATTATTCATGGTTTTGATTATCTTTGTTCAAAATACAAATGGGACATTATTTTACAAAATGTGAATGTAACCTATTAAAGTTCGTTAACAAGCTACAGACAAGTGTCATTGGTAATTTAGCTGAATTCCATCGGGTTAATCAGTTCTACAAATAGTTCCTATCACAACTATCCACTCGCGTTCCTGTCTATTAGTTCGGTACTGTTCATGTTTTATCTTGCTAAACCCTCACTTATTATAGATAGGTTGTTAGCACATGAGGTACTGATCAAGGACACTTCAGCAGCAATTAGCATGCATGTGTTCTTCAATAAACAATAAATAATGTGTTTAGATAGGTAACTGTATTAATTATGAGTATCCTAGTGTTTACTCAGATGTTGTATAGACATGAACTGTTCTGTCGACAGCATAGACAAATGTTGTTTGTAGCAATCAGTTACAATTAGGAACTTAGCAAGTGATAATGATAATCGTTTACAGGTACTCGAGGTACTATGGGTTCCGTTCTCAATACAAGTGAGTCTGTCTGTTTACAATATTGTGCTAATGTACCTCCGCCCCCCGGGACTGTAACTCATGCCCGTAAAATACCAGTCAAAACGTTAGCATCTTTGTTATTTTGACCGATTTGTTTGTTGGACTCATCGTATTTGTTTTGGGCTTCAGATGATAAGTGACTTTACTACGCGAGTAATACTATACTGGTAGTTGTCTAATGGTAGGAGCAACCATCAAAGGAATGGGAGGTCGATCATGAAGGTTCTAACACCAGTCGTAACGTACAAACAACTTCAAAAGTTGAGTTGCATAGCTGCCATATGATTATAACTTGCTTGCTGAATACATATTAGTTCCAAAACTGTTTGTTCGAGTATGTTGTCGTAGTGCTTGTCCATACGGTGTTTGTCCCTGCCTAATTGGCCAATGTCCTCCGGCTGAGAGGGAAGTTTGTTGGCGTACTAGGACCATGGTACGGGTAGTCTCTATATAACTGATACTCTATCGGTGAGATTAGTAATCGAAATGATACAGAAAATGGAACTTTTTGACAATCATGTTAAATCATTAAATATGATCCGTGTGTTAGAAGCTCAAAATAAAGCTTTTATCAAGTCACGGTAAACGGTGAGCTTAAACGGGTCATCTAGAACTGTTTTATCAAAGCACGTGCGTCTTAAAATTCAAATTTAGATTCTGCTTAATCATTTAAGAGCTGCAGTGGACATACATGTAGATCTATATCGATTTCTCATGTTCTCTCTTATTGCCAAAAATAGGTTTGGTTATCAGTTGATACAATGTTTTGAAGTGTCTGCAGGAATAATGAGAATAGTTTCTACGTCAGAAAAAAACATGTAACAGTTTTATACCAAGGACACACGGAAGTATTCGTTAGAAATGAATAAAAACAGAATAATATGCACAAAAACAACAGAAAGTAATTATGATGACGAAAGCTGTATATACAATTATGCTAAAGTAGACGGTATAGACATTTCTTACATCTATACGACTCACGTGCAATTACACTTAGCATATAACACAAACAACATACAACAGCAATTATTGTCTCGTGGTGTTTTGTTAATTGCGAGGTTGATGGTGGCTTTCTATATTTATGTTTTCATTAACGATCGGTTTATTTGGAATAATTGCTGTTGTTGTCATTTCGATAAGCTACATGTATTTCTGGCTATATATGTTCGACAACCAGCTTGTAGCATGCATTGTACTTTGAAAAGTATGGTTTATTAGTTACGCCAATTCATGATGTCGTGTTTATGCATTTGAATAGTGACAGCATTACAAAGTGACACATACATTATATGTTGTTCTGGTGGTACTTATATTGGTGTCATCGCTGTCATTTCGGTCCATCTTTCAAAAATGCTTGCGATATCTATCTTTTAAGACTTTTAAATTTACTTCTTGACAACGCAGTGTGAAGTACGTCACCATTATTAGTGTGAGTATAATCAAAATGAAAGAAAATGACTCCATAAAAGAAACTTCTGACAAACTTAACTTAAAACACCAGGAAAGAAAACGGGTCGGTGTAGTGGTAGCTAGAGCGTCCGCTATGCTTCCTGATAACTTAACATTAGTGTATGTGTTTCTCTTGCTTCGCTTTTAAAAAAGGAAAATGGTTTCTTTATTTTTTTACCACGGTGCAATGGTAACATCAGAAATTAGGTGTCGAGAATGATTGATATATAGGTTTTAGAACCTATTTTACAGTCAATCAAAGGTACATTAGTATAGACTGAACCAGTGTTTGATTATCCCTGATAGGCTAACAGACAGGTAAAGTTAGTACACGCGTCAAGAAATATGCAAACTTTGTAAACTTGCCATCTTCAGTTTGATTTGTTTCTAGTAATAATGTGCAATGACGTTATGCACTTGTGCAAAATCAATTTAAAGAAATAAAATAGACGGTAAGGTTTCAGGAAATGTTTGTGGTGAATACAGCATTGAATGTCCACCCGTTGCGGGTTAAAGTAAATCAGATTTTGATGCCATATGCATACAACTGATGAATGGTTTTCATATTATATCAACAAGCACCTTTCATCGCAAAATGCTGTAAATTTATTCACATTTGACCCAATTGTTTTGTGTGTAAAATATCTTAAAACAATTTAAATTCTGAAAACAGACTGGCTGCTGGCGCCTTGCCGTAAAATTGCCGACAAGGGTGCTGGATAAACTTATTAACAC
Source organism: Spisula solida (assembly GCA_947247005.1). NCBI lineage: Eukaryota > Metazoa > Mollusca > Bivalvia > Venerida > Mactridae > Spisula > Spisula solida. The sequence goes on along the minus strand of OX365944.1, from coordinate 66,089,488 downwards.
ATCTATGCATTGTAAATGCCAAATTGGTAAATATTTTCAATCAGTTAACATCAAATATTGCTAAAACTTATAAAGCAGGTATCGGTAGGCGGGGGCAAAATCCTGGTTAAAGAATTTCACTTATTCTACCATAGTAATTGATAACATTTTAATAGTGCAACAAAATTCTAGTTTTTCACTTATGCAATCTTGAACAATCAGCACATTTATATTATTGCTTCGCACTTGAGTAAGATATAGTTTACAGTTATTCCGGGGAATAAACCATAAATTTGAATAATGCCAGACTCCACGCATGCGCAAACAAATGATGTTGCTTAACAACCGATGTTCTATTTCAACATTTTTCTACTGATATTAATTCTCTTGCAGAAATAATGCACCATTGTATTGTATATAATAAGCTCATGTTGTTTGTTTGATTCCAACTTAAGTCAATTCGAGATAATCTTAACATTGTTTGTTTTGCAAATCGATTTACGTTAAACGCCTCCATTATTTACAATATTCCCCGAAAATCAAACGGTCGTAAATATAACATTTACAATTTTAAGTAAACGTAATTGACATGCCAGCGGATGGTAATGTTGTTATGTAAATATTTGAGACTTTTTTACTAGAGTGCCAATTTGCAGGAATATCAGACAAACAAAATAAAATAGGTACACATTTTCAGTTCCTGGCCCCATCGAATGCTCGCATATTTTCTTTAGCATTGGCAAGGACAACACCTTGAACAATTTTGTTTATATTAATTGCTCGTTCATAATTGTTTTAAACAGTCACATGCTTTAAGCACATGCTTAATAAATTATATCACAATGATATTCCTTGCCCGTTGGTGCATTTGATAGTGGATTAATGTAGGGGCATGCGATGAGGTTTCTTATACATGTGCTTTAATCAATCACTATTTGTGTGAACATTGACTGACTGAGTACAGTTTTGTCTGTAAGTAAAATAAGGTTACCTCAAATTTGTTTATACTTTTTCAAAGTCCAGACAGTGAGTGTCTCTGTATGATCTTCACTACAGCCAATACAATAAGGCCATTAAGGGCTACGACGTAAAAATCTAATCACTGTATTACTTATTGAGAGACTATAAAACTCAACTTGTGTGACTTATTGCGAGCTAAAACATATGTAATTTCCGGCCACTGTATGGCTAATTAAGAGACTATACAATTCAACGAGTTATTGGGACAGCCGGAAGTTGACTTGTTTATACACGGTGGGGATGGTAGAATCATTGAGGTTTTACTGTATTTATTCCTTAATAACACATGTATAGAGTGGGGTATGGACGTTTTAGAAAATAAATCCGTCTAATCCATACAAAATACATCATAAATTTTATCGCGGCAATCAGGAAAGTGTGCTATCATCTGATATGGTATATGCACGTTACAGAGACGATTACATCACAGGGAGGTGGGTGGAACATTATTGTGGTATTCCATTAAAACAAAGTTGTTGCATCTTCAAGAATGTATTCGAGAAGCCGCCATGTTCTTGATTCCTACGCAAATTGAAACATTGGCTAATCGAAAGTGATTTTGCCTCATTTCCGGAAATGAAAAAAAGACCTTTAAAACCAAAGATATCATTATTTTATTCCAGCGATATTATTATTGGTAATCCAATAAAAAGTAAATGTGCAAGTGGAATAGAAAATGTATTTCTTAATATTCTATTTAATGTTAATTATTTATTGTAATTCAGCGTAATTGAATCATAGTTGGTAATTGATGCAATATGCAATTCTGAAACCGCGAACATCGACCTCTTGCAGTGCCGTTAAATTACATATTTTGAAAATTAAGACCAGTAATTCAATTGTTGTTTTAAAACGTTTCAATGAATAAATGTTTCACTGAGTATTGCAATACCTGGCAAAGACTGAAACTAGGGAAAAAGAAAACCTAAATGCCAGTCAACTTTCTGTTAAAATATGGCGGACATAGAGTGCCTCAACTCGTATTTGAACCCGGATCGCAAGATTAAAAGGCAAGCGCATTACGGAGGTACACTAGAATATATTATATGATATTGTCTGGCATATAGTACCATAAACTGACGCCTGCTAGTTTACTTATACCTGACACCTTGTATCAGGCACCGAAGACTTTAGATTATCTTACACAGATCATCTTATCTACCAGCTTGTCTGTCTGTCATTGATATAAACAATCTGAGTACTCCTACAAACAATGACGTATAGTACTGACATATCATGTCATAACATTTACTAATTGTACTCTTTGTTTTTGGAATAAAGCATACATGATGAGAATTATTGTACGATATGTGGTCACAAGGCTAAATTAAGACACGAACGTACTGAGTAACTTCAAAACACATTGCTAGCAACACTGACCATGTAGTCTAGCTACTGTCCAGTTAGGATAATGTGAGATTTATGCATCATTTTAAGCGTACACAAAAGTTTATAACTATTTTCTGAACAGGCAAGGTATTTTAGTTAAGCATTATAGATGTCTTGATGAGCTTTTACAATTGATTTTACAACGTAATAGTGGACTCGGCCACTACGTCACTCTCTTGGTATCCTAACTGGATAGTATATAACAACTACAAGTAACAATATAAGTTCAATACATGCAACGTGCGTAAATACTCGTAGTGATATTGTTTTACAGCATGAATAAAACATTATTGTAATGTAGACAAGATTTGTGGACCTTTTAGTTCAAAATTCCTTTTGTACCGGGTGTAAAACACATTCAAATGGTTTATAAGATGTTTCACATCTGCGTTTGTTTGCAGGGATACTTACCAGAACTGTGGGAACCTCTCAATGTAATGCAGCATATGCTCGAACTTACGTAATTCGGAACCAAAATCAGACGTCTGCCACCTGACCACATATATATAATTGGTGTAGAAGACTTGACTGTTTAAAAGCATTAACATGTATTTCACATTTCCAACATATTTCTTACAAAATACCTTATAGCCAATACTGTATGTATTTAATGGTATTTTCTTGTTGATATAAATGAAACTGGATCGCGAATTGGCATTTACACTTTAGAATTTTACGTACATTCTTCGTGAACAGTAATATATGCACAAAAGGGTGCAAAAAAACCTTTCGAAATCATTATTTTGTGTTGTTCATTGGCGATCGACTAAAACAGTCATGCTTTGGTTTTCCTATCAAACTTTCCAATCAAAAGTATTGTAATAAACAAAGAATACAGTTTAATATTATCATTAATGGAGTGAGATAGAAAACGTGATGAAAATCTGATATATTTACCCTGATATTATTCATAATTATTTTTTCCTGATTTTATCAGTGAATAACGGTGTATCTTTGAACTATCAAGCAATTTCAAATTTCAGTATCAGCAAATTCTGTGCAGTTTGTTTACTTTATCTAATGATCTTAATGAACGAATTATTGAACATGTTTGTGCATTTTTGAGCATGTTTGCGCATTATAGAGGAAGAATGTAAAGTATTTAAACATTGTCCACCTGTCCGTACGTCCGACCTTATATGATACAACATTCCAAACAGCTGATTTGTACGGCTTTATTTGTGTCTGGATACACAAAGATAGAATTTATGATCATGAATGCATATGCGTGGCACATAAAATTGCATTTCTATCATAATGATTGCATTTAATGTATCTTACACACATAACCTACCAGCTACATGAGATGCTCATGTGTGCATCGGGTTTGAATGTTTAAATTGTTGAAACAAACATGTTCAAGACTACCTCAGTAATAAGACCATATCAAAATAAATAACAATTTTTTTCAAATTGTTTTTTACTGATTGCTATTTTTTCTACATTTTAAACAAACGCCATTTCCATGATCATAGTTCCAAGGGTTACAAACGTCATACTGTAGGTAACCAATGGTGGAAAATGAGTATTAGTATGCTTGTTGGAACGCCTCGCAACCTTCATCCTTAAAACTTAAACCAACAACTTCTTTAGTCATTTACTGCCCGCATTTATAACATTCTTATACATGCAGGTATTGTACTTTTCGAAAAAAAAGAACATCCACAGTGTTATAGTCATATGAGTGGGTAGTGATGTGGACTTGTTCTGTATTTAGACGCAAGCACGAAGCATAAGCAGAAAATTACCTGGCACTAGCGCCGTACCATCATGTATGCTTAAAGTACTTACAACATTTTTCTGTAATTCTAGAAAAAAGTTGGCAGTTAAAAGATACTTAATCTGTGTTGTTAAGGACAAATAGTGCAGTATTTGATATTTACAGAATGATTGTACTATTAATATGTCGGGCTCAATTATGTTTGACTAATTCTTACTCAAACGTTAACGGTTAATCTTGGATAAATTTTGAATCATCAACTTGTATGATTTTTAGGACAAACAAGTTTGTGGTAACGCACGGCGGGACGTTGACCTCAACTTATTGTATAATAGTCGCCTCTTTATATCACATTTTACAATAGTTTTATAGCAAAATCTCAAATGTAAGATCATAAGTAGAACCCTTAGAAACTAGTATTCTTATTGAGTTGGCCTAAATTATATTTTATTTATTAAAACGAATGCGAAAAATACCTCTGAAAGAGTAACCCCCAACGGGGGTCTGATTCGGAGGATCGGTGTAAATTATAAACATATGGCATAATAACAGAAAAACACAAGCTAGACAATGTATACGTTATATTAAAAAATCGTATATTGAATATGCAAGGGACAGAAAAAACATGATTCAATTTTATAACAAATTGTGTTTTAAGTTTGAACAATTCCGTGTTTATCCGAAATGAAGGCACTTTACTTGCGATCTTATTCCGTTCTTTATCAAAATCAACTCAACAGTTTCCTAGACATTTTGGGAATTACTCATTATATTTCAAGATACCACAATAAGTGTGTGTTTATTACAGTCTAGATAATAATATAAGCCTTTCAGGCTTTTGAATACGGATGCTCTTTTTGAGGTGGTCTTAATGTTGTTGCTGAATAAAGAGTAAAACAGAATCAAATCAGACTGTAAATGGTTCCTCTTAATTTTGAGGTTGTCGTTAAGTGTTAAGATGGTAGTTAAGTGTTGAGGGGGTCGTTAATTATTAAGGTGGTCGTTAAGTGAGGCTTGGTTTAACCAGACTGTTACACTATTTAGATTATAAGATGATATAATCACTGCATTGATATACGAGATATCGTGTGTATAATAAACACATGTGCAACTCTTCACGATCAACAAATGATAGTGTTTGAATACGATCAGTCAATATTTATTTATTGTATTGCACAATCTATAAAGATATTGCACCAGATTGTGTCCATCATTGTTATTAAGGATGGTTAGGAGAATAAACAATAAGCCTTTCAGGACGTTTCTAAGAAGAAATGATGTTCAGGCTGTATCATTATATACACTTCTGATAAATATTATATTGGTACTTTTATGGAAAATTTGCTTCCATACAAATACAAGTAGATTGCCTTCCCATAAAAAAATCAAGTCATAAAAAGCGAGTAGACCTACAAATCATGAAAGTACTAACGTATTATTTTGTCAATCCGTCAAATTTTCATTAATATTCATATATACTCATATCATGTATCACGGTACGATACTGTACGATATTATACGATATTATACGATATTATACGATATTGTACGATATTATACGATATTATACGATATTATACGATATTATACTGTATTATACGATATTATACGATATTATACGATATTATACGATATTATACAATTACGAAACGAAACGATAATTCAAGATACGATATAATACTATACGATACTATGACTGCACGATATGTTAATGTGCGATACGATACCGTCCGTATGAGAAATTTCGGTTCAAATTATTGAATTATCAATACAAACTGGTCTAAACCTTTAAAAACATTTGTGCATAAATGCTTTTATTTGACAAAAGGTGATTTACTAAATAACAAGCAGTTGATTGGAAATCCAAGGAATCGTGATCATAAAGATTTAAGTGTTTGATATTGCCAAATAAATCACATATACTTTGTTTATGGTCTATAACACGGTTTGTTGATACGCGTTCGTCTAAGAAATCGTGCATGATGGGAATCATAGCGACGACTGAAAACTAGCAACGAAGCGTATGGCAGCATGTCAGTGTTGTGTATAACTCCTAAGATTTTAGTTTTGTTTTTGGAATTAAAATTAATACATTTTACAGATATACCCGTCACTTATCAAAAAGCTTGAAAGGTTCAAGCCAACACTGGTTCCTGCAATTACCAACCTCAATTCGTTACACGTCACTCACAAATAGGAAGCGCTCCGAGGTTACCATAGCAACAGACCATTGCTCAAATCAGCCGAACGATCGCTTAGGTATGCTTGTTTGAAAACTTCGGAAGTAGTAAAATACGGATGCTTTCCTTCATAGACTGAACAGGAATTCTTTCATGATTGAACCTGATTTTCTTTTGAGTCAATCGTAGAATAGTAAAAACATACTTGGATATAATTCTCGATACACCCGAAAGAAAGTGTGAAAAATTATTATTAATTCTATTCCGGCAAGTTTTGACAGAATAGGAATTTCTACAGCACACAGCTACGAACGGTAAGAACAGAGTTCCGTGTTATATACACATATTTTGTTGAGCCTTGGTATGATATTATCATTCTTCTGTCATGACAAAATGACAATTCATGTCTAACAAACCCTAGCAGGAAATTGTTCCTTTCGTTTATTATTTATTATCCATTTTTGACGTATATTTCTTCCAATTTTTGTAGGAAGATTATTTATAAATATGGATTGCATTGATCTTGTACGATTCGTACTGTACTTGATTACGTCGCGTATCATGCTTTGTTTTAATCGTTTCGTTTTATTCTATTTATTAATGAAAGTTTGAATTCCTTTGGTCTTTGATTGTGCAGCTGTTTTATCTACTTAGCTACTTACAACTGTACCGTTACCTGATTGCCTACAGAACTAGCATTGTTTGAAACTGAAGTAATTCTTAACATTAAATATAGGAAGTGAAATTATGCGTAAAGAGTATGTGTGGCTTTATGTAAAGTTTCGCTTTATGAAACAGGAATATTTTCAGTTCACAATTACGTTCCTTATCTCTCATTCACAAGATTTTATATTTGAGATCTTCTTATTGAATTAGTCTATTTCCCATACATTATAAACTTCAGTAAGCACACGAATAACCTTCAAATATCCTTGAAAGTGTACATCTGTCGAAGCCTAAACCATTTTTACGATTATTTTATAAGCTTTATTTTAAATATAAATGCTCGTAAAATAGGTTTGTTTTATGAATTTATGTTCAGCAACTTTTCTACGGCAATTACCTTACGGAACATTGATTGAGCTTCACTGCCAACAATATTTTTACATACTTTAAAACCTCTTCCTGGTGTACTATTAATTTAAGGTTTGTTTTTTGCGTTCACAATGATTGAAACACATCGCCATTTTCTCGCCCAGTTCATCAGCGATACCTGTCATGAAGTAAAACACCGTAGGAACATTTTAAGCGATAAAGCGATCATTATATAGAAATGCATTATTTTCTAGAAAATTCACCTGTAGTCTTCTGAAGTAATATATGTAATAGTACATGTTTGAAATAAGGCTCGTAATCTTTCATCGAACTGTACGGATTATCCGGATAAACCTTTCTGTAGGAAGCCTATCATATGTCTATGTTATCTTTGCTTCATGCAAAACATTTTAAATGATTAAACACATCAACAGCTTCTACTAGCGCGTTGATTCGTATATGTTGGTCTATGAAAATATTATATTCTACTAAAATTACATCAAACATAACCCAAATGATTCCACATTTGTATAATTTTTATGTTTTAAAAACTCGATATCAGTGAAGTAGTTTTTATGGGCAAAGTAGATTTATCTAATTAGCGGTTGTTATGAGGTATTATGTCGCTTACTATCCAATTTACGATAGTGGATCATTAATTTTCACCATATAGTATGTGGGGAAACTTGCATCCTGGGACTCCACGAATGATTATTGTTGTGTGTATGTTTTGCAGTATAACTGTCTTCACAGCAGACAGTATATGTTGCCGTTGTATAAAACTGATTAATTCTGATGATAAAGGGTGCTTTATAACTCGTAATGTTATTTTATACAATTAACGACATTAGCTTACCACCTGCATTATTGCACATGATCACATAGCAATAGTAATGGAAAATTATCGCGTTCTTTTTGGACATTCTTTGTCTGATACATATCTCAATACCACAATGTTTGTTTTACCCACCACATGGTCAGCGTCATTGTTGAGTCAAATCTCACAATAAGGTATTGTTACTAAAGTATGTGTATATATGGTATGCAATTAGTCGCATTTTCAGCGATTCCTTGTCATGAATTGTGTTAGTATGAACTCAGGTGAATCAGATATTCCAAGTGACACGTGAGTACATGCGACCATATTGATCCCATGTGTATAGGTTACCATATTGACCACATCTCCACGTTGCTTCAGAACCTTGATCTTACAATAGAACGATATGAGTACGCTAAAGTGACTAGGCTCATTATCGGCTAATTAAAACAATATATACAATACTGTACAGAACATCGGCTTCAATTATTGTACAGGACCTTTGTTTCTTTGTACTATGCATTGTTATCGGTAGCATCTGCTGATATCGCATTTTGTTCGCTCTCTTATCATACTGGCATACTCGCCAACAAGCGCCTCGTTCACCAAACATACCTGCTCGTATATAACCGACGGGTAGCTACAGCGGTACAGCAACAAGCCAAAACGCTTATCATCACTACATATCAGTTCGTATTATCTCAGTACGCATTATCTCACGTATTATCTAGAGCAATCGACATTATTGATCATATATTCGTGTAGATTCCACGTGTGGATTTATTTATCAGTGTATACCCCTTACCGAACACTGTTTACAACCCTACTATTCTCATTTCATCACCCGTCTAGATATTGTTAACAGAAACATTCCAAATGTCTAGTTCATACCTGATGCTTAACTAATTACTCAGACAGTTCAGGTCACGTTTTTTCCTACCCCAACGTAAAAGGAGTGTGGACCTGGTGGTCGACTGTCCGTACGTCTGTCTGTCTGTTTGTGAGATTTTCAAACTACCATAGGTATGTCTGTTTCGTATATTATTCTACCCGTTATTCTTGAACTTCCCTCGTATCTTAAAATGTGATGTAGCGTTCTATCATATCCGAGCACAAGGTGAAGTTCTATGAGGTATACACCTACTGACAGGTCCAATGCCATATCTCACGTAAACTGTGTAAATAACTTGACATAAATGGAACCCAAGTATGCAGAGACGACCTGCAAATGACATGTTCGGCATTGTTATGTAACATACATTGTTTATTGCCCGCTCCATGATTAGTAGTGGTCGGTGTGCCATAAAGCAGAGCTAAATATGTGTCAATATCACTTGCTTGGTTATGAGGGAGCCATAATTATGTATTGTATTTAGTTATATCTGTGTTGAACCTTTCATTTCTAATTTTATTAAACAACATCCAAGAGGACATCACTGGCTCTTCATATGACTATGAATTCCATTGCAAAATGTAACTGCGATATGTAAAAGAACAATGGACCAATAAAATATAATCTTGTTCAAAGGTCTATAATTAGAGACATTAATTTTACTACTAACTTAATACCCTAGCATTCATAACATGCCTGAAGCTGTGGTGGGCCGTGGTGTGCTGCGAGCAGGTGATCACATTTGTTCCACAACTGCGACACGTGTTAAATATACAGATATTTGTTCAATTATGCTGACTGTATGTTATAGAAAATATTACCCGGATACTTGCATTTTATGGATATATAAAACTGTTGATTTACTACAACAACATATGAAGATCAAACGCTGGAGAATATTTCCGTATTATTCCGTCCCACACAGGCGCTTACCTTTGGAAAAAAATCAGGAAAAAAATGAGAAAATATGTAGGAAGATATTACATTGTATTAAGTGGAAAGTCTTCCTGGAAAATACATATATGATGTAGGTGATCTAATATCATATCTTGTATAGTAAGATCTCATTGAAGTCTTTGATAGTCCAATCTATGGAATTATCTCATTTCTCGGCACTGTTGTGAAAGTTATTGCTATACCATGAGAAATATGACGATTTACATTTGTGATAGTTTTGGTATGCACCGTCTTGGAACCTTACCTGCAATCACCCGTACCGAAGGCAATGAAAGGTCAGGGAGGGGGCAAGTTTTACAATAATGGTCCATGTATATTATCCTTATAAAGGGAACCAGGCTGAATCTTAAGAGAAAACTTAATATTTTGACTTAAGTTAAAACAATGAGCAGCACATATATCACAAGAAACGAAGAATAATGTGTTGTTTGTGATTATTGTACCTCTTTGCATAATGCATGTTAAACTATGTAAGAAAGTTATACTCTTGATGTTCCTGTTTATAGCTGATACACTTAAGAAAAGTTAAAGATTTCTAGGAAAGTCTAAGTTTTCCATTAAGATGTTTTGTGAACCCCCCATACCCCCATACACTTAATGTGATGAATACCATCAGAAAAAAGAGGTGTATGGAGTAATTAATGCATGGTGCTTAGCTTGTGTTATAACATATTGAGATTAAATGATTATAAGAATAAAAGACAACAGGTCGGCTTCATCTGATCTTATTCTGTATCGTAAAACCAAAGGAAGGAATTTGAACAATTACACATGGGAAAGTGGTTTTGTTGGGCAATCATCAGTGTTGGCATGTTCCAAATATCTCTTTGCTGAAATTAATCATCTAAAATACCAAAATAATTGATATATGTTGTAATAAAATGCTTGGTTGTGAAACCTAGTTATATGAAACTAATCAGCATTTAGTGAGTGATGCCAAATTAAAGATTACACTGAAATATAGACATATGTGCACTGGTTCATTTTACTGTTGATCTAAATCAAAAAGGCTATTATCCATAGTGAAAATGGTTTATGATCTAACTAAGTAGGTTGGTTTTAATTAACAGAATAATAAACTATTTTATGTTGTGAAAGCTTAACAACAGTTTCAATTTTACAATAAAGTGCAACCCATCCTGGTGTACAAAAGTACACACCCCTCGTTAATAGTATTGAACTTATAGATGGCTGCTTCACGTTTCATTTTGAGTTGTTAATTAATATTTCTGCCTAGTACGATCTATACGGAATATCACTACAGTGTGTTGACCCGTTACGGTATTGTGCAAGCAACGAGAGGTAATACGGCTTAACGGATCAACACAACTGCAGTGATATTCCTTTTATTATATTTCCAAAAAAGTTAAAAAGGGCTTTTACGCACGAAAATGCGTTTAATGTGTATACATTGACGTCATGAACGTCGACATATTTTCGGCATATAGCGCGACGTTCATTCATAAAAAGGTTAATGTTTACGTCATTACGTCATTGACGTTGACATAATGTTTGGCATATAACACGTCAGACAGGCATGATACGGATTCGGAAAACCAGACATGTATGATACGGAAAATGCAATCTGTCATGTTGTATTCCACTGTGCGATTTGGCCTGTATTCGTGACAATAATAATTTGTTTTATTATATACCTAGCAATGTATTGTCACGAATACAGGCCAAATCGCGCAGTGGAATACAACGCGACAGATTGCATTTTCCGTATCATACATGTCTGGTTTTCCAAATCCGTACCATGCATGTCTGACGTGTTATATGCCGAACATATGCCAACTTCAATGACGTCACGACGTAACAATTGTCTTTTTATGAATAGGCGTCGCGTTATATGCCGAAAATATGCTGCTACTATTGCATAATACATGAGGTTAAAGACAGTTTATTCTGTATCAATGAAGGCTTACCTGCTACTATTGCATAATACATGACGTTAAAGACAGTTTATTCTGTATCAATGAAGGCTTACCTGCTACTATTGCATAATACATGTAGTTAAAGACAGTTTATTCTGTATCAATGAAGGCATACCTGCTACTATTGCATAATACATGTAGTTAAAGACAGTTTATTCTGTATCAATGAAGGCATACCTGCTACTATTGCATAATACATGTAGTTAAAGACAGTTTATTCTATATCAATGAAGGCATACCTGCTACTATTGCATAATACATGAAGTTAAAGACAGTTTATTCTGTATCAATGAAGGCATACCTGCTACTATTGCATAATACATGTAGTTAAAGACAGTTTATTCTGTATCAATGAAGGCATACCTGCTACTATTGCATAATACATGAAGTTAAAGGCAGTTTATTCTATATCAATGAAGGCATACCTGCTACTATTGCATAATACATGAAGTTAAAGGCAGTTTATTCTGTATCAATGAAGGCATACCTGCTATTGTATTTTGATTTACTGGAACTACATAACCAAACCTATCAGTTTTCTATCACTCAGAACAGACTTGTACATGGATAAAATATTATGTTTCACAAATCTTTGTCCGGAGATTAAACTGCCAGCCAATTATTTCATATCTTACATACTCCTGGCTGGGAATTATTCCCCGATATCTTTTCTTACGTTCAGGTATGTGGTCAACAAAACATTCAACATTGTCTATGCATTTTCTTATGATTTTATGATTGCGCCGATTGTTTTATACAAATGAGAATTTCCTATGTGTTTCTGAAACAAAAAGCATACGTTTGTATTTACAAATGTGTTAGGCAGACATTGTTGAATAACAAATACGTATCTGTTTGCGTCTGTTAGCTTCTGTTCGACTAGAGCGTTCAGCTGCTGTGAAGGCCAATCATTCGCTATAAAGAATTATGTATCTAGACAAACCATTCATTATACAAATCTAGTAAAATGCTGATTGAAATAGAGCAGGTGGTAAATTCAATATCATATCGTTAAAATGCAAATCGTGTACAGGTATGCTTAAGGGGAATTTCACAAGATAAAAACGGATACACTCATTTGCTGTAAATTAGGAACTTTTTGCGAACGTTTATGTTTCGCTAATATTAGTTAAAACATTTCATTCGCAAATGTGTGTAGAATACTCTGTGATTGAAATGTTGACGTTTTAGGAACGCGAAAGTTTCCATGTTTACTGTAGTTTTTTTCTTTAAGATTTGCAAAAAGCTTTTGCAATGTTTTGGCGAGATTTTGTCTATCTACTGCACTAATTATTTCGTGGCATTACTTGGCATTCTTTTCTAAACAAAACCAGAGATATACCTCTACATGTTGAAGTTTTAGTTATACCTCGCGACTTTTCGTTAACCACGTGATTTCTCGTTAACCACGTGATTCTATGTTAATATTCATATCTTCTATAGACATAGAACATATTTTATTTTATTTCATCACTTATATCAGGAGACCTGTGGTGGGGTTTTAACTGTTATTTCTTAAACTTTTAAATACTCGTGAGGACCCGCGTGAATTTAGCAGCAATCTGTCTCAAAAGACTACAACTTATCATTTTTTTTCAAAATAAGCAATACTAATATAAACAATCAGTTGCTTTAAATAGAAATAGTTTACGTCTCCTTTGACTAGCTGTCTCAGTTATGGTAGACGTGCATACTGTCAGTACAAGAACGGTTTAGTCGGTTATAATGACACCAGGAACACCATGGGTAAGCTTGTCGGTAATCCATCTAAACATCATAACTTACTATCCTAATGATCAGGTATAAATATACTTGCCATTTTAAACCATAACACCAAGAACTACATTCATTGTGTCTCATAGTCACAAGAACAGTAAAAGTCACTAAAAATGAATGAATATATTAGTTGGTATGGTGGAAAACTTCCCCACGGACTCAACTACCCGGAATAATCGACTTCTAAAGAAAGAATCATTTATATTCAATCTACGATATCTAATTTCACCGAAACCCAAACATGCCACAGTATTAGATCATTCAAGGAGACGCCGTATAAAAGAATACATCACTAACGTTATTATTTCTAACAATTACAAACATGAATAAATCGAATGTTTACTTTAATTTACTGAGGTAAACTTTAAGCGTACTAGGTTACAGCAGCTTTTAGGAACTGTCGGATATGCCTTTGAGGTTGTGTTTCCAAACTATTGGCCTGTCTCATGCTTCTTTGATCTCTGATTAACATTTTTGATTTGGAATGCACATTGTTTCAACAGGTCAACATATTTGTGGGAACTCCCTTAGCTGTAGGAATTATAGACACGTGTTTGATGTTCAAACGTGATTACCATGCTGTATAAACACACAGCCACAGCATCGTCTTTGATAGCTAAGTCAAATGTGCTTTGAGTTCGATTACGATTTGGTCCAGTTTCTGTAACATTAGCGCTTATAACTGTCAAAGGTTGACGAAACACATGTTTTATAACAATGAAGAGCAAGACCTCCCATATACTCGAGTTCCTTATTTCGATTGAACGAACTAGGATATAATACATGACTTCGAATGGTGTTAGAAAGGCGGTTCAGCAGCTCTGTATAATCATTACATGAAGGAACTATTAAAGTCATATACAATACGTTTAGAAACAAGAAAAAAGCCATACAAGTCTAGATGTGTACATGTCTACCTGTTCATGGTTTCTCTAATGCTCGGTCAATTAACATTCCTAGAATTGCTCTACGGCTGTTACATGCAAAAACAATCCCAGTATTTAACCCCATGCCCAGGTTTTCACTTTAGAAGTCTCGTGCAATTTAATTCAGTAGCAGTTTATCTGATCACCATGGAAATAGACACGAGAATGCAATTAAAAGACGATTGAAATAAGAGTGCGCTAACTTGGTTTCCCATTTTGAAAAACACAATTATTTACAACTTAACTTTACGCACTTTGATATATTGTGTTGAACGAACACATTTTACTGACAGGTTCCACCCAGACTCTCATCCACTGCTATCTATCATACCTGTACACATTCCTTTCCATTAACTTAATTTTCTAAATCTTGCTCTTTTGACCCCTTTTGTCTTAAACTCTGAACCGTGTTGCTGCTGATAGTTTATCTTACGTAACAAAGAGACACGTGTGCTACTATCAATTCTCCTTTTTCCAGAACCATTTGTCCGCATGGCCACCCCGTTTAGACATTCCTTTAGTTTGAATACCATGTCTATAGAAAACATTAACATAGCCACGTATACTTCTTGAAGAATATCACAATATTTCTTTCATAGTTATGCTATTCCACCATACTTACTAACCTATCTAAAACAGTATGGCAGAACAATACATCTTTAATCGACATTGCGACATTATTACGATAAATCGATTCTATATCATGTGTGTTAATTGTTTATATATATAACTTATCTTGAAAATATTTACCACATGGATGCAGTGTATTGCCTAAATAGTGACCCGTTGTCAGCAACCAGTGTCTCGTGCTAATGTTTGGCCCCAAACAAGGCAACTACTGCTACCTTTTTCTATTTCGTCTTTGATGAAGCTCGGCCAGGAAGCGAACCCCTGACCACACGCACTTTAAGCGGATGTCCTACAAGTAGGTCATCTTATTCGCCAGGGACATGCAGATATGCTAGTGTTACTTTCTACCATCGATCTACGAAAACTCGCATGTTGTTGTGGAGTAGCGATGCGATGTCGGTTTTCTTCCGTTCACAATGTGGATTTCTGAGTATAAGATATGGAATGTATCGAATGCCGATCTCTAGTGATAAAACAAGTTAATGACAGAATATACCAGTAACTGCGGTTGCCATTATTCGTGAAATGTCAAGAGATATAAAGGTTATAGGTGTCCCAATGAAGTATTGCTCTGTTTGGAGATCCATGTTGATGACTTTCCAGATAATTGTGTAATCTCTCATAGTATCAAATGGTGATAGCAGATAATCTTCTCCAGAAAAACAAGGCAATAAAGTTATACCGGTATATTATGTTCATACATGTTGTACTACATCGTATATTGATATGGATAGTTCTGGTACCCTGTATGTATATGTATCTATGCTGTCAAGCCTTCGATATTATGGTCCGTTAGTTTCATTAAGGGTAACGACTAAAGAACATTTGATCAACTTCATGATACTAGTAATTATATACTAGTAAACGTTTTATTTTCACCTAGATCCAAACGTAATACTTGCACATGGATTACCAGATCTTGGTTATGGGATTATATGTATGAGAAATGTATGAGACATGTTGATTTATTTAAAAAGATTTTTTATCCTGTAACAAATAATTGCATACTCCATGTCTTTGTCATAAAACCTTCTTGTAAAACAGTAACTTAAAGTACTCTTAAATGACTCATGCAGCAACACTGGTATCATCAGTGCACTTGCTTACAATCATGAATCATGGTGTAATGCTTCATGCAACAAACCCTTGACTTTATTGCTTCAACCATTCATTAAAGCAAAAAGCAAAACGTTATATATCAATTAGTTTATACATCTCGTCTGCTCACAAATATATTTACCGTCTTTGAATATGAATATAGGAAAACGTTTTTAATTAAAATCGTATAAGATTCATGAAAACGTAAACCACTTCAAACATTTTCGTTTATGGCCAAAATCTCATATTGTTTATCGCCGAAATATGTGAATATCTCGAAAAGTGATGAATTTGTATTTTACGAATAATGCGTTTTTGATTAAGTCGGGCTGAATGGAAGATTTTGCTGGCATTTCAAACTGTCTATCACTAAATAAGCTATTCTAGCTGTAGTATTTTTCTTCAAATCCCTCTTCCACTCCATGGCTTGTTGCCAGGTATACATGTATACAGATTGTATCAGACAGACAAGAGAAAGTGATCCTGCAATGGGCTAGCTAGCTGATAGTTAGGTTATATCCAGCGCCGGAGTAATTTCAATGATTATTCGTGGCAGATAAAATGTGTATTCAATATTGTTTTCATTACGATGAAATTATTCGTCATGAAACACCCGGAAGTAGGCTGATTTCAAGTACATTCATAGTCAGTTTCCGCTTTCTAAGAGGATCATAATCAAATTATTACACAATATAGGTAAAATTCGCCTTCGGCAAAAACGTGCATGTTGACATAATGCTTCTTAATCTATTTTGTTTTCTTACATAAAATTTGCACGTTAAGCGATTGACGCCCTCTTTGAGACGGAACAGATGAACTGTAAATGCCATATTATTACAATGGTTCTTTTCCAAATTATGTTTAATAAGCAGATGTACTTATCACCAGTTGAGACTAAAATTATGTTTGTATTTATAATTTACATTTGTTTGTTGTTGGTAGTTTATTAGTCTGGAATTATAGCATTTTGCATGTAACAGCTTTGGAAGTATTTCAAATTTGTCTGACGGAAAGAGTTATTTCCTGGAAACAAGTGACCCAGAAAATACCTAAAGGTGATAACACGTGAAATAGCTGGCACAGTCAATATATGTCGCTCCTACAGAGCAAATTCCAGGAATATCAAATAAAGGTGGATTTGTCTTCTTGTTTCAAAATTTGATTCTCAGGGTATTTGTATTAAATCACTAACATAACGGCAATACCGTATTGTATTTGGCTGACAACAGCAAATATCTCAACATGCTAAATATATTGGCACAAGCTCAGCCGACATTGACATCGGAAATGCATTTATATATAGATCAACTACATGTGGAAACAGGCTTATGTAGCTACGAAAGTGTACCATCCTTGACCAATTTGTTCTCGTCTTAATATACTAGGTTGTTGCTAATAATTAAGAATAATGATGTTAAGCTTTTTATGTCTTATGTACGAGTAAACATACGAAAAACGTTTTTGGCTAGAAAGACACTTTCAGACTACCGTAATTTACAGTCTCACGGTTCAAATTAGGATATGTCATTGTCATTGATACACATGCATCCTACACTAAAGGATATCACGTGATCAATGTCACACGTATTTGAGCCCGCTTGTCGCTTTGAAAGAATAATGTTTTAGACGTTGTTTCGCCAACACAGAGAGTCTCAGTTAAACCACCAATATCACTGTCCTTCCCTATGGAGTTGTGATTAAATTTGACGCCAATCAGTATTTTTTTGTCAAAAAAAATTGGAAAGGGATTGGTGCAACACCCTTAATAGCCCAGAAACTCTGCTTGTTTACTTATAAAAAACGTCTGTGGCGCATGCGTCAACTGTAATATCGTTATTTTCGTTGGCCGTCATGTTGTATCTTTCGTTTGCCTTACGTTCACACATGTAGGGTGTGTAGCAGATCTGCAATTCAGTGATTCAACATTTGCCTGGTGTCCTAATTTTATTACTCGCTGAAGGTGTATGTAAAAACTGCCATGACTTTTAGCAACCGTTATGAGTGAACGCTAGCATTGGTCATCACAATCATTGATCAAAAAAGCTAAACCGCTAATGATCCGTTTCAATCAACTAGTAACACACCTGATGTTCTCATGGCTAAACAACATAATTGTACTCATTTAACATAAAATTGCGTTCAAGGACAATGGTAAGCATTAAACAAGTGAAAACACATGTGAGGCGACGTTGCTTATAGGTGGTCCAGGTTTATATCTAACGTCAAAGACATTTGGTAAATTGGGGTAAGAATGAAACGTATGTTTCCGACGAATACTGCAAGACAACTATTTATTTTGAAAGCATCCCAGTGCTGATGGGTTGCTATATAAGTTATGAGTTGTTGTTTTTATTACTGTTAACATGGTTAGAATTAATAAAATAACATTAAATAAGCTTTCAATACGTTGCTATCTGTTTACACCCATGGCTCTGAACCAATGAAATGTGCATCAATGATCAATGCCAGGAGCATACGGTTTAACTATATATCATAAACTGGAAAAGATAAAAGAAACTCAATACGACAGGACCCTGCTTCCATATTTTTTATATTTGAAACCTATAATTGCCGTACAATATTTACTGCTAACGTAAACATTTTATATGTAGGTATGTATATTTTCTGCCAAATAATCAAAAAAATGTTCTGGTTGTTCCGATTATTATAATCCGGTGCAATATACGAGGCACTCGATCAATGTTAAATGCACTTTCGAACACAATGAAAGCAAACTTTACCACCGAAGTGTATCCTTATAATTTCTATAATAGAATGTTATACTATTGTCTAAGTCTTGCTCTTCGCAACCTAAATGGTCGCCTCCTTGGTTTTTCTACATGCATAGTTTAGACATACAAATTTCACATACAAAACAAAAACTGTTTTTATAAAAGTGAAAAATCCACCTTAGATAAAAGCGAAAACGTCTTAAAAAACTTACCAAATTACACTAAACAAACTAAGAACATTTTGTTTTTCTTAGACAAATATATATAAGTATATTTATGTATACGCACCCCATTGTTTTCTTGGAAACACTGTCGTCCTTCCTATACTCGTAGGTGGGTACACTGTTACTACGACTACCACGCGCGAGCCAGGACCACCGTAACAGAGCCTAACAAATACTGTACAATAAACAAATCACGACGATAAAGCAGTATAAATCAAAGACTTGTTAGTTTATAAAACTGTGGGTTAATATTTTACGTCATTCAATACATCTGATGCACTGTTAATGTTAACACAAAAATCACACAATGTCTGTTTTATGACGAGGCAAGATGCAAACAATACACCGTAGTTTAACATTAAACAATACATAATATATATATATATATATATATATATATAGTTTATTTTCCAATACAAAAGACTTTACAGTCTATGAGTGTTTCAAATATTTACAATACAATACTTGTATTTGTTGTTGTCATACAAACAGTTTGATAGTCGCCATTTCGTTGCATGGTGAAAATCATTTGTTGATTTATATCAGATCGAATACATGTTATGCACTCATATAATGTATTTAGTTCAACGTTTGACACTGCGAAAGTTTATATTAAAAGTGACGTAAATGGAAACAAAATCTGGATTTATCTGAAAATAGATGAATACATAGCTTCAAAACAGGTAGACCTGAGCTAATTCGAAAACTATTTCTATAGAAACACTATTTATTTGAGTAATTACTTTATTCTTAACCTTTCTCTTTTCAGTACAAAATGCCGACACCGGAGGGTTTAAAACCTGACATAAAAGATAACCATGATGGTTCCATTAATGTTACATACCACCCGACCGTACAGGGTAGACACGAGGTACAAATGTGCTATGAAGGAGCTTCTATCGATGGTAAGAATATCTGAGTGCGCATGCGCTTTGTTGTCTATGGCACCATTTCCGGCAATCTTTGTAAAACGTTAACATGCTTGAATATTGTTCACAGCTTCGTATGCGCTTCTAAGAGGAAATGTTCAAAACCAAGTTCGTCGAACATGCACTGTCATGTACACATACTTTTACCAAGTACAAGACCATCCCCGAGGTACTAAGAGACGTTCACATTGAAACATGCAAAGAACACGTACACTGACAAAAGGTATATAACACATAAAACATAAATATCTAAAACCGTATAATGACAATTTATTTTTCAACACAATTAATGAATTGCATAAAGCTAATGGTACTGACAATGATATATTCTTGTCGAATACCGCTACAACATAATTGAATCTCATCGGCTTTGTCTGTTTCAATCATGGCATATTATATGTTAAGTTATCATTCGATGAAAACAAATGATATCAATACACAGGAAACTGATTTATTTATAATTTTATCGGAATTTGATTTATTTACAAACGTGGTATAACTTATAGGCTAGGTTTTGTTTTGAATTATCAAGACAGTCGGGTATCAGTCATCAAGTATTGCGCTATTAGAGAGCATTATACCTGAGTCTTCTAGTCTAGGCGTGATGATAGTATATATAGCCTCTATAATGGCATCACCACTTGGCTTTTAAGCTTCAACAAATTTATCAATTCCATTAATTTCAACACAAATCTTTCTGGAATGTTGTTTTGAGAAATTAAATTAGCACGTCAGCCACCACTACGTTCAGGGGTTACATATCACTATGTGTTAGCATAAAGCGATAATATTAAAACTTGTTTCGAAATACGAATGCCACCTGCGTACCTATATAAATAGTTTAAATGGGTGGGCTTCATTTCGGAATGGTTAGGGATGGTTAGACGTTGATATTGAAGGGTTTAGACCACGTATTACCGTCTTAACATTGATAATCTATTCCCTTAGTGAGTACTGTGCTATCTCAATATACCAGATAGAAGCTGGTACTGTTTAAAATATTTGGCAATAGGATAATTACATATGTTAATCACCACTTAGATGTCTGTCAATAATTAGGTTCTTTGTTTTATTGTGTTATTGCAAATATACATTATCAACGTTTGTTACGTAGCTATATAATGCCAGAATGAGCAAATGACCTTGTTGAATCAATTAAACAGTAACCTTATTTCTTCACCGTGCTTATAGTTCATGGTCGTAGAATGTATACTAATGTATTTAATTGTAGAATGAGTGAATACAAGACTATGAGAGTTACGTATATCGCAATAGTTTTATAATTTAGTCTCTCCCACACGACTGGATGCAATTATCATAACTCATTCGTGTAATAAATCTGTTAAGTAAAAATATAGTTCACAGAAACGTTTTGGACCATCACTATGAAATGTACGAATATAAAGCAGCTCAGTTTCGAAAGTATGAAAATAAAAACATGTGCAAAGTTGATATTATATTCTTGAGAGCCGGAAATTTCAAAGTTTGATTCTCCTCAAGATGTTACATAATACTGCTTCAATTGGCAATGTCGAGGGTGATGTAATGTGTATGCTGAATGGGATGGAAACGATAAGTATGTGTACGTGCTACATGACATTAACCTTCTAGAAAATACGAAATAAAACATCGTATCGTATAGAGTTTGATTATCTGACAATGTGTAATACCTTAGAACTGTATATGTACCTGTAGAGGCATGCACACAGGTGTGTTTGTGAACGTTGAACATACAGTAGACAGTGTTGAAGAGAACGTTGGTAATTAAGATAAAAGACTGAAGACATAAGTTAACACTCGATAGGAAACCTTCTTATACCGGGTATTTGAAGAGAATGGTTTGGCTGATTATACACATCGTTCATAAAATAACAGATTTAATATGTAAAACATTTACAAACAGTGAGAAAACATGATTATCAGAAAATAATCATTCCATCATGACATTCCACTTTGGATGTAAAAATTTACTTAGTTTCTGGGGGAAGATATAGTAACTAAGCATGTTGTCAAGAAGTACGATGGTCATTCTATAAATAGTGACAATGCCAACCTTTGTAGTCGTTTGGCCTGCAAGGGTCACGTGTTTTACATAGTTGACACTTGCATGACTCGATGCCACATACGTATTATTGAATACATCGTCTCATGGTGTTTAAGATTCGAATCATGAGTGAACACTTAGAAACTGGAAATCTAGCATTCATTAAGCATGATATTCCTTACAAATACACGCAAAGTAGATACTCAATGAATTGCATATTTCACATAGAGTGTTTGCAATTCCAGTTTTTAACACATTGACTCTCATTGGCATTTGGTCATAGGGAAACTTTGTAGGCACCAATCAGACACAATCCATCGTTTAACCCATGTAATTGAGAACAATATAAGACATCACCCATTGGACGTAAGTTTTTCATGGCCATTACATATAGAATGTTCTTCGCACATATTAATCAGTATTTCTTATATTCGATCCACATATCAGAGGTGTTACATAGCAGAATACAAATACACAATCCTTGTGGTTCCATTCTACACCTCTCCAGAGTTGTCCACTATATTACATTAACCTCTCTTTCACATCAAAAAAATAGTTTTTTTCTTTTTAAGAGGTTAACGTCAGTAAAGCAACAATTTCATTACAACAGTCAAGCTAATTGCCATTGTAAGTAATTGATTTGGTAAGATTAAGCTAAGTGTGTAGTGTATATGTCTTTCAATGTATGTTCCCATTTTAAACGAATTCGTTCCTTAAGCGCAATAACATTTAACTCTCTATCAGGTTCGTGTTTATGAGACCAGATTTCTGGGTCTTATCTCTCGAGTGAAATCAACATGCAAATGTTGATGAGTAACTCCAGTGTTTCGATATGCTGATTCATTTGGAATTTCGGTTTAGGTGTAAGCCAACAACTAATGAGCTAGGAATGAGGGGATTGGTGGAATTTGAATTATATTACAGTTGTTATATGAATTTCAAAGAATTGAAAATACAGTTTTCTATTTCCTTTGACTTGTGTCTATTTTCATCACATTCCGATGCCTCGTTAGGTTATTTATAGAGTTATTCTAAATAAGATAGATACCTATAAATAAATAGTGTCTGCTCTTTAGTGTTTATGTTTGTTTCTTCTCAAGTGGCAACATATCTAGTTTACAACCAAACAGTATATAAAAAACTATCATATTTAATAACATGGAATTAAAGTACTTATATTGCTGCTATTATATAACAAATTCTAAAAATAAAAAATGGCTTCTCTGCTTTCATTTAAATGCTAATAAAACAATATAGTTAAAATATAAACACACTAAGACTCCACGCTATATTTTAAGGCGCTGGTGGCAAGCTTACTTCTGGCCTTAAGGCATTGAAGTGCCCAGTGCAATCTGCCCCCCTGTGGAAGGGCCTGTTTGACGCGATAAAATAATCAACAAATACTTCCCCGTCTGTCTGTTATATAATGGTGCAATGATCCTTTACACGTTCATTAATGCATTTGTTTAACTTCAAATAAGATTATTTGCCCTTCCTTGGTGCTTAGCTACAATAAAAAGCAAGCTAGTGAAATTATGTTGCATCAATGAATTAATGTTCATAACTGATAATAATATAGCTTTAAGTATAACGCACCTGTGCTAGAGAAAAAACCCACATTTAAGTGACTGGTTTACGAGGCGCCTATCAATGAAATTTATTATTTACTGAACTATTTATATTAATTTGAATGTCATACAGCTGTTTCTTGTCATAAGCTGATGCTTAGTTCTACACTCCTTCATCTTGCCTAACATATAAGCCGGACGAGTGCTAATTCAATTACATTAAGTGAATTATCAATTAATTTTAATTAATACCTCATAATAGAGTACATTTTCATATTTGCTATACTTGTACTTAGTTTCTATTTAATGAATATACATGGTGTTCAAATATTCGACAATATTGAAAACACAACATTTTTATCTCTTCAATATATTACATATTATATCATATTTGAACTTAAACGTTTACTGATAGAAAAACGACAAGAAAATTAGGGAAATATTAATTGATTTCATTATATAGCCCCACAAGCAACAGCATACATGTAAGGCTTAGTGAACAGACATTACAGTACCTTTACAAACACATATATGTAAGGCTCAGTGAACAGACATTACAGTACCTTTACAAACACATATATGTAAGGCTCTGTGAACAGACATTACAGTACCTTTACAAACACATATATGTAAGGCTCAGTGAACAGACATTACAGTACCTTTACAAACACATGTATGTAAGGCTCAGTGAACAGACATTACAGTACCTTTACAAACACATACATGTAAGGCTTAGTGAACAGACATTACAGTACCTTTACAAACACATATATGTAAGGCTCAGTGAACAGACATTACAGTACCTTTACAAACACATATATGTAAGGCTCAGTGAACAGACATTACAGTACCTTTACAAACACATATATGTAAGGCTCAGTGAACAGACATTACAGTACCTTTACAAACACATATATGTAAGGCTCAGTGAACAGACATTACAGTACCTTTACAAACACATATATGTAAGGCTCAGTGAACAGACATTACAGTACCTTTACAAACACATATATGTTAGGCTCAGTGAACAGACATTACAGTACCTTTACAAACACATATATGTTAGGCTCAGTGAACAGACATTACAGTACCTTTACAAACACATATATGTAAGGCTCAGTGAACAGACATTACAGTACCTTTACAAACACATATATGTAAGGCTCAGTGAACAGACATTACAGTACCTTTACAAACACATATATGTAAGGCTCAGTGAACAGACATTACAGTACCTTTACAAACACATACATGTAAGGCTTAGTGAACAGACATTACAGTACCTTTACAAACACATATATGTAAGGCTCAGTGAACAGACATTACAGTACCTTTACAAACATATACATGTAAGGCTCAGTGAACAGACATTACAGTACCTTTACAAACACATATATGTAAGGCTCAGTGAACAGACATTACAGTACCTTTACAAACACATATATGTAAGGCTCAGTGAACAGACATTACAGTACCTTTACAAACACATATATGTAAGGCTCAGTGAACAGACATTACAGTACCTTTACAAACACATATATGAAACACGCTTATATATATAAATAGATCCAATGTCTAGCTGAGTAGGTAGACCACTTGCCTGTCATCCGACCTATTCTCGTTCGACACCGAGGTTCGACATGTTTTGGTTGTCTGCAACATTGCCAATACGGCCATGTCTTCTATATGTGTCTGTATTGGTAGGTGACGATCGTTAACAAAATAGTAGAGGTGTTATTTGCGTTTATGCCAACAGGCCGCCGTATATTACTGAAATCATTGTTAAGAAAACATGAACAATGGATGATGATTAAGGAGCAACGAAAGACGAATCTGGTACCCTGGATGTGTATTCAATATTGATCTTATTTAATTTGAGAATAAGGGTAGCCAATCATATCGCCTGTTACTGACTAAGAGTTTAATATGGTGTGATCTGATTGGTTATCCTTGTCCTTAAGTTAAGTAAGATCAATATTGAATACCACCCCTGGGCCATTAACTTAAAACGGATGTGCAGTACGTAGACTGTTTTAAACTATGAACATAAAGTAAATCAGTTGTTGTTTTAAAACATGCCATGATGATAATCACAATATCAAAGGTTCTCTAGAAACATTAAATTAATTGTAATTTCTTGTACAGAAAAAACATTAAAGAGTCATAATATTGAGAGATAGGATGGCCGCTGTGGAGAAATAGCATTATAATGGTGCATATCGGTGCATTTGTTTGGTTGAATGCAATTTATCTAGCAATTTACTTTTTTTAATATCATGGTTTCAGGCATAAATATACCATTACGCAAAATAAGCGTACATTCCGAACACAGCTCTTCTTAATAGAACAGTTGTATGCATGCATGTTTACATATCAGGATATATAAAACTTCACTTTCATTCAAGACATTTTCCTGAGGACCATGTCTCAAGTTCTGTACGTGGGTTTCTTGCGTGCATATAACTACAAGTCTTTGATACACCCCTCGTTTAAGGGATAATTTAATAATCAAATGTAGTGGATGGTACCTAGGTTTTAGATAAGTATTTAATTACAACTGTCGAATTATCGGAAGTACTCATATCTAAAGCATAATACCACATACAGTTCTAGTCTAGTTCATTCATTTTATCAATATAAGCAAAGTCGATGGTTAATTGGATACTTGGTTTAAGATATACATGTATAAATACACTTAATCTTTATTTCGGCACCACCTATAATTATCCGCTGGCTTTGTATGGTTAGTAAAGGCAGCTTTCTGTTTGAACCCTGCTTGTAACGTACCGGTATCTGTTGTTTCATACCGTTTATATGTTTTGGGTTGTGGATTATGATTGTATTTGTCTAATAAACCTTAATCGCCATTTTTAAGATCAAACAACTACAACCCCAGCTTTTCTAAAAACTAAAAACATTACACTGTAGAAATAGAGATATACGGTACCCTTTGCTTCAATATGTTGTTTGAACGCACTCTTAATTATCCGAAACCGGTTATTCGACGTATCAGCTATTTGTGTAATGGTTTAAGACAAATAGCCGGGTTGATCTACTTGTTAGTATACACAATATACAAAATGACCACAAAACAAAAAATGTATCGACGAACTAACCTCTGGTACTCGATTGGCTCTCTTTATAAAGTAATGTTACAACATTTCTCCAGTGCAGTGTTTGAACGTTTGAACGTACTGTTTAAGGTGATAATTGCACAAAACACAGATTTATGCACTAAACAGAAATGCACGTAGTTGACGCTGACTGTTGTGATTTCATAGATCAACATCTTAAGGAAATAATGTCGAGATTAACCTTGACACTCAGCTTTTTAATACTGGTTTTTTTTCTCTCAACCGTTTAGGACTTCTGACAGCTAAAACTAGGTATTTCAGCCGTTTTACTGTTGGAACTGTGTCAATTTAGCTTGGGCATTGAGCTTTTTTATTGCTGAAACTAGTTCATTCCGCATTTCTAAAGCTTAGACTTGGGTGCATCATTTACTTGTTTCGTTGGGCATTGTGTCTTGTTTTTTTCTGTGCTTGTTAAATTTAGTCCTGCCTTCCCTGTCTGACTTAAAATTATCTTTTTAAATGAAGATCAGTTTGATCAGTCTTGGAATGTCCGTATTTAATTCACGTTGTTTGTTTGTATTTCCAGGCAGTCCATTCCAATGTTTGGTGGACAGTATCGACGGTGGCTATGTGTCTGTGTATGGATCCGGACTGGTAGGAGGCATGTCAGGAGAAAATGAAAGCTTTACCGTAGTGTGTAAATCAGGAACTCAAAGTAAGCAAGTATAGTGCATACATTTATAATGAAAATATATTTATTTATGTAAGCTCCCTGGTAATCACTTTATGATCTCTGTTTGATGATGCAAGTAAGTATAAACAGAGGGGAATAATTGAAATGTGTTATTTAATATTTGCAAGACAAATATCACATTAAACAAACAATTGCGTTATTTCATAAATATGGTATTCTATGTCAAATACTGGCATATGGCTGTAATATTGACTTTTATCATTAGCTGAGTTTACTCCGACGGGTATGATGGACATTCAGCTGGGAGATCGAGACACGAGTTCGAGCCCCGAGTCATGTTCAATTTTTATTCTATACATATGCATAAGTAGACAGTCGCATGTGTAAAAAGGAAAATTGATACTATCTTATTAGTAACTGTATGGGCCAGGAAAGTCTTTGCACAATCCAAACACTACTTTACTTTACTGCTAATACATATTTTATAATATTAAAAACTGTACATTTGGATCCCCAAAATGGTTCTACTAAATATGAAACTAATGTGATATTGATGCTTGACAGATGATGTACAAGTAAACATTGATGGCCCTGCTAGAACAGACGTTAAACGAAACGATCAAGGAGACCACTGTACATTTTCATATCTTCCAATGACTCCCGGTGCATACAACATTAACATTTCATACAAGGGTAAACCAATCAAAGGCTCGCCTTTCCAGGCCAAGGTCTCTGGTAAGTACAATGTTGCTTAATGCATATAATCGTAATTGTTGTGAACATTGGGTTAGATGCAATTAATATCATTGTTTCATGTCTTACGAGCACATTCAGTTATTGATATAGTTTGTTATATAGTTATATAGTTGATGCATCCACTGTCACTGTGTCATGCCATTGGAACACATTCAATGATCGGTAAGTTGAGTTAGATGTCTCTACCGGGAGGACACATTCAATCACTGGCACACTCTACTGTCCCAACCCGGGAGGCGTCTATATGGAATGTATTTTGATTATTAAATCATCATGAGCCCTTCGGAATACGTATGAGTATTGCTTAATACCACCCGACCAAGATTATTGATATCGCCAGGTTATCTAGAAGCCTCCATTGTTGGTTGAAATGCATTTCTACGTCTATTGTAGTTACACGTAAATGTATTTTAGATGTATTTGAAAACAAATTACAGGGATAAGAACATAAAGTTAAAAGAACAGTAATCACATCAACGCATTAAAACCACATTTAATGATAAGAAATTGAAGAAAGATATTTTGAGGTATCTGTTTGAAATAGTACATGCACAATGCTGAATACAAATGTTCCAATTCTCATTCGAACTATCAAGTGTAGAATGATGTACATTCATTACTTTTCGTTGATTATATTGTTTCGCGAGTTACAAAAATATTGCAAGTTCATTATACTAGTAAGTCTGAAGTTTCTGCCCCAACACTTCGTACACAGTTATTACCTTATAGGGTCAGGCACTAACCAACAATGGCGATCTCCACCACGGACATATAAGTAGTTTCATTGAACGGTACGTCTGAATCGTACAAAATCAAAATCATATTGTTCCCGTATATTGCAAATTTCTGTTTGTACTGATTTCCGCCGTAATTTGAGAATATCTAAAGAAAATAGCATATCAAAATGGTTACAGATTTCAACAATTATTATCATACATTTGTTCTTCCTAATAGCATACGACGTTTAATTCCTCTTGTAAATGTAGATTAAAGACTATCGAATCTCACGAGTGGAAGATTATTGAAGTAGTAAGGACTTTATGTTAATTTAGTTGTTAAGTGAAGTAAGTGTCACTGGCACAACGTGGGCTTTTCACGGAACACACGGAGTATATTCGTGGGTTCCGTTCCGAGATTTCAGTGTTTTGTCAACTTTCGAAGATAGAACAGTCTAACCTAAGTTTTGCGGTTATACACAAATGCTAAACGGATTATCATTCCGAACAATACAAGCGTTTTTGTTCAAAGGAACCTCCAAGAGGAAAAATAAACTACTGAAAATTCAATTAATTAATTGGCTTAACATAGTACTGTTTATTCAGAATAATCGCTTGGTCAGATTACGTTATGTTCGCTGGCTTCTTTCCAAGGCAGTATTTCAGGAATACGAAACAATATACCATTACAAGCACTCTACCTGAAGCTTGCACGTGTGTATCTTACATAATACAACCATGATATAGCGCACGGTAATCGAAGAGCATCTGCGGATCAATTTACGTAACCTGGTATATCGTAATGGGTAGGCGTGTTACATAAAAATCTGAAAAACAGGTAACATTTCACCACTCAGGAACTCATTCAGGTTAATTCAAACATGCCGTAGTTTACTATAGCTTACATTTCATTGCATTCATACTGGTCAAACGTACTGGCATGTCGGCACATTTTCTGGAAATCTAGATTTTCTCCTGAATGTCTTTAACGAATTTTCGTATGGCACTAACTATGTATGCAACATTTCTATAGAAATCATCAACATGTTTATTTATTTACAAAAAACGGCAGTCTATTACAGTAGGTCGTTGCTTTCGAGACATTGCAGTGCTCCTATTTAATACACTCGTCATGCAGCAGTAGAAAGGTATTTTGACTATACGTCTGCTACATCATTAAGACACCTACACTATGACAACGATCATGTAGCTGCACAATTCACACGAAAACATGCAATCAGCAAAAAAAGGAACTGGTAACAAGCATGATGTTGTCTGACAATTAATTATAACACTATCATAAATAATTCATAAAACCTCAAGTTTCAAACGTTTCGGTTATTGGTATGCACAAAGTGAGTGTAAATCATGCGCAACCACGACACGTACTCCATCAACGACGATTTACTTACAACAGGCAACAAAATAACTTAATGATGAAATGCGGAAATATACATAGTGCTGTTGAGGCATTTATTTTAGATTAATATGCATATCTTGTTTCTAAATAGTGTAAATATCATAACGACATATTAGATGTGCAACTAAAATGTTCAATATCCTTCCTTCATCAGTTTTAAAATGGGAATTGTAATTGTTGTCATTGAGATTAATCGCATAGTAATTATTATCTGTCTTTGTCTGCAAAACGTTATCACACGATACATATGTGTAATACTATACGATCGTGACAGATGTGCAACGAACCAGATTTGAAATGGAAAATATATTTGCAGTTATTGGATTAATCTTGTGGGCGCTGACCGTTTAATAGCAACGATAACAATAAACAGTCGTTTAGATACAAGTTTATATGATAGGTACAATGGTAAGCGGTCGACAGAATACCACAAGGCAGCGTAATACGAGAGTTATATGCCCTTGAATAGCCATCCTTTGTGTGGGTGAAGCATTGTATAATGGTGCTTGTAACTGTCAAGATAGATTTACCACAGATAAGATCATTGCAGAAATAACAAACATATTCCTATGTACCTGGCTTTTTTTCTGGGCATGTTTCAACATCAAGGACAAAGGCAATGATTGCTTTTAACAAAAACACTAATTGGAACTTCGTGATTCACCATACATACTCCAGTGTCTCTGTTGAAACACGTTCTGTATGACAGGTAATAGTCAAGTACTTTCCAATCAAGCCATGAGCATATCAATAACACTCCAAGAGAATATGATACCTTTACCGAATTACTATTCGTGGGTGGTTAGGTATGGTTTGTTTCGTGTCATGCTCCTGACCATGGAATACTTTTCTTCCAACTATAAGTCTACTACTTACAAAGCACGTAATGTACAATGCCTCCATGAAAGCTAAAACCAACGAATAAACAACTAACTAATGAACGAATTTGCTTTTAAACAAATTCCAAAAGGTTCAGTTTCCACACAATTAATGAATTCACGATTTAAGTAATCATAAATGACTTTGTCCAAGTGGCGTGAATGCTGCCACGAATACAATCGTACAATGGGTCCGGGCTTTGTGCACTTTATTTAAGGAATACATGCTAAATTAGTTTCATATCGGTTATAAGACGCACATCGTAACTGCCTACTTGTATACGTAATCATCAGATGCTAACTATGGTAATCCCAGCTTCACAATCATGTAACTATTGTTGCAATAAGGACAACATTACACGCAGAAAATGACACAATCGTTATTTGGAATGTTTTTTTTCAACGCCATTAAGTTGTTCTAAGAATTACTCCCCTAACGTTATTGGTCATCTTTAATGCATTAGGTACGTACATACCTACCAGAACTTGAACTAATCTATACTAGATAGAAGTCTGATTACATAGTCTCAACAAATATCTGAAGCATCTAAATGCACACGTGTATCTCACAATTGTTATATTAACATGGCTTATCATTAACTTCTATATTTTTTTCTCATAGAAATCACTGATTGCTTGTTTATATTAGGTAAGGATAACAATAGTTCAAACGTTCCACATTTGTCATTCATTGGGTAACTACACTTCGTGACAATTGCCTCATAAAAAATGACCGAATGCCGCCGAATTTCGTTTAAATGCCACAATCGCATGCAATCGCAAACCATTAATTTTCGTATTTGGTTCGTTACGAACTATAAACCTTACCTTAGAAATTACAATGTACCGTAAACGCTTGTTATGACATTATACGTGTGCGCGACTGTCAGAGAAGTGTTCCAATGTCTTTGGCATTATCGCTTTCCAAGTAGAATATGTCGGATTAGATACTTCAGAATATAGTAGATGACTGATTCATAAATGTACGAAAGTACCTCTGCCAAGTATAAACCAGTATAATACCCATCACTAATGGTTGTTTAAGTACCTATTATGAAACATATTGCCGTTTATTGAACTCACTAGAACAACTCAATATATTGTACTCGGTAACATAAGAGAACATAGAATTATAGTACTTACTTCTCGTATAGCCGAACATAAGTCTCTTCCATGCGTTATTCTGCGAATCAGAATGGCTGAATCAGTTCAGTGGAACAGAATAAACTGAGCAATTGTCGCACACAAAGAAACAATTATTTGTAAGACGTCTGGCTGCAGTTTTGTTATTGTAAGCTTGAACAACAGCATAATTTGATTGATAATTAATACTTACTTTAGATAAACTACTATAATTTTGCCAGTAGTAAACATGTATAGTCGGAAACAGCATGATGACAATACGTTAATATCATTTTGTTTCGGGTGGCTATTTGTATATTCTTGCATACATAAAATGTCACTACAACTTGCCATTGGCGTAACAAATGCAACTATCTTCGGTTTCCTCCTAGCATCAGCATCAAATACAAATGACTATGACAATCTACCACATTTAGTAGATAGTATATGTAGAATTGTACGTACCAACTAAAGCTTATGAGTTTCTGAAAACGATTTGTAAAAACAATACAGCCATTTATACTGTGTATGAACACATTACCACATGTTTCTTTTTTGTACATAGTCATTAGATTTATTGTTTCGGTTGTTTCAGTATCTTACTGTTGAGGGCCTTGCGGCAGATTGACAATTATGTCAAGTAAGCTCCATACATAAATAAAATATTTATGATTATTATTATATTATTATTATTTCTTCCCGATTACAGGTGAAGGACGTAAACGCTCTCAGATGTCTATTGCAAACTGCAGCGATTTTTCACTCAATGTCATTGAACCAGAAATTGTAGATCTTGTTGGAGCTTTAAAGAAACCATCTGGTGCCATCGAACCATTTATCCTCAAGAAAATGGCGGACGGTCATCTAGGTAAGTCCGAGATAAGTCAACTCTCGGTAGTCCATCATTTCGAGACATCATTCGAATAAATCTGGTAGGCGGTTGCTTAAAGGTACGAATGTAGATCAAAGGTATATCTATAAGTTCTGCTGTCACTTATGGATACGATTTGTTCACAAGGTGTAAGTCTTTGAGCCATGAATCACAATTTCTAAATCTAACATACAATGAAAAATTGCCTTACAAGCGGTAGATCGAAGGTTTGAATCAGGGCGGAGGTTGGGCTAGCACTGATGAGGTCGGTTGATGAGCCACCGGATAATTAAAGAATGGTTACCGAAGGCCCATCTCTGGCAGATGCCCTGCAATAAGTGAAGGGATTCGGGAGGTATTGTAAAGGGTTCTCATGAGGTGTCTCATAAGTCAAATTGGCTGGCCCTTCCAATAGGGGTGACGCTATGATAAACAAAGCCTTTACCTTTACATATTACCAAAATACTTAACTACAAAACTGCAGTTTTGACTACCAATATGAGTACTAATCAGATCCAGTTGCGAGTTATAACAATCTGAAACATGGGCATAGATTTTGACAAAAATACAGCAAAAACAAAATAAAAACACAAGGTGTCTGGATACCAAATGGAGATAAATCGTCATATACACCTACATGTTAGTTGTTAACAATACATATCGGTTGATTGAAGACCAGACTGTGTATTTACATCATAAATGTTTTATTCTAGGTATGGCATCATTCGCACCAAAGGAGAGGGGTATGTACAAAGCCAGTGTATTCCGCTCTGACGAGAAACAAATTTCCGGAAGTCCATTCAATATTGATGTAGGAGACAAAGAATTTGCTCACGCAGCAAAGGTCCAAGTAACTGGAAACACCACAAGCGCCAGTGCCAACACTTGCAATCATATAGTCATTGATACAAACGGAGCAGGTAAGAACGAAACATACAAGAACACTAATTTCTGGCTGTTGGTTGTATACGCGATGTAGTGACCAAACTGACATTGTTAAGCAGCAGTTTGTTATGTGTTGTGGAACCAATATCTGACATGAATATCTCACAAATAAAACTATTGGTGAAGATGACAGCGAAATTGACAGTGAAAACATGAACAAATAAAAATTCGATTCGAACTGGCGGAACAGCTAAATCAGGCATTTATCAAGTTGTACTTTGTTCGAACATAGCACAGTGACTTACCGATTTATTTAACTTGCTAGCTGAGCTCTTACGATTCAACATCTCACTTTACGTTTTGAATGCCGGAAATAAATTATGTAAGAGCAAAATATGTACTATACTCACTGCAATGTTCATTCAAAAAGGTTGTAGACTTTTAAGTGAAAGATGATTTCTATATTTAATGTGAATTTGATGGACTGAATATTCAAGTATGTGTCTCTTTAGCAATTGATACCATGATATATCTATGAACGACATAATCGCCTACTCCAGACAAGTACTCCCTGATTGAAATATTAATGAAACGTTGATCTAGTTACACAGCTATTACATGAAAGAAAAATAATTCGCTCAGCGGAAAGTACATTTGCTATTCTCGAGTTAATTAATACATTAACTTACCAACAATTGTCTTTAAAGTGCCGATCGTAAACACAGCAGCTTTAGCCCTTGTCAGTTGCCGAATATATACTTTATTATTATAGTAAATATCGTAGTTGTCATTAACAACATACTGTGCCTCGTTTTAACATGCGTGTTACAGATGAGATTTCTTATGAAGATTGCCTGATTTTATTGATTCCGTTTTTTTATCGTCTCTCTTTCAATGTTTTGGCTAATCACGGCTTCATAACGAAAAACACAGATTATTTGTCTGGCGACCAGACCGGAAGTCGTCAATATTCTATGTGTCGCAATGTCTCTGAACGTTTCATGGCTAGAGTTAATACGATGTTTAGAATTGATGATCAGTATAAGAAAGAGTGCACTTGGTGTTTTGGTTTTACTTGAATCAAAGTGCGGCTTTGTATCATCACTTAACTTGTTTGAACCATTGTCGCTTTTTATTTTGTTATCAGTACCATACAATATATGACGTTATTACAGGTTACGGTGGTATTAGTGTCGTCCTTGAAGGTCCTCATAGATCAGAGATTGATTATTCCGAGGTGGATCAGAGAAAGTATGAGGTTATGTACAGCCCACACGAACCAGGAATATATATCCTCAACATTAGATTCGCTGATGAGCATGTGTCAGGCAAGTATCTTAGTGGCGGGAAAAATCTACCGAACACATATAAAAGCCGAAAACGGTCATTTTAAATATGAGTCTTGCTTTAGGATTCCATCTATAAAATAGATGAAGCCTTGCATACATGTTAATATACTTGGTAGTTGTTGTAAAATGCAATTAACGTAAAATGTCAATTAAGAAACAACAAACGATTAAGACAAAGAAATACGTTATAACAATTAAAATTATTACAAATAAAAAAGTCCTTTATTTAAAAAAAGTAGTGTTGTCCCTATTTTAGGAAGTCCATTCTTGTTGAATGTTGCTGGTGAGCCATCCGGCCGTGTCCGTGAGACTGTCAGCAGAGAAATGGATCAAGCCGAAGCTGTTCAACCGGGTACCAGATGCGAATTCCTTTTGAAAATTCCAGGTAATTCATTGTGACAACATAAGCATGTCTAGTAATTAGTCATTGATTGGTTATGGCTGCTGCTTCTACGTATACAGTTGATATCTATCTGACGTGACACACCTTGACTACGGTCGAATTATCCTGACAGAAGGTATTCCCATATTCCGTATGACTACTAAGTACCGTGTGTTAACTTAATACATTTGCTATTATCCTCAGTAGTGTGTTCATTACGGAATCTAATGGATGCCATTGCCACGTCACAGGCGGGCAGCACTCTTAGATGAATTTTTACTATATTGAAAATGATACTTTCCTAGCATTTTAAAAATTAGAAGTAACCGAAAATTGCAAATACATGTAACAGGTTTATCATAATTGCCAAACATATGATCTTGTTGCGTTGCACTGATAGGGACCTGAGAGTAACATGCAGTTGTTCATTCCTTCCAGAGATACCTTCCAATTGTGAACACGTTGAAGTATGCATTCATAGCGTAGTCTTCAACAGAAATATACCTTTATCAAAAGAGTAGAGAAATTTTAATCTTGCATTGTCCTTTTTGATGACATTCATAGCCATAGAGTCACAGGAAAGCGTTTGATCTAGAGTAGCACCAAGGTATTTGACAGATGAAGTTGACTGAATAGAAGTATTATTACAAGATATATTTAAGGAAGGGTTTGATTTCAACTTAGGTTTTGAACAGAATAAGATAGATTCAGTCTTACCAAGATGAAGTGAAAGTTTATTATAGTCTTCACTTAAAAGCTTCTCAACTACTGAACGATCTTTGTGTGAAACTAATATTGTGGAATCATCAGCATATAAAAGTAATTTGTTTTTAACAACTGCTGACATATCATTAACATATATGAGAAATAAAAGAGGACCAAGTATGGATCCTTGTATGGAACGCCACATGTGACATTCGCTGTTGATGACCTGGTCCCTGATATTTCAACAAGTTGTTGTCTACTCGACAAGTAAGAATAAAACCAGCGTGTAATATCTTCACCAAGACCAATGTATTGGAGTTTACACATGAGAATGGAATGATCAACAGTATCAAAAGCTTTCTGTAGATCTAATAATATCATTCCAACAACATGTCCTTTGTCCATTTCAAATCTTATATAATCAGACAGGTGTACAAGACAGGTATCTGTCGAAAAGCCGGCTCTGAATCCAGACTGAAAATTGTAAAGCAAGTTTTTATCCTTAAGGTATGATTCTATTTGGTCATAGGCAACCCTTTCAAATATTTTTGATATTACACTAAGTATAGACACTGGACGGTAGTTTCCGACTTCAGTTTTATCACTTTTCTTATACAAAGGGACAACACGTGCAGACTTAAGATCATCAGGGACAGTACCTTGGACAAGAGACAGATTAATAATGTGAGCTAATGGGTTAGCAATCAATGGAGCACTATCCACAACAAAACGAGCAGGAATGCCATCTAATCCTGTTGCTTTGTCCATGCTTAAGTTCTGCAAGTACTTGAGAACTTTAACTTCTGATAAAAGTGAAAATGAATAATTGTTGTGTAAAACACCTTTAGAAGAATAAAAATGTGATATAAAATCCCGTGGCAATTTTGAGACAAGGTTTGCTGCAACTGTAACATAGAAATTGTTGAATTTTTCAGCTACTTTAAACTTATCAAAGCATAATTCAACCTATATTTTGGCAAGATGACTTGTTCTTTTTAGACGGCATTCCTAACCCTTTTAAATAATTCCAAAGAGATTTTGAGTCGTTTTTACTGTCCTCAATAGTAGCATTAAAATAGTCAGACTTGGCTTTTTGAATAATGAACTGGGTTTCATTTCTCAACTTCTTGAATTTTTCGAAGCTAGCTTCAGATTTGTCTGTTTTAAAAGAAACAAAAGCTTTGTCTCGTTCACGAATACTAGATAAAACTTCAGGTGTAATCCATGATTCAGTGCGTGTCTTGGTGCGAATCTGTTTGACAGGGGCTAAAGAATCAATTACATGTAAAAATATTGTTTTAAAATGATCCCATGCTACAGAAACATTATCACAGTGTAAAACAGGAGTCCAATCAGTAGATAGTAACTTGTGTTGCAGATTGTCTTTGTTATAATTTTTCAAAGAACGAATGTTCATGGTATTATGTTTACCAATAAAATGTTTTGATACTTTTCTAGTACAAAATATCATTGAATGATCACTGAAACATGTGTCGATAGTGCCATATTGAGACACTTTCTCACTATCTGAGACCAAAATAAGATCAATAATAGAAGACGATCTTGGACAAATACGTGTCCAAATGGCTTCTAAATCATCATGTTGTAGATCAGCTCGAGAGTTAAACGCAATGTCACAACGTACATACACACACACACCTCCTCCATGTCTGTTTCAATCACGACGTACAATGTTGTAATTCTCAATCCTAAGTTCGGAGTCAAATACAGAGTCGTCGAGCCAGGTTTCAGTGATACCGATACTGGCAGCATTTGTTCTTCGTGCAATAGTACGAAGCTCATCAATTTTGGGAAGTATGCTTCTTATGTTAACGTAAATGAAATGTAGACCGCGGTTTCTAAACGCTTTATACTCGGATGAGTTATTTTTAAATGTCGATGCTTCAGGGCCTGGGCAAGGATGTACATCGCCACATAGCAATAACATTAAATTCAGCCAATTTGTATGTGAATGATATGAAGAGTAAATAGATTTCCTTTCACCTGAGGTACATGTGATTACGCTGTCATTTTGTCAAATGTTAGTTGAAATACTTATCCGATGCCGTGTACGTGATTGTAAGACTATATATACTAGTAAGTAACAAACATACACAAACACACTCGAGGGCCGTAGAAAAACGACCTCGTGGATTGTGTACAAATCTGCAAGGTGTGCAGAAGTACCCGACGCGCAGAATTAGCCGAAACGACTGTTCATCTTGATCTTTACTATCCCTAAAATATTTCCAAATACAGACAAACGATGCAAGAAGCAGTTTAAACGTTAACTTCTTCACGATATCTACTATATAATGCCATTGTACTAACTGTATTAATGTTTTTCTATGTTGTTTGACTAGGTACCAATCCATTCGATATGGAAGCATCTATCACCGACCCTGATGGTCAGACTGAACTTTGTGAAGTGATGGACGAGGATGATTTCCATTACAGAATTAACTTCACACCAAAGGACAAAGGCATCCATATTCTCAGTATCAAACACAAGGGAATGCACTTAGCTGGTAAGTTTAACCACCTTGTGGTGAAGTGAGTATGGTATTCAGAAGGTGCGTTTCCTGGTAGAGTCCGTCACCAGTACCCTAGTCGTTAAGGCATCCTCCTAAGGGGCAGGAGGTTGACGGTTCGAATCAATTCTAAGGTTCGTATTCCTACGGCTAGTTGTTAAGACATACGCATCGAGAGAGGGGACAAAGGTTCGACCCATTGTAGGGCTCTGTCTCTGTAGGGCTAGTTGTTAATGTATACAGCATGAGAGCGTGATGTCGGAGGCCCCATTCCCGGTAATAGTCAGTTCTGATAAAGCCGATTGAAGATCCATCAGCTAAATTAATAATGGTGACCACGTACCTACCTGGTATCTGTTGATAAAATTTAATGGTATAAGTAAGGTAATAAGTTGATCAGAACGTAAGTGCCTGACCAATCAACGTGGTAGGTTGACACTTCATCTAGGCAGTCAGGTACTTTCCTGTTATAGTCAATAAACACTTTATACAGATAGCTAAACTGTATATACGGGAATTTTATTACACGTTAATCATATTGCACATGCCCGTTATGTGAATGAATTCAACTAATGTATATTTGAGTATTAACATAATGTTAACCTTTTGTATTACAGGAAGTCCCTTCCAGTACACCGTAGGACAACTTAAACTTGGAGGATCACACAAAGTACAAGTTGGTGGTCCTGGATTAGAGAAGGGAGAGGCTGGACAAGACAGTAAGTTGTGATAGATGTGATAATGACGGACATTTTGAATACCTTAATGATAGGGACAGTATTAGTTTAAAGATACTAATAAACTCCTTCAAATGAAATATCACGACATTATACGTGGAATATTGGTGAATAAAATGACTGGTGCAACGAATGAGGCAATATGCATGAAATAACTGAAAAAGTCTTTATTTTCCAATGAGTATACGTGGATTATGATAAGACGGGACATGGAACGTAGGCTGAGAGTTTCTTGGGACTTGATTTCGTTGTTAAGTCTATCCGCGAAATGCAAGAAGATCGATGTTATACAGTAGTTATATTACAATTCTGTTATTAAAATTGCTCTTGTTCTCTCGACAGATCATTTCAACATCTACACACGTGAAGCTGGTAATGGTACATTGAGTGTAGGCATTGAAGGTCCCGGTAAGACAAGGATCAAGGTAGAAGAAAGACCCCATGGATTCCTCGGTGTATCTTTCAACAGCGACAAACCAGGTACCAATTTTATACTGTGCTGTCTAGTCTCTCCAACGGTGATTTTGCTCCAAAAATGTATCTTTCGTTTGTGAAATTAGCTTCCCTGATCTCGACGGTGACATGTTACTTAATTCAAAATAATCTGAAAGACAACAGTACATGTTTTGCCAAGCCATCGACTATTATTACAAAAATGAATGATAAGAAAAGAAAAGAAAATTAACCACAGAAATATGCAATAATACATACAACGTGTTCCTAAACTTCTCTATACTAAGGTAGTTTTCTATTGGATGTTCTGGTGCAGGAGGACGTTACGATTACAAGACAGTCCTCGTTCAAAAAGCCCGAGGAAACATCATCGACGTGTAGGGATGTTTGAACCGAATTCGGGATCATTTGTCTAAGAAAAGTTCTCAAAGGGAGATAATCCGATGCTTCTATGCTAAATTGTAAGGACGGTAACACCCGACATGGCCATATGTAGTGATTTAGTAATGTTAAAGGCTCCGGTATTACAAGTAGATATATGAAGAATGGTTATGATCGATAATGTACTCACAATTAAATATTTAGTTAAACCTTGGTTCAAGACTTGGTTTTTAACCAGAAATGTATATTAATAAATACGGCTTATTGACAATAACATAAATAATATAAGGATGTAAAGACCTAACAGTGGGTGGAATTACATGTACAATGTATACGATTTTAAAATGTGTTCATTATAATTACAGGAATGTATGGTATTCACGTCAAATTTAATGATGAACACATACCTGATTCACCTTTCCGTGTAAATGTATCACCTGATGGTGGCTCAGCTAGACAAGTTACAGTTCACGCCCTCAAGGATAGAGGTTTGTCGGTGAGTGCTCTATACTTGCATGATACGCGTACGCTCGTATATTTGTATATACCATCATCAGCGCTACTTCTATACTCGAATATTGCGTGCAGTTGTCAACACTTTAACTCACATGATAGGTGGATAGCCGGTGTCCGTCGTCGTCTTTCAACAATTCCTTTAAATGATTTCATCTCCTATACCAATTGATGAAATTAAGTAGTCCTTGAGCGGTCCCCTTTTAAAGTTGTGCAATGTTCCATTTAACTACATAATAATGTCACAGAAGCGAAAATCGATTTGACAATAGAAAACTCATTTATTTAGCTATGGCTCTGAAAATTGTGAACGTGTTATTTTATAATTATCTGTATTTGAGGTATACAATTATATTAGTCCTTGCTATAAACCTTGAATTTCCGTTAGTCTTCTATTAAATGCATTATTGCTTTACAATATAATCATTTGCTATATGTTCTCAACTATTAACGATAGTGCTAATCGAACTTATAGATAACTTTGCAAAGTGATTCCCTATATCAATTATACATCTGAAATTGTTTGCATTTTTACGGTGCAAAATGTTAAGTATTATTACATATCTGAAGTATTACTGATTACTGAACGATGGTTTTCGTTCTTTGCAGAACTAATAAGTTTAATTGTATGGTTATGTAATGCTTTCATCATGGTATTTAAATGATTTACGTAATGACGTCTAATGCATGTAAATGTTGTACTACTTAGTAGATGTTTTCGAAGTATTTGTCTTCATATACACTTTACTTAAGTCGTTTGATTCGAATGTGTAAAGTGCGAATTGATTGGCTGCTTCTTTGTAAAAAACATTGCGGATAAAATATGCACTTTCAGTGCTTTGATATATCCGTACTAATACTTCACATTAATTTTTCTATCACAATAGAAATGCAATTGCTTTTTTAGACAAATATCTTACAGGTTTGTTAATAAATATCCATATCACTTCAGATTGAAAAGCCAGCAACTTTCACCGTCTCATTCAACGGAGCTTCCGGTAAACTCCATTCGTACCTTCGTTCACCATCGGGTGGTCATGAAGATTGCTTCATTCAAGAAATGGACACTGGATTGTTCGCCATTAGGTAAATGAAATTCCCGCCATTATTGTGATACACCTTAAACGACAGTTACATCAATGTGAATGACTTAAATTTGCATTGAATTGTATTGAAAACGCTTACATGACGAGCATGTAGAAGTAGATAAGGATAACGACGATATAGTTCGCAGACAAACTAGTTATTCTGTAAGAGCACACTATATACATAACCAGACATTGTCTCACGAAATAGTTTGAAATAGATGCCAAAATGAATTACACAGAAGTATGTTGTATTTTTCATTCGTTGGTCTGGATGCCAACATTTTACATGGTACTTAACTCCTGCCAATAGGCTTACGTAGGCACAATTGAATTTGCCAGCGAATATGCTGCGCAAAGCGCGTTAGTCGTGTGTGCATGTTGACTTCCGTGATTTATTGCTTCCAGTCAACCGTAGAGGCATTCCATGCTCTCGCCAAGTTATACAAAATCCAAGAATCTCTAGGCTCAATGATACGTGCAAATGTATATCATGCAACGTCTCATGCGCAGTCTCCTCTTATACGACGAGCTAAATAGGAGCTGCAAAAGGGTGGTGGTTAAGAAGATGGGAACAGTACACGTGGTTGTAACTTCTGCACATCAATATAACTAACTAGTGTGCCAAAACTTTTGAATTAAGACTGTAGCGATCTCGCAACTACATGTACTCCGGATATCCTCTCTTGTCGCTCAATTGAACAAACATCACTCAAGTATGCAGATAATTTCGTCTTGACATACAAGACAAATTTTGATAAATGTGTTCACGTATCCTGTTTTAGAACAGACAATATGTATCAGACGATATTTTTTATTGCTGACTGAAACAAACAAGAACAAATGGTGGAAATTTCCATTACCGCTGACTTTATCATTTTGACACAGTTTTGCATTATCTTGAGCTTAGCCTTGACACATCGGCTGAATGGCATAGACATACTTCGTTTAACCAAAGTTCATATCGCGAGAGAATTCCATATTCATGTGGCCAAGTGGATTGAAATGTGTAAGTCTCACATTGTTGAGGATTTGTTTCTAATATATAAGTTAACATGGTAAATGGTGTTTAAACATCTGGCAAAATTATATTCTTTATTCCAGATTTATTCCCAAGGAGAACGGCGTACACTACGTAGATGTTAAACTTAACGATGCCCATGTACCTGACAGTCCATTTGCTGTTATGGTCGGCTCTGTAGCCGCTGATCCTGCTATGGTACACGCACATGGTGATGGTTTAGAAAACGCTAAAACTAGTAAGTACTGTTTCTAACTAAATCCAATTGGGCACAGTAATGTTTTAGAACAATAATATTTGCAGTCAAGACTTTGTATGAAGACCAACCAAGGGAACATACGAAAAGTGATCTTTGTTGACTTGTAGTCTCTCTAAACAGATTTAATATTATTGGAAATGATCAAATGGAAGAAAACATTCGTGGTATTGGCAGACAAGGTTTGAAAAAGTGTTATTTCTTCGCATCTGGTCTTTAACATTGGCTTGAATGTAGAATAGTTAGTTTAAACATAATGCATTTAAAGTATTGATATAGATTTATGATCACCAGGATCATTTACACATATAACACTAAGTCCTGATTACTGCTGTCAGCTTTCTGTCACGTGGTTGGCAGGCAAGTTGGAATAAATCAGGAACAATAACTGTCTTCACTAGTCCTAGGAGCCGTATATTTGACGTGCTCTTGGGTTCGGCTGGAGACCACACCGGATGATTTTATTTTTGTGTCACTAAGCGCTTCATACGTAACTTGTCCTCCACACTCATACAAATACAGAAGTTTCTTGTGACATTCTTAAGAATGGTATGCATTTCTCATTAGTCGGTGTCATCACACCGTAGTATTCTGCTTTCATGTTAAGTGGTTTTGTGCAAGAATATTATGATGATCTATGACATTTTTGTTACAAGTGGTATTGTAATACAATTTTTAGATGCACTGGAAATAGTTTAAAGTAATAACACACTATAAATTGAAAATCGTTGTTTTGATATAAAAATGCCAGGACTTATACAACTGACCATCGTGCATTCCGAATTTCCCACATACATGTAGTACGACCCGTTGAGATAACAACGTCTTTCTTTGTATCTAGTGTGCGTAAGTGTGTGTTTGTGGACACACTTCACAAAATCATTACAC
Organism: Spisula solida; assembly: GCA_947247005.1. Classification (NCBI taxonomy): domain Eukaryota; kingdom Metazoa; phylum Mollusca; class Bivalvia; order Venerida; family Mactridae; genus Spisula; species Spisula solida. The sequence goes on along the minus strand of OX365944.1, from coordinate 66,044,918 downwards.
AAATTGTCTATTGCAGACCAAAAGGCGAAGTTTACCGTCAGGACAGCTGGTTCTGGTTCCGGATTCTTGGCTGCTTTCATTGATGGACCTTCCAAAGCTGCTCTCAGCTGTAGAGAGGTCGATGAAGGATATGAATTTAGTTACACACCATTTGCACCTGGCAAATATCTCATCACTGTAAAATATGGAAATATTGGTATTGCTGGGAGTCCTTATCAGGCTGTTGTAACAGGTAAGTCGGTTTTCCATGTTTGAAACTAAACATTTTAAAATTATATAAAAGCATATATATATGTTACTGGACCAGATTGTCCAATGGCTAAAGGCGACGTTTGCGGAAATAAGGGGTGTGCATTTCGATCGTAGGCCGAAATCGTAAAATAGCTAATCAAATAGTGGCACATGTAAATAAAAATTAATAAATATTATATACTAGTAAATGGACTTGACAATTGAATTTTTACTGTGTTAATTTTATTCTACATGTATAAGAAGAAACTTGGCACAAGTCAATGATTGTAATTGCTATTTTGTTAATTGTGATAACTTGGCTAATATGTTTAACATAACGGGTATGGATCGGCTTCTCGAACAGTTTTTGACAGTGTAATGCAAAACACAGGTTAAATCTTTAGAAGAATGTTTGGCCTGATAATCGCTGTCAGTTTTTTGTCATGTGGTTGGCAAGTGAGCTGCAATAAACCGGGAACTTCACCGAAACAATAAAACCACCACTGATAATCTCGTAAACTGGTTTTCTTATCGAGTTACATTACCATAGGGTTGAAATAAAGAGGAAATAAGTAAACATGGGCATGTTTAATGTGGCCTTCTGTACGTAGGTTTTCAACGTAACGAATCGATACAATTATTGCCAAAGTGCAAAATATCCTGAGCAATACCATAGGGATTACAGTCATGTTTATACACTCGTAACAATGATTTTGTTTATAGTGTTGATCTGTACATGTACTATTTACATCTGTAGGAACTGGGCGCAAACCCTCGCCCATTTTGGAACAGTCATCTATGGTTGTTGAAACTGTTGAGAAGAAACCCGGCTCCAAGGCGACCAAGAAATTCCGTGGTGATGCTAGCAAGGTTGTGGCAAGAGGACCTGGTATTAAGAAGGCTTTCTTGAACAGATTGCAAAATTTGACGCTGGAGACCAGAGATGCAGGTGTGTATAATTTTAAAATTCGGTTTACGTTCAAAATATAAATGTGGGTGTTACATTGCTTATTTGATACAAAACTGTGTGTTATATAATGATTTAGAATATAGCGTACCGTCGATTTCATTTCGTTTTCGACATTTAAAATCAACTTTCGTCTTGACCGATAACGGTGTATATTATACTTTACATTTTACCGCCCAAACCGATACAAAATAGTTTGCAAATCAAAATTGTTTCTATTCCGCATCGTTTTGCCGAAAGCATGGAATCGTTTCCACATTGTTGTAACGATAAAACTGAATCTATTCCGCATTATTTCGATATTTTTATCGAATTAACCATATTGATTATTTCATTACAGGCAATGCCATATTGTCGGTTGGTATGATGACCCCATCCGGTCATCCCGAAGCTGAATTGTCTGTGAAAAAAGCTACAAATACGTCATACACAGTATCGTATAACTGCAAGGAACCAGGAGAGCATACGCTGGTTATCAAATGGGGAGACGAGGATATCCCCGGCAGTCCTTTCAGCCTCCATGCATAGACGACCCAAGCCTACAATTTGACAGGCATATTGTGTGATAAATATAAAACTGTATCAGTTCAAGAAACCCGTGTTCCATTCCCCTCCCATATTCTGACGTCGTGTAACCACGCTGATGGCTGGCTACCTGTTCACGGTCCCCTTTATATGCAATGAGGGAGAAACTCCTGCTTATAGCCGTTCGATATCAAATTAATGAAATAAGATGGACTATTTTTCGAGTTGATCTATTGTGAATGTTCGTTTATGGATGAAGCATACTGGAAACGATTGGTTGTCCATCCGAGCTGTTCCCGAGAATCGTATGAATCTGTTTGTCTCAATAGATGATATGACATGAATCTGAAAAAGTGATTTGAAAGTTTCGTAATTCAAGGGATAAAAAACGAATAAAGAATGGAATAAGTTTATGTTGGTACCCCGTAAAGTTGTCATATGTTTTCCATTTAATTTACCTTAGAAGTGAATGACTTGCTAAATGTAAATATTAATTAAAGTATATTATTGATCATAATCTATTAGAATAGCTATCATCGACAATGTAGACCTACCTAGCTCATCTAGATTTAATGGTTAAAGTAGTTTAGTAAATATAGTAAACTGGAATGCATTTTATTTATTTCGTTTTCAAAGAAACTCTTTGAAAAAGGAGTTACATTTTGTGCAATATATTTATTTTATTTATTGTTGTCTCTAACTAAATTACATGTATACATGCGTGCGCATTACAAACACTGATCTGTATTTAGATTCTTAATATGTAATGCTTATGGTTCACGTTGGGAAACCATTTTGTAGTTTTGCCTAAAATCATAAATATATGGAACGTGAAGAAACGAAAACAGACAATTTGTGCATGGAATGATGAACTGTCTGGGATTGTTCACAAATAAAACAACGAACGACAACTGTGTTTGTATTTATTGTTACAAATCCACAATCGTGGGTAAACTAACCAGTGTTATTATACTATCAACTGAGAACTGGTGTGGTGTGATGTAGTCATCTTGTTGCTGGTTATTTGCTCTGCCTATTATGGGGTTGTTGTGATGGCCGAGTTATCTAATGTGTCCGTACTTCACTGCTAGGCGATGGCCGAGTTATCTAATGTGTCCGTACTTCACTGCTAGGCGATGGCCGAGTTATCTAATGTGTCCGTACTTCACTGCTAGGCGATGGCCGAGTTATCTAATGTGTCCGTACTTCACTGCCAGGCGATGGCCGGGTTCGAATATTACATTATGACAGACGCAATAAGAAATTAACAGCAACTAACTCTAACGAATTTTTAAATGAATAACATATACATTGTAGTATTAATAATATTAACCAGTAGCATAAAAAGACACAGTTCATACAACTTCTTAACTAAATGTCAAAATCTTATCTGATATGTCCACTGTCGAATGTTCCTTCTGAATAAATACTAAGTTCACAGTCAGAATGTTCATCAATGAGCACAGAGAAATCCACAGAATATTGATTAAATCCTCTCAATGTAAATTATATATCCAAAGTAACACAACTGACCATTTTAAAGTGTAATGTTGAAAATCCTTCCTTTGTGCAAAATATATGTATTACTTAAGTAAACTCCAGAAAGTTACACAAATTACCCTTAAGAAAAACATGTAAGCAAATTCAAGGTCATTTAAGTACATTTATACCAAACAATATTATAGACACACATAATACGAATCCTAATATATGTGCATACTATTTATGTACCACAGCGACACGTAGAATCATGTCAACATTAATCGCCCGGACATTCTTTAAAGGTTGAACTTCAGACGACTATAGAATTGTTTAAACCCATTACAAAAGTCTTAACGCGACGTTCATAATAAATGATTCAGACTTATATTGCCAGTGGATAACGTTATTTAAAATGGTTCTGAGTGTTAATTCCTGCTTAGATTGTTCGTCACCGGACTGATCCTAGATTTGAATCCCTGGTCGGGCAGGCAATATGTTCTTCCACTACGATCACATCCTCCCCCATGGTTGTTTGTGACAGAACAAGGTAGTACTGGTTGATCATTGATTCCATAAAAAAACTGGTTAGGTCCATTAACCGCTATATGTCTTGAAGGTGTTACATTTGGTTGAAAGTTGAGTAAGCTAATTCACCTAAAGGGGAAGTTACCGATGCGGAAACCTCATGACCATTGTGGACGTTAGTAACTTATCTCCCTTACATAGTCTAATCTATTGTCGGTACTTTTCTGTGTGAATGCCTCGTTTTTTATCACTGTTATGTTTATGAACTTAAGAAAATATAGTTGCTATTGAAAATCAGATTAATTAATGATGTTGACAGTCTTAACGTTCACTATATCATTTAGCAGAGGAATGAGGAACTTCACTTGTCAAATTAAAAGACAGCTATACTATGATGCATGTTCTACAGAGTAGCGATGTCTTCTTTGTTATGGGCGACCTTTCTATATTTCATATAGTTCATGAATACCGTACTCTGAAGACGATGGACGTTGCCCAGTAACAGAACTTGACCAGTCTTTCCGAAGGTTTTATATCTGTTACCAGCTTCCTGAGCCTTACACAGCCACACGTATGACGAAATGTAACAAAACAAAACACATATCCACGCTAACATAAATGACCAGCCAAATGAGTATATCCGAAGTGTGTTCAAGTTTTCTTTGAATGGAAACGAGCGATCCGGAAACAAAGACATGTTTTTGAGTACCTGACATCTTCCATGAAATAATGCAATCGCAAAGGTCAACGAGAATCCTAAAACATATAAGATACGAATAAAATAATACAAATGTTCGGGAACTACTCAGCGTTACTTCTTAGAATTCTGAAATTGCTAAAGCGCCGAAGTTTCATAGCATTCTGCTGGTCCTAGACAAGATGTCATGATACATGTTTGTCAAACTACAATAATGCAACTATTATTATACACTTTATTGTGTATCGGTTAAGCATACTATGTGCAACGTAAGTGTTGTAAGGTTGAAGTCGCACCAACAGTATTTCAGTCGTGTGGCGACTACTCAGTCACATTATGCTGACACGGGGTTAACCAGTCGTGGAATTAAAGTTATAAAACGAGTGCCAAACATTGGAACCTTTATGGTTTCATATTCTCAGGGATCTATTTGGCAACCTCCTGCACCCGAGTAGTCGCCACGACAACCACGAAAACCAGTAGATACAAATGTATAGTGATTGGAGTAACATATGTGAGCAAAGGAAAAAATGAAACAAAACAGTTCATGCCAATATAAATAGCGTAATTATTCTTTCGAAGTGGGCTTGTTGCCTCATTCAAATTAAGCTATTGACAATATAGAAGGCTGAATATGGTGTAGAATTGTCCCTACTCGTTGTTATAAAACAGGATTAGGTATTTGATAAGTCGGTTCGTTTCCAATGGGTTAAAGCCGTTTTTGTCAGCAAACAATAAAAAGCACGTGTCGGTTACTTTACTTAACTAGCTTTCCTTGAATCTATAGAATCGGAACAAACATTCTCTTATGTATTGCTATGTTCTCCACATGCTGAGTAAATAACCATAACGACTGGCATGAAAGAACATACATAACATGCACAACACCACTTGCCTACACCTCAATGAAAGAACATACATAACATGCACAACATCACATCCCTACACCTCAATGAAAGAACATACATAACATGCACAACATCACATGCCTACACCTCAATGAAAGAACATACATAACATGCACAACATCACTTGCCCTACACCTCAATGAAAGAACATACATAACATGCACAACATCACTTACCCTACACCTCAATGAAAGAACATACATAACATGCACAACATCACTTGCCCTACACCTCAATGAAAGAGGAAAGTAAGACTACCAATACCCAATACAGATTTAGTGATGAATACTTGGATAGAAATATCTAACAAGGATTTCTTCTGGAATGCATTACAAAAACATTGCTAGGCTAAGCACATGACATGATGAGGTGAAGAGTATACATGTATCTGCGACCTGTGGCCCACAGGGAAGTAACCTCTATTTTAAGGCTTAAGACAAAGTAAGTTCAGTATTAAGAGGAGTTAAGTATACTTACCTGCTATGAGTGTTGCTGATGATGCCATGTAGAATGTACGTCCACTTGTATGTATGTTAAACAAACCATGAGCACCAGCAGCTGCTCCTATCGTTACACATACAATACACACCATTGCACACGCGCAAGACAACCCTTCAAGTTCTGTAAAATAGAAAGCTATAGAAGAACTTAAACTCACTATTTTGCCAGGAAGTTAATTTGATACAAGATATGATACTAGTACATCTTCTTGGTCATGTTTGGCGTTTGATAAAATCATAACGTAGGCACAGTCTTATGACTAATGTTGTAGCAATGCACTCTTGAGTATATTATATAACTCTAAAATAACAATATAACCGTTTTAACAATATATAGAATTCCTCCTGCCATTAATAATGTCAGATTCGTGTCTTTCAGATATCACGAAATGGAACACATTTTGTGAAATGGTCACCATGACCAACGTCGAACCTTTATCAATACTAGGGTGGCATGGTAGCCGGGACACTTGGTCATTTATGAAACGCTTTTCAGTGTTTCCCACCCAACTACAGATGAACTGGTTGGAAACCTAGAGGTAGTCTCGCGTGTATCGGTGCTATACAAGAACCAGGGAGTATATTCGAAACGAGCTAGGGTAACGCACCCAGATTCCTTGTATCACAACTGTTTCTCTTCTACTCGTTGTCCCTTCAGCAAAAACACAGGACCCCATTGGAAATAAGTGCTTGCACTTTCATGGGTTATCCTTGACCGAAAGGCCTAAATAATTACATACATACATAGTATCTAAAAGAAACAAAACGTAACGGATTCCTAATAGCAAACAACAGTTTCTTAATAGCTTAGTATTTATGACATTTTTTATTGAAGTGTGCAAATCACTTTGCTAGGTACAATATCTGGAAACATAGCGGTACAAGACATGTCGGGTAGTACCTTGACCAACGTATTATACACTGAGCGGCTTTCAAACCGCAACTCTAATGAAAATCAAGATAAATGTTTTTATTTATTCATATTTCTCAACGAAATTTTGTGTGCGTGTTATTTGCTACCCTAGGGTCGTAACTCGATGTTCTTTTCATCTATATTCACTACAGTAGTGTATTGAACCGTGCAACGGAAAAGTGTACGAGGAATCGATAGGTTGATGCTAAAACTTTTAATGTAATGTCAATTTGAATAGTCAATCCATCGACAAATTCAAAATACAGAAAATACGTCGGTTTACCACTCCGCAACATAGTGAACTTTAGATTTCAAAAACGCTACATGTTTCAGGTTAACCGAAAAATACGAATAATTTTACAGTCAAAGGGAAGTAATTCTGGATACAGATTGAGTGAATAAAATTCAACTAGTCTAAATCTAAATTGAGCTTTATTACCTGCGAGCTTGAGCGAGCAGGTATATTGGATTGCCTTAAGTAAAAAGTCCATGTAGGGGCACGTGACCTGTTCTCGATGGTTTACTATTTCAAAAAAAAATCCAAAAAAAGATGCATTTTGTAAGAATGTCGTGAACCAGACTAATCAAACCGGTCGTTACAAGATTTCAAATTTTTCTTGAACGAAAATAGGTTATCTTACGCAAAAAGATGGCTGGCGTATGTCGGCCCGGGCATCGAAATTCTTAGAAAGAACTACAAAATTATCCTTTAAACCCGTCCCTACGATAAAAATATACACGCAACTCGATTTAAAAGAGTACAAAACACGAGTTTAGATCGTTTTATGGTTGGATAAATTCTTCGCTATCGTTTCATACTCAACACTTTCGTACGACTCCTGAATATTTTTTTTGTACTCAACACAATTCGTACCCGGCACTTTGCTCCGTAAATTATTTTTCGGATTTTTTAGGATCAGCGGGTAAAATAAGTGCTGGTAGTTTCCCTTGATAAAATTAACAACATATACAGATTCTTTATGTCTCCACAGTCATATAAGGAGTGTTAATGTCTATTCAGAGACTTAAAATTCTAAATGTCTATTGTCATGGAATTATCGGAATTGGTTTATGATCTTTGATATTGTTGAACACTGAAAACATGTCTTATGATAATACCTTTAATGGACTGATACGACGTTTTATTTATAAGAATATAAATATTATTTGTAACAAGGGAGTCATAATATGCAATTATGTGTCTTGAAAATTGGTTTGTTATACATGAAATTATTTAACAATTTGTTGATAAATTTCGTATGTCAAATTATCGTGCATATAGTTTTCCCAATTTGAAAGCTACCGGCCTATCGCGCTTATTGTTTTCACAATTTTGAGATTTTCATGCTTAATTTTATACACATCAGCTGTTGAATTATGCAGATAGTAGGTCGAGGATCCTGTCAATTCTCTGTAAAATGAAGTCGGTACATCATTTGCTCGCAGGGACTATTTGACTTGTATTTATCTTTGTTTCGCTTTATTTCTGTCTCTATGATAAGCACGGACAGTTGTTCACTAACTTTATCCGATAAATAAGTACAAATTAGCATTAACAATCTGAAAAACGCAGACGGACGCACGACATCAAACATGCTTTTGTTTATGTCATCATTGTGTTAGTGCTGTTGTAAATGGTCTTATCAAATCTTAATGAAATGAATTTGATTGTCATGCGACATATCTGAGCTACAAATGTTGAAATGTTCAGCAATATTAAGCGCACATTGGCCGAGCAATGGGAAAATACATACATGCATACATATACATGTACGCTATATACATGTAAATGTTGCGTTTTCAAAGCCGCTCAGTGTATAAAAAAGATTTAATATTCTATTCAATAAAATGTAACATTACTGTTCAGCTCCGGGGCATCATAGTGTGTATTAGAAGATGTCCATTGGTTGTGGAAGTAGGTACATTTCTGTGGTCTCAAACTTTCCATTCCAAGTCTATGTCGCACTACTTCTATAAAACAGAATGTTTATTCTTAAACTCAATGTAAAATGAAACAAAATCGACAGTATCCGTAAAGGTATTGGTTAAATCGCAATCAACGCCTGATAAGGCCGTAAGATCACAATATCGAATGTTTCATCTGACTGAGAATGGTCCCCTTTTTCACCTGCCTGTGTCAGGTATCATAATGCAGTTGTCAGACAGAAGATATTTATTAAAATCAGATGTCTCTAATACCAAAAATATTTATATATATAAATATATTTATACTGTTATGCACATATTTAGACCAAATAAAATACAGGTTCACCATCCTTTTGTATGACCCCCCCCCCCCCCCCCCCATATTTCATGCTTTAACAATGTATAAATTCCTAAAATCTAAACAAAATATTCCACAATAAAACTGTATAAATACATGCATTAAAAAGACATGCTCCCAGTGGGGTTTGAACCCATGACCCTCAGAAATATATCAGGACAAAAGGTTACCTTAAATTTAAACAAATGGAGACTATTACTATATCCCTTCGCCTTCGGCGGGGAATAAAAAAGGGAAGTAGTATACTCGACTATTCCACTATATATAATTCAAAACGACTTACTTTCTAGTTCATCACAGTCACGAAATAGATTTCCGTACTGTTGAAAAAAATTGAGTTCATGATATTTAACAATTTTTTTTTCATTGCTGTTGTTTACTTTGGTGTCAATTCCTTTACATGTACGCTGAACGATAAATAGTGGAGCCTGGTAGTATGACATCGCTGAAATTGGCCCTGAGCAGTTGGGATATGACGTCACAATGATTTGAAAATAGGAGTCTGTGTCAAATGGCATGACTATAGTAGTATCTGGCACATCTTCTACCATTCGAAGAATTTCAAATTTGTCGAACGCTCTAAACTGCCAGTAATCTGTTGTAAGAGACACTATAAGTAATACTGTTGTATTCCCAGCGAATATTAAACAACTATAATCACATATCTTCATTGTTTCTCTTTAAATATTTAAAAGCATTACAGCAAACCAAAGTAGCAGAACTTCACATGAGCAAATTTCAAATAGCATTTAGTTGTGAACATTAATGGAACGCAACGTCGCAATAAAATTTCTCAAATGCACACATTTAGAAGTCGACGTACTTTCTCACATTCAGATAAGCAAACTGTTTTCTCTAAATGTGAACCAAATATTCACTTATTTCTCACAATCGCACATAATATTACAAGCCTAAGTCAACTATATTCTAAAGTTTTCGACGAAGATTTAAGCACAGGTATTTCCAAAATATATACAATTTGTAGAGTCACTGTCCATTCCAGCATGCAACAGTCGCAGTTTGATTCAAACGTATACAGTAATAATAGAATTCATTTTTATAGCGAATAGTATTAAATGGTAAACACTACTAAACAGTCGGACTCCCGAAAATGAATGACAAAAATGAGTTTTATATCCAACACGAACGACCCCGAATCATATAAATAAATGTTGTTGATCTCGTCAAAGTTAGTCCTAAATGACATTATGATGATTTCAATCATTGTAACGAAATTAAGGGAGAAGAAAAGACAATTGTGTGCGGATTATGTAGCGGTATCTGTGGCGATGATGTGCAAATTAAGAATAATCACGATATAACAGAAAATACAACAGGGACCTATGTCGGAAATTAACAGTGTGACAAGTCAGACAATAGCGGAAGAACTGTACGAGTTGAATGGGTTATATAAATATGGACATTTCAGCGGCTGTATATGAAGCAAAATACACATGAGAAATCTTAACGGGTCACTACAATAACAAGTTCAATGTTTATTGGCGTAATCAGCAAAGACCATTGCTTATGGCCATATAAAAATAACATATAAATATGGCAAAACATATTTACAAAGAAATATATAGAATATTATATACATACAAGAACAAATACATCGAAATAATAACAAGTAACACAAGCGAATTCCTTGAATTGATATCCCCCACCTACTGGTTATCAGTATTTCATTGCATAGTTTGAATTGTAAGCTTCCATCAGAGAACAATTGTCAATAATTCTAACACGATCTGCGGATTAATCGTTTAAATATAGAGCGGACCTAACAATGTTTTATTACCCCCATAAAACATACCTATCAAATTGGCTGTTTCTATTTACGCCCAGTATCACGTGACATATTTATGAATGAATGAACGTAAACTTTATAGTAAATTTTCCTCGAGTCACGATGACAAGGCGAGTTGCACGAGAATCCAGTGTTACAGCTATGACGCATCTACTTTTAGAAACTCCAATATACTCTAGAAACCAAGTTTTATTAAAGCTTCTGATAATCAATTCATTTATATTTTTCATTTTATGAAATAGATACCATATACTCGTGTTATTAAAATTGTTTCAATGTTTAAAATGTGGTATTTCCTTCAGAAAATTACGAAGGTCGTTTTCATTAACGAGGGAGGTAATTGTACCAGCTAATAAGCCACTCAATTTCAGCGTGGAATTATGTTCAATGTCAAATGGGTGAAAATGGAATGCGCGCAGTTAAATAGTGCGGGATATTATCGTAATTAGAATCGAAATAAAAACTCTGTTCTTGTATATTGTCGGTGAATAAAACACGGGCACTCGTTCGGATGCGGAAAATTAAATCACTCGTGCTACGCACTCGTGATTTAATTTTTCCGCATCCGAACTCCTGCCCGTGTTTTATTCACCGACAATAAACGCGAACAGAATTTTATTTCTTAAATTAAGGACAATAACTCAACAGAAAATTGACCACTAAAAATATCTTGACAGGCATCATCACAGTATGGTTGTCCATATTTATTATAAGTTTCATGAAGTTCTTCCCGCTAGTAAGTGGACAAAATTAGTTAATAACCAAGGGCAGTAACTTAAAGGAACATTGACCAATGAACAAGTGGGCAAAGATTGGCTCTGTATCGCTCACCTGTGCACATTGAACTAGAAGAACTTCGGCTGCCATGGTTCTGCATAAATTTCAATTAAATAGCAATTTATAGAATGGAGCACTGAAAGAATAATGTTACCAATTTGTACTGCAGATAAAAATACTTCACTATTTATATATAGGGGTTCTTGAACCACAACCACTGGCGGCCATGTTTGTTGACAAATCATGACAAAAGGGTAAATTTTGTAAGAGGGTCACCAAACAAGTATTTCGGTAAAATTATTTTGAAATCTGGCCAGTTGCTTATTTTTATGACTTTTTTAAAAGTTTTTACAATCGGTTGCCATGTCAACAAGCGTTATTTATAGCTTTCAATTATTTTTATAGAGGATCACCTAATGAACATTGTAAATAAATAAGAATTCCAACCAGTAGAAGAAGATTTTTAAAGACTACTATTTTTATATAGGGGAAAACGGCGGCCATGTTTTTTGACAAATCAAGATAAAAATATTTATTTTGTAAGAGTGTCACCCAACAACTATTTCTGTCAAGTTATTTTGAAATCGGGCCAGTGATTTTTTAATTTTTCCAATCAGTTGCCATGGCAACTAGAGTTATCTATCGATCAGAAAAAAACTTGACTGGCATCATCCCAGTATACTTACTATGCTAGTTCACATTTATTTCAAGTTTCATTAAATTCTACCAGCTAGTTACAGAGAAATGGCTGCGGACGGATGGACGGGGGGATAATAATATAAATAAGAGCAGTAATGATGTTTAGGGTGTCGGTTCGCATAGACATAGCATGTTTGATGAATTTAGCAATGTTAAGCATTTGTATTTATTTTAGTCGACTAAGGGAAATAAATATGTTAGTTATTGGTCATGATATATTATCTAAACATGTTTTCTAATGTTCAAATATCTACAACAGCAAAAAAGAAAGTGGTATTCATTTTCAGCAACATGTTGGGTACAAAAGTTACTTATCACGAGTCGTACATTGTAATTCGAGGTGGTATGCTACACCGTCTTTTATCGTTTTATTTCATAGTAAATCCATGTAACATGTACTCATTAACATGTAGAGTTTAGACATCAAATCTATGTGCAAAGTTTTGAGATAACTGTGTTATATTGGGGTAAAATGTTATAAAATATAAGAGAAAAGTGTAATTTTTGGCATCCGTAGACTTCATTTTGATATATATTTGATATGTATCCCGGGTCATAGAAATGAGTATTCAAGCTGTGCGTAAATAACATCATAGAACTAATACTAGCAATGCCCAACAGATCTAGTAAATGTTATCCCATGTAGACTAGGAAATTCCAGTAATAACTTCTCCCTAGTGCTGAGTACCCGAAACAGTAATTAAATCAATAGCAGCGTCAGGCCCAACATTTGATATCCTATCCCGCTAGGAATGACTACTGGTATATCAGGTAGTGTTTTGTCACCCTCATAGAGAACCAGGAATACCTGTTCACAGCAGTGTTAGGTATCATATAGAGCATAGTATGGCTATTCTATGCAGCGTTTAATGCCATATAAAGTCTGGAATGACAGTTCCAGAAATCACAAAACAATGCAAACTGTGCCAGGTAGAGTCAGAACATCCAAATAGATCAATCAATAGCTGTTCACAGGAGTACAAGGTTATTAATTCATACGGTCATATCACTGGCACTCGACCAGACAAATAACTCTATAAATGACCTTTAATCTATACGTTTCTGGTCAGTGGTTCATGCATATAAATAACAGCCAGAGGTATCATATAAAGTTAATAAAGTGTGTGTTATATACATAGTACCCCACAGAGCAACAAAGAGCAGTTACAAACTGTGTTGGGTGTCATTTAAAGCAAAGAATTGTAATGAAGTGTCTGTGCATGTTGGATATTCCTGGGCGCCATATATCGATTTTGGCGGCACACATACCAGAGGAGAACTAGTCTCCCCAGGTAGACTCTAACTCAGGTATCCTTAGGTAGCCCAATGAATATTAAAGGGTGGCTGAACAGCTGAATTTCTGAAAGTGGCCCTCGAAAACTCGGCAACTTTTTAACTTTAGGTCAAATGTACTGTTTGATACCTTATAGATTTACAAATGGCTGCGTCCAGTAGTATTGTGTATTAAATGAAGTCAGGAATGACTCTTTCGGGCAATATTCAACCAGGCTTGACAGGTAATTTAGAATATTTATAAATTCAGGAATAACCGTTGCCATGCTTCCAACGGTATTAGGTAACTCTTTTAGGTCATAAATTGCTATGCTATCCTGGAACTGGGAAAGGATGTGTTACATACCCCTTAGAGCAATAAATGGCAGGCCCAAGCAGTGTTGGGTAGCATATAGAACCATGAATGACTTTGTCTGATAGTTTTTGCTATCTAACAGAGCAGTGTTAGGTACCACAGAATGCATGTGTCAAAAAATGTCATGTGGCCCGTGGGGTTCAGGAATAGACACTATATACAAATGTAGTGAATGTTTGGTAGATTGTGAAACAAGTTCTTTCAACTCATATCAATTAATCACGCTCGGCGACTAATTCTTGATGCTATCCATCGCTACAATGGTATGAGAGAGAAACCAGCGTCCCATTTATGCTAAGTATCTCCATGGTAGCATTTTGTTTCGTCTTTGGTATGAACATGCCTGGGATTGAACCTGGGACATCCCGCAATCGAAGCGAACGCTCTACCACGAGGCTATCGAGGAGTGACTGTACATATCAGTATATAGTATCGATAGTGCTATGGGTGACTGTGTCATGCAGGGTTACGTACGTATCGAGCCAGGAATTGCAGTCAGACAGTTTTGGTACCACAAAGGGTAAAGAATTGCTGTGCCATTAAGTTAAAGGGATCTAAAACCATTAGATTAGCGGCAGTGGCATGTTCTCATTTGAACCAGGAATGGCTGGTGGTGGGGAGTACTTTATACGGCTATGTATAGGTTTACACTTTTTTCTGGCATGGCTTTATTAAATGATGGTCAGTGCCCAGTAGGTCTTAGCATGTCTGACTCACTGTTGGTTTTAATACCCTACTCGGCCTAGCAAGTTTGTACTCAGTGGTGGTGAGTACTCCATAGGGCATTACTTATGATGCATGTATTTAGTTCTATTTGGTACCTCGTATGATCAATAATGGCGGACTTGGTATTGACGAGTAATACAAAACAATTTTAAATTTATAAATTTAGTGATTTTTTAACCCAATGCATCGCATTTAGCTCAAAGCATGGCATTATAGATGATAGATATAACTTGAACTGCATAATGATATGTACCTCTCACAGGGATTTACTATCAAGTTAAATTAGTTATAACAGCGTACTAAACCTATTCCCAAAATTCATACTTTTCGTGACTATTGTGTATGTTCTATCCTAAATTTATATATTTTGCACCATAACATGATTAAAGATGATTGGTATCATTCATAACACATTACTATATATCATAATATTGTAATTACAATTGTAATTACCAAATAAAATTATCAATGAAGTCTATCAGTTCCGAACATTTTCAATGTTCGTGGTATTTCTTAGTGTTTACCCCGAAAATATAACAGTTTGTACCATAGCATATCTTAAGGTGTTTCATTTCGTCATCGCAAGTCACTATTAAACTATCACAGCGATTATTTACCAAATATAATGGCTAATGACCTTATAGTCCACCGATTCCTAAAATTCGCACTTTTACACATACTTTTCAACGTTTTACCCAAAAAATACATAATTTTGCATAAATGCATGACACTAAAATGTTGCAGTCTTCAACTGCAACCTAATAACTATATAGAAATGGGATTCATTATAAAACATGATTATAAATAACAAAATAGTTCACCGATTCCAAAACTCGCAGTTTCGTTTATTTTTTGGAACTTTTATCCCAATGTTCTCAAAATGCTCAAGGGTGACACAATGGAACCCGTCAGAAATTCCATTTGATAGGTTTTGTCTACTGTAATCAGCAAAGAAAAAAACTTTATACTTCGGGGCCGGACTATAACATCGGATCATATATAGCTGCAGAGTCACATACAATGTACATGATATTAATTCATATTTATAGCCTCAGTGCTTGGGGATGCCTGATATGTGGGGCACAAATTGGTTTTAAAAGATTGTGCTCGACGTGATATGACTCTCATGCCGTGAAACCTTTCAATGGCCTGTTATTTTACAAAAAAGATGACAAGAGATGTCTCTCTTATGAAGATATATCAACTTGCAGAGGCATTATACAGTTGTAAGTCGGAGGTTCAGAAGATTTTTGACAAGCTACAACTTCAAAGTGTCATTTTAACTACAATGCATAGTAATTAATAGATGTTTTTGACAGATGGATAACGCGCCATTTGAAATGTACAGCACACAAAGGACACAAATCAGTATCATCATTTATTGCTGCATTATCTAGTAATGCGATTTTATCTGAACTGCAGAATCGCAGAACTTGTCACCACTTAGCAGTTTACGTTGACCCATCAAGATACTTTTATTTATGTATAATATAAAACTGACTTGAAATTTATTCTCATTGACGAACGTAACTTACATTATATACGTAGCGTGATATAAAGGTCAGAGTTGATGTATAATCCATAACAATAATGTATTTATTGCCATCTTATTCACTCGGGATTGGTTATAATGGAATATCACACATTGTCTGTAAGGCAATTTTCTATCACTGGTCAAATTGTAATTATCGCATGCGTGTTAAGTGCCTTGTGATGTGGTCAACTAACGTTTGATCTGATATATAGCCCAACATGTCTTAAGTTGTCAGTCAGGGTGACACGGTGGTCGATTGGAAAACGCTCATCACTACGATTCGAATGGTTCGAATCGTCATTGGTCCGAAACGAGTTTTTATAATGTTTCCCATCTAACTACATTTAGAGATGGATATGTTTGCTAACCACAATGCAGTCTTGTGTATATCGGTACTATATACCGGGTACGTCAAAGAACCAATTAGTCTATTCAGAAAGAGCTATGATATTGTACGCGGATTCCTCATATCTCTGCGCTCGAACCTGAGTCATTGGCCAATTAAGCAGGGAAAAACGTAAACAAACTAACAGCAAATGGGAATACCACCAAGATGGCTTCTTATATCAGGTGGCTGTTTTGTACAGGATATGCATGTACTTGGCCGTTTAAGATATGTGATTGCTGGAACATTATAGGGTTTATTGGTGAGTAGACAAATGTACCAACATATAGCGCCTACTAGTTCTCTTGTTGGTGTTGTTTGAACAAACTACAAAACTATTGTTAGCAATCATTTGAACTAAAATAGATAAATGTTGAAAACCATCACAATCAAAATGGTACGGAATCGTGTAAGGGTTTTGTCCAATCCAAGGTGAATGATCAACCTAGCTAACACAACACTCCAAGCGGTTGAGAGAAAGTAAATGTGGGGTATTTCCAAATACCAACTAAAGCTGACGATTTTAACTCAACTCAGATTTTTTCCGTAAAACGTGTTACGTTATTGCTGATTATTACTGTGTTTCTTCATTTAGAAATTCAGAAATATGGCATCATGTTGTCTAATATTGTATCAACAACTGGGTGAAATTTCAAAGTCATATGCGTTGTATTCGTCATGTTATGAATTTATGTAACTGTTGTCATATCATAATTAACGTCAATAATGACGTCACAATATTTCAGTTACACTCGCATAACCATGTAATTCTTTGTAAAGCTAGGAAAAACTCCAACGCAGACGGTAGAAATCTTGGAGATATCAAGTAGTATACATATTGTATTACAGCCACTTGTTTTTAAATGACATAAACGTTTTAAAGAAGGCCTGTATGGTGTGACAGGCCATGCGGGTAGAGGTAAACACCCGACGTTGACTGGATCGGTGCTTGCGTTGGATCGAATCAACCATTCGTGACATTAGTTGGAAAATATTATCTTCAAGGGCTGGTAACGGTACAGTTTGGGTAAATATTGACAGAACGATAATATATGCATACAATAAGAGCATAATGAGTAAGGGAAAATAAAGAACAGTTGATTAACAGTGTTCGAAAGCATCATGAAATGACACAGGCGTGAAGTCGACGTCGTACGTCATTTTGAGCTGCCCCGCGATTCATAACCGTACCCTCTTACAGACGCTGTATTTACGTTATGTATTATCACATCCACATGGAATTTGGTATACTTGTGCAGTAAGTATCAATAGTAGATTGTCCAAAAATATAACTATAACGGTTTTTTAATTAGAGCAAAAGTCCACGTAATTCTGGATCACCCCTCGTATATTTGCCCATAGAGATATGTATAAGACATAAATATGTCCAAACAACAAACAGTGTATATAGCTCACTTAACTTGACATGCGGAAAGTGTAACCGTCGTTTATCATGATACAATAAAACCTGTGTAAAGGAACAAATGCTGAATATTTAAAAGCCGGCTCTTGTAGAAATATTTAAAAAGCGACTCTTGTAGAAAGGTCGTTAGTCTAGCGAGGTTGTTCTGGTAGTAAACTTGTCAAACATACGTACATGAACACCAATGTCACATGTTTTTTTCATACGCGAAGACCGCTCGAGGAAGGTTGCTTTTATATGCCCCTTCAAAAGTCAAATGGTTGAGGATCCGCTTAGATCTAACGTATGTGCTCAAACTGAACATTGCAGTATGCATTGTTATGTAAACTTTAACATTAGCAGAACAATCATTTCCAAACCAGTCACTCAGATACTGAATCTAAGTATTACAAAACAAACATTTCCTGATGAATTCAAAATGGCTAAAGTGACGCCAATTCATAAAAAAGGTTCTAAATGTGATAAAAATAACTACAGACCAATCTCAGTAGTACATATCCTGTCTAAAGTTATTGAACGTCATGTATCTGACTACGTAAAGAAATATCTTGAAGAAAATAACTTACTACACATAAACCAGTCTGGTTTCAGAGCCAATCATTCTTGTGAAACTGCTTTAACATCTATCGTTGGTAGGTGGATAAATGCCATTAACGAAAATAAATATGTTGGAACTGTATTTTTAGATTTATCGAAAGCCTTTGACCTAGTAAACCATTCAACCCTCTTAGACAAATTACAATCAAATAACTTCAGCCCATCAACACGCCAATGGTGTAAATCATACCTAACAAACAGATATCAAAAGGTATGTGTGTCTGGGAAGCTCTCAGAAGCGGGTCATATTACTTCCGGCGTACCTCAAGGATCTGTCCTTGGACCTATATTTTTTATCATGTACATCATTGATATGCCAATTGAACCGAGGGAAATTTTTACTGACATGTTTGCGGATGACACCACTCTCACATATGTTGGTGAATCGTATGAAGAAGTTCAAACCAACCTACAGGACAACATTAATAAAATCTTTTCATGGTGTCAAGTCAACTCAATGGCTCTAAATGCTAGGAAAACAAAGGCATTGAAAATTAGTGCAACAAATAAACCCACTACAAATCAAAACATGTCTCTACATCTTGGACAAGAACAAATTGACTGGTCCGACACCGAACGCCTTTTAGGAGTTCAAGTTGATAGAAATATTAACTGGAAAAATCAAATTGATGCAGTCATTCAAAATGCAATTCTAAGCTCTATCTTTTGAAAAGAATAAAACCTTACATCAACATACCAGTCAGAAAAATGTTCTATAATGCATATATACTCCCCCATTTAGATTACTGTTGCTCAATTTGGGGAAATTGTAGTAACAGTAATGTGGACACTATTATCAAATTTGAAAAGAGAGCTGCCAGACTCAATCTAGATAAAGACTTTGATACTCCATCAGATGAACTATTTGCTACTTTGAACTGGATGACTTTTCCTGACAGGGTAAAATATAAAAAAGCCATCATTATTTATAAATCATTAAACAACATGAGCCCCCCATACATTAAGGACACATTCCAAAAACTTCATGAAGTCCAAATTCGCCATCTCATGTCAGCAGAATCTCTATGTTAAAAACCCAAGGCTAGAATTCTGTAAAAAATCTCTCGACTACTCTGGGCCAATGATTTGAAATTCGTTACCATTAGATGTTCGAAATGCACAGACTTTAAATGGCTTCAAATATAAGTATATGTCTTATTGGAAAACATTGCTGAATTGATGTGTATTGCTTTACAAAAGAATATCTGTAATTGTGAACCTTGTTCTTGAAAGCTTTGCACATTGTATATAAATAATATTTTGCTATAATGTATTGTGTTGCTATGTACATATATCTGTAAATGTTGATTATTTTCAAGAGGCTCACAGGGAAGATTGGGCAAGTGCCTAACTGTGTTGCCTCTATAAATAAAGTCTATATTATTATTATAACATCAGTGTGGGTGTAATTAGTTTAATGTAGTCTTAGCATTGTATTATCTCTCTGGGAAATAACTCGTAGTGCGGCATGGAACTCATAATTTCAATATAACATGTTTGTTCATTATATAATCTCATACACGCCAGATCAACCAAAGTTATTGATGAGATTATTTGATAAACTGATTATGTTTCCGGTAATATGTTTGCTGAGTGCTTACAACAATGCACGCAATTACAGGGATGGCTTATCGAATGTTGACATTTTCATTGCATATGATAAATTATATACTTTCTTTGGTTGTCAAGCAAAATCTACAGACATGTCGTTAGGTTTAGATTACATTATCAAAGATGCTCATTTGCGTAGGTTGCAATCAAAACGACAAGATGACTTAAATATGTGAATATGGGATGCCATCATAAAGGACAAAGTCCTCATCAATGTCATCATAATTTTTGGAAGATGTTATGTCACGAAAATGGCTTACATTGCGAGGAAACGTGCTTGAAGTTTTGAAAGGCAGTGTAAGTTATTAGAACTATAGGATCGTGCATTTCATTTACTTTTTTTAAAAAAAGCACAATGCAACAATTAATTCGCGAGCCTTGTCCTTATACTTATTATAATGTACGTACATTTATTATAACCATAGTGTTATGATTAATATTTCAGTCGACTGGCCATCTCAGTGCATCACAGTACATACATTACAAAGAAGTTCATACGTACATGGTGTTAAAAAAATGTATTTACTTTATACAGCGGTGAATTATAAACAACAATTATTGTTTAAAATTCACCCAAGCTGCATTACTTGCATTACATAAACTATAATCTGATTTTGGTATTTCTAAACGAAATTGACCATCTCTTCTAGACGTCGAACCAGAAATGACGGCTTCAGCAATGACGGCGGACGTATGTATGAGCATTATAGTTCTCTATAAGCGGATTTAGCTCAGTGTTAACGCACTGGGCTGTCAATCCAGAGGTCATGGGTTCAATCCCTATTTATAATATTTCCCGCTATATCTGGCCGTGTGGTCTGCAAAGTATCTGGAAGTGCCAGGAAGCTGTGTATCGGTGCTATACACCGGGCACATTAAAGAACCAGGCTGTCTATTCGAAATAAGAGCTAGGCGCACTTCTGCAGCGCCGGACATACCTGTACCTAATGCCTCTCTCTCTCTCCCTTCAGAGGCTTTCTCTCAGTATGTCCCTCTGGTTAGATCATGCTGTATCTGCACTAGTAGAGGATGCACATGCGCCCTTGTGGCTGCAACACAATAATGAAAAGTGCCTTTGAACGTGCGTTCGCATGAAAAGGGCGTTATGTAAATCTGGTATATTTATTTATTTATTTATTTATTTCTTGGACGGTGTCTCGTATTTTATCTCGTATTACATGTACTAATTTTCTAGATAACCAAAGTGGAAGAAATAAGATAAGTCTAAGGACGTCTTCAATGATATTCGCTTTTTATGTTACTAACTCACTTTACAAATACTTCAAAAGTGAATAAAACATTACAAGGCGTTCTAACACATCTTATCCGGCATATTTACTTATTCAACGTTCAGTGGTTTGACGTCAATACAGACCAATGATAGACAATGTATATATTGCTAACAACACGCACGCGTACCAACGTTTCACGTTAATCCTGTCAAGTATAGTCAAACGTTTAAAAACTACTTTTTACATGACGTAGCTTATTGTCACTTGTAAATGCATTATGTACATGTTAAACAGCAGTCTGTCATTTTAATTTACATAAATAGTTAGAACGCTTATTTTACCAACCAAGTCAGCCAGGTTTATAGTATAACATAATAGTACAGTTTTTAAATAGGACATATAAAAAAAAGTTTAGCAAGGTGGACTATTGCATTTGTTTTCGTGAAGTTGCATGTTATTTAACATTTTAGGAAAGTCTTTAAATCTTAAGATCATTTCATTCCATTTGAAATTCAACCATTTAAGTGAAAGAAATGTTCATCCTTGCGGAAATTCGTCACTTGTAAGGAGATAGGGGTCAATTAGAATGTTCACAAGAAATTCGATGTCATTATGCCCTCCTTAAGGAGTCATTACAGTCGAACAGGGTTGTCTCTTGCGGTTACGAAGCTTGAAAACAAAGGTTAGGGGAATGTTATACCAGTTGTGTTCAATGTTTGCTCAAGGTCATGCTCCTTGGATGGCATTTTGTTCCTCATCTCCTCTACTCCCGAGAAAGACCAACATTTGTTAAATCGGCGAAAATTCTAGTGTGTTTGTTTAATCCATACGGAGAAGGTGATTTTATTGCCCACAAGTCGTTATGCGATAAAAAATGCCGAGGCAAACTAACACTACCAATGACGTCGTGTCAACGGTATGCCAACGTCAGTATGGCGTCCATAAATTCTAGCGTTGGATTGTCTATTCCGGTCGATTTTATAACAAAAAATAGTGCCGTGTGCCTTCTTGGCATGGACAGCTAGCTGGTGACTTCACATGACTTTACATGAATCTGTTACGTGTTGACGTCACTACAATCTAACGCTCTTCATGTGGCGTAGCTATTGTTAGTCTGTCTGAACACGGCCCACCTTTGACGTCTCCTGTTAGCGAATAGTTAGTCTTTATGCGACTAATGATCAATAAATTGTCATTAAAATGTGCTCCTTTGCCTCTTGTCTTCGTGACATCATTCAACATCAAGTAGTCATTTGACGTCGTTCACTGTCATTCTTGGACCGTTGAATATTTTACAATTTAAGACCGATTGATTTGGTTGTGGCATACGACTGACAATATCGTGCTTGTTTTCATCCTTTACACGGATCAGATTTCCCCCTGCACGTGTTACACGTGTTTTCTTTATAAATGACGTCATGGCTTCTCAAAACCACGAAAACACAAATTGACCACTGAAATTTTGATAATTAAGTCATGGCCGACATGTTAATTACGTCACGTATGCATACATCGCAAACTTTATGTGTTCAGTATATGTCACGGACCCCCCTCTGTACCCAAAATGAGAAAACGGACGCCTTGTGTAAGCACTGGATAGTCTTTGTTCAAAACAAGGGGCTCTAAGTTGAAGCGCTTGACCAGCAAGTTCAGAAAATTTTCGTACAAAACAAAAATGTGTGCATAAAATGTAAAGACTCTGAGCTGACACAAGGTTTTACCATTGCCTTTTTGTTCTACCTGTTTTATTAGTTGACACAAGGATAATAATATGTCGGACAGGGAAGGTAGCACACAGTTTAACCAGCCGATGGGATGAAGTCCGACGTAACTTGCTCTGATACACAACGAGTCTTGTGAGAGTCTTGTGCCAGCACATAGATGGTTCCATTTTCTTATTTTGCACAAACAAACAAACGGATGTCCGATTTATGCATATACACGTAGATTATGTATGGCTACCGTGAATGTGTGTCTACTAGTAATTACTAATTACAATCGATGCTACAGCTATCCGGAAAGTGGTGATATGTTGGGATTGGACACGAAATTATATAATTCCGCGAATTAGTAAAACATCACGTACAGGAGATATGCATATCCATACACATGTATGTACTGTCGAGACAATGAAGTTACCGAAAAGTTGTGATCATAGCAATAACAGTATGGTTTATATTATTGGAAACGTTCATCCAGCTTTTTCAGAACTTTACAGGAACAGATTCTATTTTCACGTAGTTTAAGTCACATTCGGATGAGGGTCTTGAGTATTAATACATGAAGTGGATCCAATTTCTCATTTTATATATTTCCCACCATCGAAGGCGTTTAGTTAGGGGTCGTTGGCCTTCGTCAAGGAACTTAAAGCATCCAGACGAGGGATACAAACATACACCTCCAATAGTTTGACTGCATATTAACTAATTTTTAATTATCGGTCGAGCGCTTATGACCAGGAAATCAGAAACATGTATTATATATTACTGTTTAAGATATATGTCAGGATTGTGCGTACTACATTAATTAATGACAGGCACGACACGCACATATGCTTTACTTAATGAGTTCGTGAACTATATGTACGTGTATTACTCTCTAAAGATTCGAGTTCAAACATGACGACCAGCGTTCAAGAGACATGATCCCAATACTACTAGTATGTACAATTATCCTTACACTACAGGCCATGTCTCCTTTGTTTGAGATTATGTCAATCATCAAATGACGTTCGACGTCTACACGATGCCTGAACTTCGGTTACACATCGGATACACAGACATGGTTAGGCATCCGGGTGATTTTACTGATTTGTGACCTATAATAAAGATCCAATAAAACGATGCACATTTTTATCCGTTTGTATTTCAAAAAAGATAAATACTGACATTTAAATCAATAGTATATACATATACGATAATAATTATACAAAAATATGTGTACTAGTAAGTTGTTGTGTATAAAATACATGTATTAAAACTTAACGAAGCATCCGTCAGGTCATTTTACGGGATCAAACTTTTATGTTATACTGGTAGATTCGTCACACAACTTTAAAAAAAAGGACACTACGATGAACTCGCGGCCAACTTTTTGCTGCCTAATTACTTTCATTAATCATCTTAATTTACTACTATGCTGAGCCATGAGAAGGATAAGGCCACTGTGAAGACAGCTTTGTGTAGGCAAACAACTGTCACAATGGTATAAAAACTTATATAAGTAAAATAACTAATATTTTGTACTTTATCTAAAATAACTACACAATGTAGGTTATTTATTGTTTGTATTTGATACTATACATGTAGACTCTATATAGTTTGGTCAGATATTATCTCTTTTATTTCATTATATACATGTAGCAGTTTGTCTCAGCCAATATTTACATAATTATAGGAGTTTGTCTAAGTCCATACTTACCCATAGCAGTTTCTCCAGTCTATTTGTAGAACATATTGTTCTAATTTTAACACAGTACATTCTATTTCTGATTATGGGGATGTTGTTATGATTTTACATTTCCGTTTACACTCCGGAATTTCATTTAATATTAAGGAAGTATTTAATTTGCTATTAGTTTCAGTGAGTGGCTATGATTTACACATATTATTAAATATGTGAGATTGGCAATGTATCAGTTTAATTGAACATTATCTTTTCCTCATAATACAATATTTCAATCCGATCTAAAATAGATCAATTAAAAATGCTCCTTAATGTTGAATGCGTGATATGTGTGAAAATTGTGATACACAGAGAGAACATGGCGGTATCAACCCTCTACCTAGCACAGGTAACTGTAACAGATAACATAAATTTAATAAACAATAAATAATAGTTTTTACTGTTTATCAATGATACAGTTACCCGTGCTATCTAGTAATGTAAGTATAACTACGCCCAGATTGGAACAAAATATAATTTTATCTAAGTAAGAAATTACGAAAATCGTAAAAATGTTCCTTTTAATTAATATTAAGGGCGGTTTTTTAATTGTTTATGGCGCAATTAGTCCATACTTCATGTTACGCACGTGTCCAACTTACGTAGATAGTATAATGTGTATGTTTTTACGGGTTTAACGCCGTTTTTCTCAACGTTCGCTCAATTATATACGGCGGCCGATTCACCTAACAAGATTCCCTGGACTGTATCCAAACAAGTTCTACTAATATACCCTTCTACCAGGAACCGGCAACTTCTCTACATGTGAAATCGACATTGTTGTCCATCAAGTTTTGTAAAAGTGTACGACCTGTCGCGAGACAACTGTCGTTATTTTGTATTGGCCTTAGAGTGTGCTTGAAACATCCATTTATCTCCACTATGTTATATGTGAGGACTTCCCTATAGACGATTTCAAGCGACAAACAATATCGAATATACAGCAGTGATTTTCTGGTCTCCGTTAGCAACATTGAACTGAACATATTCAAAGCCAAAGGAGGATCTACATTCTCAAAGGGATTTATACATTCAACGGCAAAAGGGAGGATTTGCATATTCAAAGGCAACAGGAGGATTTACATATTCAAAGGAAAAGTGAGGATTTGCATATTCAAAGGCAAACAGAGGATTTGAGAGATTTGAATATACTGACAGGATTGTATCTTGAAAACATGAACGCCTGGGACGGAAACTTGTCAGCGCTGTTGTTTACTGATACGTTGGAGACAAACCATACCTCTTACCATTTCCATCGGTTCTCACAATGGTATTTTATTGTCATAAATGCCATTTTTATTCCACCAACTGTTTTCGGAAATGTGCTAATAATCGTTTCTTTGATTAGATTTCCAAGACTGTTCCGAGTAAGAGGGTACATTCTAATAGGAAATTTAGCAGTGTCAGATCTGTTTGTTGGATTAATAGTGCTGCCTTTGGATTTAAGTTTAACAGTGTCAGAATCGGTGGCGGCGTCGTATTCTGTATGTTTGTGGTATTATTCGTTTGTTTATACATTCGTTGGATTGTCTATAGTAAATCTCTTTATTTTGTCGTTAGAACGGTTCAGTTCGGTTGTTAGTCCATTCCAACATAACTCTAGATTTACGAAGAAGAGAATATACGTCATTATATTTGTCACGTGGTTAACTGGCATAGTAATCGGATTGTTACCCGTGTTCGGATTACACAACACAGTTCCTGGGAACTTCCATTGTATGAACTCACGAAATATATTGTTACCAATGTATATACAGATAGTAGTCACCGTGTTAATGATCTCCCTGATTATAGATACGGTGTTCTTCTGTGTAATTGTGCGAGTAGTTACAAATAAGCTACATAATATGCCCGTAACTCGTCCTGAAAAACGTCAACTGAAGAGGAACGTTCGTCATACTCGCAATATGCTTATAATCGCTGGACTGTTCATCGTTTTCTGGACACCATTTGGGGTCCTGGCTTTTATACCCGGCGATTCACAGACATTGATAATTCTGAAAGAATTGGCATACAGTTTAGGGTTCATTAACTCATGTTTAAATTGGGTCGTGTACGGATATAGATGTAAAATGTTCCGATCAGCTTTTAAAGGTATCATCATGTGTAAATGTATAGATAAAGATTTTAAGTTACCATCGTCTTCATCTGGTTAAGCTAGCCTGGATGTCGCAGATGTTGGATGGATAGACTGGCACACGAATGGTGTAGGTTTGGATGACCGGGTTTGTGTGATGTGGGCATGATGACCGGGTTTGTGTGATGTGGGCATGGTGACCGGGTTGGTGTGACGTGGGTATGATAATGAGATTGGGTGACGTGGGTATGATGAACGGGTTGGTGTGACATTGTCCAGTGTCATTGACTTCGATCATCTCCTCTTCATGTGGAAATGCTTTCTGTTACTAGCTGAACAAGTTAATACTGGTTGTACAATTCCACGAAAAAGGGTATAAAGGTCAAATGTCCCCTGGATGCGTTCAAACAAACCTGGTTTAAACCAAACAGTAAAAGACATATGGTTACTTTAGCTTTGATTGGCATTAATGTATTGTTTAGATACCATGAATAAACCCATGTTTTAGCGAATTGTTCTAAAACAAACAGTACAACACAATTTGGGAAAAATAAGTTCGGTTGTTGTACAGGGAATGTTGCTCTGGAGAGGTAAAATTGATAGCAAATAGTTACTTATGGAACAATAAAAAATAGTGTTGCCTAAGAGAGGTTGTTGTTATATGGTGGACCTCTCTGGAGAGGTTATACTGTATATTATTGTTGTCCATAATCTACTATATGCTTAATTCACATTCGTTTATTACCTGAATGTGGTTTATAATTCCCATATTGAAATAAACTACCTTTTAATTATATCTCATTATGTACACTCGTAAACTTTCTGAGATAAAAGGCGGACTGACTAGATGATTGACTATATAATATATCTACAAATTAAACACACGTTTACCGTTAAAATAATTCCAATAAACCAGGATTGTTATACGAGGGGCGTTCTGAAAGTTCTGATAATTGAGTGTTTACGTTACATTGTTAGGTCTGATTTGATAAAAGTGAGAATTTTCTGATAGATCAACCATAGGCACATGGTTTCAAATTATCTGAGTGTACCCTGTATATAAATTATCTTAGTGTACCTTATACAAAGAGAAGGTTGTGCAGCGGCCAGTTTAAGTGTCTAAATGTTTTGATAATGCAATCATCTTTATTTCGACAATTAAGATGGTTTACAAAACTAAACTATTTTGTTTGTTAAAGTGGGCGCAGTATCTTAAAATTCTCCGATAGTAATAAATATAATGTTTTGTTTTTCCCTGGTGGAAGGTTGTGTATCTATCTGAAAATGTGCATTTTTATAGACATTTAGTGCATATTAAACATGTTACAGATGCATTATCAGAACGTTCGTTGTTTTGTGCCATTGCATTGGTTGCACTGTGGTATACCGTACTCTTGGGTCTTGCGAATATAATTAAGTAATTTCGTCACTATTTTGTTCAATTCTCCGTACACTGACTTGATACTGATTTCACTAAAATTATGATGCTTTGTACTTTGAAAATATCGTCGCTGAACATACCCTCGCTGCCTAATACTAGTATATCTAATGAAAAGGGGTGATATTATTAAAATTTACTCGCGACATCCGGTATACGTTCACAATAATTGGTCCAGTCAAAATCGGTCAACTCACTGTGTTTAACTTCCGGTTGTCTCGGCTGTTTCGCCAGACCACATTTCACAGGTCCATGGATCGTGTATTGTTCAGGTCTTACTGTAATTTAATCATTTAATGTTGTCGCAGAATGTGTTTTATTTTTGAAACGTACGAGATGGTATGTGTTTACGTTATGTATCGGACGTATCCTATGGTGACGATGTACGTTTTCAGTACGTTAAAACAGTATTGCGCGCACATATCTTGCTTCATATGTATTTTTTCTTGAGTGATTAATTTATTACTCAGCCTGTATTGTGTTGGTATATTGTTCTTTTATTCATTTGTGTTATTATCAAGAAAGCGTACATAAGTAATAAGTACATACAGGGTGTATCAAAATACATGGTGTATCAATATACAGGGTGTATCAATATACATGTCCACTTAACAATTGCTAGTTAATCTCCATAGTCACACTTACGCCAAGTATAATCTTATTGAAAGAGTAAATACTCAACGTTTTGTGCATGAAACAGTTAACTTAATTATTCATTTAACATTTTATATTAGATGTTTAAGAGACTGTCGTCATTTTGCTCACTCTGTACTCTAATGTAACGTATGACGTTGAAACAATCATGTATTTGAATGTTTTGACTGATTTCTTTTAATTCTCTGCAAAACGACTTTTAACCCTCTTATGGTGGTTGGTTTCGGGTAAAAACATTATCCCGTGTCCTTCAAGTATTCCAATAGGTGAGCATCCAGGAGCTGAGATCTTGCAAACACGGTTACAAACATTTTTTAGTTTACCCACAGAAATCACACAGGCCCTAAATTTTCTCTTTAATTTCATTACACATCAATTGCAATCATCAAGTTAGGGATGGCCATTATTTGTTAAAACCAACAACTTACACTTATTTGTGTTCCTTTTGTATTAGTTATTTAATTAACTTATTCTGCATAATTTGTGTTCCTTTTGTATTAGTTCTTTAATTAACTTATTCTGCATAATTTGTGTTCCTTTTGTATTAGTTCTTTAATTAACTTATTCTGCATAATTTGTGTTCCTTTTGTATTAGTTCTTTAATTAACTTATTCTGCATAATTTGTGTTCATTTTGTATTCGTTCTTTAATTAATTTATTCTGCATAATTTACAATCACTGTAACTGAGTACATTTCTTACATATCTCAAGGGAGCTTCTACATCTCTGAATCAGTTCTTCGGAATGGGCACATCACAGTCTCTTGGTACTATATACCACTCAAAATTTGCTAAGGGCCACTTTTATCTGTTTTCATATTTTTTCATTGATGCATGATTTCAATGAAAATCTGGTTGTAAATTATTATTCTAACACGATCTGCGGATAAATCCATATACATATAGAGCAAACTAGGGCATGTATTACATGTATTACCCCCATAAAACATACCCATCAAAATGGCTGTTACTATTTACGCCCCGTATCACATGACATACTTATGAATAAATGAACGTAAACTTTATAGTAAAATCTTCAACGAGACACGATGACATGGCAAGTTGCACGAGTGTCCAGTGTTACAGCTATGCCGCATCTATTTTTAGAAACTCCAATATAATCTCGAAACTAAGTTTCATTTATATTTTTCATTTCATGAAAAAGATACCCTATACTCGTGTTATTAAAATTGTTTCAATGTTTAAAATGTGTTATTTCCTTCAGAAAATTACGAAGGTCGTTTTCATTAACGAGTGGGGTAATTGTACCAGCTAATAAGCCACTCAATTTCAGCGTGGAATTATGTTCAATGTCAAATGGGTGAAAATGGAATGCGCGCAGTTAAATAGTACGGGATATTGTCGTGTTAAGAATCGAATTAAAAACTCTTGTATTTTGTGCTACGCACTCGTGATTTAATTTTTCCGCATCCGAACTCCTGTCCGTGTTTTATTCACCGACAAAAAACGCGAACAGTTTTTTATTTCTTAAATATAGTTATACAGCATACTTATACAAATTGATTATCGATTTTGGCTTCAATCATTGAACCGGAAAATAAGTTTAAAGTTGGTAAGGCGGGAAAACGTGAATGAACTCTAGTGTTACAAAAATGTGTTTTCTTCGGATTTTTTATCTGAAATTCGTTATAATAGTGTGCATATCTGTGACATCAGTATAAGCCTAAAAACGCGATTACAATTAAGCATATTCATGACGCTTTGGTGTACTCAGGCCTAATCTTCTTGTAAGGCTACGCGAAGGTCTTTGATGGTATTTAAATTGAACCTGGCGGCTAGATATTGCCCGTTGAAGCATATTCCTGGCATATTCTATCGGATGAAGGTCCGGGAATCTTGCAAGCCAATCTAATCTGTTGATACATGTATTGGTTGTTACGATTTGCTCTATGGGGACGCGAATTAGCGTTCAACATCACAAAATCTGGACACATTTGGCTAGTGTTGAGACTGACATTGACATCAGTAATCTCCTAATAGTACCCTTCGACAGTAAGTTCTATTTTAATGATATGGAGATGTGTTCTGCGTTACGTGCTTATCCATGCCCATATTAATAAACCCAACTCCACGAATATTATAGCACTAATTCACAACGTCGTGCTCTAGTCCATATTCATGCGCAAGGCTAATCACAAAAAACATTAACTGTTCCAATTTCAACGTATAGTAAATAAACTTCAATGGAATAATCATTACATCCCATTCGTATAAAAGTAAATGTACAAACAGTCCATACATTTAGCAATCAATGTGAATACAGGCGTCAGGATATCGTTAATTATGACTTCTACACACTCTAGCCGTCTGTACATGACGTTTCAATAAAATCTCGACTCATCGTAAGAATACATGAGTCTGATCTTGCAGTGTCTATTCGAGATGGCCAACTGTCCAGCATAAGCGTTCTCTGGCGTTGTTTTCCATCAAGGTAACACAAATTCCAAGATAAATGGCCTTGATTCCAGTGTAGTACAACCGATTGCTAACTGTTCGGGCAAAAATCCGTAATACAGTCGCATTTTAAAAAGTGTTAGGACAACGACAAAGCCTTCGGAAACACGTCCAGCTTGTATGCCTGTGTTTTCGACATAGATCGGGATTGCCATGCAGTGTGCACTTATTTCCAGTAACTTGAAAAATGTTCCGTTTTTGTGCGATATCGCTAAGTGACATGTTTAACTTCAAGGTAACATGCCCCAGGGACACACCCGCTTGTAACATACCAATCTCCCTGTTCATTTCACTTGGAGAAACACGTACTCGGAAGCCTTAATTTACCATAATTACTGACGTAAGGTACAGAAAATTTAGTGTGTCTACAAGATTACAAGAAATCGCAATTTTGGAGTTTTGATACATATCCACGAAAACCTTGGTGTTTGTGTATTGCTGGCCTTGCGTGCTGCCCATGCGCAATATACATGTAAAACCAATTATTTCAACATTGATAAATAACTTCAATAGTATTGGAGTTATTTTAGTGTATAAATCATTAAAATTGAATATTATTTTATGTTTCATATTTCCATTTGAAAAAGTGGCCCTCAGCAAATTTTGAGTAGTATATCTTTCCTGCAAAAATGTTCAATGCTGCTCAAATTTCAAAAACGAAATTATTTGTTAACTGGAAGGTGCATCTATTCAAGGTAGCACTTTAATCACGGATATACACAGAACGGATACGCAGGTCTAAAAATAGCCTAGTTATGACCTGACTACCCATAATGCATTGCGCGCTTCGGTAAGCACGATAATTGTGAACATGACTTATCCAAAAGAAATCTTTTTTTCGTGTCAAAACCACAAAACTAAGTGGTTTGATCATTTTCAACAAATAGAGGACACCCCAAAGATCATAAAAAATATTGATTTATAAGAAAAACAGTCGTAAATAAGTTTCCTTAGGGATTTAAAAAAGTAAATATCGGAAGCAATCCAAAACCCGTCGATTGAAAATTTATCGATCAGGATAGGTCACAGAAAATGTGGTCTATGTCACAATTGACAGATGAATCGTCCAAACTATCTATACAAAAACTTTCCAAACACATAACGGAACAAATAAATTCCCATCTTTGCTTATTTTGACGAAGAGTTGCTTTAAATGAAAACAAATATCTCATTGACAAATCAGGCTGAATTTGTGAAATAATCCAAGATGGCGGCGGCAAGCGGGAAAAATAGCGCCAACTTGAGAATCTCGTCAAGTCTCGCTAAGTCTCGTACAAGTAAGCCGATCGCGATATTTCATTCCAATATGGCGGCCTATATAGAAAAAATAGTGGGAGTCGAATGAGTTGCTTTTCCGTCTAATGTATTTCCGTGCTTTAATCAATTTTCTTTACACAACAACTTGGAATTCACCATCTTCATATTTTAGTACTGTCAGCCATCTTGGAAGACAGAATATGAATGACGTCATCGATGACGACGTATTACGATATCATAACATGAAGGAATGAGGAAACTCTTACAATAATTACCTTTCATTTAAGACACAATTTGTTCACATTGACTAATGTTTGACAAAGTTATTTACATTTGTTGAGTGGGCACGTATATTGGTACACTCGTTTGTTTCTACCATGTTCTTGTTATAATGATATTTGAAATAATTGAAGCTAAACTTTTATAATACAATACCTGTTCTGTGTCAATGGCGAAGGTTTATTAAAACGTAACGATTGTATACATGTGTTATTAATGAAATATAATAAAATTGTGCATGTTCGTTTTACATATCTAGTACACAAAGAAACAGGGAATCATCTTAACACTAGATGTCACAATTTTAACCCTACTACAAAAAGTTTGAAGAATGGTTTACAGCAATAATAAATTATCACTAAAACTCGCTTTGGTTTTTAATTTTCTTCGCAAATATATGTCAAAATATGTTACGAGGGTCACACTCTGTAGTAAAATATGTACGCTCGTAGTAAGCTTTGATTTATTTTACTGGACGTCCGTACTTTCGTTCCTGTCTATTGAAACGACCAACTCCCCTCCACGACAGTCAGTAAATTACTTTCTGGTAGATAATGAAAATAGTCCGTGAATATAACAAATGATATTATGATTAACTGTCACACACAGACTTGGACATTCACAGTTTTCCTTTTTTTGTTGAAT
Organism: Spisula solida; assembly: GCA_947247005.1. NCBI lineage: Eukaryota > Metazoa > Mollusca > Bivalvia > Venerida > Mactridae > Spisula > Spisula solida. The sequence continues at coordinate 66,011,179 of OX365944.1, read as the reverse complement.
GTATTTTTGAGTAATATGTCTTGAAAACTATATTTTGTATATAAGTTAATTAGCAAGTTAATGTTTGGTTGTCGTCTACAGATGTGACCACTCTACGTGACAGTCTAATGTCTTAATTCACATTCATCAACTTCACCAGTCCGTTAAGGTGACCGTACCACCATTTAGTAACCATATACACGGGCGTCCAGCTGTTAGTGGCTGACAAGTCATGCTAAGTCAAGTATTGTTTATTTATAATGTCGGATAAATCAACAGCACAACATTAAAACGCCACGGACAATCACATAATCATTCTAAAAAAACTGCAATGACTCGCGATCACCAAACAATTTCAGTTTCGTTTGCTACTGTCATGAAACATTTTAATTACATACTCAAATAAGTATACACCCAGCCTGAGGACACACACCATTCCTAGTACATAACACAAGGAGAAGATCTATAAATTATATCAGGCAATTCTTCGTTGTTGGTTCTTTCGTTAGTAAGTAGAATCGTTAAACTAGCTGAAAAGAATGACTGTCGCATCATCGATGTTTTGAGTACATTCTCGGTCTGTAACAGCCCTTACCACTTTTAGGATTTCATTCACATCAGCTGTGTTATTATTTTACAAGTAGGACGGACATTAGTCTAGTAAAGATAAGGGCAATCAATACAAACAATGCAATCCTTCGTTTAATTTGCAGATAAACGCAAATAAACATTGATGAACGCTCATAAAACACAAGTGTAAATTCTATTTATAATCTACATCAATTGTCCAACAAGTATACCATACTGTTTATTTTGATGACAATTTGTATGGTTATTCACAACTACATGTAGTACCCGGATCTGTTCAGTAGTGATAAATGTCATAGTTCAACCTCGTATACAGAAATATCAGTATTGCCCGTTTAAATCAGAGCCCAGACTTACAGACAAAACTAGAATATCACACAATCAGCCATTTATAATGCATATCCGAGTTCTAAATGCATCAGATGTAGATAAATTTGTACCTTATACGTATCGACCGCATATCTTTGATTGAAATGACGGAAACTAATAAACGAACAACTAGATAAATTTAATATCCAAGAAACACTTCAAATATCGAAATCTGTTGTCTGTACCGATAGTTTCATATCAACAATATGAAAAGTCTAATACAAGTAAAACATGTACGAGGGGTGTTCGATATGTATTGTCCTTTGGGTCACAAATAAGAAAATTCGTTGATATCTTTAAATATTTTTACATTTCTAGAACCATTAAGATTTCCGCAATATTTCGTGAAAAAAAATCAATAAAACTTAATTACCGGACTCTTGTTTCTGTTGTCTTTTCAAATGGTTAGTAATAGACACTGCGACTTTTTGCGAATAACTGTCTATTAAAAATTCCTTTCGGGAAATAATCTTATTCCACAACTATTATACCGTAAATAATGTAAATGCCTTCCATAATGATTTGCTGTACATGATTGCCATTTTTGAACAAAAGAGCATTTCACAGTCGCGAAAATATGTGTCAAAATAAGTTCAAAAAGCGTGCTATTATTCAATGAAAATTTCAATTTCAAAAAGTTCTATTGGTTAGAATATTGCATATTATACATGGATGTAAGCCGTAGACCATCAACATTGATTTCTTATCAAAATACAATATATATATGAAGTTATTAGTGCGTGAACCAACACGCATCATTTGGTATAAATAAGAGTGACCTCCCTTGTTTTTGACCGTTTTACTCGTCGACAACAAATAATTTCATTTTGTTTTAAGTTCTGATGGAAACATAAAGGTTAAGTTATCGTATCGTATGTTGCAGTTTTTAAAGAATTTCTAAACAACTACGGCAAAGATGACACAAATTTTGCTTAAAATGAACATAACGCCAGTGTACTCGAGTTTTTCCTCTTCTAAGTTCAATAAATTACTTAATTGTTGACGAAAGGCTATGTAATTTTCCAGATATAGAATAGGAACATACACCTTTTAGACAATAATCGTAGAATCCTTCTAAATATCGTCATAGAAAAATGCAAAGAATAGGGACAATACAAATCGAACGCCCCTCGTGTATATATACACATATGGCCTAAGACTACAGTAAATAGGCTCTCGTTAATACGGAAGTGCCTACACAGAAAATAGTTCCCCTGTTTGATGGCGAGTATTGGTTGAAAGTTGATTGATCACTAAGTGTAATGTGAATTTTAGATAAAGAACATGTAAAATAAGTAGAAAATAGGATTTTTAATAAAACCCGAATGCCAGATTTTATATATCGGTGGTTTGTGTACAGTCGTCTAGTTGTGAAAATGATCCGAATACTACACATGGCGCAGGGGTACACCGATTGATAAACAATAACTTTTAATCAAGCAGATTATGGGGCCTGTTTTTGGTCAGAATTTTGTCTCTATGTTAGTTCTACTGGATTCAAGTAAGAATTTTTAGCTGAATTATAGATTGATTGTCTCATCATGACAAACGATTGTATAGAACCAGGGAGTTTAGATACTTATAGAACAGGTCCTGATAGAACATAGAGCAAAAAATAACTGTAGCCTTAGGACCCTAACCTTCCTTGATTTTTCCAAGGGAAGTCACTATAATGTTCTTTAAATTAGTCAGACACAGTTCCGTCCCTTGGTATCAATGGAAGTTTCTCTTGTACTTGATTTTAAGGGAATTCATTTTTACCTCCTAAAATCAGCCAGACACAGTTCAGTCTCCCGGTACCAAGGAAGGTAACTCTCATACTTCATGGTTCTCTCCCTTGACTGTACATGGGGAAGTTATTCATACCTCCTCAAAAGGACTTAGGAGTCAGAGACAGTTATGCAAGCCTGCAAGGGAAGTAACTATTGTATTACATGGTTCTCTCCCTTGGTTATTCCAGAGGAAGTCCCTCCTACCAAATACCTGTAAATTACATTTATTATATGCCATAGGTTTTTGCTTCAATCTTCTCAAAGTGAGTCAGACAAAGTTACCTCCCCTCATTGCAAGGGAAGTAACTTTTTAACTACGTGGTTCTCTTACTTGACTATTCCAGGAGGGGTCACTCTTTTGCTAATCGATGACCCCTAATTAACCGATATTGAACTTGCTAACATGTGAACGAGCGATTAATTGAATTATCAATTACCCATAAATTGAACTATCGATTAGCTGCTTTATCAAAGAATTTACGGGCATTGTTAATTTACGGTAATATTTATTTTTCTTTAAAACCTACATATTGGGGACATGAATCGTTTCATAGGAGCTACTTGACCGAATAGCAATTGATATTGAAATGCAAGCAATACCGAAGTCCCCTACCGGTTTAAAGCCAGGAACTTTAAATTATAATTAATGTTTCTGTTGCCATGGAAACCACAATTTTTGTCAGAGTGAAACTTTGTTTAATAGATGTCGCCCAAAATTGATCTCTATGCACATACCATCAATCATCAACTTAGCATTAATACTTATTGGGTTATACAAAGATCCAGTTAAAGGAAAGAAAATTTACTACATGTATTTCTGTATCCATAGCAACTTCATTTTTGTCCGAAAAAAAATAGCGTAAACAATCTCCTTATAGACTCTTTTCCATTTATCAAGCTTATATCCCTAGCTTCGAATCTGTTTGGATTATGACAGGATAACAGATTTTGAAGTATTTTGAAGTATTATCACTAGATCCGTATAGCAACCACAGTTTTTGTCATAATCAACATATCTTTAGACGTGCATAATCCCCTTATTGTCCCCTATCCACATACCAACTTGTCGGAACCATACATTTGACATGTTATAACTATATTTGTCTCCATAGCAACCACAACTTTTGTCAGAATCAAAATATTTTTAGACGTAGATACTCCCCTTATTACCCTGTCCACGTACCAAGTTTCACGAACCTAGCTTGGAAACTGTTTGAGTAATGTCAGGATCCAGATTTCTGACGGACGGACGGAAGTCAAACCTATAGTCCATTCCTGTAAGAAAACGGTAGGGGATTAATAACCCTTCATCACAATTTGCAGCTGTTAAACGGTTATAAAGAGTTTTAATTTGAACGTAAGTTTAAGAATGCTTTGATAAAACAGTGCCATCACAAGTGTAATCACAAGCTAACTATTCAAGACACACGACATACGCCAGGCATTTGTTGATCACAATAACTCTGCATTAGCACTTTACGCTGAAGCTAATGTTAAAAACTGTCAAAAGAAAACACTGTACCGATTAAGTGCCCACATCGTTTCAAATATAAAACCCTCCATTTTTTAAGAAGTAGTAATTCATGCCCTCGAGCAACCAATGTCGAGCCTCGGTGCACGTTGAAAAAAGGCTACACCTTAAATAAGCTTTCAATTTGACATTTCACCTCAATTGTCACCTTGATATTTGAGAAAGGAACATGGGGGATAAGCATGACACTCCGCTTCATGCCTGACTAAGACATTGTATAACTTCAACTACACATAGACAAGCTTAAATTTGACCTTTGACCTCCTACTGTGACATTGGCCTTTTAAAAAGATAGGAATCTGGGTGTTGGGCATGACACTCCGCCTCATGGAGGTTAGTATACGTGCCAACTATAAGAAAGATTTGTCAATGTATTACAAAGGCTCCGGACAAACTTCAATTTGACCTTTGACCTCCAACTGTGACCTTGACATGGGAACTGTGGAATTGGGCATGACACTCCGCCTCATGGAGATTAACATTCATGCCAAATATAAGAAAGATTGGTCAATGTATGACAAAGTTATTGTCCGGACAAGCTTTAATGTGACCTTTGACCTCCAATTGTGACATTGACCTTTGAGACAGGAACACGGATGTTGTGCATGACACTCCGCCTCATGGAGGGGAACATTCATGCCAAATATAAGATTGGTCAAAGCATAACAAAGTTATGATCCGGAAAAATAAAAGCTCCGCGAGTCGCATGTGTCGCCTGACGACATGCACCTTTGTCAAGGAAAACTATCCAGTATTGGGCTCAGATCCAACTCACAAGTTCTCTAGACATCTGAACTAAAAACGACAAAGTGATGCTCTGGACAAAAAAATGTCCTGATAAAATCAATCAAAAGGGAATCATTCAAACACTACACAAGCTAGAGTTATGATTCTTGCAAACTGCTCTTCATGTCACAGCAAGAAACATGCATACCAATTTTGGTGTCATTCATACTTATGGTGACAAAGTTATGCCACGGACAAGAAATGCTTATAAAATCAATCAAAGGGAAATAATTCAAAAATGGCACAAGGTAGAGTTACTGTTCTTGTGTACTGCACTTGGCCTTTTGGTAAGAAACATGCATACCAAGTTTAAAATCATTCAACCTAATGGTGACAAAGTTATCCTCTGGACAAAATTTTGCTCTAATTATATCAATCTAAGGGAAATGATTAAAAACGATGCAATGCAGAGTTATGGTTCTTGCGCACTGCACTTCGGCTTATTGCAAGAAACATGCATACAAAATCTTGAGTCATTTGAACTCTAGGTGACGAAGTTATGCTCTGGACAAGAAATGCTCTAATTAATCAATCAAAGGGAGATAATTAAAAAACGATGCATGTTAGAGTTATGGTTCTTGTGCACTGCACTTCGGCTTATTGCAAGAAACATGCATACCAAATCTTGAGTCATTTGAACTTAAGGTGACAAAGTTATGTCCCGGACAAGAAATGCCCTAATAAAATCAACCAAAGGGAAATAATTCAAAAAAACGATGCAAGGTAGAGTTATGGTTCTTGTGCACTGCACTTCGGCTTATTGCAAGAAACATGCATACAAAATCTTGAGTCATTTGAACTCTAGGTGACGAAGTTATGCTCTGGACAAGAAATGCTCTAATTAATCAATCAAAGGGAGATAATTAAAAAACGATGCATGGTAGAGTTATAGTTCTTGTGCACTGCACTTCGGCTTATTGCAAGAAACATGCATACCAAATATTGAGTCATTTGAACTTAAGGTGACAAAGTTATGCTCCGGACAAGCAATTTGTGACGCCGCCGCCGCCGACGCAAAAGTAATACCTATATGTCGCCTTTTCAGGCGACACAAAAACGGACGCACGCACATGCACCAAAAGTGGCGACTAAGTCTCGCTCACCGCAAGCGGGCTCAACAACAATGATGATACTCTAGCAAGTTATTCTACATTATCCAAGACCGTACCGAATAAGAACAACACAACAATGTTGGTCACTTAGCCCCGAGCAGTCGACCCATTCAAAATCGGTCTATTCATTTAATATAACGATAAGGAAAGCAACGCATTGCAGTCGAAAAGACAGCTATAATACTTTCCGTGTTAATGGATAGTGAATTGTGACATTGACTGTATGACAACAAGCTTGGTTGGAACTTGACCCCACAAGGTAGAAACATGGGTTCTGCACATCACCTTCATTAGTAATTACATTTGCAAGTTCCATGCAATACTGCCCAGCCGTTACAAGCTAGGAAGCGGACAGAAATGCAAGTGTAAAATTGGTATTTAACCGGCACGGTTAAAATGTGGGTTTTGCATATCGTACTCATTAATTACACTATGATTTTCGTGCAATTCCGCCCAGGTTGTTACAAAGTTATGGAGCGAATTCAAACATTTGACCTTGAATTATGACCTTGATCTTGAGTAGTCATGGTTGAAATATGGGTTATGTACAATTGTCAGTTTATCATGTTACACATTTGTAATAAGCTTCATGTGATTCGATCAAAGCGTTAAAAAGTTGCGGGGCAGACACGATTTTGTTACGGACGGACATCGACGGATGTACGTACGCACAAAGAGAGGCTATTCCTATAACCCCCTCCCACTTTGTGGCGGAACATTAAAAATAGAATCCCGTTGCCAGTGCTTACAAAAAAGATACAAGCGATCAAGTTAGCTCATCCGAGGAATATTTTATATACGTATGTATCTCATACAATCACTTCCCGCCTGACATTATAAGATAATATTCGTTATTACTTTCTCGAAATGTAAATATCTAGTTCATCATCGGTTCCATTCATTGCCGTCACGAAACCACGCCTTTGGGCAAATATTAAGTACATTTTAGGGGATAGAGCGGGCGAACCAGAGTCGAGATGCTCCATACCGGAATATGACTCAGATGACATTCATACTACACTGAGACCGAGCCAGGTATCTCAATACACTACTCAACACTTTTAATCGGTCACCTTAACATTTCAAGCAGTGTATATAAACAGAACTATAAGTACGATAATAAATCACTGAAAGATTTTATTCCAGGTGGTAAAAGTTTAATTGCATCTTGTTATAAATAAAAATCACCACCAGCTTCCTTTGCACTTTGAGAACTGACCAATTATAAGTGTTGAGTAGTGTATAGACAAACACTGTTGGACCTTTGTTATCATACATGGAAGGGGAACTTAGAATCAATCAGGAAAGCAACATAAACTACAAGATTTGGATAGCAAGAAGTTTGATGCAGCTTTATTATAAAGTTAAATATTACATTGGGTTACCCGACTTCACTATTCTGAAGGCTTTGTCCGGACATAGACATAATCGGACATAGTTGTGACACACAAGAGTGCATTAAACAAGTTCCAACAGCTAGTTTTTGTTCTAATGAACTTGAGACTGAATGCAGCCAATCTTGATCTAGCGGTTCCTTTTGATGTGTCCGACACGAGTGTTTCAATTTGTGATAGAGATACTGAATGTGGCACTTCAATCACTCCTACACTAGCCAGTAAGAGAGTCATTGCAGAAAACTACATCTAAGAGCTTCATGACTCACTTTAGGACTTAAGTTTCCGTCATCAACTGTTTTGAGATATTTATGGAACGACCATCTAACCTTAGGGCGCGTGCTGAGACATGGTCTAACTATAGAAGCAATCACACAGCAAAATACTTGATAGGTGTGGCCCCTCGTGTCGCCAAGTTCGCGATTTTACTATTTTTGTATGATATTATAAATATGCCTTTGTTTTCTGTTCTTATTATTGTCATTAGGAAAATGTTATTTGTTTCATCAATAATGTCAGTCATCTACATAGAGCCATATAAATACATACAGTCAACGAATCCCATTGGTAATGTTAGAACCGTTCCACTGAACGACTCTATGCTTGACGTTAACGGATCTCTTTGTTACTCGTAGAGCCGTTAGGCGTGCAACGGCTACGGTGCCGTCAACGGTGACCCCGTATATATATATAGAAGAGAAAAGGTTACTCGACCGCGAAAATAGCCAACAACAGAATTCATGTGGAACGCGTCATTGGTCTTGTAAGACAAGTACCAGATCCTCTCTTCAAAAATCCCTGATGACAATAATCTATCGCTTGACAGCATTGTACAAGTGTGTTGTGCACTGATCAATTAATTGACAATGTCAGAATATGCTATATTATAAAGTTGAATTTTGCTTACGAGTAATATTTGTATTTATACATTATATATGTTTGCGTGTTGTAGGTACATGCTGGTTCTGAAGCTGGTTCTAAGGTGCATAGTTGGTATTCAAGTCTAGTTTGAAGACTGGTGACTATCATGATGAAATGAACACTACAAACTTCATGAAATGGTAAAGGAAAGATTAATTCCCAATTTGCCACCAAATTCTGTTTTGGTGGTCGACAATGCGTCATACCACAATTACTAGGTGGTCAAATGCCCAAGTTAGTCAATTCGTAAAGCTGATATTCGAAAACGGTTGACATGGCATGACATTGTGTTCACGGATGACATGTTGAAACCCGAACTCCTTGGATTGTGTAAGCGGAAAAAGCCTTCACCATCATATAGTTTTGATTCATGTCTCAAAGAACATTGTCATGGCTGTGTTAGGTTACCCCCATACTATGTCGACCTCAACGATATTGAATTGGTATGAGATAGTTTCGTCTCTGTTGAACGATGTATTTTTAGGTGTAACGGCTGAACTATTGTCCCATTGTTGCAAAATCATGTAAGACAATAGAACAATACTAGAAGTTAATTATAGCCAAACTGGAGCGACTTGAGAATCATGTCTCTTCTAGCGACGAAGTCACAGATATACCGTCGTGTGACAGTAACTTAGACACTGATACAGCAGATGAAGTGATGTAAAATTCGTTTGTATTGTAAAACAAAATATACCTATAATAGTCGGACAAACATAAATTGGCCGGGCTAAATTTATCACTAGTAAAAAAACACAGCAAATGCCTTCACATCTAATGAATCGAAAAAATTGATCGATATGATAATGCTAACATCGTTTCTCGTAAAGCGCCAGTGGCTTATTGGTAACGCATCCGCCAACAGATGATCGTTATAAAACTCAGCTCACGGTGTGATTTTTGACGAAAACGAATGCAACTGACCATGTACCAGATATTGAACTTTTTGAAGTAAATCACAAAAATTTCGTGTAAAATCAGGAAACTCTAAGGTCCAAAGCTGAACAACATGGACAGAAATACGACAAACTATGATATCAATGTTAGAGCTGATTGGGGGTCCGCTGTTACTGGCAACGGAGCGTCACGCCTGAAAGAAATGACGACAACTATTGATTCTCCAGGTTTTTCGTAGACAGTGTTCACAATAATTGAGTCTCAGATTGGACCTTGGTGGGACTGCATGTCAAAAGATGAATTATTAGCAGCAAATAATTATGAATTTAAAATTAAGTTTAATTCTGCATTTTTGACGCATGATTGGCGCATAAAGCGAATGTTACTTTTGGAAGCGCATCTTTCGTCGATATTTTGAAGAAAAATGGAATATCCAGGCCATAGAAAAGAATTGCATATTTTCTAGCCCATTTGAAAGATAATAAGGTGGAGAAGATGGTGGTGGCGTTTTCGGTCAGATAATTTTTTAAAAGAGAGAGGTATACGTCTGTGAGCTTCTTGTCAACCTATAAAACTAAATTCATGCAATTTAAGATGAGTGGCGTCAATGAAGCAATCAATACTAAAATCGAGGAAACTACTTCAATTTATTCCGCAAAGCCATTTACCCGAAGCGATTTTTTTCGGCGGGTAAAACATTACGCGCTTAAAAACGCCTCAATGGAAACGTCAACATGCAATTACACCCATCAAATATTATAATTACACCAACTTGTTACGCTTGTATTTTTTTATTATAAATAATAGCGTGTTCATTTGGTGTATGTGTTCTGCAATATCCTATAATTGAATCTTTGTATTTGGCTTGGTGTAAGCAGTGAACCGTGAACCCTCCCAATTCTGAAAAATGCACGTGTACAGCACTGTGTATTGTACAACGTTATGAAAAAAAATTAATGTTGACTTCTGTTTGTTCAGCAATACCAAAACCCACGAAAACATAAAATCTGAGACATTCCGATTACAGTAAGAACGAGAGACGGTTGTAAAACATGCATGTCTCATGACAACCGAATAGGAGAGATCGCCGTATTCATATGCAAAATGCCCACCAGCAATATATTGGATGAATGAACAATAAATAACTGCCATTCACCAACAGCTAGCTGGTGGTACTAATTCCTTTGTATACAAAAATGATCTCTCCTACAGTCGACGATCATGTATACTTAAGGCCTTGACATTTGACAGATTGACCTACATATTTGTAGAAGTCTTCTGCTGATAATCAGCAACCTCTCTGTGAAGTTGTATGATCTTAGGACTCATCGTTCTTACGTTGTGGATCAGAAACCGTTGTGTATTCGAAGGTCACGGTAATTGTGACCTTTGAACCAGTGCGACCTCAAAATCAATGGGGTGATCTACTGATGATGAACAACCTCCACTTAAAGTTTCTGGGATCTAGGTCCGACCGTTCTGGAATCATTGACCGGAAAACATTTAGTCTACAAACCGACCGATCGACATACATGTGCTTATTAATAAACCCCACATCTACCATACGGAGACATAAAAACTTAACTACTTAACAATTCCTAAGATGTTTAAACATAATAACATTAACATAAACACAACATCATACATTTTGTAGGTCTACATTGTGTAATATTTCAAGCTAGAAGCAAAATGATATACACTATTAACGTAACATTATATCGCTATTCAATGTGTCGGTGTACTTATAACTTTTAATGAGTGTATAGGTTCGGTACATCACCATTAATTACACATTTGCTATGAGTTTCATGCATTCAGCTCAGGCGTTAAAATGTTATGGAGCGGACCTGAAATGCAATGTTAAGACCATTGACCTTAAACTCTGACCTTGAGTCGGCACGGTTGGAATGCGAGTTCTGCAAGTCGTCTTTATCATGCCTAAGACTGCATGAGATGTTTGTATGCCCCCATGACAGCCCAATTATCAGAAATTGTAAAGGTCACAGTGACCTTGACCTCAAAATCAATAGGAGTCATCTACTGCTTATGACCAACCTCCGTGTAAGTTTGAAGATCCTAGGTCAAAGCGTTCTTGAGTTATTGAACGGTGACCAATTAAATAGTCAAAGATGGTACCTCAAAACCAATAGAGGCCGCCCATCTACTGTTGCTGACCAACCTCCCTGTAAAGTTTGAAGATCCTAGGTCAAAGCTTTCTAATTGGGGCATGGCAAAATCTTGCAACGCATCGAATTTTTGGCTGTGCACGATTTTCTCGTCGATTTATTAGAAGATGTTAAAACCTTAATCTGCGGAACATCATGCACAAGGAACTCGTGCATTGTTTTACACAAAAAGCGTGCGATGGATATGCGTACAAAGAATATAATTGTAAAACTCCCAGAAAAACGAAACAACCAACACAAAAATTGCCATTGCACGCATTTTCGTGCCCTTCCACCTATTTACAAGTGGGGGCATTTAGCATTGGTGCTGTCCGTACGTACGTACGTAACACAAATCATGCTGAACTCCTCATAAACTGTTCGGTGGAATTTCGTCAAACTTTAACAGATTAACAACATCAATGTAAGGATGAGCGTAAAGGATGGAATTGTTGCTGCATCAATTTTACTAGAGTTATGGCCCTTTGTTACTTTTACCATAGTGAAAAATATTGTGTGTTGAACTCCTCACAAACTGTAAGGTGGAATTTCTTCAAACTTTCACAGACTTACAATCTCAATTTATAGATGACCTTAAAGGGTGGAATGTTCACTGCGTCAATTTTTACCAGAATTATGGCCCTTGTTCTTTTTACTATATATCCCGTAGTGCAAATTCTTGTGTGTTGAACTCTTCACAAACTGTTGGGTGTAATTTCTTCACACTTTAACAGATTAACAATCTCAATGCATAGATGAATTTAAAGGAAGGAATTTTCGCTGTGTTTTTTCTTTACCTAATTACCTAATGATGTTACCTCAACCTGCTTTGTCCCTCTCCTTTCCCATTTAAAATGATAAGTGCTATAATGGGGAACCCGTGTCCCATGGACACAATTTCTAGTTTTAAATGCTAGAACAATTTCACACGCGGGCAGGTAGGCTATTAAATCGCGATTACAAAAGATTTTGTTCTTTTCAATCGCAATATCACGGTCGTTCGTATTGAAGCTTCTGAAATAAATCTTTCATATAATCATTCTAAATTTGTAAAATGTTAAGTTCACAATATTTTGCCCGGGTAACATCATCTCCCCCTCCCGTAATTCAGGAAAAAGATTCCTCGTTGTTTGCTCTCAAGCGAACACATCTAAATGTTTGTCTAATAGTTGGCCATTTATTGACGTATATTGGCTTCAAAATATGTAGTCAAACGCAAAAAGAAACTTCATGGTGTTTAACCTTTTCAGACATCCATAAATAGTTTCCAGTTTTAAAGCTGGTTAAAAACAATCCAGCTTTGCCTACTTCTCAATTGCTTTGTAACTAAAGGGCCATATTACAAGAAGGCCTCTGCGGATTGGGATCATAATCGAACAACAAGAGCCAAATGTCACAAAATACGTCTCGGGGCATGGTGAATGAAAAAAAATGGCCTAACATCGAAAAGAAAATAAATAAAAATAATAATTAAAAAAAAATCAAAACAAAATCGATATTATGCCCATAAGCATTGTCACTAAGTTTGAAGATGATCGGATGAAACTTTGCCTTAGGGTACAGACAAGGCCAATTTCATACCTTTTTGGTAATTCAAGGCCCATAACCCATAAAGCCTAAGCCGATTTGGCCTAGATATTATGCCCATAAGCATTGTCACAAAATTTAAAGATCGGATAAAAACTGTTCGCATTAGAGCACAGACAAGGCCAATTTCATACTTATTTGGTAATTAAAGGCCCATATCCAAATAAGGCCAGGGCCGATTTGGCCTATAATCGAACTTGGCCTAGATATTTTGTCCATATGCTTTGTCACAAAGTTTAAAAAAGATCGGATAAAAACTGATTTGGCCTATAATCAAACTTGACCTAGATATTTCGTCTATAAGCATTGTCACAAAGTTTAAATAAGATCGGATGAAAACTGTTTGCATCAGAGTACAAACAAGGCCAATTACATACTTATTTGGTAATTAAAGGCCCATAACCAAATAAGGTCTGGGCCGATTTGGCCTATAATCGAACTTGGCCTAGGTATTATGCCCATAAGCATTGTCACTAAGTTTGAAGACGATTGGATGAAAACTGTTTGCGTTACAGTACAGACAAACTGCTGCTCGCCGCCGCCCGCCAAGGGTGTTCTCATAATACGTCCCGTTTTTCAAACGGGGGTATTAAAAGACAATCCAGTGCTTAAAACCACCTGCAAACAAAGGCCATGTAGTCAAGACTGTAGCCTAGCTATTACAAAACCTGTCACAGTCTCAGACCTGCCATAAGAAAATCATGCAATTGCCTGAGATTATAGGAAATATTGTGTGCGATTTTGGGACATTCACTATTTTGCGCTTAACGCAAGACGCTTAATTAGTGCAAAGACACTTGGGGTCTGGACCACGCCCCCATCCCAAGGTCGGTCTGTAGACCAAATGGTTTCCGTTCAATAACCCAAACATGCTTTGTCCTAGGATCTTTAAACTTTACACGGAGGTTGGTCATCAACAGTAAAGGACCCCTATTGATTTTGAAGTCAGTAGGTCAATGTCAATGTGACATTTCCCATTTCTGACTATAACCACTATTGGGCTGGTTTCAACAGATTATGGCCCTGATTGACTTCGCTAGTAATAATGGACAAGGCGTACACTGTGGCATAAGCGTTTATTGAATGCAGTCTTGTTTTCTTCCTGTTATATTCCTGTACAGGACATTTTGTTCAACATATGATGTTGTCAGTAAGTGTTTATTCCGTACTTCTAGTAAACTAGGGAAATTAACAGAATGACCCTTGAGAGTTAACATCTAGTGAAACCTCTTGTATCAATAAATCAGTATAAATATCTCGATGAAAGTTGCTATCATATTCCTGTTCAGGAAATTTTGTATCAAATGTTGATGTTGCCAGTTAGTTAGATGGTGATCAAGGAAAATTTACAAAATGCAATTGTTAGAGGTTGTTGTCAACATTTCCCTTTTATAGTAACAGTTACTGTTCTTTAATTAATAAATTCTGTTTAAACATTTCTCAATGTGCATTGTTATTCAATTTTTTTTATCAATCAATATGTTTTGCAGTAAGCTATTAGTCTGTGTTGTTAAGAAATGATTATTTATACCTGAATATATGCATAAATTGAATTAAATCAAGACTTACTGTCCTTGCATTAATGCAATAAGTCAACATTTAAGATGTGCTACAGTGTAATTTTATGTAGCTTTATGACATTTGGCGTGTAGGGTAAAAATCTTATTTTTTGTTTTGAACAAGTTGAGCAATTATTCCATGACTCCTTGTACATGTTCTACATATTCTGCATGCACGGTTCGTACTCAGTATGCGCAAACTTAGAAAAAAGGCTTGTACGTAGTTATATGCAAATATCCTTTCCGCTACCACGATTTTTTGGGGGGCGGTGAGAAATTCATATGGTCCCTATATCCCGTCCCTGAGACACTATTGACTTGCAGCACTGATAAAAACTCGATACATCCGGATGCTACACACCTGCCCCTAACCGAAAGTAGGAAAAATTGTCAACATTTCGACTAAAGGTCACCGGTAATGACGATGTGACGGTGACCCTTGCGCGAAAAACTTTTTCTGTGATGCCTGTGTACCCATGACAGCAAATTTCCAAATTTGGGCATCCCGGCGTGTCTGCATTAGTACGCTATGGTAGCGGAAAGGATATGGGAAAATCATAATTCAAGTTTTGCGCATATGTTGCACTGATGCAGAACATGCTTGTGGAACATACACATATAATCGTGGAATACCGGTTTGAAGATTTTAAATTCTGAAAATTTCAAGTTGTCTGGATTACTGTTTCAAATCTATTAATTATTAAGAAAGCGCATATTATTACAACAATACACCTAACAACAAATATCATCACCTGAGAATTATTTATTTACATCACATTTACAAGACTTAAAATACTGACTTGACATTTTCGTGGTTGCATAATCATATAAAATGTAGTAAGAATTTTTCAGTGACCATATAGTGCACCTATAGTGGGATTCGGTTATCATAAAAAAACTAAACAAGGTTGTGCAAATAACCAATTTCTATGTGACTATCTCACACAACATCAATGAACGGTTGATATGGATGACAACTGTTGAATACTGACCTATGGCTATATGTACATGGCGACTTTTTAAGGCACACATATAAAGTGCAAGCTCCATATGGGCCAGACAGTACCACTTCTGTAGTTGTCATTACAGTACAGCCTATATAGTGGTCATACAGTACAGCATCTACAGTGGCCATACAGTACATCCTCTACAGCGGTCATACAGTACAGCCTCTACAGTGGTCATTCGGTACAACCTCTATAGTGGTCATACAGTACAGCCTCTACAGTGGTCATACAGTACAGCCTCTACAGTGGTCATTCGGTACAACCTCTATAGTGGTCATACAGTACAGCCTCTATAGTGGTCATACAGTACAGCCTCTACAGTGGTCATACAGTACAGCCTCTACAGTGGTCATTCGGTACAACCTCTATAGTGGTCATACAGTACAACATCTATAGTGGTCATTCGGTACAACCTCTATAGTGGTCATACAGTACAGCCTCTATAGTGGTCATACAGTACAGCCTCTACAGTGGTCATACAGTACAGCCTCTACAGTGGTCATACAGTACAACATCTATAGTGGTCATTCGGTACAACCTCTATAGTGGTCATACAGTACAGCCTCTATAGTGGTCATACAGTACAGCCTCTACAGTGGTCATACAGTACAGCCTCTATAGTGGTCATACAGTACAACCTCTATAGTGGTCATTCGGTACAACCTCTACAGTGGTCATACAGTAAAGCCTCTACAGTGGTCATAGAGTACCGCATGATTTATAGCTTGGAAAATTTGACATGATCCTTACCTTTATGCATAAATGTATTACAAGGTTCTTGCTTTGAATATATAAATTTCCGCAAGCAAATCGTGCAATATCGTTCCGTTAGATTTGTGTTGGTATAACACCTCGAGCATCTTCGTGATACTTTCGGCTAATGAAAACATACTATCGGGGTTATAAATATAGACAATAGCTGTTAAATTATGCTAATAGAAGGTCGAGAGTCATGTCAAATTATCCGTGCTATAGCCAAAAACAACTTGTACGGAGCTCCTACGGGTATCATAGGGTGAATGAGACAGTACACACATCAGCCGCACAAGTCTTTGGACGCATGATTTATTACTCCTAAAAATCAAATTAAAATATCATTCAGGCCTCAGACAAATCGCAGACACCCAGACAGATCACGGGTTGCCATATGCGTCATGATTGTAGTAGAAACATTGCTGTAAAGGTAAATTGCAAACAAAACACAGAAAAAGTTGGAATCTCGAGAATTTGGTTAGCGACGTTGAGTTGATCTTGCGGCGCTAATATTTCGTACGGCGGTCGGAGGATTGGCTTACGGTTGTCACACGAAATATCAGCGATTTTCCCATAAGGTGCCTTATTAAGTGATTATATACAGGTGTACAACTGTCGCAAGGCTGATCTGACGCAGGCTTTACTTTAGTTTGACCGAACGGAACATCAATAAAACATCTGTGATACTATATGGGCTTCACACGGATACCGTATGATTTGTCCAAAATCAACGGATCTCGTACGGAACTTGTAGAGTGAAATATAACACAATCAAGGTATATTTCATCATTTCAGGACTCACTTTAATAGTTATGGATGGACCTCAGTCAAATACCTAGTTTCGCAATTACACGTGTTGACTAATACGTTGACGTTGACGTTTGAGGACTGTTACTCAAATATCTTGGTTAGCGTGCTTGCCGTCTAATCAGCCAACCAGAGTTCAAATACGGGTGATGGCACTCATGCATATGCCTGTCATATTTCAGCTGAAAGCTGACTGGTAAATAAAGGCTATGCTCGGCATGTACAGAGCTATTGGTGAATGTTGCCAAATTAAATGATTTTAATTACCAAAACTCGGCAAGTAATTGATGAAGCTAAATCAAAATATTTTTTTATTATCAAAATGCGCAACTATGTATATTTGTTAATATTCCTAAGACGTCAAAACGTAATTTCTAGTCATACGGAACGAATTTTAATTACTTTCAGTCTGGAAGATGCAATATTTATGGATGATAAGGTTAAAGTCAACTAAATTATTATTTATCCAGAACTGGATAACTTTTGGTTAACTTTAACCAACTTTGGATAACTTAGTTAAGTGGATAAATAGTTTTATACAAATCGTTAACCAACTTGGATAACTTAACCAATTTGGTTAAAGTTAACCATGGATAAGTCATCCAAACTGGTTAACTTTAACCAACGTTTATACAATTGGGTGCAGATTAAAAATACGGACACGGCCATTTCACATTTAGATGTAATGAAAGGTCCATAATCCAAGAAGATATTGGCCCAAGTTATAATGTGATATACATTTTAGCTGTAATTTTATTACAATGATTCTAATTGCTGATGTGTTTGCCAATGCTTTTACAACAAGGATTTAAACAAATTGTGTAACTTGTTCAGATGAGCATTGATGGGCTTCGCTCGACCGCACGGAAATTTCGTGTATTGTCAAGAGTGCGTTAAACGTGCAAAGCCATTCACATTTGCGCACGATATTCACGAGACAACTTCACAATTAAATCTTTACAGAGTGTAATATAAGTGCCTTAAACTTCCTCAAGAACCACGAGGAACATTGAACTCGCAAGGAGATCCAATGAATTACACATACACTTTATACCATAGGCAGTCAACACGTTACCCTTTTGGATCCAAAATACTCGGGACTTTACCACTTGTCTACTTATTTGTTATATAGACGTCTATATATGTCATTCTTAGCTCTACTATTCGAAGAATAAAAAAAGATTATATTAAGTCAGACAGGGAAGGGGGGGCTATTGCAGTCACCCGAGCATCGGCGTTGGTGTCAGCGTAATGCTTATGTTAAAGATTAGTTAAGGTTTTTGTGCTCCCTTACTTATTTATAAGTGGGGGACATAATTATAGAGTTGGTACGTACGTCCGTCCCGCAAATTGTGAGTGTTGAACTCATGAACGGCTGTGTGGAATGTCTTCAAACTTTCACAGATGAACAACCCCAATGTATAGATGAACGTAGATGGAATCTTTGCTGCGGCAATTTTGACAAGAGTTATATGGCCCTTTGTTACTTTTACTAATGTATACACCCTGTTGTGAAAAATATTGTGTGTTGAACTCTTCAAAAACTGTTGAGTGGAATTTCTTCAAACATCCATAGATTAACAATCTGTGTGTCCGTATCTATGTATAGATGACCGTCAAGGATGGACTTTTCGTTGTGTTAAGTTTTGCCAGAAGTATGACCCTTTGTTTTTTACTTTTTATATATAAATGTTCCTTATAATGTGTGTTGAACTTGGGTAAATTATTTACTCAAACCTTCACAGATTAACAACCTCAATTGATAGATGACAGTAAAGGATGGAATTTTCCCCTCTCTTTCCCCATTTGAAACACAGTTGATAGATGACAGTAAAGGATGGAATTTTCCCCTCTCTTTCCCCATTTGAAACACAGTTGATAGATGACAGTAAAGGGTGGAATTTTCCCCTCTCTTTCCCCATTTGAAACACAGTTGATAGATGACAGTAAAGGATGGAATTTTCCCCTCTCTTTCCCCATTTGAAATGATTTATGCTACATTGCCGATTGTGGGCACCCGTGTCCAATGGATACGTTTCTAGTTTAACCTCTTAATCTTCAAATTACATTGACATATTGTTTTTATACTTGCATACTTGTTCACCGTCATCACGCCCCAGCCATATTATATGCAGATCAGGCCCCGATCTCCCAAAGCATCTCAAGTAGAAATCTCAACTCAAATTGAGATTTTGCTCAAGTGAAGAGTATAAATTTGAGATAATTCTTAAGTTTATGCTCACAACATTTTACTGTAATAAACTCAGAACGATGTATCCGTTTTGTGGTGCCAACTTTGAGTCTGGCCTCCTATGAAAATTATGTCAAAGACACATACCAGTATTTGAGAATAAGCTGGACTCAGATTGAGATGCTTCGGGAGATCGGGGCCTGGTGTCCTAAGCAAAGCGCTACCGATCGCCTTGATTCAGTTACCCCCATCCAATTAAATATAGATGGCATGGATTATCTCCCATGGAAAGCGCTTTAGTTAGGCAACGGGCTACAGCAGGCATTGTGTTGAAATTGTGCCATTTGTCAACTATGTGCGAATGTTAAAGTTTATGTACAATTTTTGCACCATTATCGTTAGATCAGGAGGTATATAGTGATTGATCTGTCCGTCCATCCGTCCGTCCGTCCCGATTTACCCAAACCAACCGTTTCGTATTACATCCCGTCAATTTACAATTTATCCCGTTACAAATTTTTACCTTAGACTTATCAAATGGCCATTTTTAAGTTAACCCAAATAGACAGTTTCGTCTAGCATTAATACAGCTTAATGCAAAGCTTTCATTCTTACATGTATGTTGTATTTGAACGCTCTCCACGCACCTATATCACATGGCCTCATTTTTTACTAAGACTTATTGAAGGGCCGATTTCTTAGTTATCCCAAATTGACCGAAACGTCTTGCATCACATCCATCAAGGTATTGCCTTCAAACTTGGCACACTTGTTTACCACCATAAGCCCCTTAAATTGTCAAGTCATGTAACACTATCCAACATTTTAACAGAATTATGCCCCCTGATTTTATGGACAATGCTTCCATGGGGGACATAAGCAAACATGTTTATTGAATGCAGTCTTGTTTAAATCTCTAATATCTTCAAAGTGCATAGACATAATGCTTTGATACTTTGTATACTTGCTAACCATCATGACCCCAATACCTACACAGGAGAAAGTAACTCTGTCAAGTATGTTGTCCAAATGAACTGCCCTGTTCAATTTATAAGGTGTTTCAAGAACGTTTATGCGGATCAAGCTAACAATGTGATCTCTGTTCATGACAAACATTTGTAAAAGGCTCAGCATTATTAAAGAAATCTCCATCTAAACGGCTTCATGTTGGCACTCTATACGTATGTATCATTTTTGACAATATGATAAGTATGCACTTTTAAGCGCTTCAAATTGTTTTAATGCGCTTTTCAAGGTAAACCTTGAAATTCATGCAATTTTCAAGGTAATCATGATGCAAGCAGTTGATGACACACGTTTATGTTAGTTCTATAATTATCAGTGGAAACCGTCTAACTGGAACCACAACCAACATTAACGAGAAAGGAAACTCATTTAAGCATTCTACTATCTGACTCTGCTGATCAACCTTAAGTTGAATAAATTGGAAAACCTTACACAATGAGTCTGACACTATCTGACAAACGGAACACGACATATTCTCACAGGTAACCTAAGAATCAACATCTACACAGAGGAAATCTTGGCAGCGTCGACTTATTTAGGCATATGCTGGTCACAGATGCCAGGTCGCTTTAATCCTAGCATGCCTAGAATATGATGTTAATGAAGAGTCACAATTTACGCCATCTTATCAAGCATAGCAATTCTTGGCCAGCCTTTTACATTCAACCTGTTCACCTCATCTGTTGAGGACATCCCCTTGAAACAAATATAAAAAGTTTGATTGTGTATGCAATTCTGAAGAAGTAAGTTTTATAAGCAAAAGGAGAACATGTACCACCCCATGAGAAAAGTTCCCTTGTAGCCTATATAGATGCAGCCAGCATTGACCCACAGCAACCTGCATGCATTCAGTTATGTATGTTCAGATCAGTGTCTAATATATGTCCTTTTTAGTCCCTTATCGGTTTTTGACCGGAGGGGGCTATAGGTTTGCCCTCCGTCAGTCAGTCCGTCATTCCGTCAAAAAATCTGGACCCTGACATAGCTCAAACAGCTTCCAAGCTAGATTTATGGAACATGGATAGGGGGCAATAAGGGGATAATGCACGTCCAAACATATTTTGATTCCGACCAAAATTGTGATTGCTATGGCAACAGAAACATTGAAAATGGCTTAAAACCGGTAGGGGGCTTTTGTATTGCTTGCAATTATTAATTACTTGTTATACAAGGGATTCTGCCCTGTGGAGTGCCTCATGAAAATGAAATCAGGTACAACCACACACAAGGCACAAAACCCAATGGTCCACCTCTCAATAAATAATGCAGCTTACCAATTATATTTTAGTATGGGTACAGTTGACCGATGAATTTCATACAGATTCATACATATATAGTTTCATATGGCAAAACAGTTACTTAGAAGATTTTGCAGAAGAGAAGTCATGGCAACGTTTTTTCATTGTTATTGAGGTTTCAACATTTTCCGACAGTTAGCAAAGTTATTGAGTGAAATAACTAATCTAGCTGTTGTGTACAGTTTATAAAAATGTTTAACTAAAGCTTCTAGGCAAGCTTCAAATTGTTTTTAGCTTCAATATTTAAAGTTTCACACGTGCACATTAAACGGTGGCTGCCATTGACGTTCCCAGAATACAATGCGGTTCACTGTATCAATCCCGTCATTTGCCGTATGGGCTTAATACCGTATTTATTTAACGGCGCATCCCGTAAAAAAACGGTATATTTTTACAGTGTGGAATCAACTTCGTCTACTGTTATATATCTCGGATATCTGTTGTGTTGATATGATATCATATCATTCCTAACCATAATGATGAGATCATTGTTGCGTATTCGTTTTTCATTGTACCTTTTCGATAGATTTTCTGTAATTTGAGAACGAGATATATGGAAGCATTAGCAATATAATATCACTGCTTCCCACTTTGGAGAGATTAACAAATAGTGAGCTTTTTTAAAATTTAACGTAAAATATCGACCATGATTTGTAATTTATATTTTATTCATCCTGGAACAATTATCTAGTCATGTTTGTTTAATAAAGTGGACATGTCACACGGCTTTTCAATTCATCTAAATGTATAATGGAAACTTGACTGCACTTTTGCCCCCGGCCCGTACATTATGTAATTAGAATAAGCCAATAATGCTAACTAAACCCATCTCACACTATAGATGACCGTACACCGGAACACGGTAGTTGGTTTTACTTGTATATGTTATAGATCATATATTAGAATTATAAACAAATTAGTGGAATGGAACAAATTAGTGCAAGGGAACCTTGCGTTTACTGTGACATTTTGGATATTTCTGCTTTCTTCTGTAAATAAACTATTTCAATGCATGGAATAATGGAATAAGTCTGGTTCACGACATTCTTACAAATGCTTCCTTTGTGGATTTTTTTTAAATCGTAAACCATCGATAAATAATTTCTGAAGATTTTTCTTTCAAAATATTTATAAATTATACAGTTATCTGTGCAATGTACTAGTCTTAAAATAAAGTGGCTATTTTCGTCAAAACTTTCACTCTTTTGGACTGCCATTGACGTAATAAGTAATGTTTATACAAAAAAGTCCACCACATACAGTATCGTAGCTACATTTATGAGTTTTTATCCCCCTGCCCCTGCCGACTTTTTGCTCAATGAAGTCCGAGTAACAAACATTAAAAAAACTCCGGCCTGAATGGGAAAGCCCACCAGGAAGTGGGCGGGTAAACTATGAAGATACATGTAGTTAATTGCACTGCAACAATACTGTCAACTCGTGTATAGTAATGCCTTAAAGTGGTTTTGAAAATGTCACTTTCCTCTGCCGAAATACGATCATATTTAAGAAATTAATTTGGTAAAGGGGCAATTGGCTTACATGCATTTAATTAAACACACATGGCATGGCTATAATAAAGTTTACATAAATTACCGGTACTTGATCGTGTAATTTTGATAAGATGAAAGTTTCCGCAACGTAATGTTACCTGTAAAATCATGTAAACAACCATTGCTCCAAAATGTGATTCCTAACTTGATATGCCCAGCCCCACTCCAAGGTCGCATATGTGCTAACAGAATTTGGTCCACATTTGAACTATTTGGATCGAACATAATATGAGAATTTGAAAATTTGTGCATTATATTTGTGTTTTCATATTATCAAGCCACAACTGGTTGACTTATCGATTACCTGAAAAAGATGGTAAAACTTCGGACAAGGAAGGCAGCACTCAAATGAAACAGCTGAGCACAAAAACATAAATAACACAGACCACAATGCCTAACACACAACTGAACGAGACAATGAAAATAAACCGCTAAAAATTTCAGCTGTCAAAACACTGAAAGCCCAAGTTCCAGCTTTTAAAAAGCTGAAAGATATAGTTTAAGCTGTCAAAATGTTGAAAGGCCTAATGTCATCTGTAGCGAACGACGATATTGTGTCAATGGATCACACGGATGTTTCGAAATCTAGCAACAGACTAAATGATACATTACTATTTCTACCAAATGTCTTCATCGATCATGCTTACCTTGTAAAATGAACATGTATATTGGTTTGTTGACTCGTATCTAAGATGCAGTTGTGTATCTGAACAACCGGTTGGACAGGGAAGGCAGCACGCTACAGAAACAGCAGAGCACGAAAGGCACAGAGAACACACACATGACGGACCTAAACATAAACATTGAACAAAACAGTGAAACTTACCATTTACATAAATACCACCCCTCCCCCATCCTGACAGCCTGAGCCTAAGCCAGCTACACTTACCAGCTACAAAAAGTATCACACCCCATCCTGACAGTCTGAAACTTACCTGTTTCAAAAATATCACACCCCATCATGACAGCCTGAGCCTCAGCCAGCTAAATTTACCAGTTACAAAAATATCACACCCCATCCTGACAGCCTGAGCCTCAGCCAGCTAAATTTACCAGTTACAAAAATATCACACCCCATCATGACAGCCTGAGCCTCAGCCAGCTAAACTTACCTGTTTCAAAAATATCACACCTCATCCTGACAGCCTGGGCCTCAGCCAGCTAAACTTACCAGTTACAAAAATATCACACCCCATCCTGACAGCCTGGGCCTCAGCCAGCTAAACTTACCAGGAGCAAGAGCCAACACACAACACCAGCGAACCACAGGAACTACCTCATACTACAACAACAGTCCATAATGCAGCACCCATCGAAAACCGCATGCGCTCCCATTGGATTCAAATTGCTTATTCTTCATGAAAGTAATACGGTCGAAATGCGAATTTGCTAACTGCATGAAAAAGTGTTCCGGATCCAAATTACAAATTGCTAATTCAGCATGAAAGTGCTCCAGCAGGCCAAAATGACCTGGCCCAAATAAACGGCTGTCTGCAGGAAAATGGACCCGGTCCAAATGACGAATTGCTATCTGCAGGAAAACGGACCTGGCCAAAATGACGAATACTAAAAGTATTTATGAAAACCTTGTGACAATCATGCACGACATTATTTTTTCACGTTATTTCCAGCAATATCCGGTGTACGTTAATTAACCGTGATTCTGTATTGATCAGCCGTCACTGGTCACGTGACTAATATTGATAACATTTCAAAACGGTTGTTAACTCCACCCCTGTTGTAATATGAACGGATTGTTCTAGAAAACTTCTAGATTTGTAATGTAGTAAAGGCAATATTCACTTTGTTATAATTTTATAACCAGCACTTGAAGTTTAATATAACAATGTCAGGACACCATTGGTACAAAACATTGTTGCTATGTGCATGTATACATATCACGGAATTAGAATTAAGAGTTCCTGAACTTGTATATATGAACACAACAGACAAAACACTTAGTCTGGAAGGATGTATTGGCTCAGCTTGGTTGGTGGAGTATAATATCCTTATGGTAGAGAATGTCACGTGGTTTGAAGCACAATTCGGATGTCAATACCTTCGTTACGATACCGTTGCGGTAGGACCAAGTGGATGGATTAAATGGAACGTACTAAGAGATGCACTCGCCAAGAATGGTTACTATAACAACATGACGTTTTGGGAAGGTCGATTCCGACCATATTTCCATATAGAGGCTTGGTTAAACGATCGGTGTAGAGTTGTGAATGAGGACCTCAGTGTACTGGATCCGTTTGATCAGTGCGCTGTGACTCACTGGGACTCAACTGAAGGTGATGACATTAGAATTCCACAGCGTTGTGACGCAACATTCCCTTACATATGTGAGAAAGGTATGGGAGCGAAGCACTTTGATGTATATGTAGGGTACATCATGTACAATCTTCCTAGCGGGATCAACCAGATTGATAATGGATCAGCAACTACCGACCAATGTGCGTCTTATTGCCATACCAATGCATATTGTACGGCTTTTCTCTATGAAGTCACCAATAAGTCATGTACTTTTTATCACGTTGACAATACCATGGGTTTAGTGAATTTTACGTTCAAACAATATGGTAGTGCTATGCTGGGATTTAAGAAGGGATGTAACGTCACATTGACCGATGTTCCCGCGGAAGTACCTTACAAGACGGCTTCATTTGAACTCCCATCTTGTGGGTATTCCCCAATTCCAGACAACTATTGTCCTGTCGTAGAAAGCCAGGAAAGCGACATTAAGGAGTTAGAGAGTATTACTAACCAGATCGTCCAGAATCTATCAGTCCCTGTTAAATCTACATCTAAATACCAACAGCGTTTCATAAGCGCTCCAGATACGCGGGGTTCATCTATTTCCATGGGAGCAGTCGGACTTATCATTATAATAAGTGCAGTGTCGTTGCCGGTTTGTGCAGATGTCTTAGCAATACTGAAGAAGCGACGCATCATCCTACCTGGTACAAGTTCATAGACTTCTTCCATAACATTACAATATACTAGGACGTATATAACAAATAACGTACCAGAGACTGGTGTCACTGTGTACATTCAAACCGTTCAGTATATATACATTTCCTACACATGACAGATACATCCACAAACTGGTTCCTTCTTTGTATTATCAAATCAATTTTGAGAATGAATGATGTATGGTTTACTTTATACATTAATGGCAATATACTACCATTACGAGAGGTGTTGGAAAAGAAATGCAACTCTGTGCCTAGCATTGCATTTTCGGGGGTTTTGTGCTCAAGTTCAAACTTGGCATGCTCTTTTCTTGGGTAAAATTTGGTTGAAATCCATTCATCGGTTTGGTCATAATGTATGCTTAATAAACACTTACTAATTTGTACTTTAAAAATTAAACGTTCGAAAAACGTATTGCCGATCTGACTAAAAATTATTCCTTATATCAAAGAAATGTCTAAACTTAATTTAAGTGATATATTTATACATTATGAACTTTTCGAGATTTAAGTACAACGTAATGTGTCTTTAAGCATTGTAGCACCTTTGTTACCTGTTTCATGGTAGGACAATAGTATCTGAAAGACAACAACAAAAGTGGTCAACCCAAAACCACAACAATCAAACAGAACATTGATAAAATGTAGGATATTCGTCTTAAAGCTGCAGTATTGGCCGGTATGCTGTTACCAGCTCGTTCATGCTCCAGTTTATCCCAAGTTAATTTTATTTGGAAGAAAATAACTATACCATGATATATAAATATCAACAAAACATTAAAATGTATACGTCCAGCACTTTCAAGAGAAGTCTTTACGTGGTATATCAAAAGATGAAACACAAGCTCACTATCATTAACAAAGAATGAAGCAGAAATATGATATATGTGCTACAAGAAATTCTAAGAAACCCGCAATTGTAAAACACACGCAGTCAGTGATGAAAATGATACTTTTGATTTTCTTCACCATCGAAGGTCCTGCAATTCAAAAACAAGAAACAATAAGCAAATATGTTACAAGAAGGTTAGTTACAGATATTTTGCGCAGGAAAAACTTCAGAAATATTTCATAAAGTGTCGATTTGTTAATGGAATAGACCGTATGTACATTCCTCATGATTATGCCTCTTCAAACATAGCTTATACTGAAAAGTCGTTTTTGAAAAAAAAAGCATGAGAATGCTTGATCACCAAGTATATTCTGTAGACCTAGTCATATGCGACTAGTTTTAAGTTCCTATACTTAAATCGCATCCAGGAAACCTGTGTGGTCGGTTGAACTTGTGTGCAATGTGTAAAGGGAAGTTCATTTAAGGTTTTCTGTGAGTTTCATTTTTAATGATTCTGTCAATAACAAAATAACGAGCAAGTTGCATGTGTTTTAGAACACTCCTCGTAGTTAAGTATCGCGTTTCATTAAGTTGTATTTGAAGTTAGTGTAAACTGTTCTAGGTATCACAGTTGTAATCCTAGTTATGTTTCACCAATGGATTCATACTGACGAACCAAGACCCTCGGAGTACAACTTGTATGTCTGATTGTAGAATTGGGAACATTTCGTATGCTAATGTATATTTTTCAGCAGTCTTGCATGAAGCGTTTATAGCCAGTTAGCAAGAGAGGTTATCAAATGAATCAAAACCAACATTAGTACGCTGCTGATTCATTTCATAAATGTTTGCAATTTTATTTTGTTCGCCTAACTTGTGATATATATTTATGGGCGTATGAAACGCACTTTGGTATTATTTTTACCGAACAATAACGTCGTCGCAAACCATATACCGGTACTTTTGTAAGATAGTTAACCGGAAGTCAGGTTCGACAAGTCTCGCATGTCAATTAATATTTCCGCTTCTGATATGTCTTCTAGCATTAATATGACTTGCTACAAAGCGTAGATGTTGTATAATTATGAACATTCTCCACACACCTATATCACCTAACCTCATTTTGACCTTGGACTTAGACTTATTAAGAGTCCAATTCTTGTTAACCTAAATTTCGTCTTACATCAAGACGTTGCCTTCAAATTTGACATACAGGGTGTCCAAAAAGAAAGTATACAGTTTCAGTGTCTATCTATCAAACCTCTTCATACTACTATTGCAACGAAAATTTGCATACGTATGTGTACTTGTTTACCATCATAAGCCCCTTACATTGTCAAAGCCATGTAACCTTATACTACGTTTTAACAGAATTATGGCCCCTAGTTGACTTAGCTTTTATTAAGGACTAGGCTTCCTTTGGGGCATAAGCGTTTATTGATCGCAGTCTTGTTCTTTCTGTCCTGCAGCTTTATTTAAACTGGCCGATGTTCATTCTAACGTTGCTATGCATATTTCGTTCTTCGTCTTTTCAATACCCACATTCCTTCCGTGATATGCCATCCCACTCTCTAACCACTTCATCTTTCTCTCTTGTTTATTATTACTCTATTGTCACATCTTTGTGCGTGCACACGCACTCACTCTTTTGAATTTATGTTACTAAATAGTGTCATTTTGTTGTGTCCTTGTATTATTGTATATTGATGTTCTCGTGTGCCATGTGGCCTTTTGAATCTGAAATAAACTTCTTCTATACTTCTATACTTTTCATGAAACCGGTTTATTAAAAATTAAAGGCGTCCAGAATCATCATTTTAAACTTAGTCATTACTATGACGCAAGATATTGAAATTAATCACGTAACTCCATCATATCCCCACAGCAAAATGATGGTTGAAAAGTGATAGGTAATTAGATAACCAATCGGATATGATATAAACTCTTTTTTGTGGGATGCACTTTCTCTGAAAGATTTGTGTGGTATTACCCCCCCCCCCGCTTATGAAAACACACAGCCGGGGATATAAATATAGACAATAAATCAGCTGTGTCAAATTCTCTGGACTATATCCCTTACCGAGGCATCGTCGTCCCTCCAGTATCTAGCGTTTGACTGAGCTGACAACGCATTTGTCTGCGTTACAGTAATATTCTGTAAGTGTATGCAACCTTTTGCCAAAAGTTGCCGACTTTGTACAACTTAGACGAACGAGTTAGCTTTGGTTAGGCTGCGTTAGAATACGCTGTTCAAATGTCTCATAAGTTACGCGTACGCAATAGAAAGTTCGACTACGCTAACACATTGCGTTACTAGTTTGTTTATAACGTCTGATACTCGTTGGCCAAGGTTCTGGTACCACCGCGTTAAGGACATGCATCTTGTTCGTTGCAAAATTTTAAGATACAAAAACTCCATCGAGGTTTGGAAATAAATGTTGGTTGTGCCACGTTTGTAAATGTTCCTGAATGATGGACTAAGTTGTTCTGAGTTTGTCTAAGTCGGGCGCCGTTGCCAAACGTCTGGTGAGCCGCTGGTGGTGTTTGTGAATTGAACCCTTCATTTTTCCAACGGGTGTCCGACGTAATGAACGCGATGGTAACACAATGGCTAACGTAGGCGAACTTTCCACTGCATAGCTGAACGCTTGGCCAAATAACCACAACACTCGCATATGTTGTCAAGTGCTAGAACACCATTGTCAAACCGCCAGGAAACGTTCTTAAAGTTGATGTGCACCAAATACAGAACGTTCGAAGTTTTAATGAAAAATATCCTTCTCGCATGCGTAATTTCGCAGACGTTTGGTCTACTTTTAGACTTGTCAAACTCTGGCCTCTGTAGTAATGTTGTACCGAAAGTCAAATGTTAGAATCACCTTAAGACTATATAATGACTAAGTAGTTAATGAACAAAGGTTCCTGGAAATGAATGTATGAAAGCACAAATAGAACAAAAATTGGTATGAACTATTATACAGCGCAAAAACAAATATCATTTTCATACACAAAGTCTGTATCACAACGCTTTCTTCTATGTGTCCTTAATGTTTTTTGGTGAGCATACCCGCACAAGTTCAAAGTCGGGTTCATTGTCACTATCACTATCCAAGGATGAGTGTATTATTCTGTAATACCATTGCACCCTGAGCCAGTTCAATCATCTCAGTCAGTTGTTGGCTTAAATTGATAATATATTTCCTTGGAATTAAAATTAACAGAGAGAACAGCATTAAAAGTTTTACCAGTCATACTAGATTTAAATTTGTTTTCACCAATTTCAACCGTGAAAACAATTGTTCTGACTCGGCATTGCCATGTGGTACCACAATTAGAGATTTGACAAGTTTGTACCGGGTAGGGAATTTCTAGTTGATGGAGTCTGTTACATCACCAACACCTAACCAATAACTCACCAATTCATCCTTGCAAACATTTTGAGACAAGTCATAAGTATCATATGATCGTAATTCTGAATCCAGTACACCAAGTTCAGTCTTTATCAATTACATTGGGAATTTGCCGCGCTATTTTCATAAAGCTCTGTCTTATAGATTCCTGACATTGGTTGTTGGGGTTTAAGGAGATCATCCTTGAAAGGCAGTGTCTTCATTTCTTTCACGGCACACTAGTACACATTCATTACAATTGTCTGAAACCCTTCAACAATATGCTGCTGTCCATTATCAAGCAACTTTCCACAAATATCAAACACATTTGGATCACCATACCTAATGTTGGCTGAGTCTTCTGTGTTAATTAATAATAAGTCGTGTTTCAATCCATTGATGATGATGTCGCGCTTAATGAAACAGTTCAACACTTCTGTATACAGGTTGTTCATTTTGTTGATGATCAAATATGCCACTGAATATGTCGTTTGAAAGAATTGATTGAACATTGTTAACTTAAGCAAACACTATTTCCAAAATAAAGAGCACAATCAGTTTCTGTCATTCTTCTTGTTTTTGTCCAGTTTATATGGTTTACTGCCAGTATCATCAAGTTCCTTGTCCATGGGCAGTGAATTGAAATAGGCCTGAAGTGGTCCCCATTGTTCTGCTAGTCTTTCTGAAATTTGTTGCATCGCTAGCCAGCGTGTATCTGACGGCTACAGTAGCTACATTGCTAAAACTTTCAATTTGTAGGCTGGATAATTCCGTTCTGGTTGAGGTAAAGCTTTGCTTGCATACGTTGTCACGTTCTTGATTGGTAAATACTGCTTCTAGTCCTTGAATACATGCGTCTGTGTGAAGTTCAAATGATTAGGTATAATCCGGTTGGCCAAATATAGGTGGTGAATCCAGTACATTTTAAGTGTTCGAATACTTTCTGTTGGTCTTCTCCCAACTTAATTTCATATGTTGATTTTCCTGTTGTCGGTGGAAGAAAATCAAACACAATGTAGTGGTTATTATGGAAGCTTTGTTGTGGTTACAGTTTACATGGCGATGTCTCAATCATGGTTGTGGCTAACACTGAAATTAGTTCAGTTATGAACGATGACTGTGGCTAACACAGGGGTTTGTGTATGATTGAATCACTTTGTAGAATGACAGAGGTATGTGGTCAGTGTTATATTATCTGAATGATGGATGTAGCTACGCACTAGCAATTCTACAAAGTGAAACTACAAGACGTGTTGTACACATTGATCAGTTTATCAATATTGTGTTGTGATAATTATGACGTTGACAGTCAGTTTCCATATCAAGTAAGCAATCTGAGGTGTGATACTATATTTATATGTCCGATAACCACTATAACATAGCCATAGGCCTTCCGTTTGCTTTCATACTACGCGTTGGTCTGTATTTTACTTTGTACCGATATAAATATTTATAACACAGTGTATAGTACCACGTGACACTGTCAATCAATGAACACTTGTGTATTCGTTAAAATAAACACGGACTTGAATTATACACCCTGTCTGTGTAAATGTTCATATGCTAAAACTTTAGTTTTATTTTTGTTGAAAAAATGGATGTATAAATTGGTGATAATTAGCCTGGCAGCAGACGACAAACATGGCGGACGACGAAGGGTCAAGTGATCAATCGATAGCTTCTGGTAAGAATATTTATGTAGGCCACTGTACTAAGTTAGCAATGAACGAACTAAATACATGTATGTGTTTAAATTAATTACAATTAGTTGTTCGATTACTGTGTTTTCTGTAAATGTATTTTATGGTGAGTCTTGGTATAGGTACGTCACGTGACATCAGATATGTAGAACATCGATACGTCGAGCTATTAGAGGCTCGAACCCAGCAGACGAGCATCAGTTTTAATTAGTTGTATCTCTCGAATGGAAAAACATAGTAAATTAATTATATAACATTGATACTTAAACTAGTATCTGTTTCTAACAGGCTATATAGTACTGTATAGTACATATAAAGTATGAACATTCAGTACAATATATAACAGGGGCGGATCCAGAGGGGACAGGTAATCATGGTGTAATGAACTGATAAGTTAAAGTCGCAGTAAACTGGTAAACGTTAACTATTTCACAAGTAAAGATCAATCTTAACAACAACTTCATAGATATAAATGCTCTGTGACACATGGTGAGTAAAGAGTCGACACTAGTTCAACAAATGAGAGAGTCACGAGTATATGAGATCTGCTCGTTCTCTCTTTCCTTCCAGGGCTTCTGGTACACAGTGATAAAAACTCGCGTACCCGACAAAATAGTTCATATGAACTGAATTTCCTGTTGCATACGTAAAAAGCATGTATCTTGAGCAAATACAGAGTCTTACTTAGTCCAGACCAAATCGACAGATGCTTGCTTTAAAGGACCTCGGTCAACGTCAAGACCAACTCTATAACCATCTCGATATGAATGCATCCAATCCTAGTATTCAGCCCTAGGCAATAATGGTTGATCAGTGTACATGGGTCCAAATGGTGAATGGATATAATTACTGAGGTTTACATTAGTTGTACCTTATATAGCAGACAAGACGCTCTATTCTTCAAAATCATGCAATTTTAACTAGAAATAAAAGACAGATACTATAGGTGTATTTCTAGGTTATGCATGTTTATGTAGTTTAACCATAGAGTTTGTACAGTAACCCCCCCCCCCGCTTAGCTACCCGAGTTGAAAATTTACCTATACAAAATTGGTCCCCCAAACTATCGCCCCCCCCCCCCCCATCAACGACCAGGGTGTCATCACTGGAGATAGACTAGACGAGTTATTAAGGATAGTTGGAGAAGACAGCTGTATGTATACTTACATGTGATACAGAAAGGTCGTGCTGACATTACATTAAGGAAGTGTTTGTCATCCTTAAACATCGTCATTATTTGCACTGAATACCCAATGTGCCTTGTGGTTAACCCGCTCTATTATCAGTTGCAAAGATACATGTCACAGATCGACAGATAATCACATATGATACGGCCTATGTTGTGTTTGGTTGTGAACGACAAATTTGGAAATAAATGATGACGTCACAACTATTATATCAATAATAATACCCGTCTCCAGCCGGACAGTCATTCAATCACATCATTATTGCAATACAATAAACATGTATGCAGATCAATGTTTATATTATAGCAATACTAATCAAATTACAATGTTTAACAATAATAATAAAGACTTTATTTTACGAGGAAACTCATTTGACAATTAAATTAAATGGCAATCTTCCATGAGATTCTCAACAATAAACAGTTGAACAAGAACACTTGTACATAAAATGAAAAAAGCATAATGGCAATTTGGCCCATATGACGTCCACAATATCATAATTTTATAAATAATTGGGGAATTTCATAAAAGAGTTTCAGTGAAAGGATGTGCGAAACCGATATGTATGGAATCTACAATAAAAGGAAGGTATAAATCAAAATGCTAATCAATTAAATTTATAATTAATCACTATAAAGCTTAATTAGATATAGGGACATCATAAGAGCCAGCATATCAGATAACAACATGTAACTTAAAACAATGACATTTTTAAAAGCATGATACGGAATTGAAACATAAAACACACTGCATGCTATTCTGCAGACATGTATATATGGCTATACATGTATAGAGAAGTAATGGTTATGACTAGCCAGTCATTAGATATTAAAGTAGCAGAAACATGGGGTGTTTCAAAATAAGACGGCTTCACCCAGCGTAGATATAAAGTTTTAAACTGTTGAATAGAAGAAAAACAATACAGACCAGACAATGGGCCGGCATAATTCGCCAGTTGTATCAGGGTTTTAACATATGAAAATAAGAAAAATTAATTCGTATTTTGTACAGTGAAAATTCCGGGGCGGGATTTCTTATTTTCATAAGTTGACACAGGCACCGCACCGTAACCCGTGTAAGCAACAATCTCTCATGATAAATCAACTCATCAATGTTGGAAATTCATATGATACCCCCACAATTTCGTTACTCTATAGCCCGCCAATGATAACACTAGCCTTTGTTTACCAATAAAAGTGAAAAATAAATGCATTTTCGATGTCCATTTTAGTTCAATCGTGTGCATATTCACGTTTAATGCATATACTCTTTCAAACTACACGGTTAACAAGCCGATCAGTTAACCGTGCAGTGTTTATGTTATGCATGTTTGTTTATTGATAAGGCTAAAGTTATCTCCGGCGAACTCTACCTGCGATGAACTCGGTAGATGTATGTACTCTATATAGAGGCCATTGATTGTATATTCGTGTCTCGTGACAAGTTTATCAGGAAATCAAAATATCATAACGATGACAATTACGAAGCTAAATGCAATTAAAGTTGAATCTTGTGTACTAGTCATTATTTTGTATGTTGTAAAGTAACCTTTAACACACAACAAATCATGATCGGAATAATACATTTGTATGGAGTCACGACAATGCAATCACTTTCAAAGTAAATGTAACATTCATGTTTTAATTAATTGTGTTTGTTTAAGGAAATAGTTAATATAATGTACATTGCATATTATTGCGATTTAAATAAACAATATTTAATTTCCCTCGAAGGTCCCTCAGAGGTCATAGGCCAATCTGGAATTGGAAAAAACGGATGACCACTTACGACCGTCTCGGTTGAATGCAAACAAAAGAAACAACAATATGTTTATTATTAGATCATGCATGTTTATGTACTTTAATCATAGAGTTTGTACAGTAAACCCCCCGTTTAGCGACCCCAAATGAAAATTTACCTATTTATAGTATTTCATTTGAAAAGAAGTTTATTTGGAAATAAGATTGGTTTGGATGTCACTTTTGGGACTTGGTACTTTAACAAAAAATCCAAAGTGCGGTGTAATATGAATCATGACATACTTAATTGTTGCAGTTGACTCACAAAATACGACCTATAGGTTACATGTAACACGACTTCAATGTAGCTTGAACTAACTAAATATGAAATTAAATCATCATGTTTTGCTTGTAATTTCGACACTTGAATGTAAAAACTATAGTAGGATCTATTATAACTTACGTAATGCATGCCGGTTAATTAAGTGACGTTTATACTGTTCTGTATGATATTTCCCGTGTGCTAAGCACACAATTATGCTTAATTACGACGTATAATGGTCCTAAATAAGCTCATGTCGTGGGCTAATTGTATAAATATATCAAATATACATTATCATTTCCCCACACACAGAACACTATCTGTTGTTATCCGAGCTATCAAGCTGACATTTCATTCACAGTCAAACCTGTGTTAAAGACCATCCGGGACCAACATCCATGGTGCACTAGGTCTGTTACACAACCTAACATCCATGGTGCACTAGATCTGTTACACAACATGTCTACAAAGGCCACCAAATTAACCCCTCAGTATGCCTTAAGTTGTCAATGATAATTGTTGTACCTGTTATAAGAAAGGAAAGTCATGTTACCAAACAGCTACCAGTATTATTTTCTATTATTCACATTTGCGATTTAAACAAACATGAGATCAATCAAGACCTCAGTCGTAGTTAAAAATTGATCGTTCTTTGAAGGATAATTATTGACATAACACTGTAGATAACGAAAGCAGAAGTAGAGTACGTGTGATTAATATTATAATAAGTGTCACACTCATATCCTCTACACGAGGCTTGTACGAGTATCTATACTCATTCTTCATATAGTCATATATACACCCGAATGCAGTCTAACCTGTCTTAAACAATAATGCAGGTGTTTATCCGATAAAAATGGTATATTATAATTTATTGATTCATGTGGTTAAAGGTGGCTGTATGATGCAGGTGAAGTGCAAAGTGCTCTGTACGGTACAACACGGTACCGATATCAGATTTACATCCTCTTACTCCTAAAGTAAATGCAGGGCATTTAAGGTGTTCGCTTACAACTTTTTAATAAAATGTGAATTTCAATCGTACGAAACTTACGTATTTTTCCTTAATAAAAAATAATTAAACTACAGTGTATGTGTCACCGGGAAAATGCATCGCTTAAACGATATTATATTTCGTATAATGTCACGAAATTCAAACTGGATGCTCCTTAAAATGATTTCAGTTGGTGAATCTAGTCACGCAGTGAGTGGATAAGTATTGTATATAGGCCCCTATTGTTGAATGGATAAGTTTCCGGGTAACGGATGTGAGATATGATCACAGGCTGCGTGCATCTATCTCACACGGATGTTGAACAATGAGGGCATTGCAACATCACCACTCACTAAATCTGGAGTTTCAGGATATACAATTTCTACAGTTTTATGTAATTCATATCTCGTATCCGACTGTTTGTTGGTATAATAGCCTCATGGACTATATTCATTATGTAATAGTCAATTATATTGTCTTGGCTGTACAACTATGAAGAAATTATTTTCTAATATTTTGTTTAACTTGTCAGTGAAGACGAAGGCTTGTGTTGGTGTTGGTGTCTTTTCAAGTGAGTGTGTATTACTACTGTTAGAGTGCATGTGGGTTTGCTTTACCTTGTCTGTTTTAAAACAAAAAGAAAAATACATGTATATTTCTCATATATATAATAACTAGTTAATAGTTCCATAACTTCATAGTCGTCTGCATGTTCGATGTCTAGGTTGGACATGCTATTTTCTTCCACGACATTCATTGCAACCACATTATACTCATGTGAAGGAGCTGATGTTGATAGTAGAGAAGCAAGTTAATAGGTGGCCTAGTGGTTGATTGTCCAGACGAACTCGTTTGGTCAAGCGTCTGCGTGACTGGAATATTTAGATCGTCTGCTCCTATTTGCGTTGGTCCTGTTGTTACTTCTAAAGATGGATATATTGCCAAAATAATTTTACATTTGAAAAGTTTACGAACACTGTTGAGGTGTTGGAGATACATATCCACTGGTGTTTGTCGCGACTGAAACATGTTAAACTGTATTTAAATAGAGCAAAACTAATTTTAACCCGATTTTGGACAAGTTAAACTTGTTTACTTATATGCGTAATAAAAAATATTTGTCTTGTCGAAATTAAGTAAAACGCATTGTTTCGTTATTCTAAAAATTAATGTTATGGTGACCAATCAGTGTGACGAACACGTGCCCATGTCTACAACATGTGGTTGGTGATGTTCGGATTTTTTGCTGTTCTTGCCATTGTTGTCAGTATCTTTCGTAGTGTTGTACATGATATTATTGTTCGTCATATCGTCTATTTCTGGTCTATTTGGTGTGAATAATTATATGTTTCTGTTTTACTTTAAAAGTTATGCACTGACAATGTGTTTTAACTTGATGATGATCCCGTGCACTTGACATGCTAAGTGTGTGTGCGTCCGGTGGATTGAAATAAAATTTCTAATAGACAAGCGTGGTATACCATCCTCCGTTTTGTTTATATGGATAAACAATTCAGCTCACGTATTTTAATTACATGAATGTAAAGTTGGAGTAATTTACAAATATTTAATAAAGTGATGGTGTGAGCGTGCTGGTTGCCATGGAAGTGGATCTAACATTAACCGTAACTAAACCAGGTGAATAGTGTTTGTGTTTTATATACGATAGTTATTATATAAGTCAGTCAGACACACAGCTAGACATTCTTTCGAATGTGTGTGCGTATCATTAATGAAGGTCATTTTGATAAGACTGTTTATTCACCAATTATTCAGTGATGAATAGCGACATGTTGATCCATCTTAAGTGATTTGTGTCATTTATGAACAATACAACTGACAGATACCTTGGTATCTTAGAACCAGTTTTCCTGGAAGTTATTATCAATGAGCACTTAACTCACTCTTCTTAAATGACCATTGGCAACATTTTAACATCAAGAGGATATGCCTATAATCACTATATCCTGATAGAACTTGACTTTCGCAACCCAGGTATCGAACCTGACAATTTAGGGTGACACCCTAGACAGCCATTTACCACATCAGCTAGCCAGACGTAATTCAGGAAAGCTTGTAAACACATTCGGATATTATTTGATGATATGGGATATTTTTACCATCTAACCAGGGACAATCTAATAATGTAGTAAAAGTCATCAAGCAGTTCTTAAATTCATGTTCTTATTTGTACAATGATAAAAGACGAGAGGTTATCTAGGCGGGCATGTATTACTCACTGTTTCATTGCTGATGATTGTGGTTAGACTTGGGATACACACTGTGTATATAGGGGGCAATATAAGTTTTGAAACCGCTGATAAGACATATGCTTTTAATATAGAGTTCACACTTTTACACGAGTACTAAACAAGACATATAAGTGTCAAGTTGTAACCACAGAGATGTGTCGCTGACTCATTGCTTATATTGATGGATACAGATAGATAATGCTTTAAGTTTCATAATCTGATAAACCTATAGCTTACATACTAAAACTCGAATTTACGAAATATATATTTCATATTTGCACTCAGAGGCGTCGCGACTGGGGCGGCAGGGGCGGCGATCGCCGCCCCAATATTTCAGCGAGCAACAGCTTTTTTTCCATACAGATATACATAATCTCAATTTTAGCTGAATGGCACTTAAATCATCACTGGAGGGGATACGGCGATCGCCGCCCCAATATTTCAGCGAGCAACAGCTTTTTTTCCATACAGATATACGTAATCTCAATTTTAGCTGAATGGCACTTAAATCATCACTGGAGGGGATACGACACAGGCGTTGTTGTTACTATGTTATCGCCAGTATTTACCATAAGTATCTGGGGAGAAAGACAAACCTTGCATACGTTTTGGTGTTGCTGCTCGACAAAGTTGTATCCCGTTTTTCTTTTTCCAATCGATGCATTATGTTCTCAACTAGGACGTGCGTTCACTTGTGCAAGCCATTTCATATTGCACACCACCATAATCACACACATGTAGCCTGACTCATGTCAGAGACCAGTGTAATAGATATTGTCTAACATTATATTGTATATCTTGTATTAAACAAACCTGTATATCATTGCAGATTCTGATGATGCAGAAGATGAAGCAGACGACGTCGATGATGCTCAAAGTATGGCTTCGTCGGCAGCGTCTGGAACCACACCTCGGCTTAACCATCTATCACAGGGACTTGAAAAGCTATGGGTGACAGGAGCACACTCTGACATAAAGATTACCGTAGAGAGTCGAGTGTTCAACTGCCACAAAGCGGTTCTATTTGCCACCTCGCCATATTTCGACGCCATGTTTTCGTCTGGAATGCGTGAAAGTGTCAGTGGAGAAATTCATTTTAAAGAAATGGAAGCTGATACATTCGAACTTGTTATGGAATATATTTATACTGGCAAGGAAGTTGTGACTCAGGAAAATGTGATAAAATTGCTGAAAGCATCGTCCTTATTGCAAATAAAATCCCTTTGTGAAAAATGTGAAATAATCTTGGAACCATTCATAGATATGGATAATTGCATTGATATTTGGAGATTATCGCTCATTCATAGTTGGGAGAAAGTTCGCGTGAAGTCCATTACGAAAATCCTGAAAAGTTTCGTGAGTTTGTTCAAAACTGATGCATTCATGCGTCTAGACGCGTATGAACTAATACAGATCATTAAGGACGATGATCTAGAAGTTCCTGCAGAGGAAGTGGTTCTTGACGCTGTGCTTGCATGGGCTCGTCGTGGTGATCCTAACTCTCGTCAACAAAAACTCGGACAGATTTTAGAAAATGTTAGACTTGGCCATATTTCTGCTGAAAGACTTGCAATGCTGAAAAGCAGCCCCTGTTCTCTAGTGCTTGACGATCCTCTGGCACAGCAATACATAGACATAGCAATACAATATAAGTTACTACCAGCCAGACGACAGGAAGCTAATTCGTCTGTAACGCACCATAGACGTTGTAATCCATTTGAAGAAGCTCTTGTAGTGATGGGAGGGTGTGTCTCTATGCATCCACCTTACAAACGGTGTAATGATGTGCTGTCTTACAGTTTTGCTCAAGAGAAATGGTACAAGTTGGAATCATTGCCATTTGATCCTGGTATTGAATTTGCTACGTGTACCTATGGCAATGACATTTATCTTACTGGAGGAGGCAGCCGGACACAGACATTCCTTAAATACCGTGCAGACAAAAATAAGTGGAAAATTGGCAAACCTTTGTGTCAAGGACGCAGACGACATGTTATGGTGGCTCTAACAAACAGTCTGTACGTGATTGGTGGATATGATCATCGTTTAGTTGAAGGTAATCGAATGCTTGCTAGTATAGAGAAGTATGACATGTGTGAGGACAGCTGGGAAGACGTGGCTCACCTTCCTATACCAGTCAGTTCATTCTCGTCTGCTGTAACTGGAGAAAAAGTTCTTCTTTTTGGAGGTGAGAAAAATGACAAAACAGACACTGGTGTTGTTCAGTCTTTTGACACTAAGACCAATGAATGCACTAAGCTCACTAATTTGTCAATTATTTCAAAGCTGACCAAGGCTGTTACATCAGGTCAAAGGGTTTTCATTATTTTCTTTAGTGGCAAAGTCGTGGAATACAACCCTTATACCAATGGACAAGTTTGTTGTCTAGTCGGGACGGTGAAAGCATTCCGTCGTATTCATTATGGGGCTGTTCAGTACCGTGGAAATATCTACATTGTGGGTGGAGAAAATGAGGACACGTCATTGACCAGAGAAATGATTATATTCAAAACAGAGACAGGTGAAGCTGAGAAAGCGAAGGCACCATTACCAAATGCTAGACTGATTGACAGTTGTGTTAAAATTGCAATAAACAGAAAGTTTCTCACAGAGGAGAAGGGTGATAGCATAGATGCTGACAGTACATCATGCGAGGCTGAAAATTCTAATGCCTAAGGGGAAGTAACTCTCTGTGTTTGACATTTTGGTAAACAAGCAAACATGTGCATGCTTGTAAAACCTCGATGCATCACGTTTAGCGTAGTGGCAATATGAGCTTGTTACATTAATATCCACACCATAGGCACATGGCTTCAAGTGTACCCTATATACACTTAATATATAAGGTACACTCCGATAGTTTGAAACTATGTGCCTATAGGCGCTAGAGGTCCCAATTTTGGCAAATTGTTTCTGAAACTTGGTCCTAATCATCATATCTACTAAATCTAGACCAATTTTGATATTAGGTGAAATGGGTTTGAACCTTTACATTGACCTAGTGACATTCTTACACATTTTTAGGGACACCGTCATAATTGGACCACATACTTAGTTTTGTGTTCAGAAATGAAATATTTCGCAAGGCCTAATGACCTACTTTATATTTCTTCAGTTACAGCCTTCAAATTTGGTACACATTATAGTTTTGCATACTGTTCATGTACTAGATGTGGGACCAGGTAGAGGTGGTTGCCTAGGTATTGATGATATCTGGCCTTAAGAAATGTAGACTAGCATGTTCTTGTACTTAAATGCTATAAGTATTTGTTTCCACATAATTGCTATTTTTTATTGTTTTGAATTCTAAAATTCTTGCTTCACAAAAGCACTGTACTAATGTAGAAAATGCTACAGTGTGAAGGCTATGTTTCTGATGACCTTGGCACCATTTTCAGTTTGACTGTATTGAGAGTTTTCATGCCACAGTTACTGCCGGTATATAGTTCAATGCTGATACAATGTAGTCTATTTATTAGGGCTGCGTACCGGTTTCCGATATAAATCGAATACTGGTATTTTGGGTTCGATCGATACATCGTATCAAACGTGTTCGTATCGGTAAAAAGTCGATCAACAAAAATACACATGTAAATTAATAAAATACCCATTTTCAGTCAAGTGTTTTCATCGTCTATATGTTTCATCTCAAAATGGACAGGTTGTCGTTGTAGCTTAAGTTCGAGTGAATCTAATGTTTAAACAATAATCTGCTATGTTAACTACTCGTGAACATGTAAAAAGAATATATCATATGATATATCGAATATCGATCATTTTGTATCGATACAAATATCGTATCGATCATTCTAACTGATACGCAGCCCTACTATTTATGTGCAGTAAAAGGGTCAAGAATCTCAGGTTTTTGCCTAGTGTGATTCCCTGTTGCAGCTGGTCATATCCTTCCACAAAATTTGACAAAAATATAGATTTTCCTCCACATGTGGAGAAGTTGCTGTTGTGTTAGTACTGGTAAGGATACAGTCCAGAAAAACTGGTTAGCTGAATCTGCCATTGTATATAACTGAAATATTGTTGAAAAATGGTGCCAGAACCAAATAAACAAACAATTATCAAACTTATTTAACCCTTTACTCCATGATATGACCT
Source organism: Spisula solida (assembly GCA_947247005.1). Taxonomy (NCBI): domain Eukaryota; kingdom Metazoa; phylum Mollusca; class Bivalvia; order Venerida; family Mactridae; genus Spisula; species Spisula solida. The sequence goes on along the minus strand of OX365944.1, from coordinate 65,968,381 downwards.
GTTCATGCTTCATCAGTATGCAGATATTGATCACAAGTCATTGCCATAGTAACCTGAGATCATGCAAACTATCCATGCTGTAGGTAAATAGTTCAAGGGATTTATGGAGTAAAGGGTCAAGGTAAGCTCATGCTTGTCACCTGGTAGTATCTAAAGCTGCACACCTGCTTACAACTGAATCAAACACCTCAGGGGAACAGAATGTAGGCTGACCCTGGGAAACTGGACAATATGTCAATTTGCGGGTTTACTAATTCCTCACCATAGTGCCCACCATATTATGAAAATCCTCAAAGTGGGATATGCTATCCCACTTCCAGGATCTATTAAAAATGCGGCAAACGTTCTAGTTTGACAGGATTTGGAACCATTTGGCATGGCAAATTCCCACATTATTCTGTACAGTGTACAATAACTAGTCCCCTATTAGGCTGTATTCCTGTGCTTGTTCCTGGGCTGCCAACATTGATCAATACATCAATGGTCAGCCAACATTGATCAATACATCAATGGTCAGCCAACATTGATCAATACATCAATGGTTAGCCAACTTTGATCAATACATCAATGGTCAGCCAACATTGATCAATACATCAATGGTCAGCCAACATTGATCAATACATCAATGGTCAGCCAACATTGATCAATACATCAATGGTCAGCCAACATTGATCAATGGTCAGCCAACATTTTGTCTCTTGTGTTGCTTATCATTGTACATTATATTTGCATAAAAAATTTCTTCACTGTGTGTTATTGTTTTTAAGAAACAGAATAAAATTGTCAAAACATTTCTGTCTGAAATTATCTGTACTTCAGTATGTATAAAATGTGTACAAGTGTCATTGCAGAGTATTTTAACATTATAACATGTTGTTCAAATAACACTTACAATGCTAAGTTGTCTCCATTGTGGTGTTGTATTAAATTTTAGGTTAATTAACATATTAAAATATTAAAAACGTGAACATTACATCATGTTGCCGCGACATTTTAAGAAAAGAGTCGCATAAACTGACGCTATTAGGTCATGTTTATATAAATGTACATTGTATTAATAAGCGTTTGTTATAACTGAAATTGTATCTTTACTGAAACAATACACTATCTGTAAACATGTGATTTTATACATTAGAAGAAGTTGACAAGTGTACAATAATACAATAGAACATTCAAACAATGACATATTGAAGAAATGAAATGTTGAATTACAACATTATTAAAGGGGATGTATAAGTATGTCTTAAAATTGCGATATAATTGTATAGTTCTTACTAATGTTTTTTTACGGAAATCCCCCAGTGATAGATCTAGCTGTACAAGATGTACTAGTATCTATGAAGAACACAATCATGACACATACTTCATAACAGCTTTGGAAATTCATAACAGCTCAATTGCTTGGCTGGCTTAATTGTAAGGTATTCTTAGATTTTGGGGAAAAACCCTAAAAACTTAAATTTGCATTTTTTGGAAAAAGTTTAGAATTTAGTTGACCAATGACAGGATCTAATTTTGATTGACAAACATTTAAAATATTGCACATGCTTGTATTATCCAATGGATTCCCTTGATAACCTGTTCCTTAAACCTTCAACAAACAAACAGACGGCGCGTTCACTACACTGACACATGGTCATTATATACAAGTACATGTATATCAGTTGTTCTAATTTACGCATTAGACCTTGACAGTAAATAGCTAATTTATGTAGCATGCTTGATTAACCTAATGCTGTAAATGACATAAACAAGCTGATAGTGTATGACTAATCAAGGTTCAACTTGAACATTCCTTCCATATCTAGTATAAATAATTTGTGTGCATCATGACACAGAGGTTATCAACATGTATGCATGTATGCAAGCCTTAATGCATTATGTAAATTATGCAACACTCTCCATTCACTGATCAATCATAACAGGTAATTCAACTTCAACTAGTTTACTTGTTCTTTACTCGTTCTTGACTTTGCAGACATTTACTAACCAAGGGGGGACTGTAATGAATAAGGCCATCATCACTATACCCGGTACCCTGAATATAACACCTGAATATAACACCGGTGCTAGAACTGAATTCTTACAAAACATGTCCTACCAACAACCTCTTGAATAACATGTTTCTGCCAATTTTCTCTCTCCATAACGACAACCTCTGTATAACAGTCAAACTAGAGAGAAACGTCTAAGAACTGGTTTTCTTCAAGTTGCATATGGTGGCATATTCCTGCTCATGGTGGCTTTGTTTTAACACCAACCATAGTAGCGCAAGTTAGTTGAAGCATTCAGGGACGTAGCCAGGCTTGAACTGATGTTACACACACAAGCCTTGAAGTTGGTGGTTATGGTTGGGGGTCCTAGGATTACGAAAATTTAGGACTTTTTAAGCCATTTTGGCCATATTTATATCTTTCAAATTAATGTTACGCATGTGCATATGTTTGTATTGCTAGCTACGCCCCTGGCATTGTCTGCTAGCTGTTTTCTTTCAAATTCTAACTACAGATTAAAAACAATCCTTCCAGTTGTCTGATTTCTATAAAAAGGGGTGTTGCCAAATCTTACACATTCTGCAAACAATATTATAAGGACAAGTTTAAATGTATTTGAATGCTAAAGTTGAGGGGTGTATAATACAGTGTAGTAGTGTAATGGTCTACTTCATATGGTCAAAGTGCTACACTTGTGTTACGTATGTTCTGACAAGCAGTTTAAGACCTGCCGTCCACTAGGACCCCGAAGTGTTCCCGAAGGCTAAATTTGCCTAATCGGGATGGTTCGGCATGTCTTCGGGACGTTCTGGAACCCTTCCGTGTCGTTCCTGTACGCTTCGGGAAGCTTTCTGGACACTTCGGGACCGAAAAATCTTCGGCATCAAAATTTTAAAAGTTTTAAAATTTGGACGCCGAAGGTCTTGTTCGGGAAGGCTTCGGGAGTGCTTCGGTGTAATCGGAAACCCATCGGCAACAGTTCGGGGTGTTCGGGAATCCATCGTCATCCACTCGGCACCTTCGGGAAGCCTTCTGCGAGGCTTCGTAATCATTTTAACCATCCCGAGCGGTTCCCGAAGGAAGCTGAAGCAATACCGAAAGCTCCCCGAATATGACGAAGGGATGAGTTATACACACGGAAGACATGCCGATCATGTTAAGACACACGCCGAATAGTTGCCGATTGTGAACGGAAGGGATGCCGAGTCGAAGCAGTATTTTCCGAACTATACAAGAGCGACTGCGGAAGCGATGAGGTTAGGTTGCCGATAGTTTTTATCTTGAATATATCGATTTCAGCATGGTCCTACAAACCAAGAACAGGCTACCAAATATGGTTGTGTCAGCCCCTATAGAAAACTATGACACAACAAGTGTCCCATGGTCTTCAGTTATTAAAGGAAAACACCGGAAAGAGACTCCCGTTATATCTACTGTAGTAAGTTTTTTTCATGAGCTTAATATGTCAGTGTTGTTTATACCTGAAACTAAGTCATTCAACATTTGTGTAGCTGAAAATATGTCTTTTAATTTTTATAGCTGAAACTAGCGAGGTTAATGGCGTCTTCCATCAATCGTATTCAACTGAAAACAAGATAGTAGTTCGGCATCGTTTATATACATCGGCAACCTTTTGAACAGCATTCTATCGGCATCGATTCGTAAACACTTCCGCATATTCTGCAATGTATCCGCAACCTTTCCGCGCGATCGGGAAACATTCGGGACCAAATCCTGAACTGTCGGCATTCATTCGCGTTGCGTTCGGCTACTTCGGATAGGTTTCGGCGTTTCATACTGCAACATTTCGTATAACGATCCCCGAATACATCCCGAACGATGCCGATGGCTAAGATCCGCCCATTTTTATTGATAAATGATCCCGAAAGGTTCCCGAAACAAGCAAACTGTAATCGGCTACCCTTCCGCATATCATCGGGGACTAGTGGACGGCAGGTCTAACATAACAGTACATTGAAAGTTGTTAAAGTAACAGCCATTAACTTCGTATATAGCCTTATTATTGTTTAAAATTATCTAATTTGCGTTTGAATGCAGTCACAAGGGTTAGGGTATCATTAATTTGATTTTTTTGCGATATCAACCATAATCTGGATTTAGACTCGATAATTCCTCGACGTCATATACTATGTTTTCCACGACAGTTTGATTGAAAATATCAGGGTTGTTTTTTTCTTGCACATTACTTAAACCCTGAACCGACTATAGCACGATACGATAGCTGTGTCGAACCTTTTCAATGTATTGGAGGACTACTTGATTGTGGAAATTGCGCAGTTGTGTAGATTGCCTAGTTGGAGAAGTTGAAGTCTCCCATATCCTAAAAATGCACGTATGACCAAAGCCAGAACAGGTCCAAGATTATTGAAAACTCACTAAGCATCAACAATAATATAATTATTGTGGTGTCTCAGGAATAAATTATCGAATGTTCTACCTTGATGTTTCACCTAACCATTGACAACTGCACAGATAGTGGATAGGATTGTAGTTAACGTCACTGAGTGAGAAAACTTGCCCAAACTGGCAATCAAATCAAGATCATCTGAGAGAAATGCTATCCACCAACTAAGCTAGTTGGTTAGGTACTGGTTTATGAAAACTATCTACCAACTGAGCAAGCTAGGCAGGCACCTGATGACAACTATCTGTCCACCAACTGAGCAAGCTAGGCAGGCACCTGATGACAACCATCTGTCCACAAACTGAGCAAGCTAGGACAACTATCTGTCCACCAACTGAGCAAGCTAGGCAGGCACCAGATGACAACTATCTGTCCACCAACTGAGCAAGCTAGGCAGGCACCTGATGACAACCATCTGTCCACAAACTGAGCAAGCTAGGCAGGCACCTTATAACAACTATCTGTCCACCAACTGAGCAAGCTAGGCAGACACCTGATGACAACTATCTGTCCACCAACTGAGCAAGCTAGGCAAACACCTGATGACAACTATCTGTCCACCAACTGAGCAAGCTAGGCAGGCACCTGATGACAACTATCTGTCCACAAACTGTGCAAGCTAGGACAACTATCTGTCCACAAACTGTGCAAGCTAGGACAACTATCTGTCCACAAACTGAGCAAGCTAGGACAACTATCTGTCCACAAACTGTGCAAGCTAGGCAGACACCTGATGACAACCATCTGTCCACCAACTGAGCAAGCTAGGCAGGCACCTGATGACAACTATCTGTCCACAAACTATGCAAGCTAGGCAGACACCTGATGACAACTATCTGTCCACAAACTGAGCAAGCTAGGACAATTATCTGTCCACAAACTGAGCTAACCAGCTCTACCAACTGAGCAAGCTAGGCAGACACCTGATGACAACCATCTGTCCACAAACTGAGCAAGCTAGGCAGACACCTGATGACAACCATCTGTCCACAAACTGAGCAAGCTAGGCAGGCACCTGATGACAACTATCTGTCCACAAACTGTGCAAGCTTGGCAGACACCAGATGACAACTATCTGTCCACCAACTGAGCAAGCTAGGCAGACACCTGATGACAACCATCTGTCCACAAACTGTGCAAGCTAGGCAGGCACCTGATGACAACTATCTGTCCACAAACTGTGCAAGCTTGGCAGACACCAGATGACAACTATCTGTCCACCAACTGAGCAAGCTAGGCAGACACCTGATGACAACCATCTGTCCACAAACTGTGCAAGCTAGGCAGGCACCTGATGACAACTATCTGTCCACAAACTGTGCAAGCTAGGCAGACACCAGATGACAACCGTCTGTCCACAAACTGAGCAAGCTAGGCAGGACCTGATGACAACTATCTGTCCACCAACTGAGCAAGCTAGGCAGACACCTGATGACAACTATCTGTCCACAAACTGAGCAAGCTAGGCAGGCACCAGATGACAACTATCTGTCCACAAACTGTGCAAGATAGGCAGGCACCTGATGACAACTATCTGTCCACCAACTGAGCAAGCTAGGCAGGCACCAGATGACAACTATCTGTCCACAAACTGTGCAAGATAGGCAGGCACCTGATGACAACTATCTGTCCACAAACTGAGCAAGCTAGACAGGCACCTGATGACAACTATCTGTCCACAAACTGAGCAAGCTAGGCAGGCACCTGATGACAACTATCTGTCCACCAACTGAGCAAGCTAGGCAGGCACCAGATGACAACTATCTGTCCACAAACTGTGCAAGATAGGCAGGCACCTGATGACAACTATCTGTCCACAAACTGAGCAAGCTAGACAGGCACCTGATGACAACTATCTGTCCACAAACTGAGCAAGCTAGGCAGGCACCTGATGACAACTATCTGTCCACCAACTGAGCAAGCTAGGCAGGCACCAGATGACAACTATCTGTCCACAAACTGAGCAAGCTAGGCAGGCACCTGATGACAACTATCTGTCCACCAACTGAGCAAGCTAGTTAGACACCTGATGACAACTATCTGTCCACAAACTGAGCAAGCTAGAACAATTATCTGTCCACAAACTGAGCAAGCTAGGCAGGCACCTGATGACAATTATCTGTCCACAAACTGAGCAAGCTAGGCAGACACCTGATGACAACTATCTGTCCACAAACTGAGCAAGCTAGGCAGGCACCTGATGACAACTATCTGTCCACCAACTGAGCAAGCTAGGCAGGCACCTGATGACAACTATCTGTCCACAAACTGAGCAAGCTAGGCAGGCACCTGATGACAACTATCTGTCCACAAACTGTGCAAGCTAGGCAGGCACCTGATGACAACTATCTGTCCACAAACTGAGCAAGCTAGGCAGGCACCTGATGACAACTATCTGTCCACAAACTGAGCAAGCTAGGCAGGCACCTGATGACAACTATCTGTCCACAAACTGAGCAAGCTAGGCAGGCACCAGATGACAACTATCTGTCCACAAACTGTGCAAGATAGGCAGGCACCTGATGACAACTATCTGTCCACAAACTGAGCAAGCTAGACAGGCACCTGATGACAACTAACTGTCCACAAACTGAGCAAGCTAGGCAGGCACCTGATGACAACTATCTGTCCACCAACTGAGCAAGCTAGGCAGACACCTGATGACAACTATCTGTCCACAAACTGAGCAAGCTAGACAGGCACCTGATGACAACTATCTGTCCACAAACTGAGCAAGCTAGGCAGGCACCTGATGCCAACCATCTGTCCACAAACTGAGCAAGCTAGGCAGGCTCCTGATGACAACTATCTGTCCACAAACTGAGCAAGCTAGGCAGGCATCAGATGACAACTATCTGTCCACAAACTGTGCAAGCTAGGCAGGCACCTGATGACAACTATCTGTCCACAAACTGAGCAAGCTAGACAGGCACCTGATGACAACTAACTGTCCACAAACTGAGCAAGCTAGGCAGGCACCTGATGACAACTATCTGTCCACCAACTGAGCAAGCTAGGCAGACACCTGATGACAACTATCTGTCCACAAACTGTGCAAGCTAGGCAGGCACCTGATGACAACTATCTGTCCACAAACTGAGCAAGCTAGAACAATAATCTGTCCACAAACTGAGCAAGCTAGGCAGGCACCTGATGACAATTATCTGTCCACAAACTGAGCAAGCTAGGCAGACACCTGATGACAACCATCTGTCCACAAACTGTGCAAGCTAGGCAGGCACCTGATGACAACTATCTGTCCACAAACTGAGCAAGCTAGAACAATTATCTGTCCACAAACTGAGCAAGCTAGGCAGGCACCTGATGACAATTATCTGTCCACAAACTGTGCAAGCTAGGCAGGCACCTGATGACAACTATCTGTCCACAAACTGAGCAAGCTAGGCAGACACCTGATGACAACTATCTGTCCACAAACTGTGCAAGCTAGGCAGGCACCTGATGACAACTATCTGTCCACAAACTGAGCAAGCTAGAACAAGTATCTGTCCACAAACTGAGCAAGCTAGGCAGGCACCTGATGACAACTATCTGTCCACAAACTGAGCAAGCTAGAACAATTATCTGTCCACAAACTGAGCAAGCTAGAACAATTATCTGTCCACAAATTGAGCAAGCTAGGCAGGCACCTGATGACAACCATCTGTCCACTAACTGGGCAAGCTAGGACAACTATCTGTCCACCAACTGAGCAAGCTAGGCAGGCACCTGATGACAACCATCTGTCCACCAACTGAGCAAGCTAGGCGGACACCAGATGACAACCATCTGTCCACCAACTGAGCAAGCTAGGCAGGCACCTGATGACAACTATCTGTCCACCAACTGAGCAAGCTAGGCAGACACCTGATGACAACCATCTGTCCACCAACTGAGCAAGCTAGGCAGGCACCTGATGACAACCATCTGTCCACAAACTGAGCAAGCTAGGCAGACACCTGATGACAATTATCTGTCCACAAACTGAGCTAACCAGCTCTACCAACTGAGCTATCTAGACACCTGACTATGAGACTTATATAAATACAATGTATATAAACAACAAACACTGTATTTGTGTTAATTACTTTATTATAATAATTAGAAAAAATGCAATCACAAGTATGGATTGTATAAGGCTGAAAGTCATGCAAAATGACAATGTAGAATAAAACATGATTCAACATGGAATATCACAATGATAAGAGAGTATATAAACAGACATTGCATAACCACTAAAATATAACAATGAGTGACATATCAAAATATAACTTCCTAGTTCATACTTGATAACAAGTTGGCTAAAAAATAATTCTCCATTAAAAAATTATGAAAAGAGAACAAATTCATGTCAAATGGGAAGGATTATGTTAAGTTTTCTTATTTTTCAAATAGTCACGCTTAAACAGTTAACTTGTGTTCATTAAAATTTGCTATTGAAGACATACGGCTGATTAATTTAGGTAACTCTAGCACAGGTTCAATGGTATAAAGTTGAAACAACATCTATTAACCAGATTGCAGTGTATATTTCATAATGTATACAAGGAAATTAATGAGAGAAAACCTTCCAACCTTTCATACAAACAATTATATGGCAACATAATGGAGTGCATATACATGTCAATGCATATATGAGGCTAAATAACAAATATATGTGGTTCAGGGAACATAACATATCCTATATTTGCTCGGCAGACCAAAACATGCTTCAACAGTCTTTACTGAAGAACAAAAATGATAACTGCAACAAATAATGGAATTTCAAATAGTTTCATTAAGATGGACAAAAGAAATATGCAACTTTTGTTTTTACATCCGTAGGGTACTGCTGTAATCAATATTCATTATTTCAACTTCAAAATTTCAGTTTCACAATTTCAAAAATACGGAAATCATGAAGCTGAAATTATGAAATATTGATTCCAGTGGTGAAATAATGAAATATCAAAGTGAACTTTGAGTATACCAGTAGATAACTAATAAAAAACCTTACAATTGTTATCAAATAAATATCTAGATATAAATTGAATACGAGAGTTTGTTTTCATCTACTGACCATATATAATATTGTTAACATCCATGAACCACACATATTCTTTCTTTGGACTAAGCATAAAAGGCCAGATACAATAAATTCAAAGATTACCTTCCCCCCTCCCATCACTGATTGTTCATGCTTTCACAATCTTTATAATCATTTCAAATTATTTCATGATTATCATAAGGAATGGAAGTAGTAAAGACCAGCAAATTATATCATGTTTTTGAAAACAAACAAATGAAGCCCCACCTTTTTTTAACCAAACATTTGGGATGATAATATTAATTATTATAATTAATTTCCTGCTACCAAATCGTATCATGGCCTATTTCTACACATTACATAAGGAAGTAAAAGGACATAAGACCGAACAATACAGACTGTTATTATAAAACAAACCCTAATTATCCCATTGTTTAAACTTTAGTAGACAATCAACATAGTACAGGAAAATAAGACAAAAGTAAGTTAACATTGAAACTAGATCTATAGACAATACTGAGAGAAGGCATGTTGACTATTAATTACAACATTATAATAACATTACATTGCACATAAATGCATCATAATTTTATAACATGGTCATAGAACAAATAAATACATAGTGCTATATTAGATATTGGTCAGAACTCCCTGATGTAATGTCAAGACAGAGACAACTTCACAGATTGATAGAAGGCAATACCCTGAGAAAAAAAACCTAGTACACCATCTACTAGAAATTCTTATTAGTTTGGGGTTAAGTGAGATTCCATATCTTTCTTGCCTTGATAATTGAAATTTCAAATAGCCAAATAAGGTCCTCATTATTCTGGCTAAAAGGTCATAGAAGGTCACATATTTTAGTGGCTGTAAAAAAGGTAAAACCAAGTCCTTTTCAAAATACAGTAAAACCTCGTTATCTCGAGGACCCATCGGGACAAGCCAAATGCTCGAGTTAAGCCAGGTGCTCGAAATATCCGAAGTCTATGATGAATTGTTGTTATGACTAAGTGTAACTGTGTTTATAATGAAAACACGTATGATACATATATTTGGTTGTAACTACGAACATTGTCATTGTTCATCAAGTCTATACGCAATTGAATTTGAATCGTGTGGACATTTGCCGAATTCAACAAATTGCATATGAAAGTCGTAATGAATCCTTTAACATTAAATATTAAACTCCATTTAACAGTTGTAATTTAAAAATTCGCATCGGCAAAAAGATAACGTTACCCAAAGCACACGTTTGAACAAACACCCACGCACAAAAATTGCACGTGATAAAATAAAACCCGGATGCAAAGTCGATCCAGTTTTCAGCACAGGGATACGGCTCATTGAGTAAAAAACATGCACTATATTATCTATGATAATTAATTTAGGACATGATGTTTGGCTGAATGAGTTATATCCCTGTGGTTTCCAATTGAAACGCGCGCGACAATTTGGAGACATCAAACGCGGCGGTCGTTCGACTGACTTCAAACGCGCCGCACATCAAAGAAATTGCCGGTACAGTTGGGAGTAGTGTTACGTCAGAGTTCCATACCGCGGTATGAATTCGCCAATCTGCGCATAGTGTAGATTCAATTGGCATTTAATTTGCTACTTTACAAAGTCGACGAATTTTTTATTCTTCATGGTTGTTCGATAAGAATTGGATTTAATCGCGGACTTGATTTATTTCACTTATTCAGTATCGGGCACGTGAAATTGCACTGTACGTAAGCTTACACTCGCAGGATTTCATGAAATACGGGATATGAAAAAGTTTTGAAACGATTTTGACTTGCAGTTTTATAACGAACAGAGCCTAAATATTTAAGATTCTACATGTACGTCGGTTTATCTTACGATAATTAAGTCTGTGCGAGTCAGTACGTTCGAAGCAACGATGTTACATTAAATAATTCTAGTTCTCGTATGTGTTAAAGTTCCCAATTGTTGCCTATTGAACTTGTTCTGAAACGTATGTGTTGTTTAAATCACGCCTATTAATTAAATATTTTCTACTTCGTGTTTAATGTAACGAATCGAAAATACGGAAATCAATTTAAGTGTTAGGGATTACGCTATTGTCATAAAATGTGATTATCACGATGTGTGAAAAATATGGACCGTAACCAAATTTAGTATGACATTTTTCGGAGGTGTGAAATTTCGCTCGGATGATTGCCTCGAGATAAGGTAATTAATTATCTTTGAAAATTGTTGATTGGACCGACACCTGCACTCGAATTAGACCGGATGCTCGTAATAACTTTACTCGAATTAGAGGGATCAATTAATGTACAATATAGAGCAAATTCGTCGGGACTTTGAAATTTGCTCGAATTAGGCCGGTTGCTCGAATAATCGCTGCTCGTATTACCGAGGTTTTACTGTAACACTTAAGTGGTAGTCTCTAGTGGAACCCCTTCTTCCTAAAAACTGACATTTAATGACATGATTATGAAACAGAAAAACCAAATGTTAATCATAAAGAAATCGTCAATCTACAGAATCAAAAGTAGATTGAACAGAACAGAACAGTACAAAACCATTAATTGCATGATGAATAATGCACTCAAATATAAAATCCTAACCGATGTCCAATATAGCAAAAGTCTACAATGTTAAACCAATAAACAGATAAACAATATATATAAGACAACGGTTTTATTGAAATATGTACACTATAATTATCTAAATTGATGCATGGATACCCTTGGCAACAGTCATCAACATGGCAACATTGTACAGGGTGTTCAAGAAGTTTGTTCTCAAAATTCAAATTCATACTAATTTTATCAGAGCTATGTATGCAGTGTACAATTTTTATTTCTTACAGTTAAAACTACATTTACTGCCAGAATGATAAGAACAATGGTAGAACCCTCTAGATAGTGACCTTAAAAGTTTATATCATTTTGATGTCAGAAAAAATATATTGAAACTTCAACATTGAGAGCAAACTTTTTAACACTCTAAGCTATTCATTGTATCTCAAAGCACTGGTAAATAATACTAACTATTTAATGCATTTGTAATTAAAGCAATATTTATGAAAAGATATATAACAAATGCATGATTATGGTAACAATGATATTTGACAATAATTAATTTACAAGAATCATAACCTAACTTTAGTAAGAATGAATGTAACGCTGTTATCTCCCTTGTATTTCACTAATCATGCTGGATATATATTTTAAATGAAATTTGAAAAACATGAGAACCAGTCAGCAATGAATGATCAGTAGAAAATTTAAACATGATTGAAATAAAAAATAGTTTTTCAAAGGTATCAAATATAAACTTCTATTAAAATTGGATTAATTTGGCATCACAAGTTTTACATGTAAACTAGTAAAAGACTAGAAACTTACAATACAATCAGTAAAATACTAAACTACTGTGAATAAAACAGTCATATGTACAAACATGATGAAAAGGATGTAAGCAAACTAATACTAATACTACAGTTGCTTTAAGTGCTGTACCAGAATAAAGCCCAGGAGGAATAAGATCAACAGTCTGAAAAGTACCCACACATAATAACAGAATAAGTATTCCTCGGGCAATCCGAAAACACAACTAAATTTCTTCTGGCAACAGAATCTTTAAATCGTAATAGTATCCCACCTGGCCTTTTTTCTTGGTACAGCCCTAAGACTATTGTAAGATGATATTTTAAAACTTATAATCTGACACAATAAACCAAATATTGGGATACTTTAGTAACAACATACCTATTCATAAATAAACCCGCTCAGTTCCTAACTCTCATAATTTGACATATATAAGACATTAATACTACCAGTACATACGATTAGACACTTTACACTGGCACTCATGAATCTTATACATCACTTATATATAATCTAGTATTTTGAATATTATTAACCTGCGGCTTGAGCCGCAGGTTATATTGGATTGCCAAAAGTAAAATGACCATGGAGTGGCACGTGACATGTTCTGGATGGTTCACGATTTCAAAAAAATATATCCAAAAAAGAAGCATTTTGTAAGAATGTCGTGAACCAGACTATTCCATTATTCCATGCGGATAACATCGGTCTTTATCGCATTACAATAGTTTATTTACCAAAGAAATCAGAACTATTCCGAAATTTCACTGTGAACGCGAGACCACGAATCTAAACAGCAGGAGTCTGCAGCTGCATTATCATCCCGGTCAATAATAAATATAGTGGACAATGGACTACATCCCGTAGAGAACACATCGCTAGATTAACAGAAGCATGGTATTGATACATGATCAACATTTTTCTAATTATTTTGAATTTGTTCATTCATTCGGCACATACATTTAACACAACCAAATAATTGGAGGATATTTGTTTGTTTAAACTGAATACGATTTATATCTCATCATGGCGTTTGTTGTTAGATTGGTCGGTATTTTCAGATATTACACGTATTGGAATAATTTTGACAGAAACATAAATTTAATCTTACACCGGAATAAATTTGAATTGCATCCAAACGGCAAAAAACACATCATAAACGATACAACTAAGTTATCAGCCGCAGGAAACTATTCGACTTGTACATACTTAACAACTCATGACAGAGAATTGCAGCAAAGGAAAGAGGAACTCCAGTATCCAAACAGAGATCAGTAAACATATATCATAATGAAACAAAATATCCAGATGAGTGAAATTGTCTGCAGAAAGCTAGTTTTGTCACAGAAATACAGTCATTATGCAGTTACCTCCCCTGTATAACAGAAATACAGTCATTATGTAGTTTTCTCCCTTGTCCTGAATACCTTACCTATTTACATACATTAATCCTATAATATTGTTCCCGACAGACAATTGTAAATCTCTCTGGATTGATAGATGATTCACTTTTAGTCTGGAAGACACTATAATAGTATTTAAGGTGACTTGAGTATTTTGTTGTAAATTTCTGAAGTTTCTTTATTTGATACAGTGTATGTTTCACATATAAAAACTGCACTTAATTCTGATAACTTGCACATCATCAATTTCTGTGGACCAGCCAATTCCCCCTAGGTAGGCACTACTTCATATAACTAAGTAGTTTGATATACCGGGTAATGTATTCGCAGATTTGTACAAAGATTCATCAGTTCCAGTTATAAATATTGTCAAGTTATAACAAAATGATCAACTTGTGTTGCATTATGCATGAGGTATTCTACAATGAATAACAATGAATAATAATGATACAAACAAGTATAAACTATATACAATTTAAGTAATATAACAAGTAACTCATGGAATAAACAAACATGGTGACCTGAATTAGCTGTTTAGCACTAAGTTTGGTACTTAAGGTGGGAACAGTTCTATGACAGGTAAACAGATTCTACAGTTGGTATCTGCATTATATGACCAGTATCTGAATCCTATTTCCAGAATCTGGATTTATGGTCAGAATTTGGATCTTATTCTGTGGTTAGTAACAAAGGGCAAGGATTTATAGATAACAGGGTTCAATAAGATGATAGCTAGCACCTGGATTCCACAGCAGATAATGGGACTCTTACTAATGAGACAAACTCCAGGATGTTCAGTGGGTACCATAAAACAGTTGATGGTACAACTTCAATATCAGCTGACAGGATTTCTACATCAGGTCCTTGTAATATATACAACATGTACATGTAATAACATTAAACAACTATAACATTTAAACAACAAATCAGTATCATCTCCAGAAACATGTCATGTGTGAAACAAAAAATCTAAGAAAAATCAAGTGTCATATTGTGACAGAAATCAAGTGTCATATTGTGACAGAAATCAAGTGTCATATTGTGACAGAAATCATCATCATAACTGTTAGCACATTCAATTAATGGATTTCATAAATTTTTAAGGTCTTCCCCTTATCACCAATAATGGGAAAAATATTAATATACCAGAGAAACCCCATTTCTCGTCCACCAGTGTATTTTTCATTAATAATTCAGGGAGCTTGACTAACTAATGTACGAGGATGAGAAACCCTGGAAATAACAAATATGATAAATCCATGAAAACTAGGACTTTTACCAATAAGGGACATAACTCCACAGAATTTTGATTCCAGCCGAAACATAACCCTACATGCACAAGATAGATAATCCTGCAATGTTTCATGACAATAGTTAAACCACTTGTATCTGCAAACAAAAAACTATGGTTGCTCTACCATCTATCGAGTAACCAGTGTTTTTCTTTTTAGAATAAAAAAAACAATAAACTCTATTGGAAGAATATTTACAAAGTACAAAAAAATGTAAACAACATTCAACATACAGCAAATAATTGCAAGTGTAAATCAGTATAAATAAAACTGCAATCATAGAATCTATCACTTTCAAAATCAAGTTAAGATGGCGCCATAAGTACAGGTTTGACCTTTTCTAATTCTATTCTAAACATTAGTTTCTAATATTACATGAAAGAAAAAAGATAAATACAAGTATCTCTAACTAAACATGTCATAAAAGCATCATAACGAGTATTAAAATGTCAACACGAATCTCAAGTTTTATTGCATATAAAAAATATAATCAATTGGGCTAATATAACACCAGCTACACACATTCAAGTCCATATATAGATTTGTAACAAACATATCAAATATAAACAAGTGAGCATATTGAATGGAAATATTCTATGTACAGTTTGCAAGGTATACTTACAGTTACTTTTTACAAATTCTCAATCAAGAGAAAAAATACGCAATCAAACCGGTATAAAAATAAACTTATTTGACTTTGCATCTTTTTGAAGATCCAATACTATACTATGTTTAAAACAACTATCTATTTAATTCACAATCCACAGTGTCATGGCAATGCATCATATTGTCAGAGATTTCCAGTAGGAATCTATCTTTTCAAAGTTTTCCAGACCAACTTAATTGTGTCTTGATGTGGATCTTGGAAAGGTTCCCATGTTATTATACTGCTCAACAAAACTCCCAGGATAATACTGAAATAAAGAATGATAAAAGTTTGTGATTCAATGATACCCAGCAAATTACCAGTCATAAAATCATACATTATTTATAATACATCTATTCACAACAAAAAAAAATACCAAAATTATGAATAACCATAATATAACGTGCAAATTATGTGCCTATTTAAAAGTTCATACATTGCATTACAAAGCCTTGCAATAATACATGTACAACAAAACTCATATCTAGCTAATTTTAAAGCCATTCAATTTTTATTAAGAAAACTTGAGAAATTAGAATGTGCACAAAACAGTTAACAAATAGTCTGAAAATGCAAAATGGTAACTTCAAACAAGAAATATTCCAGAAAAAGAAAGATAAGTAAAAGGATTGATTAGAAGTTGTTATTTCTAGATAAATCCCACACATGACCACAAAACACATCAAGGAATGAAGGCGTGAAATAATACAGTACATAAACATAAGAAACAAAGAGCTTTGGTAACAGCACAATCATATGTTCTCCCTACCCCCCTACCCGTAGCTGCAGGGATAAAGTTGACCTTTTACTGCTAACCTATAAATTAGGGTCATCAACAGATAATGAGAAATCTTTCTATTAAGGTAGATGATAAAGGTTTAATGATTCTGGAGTTTTTGCGCTGAAAGTCATTTAGACCTTGACCTTTGATATAGCTCCCTCCCTCAAAATCAATAGGGAACCATCAACAGGTCATGCCTAACACAACTACAGGGATTTAGGATCCAAGATGTATGCGTTGATGGGTAAACATGTGGTCTGCCAACAGATAGAGCAGGACACCAACACACATGTGAAAAGGAATACGACCCCACTTCACCATTCAGGGGGAGGAATTAGGAGATGGAAACTTCAAAGTCTCAGTGTATACTTGAAGTTCTTCAAAGCTTTTAATTAAATTTAATGTTTTAAACATCTACAAAGATAAACCAGTTTGTGAAAATTGCTCCATAACTGGAACCCTGATAGAACTGAAAATCAAGAATTACTGCAGAAAAATGTATTTCTGTCATACAAAATGAATGCTGGTAACGGTTGTAAATGGATTCATGAAAAATAGGTTATCCTACATTTTTGCAATTCCTGGAGACCGTGTGTGTGTGACTTCAATACTTGAACATTGCTTAAATAGCTTAAATACATTCAACTATGTGCACACAAGTTTATCCAACAGCCAGCCAAAATAGCCAGAATAGCTGTCAGTTAGTAACTTCTTTTCACCATCTAGAAAACCTGGTTTAAAAAGCTCCAATAATATGTCTTACATATATTTTCTTTGTTCTGAATACACAACATAAATCTGTTCATAACAATGTTAAAACATTAGCAACACCCAATATCAAGCACTTATATAATGAATATTATTATAATGTATTCCAACATATCATCATTGAACTGAATATTGCCTTATAATCATCAGTTCTTCATACTTACAATTTTAAATGTGGATACAAGCTACAAGTATAGGTTGCTTTCAATTTTATTCACTGTATTAATAAATCATTAATTATAAATTAACAGGCAGATATTCTGTTGAATTTGTAAAAAGATAAATAAATATGTTTGAAACCAATAGCTAGTTTATTTATCAGTACATACATTTGTTTTAATGGAATAATTACTTTGATAACTTCATATCTTATACAAGTCTCATAATGATTGTAAGCGGCTATAGACGATATGGTAGATATTGATGGTTTATATGTCAGGCAGTATGAAACTATAACTATTAATGGCTAAATGTACCATAACTTGTATAAGAAGGGAGCCTTATTTCATACTAAACATTTGATACATGAATATAATACTTATAAGCTATTATAATATATCACCAAGACAATGCTAGGGCTGGTAGGATGTCTACACAAGGATTCTAAGGGATTAAGGGGCCACAATCATCAAGGGGGTATTGTCCTGTATAATTGGAAGGTTTGTTCACGGGGTGAGTAATATCTTATAATACATGTATTTACAACTTTGTTCTGATAATGTATTTGATTATAAAGAACACTGTGTGATAAATGTGTCACTTCTTCAGGCAGATTAACAACATCAAAAGTACAGAGTGAATAGTTTAAGATATGATAACAGGATAGTTTCTACTTGTTTATCGACTATTCTTTATGTGCACAGTGCATATAGTGAAGGTACCTGCATGATGCTTAAAGGGTAATTTATCTGGCACAAGTAAGTATGCAGCCATATACATGTAAACAAGGTGAAGGATGAGAAAGAAATTGACTCCCGGCTTAACGAGTCATATGCATTTAAATCATTTGGAGGAAACTACAGACAGACAGCTGATATTAAAGAAAGACAACATGTGTATAAAAGGATACCTGGCAAAACAATAACATTTTTCCCAATTTATGACAGATTATTGATCATGAGTACTCTAAAATAGAAATGTTCATTTTAAGTTTTTTCTAAGATTTGACCTAGTGACCTAGTATTTGACCCCACATGACCAAGTTTCGAAGTTTACCTAGACTTCATAGCGACAAACATTCTGACCAAGTTTCATGAAGATTGGGCCATAACTGTGGCCTCTAGTGTGTTCACAAGCAATTGTAGATGGACAGACGACGGACTTACAAAGAATGATCACAAAAGCTCAACCTGTCACTATGTGACTGGTGAGCTAAAGAGCCTTGTTAACATCCTAGAGGTTTCAATTCTGACCTGATCTTTATGGAAACTGATCACAATGTGTGTGTTAGTAAAGTCTACGTTAAATTCTCAGCTGGGTTATATCGGGTCAAAATCTAGGTCATAGCATTTTTTTCTGATCATTTCAAAATCAAATGTATTCAAGTGACTGCTAAATGGCCAATAAGCCTTCTTGCTTAAATGTAGTATTTATACATGGCTTTTGTTGCTATTTATGGAATTAGCCCATGTGCAATGTGATATAGAAAATAAGCATTGCAAATGTATAATTATTGTAGAATGTGCCATGCAAAATAGTCAGTATAATCACTACCAGCCAGTAGCACATCCTTCATGGACAAAAACGTATTTCTAATTCATCATAACCAATCTTATACCATGAAGCATTCATATAACCAATTAGAATACCATACTATAAAATATGAACGGCTTCATAAATCAGAATACAACAATATACACGCCTGGTAATTAGCAATCACTTTCAGGCCTGAAAACCTCATTTTCTAAGCCGGAGACTCCATTCTTCAATATAAACAGGAAATTTCAGGATTTAAGAACTTGAAATCTGGCACAGATCAGAACAAGACTGCGTTCAATAAACGCTTATGCCCCCTGTGGAAGCCTTGTCCATAAATAAGTCTAAGTCCAAAATTAGGTCAAGGTGAAGGTCAAAAAGGGTCAGGTGATACAGGTGTGTGGAGAGTGTTCATATACAACATCCATGCAAGTTTGGAAGCTTTGCAGCAAGCCATAATGATGCTAGAAGAAACGGTCAATTTGGGTTAACCAGGACGGACGGACAGACGGACGGACGAACGGACGGACGGACAGGTGCATCACTATATGCCTCCCGATCTATCGATACCGGGGCATAAAAATACCAGGCCTCACTATAGGATATGTAAAAGCTTCATAAATCAACAATTAAATGACAAATTTTGTATAATTGTAACAAGAAAATGAACATTCCATAAAATCCAGGTTTGTAAACAAGGGACATAAGTCACATAACCCTAGTAAAACTTGGTTTCAGCAAAAACGAAACCTCAGGTGCACAAATCCACATGCTTATATAAACATGCCCGCAATGTTCAAGTCATCAAAACTGAATAATTTTGAAGGTTGGTGTGATACAAGTCCACCCAAACGACTAATCTGATAACCAGGTGTGTATGTAATTATGTGATCAAGCAGAAAGCCCTACTTTCTTCTACCACCTCTTTATTGATTAAAAGGTTGATGGTAAAACCAAGCCAATAGTTGCATTAAGGTATCAGTTGTATATAGAATTACTAGAAATGCCAGATTAGCATACCTCAAACTTCTGAAATAGTTAGACAGGGAAACAACAATTAAAACATTAATACAGATAAGAGGATGATGACAAAAAGTATTAAATCTTGTTAATGTATAGTTAGAGGTGATATTAAAACTTGAAGTAGGCAACACTCGTGTCTAACCCTAATTGTTGCTTGACGACACTGGTGTCGTACGCTAAAGGTTGCTCGACGCATAGTGATTCACACCAGAATTACGCGTTGGGAACGTTCCAAGATCAAGGACTTGCTCAGAGTAACTGCTGATCCTATGATACTGTAAATCAAGTTAATACAAAATATACAATCACATGCAACTAATTTACACGAAACTTAAAACTGAATCACAAGGCAGTTAACCCTATTCATGGTATCGTCTTTGCACACCCTATCAGTATACAGAGTCTACCACAGACTTTTTTCATAAAAACTGTATGATGGACACAACATGAAAAAAACTATATACTCTTCTACGAAAACATAACATTACTAAATGAACCAAACGGAGAAATCAACTCTCTGTTTTATGGTCTTCACTTATATTCAAACAGCAAAGAACTGAATACTGGTCATTTTAAAAGCAATGAAGTTAGGTCAGTGAAACACAGGATAATAGCAGGTCTGAAGCAACAAGTTACATAGACAGGGGAAGCTGTAGCTAATGCTGATAACAAGATATTGACAACTTTCTGGACACTTCTAGTATATTCAAGTCATTTAAGGGAAATAACTCTGAAGGGACATAAATAGAATCAAGTTCAACACCCTATGACCAAATTCTGGTATATAATTATAATACATATAAAGATTCACTTCAAAACTGGGAATATATATGGGAAAAGATATAAATATCATATAAATAGATATATACTTTGAAAAATAAATCTGATTATGTCAAGAAAGAAAACAACTAACTTTGTAAAGTTACTTAAATACAAGAAAGTTAATACAAGTGATTGAAATTTTTCAAAAGTTTGTACAGTTGTGCGAAACAAAAACAACCATCCAACATTCTAAAACTGTATCTTAGTAATTGAGGGTTGGTAACTCAGCATACCTCAGACAGGTCTATATCGCTTACCTGACTACCATGGTCCTAACACAGCATACCTCAGACAGGTCTATAACGCTTACCTGACTACCATGGCCCGATTTTTGCAAGCATGTCCCAAGTGTGAACAGTATGGCAGGGTTAATTAGCATAGGATCAGATTTTGAAGGATATTGTTGAATTTTCATTGTCTTCCCTATTGAACTTTATACAAACATTTTGCCATAAAGAGGATACAAGCTCTGCCCCGGCAGCTTATTTTCAGACAAATCAAGCCTTGAATAAATTTGGGACCCAAGGAACTTTCTTGTGAAATTACTTTGAACTCAGAGAAGAAATTCCCATTTACCTATTCCGGACAGCCATGTTTTTTTAACAAATCAAAATGTCTTGAAGTAATTTTGGAGACAAGCTTAATTCAAATTAATTCCAATAAGGGCCATAATTGCATCAAAACAATTTCAAAGTTTGACCAAGCAAAATGCAATGGAAGTAAGCACAACTAGAAATCACATGGACATTTATAGGTAAAACATGGTCCAAATCCAACCAGTGACTTCAGAGATGAAGAAGATGGACAGACAAACAGTCTGACAGACCAACAAAGGGACAGACTCCCATACCTCCCTCCCCAGATCAAAACACAGAGGCTTTCATACCTCCCTCCATAGAACAAGGTTTCTGAGGTATGATAACATGATTTACACCAAACCCTCATAGTGAAGAGTCAGTATTGTCACATACATGTAAAATATACAAATGTGATAGGAAAGAATAAACATGATGGAATATTGACATACACTATGTAATACTCACAGCTGGAGGTGGAGAATCCGAGCCAATTGATTCTGTTCTAGGATGTGTTGGCATTACAGTGACACTCTCTTCTCTGAAACATAATGTGTACAAAACAAATATTTCATTCATATGGTTCAAAGTCATAAATAACCTAGTTATGCATAGAGGGTCCAAATGGTAGGGTGTTAAAGAAGCCGCCCTGCTAGTACAGTTTGTAGGGTGTTCAAGGGGCCACCCCACTAGCACAGTTTGTTGGGTATTAAAGGGCTGCCCTGCTACCACAGTTTGAAGGTTGTTATAGGGGCCGCTATGCTAGCACAGCTTGTAGGATGCTAGACTGCTCTCCAGCAGATCTTAACACTTGCTTGGTACAGTTAGGTCAAAGAAAAATTTAAAACAGCAATAAATCTTTTCATACAGGGTGATTCATAATATCTGTCACACTTTTCAAATGAAACAGTTTTGATATGTTTGAATACAACCACATGTAGTTTGCACATCCAAAACACATATATTTAAAGTTTGATATACAGGATTACATACTTTTATGTATATTTAAGTCTACAAATGGAAGGGAATTCTATGTTATTTATTTAATGTGACGTCTATTTGACCAATGATGACGTCGATGCATATTTCAATGTGACTTAATATATTGCCATCTTTTATAGATACAATTTACTGAAACCATTCAACAAGCCAGAGTGCCGTTCAGCTAGACAGTTTATCATAACCGGATAATATTTTTGCCTTGCTATCATGGTTACAATATAGAAGAATAGTTTTCAAAACAGAGCTGATCAAAATTATGCTGCATTTAATTACGCTTCGAAAGCGACGTCTTAGAAATTGCACATCTGTTTATGACATAGTTTATGAAGCCATGATGTCAACATTGTTACAGTTATTTACATTAGATAAAACTTTATCATATCAGCTGTCAAATGATATATGATACATACATATCTTGTACATGACCGAAAAGTTATAATAGTTTGAAACTATGACAGATATTATGAATCACCCTGTATGTCTAAAAGGACAATAAGAGATAGTTATAAGCATACCTAACAATTGAGGTTTTTAGTCAAACATTATCTGCGAGCATGTATGAAACAATTCAGCTATTATTGTAGAATAAGATGGTATAAAACAGATTTATTTCCTGCCAGTTATAACTTACAGAAATGTTGGTTCAGATAGCGGTGCTCGCTCATCCCCCATGGTACCGTATGTATTATATGGTGGTGGGCGAGGCAGGAATGGGTCCGAGTCATCCACCTTCCTATATGTCTTCCTGATAACATAAATAACAAACCATTGAGTACAACAAACACTGCAGTATAACAGCACAGACATGTGACATCAAAAGGTGGCTATTTACTATTGACTTAATAGATCATTGGAAAATCCTAAGGTTTCACTTGGGGCATTTAGGAATTTTGTAATGCTTTTACTATTTTATAGATAAAATACCTATAACTGAAAGACAAAATAATCTATCAATCAAAATCCTTTGACTCAAAAGATAGTTTTGTTGGAAATACCAAGGATCAAAGGATCATTTCAACGGATAAATGAAATCAGTCACATCTGGTATTATGAGCATACTTGAATCCAAAAAAGAATCCAAATAAAGAAATTGTTGATAAACGACTCCGAAGACCAACGACCCAATAACTTACCAGTTAGTCTCTGCTGTTGATTGTTTGTTTTAGTGTATCTTATATAAATGAGATATATTTAGTGCTTATTATGTAAACTTGACATACCTGGTTCCCAGATACAACCATACTCTGGGAGCTAAACATTGTATGAACATCAATGACAGACCGAGAACCGGTAAAATCAACAAGATCAATGATACACCAACACTGTAAATATAACATTATACATGAATATGTATACATACATGAATATGTATACAAACATGAATATTTATATAAAGCGTAAAGGATGGCAACTAGAACCAAAATCGGTTCTCAAGTACTAGGTCATTCTTCTGATCAAGTATTTGGGAGTGCATGATTCAAATAATGACTGGAAATAGAGTCATGTGTGTTTCAAAGTCATGTGACAGCCAATTAACCTAACCGGTTATAATCTGCACTTAATTATCAACTAGTACCGACTAGCTCATCAATTTATACACAATGTGACAACTGGTGGACATGTATATAGCCAATCATTTAACTAGAAGGGTTTTAACACAAAAACAAATATCTCCCACAAAGGGCAGCAACTCCAGCCAAAACCATCCAACCTAAAACTCCTGACAATATGCACAACGAGGCTTGGTACCAAGTATTCATGTGAACTTCATGGAAATCCGACCAATGGTTAAGAAGAACTATTTTGTGATATCCATCTACTCAGACAGACAGACATCCAGTACACAATCCATGACTCTGCCACTACATGTGAGAAACATAAATGTAGCCTATGTCACGGAAGAGCATATTCTGCCCAACCAAGCATTCAAACTCAGAGTGAAGGCCTATATTTCACCAATGGTGCTTTATGGCCAAAGTCATTTGATAATTAAATAAATAGAACACATGCAAGATGTTGTTAAAATGTTTCATACTTACAGAGATCTATTACATATACCAGTGAGTGCCTTCACATAGTTAGAATGTATCTGTCCACAGTAGACTGTACTACCCAGACTGTTTATATTGTCTAGTGCAGAGGACAGGTCACCTCGGATCAACTGTACAGGTCCAGCAATCTATAGCAAAGTAATAAATACATTGGTTTTTATGTGTTAAACACAATGAAGAAATCTATCGTAAAACCTGTCAGCAAAATTTTACATATTTACAATTTTCATATCTAGACCATATTCAATTATGACATTTTATGACTTACTCCATCCATCTGTCACAAGGACTGTGTTTTCATTGTTCCCGTGGGTGGCCTTTTTTAGAACAGGTTTGCCGGTAAATGCAAATTATTTTATGTGATACAACCATCATTACTACATGTATCAGAGAATAGTTTTTTTTATTAGAAAGAAATTCATGAAAGTTCCATGAAAATTCCAAGCTTCACAAAAGGGACATAACTCCACTGAAACTTGAAATAAATCATTTCCGGTACATATTTTATCCCTACACTACATTCATCACTAAACATAACTTATATTATTTGCCTAACACAAAAACAAGCTTACTTGTATTATCCGTCTAATGATAGAATAAGCATGCAGACTAAGTAACTAAGTAACACATATTTGGGAGACTGTAGCTGCATGTACATAATTTATATTTACAAAAAGACTGTGTAAACTATGTCTAATTGTTGATTTGTGAAACATGTTTTTCATTGACTGACCACCTTACAATTCTATTTAAAAAAAATTTGTAACTTGTTTACACTAACATTGATCTAACTAAAGCATGCTAAAAATGACCAATCAATTTACTTCGTACAACACTACATTACAGGGGCTGCCAAGGTACTGAAGTATCTCGAATAGCAATCAAATTGGTATCATTTTAATACCGCAGTCAAATAATGAAAACCCTGTAAAAAAGTTATGAAATATCACGCTAGTTTTAAAAAAAATAAATTTCATAACTAACTAAATATTGTTGTCATCAATAAAAGGCTGACAGCCTTTTATTCAAATCGATAAACAAAATATCGAAGCATGCAATATAAAGTAAATTTTTAAGTCAAATTCTTCTTTGACTTTTCGGTAATAGTTTGTTTTACAAGTGATAAATGCAATTTTGTTGTATGCAAGCCAAGACACTCCAGTTTCTGGGCATGCCCCTTTAAAAAGAAAATAGTTCTAAAATGAAAGCACAACATTTAAAGTGGTAAAACTTACCAGCTAGAATTGCAGAAAGAAAATTAACACAGTTTAATTCAAAGGTTTACAAACAATAAATTTAACAACAGGTGCAAGTGAAGATAAGGCAAATAAATGAATAAAATATCTCCAAATCAGAAAAAAAATTCTGATCACTATTCGAAATATGCATTCTATCTATTTACTTGCTGGTTTGTCTGGCAGCAACAACAATAAACTACCGTTTAAAAACAGAACACCTTACCCAGACCTCAAGCAGTACAAAGTATTATTAGGATTCAGTGTTTTTAAAAAAAATTGAGAAAGAAGAACTAGGCCAATAATTGGGGAGAAAATTTCAGTATTTTTAACACAGTGAACTGATTTTTTATAAAGTCTGGTAATTTTGGGAAGATAATATGCTGTTAGTTTTTCTTGGGGAGATATCTTGAATGGTCCTTACTATTATTATACATGTATGTAAGGACCATGAATATTCTGGAATTTCCGATTGGGATTTGTATGATAAATATAATAGAAACATAATGATATTTTTCATCACAGGAAACAGAACAGAATAGTGACTATGTATCTTGATGAATACCCGCAGTATAAGTATGGATACTTACATATTGTGAGATGTTATAATGACGTGTTTTATCAATCGCCATATTCAGTGTATGGTTAGCTTCAGTAATATATAACCTGGCATCATCTAGAGCCTACAATGTAAATGATGTTTGTATATTATATACACACTCTACTATATAACCTGGCATCATCTAGAGCCTACAATGTAAATGATGTTTGTATATATATACACACTCTACTATATAACCTGGCATCATCTAGAGCCTACAATGTAAATGATGTTTGTATATTATATACACACTCTACTATATAACCTGGCATCATCTAGAGCCTACAATGTAAATGATGTTTGTACATATATACACACTCTACTATATAACCTGGCATCATCTAGAGCCTACAATGTAAATGATGTTTGTACATATATACACACTCTACTATATAACCTGGCATCATCTAGAGCCTACAATGTAAATGATGTTTGTACATATATACACACTCTACTATATAACCTGGCATCATCTAGAGCCTACAATGTAAATGATGTTTGTACATATATACACACTCTACTATATAACCTGGCATCATCTAGAGCCTACGATGTAAATGATGTTTGTACATATATACACACTCTACTATATAACCTGGCATCAACTAGAGCCTACAATGTAAATGATGTTTGTACATATACACACTCTACTCTCTACTATTTTATCAGGGATCCTACGGAGACAAAATACCCAATCCAGAAAATGAGATGCAAGTCTGTTTCAGGTGCCATTAGTACACACATCTACACCAAACCTCAGTATGTAATTCAGCTTATGAATTTTCAAATGACCATAACTTTGTCAATACTTAGAATTTTTCATTTAATAACTGACTTTCTGCAGAAAAGTCCATTCTTTCTAGTGCAGCAAATTTACGAGTCTTTCAGATTTGAAGGACCCCTGTTTTAAAGTCAAAATTAATATAATTTCAAGGAGGCATGACCCTTCAGGCAGAATTTTGAGGCTCTTTTATTGATTTTTAGGGGTCAAATGGTCAACCAAAAGGTCAAGTGCCCAACCCCCAACTTAAGACAACACATTCTCGAGTAAACACAAAGACAACACATTCTCGAGTAAAAACAAAGTTATTTTGATGCAAGCTGGTCATGGAGTGACAAACTAACATTTATCATAGAATCACCTTGTGGTTGATAATCATAAACTAACATCTTAACACTTGACTATAAATTGACAGTTGCATTGCCTTACCAGGAAAATGATGCCAAAATAGGAAATACTCTCTTGTGAAGGAGGAAACTGTATATAATGCATGTAGGTTCATTAATCATTGCATTAAATAAATACTTAGTTTTACAATATTTCAGATTGATAACCAACAATCTAACATAACAGGTTTTCCACATTGTCACATGCAAAGGGATACCCATACTTGATTCAGAAATTCTCAAGTACACTAGATTCTGTACTTTGTTGTTTGACAGATCAATCATGGTGTTCCACTAGTTGGAAAGACTGTCTATCTTAAGAATTAGGTATTTTCTGTTCTTTTTAAATTTTGAATGTTGATCATAATCTTGTTTGCTAAATTTTCTCAAAAACATTATTCATTTGTGGATTTGAACAACCAGCAATTTTGGAAACAAAACAGCTTGTTATATAATAGTTATTGTGTTACTTAGAACTTTGATTCAAAGTTTGAGAGAAAACACTCATTTGTCACAAAAAATAACCAAATATAATTCTTAAACTCACCTTAGAAAAGTTCTGTGGATCCTTCTTGTTTTTGCATTCAACATAACTTGATATAATGTCTGAAAACAAGAAATACAAGATACATTACACACAAGTCAGGGTTTTACTGAGGCATAATGCCCAATCCTGAACATAGGATGCAAGTCTGTTTTGGGTGCCATTAGCGCATATCCCAATGAGGCATAATGCCCAATCCTGAACATAGGATGCAAGTCTGTTTTGGGTGCCATTAGCGCATATCCCAATGAGGCATAATGCCCAATCCTGAACATAGGATGCAAGTCTGTTTTGGGTGCCATTAGCGCATATCCCAATGAGGCATAATGCCCAATCCTGAACATAGGATGCAAGTCTGTTTTGGGTGCCATTAGCACATATCCCAACACCAAACCTTTGTTTTAAACATTGTAATACAATGTATTGTCAAAATTTAGCGTATAAAATTTCAAATGACCATAACTTTGTCAATTCTCCGGAATGGCAGAACACCTGACAAGTACAGACACAGCCATATGACAGGCTACAGCCATATTAAACACACCCAAACCTTGTTGGATCGTCAGTACATGTCTCAAATTTTATGTATTGTCATACCTGCTTTAATTTTCCCATCCAACTGTGAGATAACATAAGTATTAGGATCCATGCAGAAATCACTTGTTGCCTGAAAGTTCAAACCAGAAATGTGAAACTTTCACAAAAAACAATTATCTTAAAACAACGGCAATAACTCTGCTGAAACGAAATTCTAGCAAAGCAAACACCAAATACACAGCTTTGCATGCTGGTAGACATTCCAGTTCAGTTTCAATGACCAGATCAGACATACATGACAATTACCTGTATCAAGGTGTTACAAAAATACTGCCCCAGTCTTAACTACCATTAAATATGGCATGTTTTTTTAATTATTGCAACTCTAGTGAATATGCTACTCAGGGAAATTTTAAAAAGTGAATTTACAACATGGTGCCACTGTAGTGAACTAACTACTCAACATAAATCATGAAATATCTTATAATGCTTAATGGAGCTATTGATGTGACACAACTCCTGTTGTAACCGATATTTACCAGGACAATACTCACTATATCAGCATTATAATGTGGAACAAATACTGAAGTTCAAGCTTACCACAGCACCACCCAGATAAACACCAGTAACAACCCAAGACAGAAACAAGGAGAAAAATCCACAAGTTATCCCCCTGAAATGTTCAAAAGGAATAACATTATAAAACATATGTCATCATAAATTATGCTTTATAAATTATAATAAACAATTTGTCAAAATTATTAATAAAAGCCTTTATTTATTCAATCCAGAGGTCGTGGGTTCAATCCCTGGCATTGACTATATCTGAAATATTTTTTTTCTTTTACTCTTTTGTCAAAAAGTAAATAAATAGACACATATCAAACATCCACTCATGTTAACCAACCATATTTGATGAGTACGTAGATACTAGTTGTTTAAGACAGGTTGCATTATATGACTATATATGGTATTTGGTTGATGATTAAATGACAAGATAAAAGAGGTGAACATCCGATTGTAAGTTAAATATGACAAGTTAACACAGATAATACAGATATACACATTTGCTTTAAGTTATACATATACATGGTCTTACAAAATGTTTGTTCAAAAGTTTAAGTTTTTTTATAATTCTTACGTAAGTAGAATATATTAATTACAGTTTACTGTGCAGAGGGTTTACTACCTTCCCGGTATTGAATGAAGGTATTAATGTGTGAAACTAGAATTGTATGTTTACATCATAAATAAACATTTGAATAATAAACGTTTGTATCTCTTTGAATAATAAAAATTTGTATATTTAAATCAAAGCACTGAAAGTACAGGTGTGTGGCGTACTGATGCCATTAAATCCAATATCGAATCCAGGTTGTATCATAATTTTATGTCACAGTTCTGATAAGCCCACCCTTACTCAAACATTTGTGCTGCTAAAGACACCAAGAGAACCAGCAGTTACCTGGAACTTACTTAAGTAACTGCTGAGCATCAATGAAGGGATATTTACAAATACCATTTTTAACGACTTGGAGAATTCAGTGTCAAGATAACTGACTGTTTATTCTCCGTATGACCACGCATGTTAATTAAATGACACTCTATATTAACGTATGTAAAAGGGGTAAACATGGCGTTGCTCCCACATATCGATCGGCCGATTAATGCTTTAAAAACAAGTTTTACATTTTATAAAACCTTTAAGTATTAGCTTTTAAAACAAGCTTTAACGAACAAAATCGATCGAATATTAAATTAATAATTGATGATTTTCGACCGTTTATTTGGTATAAAACGGGATATTTTAAACTTACTTTTACGCGGAACGGATTCTTACTCGTCGCCGTGGATTAACTAATTAGGGTATCGTGTTGAATGTTGTCTAAAAGAGAGACATATATCTCTGCTTCATTACAAGCTTTAAATATTCAAAATCGGATAATAGATACGAAAATTATGAGGTCTTATATAAAGCACGGTAGAAATTGACTAGTGCGTTTAACGCTTACCGCGATAACATCGTTAATCGGCCGATCGATATGTACGTAGAACTATTTCAGTTCCCCCCACCAGCTATATATAGCATCAATGTTTGTATACAACATAATTAGGTCATCGTCTGCAATGTGCAGCGGCGGAGTGATTTACATACGTTACAGTATACGATTGAAAACCGTGGGAACTATTAGATTCCCGCCACCAGTGAGAACATTCGTTGGTAGTAAAAAAATAGTCCGTTGCGGAATGATTTGCTATAAAAATCCTCTAAAAATAAAAGTCTGATAAAATTGTTGGTCTTAATATAAGTAAATGTTGGTAATGTAAACAAATCAGGTCCAATGATACGTGTAACCTGTGTTGCATGCTTGTAATATTGTTCAAATCATAGAACTATTTATTTGTCGAGGCCTAATGCGTTAAATTGGTCGTAAGCTGAAAAGTGGTAATATCATTGTGTGGCGTTTATAAACTTGACATGGCTATCTTATTGTTTCTGAGGGCAGTGACATTTTCTATTTACGTGTCTATAAAGACCACCCATGGATAGTATCATACAGCAAAAAAATGATCTCTCTTTCTTTACAGGTTAAACATCATTGAAAATGGTCTGATAGAAGATCAAACTGGCAATCTTTGCAGACAGGTTTCTAACCACGGTCTTCATTAGCAGGTGGTCTTAAACACAGGTTTGGCTATAATGTACAGCTAGTATATATCTGCAGTGTAAATGAGTCAGACAGAAACCTTTCTGTTTTGTAATCTTGCCAGATGTGATAAATGTCAATTTAAGACATGAATTAACACCAGATACTATAATGTTGTGTTTGAACTTGGTGTGTACATAAAATCATGTCAAATGTTATATTCTTGTACATGCTATCTAAATGTTTTCATACCTTACATCCACTTTGTTATAAGGGAGAATTTCTAATGTTCAACCTTAAATAGTCACAATGTAGATGGGTTCCCAGAGCGCCCCACCCTTTCATAAGTTTGAACAGCCCTTTCGCTGATTTCGACAGCCCTTTTGTTCATTCGGACAGCCATTTTGTTGGTTTGGACAGCCCTTTTGCTTAGTTCAGTGTGCTTCCACGATCTTATGACACAATGCAATCAAATTAAGCACGTAAGACAGAGTATAGTATTACCTAAATACATAGTATGTGGGAAAACTGTCCTCAAACATGACACAACAAAGGTCAAAATGTAGGGTCTTTAACCTTTTCTGAGTAAAATTGATTAAACTTGCTGATTGTTTTTTTTATTTTTATATTCAATTTAAACATATATCAGTACAAAAAGATTACATAGCTACATCAAGAATATAAAATGTCATATGTATGCATTGTAAACAGCACTCATAATATATATACATAATCTCCTTATACTATGTATCCCCACTTTACAATTATGGTTGTTTGTCGAATAAAATATGTAACATTGCCGAAGTTGGTTGTTAATACTTCAACAAAAATAAATTAAAAAGAAAAACACTACAAAATCAACCGTGACCTCTGGTTCTAATTGTATAAAACTCTGTATCCGTTTATCTGTCATTCTTTAAGGCTATTTCCCGTTCAATAGTTATTCTTGTTTTAAGGTAGTTTAAGAAGTGTTCAAAACATAATATCCCTAGTTTTTGTTTCGTATAAAAATTACAATACTTCATTAATACGATAATATAATTAATCAAGTTATAGTGTACATGTTTTTTCGTAATACCAAAACTTACTATTGTATAATCAAACATACAGTAAAACCTCGGTAATACGAGCAGCGATTATTCGAGCAACCGGCCTAATTCGAGCAAATTTCAAAGTCCCAACGAATTTGCTCTATATTGTACATTAATTTATCCCTCTAACTCGAGTAAAGTTATTACGAGCATCCGGTCTAATTCGAGCGCAGGTGTCGGTCCAATCAACAATTTTCAACGATAATTAATTACCTTATCTCGAGGCAATCATCCGAGCGAAATTTCACACCTCCGAAAAATGTCATACTAAATTTTGTTACGGTCTGTATTTTTCACACATCGTGATAATCACAGTTTATGACAATAGCGTAATCCCTAACACTTAAATTGATGTCCGTGTTTTCGTTCCGTTACATTAAACACGAAGTAGAAGATATTTAATTAATGAGCGTGATTTAAACTACGTATACGTTTCAGAACAAGTTCAATAGCCAACAATTGGGAACATTAACTTATACGAGAACTAGAATTATTATTTGCAACATCGTTGCTATGAACGTACTGACTCGCACATACTTTTAAATTATCGTAAGATAAACCGACGTCCATGTAGAATCTTAAATATTTAGGCTCCGTTCGTTATAAAACTGCAAGTAAAAATCATTTCAAAAACTTTTCATTTCCCGTATTTCATGAAAACCTGCGAATGTAAGCTTACGTACAGTACAATTTCACGTGTCTGATACTGAATAAGTGAAGTAGATCAAGTCCGCGATTAAATCCAATTCTTATCAAACAACCCTGAAGAATACAAAATTCGTCGACTTTGTAAAGTAGAAAATTATATGTCAATTGAATCTACACTATGCGCAGATTGGCGAATTCATACCGCGGTTACATATTTATGGAACTCTGACTAAACACTACTCCCAACTGTACCGGCAATTTCTTTGATGTGCGGCGCGTTTGAAGTCAGTCGAAAGGCCGCCGCGTTTGATGTCTCCAAATTGTCGCGCGCGTTTCAATTGGAAACCACAGGGATATAACTCATTCAGCTAAACATCATGTCCTAAATAAATTATCATAGATAATATAGTGCATGTTTTTTACTCAATGAGCCGTATCCCTGTGCTGGAAACTGGATCGACTTTGCATCCGGGTTTTATTTTATCACGTGCGATTTTTGTGCGTGGGTGTTTGTTCAAACATGTAGGATCTATCGTGCGCTTTGGGTAATGTTATCTTTTTGCCGATGCGAACTTTTATTACAATTTTACCGTTAAACGGAGTTTGATATTTAATGTAAAAAGATTCATTACGACTTTTATATGCAATTTGTTCAATTCGGCAAATGTCCACACGATTCAAATTGCGTATATACTTGATAAACAATGACAGTATTCGTAGTTACAACCAAATACATGTATCATACGTGTTTTCATTATAAACACAGTTACACTTAGTCATAACAACAATTCATCATAGACTTGTGATATTTCGAGCACCTGGCTTAACTCGAGCATTTGGCTTGTCCCGATGGGTCCTCGAGATAACGAGGTTTTACTGTAATATCAATATCTTTTCCCCTCAAGTATCAGGATAACCTATTCCACATATTCTGCGAGTGACAGCATGACCAAAACAAGTGTTCTATACTTTCCTCATAACTATTACAGAAATAACACATACTTGATTCTACTATATGACATTTTAATAGAAGTTTATTTGTAGCAACTACGCGTTTTAAGTATTTGTACTGGAAATCACGCAGTTTGGTATCTATAGTTGCGCTGAAAGTATTTCTGTAAACAAGTTTCCATATAATATCATTGCTATTTAATTTGTATTTCCATTTAGTTTCCGATCTAACATAACGTTGACCATTATTTGATATTTGAAACTTATAGTATTGTTTACACGGTTTTTGTATTTTTGATGTGATTTCCAGAAGCGATGTTGCGTGTTAATGTTTCCATGTTTATTATATTTTTGTGCGTTGCTGGTATATTCACAATAAGCTGGTGAAATTTTAAGAACTCGGTTGCTGGAATATGGTAGGTAAATGCGAATTGTTGAAATGTATAGAACTTATTTATGCGAAAGTCATATAAATGTTCCAGGTATTTTATTCCATTGTCATGCCAAGTTTTCCAAAATATTGGTATATTATTAACTTGTATATGTCTATTATTCCAGAGTATGTGATTTAGTTTATCTTCAAAACTGTCTTTTACTGTATACCAACTTGTGAGAATGTCTTCTAAAAATGAATTTTTTATACATAGTTTACGTATTTCAATTTGTGAG
The DNA here is from genome assembly GCA_947247005.1 of Spisula solida. Classification (NCBI taxonomy): domain Eukaryota; kingdom Metazoa; phylum Mollusca; class Bivalvia; order Venerida; family Mactridae; genus Spisula; species Spisula solida. The sequence continues at coordinate 65,933,431 of OX365944.1, read as the reverse complement.
AGTTCCTCTTCGAATATTAAATTACCACCATATGGTTTGAATATTGACTTGTAAATATGTTTCCATTGTCCGGTATTTTCTTCATCAATAATACGTTTAACCCATGAGACTTTTATTGAGCATAGAAATTTTCGAATGTCTGTTAGTTTCAAACTTCCTTATCATATTTCTGTACTAATTCTATTCGTTTAATCTTATCGGGTTTTCCATCCCATAGAAAAGAGAATATGTTTTTAGTTATTGAGTCTAATATGTTACCCGAGGGAGAAGGCAATACACAAAAGGCGTACACTAGCTTTGGTAAGGTAAGGGTTTTTATCACAGTGACTTTTCCCATCATCGTTAGTTTTCTGTGTTGCCATTGTTTTAAACAATTATTAAAATCCTCTATTTTTGCATCAAAATTATTTTTAAAGTTGAGATTGTTGTCATTGTAGAAATTAATACCTAGGGTTTTTGCAGATTCTGAGTTCCATTTGAACCTCTTATTCTTGCAGTATTCAATGTTTGATGTTTTATACATTTATACATAGTAGTAACATACCATACAATCCAGTACTTTGATTTCTTCAACATTCCCAATATGTAGACAAGTAGCACCAATAGTTGTAAGCATAGAAATACAATAGTTCCCATCCATCTGAAATAGTATACATTATATTTTATCATGATTATACTAATACATACAGATTTTATCATGTGACAACTCCACAAAAAACCTGACTTAACCCTTTACCACAGCGTACCTGTACTCATCTAATCACTGTATGACTTATTGGGATACAATACAAATTTTAAGACTTACTGGAACATAAGCATCTGTGATTTCTGGTTCTGTATGACTTATTGGGGGGCACTATACAAATTAATGCGTATTCACGGCTTATTGCGATAACCGGAAGTTGACTCATATATATACATTATACTGTGTTTACTGCTTAGATACATCCATTCATGCCCCAATCCCATGTACATTACCAATAATGAGTATGAAGAGAGACAATAGGGTTCCATTTACGAAATTGGACTTCACAAGTCATGTAATCAAGGGAGATTATTCTTGATATTTTTAAGCTGTACATGAGATGAGTTCATACTCTCAGGGGTCCTCCTGAGGCATAATGCCAAATCCTGAAAATATTAAAAGACGCAAGTATGTTTTGGGAGCCAATAGCACGCATTCCTACTCCAAAACTCAGTTCAAAATTATTTATTGTTAAAATTTGCCTTATGAAATTTCAAAATGAAATGATCATAATAACTGAGTCAACTATAACTTTTACTTTCTGCAGAAAAGTTCACTCTTTCTCTTCCAATGCAGGACATCCCGATTTCCAAATGATTCTGGAATTGTAGGATCCCTGATTGTAGATCATTACTTGTCAGATTAGTGTAGGGTGTATAGAAACAATGTTCATAACTCTACTGAAACTGGAGTTTACCCAACCAAGTACCAAATTTGCCAATCTGATACATTACTAAACGGAAAACCCATTAACAATTCAGTTTCCCCCAATGATTGCATCCATCCAAACATGGTGAAACATGTCATATCTTTTATTGTTGCAATAATTGATGAATTATTAATCATGTATTTGTAAATGATACTTTTTATATTGATTTCCAGAAAACAATTCATTACAATTACATATAAAATCTCTTGTTAAGTTTTTAATAAGAACAGAACATTATCGAGCATAAAGATCAATCAGTAGAGCAGTATACGAAGTTGGTATTGTAAGCAATGCATGATGGGTAAGCGGTGCATGATGGGTAAGTGTTCTCACAATCAGTTAATTGTGACATATAAACAAACCACTTAACACCATTTAAGAGAGCAATACAGTACAATCTATGTTAGGAAGGGCGGTATGAATGAAAGTATCATTTGATGTAAAGTATCTACACTGATACATGATCCAATGTACTGAACTGTCCACATCAAGTTCATGTAACTGTCTTAACATGGATCATAGTTCAAACAATAACTGGATGCCTTTTGTGCAATAAATATTTAAATTTGAAGATCTCTACATTGGCTTCATTGAACAATGTGGATTTAGAAGAGCAGTCAACAACTTATTGACTCATCCCTCATATAATATTAAGGGGTCAACCCTCACAAAGGTCCTGAAGACAAGAACTGTTTCCGAGAGAAAGAAGACATGAAATATCTAGAATTTTCTCTATTTTTTCAGGTTTTGTATTATTTACAAACAGCTTTCCATTCATGGCCGACAGACGAGACAGAGGGCTTAACCAGAAATTGTTATCAAACAGTACTAACTTTCTCTTCGATAGACACCTCCTCCACATGTGGAAGACTTGCTAGACAATATCTGAGCCCCCAGAAAAACATAGCCTGCCCCACCCCGGGATCAAACCAAGATCACCCGCCCAACCGCGGGGGATCAAACCTAAATCACCTGCCAAACCGTGGGGGAACCAAACCGAAATCACCTGCCCGGCCATGGGGGAATCAAACCTAGATCACCTGGGTAACAGTCTAGTGCTTAACCAACTACGTGCTTTAGTGGTTTACTGGTAAAATATACAATAATGAAAACACATTCTTACAATACAATTACTACAGCTAAATAACAGTAATACGTACCTATAAAACTCAGTATCTTGTGTTAAACTGAGAACTTCTTCCAAGCTTATTTTGCTGACACTAGTTTTGATACTTTCAATGTCACTTTTCACATACTGAGATTTATTTTTAATCTCATCCGCAAGTTTTAACACATCATTCCGCACTGTAACATTACTCAAATGCTTGGCAAATACTTGCTTCAATGTGTCCACACCAGCCTCGGCAATCTTACTAGCCAAATCATTCAACGTCCCCAACTGAAAACAGGAAACATCATATCAGGTTCACAACATCATGGTCAGTAATTGACTTGAGACCTAATGGGAATCTATTATAATTATTACCTTGCAATGAGATACAGATCATGTTTGAAATTTGTCTAATACAATACATGATTCAGAACACCAAGGAAACACATCATACACTCAAGTTGTGGAGCATTATATCATTAAGTTAGAATCAATATTGTACATAGATGGTAGACCAGCTACTCTATGTCCCCAAAAAAGAGAAGTTTAGAAAACAGAAAATTATACTTAATTTATGCATATACCGATACTTATAATATAGAGCAGAGTAGATAGATTTTGGTTCAGTGAATGTTGGATGAGAAGTAAGAGATTATAATGTATTGGGAGAGTTTGTGTCATAGTGAACAAGCAAGTTAATCATTCCAAATTACTTTTTAAGACTAGAAATTTGTGCCCTCGGGCAAACTATGTCGAGCCTCGGTGCACGTTGAAAATGGTTACAACTTAAATCAGCCTTCAATTTGACCATTGATCTCCAACTGTGACCTTGAACTTTGAAATAGGAACCTGGAGCTCTGACAAGACACTCCACCTCATGGGGGTTAACATTCATGCCAAATATAAGAAAGATTGGTCAGTGTATGACAAAGTTATGGTCCGGACAAGCTTCAATTTGACCTTTGACCTCCAACTGTGACCTTGACCTTCGAGATAGGAACCTTTGGGGTTGGGCATGACACTCCTCCTCATGGAGGTGAACATTCAGCCAAATATAAGCAACATTGGTCAAAGCATGACAAAGTTATGGTCCGGACAAAATCGGACGGACGTACGGACGCACATACACCAAAAGTGGGGACTAAGTCTCGCTCATCACAAGCGGGCTCCACAATAAAATTGTCCTGCCCTACAGTAACTTTTTTTTTGCAGTTTTTAGCTATCAGTAGCAAGATGTTCATGACAGGGGTGCTACTGAGGCAAAGTGCCCAATCCTGAACATGAGTCGCCAGTCAGTTTTGTGTGCCATTAACACACATCCCTAAACCAAAACTCTGTGTCAAATATTGTTATAATGTTACAATTCAGCTTAGGAAACTTCAAATGACCATAACTTTGTCAATTCTTTGATTATTTTCATCAAATAACTTTCTGCAGAAAAGTCAATTATTTCTAGTACAGCAAATCCAGATTTCCGAATTATTCTGGAATAGTAGGACCTCGGACATGTATGTTCCCTTATGGCATGTACATATTAAATCATCTACATGTACATGTAAAATGATCGAACTCAGCAGACAGCAGTAAGTTCCGCCATTATGAATTCCAGACGATTGTTTATGAGACACAGTCATAATAGTGTTCACAGGAATACTGTGCTGAAGTCAAATGCATAATAAATTGCCATACTTAATTTGTAGTAATGTTGGATTACAATGATTACACTACTTGGTATGCATGTAATTACCTAAGCTGTCATTTTTTATGCCGATAGGTTAATGTGAATATCACTGCAGGTCTTTTAGATAACATAGATTTAAATTTTCCTTAAAGGAGCTGATTTAGGACAAACTTGTGTAAATAAATGCATTATATTAAGGTGAATCCAGTATATACTGGGTCTGGTTGTACAATTATCTGGATATATTAGGCTAGATTTACACTTACAAGGATAGCAACCTGTTCAAAATTGTGAATATAATACAATAAAATGTTGTTGTAGTCTGTACAGGATTTAATTATTAATAAGGGAGAAACTTGTGAAGGCAGCCGGCTAGCTCAGTTGGTAGAGCATTCGCCCTGTAAGTAAAGGGTCCCGGGTTTGAGCCCCAGTCTGGTTGCACATTTTTCTCACCTGGTTACATTTGGCCCCCAACATAAATAACCCAATACACCCTTAGAACGTCACACAGAGGTTCTGGTAACTCCATGAATTTGAGGATGAATTCTTCAAAGGAGGGGGTTATTTTGTAGTCAGTATAGGATTTAATTACTAATAGGGGAGAAACTTGTGAAGGCAGCTGGCTAGCTCAGTCGGTAGAGCATTCGCCCGGTAAGGGAAGGGTCCCAGGTTTGAGCCCCGGTCTGGTTGCACACTTTTCTCACCTGGTTACTATGTTTTTAGATATTTTTAAAATGACACTTTCATGAATATTCTTCAATAAACTAATGTTACATTATGTACAGGTATGTGAATGTCAAAAATTTATAAACTAGCAACAAAATAAGTTTTTATTTTGTTTTACTTGCTTCAATACATCAATATACTGAAACACGTAATACAATATCTAGTCTTGAATATATTATTTCCACATTTTGAAATGGCCATATGATGATTGATGAAGCATTTAACTAATAATTTGATTAAAGAAGAAACAAAGTTCCAATGCCATTAATCTATAAAACCACATTATCAATATCGTAAAACTTTGTTCAAACTAGTATTTGCTTGAAAATTTCATATTCTGACAAACAATCCTGTGAAAATTTATAAACATTGACTACCACTGCTAAAGTACCAATCAGATTCGTATTCGTAAAAAATACTTGATCAAATATGTGCAACACAAAAAAAGTTGACACCTGCCAACACATTAGCCAATTATCTAATAACCAGGCAACAAAAAAGGTGAACAATCGTTACTGTCACGATGTGTGGGAAATTTAACACAATAATAGAAAGACAATATTACACTTTTCTTCAACCTCTCAAAAACTTTCCCTATAAGCATCACTATGGAGTTAGGCCAAGTCTAAAAATATGTTTTTGTTGTGTCCCCTACATAGCTCCGGTTTTTAGTTATAATGTATTATCTTATACACAGTAACAGGACCCTCTTGACCTTTATTTCTGAAGCACACTTCAACAATTTACTTCATGTATATACATGTACTACAATGTAGTATTTTACTCAAGTGCACTGCTTATATATGTAACAAACTGTGTGATTATGCACCAATTACCATAAATCTAATTTATAAAAGAAACAACGCACAGAAATACACATATATGGCATATCTGCAGTGCATAATAAAGCCGTATTATATTTTAATTTATGCATGAAGTTCAAGATCCGATTGATATAAATACAAAGTACAATCTGTATAAGTATACTTGTAAGACATAAATATAATATCAAACGAGTAAAATGATTTTTCTTCCACTTGTTGACCGATGTTAAGCATTGAGTTTATCTAAAAGCTGTTCTTTTTACCGTAACTAGAGATCCACGTAAAGTATCATTGGTATCTTGTAGAGCTTCCACTGTAGACTGTACACCCTTGTTACCCTCCTCATTTCCAAAAAATCCAACAGCTACACTACCACTGAAATCATCATATAACTGATATTAATACATTTAGTAAGTATTTAAACATGGGGCATAACTCTGCTGAGACTCGGTTCCAGCATAAACCTAGCCTGCAGGTAAACATTCCAGTCAAGTTGCTAGACCAAACACAAAATTGTAGGTCACATAAAGTATTATGAAATGAGCATTAACCAAGTTTTCCTAAGACAGATAATTATCAGCAATAATATAAACAATTGATTCCATCCCCTTATAAAGTACAACACAAGAGATGATGTTATCATCTTGCTTCTAACACTGAGTAGTTTATGAAGCTGTTTAGAGCTGACCAATGACATAGCTACATTATAAGGATGTTCTCAAAACTCACAACATAGGACTATGGATAAACTATGAAATCTAAATTATAAGAGAATTGTTCACTTTGACAGTTTATCAGAATATAGAGTATACAGGTATCATGTCACAATAAAACACAAAGGGGAATAGCTTGTTCATTCCTCATTCAAATATCTGTCATACCAAATAAACACAACATAAAATACATCAAGGGTTTTACTGAGGCATAATGCCTAGATATAAGCATGAAATAAAACTTAAATTAACTTTGGGTGCCATTACATCTCTATATGTTCATAGAATGTGTGAAGTATATTTGTATGATAAAAAAAAACAAAAAAACTTTAAATGTTACTAACGTTATTGATGCTTTTTCTCTCCGTTACTAACCCATTTATCACGTGTATTTTGTATTATATATTTATGTATATATATCAGTGTTTGTAGACAATGTACTTGTTACAAGTCTTAATAAATGTATGTTCTGTTCTGTTCTGTTCTATACCAAAACTCTGTTTCAAACACCGTTCTATAATTCAGCTTATAAAATTTCGAATGACCTTAACTTAAGTCAATACTTCAAATCTTTTCATCAAAATTCAAATAACTTTTCTTTTCTGCAGAATAGTTCATTCTTTCTAGTGCAGCAAATCTGGATTTCCGGATTAATTTAGATTTATAGGATCCCTGAATGGCCAATGCATTTCATAACTGCCTTATGCATATATGACCGATTCTGATACACAAGGAATAATCAGTTAGAACATAGCAAGGATCAGCCACTTATTCCTAATTAGCAATTAAGTGTTGACATTTTCCTACTAACTACCAGGATGTAATTATGAACCAGCAAAGTTTGAGTAATATTTATCAAGATAAAACTTGATGCTTTGTGCATTGTAAAACCTCATTTATAGACCGAGAACAACCCAACTTATGTTAAAGACCACCCCCAAATAAAGATCTGATACTTCCACTGTTACAAAACCTTTCTGCAAAGACCATCAAATTTATCTTCCATCAGTGTATTCAGAACATTTTCAATTATATTGAACCTACTAATAGAAACCACCTGTCAACACACACCAGTCCACTATTTTACTAGAAGGATATTGTAATGTAACAGCCCAGTACGCACTAGTCTAGATGAAATTGAAACATGCATGCAAAGCTTTAAACGAACCGCATTGCAAATGAAAAAGTAAGTGACAGTAATGGCTCTCCAAATTGAGGGGTTCCAATAGCTTCTGAATCTGAAGGGTCATTTTGATACTTTTGACTATAGTTTCCCATTTTATAGGCAAAATATCCATGATTTTAAGAGAAAACGACCCTTCAAACCAAAATCTTGAGGGTCAAAATGTAGCTTGTTGGAAATTTCAAAGGTAAAAAACTCTACACAAGTCAAATGAAATCCCTGCATATTCATCAAATAGCCAAGCTAAAATTAGAAATCGAACCCATAACCTTTATGATTATATATATGAGCCAGTCTCCAGGAAAACCTGCCATATTGACATTATGTAATTAGTGCATGTAACAAGCTTTTAAAAAAGCTTTCAAATAAGAAAAAATGACATATCGATAGATTCAATTTTAAGTCATTTATCTATATATTACTATATCTTAGCTTTAAAATTTCTCATGAATAATGTCGAAATCATTTACTTCGTTGCTATGGTGACCAATTTTAGAAAAGTACTCTGATTGAGAAAAACGAGGAGTTAGTTGTTTAAAACAGTAGTAGTCTTTCTCTAAATGTGAACATGTACAATTTGGATGTATATTTTAAAACTTAAAACATCATTCTAAAATTTGATACCATTGTGACCAGTTTACGTCAAGAATTGATCAAATGCAGTATTTATAAAGTACTTGTTATAACGACGTCGAATAACGTTTGAATGACGCTTGTGGCGTAACGCAAAAAGGGTCTGAATAGGGCTTCAACTAAACAGCTCTAACCCTCTTAAAAATCATGATATTAACAAAATTTCTTTTGCATTTTGCTTCATTAAGATTACTCTTTTAGATAATTAGAAATCTCAAAATCACATGTTTTGTCAAAATAGCAGGTTTTCCTGGAGACTGGCTCATATATATAATGTACGGACAGCTACTGTTCCAGACATTCATATACTGGGCGGTAAGCCAAGTGACAGGTCTGTCTAGTAGACACTGAGTTGTTAAAAATAATCAGAGAACTTAACTAAAAAATGTGCAGAATACATTGTTGCTTTACATATATTATAGACACACATACATGTAATTATGCTTAATTCATGACAGACATCAACTACAAGACCAAATTATACTCTTGAATATTTTTAGCAAATCATACCCAGTAAGACCATGTTTTAATAAATTATTTGTTTGTGACATTAAACCCAAATGAAGGAAATTTTGGAACATGTTTGGAATATTTGCAGCATATTGACACCAGGAGTCTGGATCAAATGAAAACAATTAACCCTGAAAGAGACATTTAAGTAAACAATACATTGAGTGTTATTAAAATGTATTGACATCAAGACAGAGGATGGATTGCTCCGCCTTAGTGTTTGTCGAAAAATGCTAGGCTAAGGCTTATAAGCTAATCATTGAACCATGTGATTTATGATACGGTATTTTATTTATCATTAAAATTGATTTATACAATTGACAACTGAACTGGCATAATGTGAATTATGCTTGTCAGAGATTTGCTATAGTGATTGGGCCATACACACACGTTTTTTTAGGACTGGCCCGAGGTTGGCTGTAACTAAGTGGGGGAATTACTGATTTGGAAGAATACCAAAGGTCATTGAGAAATGTAAACAGTATAATTTGTTACTCTATAACACCAATATGTTGTACATCATTATAGAAAATAAGAAATCTCTATTGTTGACTCTGGATCCCGCCATATTCCACGCTAGGGATGAGGCATGAATTTACACACCTATTTTCTATTGGAATTAAAACAAAGCTTTGTAAGATAGTTCACATCAGCAGCATGGTTTGTGTGCTACTAGCATGATTTCAAACAACAGTAAAATAAAAACAATGTTTAAGCCAGGCCACAGACAAACTCCCAGAGCGTCATACAGCATTCTTCTATATACATGTACATAGAAAAGACAACATATCTTGGCATATCAGAAAATCACAGAAGTTGACATGTGAAAAATCTGTTCACAATTTTATGTTGCGTTTTATAGGGGTCCAACTGAAGTATAATGCCCAATCAAGAAAATAAGATGAAAGTATGTCTAGGTTTCTAGGGTGCCTTCAGCACAATATTATTGGCAAAACAAACCAGTACAAACTTCATAAACTTGTTAGTACAGTAGTATAGTATGGAGAATATGACACGACTCTCAACCTTTTATTAGCATAATTTAACAGCTAATTTAATGTCTATATTTATAATCCCAGTTGTATGTTTTCGTAAGCGGGATGTATCACAAAGACACTTGATGTGCAATACCAACACAAATTCAAAGGACCGATTTTACAAGATTTGCTTGCGGAAAATTCAATGCAGGAACTGTGTAATATATCCATGCATAAAGGTCAGGATCAAGTCAAATTCTCTGTAAAAAACATAATACCAAACATACTTACATAGCAAATATTATAAACAGTGCCACAATAAATCGAATGCATGTTGTACTAGTCTTCTTCGTTGGCTTCGACTTACAGCAGCAGTGTGCGCAGAGACAAAATGATGTAACAAGTAAAATCAGAACACAAAATACCACTGGTAGGGCAGCAAGGAATATGATTGACTGAAAACAAACAGAATATAGTTATTTATATGATGATGTAAGACAATTAGAACAAGTTATAAAGAATTGTAAGCAATACAGAAGTCCCCTACCGGTTTGAGGCTATTTTCAATGTTTCTGTTGTCATAGCAACCACAATTTTTGTCAAAATCGAAATATTTTTAGACGTGCATAATCCCCTTATTGCCCCCTATCCACATATCAAGTAGCAATTTTTGTCAGTCAGGACTGGCGGTTTTCATGAAGCCTGCTAGTAACAGGTTAAAAACACACACTGACTGGCGATAAAAATAATAGTCTTTGCCGACAGGTCATCATCATCATGATCTCCAGTAATAACCTCACTCTTACAGGGTATTTTGTTATTGTAAAGAGTGGTATTTGCTAGCAGGTGGTCTATAACAAAGGTTTGAATGTCCAGAGCTACAGATAAGCTGCGTAATGGGGTAATTAAAAGTTTAGTAATTACCCAATTAATTTTCTTAAAAACCCAATAGATTTTGAGAGGAGGGAGTAAGAAAAAGCAAAGACAATCTGAAATACCCAAATAAAAAATTATGTTATAGTGAAAAATAGTACATAAAAAGTCATTTACCCTATGAGTTTTATCAAATACCCAATTAAAATTTGTAAAAACCCAAACAAAATTGAAACTTGGGGGTAAAATACACAATGGACTAAAACTTTATCTGTTGCTCTGGAATGTACTTCACAATGGTGTCAATATCATTCAGTCTGCCTGTAAATTTTATTGTTATGTTCTGATCATGCACATTTTTAAACCACTCCCAGGTATGCAAGTTTATGTACTATACTAAACTAAAGTAGTTTACGTTACATGCAATGTGTAATCAATATACATTTATTACATGAGGAACCATGTTGGCAGCAGTCTGATATGTCATTTAAAAAATTATATTCATAATTCAAACAATGAAAAAACATATTACATGAATTTAAATTTTAATTGAATTTTAATTGAATTAAAATTGAATGTCTTGTTTTTTATGCAGATTTGCACACACATGGAACGATATTTGACCATTCAAAATTTACTACAATACAGCAAAGCAGACACGCTACATTTTAATCCGCAAGATTACATTTACCGGCCGACAAATCAAAAGATCAGAGATCAACGAAACTTTAATCCTACCTGTTGATACTGGGATGATCCAGGATCGAAAGTCGAGTTGGTTTCAGCGAATCTAAAATCTATGTGTGGAAATTCGTGAAGAATAGTCGCCACCCAATCTATCGAATAAACTTTACTGTCCGTCATATCTGTTTGTTCAAACCTGTAAGCATTTTAATGAATAATTTAAAGACACCGACGAGCAACGGAACTGACCTAGTTTTATGAAGGAAAACATTGCTGTCACGTGATTACCGAACAGACTGTATTTCTTTTTAACGAAACGGTCCTAATTTTAAGCGAAATGGACCGATTTGGGTGAACATTTTGCGATTCGGTTACGATAACGAACTTGTGACTCGTTTTGGTGGAAATATTTAATCTTGATTAAAAAAAATAACTGAACCTACAAAGTTTTCTAAAATTGGCTCACGCAAAGATCTAAAAATATGTGTTTAGATCTTTGGCTCACGGCGAGATTAAAAAATGCAGATAACTTATAAAAAAATGACATAGATCTAGTCAAGCGATCTAGTTTATGAGGCCATTTTGTTTACATCTACATCTACATAATACGTTAAGCTGTCAGACTTGACAATTATTTAACGGTGCGCTTAGATAGAAAAGGAAAGAGAGTGATAGAAAAAGGTATGGAATAATAGATTCGTTCAAGACGATGGAGATGCATGATAGAAAAGGATAGAAATATAAGAAAAGATATGCTCAGATATTTTTCGACCATCAAGGCACTTGACCTGTCCAGCTTCCGTGGTGGTGACAGGGACTGAGTCCCGGATGACATAGCTCAACACCTATCACATGGTTGTACTTCATATCTGAGCGAAGTAATCCCCTTAGAATGAGAGTTTATCGAGCTCCTTCTTGAAAGATGTCAAAGAAGGAGCCTCAGCCACAGGGGCTGGTAAGTTGTTCCACACAGGGATGGTCCGTGGGAAGAAACTGAATTTGTAAGTATCTGTAGATGCGTGATGTTGGAGAAATCTGTTGGTGTGAGGGGCTCTAGGCATGGATCTGGCTGTCTGGAGGTACTTGTCAGGTGGGATGTCTACTTCGTTGTGCACGATCTTGTAGAACATCGTGAGCTGTTGTTTCTGACGTCTCGACTCTAGGCTTTCCCAATTCAGGTGATCTATCATATCAGTTACGCTGCTTGTATTTCTGAATCTGTTTGTTGTAAATCTAGCAGCTCGCCGTTGTACCATTTCGATATTTTTTGAGAGATATTGATGATGAGGATTCCAGATGGTGGCGCAGTAATCAAGGTTCGGTCGTACTAGTGAAAAATATGCGTTGGTCTTCGTTTGTTCGGAAGTTTTTTGGAGATTTCTTTTGAGGAAGCCAAGGATACTATTTGCTTTCTTGATTTTTTTGTTGATATGTGAGGTCCAGCCTAGGTCGGATTGAAGATCTACTCCCAAGTACTTGGTGATGGTATCTTGTTGGAGAGTGATGCCTTTCAAAACGTAGTGGTACTGGAATGGTTTGCGGCTTCTAGTGACTCTCAGGAAGCTACATTTCTGTGGGTGAAAGTCCATGCCCCACTTTCTCTCCCACTCTGCCAAGGCATCAAGATCTCGTTGTAGAATTGCTTGGTCTTCAGGTGATCTGATGTATCTGTATAGGATACAGTCATCTGCGAAGAGACGTGTTGATGAAACTACACTGTCTGGGAGATCGTTGATGAAGAGAAGGAAGAGAAGTGGGCCAAGGACTGAGCCCTGAGGGACGCCGCTGATCACAGGTACACTGTCAGATGATTGTCCTTCAACCAGGACTTGCTGAGACCGGTTTCCAAGGAAGGAAGCTATCCATTGGTGGATGTTCGACCTGATACCATAATGGTGGAGTTTCTTCAGTAGCCTCTGATGTGGAACACGGTCAAACGCTTTGGAGAAGTCCAAGATGATGAGGTCAGCTTGTACCTTCTTGTCCATGGATGAGGCAAGTTCGTGGACCAGGGTTAGTAGTTGGGCCTCACAACTCCTTCGTGCTCGGAAACCGTGCTGACAATCATGCAGGATGTTATGTTTGTCTAGGTGCTTGAGGGTGTTACTGACGATGATATCGAGGGGTTAGAGCCAAATCCTGCTATGTGCTATTTCCTTATGTTTTCAGCAGAGCAGTTTTTAATAACCATTTGTTAAGATATGGTTATTGTTAAAGTTAAACTATTAAATTATGTAGACAGTTGAATACTTTAAACCCTAATATGAAATATTTGTGAACATTGTAAGGAATCATGTGATTTAAATGCCAAAATATTTTTGGGTTTTCAAACCCTCACTCAATGATACAATTTGACATTTGCCAGATCCAAATGTAATACGATATATATATGTGGCAAGCAGCTGATGATAAAATAATGGGAAACCTGTCCACACTATATCACGCTTATTTACACTAGACCGGTAGGCAAATCCACCCTCCTCCTGATACCAAAACATTTAAAATGTCAAACCATATTATTGTCATATATATGTATATGGAGTTTACGATAAACGTCCATGTGATGAAAATTTTACAAACTTTTTATCATATTCAGTGATGAAATCCTCTGGTATCATATAAATTGATGTTTGTGGACTAACAAAAAACATCAAGAAAATATTATATGGTTCATGGTCTGATTAAGCTTAAATGTCAGTGTAAATCAGAATATCATTCAATGCTCAAATTGCTTCCGTAACAGATGTAGCATTTTGGCATATAAAATGTAAAGGAAATGTGACTTGAAAACATAAAAATTATGCAATTGCGATTGTAAATACACGTATATAGGATAATGACCAATACGGTTATGTACTATAATTGCAGTTCACCACGGCCACAAGCTACGAAACCTTTAAAATTAATTACGAAAGTCAGTGTTCACTGTGATATCCATCACTGTATTCATATACAATTAGAATTACATGCCGTAATTAATAGTTTTTAATGAATTTATAAATGTCATGTCGTAATTAATACAGTTTTTCATAAATTTATAAATTCATTAAAAACTTTAATATTTACGGCTTGTAAATTAAAATTTAAAATGTGTTGGTATGTTTGAATTACAAGCAGGTATGAACATTTAAAATATTAACTGGGTAATAAAATACAGAATATGTTTAAAATGAATTTAGGATTGACACAACTTAGATATGTACTACAGAAATTGAAAACTTCAATATCTTTGAAATGTATGATTTATCTTTTTTGCTTTCGACAGACAGTTGTAGTGCTGTTTTATCTCTGCCTAATTGGCAAATGACCTCAAGGAGAAGAGATAGGTTGATGCTTGCGTGATACAAGGAATTCAGACGGGATGTCCTAGTCCAGTCATTCTGACTAGACTTCCTGTGTCCAGACAGAGATTCAAACCTTGAAATTCCAGATTAGTAGTTGAGCGAGCTAAGCACTCGACCACCGTTCCACTATGATATATAATATATATCACTTGCAACAACTGGACCACGTGTCATTCCATGTGGTATTTTTTATTGAGATAATACATAAAGCTATAACAATCTTTTGCATATACAGTAGTGTTGGAAGATATTGTCATAAGAGATGTATATTTTCCTGATACACGTATTTGTCTAAGAGTATAAATGAATCAACTTCCAGTTAACGCAATAAGTCATACACGTTGAATTGTATAGTCTACCAATGAATCACACAGTGACGGGAAATCACAAGTGCTTTTACTCACAATAAGGCACATACTTTGCATTGTATAATATCCCAATAAGTCATACAGTGATAAGGTTTGAACGCTGTGATTGTGGTCATTTCTGTTCTACCTTAGAAAAGTTAATTAATAACGCTTGACCACTACTTGATGCCAAGTTAATGCATACTAGCACCTTCCTTAAGTTTGCTTACGTAGTGGCTAAACAGTATTTTAACTGAATGTCTTAATACAAACTCAAGTGTTTAAAAGTTTTTTTTCTGTTTTTCATGTATTACAATTCTTACTTTATACACCTTTATAATCAAACAATACACAGCTATGTTAATATCCATCTCGACGAATGAAAATCATTAATTGATTCGTAATAAATAGTTTATTCGTTTAAATAATACATGCACCGTTCCAAAAAATAATTCATATTAGCTGTTACAAAATTAACAAATTCAAGCACATACACGTTTACTAAGTAAGTTATACTTACTGTTATAATTAAGATTTAGCTAGTTTTATGTTCTTTATTTAAGATTATTAGAAGAGCTTCTCATTTACAAAAAGATTAAATAAATGAAAGCAATTTAATGTGTTTCTAAACGCACAACATTTAAATTCATAAGGAATACTAGTAGTCAAAATAATTTTCGCCAAAACTACATTTTTCTCTCTGTATAAGGTATTCCTGTTTCAATCACACATAGCTAAATATATACAATCCATTTTAGTCACACTTTGACATCTTATTCGAGTGAAGCTGCTATTATTATACAGCAATATAAACAACAACTGTGGTTTGACATTTAACTTACAGCGATGAAATTGTATGTACTACAGACCAGCACCCGGTGCCTTGTTGTTGACTTATATAAATTGACAAATCAAGGCTGATGTCATTTAACCAAAATGTCATTGTTTTATATGGAACAGTTGAGCGGGACAAATATTATATTAAGACACACAAATGTTATTGGTAGAGATTGATATACAGATTTGATTCATTCTAACAGATGTTAATGTTACATCTACGAAAATATTAAGAGGCCATTGATTTAAAACTGGTTTTGCCTCCAGTCAGTTCTGTAGATACACGATAGCTCAAAATGACTATTAACAATATTTAATTAATTAAGTTCGATATTTTGAAATAATTTTGAGAATAAATAACAATGGTGATACGGAACTCATTTAACTAAAAAAGTCAATTTGGCCAAGTTTATCAGATAGAAGGTTTTGGCTGTAACCCCTCGATATGTTCCAGGAGTTTACAGCATAGACTGGTAAGGGAGACAGGGCGGTAGTTTGCAGGGTCGTGTCGAGCTCCTTTCTTGAAGATGGCAGTCACGTTTGCTTCTTTCCAGTCTTCAGGAACCACGCCCTCTTGTAGAGATCTGTTGAAGATCAGAGTGAGTGAAGGTGCGATGGAATCTGCATAGTCCTTCAGGAACCTAGCCGAGATCCCATCTGGACCGGACGCCTTTTTGGTGTTCAGGTTCTGGAGGAGCTTTCTGGTGCCTACTTTGGTAACAGCAAAGTTAGGCATTTCTGGGTATGGCTCACCCTCTGGTGATGGTATGTCCTCTGTGTCTTCCTTGGTAAAAACGGATGAATATTGATTGTTTAGAATGTTTGCTTTGTCTTTAGCTTGGTTGAAGAGTCTCCCCTTGTCCTTGAGTGGTGAGATGCCATTATTGTCCTTCTTCAGTGACGATATATAGTTCCAGAATTTCTTTTGTTTCACAGGTCTTTCTTCTTTTTCAATTGGTTCTATGATGTTATTGATGTAATTTTGATGAGCTTTTCTTTCCTGTCTTTGTAGATTGCTTTTGAGTTCTTTGTATTTGTTTAAAATCAGATGTCGAAAATTTACAGAAGCGAAATATTGCCTTTTAACCATTCATTCACTGACGTCAGCAAAATCCACGTGTTTACACACATAGATTTGTATGGAAAAATCAACGCTTTTAGCTGATATATCAATTTTTGATGTGCCGTTCAAAACACGCACGTACTGCAAATTACAATAGCTTTGCGCGCCGTCAAAAGGGGCATACTCTCACCAAAATGCTTGTCAGAGTTACTTACTCATGTGTATGAGTTATGGTCATGATGGTAGACAAGTGTGTAACGTATCAAAGTATTATGTCAATACACTTTGAAAATATTTGAGGTTGTACCTAAACTTTAACATGTATTTCTAAGTCTAAAAGGGAAGATAATTTGGACAAACGATTCGATAGAGTTACTTACACATGTGTATTGGTTGGGGTAATGATGGCGATCACGTGTGCAAAGTATCAAAGTAAAATGCCAATGGACAAATATTTTAGGTTGTACCAAAACTTTAATATTGTACCTAAACTTTAACAAATGTATAGGGATAACTGTGCACATAATTGTAATCCATCTTTGTGGACCATACCAAATGTTCCACCTTTCACATTATCACATTATCCTGGGCGCACTATAATAATGGTGGCCATGGAAACATGATCTTCTGATTGCAGTTAAATATCATACTGTTCTGAAAACATATGCAACACAATCATTCACATCTCAATACTTGAATGAAGAAGAATTAAATTTCATGTGATTTGAAATATATTTTGTTTCTACATTTTGTATTTTGTTTCAACACGCACATGTACATAATTATGGAGTTATCGCAAGCATAATGCTATTTAAACATTTTTTAAATCGAATCCCGCTTATGTTTCCCAAATGAACTATTAACGAAAAAGTGCACTACAGTGGTTAACATAATTAATTTCTGAAATAAAATGTATTATTTAAGTACTAGATATAAAAACATTTAATAATAAGTTAATATTTGTAACTTGTATAATAAATAAGTTGGATTATGTGACACTGTAATCACCCATTAATTGCTAATTATTAAAATGATAAAAATATATCAGCTTTTTATTTCTTCATCTTGAACAACAGTACTGTTATACAAATAAAATATTAAGTTAATTATGAACTAATGCACAGCATATGTAGCGGACTATGTCAGTTGTCCTACATTATTTGTAACATGCTCATCTAGTACTGGATTTTTTGGTGATGCATAACTTCACAAACAATTGTTTGGTTACGAAAGACGATACAAACCTGCTATCGTTTGTCAGTCCGAATGAACACGAATAATACACGTTTTTCAATTTGTTTAATTCTAGGTCTACTTAATTCAGGGGTAACTAATTTAAAAATGAATAATTAGATATAAACACAGATAACAACTGATTTCTAGGCCTTATTTGATATTTTATCTTTTTTTAATGGGTTGCATGAGCATATCAGATAGTACTTTTGTTCAAAAGAAAAGGCTATTTTCATTTCAATTAATCATATTACGATTAAATATCAAACATCTTTAATCTTAATCACCTTTTTTCGTTAATTATAACCCTGCAAATCGTCACAACATAAAAGAGATTTAGACGGAAAATTACGGGTTTTATTGTATCCAATAACGACAACAACAACATGTAATTAGTTTTCGCGACCTTCATCCCGCGAATATTTTTTGACGATTTTGGAGGGATTTTTTAATTACATCTCGGCGAGGAATTACGAAAATGCATTTGTTTTACTTTCTTTACAATAACCTACAACTACGATGTGGATTATCACCGTCCGGTCTAGATACGTAAATACCCGAAACGGACTTTAATTAATTCTATTGCAAACTTTGCGATGGGAAATAACCGAAACTTGTGTCTTTTTCATTAGATTTTTTTAAGATTGGTTGATATTTCGCGCATATGAACGATTCCCGCTCGACTTACTTCGTTATCTCAGAGTAATCATGTGTCTCATAACAGTTTGTAGCATCGTTTATGCACTGAAAATGTTAAAATTTCCTTCCGAAGTGGGCAAAAAATGGCTGCCTTTTTTGTGTCCAAACATTTAGGAAATAGCCCTCCCCATATAAAAAGATTGGTTGCATAGCAACCATGGAAGACTGATAATTATTTTCTTTTCTAGACAGGGGCCTACGCTAGTTTTTGGAATATTTTTAAACATCATTAAAAAATAAAAGAAAATTTATGAGCTGCCGAATATCGCATTTTAATTTTTTTTGTTATTCTATTAGCAGCCATTTTCTAGTATCTTTGCTTCAGTGCGGGACTTTAACACAAATTTTTAGATCCATTAGAGAATTCAAACTCTGACCAAACCACGTGTACACGTGTTATCGTAAAGCGGAACGACATCCGCAGGCCTTGCGGCCTGCGTATTGTCCGCTATTATAATGTTATACACATCTACAAAATTATAAAGACTGGTCAGATGTAAACAACATGCAGCCAGTAGACAGCTTATCAGCAGCTGGTATAAATTTAGGACTGTGGTTGATTTGTGCAACTGCTAATCTGGTTTTATGACATGTTAATTGGATTTCAATGATCATTTATACAAACACGTCTTGAATACATTTCTAACGCTACCTTTAATATAGCAGGTGTTTTTTTTAAAAAACTGCTTTATGGATTTTCATGAAATTTGGCACATTCAAGCAGCAATGTTTGACCCTAGCTCTAACACAGTTTTATCTTAATCGGACTTTAAACTATTGTAAGACATGTCTTCAACTGGACAAATCATAATATCGAAAGTAATAAATTTTGCCCGCAATAGCGATAGTCTGGTTGTTATTTACGCTGAAGATGTAGACATACATGTATGTATCAGAAGGGTAAAACAGAGCTAGGCCATACATTTTATGAGAGTTCAACTTGGTAAGGCAGTTTTATTAAGATATCCCAATTTTTGCTCTAATCGGCATTGACATTTTCACGATAGTTTACGTTGATGGGGGTCCAAACTGATCGCAAACCGGCTACATCTATACCCTGTATTAAATTTAATTGATGGCGATACGTTCCGGCTTATGCGGACCATTTCGCTTATTAATTGCACGAGTTTTTTTGCGTCGATAACCAGTCAGTTACCCTGTAACTTGCAAAATATTTACCTGGACGGGGAGTTTTTCTAGTGTTCGTAGAACTGTACGCATTTTTGGATCGCTTTATTTTGCTTAGATGATCATTCCTGCACCTGCATGCGTATGCGAGTTAAACTAGAACGGATTGTTGAACATTGACCCGGCTAATGCGAGGACAACCCTATGCAAATGAGTCACGACTTGTGACGTCATTGGGCTTTCCCACGACTTAGTCACGTTCTTTGGTGGGGCAAAACTTTAGTGACTGTAGAATAAGTTGAGACTTACGAAACACTTCAGGGCGCTTTTGAAATTCTACTAGATTTGTGTCTCGTCAATAAGCAGCATATTTGTCCTAAAGAGGCGAAGTTTTTCTTAAAATTACACTTGTCGGTTTCTACATTTTGAGGGGAAACTCGTACAAAGGACGTAGTTGCGTGCTTTCATTCTGATTGGACGGGCGCCTGTTCTTCAATCAACTGAATGGTAGACTAGAAGATGGCGGGTCAAGGTTAGTGCTAATTTGTTGAAATTTTCGTTAATATCTGACCTCATATTGTTGCCGATTTGGTCTTTTTCAATTGCTTATTGTTCTGTTAAACTTTGTGCAAATGCATGGTTGCAACTTTTTCACTTCAAGCTCATTTTTCGTCATTCAGTTTACACTTCCGTTCTAAACTGCAAACGGAGATTGGCGATGATATGCAGGAGTTTATACTATGCTTTCACTGGTACATTCAGTGAGCAGATATCCCGCAAGACTGCTGAGTCCATTAAATGAACTTCATGCAATGATTTGCATTTTTGAATTCATGCTTTCACAATGCATTCCTTGCTAATTGTTAATTAATAAAGTTTGGCACTTAATCACTTGCAGTTAATTAAATAACAATTTACATTCATTGAATTGTTATGTTTGGTTGTCTAACTTGCCATTAAGTGCAACAGTTTGCATGTAAATTAACATAGAGAAACGTGCATAATTTTATTGCATGTTTTCTCATTCATAGTTACTCAATACTGTACAGTAATTTAGTTTGGTCTTAGATGATATTTAGATCATGAAGTTATGAATGATTTATTACCATTAAGTTGTGCATGTGCTCACTTTTCAGCCAATGGTGTCAATTCATGGCTACAGCTGTTTGGTGCAAAACATAGTGTGCATCAACACCGGCTATAATTAAACAATTTAAAGATGAATGTATTATGACTTGCAATAGTGTGAATGTGATTATCTGTGTATTCATGAAATTAATATAATATGTAACATACGATACATCATTACATGTGTGACAAATCCATACATGTTTCGCAGACTACTTTGCGTGAGCTTGGTGATAGAAATGCAGGAGATTTATAATAAATGAGGAAGATTTTCCTTGCTCATACTTAAATTAATGAAACTTTATTTATATGCAATTTTAACTTATTTTACTTTCATGACAACACCATGAAACAATTTACTTTAATATTTTTGATCATTTTCATAATTAAAATGTAAACAAAAAATGTCAGGTTCCAGTATGTCCAAGAAATGTGTGAGATTTGATCAAATGATCTCTGATCATGCGTGAGTGGAGCCCTAAATGCATTAGACTCATGCATGGTGCGGGAGATCAGGCATGTATGCAAATCAATAAATCTGTAAATTAAGGTATGAACTCCTAAAAAACCACTTTAGAGTCTAAATTAGATTTATATTATAAAACCCAAGTAGATCATTGAGTGATTTTGCTTCGTCTGCTCTGCAAAAACAATCCTGTGAGATACACCCTGTGCTAGTTTACAAATCAGCTGAGCTAGCGGATATCACTTGAATATGCCACCATAATATTGTCTTCTGCATCATCAGTTTTATATGGCACCTGTAGACTACCTGTGTGTACATAATATACAGCTTGATAATGAGTTTATACTAGAACTGGTAGTTTATTGCTTATTAAATTTCGTTCAAAGGATTTGCTAGTCTGCAAAATATCACAAAAACTTTCATTTTAGTCTTTAACTTGGAACTACTGACATAAACAAATTATTTTGACTGATAAACGATAAATTCCCCATCATGTATAATAAGTAGAGATGGCAACGAGTACTAAATTGGTACTCGGGTACTCGGTCATTCTTCCGATCGGGTACTCGGAAAACTATAAATGTGAATGATATTTGGGACACAGAAATGTTGTGCTGCAAACGTGCGTGTTCAACTTCAAATAGAACATCGTATATGCCTATCTGTTCTGTTCAGTTGATGGTCAAATCTAGAACAGTAGAAGAATGTTAAAACAATAAAAACCTAACAAAAAGAACAACAATACAGTGTAAATGCAGTATAACTTATAGTCAATAACGCTAGAAAATAGATTAGTAACAAATAAACAACTAAAGGGGGAATACTTTTATCAACCGATGACATATTAATATTTACACATCGTGAGGCATGCGAGTTATCGTTCTTTCATATACGCTTGAGAACGATTATAATTTCAAGTAATATTTTATTAATTTCTTCATCGAATGTCATACCAAATAAACAATAACTGCCAATTAAAGATCAATGACAATTAATCGGATTGATGTCAACAAAAGAACCCCAAGCTACGTGTCATAAACAAATTAACAGACGATGATTAACAGGTCTGTGTTGGATTTTACGCTTGTAATTAGCGACCGTGTAGCGGCGATTAAGGATTGGTGACACGTTGTTAATTGTAATTTTAGTAGACCAGATAACACTTGGACACGTTCTGTACAAGACAGGATTAACAATTATTATTTGTATTTTTATGCCCCCCTATCGATAGATGGGGAGGCATATAGTGATCCACCTGTCCGTCCGTTCGTTCGTCCGTCCTGGTTAACCCAAATTGACAGTTTCTTCTAGCATTACTATGGCTTGCTACAAAGCTTCCATACTTGCATGGATGTTGTATATGAACACTCTCCACACGCCTGTATCACCTGACCCCATTTTGACCTTCACCTTGACCTAATTTGGACTTAGACTTATTGGAGGGCCAAATTCTTGGTTAACCCAAATTGACCGTTTCTTCTAGCATTTCAATGGCTTGCTACAAAGCTTCCATACTTGCATGGATGTTGTATATGAACACTCTCCACACACCTGTATCATTTGACACCATTTCGACCTTCACCTTGACCTAATTTGGACTTAGACTTATTGGAGGGCCAAATTCTTGGTTAACCCAAATTGACCGTTTCTTATGGCTTGCTACAAAGCTTCCAAACTTGCATGGATGTTGTATATGAACACTCTCCACACACCTGTATCATTTGACACCATTTTGACCTTCACCTTGACCTAATTTGGACTTAGACTTATTGGAGGGCCAAATTCTTGGTTAACCCAAATTGACCGTTTCTTCTAGCATTAATATGGCTTGCTACGAAGCTTTCATACTTGCATGGTTGTTGTATTTGAACATTCTCTACACACCTATATCACCTAACCTCATTTTGACCGTCACATTGACGTAATTTTGGACTTAGACTTATTAAGCGTCTAATTCTTGGTTAAACTAAATTGACAGTTTCGTTTTACATCATGTCCATCATGGCGTTGCCTTAAAACTGGGCATACTGGTTTACCATCATAAGCTCCTTACATTATCAAAGTCATGTAACACTATTCAACATTATTACAGAATTATGGCCCCTGATTGACTTAGCTTTTTATGGGCAAGGCTTCCATGGGGGCATAAGCGTTTGTTGAACGCAGTCTTGTTTTCCGAGTACTCGAATACCGGTACTGATTTTGATATTTGATTATCGGACCTTTGAACGAGTACTCGGGTACTCGTTGCCATCCCTAATAATAAGGGCTGGCCCTTGATATCATCTATAAAGTTGTCTTCCTTAGATTTTTTTTATGGAAACCCTATAATTTTTCTTAAAACAGGGTTCCCACAGAGCCGGGAAAACGGGAAAAAGTCGGGAAATCGGTTAAATCGAATCCCGGTCGTGAAAGGTCGGGAATTTTATCCAAAACTGGCCAAAGTCGGGAAAAAACCGGGAAAGGTGCGAAAGTACTAAGTACGAACATATTCGGGTACGAAACTACTACCATATAGTAGTTATCATAGCGTGTTATTAAAACGGCACCCGTCAAATTGTTTTCCAAATTGTCTGCATCTTTGGTAAACATTCATTTTCGTCGAGAAATAGGCTTCAGTTTAAAACAAACGTTGTATGAACTGTCGTTTATATAATAATAATGAGTGTTGACATTGAATACAACGGCATCGACAGTCTTCACGTTAGCATCAAAGCTGAGAAACTTTACTTTAAGGACGAAACACTAGTCGGTCTGTCATCACTGGTCATTCGGTCTTTCTGTTTGTAGACCAAATGGTTTCCATTCAATATCTCAACGCTTTGCCCTATGAACTTGACACTTAACATGGATGTTGGTAACCACCAGTAAACGATCCCTATTGATTTTGGTGTCAGTAGGTCAAAGATCAAGGTTTGTGTGACCTGTAACATTAATGACTATTCGACATACACAGGTCTACGAAAGTGTTACATGTACAGATCAGCTGTAAAGTTACCAAATATTTGTAAAATTATTATACCCCCATATACACAGTATATGGGGGCTATATTGGAGTCATGCTTGAGGATGGTTGGTCGGTTGGTCCGTGCAAATTTTGTCCGGGCTATTTCACTGTAACCATTGGTCGTATTTCAATGAAACTTTGCATAACTGATCAGTACCAAGTCTAGTTATGCATATCCTCGGCACTGGTTGGTCGGATTAATTTTAAGGGAGTTATGATCCTTTGTTTTTTTTACACTTAAAGTTTGTCCACGCTATTTCTCTGTTACCAATGTTCAGATTTCATTGAAACTTCGCATGAATGATCAGTATCGAGTCTAGTTGTGCATATCCTCGGCACTCATTGGTCGTATTGATTGTAAGGGGGTTGTGGCCCTTTGTTTTTTACACTTATAAAGTTTGTCCGCACTGTTTCTCTGTCACCAATGGTGGGATTTCAACAAATCTTTGCATGAATGATCATTACCAAGTCTAGTTGTGCATATACTCACCACATGTTGTAGGATTAATTTTAAGGGACTTATTTTTTACACTCATAAATTTTGTCTACACTTTTCATTTGTTACCATTGTTTGGATTCATTGAACGTTAGCATGGATAATCAGTACTTAGTCTAGTTGTTTGTCAGAGCACATTTAATTGACTGAGTCAAGCAGTATCTGGGGTATTCATCACATTCACTGATTCAGTGATATTTCTTGTATTTATTGTAATCTATAAATTGACTGATAATGAAAATCGAAGTGATATTTTTTAAGATGTAATACGTCAAATAAAATGCATTTTAATGAATTTCAAAAATGAGTCAATATTTTGAAAAATGAAGCACTTTTTCTGACTTAAATAATGAATTACTTTCAATATTAAACCAAATAAAACTGCGATTTCTTGTGATTTTAGCCCTCTATTCTGTAAATATACAGATTGAACTTTGAAGAAATTTCCAGAAATTGTGTAAATTTACAGATATTCTGTCAATCAGGGTGTTGACATACTTTATAGAACAGGTCCTGTGTCAATCAAACACTACTAGACCTGAACTAATATTGATAACGGTCTAGAGTATGACAAACCGAGAACCTGGAATTCGCCAAGGAAAACCTTGAAAAGTTGGGAAAAAGTTGGGAATTTCATGATAAGAAAATTGTGGGAACCCTGTTAAAAACTGAAGTCTTTGACTTCCTCAATAAAATCAATCCCCCATACATGTTCCTGGTATAGAGATTTTCTCCATTGTCCAATGCTCCATCTGCAGTCTTGGGCCATGGTCCAGTGGCGAGTGAACTGGAGTTGTAACCCGATGATCAGGTTTTGATTCCTGGTCAAACCAGGTCTAACCCTTCCATGAAAGCATTGTTACTTTTCCTCCACATGTGGAGAAGTTCCTTGTGAAAAGGGTTAGTACTGGTTAGGAAAAATGATTTGGTGAATCAACCACAGTATTTAGCTGAAAATTGTTGAAAAACGGCATTACAACCAAATAAACATACCATCAAAGTTGCAATAAGCAACCTGTCATACAGGGCTCGACACTAACACTGGTCCGCTGGTCCGAGACCAGTGAAAATCCAGAAGGACCAGTGAATATTCTGGAGGACCAGTAACTCACTCACCTAATTACAAATTGGGTGCTTTTGCCCTGTCGGACCAGTGGCCAAAATAGTAAGTGTCTAGGCCTGTCATACGTTTGTGTACTAACATGACCACTGCTTTGCAGCATGTGCCATTTTACTGTTTTTGATATGAATGTATGGCTGGAAATCAGTTTATTTTATTAAAAAATTGTTAAAAAACTTGGAAGCTAAAAAATTAGCGAAATTGATAGTAAAGAATCTTTCATAGAACTTTTGTTAATAAGCTGCACATATCACGATGACTGTCACAGTGCTTAAACTACAAAAGTATTTTTCTCACTTACAGTCTAACTTGTATTAAGCGACCACCCTGGGGAAGGTCTGAAAACGGTCGCTTAACGGATGGTCTTTTAACACAAATGTATGAAACATTGAGTGTAATCATAGGGCATAGATAACTCAAAAATATTTATCAAACAGCTCCTGGTGTAAATAACGAATATCCAATTTATGCTGTCCGACTATTATTCAACTTCAATTTATAAACATTAGTATGTAAATAAGTTTTATGATGGTTCTTACTTGTATGCATGTCTTCATAAGCATTTCAATTTATCATTTTAATAAATTTACTGATATACAAATGTATTACACAATGCAATTAATGTAAGTCAGTTTTGCTTGCACTCGAAGAAAAAAACGGAATAGACTGGTTTTTAGCCCACTCTATTCTAATAGACGGTGACAACAAGCTGATTGCAGCAAAAGATACAACAATTAATCCGTAATAATTTGTGTAATCGGATTAAAATCATCTGTTTGACATGCCCTACGGACACAATTGTGATTATCAATGTTGTTAATTGGGGCCCATTTTACAAATGACAAACTCTGAAGTGTGAACAAACAATGATTTATGACGAGGTTTTGTCTGACCAGATTAAACTGAGACTCTGATCAAAGTCCGTATACCCCCGGCTGTACTCGGCTGTTTTCGATTCGTATGTTTATTTACTATATGTGCAGTAATCTCTGCATTTGTAACAAAATCGAAAGAAAAATCAAGCATGAATTGTAGCGCAGTGGAAACGTTTGCGCCTTTAACGCCAGTGGTCGCAGGTTCGAAACTTACTGCAAGCTTTTGTCATTAATATTTTTATTTCAACTTTCTATCCATCAATCAAGGGTTTTATGTTTAAAACTATACCCCGTGCCTTCTTATATTATTTTGTCTTTATTATCGGTTTTTGTAATATTTTCAATTGCATATTGGTTTATTTCAAGTACATGAAAAAGGCTTCGACGACTTGGCCATTAGAAATTTAATGTATGACTGAATTGTGTAATGGATATGTGAACATAGGGATGATTATAATTCACAAATAGCATACTTACATAAAAAGATATCAATGTTAAAAAAAAAAAAGTTGTTGTAAGGCTTGAACCCGATGCCTTGAGGTCTACACACCACACACTTAACCACTGAGCCATTACAGTTTGTTATCTAGTAGCAACTCAATAAACCACATATAGCGATAAATGTAATTAATATATGTTTTTATAACTTCGGAAATTTCCGGACTTGAACGAATTATGCAAGGAGTCTCAGTTTAATCTGGTCAGACAATATCAAGTAATTGACAACCTGTCACTACATACGACCAGTGATTAACAATTTTTTGGTCGCTTAATGCAATTTTCCAATCAATTAAAGTGCTTTAACAGTGGCGCTGGTCGTGTAAGACAATGTCGCTTAATACAATAGACAAATAGAACAAATATGGTCGGGAGGAATTGAAACTGGTCATTTAAGACAAAGGTCGCTTAATACGTGTGGTCGCTAGTACAAGTTAGACTGTACTTGTTTTTCTGGGCGAAAGTCATGACTGGCCTAGCCGTTAGTGTGTGCCTTGGGAAAAATTGTTACAGGTTTGCCCTGCGGTAGAGAATACGATACATTTAATATATTAACAGGCCCTGAAGGTTCTTTAAGCCAGACATAAAGTTTCGTAGGTTACAGGAACGCTGTATGTTTTCTAGTAAGTCTTGAAACATTTCTTGTCAAGTTGGTGTTAATAATTTTATCCTTGGTAGATGTAAACTTCACATACATCACTTTGATTGAAAGCACAGCTTTAAGTCCTGCAGATATTCCTGGAAATACCATTTCATGGAATTGCTAAACAGACAGCTAATTATTGCGTAATTTTGATATAACATTATGTCATAATGATAAGTATAATTATATTCTGATTTACAGCGTGTAACACTGTTTTAATTTGTATGCAAAACATTTGATGTTTACAAATTACCTAGAAAATAGTTTCTTCAAACCATTTGTTGACGTTTTTCAACAGATTCAAATTTTTGCTGCTAATACTTGGAAATGGGAAAACTTGGTTTATTTCGATCATTCTCACTTTTGAAATCTTGACAGAATTTATACTGGACACAATCCCAATGATGTTAAGTACTGTTTATAAATTTGATTGCCAGTGTTTTTCGAGTGGTTTAGAGTGTTGTTTTGGAAATGGAACGTTGCCGGTTTGATCCCAGAGTGGAAGATATAACCAAGTCATTAAAATGGTCCTGCTATAGCTCCTTTCTTAAGTGTGCCCAGACATTATCATATGAAAGCACAAATGTACTTGCAGGAAATTACTGGTTGAAATACCTACCTATAAAACAGAAAGAAGATAACACTGAGTGGTCTTTGCTAGTCTGTTTTATTATTCATATCATCGGACTCTCTTGTATCATGCATTTTTATCCTATTCATATTATGCTTATTGATGTGGTTGTGGTTTTATTGCTGTAGTTGCTTGTAAATGCTGTAGTTGCCTGCATATATCCCTGCAGTGTGAAACTTTGCTTGTATTAATAGACTGGAATATCTACACAAAATTAATAAGCTCATCTTACAATCCATGTTTTACAAATGTAAGGTTGTTACCTGAGAGTGAGAGACAGAGATAGGTTACATGTTTTACTGGAGTGGACAAGGTTAATAAGCGGACAGAGGGGTTTCACTGTCCACTAGGTGCAAGCTGCATCTAAAGGGTCATTACAAAAGTTTTGTACATGTACTTGCCATGCATTTTATAGCCAAATTGGTATATTACCCTCGCTCGATTGTACATGCAGGTATCTTATTTTATGGGAATCTATTGGATTGAATTAGTGAATAGATGAAGACTATCTATGACATTTTACTCACTGACATTCATACAATATATTGCAGTTTTTTGTCTAATTTCAATTTAATTATGGGCTAGTGCATTGTCTGAGCAGCAGCTTGACAAATCAATTCTCTGGATTATTTAAAGCAAGTCCTGATGGTGCATGTAGAAATGTTTGAATGATATAAGCTGATCTATGTATGAGCTTATTTTATTGGCCCGTTTAATTGCCTTGTTTTGCAGTCTGTCTACCTTGTCTATTCATAGTAACTTATATAAACCTATGTAATTTGCAAATCTATTCCTGACATCTGTTAGCGATGCATACAGTTTAATTTCATAATAATACCCTCTACTGTTGTATGTAACTATGTTAGTAGTTACCTGTTATAAACGTACTTGGAGCTACAGTTGTCTGGATTGTCTGGGCTAGACAAGCAGGGGGAGACAAGCAGGGGGAATTCTCTGACATACGGTAGCCAATGATATCTGCTTGATTATAATACTACGGCCTGGTGAATCACTCATGTTGTGAATGAAGTCTGATTTACTGAAGTCCGTTAGTATAGATCTCAGCCAATCAGAGTACTCGGTGTTTTACTACGTTGTAAACTTTACACTCCACTTCTTAGAAGAGAGTTTAAGTGGGGAAACCATGTTTTTGTGTCAAAACAAGTTGGTATCCTGCATTGTTATCTGTATGGAATGTTTAAACTCTTTATTTTTTAAAGTGTTATGTAAGAATAAACTATGTTGCAAATTCATCAAGGATTTAACTCAATATTAAAGATGCCTGCCACAAGAAAAACAAAAGCTGATGGGAATAAAGGTATATCTTTATTTAATCTATATATGGTGTTATTTTAATTATACCCATTAAGTTTACAATTAATGACTAATTGATGGGTTTAATTAACTGGTGTACCAGTATTTCCTCTGGTTATGTGGAAAGGAATTAATTAGTTGATTTATACTGTTATTGTTTTTGGGATAAGTAAGTGCTGCACTCAACACGAGTGCTTATAATGTATCTAAGTATATTTACTGTATTTGTATATATTAATGTGTCTTTGTATCTTGTTGAATGATATCAAATTTCATGAGTCATGAAAGTGCACTTTAGTTGGAAGTTAGTACAAGGTATGTTTAAAATTTATCAACAAGTGGGGGGACTATGTTAAATTGCCAAGTCATTGTTTTTGAACAATTAATATGACCTTTAGAATGTTTTGTTGCGCTGCAGATTAGAAGTGAGTTAGGGTGAAGAATGGCTCCATCAGACCTTGTATTCTTTAATATAGACTTAAATGGAGGGTGAATAGGTTTTATTCAGGGTTTCCTTTCTTCCTTATTCCTGATTGAACTCGAAATTTGTCCCATTTTACATGCTTAAGTGTTTCTGATAGAAAAGAAACTTTGTTCTGATAAGACCTGTGCAATCTTATCCAGAATATATAGTTTGCAGCTCAGGTACTATTTTATACATCAGAATGGCAGCATGATGTTGGGTTTTATCACCAGTGAAATATGTAAGCTTTTACATAAAGGGTTAGTTTGATAATCACGGATATTTTTGCTGAGAAATGTGAAGTATAAAATGCATTCAAGCTGCCTAAATGATATTACGTAAGGCCGGCTTAGAAAATATTATTTTCAGTTTCAGATCCCACAGTACATGTTATAGTCTGGTCCTTTGAAACCCTTTTTGGGGGAAAATTAAGGCTGACTCTGTCTCAAAATAGGCAGTAAATTGTTCACCTGTTAATAAAAAAAGGTTACTTAATTCCTATTTTTCCTACTGTAATCTGTCCAGAAATATGTTTCTTTGGCCTAAATGACATTGAATCATTCTACTGCATGAACTTAGTACAATCAACTCTTTAGTTTATAATATGCTGATATCTGTGCTCATGGCTTAGTAGTTTGGTGATAGCAAAATTTGTGGTTTGGAAATATTGAAGTTTTCACTATTGTTCAATAGGTTGTAGTGATTATTTAGGGATTTCCCTTGGACTTTTATATTGGGATCCAGTAAATTGTTTCTAGTCTTATTCAAACTGCCCACTTGTTTGAACTCTTAATTCCAAGCATCTTCAAACTTGGCAATAGGCTTTTCTGGATTATTGACCTTGATGTGCAAAAAAATAATAGAAATTAGTTTTTGTAGGACTCTTGTACAAAATTCTTGTGTTTTCAATCTCAAACTTAGCGGGTAATGGCAATGTTTATGGGCATAATATAATTTCCAGCAAAATTTGATTTATAAGATCTGCCAAATCTCCTCCAGGCCTTCCTTGATTATTTCCCTTGAATTACCAAATATTTGATAAATAAACCTTGTATATCCAGACACTTGTTCAAAATGTTTTTATCAGTTCCTCCTCAAACTTGCTGGCCTTGCAGTTTATTTGCTCTATTTTCACAATCAGTAATTTCCATTGTCATCTGCCATAGATTGGATGGCCATAGATTGTCAAAGTTTGGTATAGATTGATAATAAAACCACCAAACACAATTTTGTATTTAGAATCTTTACACAATGCTCCACAATTATTGCTTCTTCAGGTTAATGGCATATAGTCTTGTTCCAATTTTGAAACATGGAATGGAAACCACTTTTGGGAGGTCAATTAATCATGGGGATAACATTTTATGATTTGAAGAAAATTTATACCCACAAAAAAAATGACAGCAGTATATAGGACTTCCTCATTTATGCTGTTATCTTTTAACAGCTGCTCAATTTGTCTTACATCACGCAAATATCTTTCTGCGTCTTTGGCCAGTATCAGCTGCGTGAATTGTTACCATTTGTTACCATAATCATTAGCTTTATCATCAATTTAAAAAAAATTGAGTTTATAATTTCCTTAGCGATACATACAGTAACATTGTTTGAAACTTCCCCTGATTTTACCAATTATTCACAGATTATGATTTGCCTTGTATAATATGGTCATTTTGGGAAGTGGTTTTATTATTTGTTTTACACTACAATGTGATCAATGGTAATTAAGTGAAGTGTTTTCCCTGCGTCTATTTTTACTCGTCCATGACTTTCAGCAGCAACTATTCTAGGGGAATATTGAAAGTAGTTGTCCTGTTGAAGTATGCATGGTGTTATTTTCTCATTCTTATCCTTGTCAACTTACTAACTTGTTACTTGGACCTTGCTCAATAATGAGACTAACATCATATAAAAATTTGAGAGCACAAGCTTGTGTTCTAAAAATGTATTTCATCATACATGCTTTGTTTCGCAGACCCCTTTGCAAGATATTGGTGATGGAAATGCAGGAGATTTCATTAAAATGTGTGAGATTTTCTTAGCTGAAACTTTAAACTTAAAAGTATTTTACTTTTATGACAATACCATGCATGCTTGATGGGAGAAAAAAGATGCTGATCTGACATTTATATCAAATGTTACCGGGTATTTTGATAGAATGTTGTTAAATTAACCAAGTCACCCACTGTAGAAGAATTTAGAATGATTTGGCCTCATAAATGCCAACCTGAAACATGTTAAACATGTTATGTATGCTCTGGTATGTCGCAACAACAATAAAAGAAAGGCTGGCATGTTGGTTTTATCTGACAACATTACACAACATAATATTTGATAAGCAAAATATGAGTACAATACAAGACAATGACCCATTCTGAAATAGGGAATCGGCAGAATTGTGAGAAAAGCAGCACTTACAGTACAACAAACACTCAATGCCAGAATCACTCAATGCAAATATTATCCAGTGCAACAATTTAAACAAACACTATATGCAACAAATACTCGATGCATCAAACACTCGATGCATCAAACACACATTGCAACAATTACTCAGTGCATCAAACACTCACTGCGACATTCAGTTAGTGCAACAATCACTCTGTGCAACAAACACTCAATGCAACAAACATTCAGTGCGGCATTCAGTTAGTGCAACAATCACTCTGTGCATCAAACACTCAGTGCGACAAACACCCAATGCATCAAACACTCGATGCATCAAACACTCAGTGCAACAAACACACATTGCAACAATTACTCAGTGCTTCAAACACTCGCTGCGACATTCAGTTAGTGCAACTCAGTACATCAAACACACATTGCAACAATTACTCAGTGCATCAAACACTCCCTGCGACATTCAGTTAGTGCAACAATCACTCTGTGCAACAAACACTCAATGCAACAAACATTCAGTGCATCAAACACTCAGTGCGGCATTCAGTTAGTGCAACAATCACTCTGTGCAACAAACACTCAATGCAACAAACATTCAGTGCGGCATTCAGTTAGTGCAACAATTACTCAGTGCATCAAACACTCGCTGCGACATTCAGTTAGTGCAACTCAGTACAACAAACACACATTGCAACAATTACTCAGTGCATCAAACACTCACTGCGACATTCAGTTAGTGCAACAATCACTCTGTGCAACAAACACTCAATGCAACAAACATTCAGTGCATCAAACACTCAGTGCGGCATTCAGTTAGTGCAACAATCACTCTGTGCATCAAACACTCAGTGCGACATTCAGTTAGTGCAACAATCACTCTGTGCAACAAACACTTAATGCAACAAACATCAATGCAACAATCACTCTGTGCATCAAACACTCAGTGTGACGAACACCCAATGCATCAAGCCCTAGATGCATCAAACACTCAGTGCAACAATTACTCGGTGCATCAAACACTCACTGCGACATTCAGTTAGTGCAACTCAGTGCAACAAACACACATTGCAACAATTACTCAATGCATCAAACACTCTATGCATCAAACACTCTATGCATCAAACATACAATACATCAAACACTCAGTGCATCCAACACTCAGTGCATCAAACACTCAGTGCAACAAACACACAAGCAACAAACACACAATACATCAAACACTCAGTGCATCCAACACTCAGTGCAACAAACACTCCATACTGTGCAACAAGCACAAACTTTCGATGTAGCAAGCTAGGGTTGTTAACTATGGATATTTCTTGTTTGCAACCTATAAGGCGAGCTTAGCTAGCTTTATTCCCCAGATAGTTTGCAGTAAGTGATTTGTCTTGTCTGTTTATTATACAGATACATGTAATTTGGTCTGTGAAGCCATGAACACATCATTCAGTTATAGTTTTTAGATAATCATGCGTGATAATGATGACCTTTACTGATCATACTTTTATTACAAATTGCTGGTACCTTACACATGGTATTGAAGGGTGTATTGTTGCTTTGTCACATAGATGGTGAATCTGTTGATGTATAATGATATGGTGAAGCTGTCCGCTCTGTGCTGCATCATTATAATATCAATGTTTACTATGTGTTACATCTGCTCGTGGCTGTATCAATGATGTGTTTGATATATGGAAGACATTTATGATTTAATACTCTGTATCCAGGCCACCGATGCAATAACAATTTTAAATGTTGGATGTACTGTTAAACTGGTATGACTAATCACCTGAGTAAAGCAGTCACCTGGTATAAGCTGTCAATATTAATCAATATAAATGACTTAATACCAAATGGGGAAATAATTTCTGGAAAAAAGAGTAGACTGATGAGTTGTCTCCTTTAATGAAACATAGGGTCTGTATAGACAGAGTATAAAACAGCCTCCTTCATTAAAAGGTCGACTCTGCTGCATGATCCATTGACTTGGCAACTTTGTAGCTGGTATGGGATGATTGCACAATATTGCTGAATTTCTAAACTTTAAGAACACCAGTGTTATTAAATCACTTTTATCATTTGATTTCCAGATTGTAAATTCAGGTCTGTAAGATTATTTCTGCAGAATTAATTCATAAGTGATGTTAAACATGATTAAGCGAATGTTACACTCTGCCTGGTGAATCTCTGTTGGAGAAACAAGGGTGACGTCATGTAATACTTGTGTTTGTATCATCTCCCCTCCTAACATTAGTCATTACCTGTCTTGGATTGTAAACCTACCACCTGTGTAGCATTGAGACATACTTTCCATGAATTCCAGGCTGCCGGGCTTGTAAACTGGTTTTTATGCTGTGGTTGTTTTTAGACTGCCTGCATCTTTTATTTGCCTGTAATGCCACTATGCTGGTATGAGTAGATCTATGATAAGAGTTTCTAGTGGTTTTTGATACTCGAGGTAATTCTAGAAATGTTATTTATAATTATTTCAGACTTTGTTTCGTGTCTGTGTTGTCATAATTACTCTTATAATTGTTTATCCAGGAATTGTCATTAACTTGTTGATTTCATCAGGTTCCTGTTTATCATAATGTCAGGTAAAGTCTGCAAGACACCACTGGGGCATAGAAACTGGTGATAACATGGAGTAAAGGGATTTATATAAGTTTCAAAACTTGTTTCCCAATCCTTCAGCATTTGTAATTATGATACACATGTTGTAAAATATTTGTTGAATAAATACTGTTTAAACTGAAGGGTAAATATTCTCGTGGGAAGTGGTGGCCTAGAGGTAGGGAGGTTTGGGATCACGAGGTCCCTGGTTTGATCTCGTCTCTACCACTAGTCAATTTCTTTAAGCAAGAATAACCCACAATGCTTTGCTTCTACCAAGGTGTATATTATGACTGGGTACCTAAGAGGGTCAAAAGCCAATATTCTGTGGCTTGTCCGTGGCATGTACTGAGTGTAACAGCCGACGTGTGCAACTCAATAGGCACAATAGTGGAAATGGGTTTTTGGAGTGGTCTTTATTTAAGGTTTTGCTGTAAAATGTGTGAAGACTGTGCAGGAAATAGTGATGATTTAATAATAAAAAATACCCCTTGGATGAAGTGTGGGGGGTATTTTCGTAATTTAACACCTATGTTCAGTAATCTGTGTCCTTAGATAACCTTTATTTTGATGACTTCACCGGCATAAATAGCTATCAAATCATTGTCCAGGACGCAATTTGATAGATTTAGTGCCTAAACTCAATAACTTCTTCCTGATTTAAATTTTTTTTAATTTACCGATGTTACAAAGATTGAATTTTAACAGCAAAACCAGTAGTTCTGTGTGTTACACAGCAGATAGCATTGTATCATGTGTCACGTTGTTTCGTTAATAGATCATAATTATTGTTTCCAATGTTGCATAAAATGTAACTATATATAGCTACTGTAATCACTGGATTGTTAAACTTTGCCTGGCTTTAAATAGACAAGCATCTGTTACCTTGTACACCAGTTAACGTTTGCGTTTTATCCTGTACTAGGTCAGTGGGTCGTTCACAGGTTCTAGATCTGGTAACACTGAATCGGAAGTATTATAATCTTGAGATGACATTTACAAAATTTGATTTTACTCCGTGTCTTTATTTCCTCCTTAGCTCACAATATAGTATGAAAGGGATATTTAAGAAAACTGGTTTACCTTAAAACCCTATAATTAAATACATGCAGTGAGTGTAGCCAGCTATTTTTCTCAGAGAATTCAACCGAACACATAACTCCAGTGTTTTCATTTATGTTTTGCTGAACAGGCTCGTTTTAAATAGGCGGTCTAAACAGTTATTTCATTAATTAAAAGGATTGTATTGTCAAAGTTTTGAGTAGGCCAAAGTTGCATTTGAGACAGGCATTAAATTGCATACAATTAGGTCTCTTTATGACAACCCTGTCGCCCAAACATACAAATCTTGTTAAATAAGGTCCACATTTTGCCCAAATGTCCGAGAGAAGCCTGAGTGCCCCCCCCCCCCCCTACGCCCCCAGGATTTGCACATTACATATTTTTAAAAAACAAACAGCTTTATTATTACTTTAAATGAAAGAATGATATCTTGAGATACTGGGGCCAACTGCCTAATATTCACAATAATTTTAAGATCAAATTTTATTGTGACATACCGCCATGTCAGTAAACTGTTTGAAGTTGAAGTGATTGACACCTAGTCTTCCTGATATCATATTGATGTTATATATCAGCTTGTTATGCATCATGTCCTATCATATCATGTTTTGTATGAATAAATGTGTCATCTTTAAATTTCATTGAAAATACTGATTGATATGCTTTTATTGCTAGTTGATGGCTTACAGTTGATAAAGCTGCTATTTAGGTTCAGTGCCATAAAATACCTTCAACATACAGTGCAACCTCTCCTGAGCAGCCCTCCCTTGAACAACAATCTCTGTTTTGCTACATTATCATTTTGATTCAGAAGTAACCATTTATAATAACTTGTACATCCCCATGGCAACAACCTCTGTTTGACAAACAAACTTTGTGTTTCCCAATGGGTGGTGCTGTAGAGAGGTTGCAAACTGCTTGTTGTTGTGGTGTCCGGACAATGTGACTAGAGAGGTTGCAAACTGCTGGTAGTTGTGGTGTCCGGACAATGTGACTAGAGAGGTTGCAAACTGCTGGTAGTTGTGATGTCCAGACAATGTGACTAGAGAGGTTGCAAACTGCTGGTAGTTGTGGTGTCCCGACAATGTGACTAGAGAGGTTGCAAACTGTTTGTTGTTGTGATGTCCGGACAATGTGACTAGAGAGGTTGCAAACTGTTTGTTGTTGTGGTGTCCGGACAATGTGACTAGAGAGGTTGCAAACTGCTGGTAGTTGTGGTGTCCGGACAATGGGACTGGAGAGGTTGCAAACTGCTGGTAGTTGTGATGTCCAGACAATGTGACTAGAGAGGTTGCAAACTGCTGGTAGTTGTGGTGTCCGGACAATGTGACTAGAGAGGTTGCAAACTGCTGGTAGTTGTGGTGTCCGGACAATGTGACTAGAGAGGTTGTAAACTGCTTGTTGTTGTGATGTCCGGACAATGTGACTGGAGAGGTTGCAAACTGCTTGTTGTTGTGATGTCCGGACAATGTGACTAGAGAGGTTGCAAACTGCTTGTTGTTGTGGTGTCCGGACAATTTGACTGGAGAGGTTGCAAACTGCTTATTGTTGTGGTGTCCGAACAATGGGACTGGAGAGGTTGCAAACTGCTTGTTGTTGTGGTGTCCGGACAATGTGACTGGAGAGGTTGCAAACTGCTTGTTGTTGTGGTGTCCGGACAATTTGACTGGAGAGGTTGCAAACTGCTGGTTGTTGTGGTGTCCGAACAATGGGACTGGAGAGGTTGCAAACTGCTTGTTGTTGTGGTGTCCGGACAATGTGACTGGAGAGGTTGCAAACTGCTTGTTGTTGTGATGTCCGGACAATGTGACTGGAGAGGTTGCAAACTGCTTGTTGTTGTGGTGTCTGGACAATGTGACTGGAGAGGTTGCAAACTGCTTGTTGTTGTGATGTCCGGACAATGTGACTAGAGAGGTTGCAAACTGCTGGTAGTTGTGGTGTCCGGACAATGGGACTGGAGAGGTTGCAAACTGCTTGTTGTTGTGGTGTCCGGACAATGGGACTAGAGAGGTTGCAAACTGCTTGTTGTGGTGTCCGGACAATGTGACTAGAGAGGTTGCAAACTGCTTGTTGTTGTGGTGTCCAGACAATGTGACTAGAGAGGTTGTAAACTGCTGGTAGTTGTGGTGTCCGGGCAATGTGACTGGAGAGGTTGCAAACTGCTTGTTGTTGTGGTGTCCGGGCAATGTGACTAGAGAGGTTGCATTATAATTATGACGGAAATCCTGATGTCAGTTGGACTGAAAATAGTATTAGATAAACACCTTCTCTGATGACAAATTCTGTAATTTCAGGTGGTCACAGAAGACGACCCCCGGGGCTAAAAATAGCCATAGAGCCAGAACCTCAGCCATCCACGTAAGTCTTCTCTAATCTTCACTTTTTTCTTGCAGATCGTCCAAAAAAGAAACGGCCAAATTTAAAAATTCCAAAGATAGCCCCCCCTGAAATCCCTACGTGAGTATATTTCATCATTTCGAGAGATGAACGCAATACTGTTGTTAATTGATACCCATTTAAATTTAAAGAAGAATGTACAATAGTGTTGCGTTTAACTGTCGATCTCAGTTAACCTAAGTTAACCTTATTTGGAATGTTAGCACTTAGTTATTTATTTGCAAAACATATACCCTGTTTTTGAACACCAAATGATAGATATGAGTTATCCTGAGTGCTTGTCGGAATGACTTGTATAGGTGCCTAGTAATGCTAACATAGATTTATAAAATTCTCTGATGTAATGCTTTAGACTAACACTTATTATAATATTTGGCCATACTTCTATGGTTTGTTTGGCCTAACAACATCCCCTATCCATGAAAATGGCCCCTTGTCACCTACCAGGTACCTCCCCCGCTCAAACAGATGGCCCCAGTGTGAGAACTCACGGTAGGTCTGTGTTTGATGTTTATTACAATGAATGTTGCCCATCTTATATACTAACAAAAATCTTTCATAACATACTAGTATTATAGTACATTGCTCTGTAAAACATTAAAAAATTATGTGATTATGTTTTGTGGATTTTAATAAAATAGTGATTGAAAGGGTCGTAAAGTGAACTTTAAAAGGGTATTGCTTATTTTGGTTTTTGATAAATCATTTAAGGATGTTATATTGTGTTTTGATTTGTTATTGCCTTTCATTTTCATTAGTTCAATTTCGCATTGTAAAGTATTGTGATAACCACAGGGGTGTGGAAATTCCCAAATTTTTCACCATGGGCAAGTTGGACTGAAAAATTCACTTGCCCAAAAATTTAATCTACTTGCCCAGGAAAACAAAAAAGCAACAAAATTTCAGTTTCATTCAATTATTTATCATGTGAAGGATTAGAGTACTAGATATAATTCAAAATTTGTTAAGTAAATCATTTTTGGTCAGTAATTTAGGGATTAATCATTGTTAAGGTAAAATAATAAACTTAATATTATTTTTCTCGTGATTATTTTGCACTTGCCCAAGGGCAAGCTGGATGGAAAAATCTACTTGCCCGCAGGCAAAACAGCCCAAGTTGGGCAAGTTGGACATAGGAATTCCACACCCCTGTAACAAGATATATATGTACCGGTATATCACAAAGCCTATAAATCATTAAACATGTTGGTTTCTAATTTGATGCGTAAACATTAATTACGGTGCAACCTATGTTATTGGTGTTACTATGATACGGGTGCAATGTAACATTTCACGAAAGGAAATAAAATGTTAGGATATATTTACAAATTTCTAGACCATGTTTCTGTCTTAACTTATTCATGAATAAAGCTCCGCACTTTATTTTGTTCATTTCAAATAGGAAGAATATAATCTCTTATCCTTGCAGAAACTTACACCATGTGTAAAATTATATTTATTGAATGTTGACAGGTGAATTTATATAAATAGGCTAAAAAGGGCTAAGGTGGACAAGTGGGCCAGTCAGTGGTGATCCGAAGCTTGTGTCCATGGTTCGATCCCGTCTCAAGCCGTATAAAAAAGAAAAACTTCAATGTTTCCCACCTAACATAAACAAATTCACTTGCAGTCTTTCAGACAAACTTAATAAACTGAGGTCCCATGTACGATGATTTACATCAAGCATGCAAAAGAACAGGAATGCTAGAACTGGGACATCTTTTGTATCATGCACTATCATTGAATTAGTCAAATACTGGTTGACAGGTGTTGGTTTTATTGTATGTTAAAAATGTTGTCAATCAATGCACAGAAGCTGCATGTATGGACCTATATCTCTAAAACTACATGAAGCTTTTACATTATCAGCAGCTCCATCCATGGGTTTTCTTCTTGCAAGAGTTTCAAAGCAGAGTTAAGGGCCTGTGGTTGATTCAATAGGGAAGGGGTCATGACCTGCTGATGGTTTTTGAGGTCTATTATAGTGCGCCCAGGATATTGTGAAAGGCGGGCAAATTTGGTAGAGTCCACAAAGGTGGATTACAATTATGTGCACCAATTATCAGTGATGATTTCAGTACAATACTGACCTTATCTGTTTATTTAAGTGATTTGTAAAACCAATTTTGACACAGTTGACCAAACCGATTCATGTTTGTAAATATCACATTATCCTGGGGGGACTATAGTATGTTACAAAGGTTTCAGTTACATTGAAAATGAATTGATGTTTATCTTTCAGTAAGGGTGCTTACATGTTTTGGTTTGAATAATTTCTTGTAATTGATCATGGTTAACACAATAAATAATAAACATTATTCCTGTCATTGATTGTCCACCAAATATAATGTTACTATAAATCATTACAGACCACCACGAGATCTCGACTCCAAAGCTACAATTCGTATTGATGAGAAAGAGTTTGAGATCGAGGCTCATGATCTGGAATTTATGTGTACGCTGGGGCGTGGAGCTTATGGTGTCGTAGAGAAATATAGACACAGACTTACCTCTACAATAATGGCTGTCAAGGTGAGTGCTTATCCAGCTTTCAGCGCTGGTTCTTTTCAGTTATTATGCCCCCATCTTTGATGAGGGGGGTGTAGTGCTTTGTACATGTTGGACAGTCCGTTGGTTAGTCGGTAGACCAAAGGTTTCCTTTGAATAACTCAAGAACGCTTAGCCCTAGGATCTTCTAACTTTACATTGAGGTTGGCCAGCAAAAGTAGATGAACCCTATTGTAGGTCAAACGTCCAGGTCACTGTGATCATTTACCATTTCAAGTCAAATATTTTCTATGGTATATTTCAATTTTTTCTTCCCCCAAAACATGCTTATTTTGGTCAAATTTTCACCAGTACCTCAGTGTGCTTCAGCATGACAATGGGCCTGCATGTCCTTTCTAAATATAAGTGCAAGTTTTTGTTCATGAAAAGTTATCATAATCCAATCAATATACAGAATGATAGTCACTCGTAGTGTATCACAGAGGTCACTCGTAGTGTATCACAGAGGTCACTCGTAGTGTATCACAGAGGTCACTCGTAGTGTATCACAGAGGTCACTCGTAGTGTATCACAGAGGTCACTCGAAGTGTATCACAGAGGTCACTCGTAGTGTATCACAGAGGTCACTCGTAGTGTATCACAGAGGTCACTCGAAGTGTATCACAGAGTTTTTTTGTTTTATTATTATAACAAGATTGTACATGATATACTTTCAGCGTATAACAGCTACAGTGAATACAATGGAACAGAAGAGATTGTTAATGGATTTAGATATATCTATGAGAAGTGGATCCTGTCCATATACTGTCACCTTCTATGGTGCACTCTTCAGAGAGGTAGGCAATGTAACAAAATTCCATCTTAGGCCTAAAAAATTGTTTCATGGTTTCATGCCAAAATAAATTAAGGATGGTTCATGTAGGTAGGGAATTTTTATGCGCCGCGACATTTTGGGGGAGCTTATATATATAGTTTTATGTTTCTGTGCTCAGCTGGTGTTGGAGTTGAGTGCTGCCTTCCCTGTCTGACTTAATATTATCTTACTGCTGCTTTGTCCATCTATCCATCATTCCTATCTACTAATGACCATGTTGGATAGGTCATAACAAAAGAAATATCCAATCAAGATACAATAGTGGGAATGTGCATCATTCCATCTGTCAGCATTGTTTGTCTGGAGCATCCCTCAAAAAGTGTAATACAAGGTAATATTTTGAAACTTCATATGTGGATGGATCTTATTGAGTAGAATAGCAGTGCGCAAGAACTGAAACTCTGTTTACTTATTTTGGAGTTATTGCAATTTGTTACTTTTCAATCATGCTTGTTGTCCGTAGCATAACTCAGAAAATATACGAAGTATCTACACGAAACTTCATTGTTAGATAGATCTCATGGACTGTACAAGAACTGCAACTCTGAATTGTGCATTGCGTGCTTTTGGAGTTACTGCTCTTTGTTGCTTGTCACCTTTACTTGCAGCATATATAATCATTGCTGCTCAACAAATGTAACCTTATAATATTCATCCTTTCAAACTTGAAACCTTACTGTGACAAACACCTGTTTGGGGAGCATAACCTGTCTCTTGCGGCTCTAGTTTCATACATTTAACAAAAAAAAGTTTCTGTTGTATTTTACTCTTATCAGCTAGTTGATTATTATGCATTTTAATATGCCTCTGATGAATTACACAATCATCGTTAATATTATTTCTGTATTATGTAAACCATGTGATAAAGCTTACTACAGTACAGAGAATTTGACACGACTCTCAACCTTCTATTAGCATAATTTAACAGCTGATATATTGTCTATATTTACAACCTCGGTTGTATGTTTTCATAAGCGGGAAGTATCACAAAGTTGCTTGAGGTGTAATGTCAACACAAATCTAAAGAAGCGAAATTGCACGATTTACTCGTGGAAATTTATGTATTCAACGCAAGAATCTTGTAATATATTCCTGCATTCAGGTGAGGATCAGGTCAAGTTCTCTGTACTATAACATCTACTGATTGTTCTATTACCAGGGTGATGTATGGATATGTATGGAAGTGATGGACTCTTCATTAGACAAATATTATCAGACTGTATACAAAATAGGACGAACTATACCAGAAGATGTCCTAGGCAAAATCTCTTTTGCTGTAAGTTAATGCTGCAGTTTTGTTCTTTCATTTTCGTGCTCTCATACACATGTGACTGTAAGGGTGGCAGGAGTATGGAAATGTCGTCATGTAGCCAGTTAATCTTCAAAAGTATGCTGTTGGTTTGAAATTTCACATAAAGTAAAACAGAAGAAAATGACACAGAGAAGCCAGCAAGCATGCTAAAGTTTATAGTTTACAGTTAATTGACAATCAGCAAAACATTTGCCTTTGATCATTATAAAGGAAAGCCAGTTGTTTGGCCATCCACTGGCTCATTTCTTCACCCCTAGGATGGGTGAAGATGAAGTTCAATCATTACTAATTAGGTTCAGATGACAGGTATGAAGATATAACTGCTTTCAGGCGTACTGATGGTAAAAAGAGTAGGGTTTATTGGAAAAGAGGGTTAATGGAGTAGAGGGTTAATATGTACTAAATAATAAGTGAGAGTACTGAGGAGTGGTAGGAGTATTGTTTACCAACCATTGTGTATTGTTGTGTATTTATATACTAGTATATAGGGGTATGGAGTATAGGGTTAATATATAGTCTCAGTGCGGAGGAGTGGTATCAGTATTGTTTACCAACCATTGTGTATTGTTGTGTATTTATATACTAGTATATAGGGGTATGGAGTAAAGGGTTAATATATAGTCTCAGTGCGAAGGAGTGGTATCAGTATTGTTTACCAACCATTGTGTATTGTTGTGTATTTATGAAGGGAGCATACATTTCTAATTTTCCTGTATTTACTCTTTTAATTAGGGAAGTTTTATTGGGGTTTTATTTTCGTGAGGAAATAATTTAATTGTTGAATGACATTGAGTGGGTATACTGAGGAATTTTATAACCACAATGACCTTGGAATTCCTATATTTAACTTTTGTTCAAAACTAGATGTATATTAATCAGTAACCACAAAATTCCTTTCACATTTCTTACTACCTGATTACCTGTTTGCTTTATTTTATTTCACTACAGAAACTAATTTAGACAATTTATATGTTATCAGGATGTGAAAATAGATTTTTGATTTGGCTGGAACCATGAGTTTGATAACTTGGCTATAGAGAAATTTGGGGGAGAGGGGTTCAGGGAAGGAGGCGCGCTGCGGTATCCTTAGGTCCTGTTTTCTGCTCCAGTTACTTCTCTGAGCCACAATGCTCCACTA
Organism: Spisula solida; assembly: GCA_947247005.1. NCBI lineage: Eukaryota > Metazoa > Mollusca > Bivalvia > Venerida > Mactridae > Spisula > Spisula solida. Next base: position 65,888,466 of record OX365944.1, on the reverse strand, counting down.
AACCAAGTTTAATGAATGGGTACCTGCCGATGGTTGTAGCTGCTATCTTCACCGAGTGTCTCCACCGACTCAATAAAAAATGGGGTGTAAATGGACTATCTATTGAATCGCGGCATGTCAACTGTTGAAAAGATGCATGTTGAATGTAGAATGGAACGCATGACTGAAAGTAGAATTAAATTGGTACTTTTCTCAATGTCACCATGACGTATGTGGTTATAATGCACTCTATACGACAAATGCACATCTTCCCATATTTGTGATTTACTATGCATGTCCTTGATACAAGCTATTAAATTAATTGAATACTGCAGCTATACTTGATAGGTTTCAATGTATTGTTGAGTGCTTCTATCAGCCATGAACATTGCTTGTGGTTAGGCTGATATATTGTGGTTAGGATAAAGTACACATTTTGTATAATAATGAAGATAAAACTTTGTTACTTGATATTACGGGTACAGCCATACTGTTCAAGTGTCTACCTTTGTGCTTTCACTGATAAGCTTTGAATTGTTCTTTAACAAAAATAGATTTTCAAATTGGGCATGCAGATTGGTGTCAACATGTATTGTGTCACATCCTGTACCCCCAGTATTTTAGCTTTGGTTGTGAAACTGTACAGGATTGTTCATCAACACCTGCACCTTGTTTGAATTTTGTCTGTTAATTTGATATTCAGAGCAGGGGTTCCGAAATAATCCAGATTTCATGCAATAGAAAGAATGAACTTCTCTGCACAAAATAGGTTATTTGATGAAAAAATTCACAGCATTGACTAAGTAATGGTCATTTGAAATTTCATCAGTTAAATTTTTACAATAGAACTTAGTTTGAAACATAGGTTGGGTGTAGGGGTGTGTGCTAATGGCACCCGGAATAGACTTTCATCGTGTTTTCAGGATTGGGCATTATGTCTCAGTAGGACTCCTGTCAAAGGAACAAGATTATTGTGATGTAATTGATTATTCCACCAACAACAAGATATATATACATGTAGACCAACATTACCTTTGTTTCACATTATCCTGGACAGGCTATAGAATCTAGCTGATAATTGACAGAAGATCAACATTACCTTTGTTTCACATTATCCTGGACAGGCTATAGAATCTAGCTGATAATTGACAGAAGATCAACATTACCTTTGTTTCACATTATCCTGGACGGGCTATAGAATCTAGCTGATAATTGACAGAAGATCAACATTACCTTTGTTTCACATTATCCTGGACGGGCTATAGAATCTAGCTGATAATTGACAGAAGATCAACATTACCTTTGTTTCACATTATCCTGGACGGGCTATAGAATCTAGCTGATAATTGACAGAAGATCAACATTACCTTTGTTTCACTTTATCCTGGACAGGCTATAGAATCTAGCTGATAATTGACAGAAGATCAACATTACCTTTGTTTCACTTTATCCTGGACAGGCTATAGAATCTAGCTGATAATTGACAGAAGATCAACATTACCTTTGTTTCACTTTATCCTGGACAGGCTATAGAATCTAGCTGATAATTGACAGAAGATCAACATTACCTTTGTTTCACTTTATCCTGGACAGGCTATAGAATCTAGCTGATAATTGACAGAAGATCAACATTACCTTTGTTTCACTTTATCCTGGACAGGCTATAGAATCTAGATGATAATTGACAGAAGATCAACATTACCTTTGTTTCACTTTATCCTGGACAGGCTATAGAATCTAGCTGATAATTGACAGAAGATCAACATTACCTTTGTTTCACTTTATCCTGGACAGGCTATAGAATCAAGCTGATAATTGACAGAAGATCAACATTACCTTTGTTTCACTTTATCCTGGACAGGCTATAGAATCAAGCTGATAATTGACAGAAGATCAAAATTACCTTTGTTTCACTTTATCCTGGACAGGCTATAGAATCAAGCTGATAATTGACAGAAGATCAAAATTACCTTTGTTTCACTTTATCCTGGACAGGCTATAGAATCAAGCTGATAATTGACAGAAGATCAAAATTACCTTTGTTTCACATTATCCTGGACAGGCTATAGAATCTAGCTAATAATTGACAGAAGATCAAAATTACCTTTGTTTCACATTATCCTGGACGGGCTATAGAATCTAGCTGATAATTGACAGAAGATCAAAATTACCTTTGTTTCACATTATCCTGGACGGGCTATAGAATCTAGCTGATAATTGACAGAAGATCAAAATTACCTTTGTTTCACATTATCCTGGACGGGCTATAGAATCTAGCTGATAATTGACAGAAGATCAAAATTACCTTTGTTTCACATTATCCTGGACAGGCTATAGAATCTAGCTGATAATTGACAGAAGATCATTACTAGAGTCAGTATTATGCATTAACTAGTACAGGAATGGAACCTTTAATAGATAGTATAATCAAGGTAGTAAACACCGCAAACAATTAGGGAAAATCATCTTTCAGTCAGGGAAAAATCAAGGAATAATCAGGGAATTTCAATCTCCATTTTCAGTAATAAAGATTTCACTTGACTTGTTAAGTGAGTCTATGATAGTTGTTGGAATCTGAGACTACATTAAACAGTGTTATGTTTACATTTACAGGTTATAAAGGCCTTAGACTATCTTCACACAGAACTTCATGTGATTCATAGAGACGTGAAACCCTCAAACATTTTAATAAATAAAAAAGGACAAGTAAAAATCTGTGATTTTGGAATTAGTGGATACCTCGTAGATTCTGTTGCGAAGACGATAGAAGCTGGCTGTAAGCCTTATATGGCAGTAAGTATAGATAAGACTTCCATTATTTTGAAGGAGTGGGGACCCGGATATTTTACTTTGTACATGACAGTGGGTGGTCCGTTTGTGGACCAAACTTAGTCGGAACTCTTTATTGCCTGTTGTGTGTTTTGGTGTATATTTGGACCCTTCACAAGTATTAAAATCATCTTGAAATTTCATGTCTGGGTTTAAAACCGTATACTTGGTGAAATGATGTGAAGGCCCGGCCTAATGGCCTTGCGGCAGTTACTTTACTTTCGGAAATACCTTGATGTAAAGTGACCAGTTGTATAAAATCTTTCTGGAAACAAGATACAGTTTTATGATTTCAGCCGGAGAGAATAGACCCTTAAACAGGACAGCAGGGGTATGATATTATATGTGATATTTTATGATTTCAGTCTGAGAGAATAGACCCTCAAACAGGACAGCAGGGATATGATATTATATGTGATATTTTATTATTTCAGCCAGAGAGAATAGACCCTCAAACAGGACAGCAGGGATATGATATTAAATCTGATGTGTGGAGTTTTGGAATAACTATGGTAATATTATACTACTATACTCAATAGTTTTCACCTGTGAAAATATCTCGTTGGCAATAAGTGCCTATAAATTTTCAGTGTATTTTGTGACTGTTGGCACTTTCGTGTTCAGATATCATACATGATTATTTGATTGGTATCAGGAAATCTTAAAAAAAATTAATATATATGACTCAAAATTGATTGACCTATACTTAACATAAAGTTTAATAGTTAGTAACATTAGTTCTATGCTGAAATATATTGCACAAATATGCTGCTAGAAAAGCTTATTGGATGAACCATATTTCCTCCATATTGTAGTCTTTTGTTGAATAAAAACGATTAATCACTTTGTATATACAAGTAATATATTGTATGGTCACCTGTCAAAGTTGAAGCCAGCTCATAAAATAATATATATAATACATAATAATTTTATAAATAAAATGGGTATAGAATAAGGTACAGTCAAAGCTGTCTGTAAAGGTCACTCATAGGAACAGCTAAAATGATCTTTGTTGACAGGTTGACTGTCTGAACAGGTTAAATATAATAAAAAATTGTTTATCTTCACAGACCAGTTTTGTACTAGTGACCTTCATTCCAAGGTGGTCTTTAACTCTTTAACAAAGTTTTGACTATTAATATTATTGTTTGTGTATTACAGATCGAGTTAGCCTCAGGGAAATTCCCGTATGCGACCTCTCCAACACCATTTGAACAGTTAAAACAAGTTGTTAAAGATCCCCCACCAAAGTTGCCCGCTGGAATGTTTTCACCGGAATTTGAAGATTTTATTGCTCAGTGGTGAGTATGGAGGTTTTGTGTATATTGGTGTTTCCTGATGTTCAATAAGATAGCCTAGTGTGGAACATCGGCTTTTAAATGTGGAAGGTCCGAATTGAAGATAGTACAGACTCCCATACAATTGCTACCTTATGCAGTTATTCCATTGTTTCATAGGAACAAAATAAATTTAAGTGGTTACTGATTGAAATCTATTGATTGCTTTTGTGTTAGGGATCACCTTCAACCACCTAAGAAGACTTTAAAAAAACTATACATTACTTATATTTGTAAAAGTAGTGATTTTAAACTTACTGGTATTTTCAGTTTAAAGAAGTCAGTAGCGGAGAGAGCAAGTTACCAGGCATTGCTGCAGCATCCATTCTTACAGAAAGCAGAACTATCTGAAGTTGATATGTCAAGTTACGTGACAGACGTGTTACAAGAAGCCTCTAGAACTGATGGGGCTACTGGTCAATGATGATATGTCACGCTTAGTACTTATAAACAGATTCATATACATATTGCAAATAAAATATTTATTTTTGTGAAATTCTGCCGATTAGTATGTTGTAACTGGTGGATGAAGAATGGTAGATTCATTGTGAACTCATGTGTTTGAGTGATAAGTCAGGTTTAAAATTGTTACTATAGTCTGCCGACAATAACACTAGCCTTTGCTTACATATAAAAATGACTAATATAAATACAATTCTAACGTCAAATTTTTTTCTATCTTATGCATACAGTTAATCACATTTAATGCATATAATTTTTCAATCTTCACTAATAGCAAGCTTTTAGTTGACCATGCAGTGTTGATATTATCAATTTTTGTTTATATACAAGGCTAGAGTTATTTCCAGCGAGCTATATATATATATATATATACTTATATATGTATATACACATTTTGTTCTGATGTTCTATAGTGCTCCATTTGTTGCCATTTATATAAATGTATTGTTATGATATGTTTATTATTAGATGTAACAAGATTTTATATATCAAGTTATGTAGTGATATTTCATTACCATTGTATTCCACAGAATCTTGTACCAAATGTACCGTAGAATCGGCTGTTTTTATGAGGGGAAATGTTTTACTAACTACAGTTTTAAGGTTGATTTGTGGTGTTAGAGAATATCTGTTGGTTCTACTTTCAGTTTTACATGGTGAGGGCTGGGTGCAAAACTATGGTAACTACATACAATCATTATATAGTTACCATAGTTTTGCACCGAGCACTCGATGGAATAAACTGCAATATTAGGATGCATTTATTTATTAAAATAAAGGCATTAGCAAAATTAATCCCTCATTCAAATTGTCTCAGTACGCTGTAGTTTTATGTTATCAGTAGAGTTTAGCAGCTTGGCTGGTTCTAAGTTGTTTTCTAAGAATTGGGCAAGTTCTGGTATCCATAGCAACCTTAATTGTTGCCCGGTATGTCAGTGTAACGGTCGAATCAGGAAACATGTAGATTTTGTTAAGTTGTTTCATTATTGCTTGCTTCAATAGAATAATGCTTCATCATGGTTTATTGGGCCTCTTGTATATTAATAATGATAATACATTGTATTTATCTAATTTCACAAATTATTTTGCATATTAAAATAATGAGTTGGTTCTACTCTGCGCAGTGCTTTATCCATTTCTTCCGTACAACGTACACTATTCTATGCTTAGTTGGAATATGTACACATCTCATGTGCTGCTTTTTGTAACAAATGTCATGAGTTGTCTCCCTTAATAAGTTTTTAAGTCCATTTCTCATTATATGACATATTCTGTAATATTCGCTGTAATCCACCTACTAGGTAACCAGTTACAGATGACGAGTTATGCCCCTTGTACAACGTGACAACCCGGTGGGGTGCATCTGTAGACTGTTCAATATTGCATGGTACACCAAAATATTGTTTTCAAGAGATGGCTTGACCACAATTACAATGAATACTAACACTCAGCACTCAAATATAAACATTCACGCTTTCAAGATTCATAGTGGAATTATATGGAGAGCTAAAATGTAGGATAATGTTAAATTGGTACTGAAGATTAAATATTTGTAATCAATTTTCTAGTGTATTTTAGTGTATTGTAAGATATATATGTAGTTGATCAGCCTTTAGTGTGGAGAGCGGCACTGTGGTTCAATAATTACATCTTATTATGTCTATGCCTAATATAGTATACAATACCAAAAAAAACGGTACAAATTTTATTTTCAAAACTTTAATATTTTCATACTTTTTCAAATCGAGATTTGCAATCATAGATCAATTATAGCAGATTTTGTATACTATAGTGTTGAGTGTAAGTATTGGTTGTAATACCAGGGTCTGGTTTCAGTATTGCCGTCTTTGATGTCTATATTATTCTCCTGTTGCAGAGTTTGTTAAGTAGAATAACACTCATGTCAAAACCTGTTATAATGTATTATTGCTTAGTCTGCAGTCTTATTGATAGACCAAATTTGCTTTTATTAGATTTCCTCAGGATTGACGAAATTGGCTTCGGTTAAGAAATTTTCACTAATCAAGCTAAATTTTCTTGTCTGGGTAGTGTGTTTATGTTACTTTACCAAGAAACCTGTGTTAACCTTCACCTGTATTAGACAGTCACCCTTTATATGCTAGCACCTTATTTGTCATTACGTTATGTTTAGCAAGATTTACTCATTACATGAATATACCCAGGTTCCCTAGGCCATTTCTCACATATCCTGATAGTTAATGTTAAACATAGGTTGGATAATAGAGTCATATCATACATGTTTACTGTCAAATCTATTATAATTGAGGGTAGAACATTTAGTGGATAATGGCTAAATGGCAGATTTTACAGAGCAGTAAATTCAAGAAACTCAGACTTCAATAAACAAATACTGGATTCTGTTTCATCGTCACAATCAATAACAATGTGTCCAGATAAAGAAGTGATGCTCGTCATCTGGATGAGACCTTGCTTATGTTACGTTTGTTTGCATCGTTCAGTTTTGTTCAACACTTGAACTAAGCCAGTATGCAAGATGTCCGGGTGATTCTCATCAATATATCTTGTTGATTTTGTCTGTTATCTACACGTGCATGTTAGAAAATCATTTGTAATGAATTGTATTTTGCTGTTGCGATGATATGGATTGTACATATATGATTATGTATATAAACGTGTAATCTCACGCACAGGTAGAGTATGATCATCTAGAAGATTGCATCATTTAGAATCATGTTAGTTATATATCATTATAAATAATGCATGTTTTATCATCCTATTGAAGACTGTGTTATGTATTGGACAACAATTATTAAAATATGTCAGCTGCAGAAACTTATGTTTTCTTTCAATGAGATAAATTATAATAATAAATGAGACAGGGAAAGCAGCACTCTGTAGAAACGACAGACAATAAGCATATGATGATGGGTGCAGCATGTGATATCATTGAGGGATCCTGAACTGAGGAATAGAACTACTTGATAATGGGGGGGGTGTATTCTGCAAACCCATGATTACTTTGAGAGAGGGAAGGAGGAAATGCCCTACCTCTGCCCCATCACATTTGCAAACACATTTTTAGTTTGACTTCAAAAAAAAAAGTTGAGCTATTATCGTGACGGGATCGTGTGCGTCTGCATTGGTTAAGTTTATTGTCAAGAGTCATTTTCTCTGTCAATTACTCAAAGACTATCAAAGGTACCAACTTGAAGCTCAACATAGTTCTTCACTATCACAAGGGGAGACCATACTGACAAGGCTGATAACTGACCTATATTTATGGAGTTATCTGGCCTTGTTTGGACTTAGTACTTCGAAATAGTGGCACATTTTACACATTAACTGAATTTTCTCAAACACTAAGCTTTCAACTCGAAAGTTAATACACTAGTGGAATATGATGACCTACATCTTCTGACAATAGGAAAAAAATCTATCCAGCATTTTATTTTAGTTATTCCCCTTTTCTGACTTCGAATCTTTATGCAAAATTGTCAATTACTCAAAGACTATTAAAGGTATCCACTTGAAATTCTACATAGTTATTCACCATCACTAAGGGAGTTCATACATACGAGGCTGTTAACCCTTTGACCTATAATTTGCGAGTTATCTGTCCTTGTTATTCTTAGAATTTTGACTCACAGATGATCCAGGTTACTATCAAGTACGAGAAAGTCAAGCGTCCAGCACTCGTAGGTGGTGCTCTTGTTTAATCTGGATCTTTTTGATTCAAAGAATTTAAGACATAAAGGAGGAAGAATCACCGGTCTGATGCTGCTGCTGCCGCTGCTGCTTTTATTTTACCGTCAAACTGATGCACTCCATGACAACACAATTCTTATATAATATATACACACAGTATCAACATTGGTACAACTGAAATGTATTTACTTAATAACTTACTCCATACATTCTACTACATTAATAAGAAATGAGCTAGAATGTGTACACGCCCTATGGGGACAAATATCAAGAATTATCTCCCTTGATAATGATCTTGGTAAGTCTTGTTGGGATTGTCTCCCCTACATAATCACTCATTGGAATAATTGCATGGGTGAATGTTTTCAGGTTTTTGAGAGTACCAAAAAGTCTGTTTTTCTTTATTTTCCCTATATAAATTGTCTACTTTTTAGGATTTCAGGTTTTTCAGAATTTCAAACTTTCACCCATGCAATTGGAGTTGCATTGAAATGTCAAAAAATACATAATGTCTGACCAGATTAACATGAGACACAAGTGTGATGAGTGTCAGTTTAATGTGGTTTACTAACAGCTTCACTCGTTAGATAAGTCTTCTCCAGAACAATTGTGTAATTATGTTTTTTGACAGGTCAACTCAACAAAACTACATTGAGTGAGTGATGTGAGAGGTACATTTTGTTGTTTCTATGGAGTGAAGTGTCTTACCTCCGACTGTGTTCTGTTGATGCAACATTATGCAGATTTTGATTACAGGATCGAGGGTGAAGATATGAGCCAGAAGGCTGACTTTTGTCATTTTCTTCTTAGTTACTCTAAGTTAGATTTCAAACCAATCACCTACTTTTGAAGATTAACTGGCTACACCCCTGCAGAATGGGTCAATTTTATGTAAACAAGAGCACCGCCTACGAGTGCCAGACGCTTTACTTTGTCATGCTTGATAGTACCTTTGCTCATCAGCGAGTGAAAATTCTGAGAGTAACAAAAACAGTTAACTCATAAAGTTAACAACACAATTCCTCATATAATAATTTATTACATTTTTATACATGTTACAAAATATATGAAAACCAAGATGTATATACATGAAACATTATATTTACAAAGCATGGAAATTGTATATAAACAAAGATTGGACGGAAGAAAAATTCCAATAAAATTCAACAAACCAAGTTGAAAAAGTACTGACATAGAACTGGCAATTCAAAGCAGAATCCATGAGAATCAACTGCTTCAGTACAATCTGGTGCAGTCACAGGGATTACAATCTAATGTCATTATTTTGAACTGGACTTAACTGTTTTATAGCCAAAATTTCCAATACAGTCTAACTTGCATTAAGCGACCACCATGGGGAAGGTCTGAAAACGGTCGCTTAACGGAATGGTCTTTTAACACAAATGTAAGAAACATCGAGTGTAATTAACTAATTTCCGACTTTATGCTGTCCGAATACTATTCAAATTCAATTGACAAACATTAGTGTGTAAATATGTTTTATGATGATTCTATATTTATATGCATTTAATTGATCATTTCAATAAACTTACTCATATATTACACAATGCTATTAATGTAAGTCAGTTTTGCTTGCACATTGTTGTTGTTGTTGCACTCGAAGAATAAAACGAAATAGACCGGGTTTTAGCCAAATTTAAATGGACGGTGACAACAAGCGGATTGCAGTAAATGATACAACCATTAATCCGTAATAATGTGTGTAATCGGATTAAAATCATCTGAATGACATGCCCTACAGACAAATTTATGATTATCAATGCATTTAATTGGGGCCCAGTTAATAAAAGACAAACTCCGAAGTGTGAACAAACAATGATTTAATACGAGGTATAATGTAATTAACAACCTGTCACTACAGACGACCAGAGATTTACACATACTTTTTTTGGTCGCTTAAGGCAATTTTACCAACCAATTTTGTGCCTAAACAGTGGTCGCTGGTCGCATAAGACAAAAGTCGCTTAATACAGTAGAAAAATAAAACAAATATGGTCGGGAGGAATTGAAACCGGTCGTTTAAGACAAAGGATGCTTAATACGCGTGGTCGCTAGTACAAGTTAGACTGTATTTAAAAATATTACTTGTGATTCAAAATCCTGTTAGTCAAAATTATCGTTGACTTGGGAATTTCAGGGGTGAATTGAAAACCCTGAGTCCACTTATAAATACAGGTACTAACAGGTGATTCCTGTTGACCTGTAATAATGTATTCACTGACATTCAATCAAGCACAGTTGTACACATCTTATATCCAAAGGACCTGCAGATTTCTAGAACCAGTAGATCTACTCCCCAGAAAGTAAGTATGGGTTTTCCCCACTTCTACTGTAGTACAGGCTGTGGAGACATAAAACCAACAGATCTAATTTTATCTATTCTTCATACTGCTTGTAAACCCATTTTTAGTGAATTCAGGAATATATCAAGGGTGAATACCTTGAAAAAGCTATAAATTAGTGGTTCCTTTGTACTGCTGGAAAAACCTGTTGTTTGAGAATTCCAGATAAATGTCATCTATTCAAGCACGTCCAGTATTTCCTACATTTCTAAACAACCTACAGCCCTCATTTGTTGAGTTGTTTTACTGAAGCACTTGTAGAAATCTTGATGTCAGTAGGGCTGATACACATACAATATATTGTCACATAGCAGCAATCTTGATGTCAGTAGGGCTGATACACATACAATATATTGTCACATAGCAGCAATCTTGATGTCAGTAGGGCTGATACACATACAATATATTGTCACATAGCAGCAATCTTGATGTCAGTAGGGCTAATACACATACAATAAATTGTCACATAGCAGCAATCTTGATGTCAGTAGGGCTGATACACATACAATATATTGTCACATAGCAGCAATCTTGATGTCAGTAGGGCTGATACACATACAATATATTGTCACATAGCAGCAATCTTGATGTCAGTAGTGCTAATACACATACAATATATTGTCTCACAGCAGTATGTTACATCACCGTCTTCCTCCTTTCACTACTAAAGGTTCTATACTACCAGACGCTGTAAGTAAATCATGTCATACTAGATTACTAACATGGCAGCCGAAAACCACATGGAGACGAACAATCAAACAGGAAAGGAAAGAGCTGGGATGTAACAGTTGGGCAACAGCCAGGATTGTTGTTAAAGACAGGAAGCAATAGAGACAACACAATAAGTCCTTAAACACCAATGGGTGTAAATATTCGATTGTAACTCATAAAATCTTAAACCTTCAATAGCAGAATCAATGGGGTACTCAACATCTGCTTTTAACACAAATATAGTTGATTGAAACTTTTAAATGTCATTAAAAACCAGCCTTCAAACTTTGCAAAAATTAGGTTTTTCTATCAAAAACAAACTCCACATACATTGACAAATAACCGATAAATTATTATTTGTTAATTTTGGTGCAAGATCAAATTGTATTTCACCGAGTGATCAAAGATTTTTTTATGCCCCGTATCGACAGATCGGGAGGCATATAGTGATTGACCTGTCTGGTTAACCCAAATTGACTGTTTCTTCTAGCATCATTATAGCTTGCTACAAAGCTTCCATACTTGCATGGATGTTGTATATGAACACTCTCCACATGCCTGTATGACCTGACCCCATTTTGACCTTAACCTGGACCTAATTTTGGACTTAGACTTATTGAAGGGCCAAATTCTTGGTTAACCCAAATGGACCGTTTCTTCTAGCATTAATATGGCTTGCTACAAAGCTTTCATACTTGCATGGATGTTGTGGATGAACACTCTCCACACGCCTGTATCACCTTACCCCATTTTGACCTTCACCTTGACCTAATTTTTGACTTAAGACTTATTTATGGACAAGGCTTCCACAGCGGGCATAAGCGTTTATTGAACGCAGTCTTGATTTAACTTTATGTGATCATAAGTGAAATGAAATTTTATCTTGCACCAAAAATCAACAAATTTTCTGTTAATTATATGCTTCAATATCTCTGAAAATGGTACATTAAATAATTGACTTAATTGGAAAATTCATGTTAAATTGGACATCACAATGTGACAGTTATGACTTCATGATGATGTAACGCATATATTTTATAAGCCTGGCGCCGTTGACATTATGTCTCTTTCTGTATGGTAATGGAACCAGCTTCTAAAACAGTGGAATAACAAAATGTTACTTTCACTGATAAATCCAGATCTAATCCATTGATAGCATATAATATTAATTATACCCATTTCATTTTCCAGTTCTTCTAAGAATCTTGAACTCTGACCTCGATTCTGCATGGCTGACATGGTACTTTTACCACGATTTTTGTTCATAAACTGACCAACTAAACTATACAAGAGGGGACTGAAATAAAAAGTTCATGAAATTGAAGTACAATTGTGCAATAGAGAATTCCATGTAAATGCAGACTAGAAGCTTAAAGTTTTATTATAAGTTAAAAAATTAAGTTACCAATTTTCGAGGGCTGCTTTCAGCAGTTTAGCCACCCTTTGACATTTTAACTTCCCCTGGTCATTGGGCTACCTAAGCTAACCTCTCCACAGTAAGACCTTATTGAGAATTAATGTTAGAAGCATGGTGAGATTTACATAATTTACAAATGTAATATGACTTAGTGTTAAAAACGCATAAACATAATATAATACACATAAGTATATCTTTAAACTGATTTAAAAGGTTAAATGTACTCTAATTTTTTATTCTACAACATTTTACATGTTTTGAGAACTTACACTTGACCACTATTTCTGTCTTCTTCGACATTCAACTCTTCAGCCAGAAATCTTCTATCTAGAGGTTGTTTTGGTTGTCCTGTCTCTGTAATATACATAACCCAGTGATTTTTTCCTTCTTTATTAGGGTCCGGTAAACGGACCCTTTCCCAACTGCAAATAGGCTATAATTTTGTAATGGAGAAATTCTCAATAAACAATTTAAAACAATAATTTTCAAAATCGGACTTAAAATGATAAAGTTATGGACATTTTTGACAAGAGGTCTATCTATCTCTATCTTTTCATACTGCATCACCCCCTTGCGTGTATTATGTGCAGGTCAAGCATACAAGTTCAAAGAAACCAGTAAAAATTCACATGTAATCTCTTTTTCTGTTTTATTTGGCCTTTCTGCTTCTTGAAATTTCCCAATTTCAAGTTGTCACGACGCGAAAACTTCCCAATCTGAATGGACCTGGACCCTTTCCCAAAGGGGCAAAAAAAATCACTGTAACCTCATAGTGATATACTGTATAGCGGGTATATTTCACGGGGGTCTAATTTTCGCTATATTCGCGGTCAACATCGATAGCGCGAAATCTAAACCCAGCGAAATATTCACCTCGTAAATATACAAATTTTACAAAGGGAGACAATTCATGATTAAAAACCAACGTTGACCCAATGATTTTGCAAGAAGTACGTCGATTAAGTAAAATACGGCAGTTAGACTTCGACTTATAATAAATTACAAAATATCATTTGAAATTAGATCTTTGTAAAATGTGTGTAAACTCTATGCATGTGTATCAAATATCATACGTGCATCATGTTTTCTCAACGTTAAAAGGGGTTAATTATAAGCAGGTGCATCACAATTATTAGATTTAACGCTTTTTGTTTGCAAAACGTGTAAATGTTTGCCGAAAAAGTATTTGTTTGTGTAATTTTTCTAATGATAGTCAACTCGGCCATCAAACAAATAGTTCAAAATAACCGTCGAAACGCAACAAGCGATTTATGAACATAATAAATAATCTTACCGTGTAATTTGTAAATCCCGTAAATCGTTTATAAATCATCAAATTTGGAAGGACAGAACCACGCGCCCTTATATGTTATACCATTGGACAGCATAAATAAATCATGGACAGGGGGTTTAAATAGTCTTATAAAGACTTCTTATTAGACTCTTTATACCTGGCAAGTGTTTCCCTGCGGCCCAACAAGATCAAACGCTTTAAATAACTCAGACGCAGCATGTGTACACACTGTGTTGAGAAAATGACATAATATATTCCGGCATATCGTAAGCGTTGATTTGATTTTGCTTGCTTAATTACATAGCGTATCGTCAGTTCTAAATTGTTGGACTTGTTTAATTAATTATCAATTATGGACTATGATAGCAATATGGGACTTGTGAAAACGTACGTATGTTCGTAATTCATTAACACTTAATGAACACTTGAATAGTCATTACGCCAGGTTTTCTTACGATATTGCATGTAAGTTTTAAGCTTTATAAATTGCCGTGTTCAGCAATCAATTTCCGTTTTTTTATTTTCCAAGGTGTAACTTACATAAGATTGACCTCCCATTTCAAGGTTTTAAATTCGCGGTCGAGGTCGTTTGCGGGAAATCAAGACACCATGAATTCAAAAGGATCCAGATAACGCGAATAATGGAACCCGTGAAATATACCCGCTATACAGTATATAATAATTAATATACATTATAAAACCTCATATTGATATATAGTCATACATGCGCCAGTAGCCTGTTACATTAACAAAGCACTCCCCCAAAGGAGGTATAAATCAATGACTTTTGTGTTTAATTGAACAGGAGATAACGCCATTACATAGCACTAAGAAGCTGTTAAATTAGGCAACAGGCTCCGGGTCACCAGCGTGAACACCAAATGATGTGAAACAAGTATGAGGGAAGTTCACAAAGAGAATACTATAATCTTGCAATAGTCAACAATACAAACTTAATATACCGGTACTGTCTCCATGGCCAATTTTTTAAAGGCATCTGGTGGAAGGATTTGCATAGCAGTCAAGTGTCTCGGAACGGGCCAGCATATGGGCATCCATTGGTGAGCCGCCAGCTAGTTAAATAATGGTTACCAAATGCATACCACTCTGGTGCAAGGCATTGAAAAAGTGGCAACTGAGATAAGAAAATTGGCTGTCCCCTTCAATAGGGGTGACACTATAATAAACACAACCTTAATTTACCCATAGATACATGTACATGACTTTGTAGACTTATTAAACTTTACTTATGTTATGTAGTAATGTACCAAACAAAAATTATTCAAATCCCTGCAATCTTTCAAGATTTATTGATCAAAGTCATTGGCCACATTGCCCCAGAGAGGGCCCTGCAAGTTTACTTGAAAAATAAGAAAATTGAATGTTTTACATGGACTACGTCTACCGCAAATTTTCGTCAGGACTGGGACACAAATTGGAACAACAATCAACGATATCCAAGACACCACAACAAAACCAGATACTAGATAACACTCTAAATGATGTTACATCCGTACATACTGCTGATACCCAAAGAACAACACATGAAGTAGAAAACCGTTTGCAACCTCGAAACTTGTTAGATAATCATTTAGATCTTCTACAGACTACCCTTATATGTAATGACAGTGATTTATTAAGTGCTGAACATAATTCTGCTGTAAATAACGAAGACATGACAGCAGGAAAATATTTCAAGAAACAAGGACTCAAATTTTTTCATCTTAATATTCATTATTTATTCCCTAAATTTGACCAATTGAAGATTTTAGTAAATGAACATGACGAAATTGATGTATTATGTATTTCTGAAACATTTTTAAACAATCAATTCAATGATAGTGAGTTTCAATTAAATAACTTCAACCTTTTTCGACGTGATAGGCAAACCAATGGAGGAGGGTTGGTTACATATGTGAAATGTAATCTCCAATGCTCACAAAGACTAGACCTTGAAAATGAAAACATAGAAGCCATTTGGCTAGAAATACGTTCTTCTAAGCAGAAACCTTTCCTTTTTGGCCATATTTACCGACCACCATCATCTAATAATAGTTGGAATGAGGAATTGGAAAAGATTCTTGAAAAAATATACTCCGAAAACAAAGAAATTATCTTGACAGGCGATTTTAATTTCAATATCGTAAACTCTGAAATAGTAAACACTTCTTGGAATAATATAACAAATGCTTTCAACCTAAAACAGTTGGTAGACACACCCACCAGAGTAACAGCAACCTCTTCTACAATTATCGATCATATTTACACTAATACGCCATGTAACATAGTTGACATTCAAATACCTAAGCTAGCTTTAAGTGACCATTACCCTGTATGTTTCACGCGTAAAATTTCTTCTGTTAACATCAGCAGTGGACCAAAACATAATATCGTATCATACAGGAATACTAAACATTTCATTGAAAATGACTTCCTTCAATCACTAGAAACCCAGCCATGGTCAGTTTTAGAAATTTATGATGATCCAAATGACTCACTGGACTATTTTATGGACCTTTTCACAACAAGTCTTGATTTCCATGCTCCTATGAAGCAAAAACGGGTAAAACATACCAATCTACCTGATTGGTTTAACCCTACAATTGTAGATGCAATGAAAAACCGAGACAGTGCAAAAGTGATAAATGATAAACAAAATTACAAATACTGGCGCAATCAATTAAAAAGCCTGATACACAGTGCCAAAATGTCATTTTATAATGATACGATAAATGAAAATAAAAATAATCCAAAGAAACTATGGAAAAACTTGAAAGATCTGTCTGGTAAATCATCCAAAAGTCAAACCAATTTTATCACTGACCAGTCAGGGAATGTAATAGAGGGTACTCAAAAGACTGCTGAAACTTTTAACACTTATTTTACTGACATATTCAAAATGGCTCCAAATGAATGTTCGATCTTAACCAAAGAGGACAAAACAGTCTTACATGAATATGTCACCAGTCACATAAACCAGTCTACTTCTTTTACCATTCCTCATGTTTCGCAAGAATTTGTATCCAAACAACTCCTGGCACTTGATGCAAGCAAATCAACAGGATTGGATGGATTGGGAGCTAAGTATCTTAAAATGAGTGCCAATATCATATCTGGCCCCCTAACACATATTTTTAACCAATGTATTTCAAAATCCTGTTTCCCATCAGTTTTCAAGACAGCAAAAGTTATTCCAATTTTTAAGAAGGGGTCCAAATCTGATCCCAACAATTATCGTCCCATATCTATTCTTCCAGTACTATCTAAGATCCTAGAAAAACATGTTAGTGACACTTTAAAAGAATACCTTGAAAGCCACTCACTTATTCATAAAACCCAATCTGGCTTCCGTACTAATCACTCCTGTGATACTGCTCTCACTTCTGTTGTAGACTCATGGATTGATGCTATTAACAATAACCACCTTGTTGGGACGGTCTTTCTGGATCTTACTAAGGCATTTGATCTGATTAACCACTCTCTTTTACTTGAAAAAATGGTAGAATACAATATTTCCCTTAGTTCTCAGAATTGGTTTAAGTCATATCTGTCTGAACGTAGCCAACAAGTGTCTATACAAGGAAAGTTATCATCTTCACTTAAAGTAACATCAGGCGTTCCCCAAGGCTCTGTCCTTGGACCCATACTATTCATTCTTTACATTAATGATTTGCCTTTGCACTTACAAAATTCTTCTACAGACATGTTTGCAGATGATACAACTATCACTGCAGTTGGGCCATCCTTACATACTGTTCATGAAACCCTACAAACTAGTCTTAATACAGTCAATGATTGGTGTCAGAGAAACTCAATGATACCAAATCCTCAAAAGACTAAAGCAATGGTGATCTCTCCATCAAACAATATTTACAGACATTCCTTAAATAATGACCAGAAACTTCTGCTTCATGATCAAAGTATTGACTTTACTGAAGTTGAAAAAATATTAGGAGTCTACGTTGATCACAAGCTAAGCTGGAATACTCAAGTTGAACACATTCTAAAAAAATGTAATTCACTACTATACCTGCTTTTAAGAATAAAACAATTTCTTTCTACACATATGAGAAAAATATTTTTCAATGCCTACATTTTGCCACATCTTGATTACTGCTGCACAATATGGGGTAACTGTAGTGACACATTGACTGATAAACTATACAAATTCCAGAAAAGAGCAGCACGAATAATTCTGGATAAACCCTATGACGCACCTTCTCACAATTTATTTCAAGAATTAAAATGGATGAAATTTCATGACCGCGTCATCTACAAAAAGGCAATTTTTGTATATAAATCTCTTAACAACATCTTTCCAGAATACATGTCAAACCTGTTTAAAGAATCAGAAAACAGATCTTTAAGATCACACTCTAACAACACACTATATGTCCCAAAACCACGCCTTGAATTCTGTAGAAAATCACTAGCTTATTCAGGACCAGTTATATGGAACAATATACCATTAAATATTCGGCAGTCAACTTCTCTTATAGCCTTCAAAAGGTCTTACCTGTCATGGTTCTACTCTGATTGACAAACCTAATGTAAATGTATTCTGAGATTTTGTTAATAATTTGACTATGTAACATAATATATTTGATACCATGTTGCATTTCTATGTAGACTATAGTTAGATTTTTATAACCTGTCGGAGGTCATCTTGCCTATATCACTTACAGGTATGTGCCTGAACTCTAATTGTCAATTGTAAATGACTCATATGAAAATTACTGTTGTACATTGAACAACTATATCTGTTTCGACCTCAGTGGCCAATGTAATAAATATTCAATGGCAAAGTACCTGCAACAGGTTGAATAACTCGCCCTATAATATTGTTATATTTTGTTGTTGTACTTCTGACTGTTTATTGTTTATGTCATACGATTTATGTACACATGTTTTTGCATAGAGGCTCACAGGGAAGACTGGGCTTGCCCAACTGTGTCGCCTCTTAAAATAAAGTCGTTATTATTATTATTATTATTATTATTATAGATAGAAGTAGGGTTTTAAACCATGTCAATCTAGAGTCTTGAGAATAGTTTGGCATGGAAATACAAGTACAAACAAAGTATAAATGATAAAGTATAGGCTTACCTGCTGCCATTACAGACGCAGAATATTTATATTTATTAAATTCTAAATATTCCCTGATCAATTCATTAATGATCATGTTTTCATTACTGAGTGGTGGTTTCACATCATTATGATCATCCAATGAGTTAAACACCTCGGCTCTTATACGGGCTTTTATCTGACCCAGTACACCTCGATTCTCTAACGTATCCTTAATAACTGAAATAGAAAATGTAAACCACTTATAGAAACCACATTTGAGATTCAATCAGGATAAAAATTTTACTTAGGCCGAACTTAAAATGTTCTTTGTTTCCCCATCCCGACCCTAGCAGATTTAGAATGAGTAGGTAGGTAGGGTAAATCTTTTTTTTAATTGTTTCAGTATGATAGTTATTGGTTAAAGCGTAAAAATAATGAAATTTAGAATTAACTCAAAGGTGAAAATCAACAATCCTAAATTTAATCGTAAGAAAGAAGCCAGTAAACAAAAAAATAAAATTTTCACTTCCAATTTTTAATAAAAAAAATATTATTTTAATTTGGGCAATAAAATATTTTGGGTAGGGCCCTTTTTAATCGGGTAGGTAGGGGATGGGGAAACAAACAATATTTTATTTTAGGCCTTACTTAACTAGATAATCATACATGCCAGATCTCCTGCATCATGCGTGAGTCTCATCTATTTGAGACTCTACTCGCGCATGATCCAAGGCCAATTGATTGAATCTTACACATTTCTTGGACATACTGGAACTGTTTTAGTTAAAATAATGAAAATGACCACAAATATTAGTTTTAATTGCTTCATGAAGGATGCATGGTATTGTGACTTGTCATAAAAGTAAAGTAAGTGAGAACTGCATATAAACTTCAATAATTTAAGTTTAAAGTTTCAACAAGGAAAATCTCCCTCATTTTAATGAAATCTCTTACATTTCTATCACCAATCTCAAGCAAAGGGGTCTGCGAAACATGGCATGTATGTTAGTAAAGATATTATAACTGGGTTTTCATCATTACTATTGATAACAGATAGGCAGGAAAAAACAACCAATTTGGTCTTTCTAAAGCCTCTCAGGGGTATCATATTAAAATCAACTAAAGCCTAGTGAAGACACTGAAATGTAAATGTAGTTACACGATTAACGCAAGTTAAGGTAACAGACGTTATCATAATTTTATTTGTGACCAAAGTTTCGGCTTTCACCAAACCTTCATCAAGGTACATATGTAATGAAAAATATTACTGTAGTAAGAAAATCCGATACTTTTTAGTCATGTGACCATCTTAATTAAATGTACAATGTAGTTTTGAGGCATGCATGAATACAGTGCTTGGGTAAAATGCTTTTACTAAAAATTAATAACCTCGAAGCTAGGGTCTACAATATGTCTTTGAGCCAGCTGCTGAAGGCCTCGACACTATCAACAATGATCTAATCACAGGTATTCACTGAGAGGAAGGCATGACAGTAAAAACGTTTGTTGGAACAGGATGAAACTGGTACTACAATGTGTTTCCTATGGTTACGGAGGTGACCGGCTTCGAGGAGCAAGGAACTGGTACATGTATGCAGACTTCTGGAAAACCGTCGGCCCGATGGACCTGACCGGCAAATTTATACCAGGTCTGACACAATCTTTCAAAAATTCAAAGGACCTTCACATGTTATTGGCTTGTCGGACTGAATGTCTGACGGAATTTTTCAACTTTCCCGGAGTCTGATATAATTGAAGTAATTGAAGGCCCTTGCGGGTAGCTTCAGCACCAGGGACTAATTACCTCTAACTTACGGCTCTGAGATGGTATAGCCATTCTGTCGGGGACACGACTTGCCTCCTCCGAGGTCGGTCAGCAAGTGTCTACCGGACCTGTTTTCGTACTCAATATCTCGCACCAGTGATATTAGCCAATCAGCGACGAGCAAGACGACAGTTCCGGAACGACGCACACTAGGGCCGCTAAAGTAGTGACCCAAAATCACTACACTCTCCCCGTCTTTATCTGTTGGAGCGGACCCTAGCGGAGTAATGTCATAAGGCGGTGACATTACCTTAATCGTAATTAAGATTATGTTGCAAGGTTAACGCTACAAGTCTTAAACGATTCGGACTGACATCCAGTAATGGATATCTGTTTTCCACGCAGGTACAGGAGAGATGTCTTGGACAATTCTCCGTAACCCACGCAGAGGGGTACGATCTTAGATTGGCATAAAATCGCACCTCAAGCATAGTAGCAGAGATTTCCACTTCAACGCTTAAACAACAAGGCTGATGTCTTAATTTACGGACAATGCCTGTTACCACGGGTTTCAAGGCTGATATCCTAATTTACGGACATCGCCTCTCAACCACCTTGAGGGGTATTAGACCTCACCTCAAGTAAGAGTAATACGCTCATTACTTTTGCCAAGCGTGTCTACTCTTAGCGACAGAAGAAGAAGTCAACGATTTAATGGATGACAACATTCTTTTCCTGTCATCTTTCACCCGAAACCACTACAAGTCACATTTTACTGGCGTAATCGCTAATGACACAAGTCTTAGAATGATTACCTTTAGTCTTGTAACTGTTTCCTGGCTTCATTTTAATCTGCTCATTAAGCAGTGCCACACGTTCTATGGTGTGAAACATTGCTGTTGCAGAACCAGTACTTATGGTACAGACAAAGGACGGTACCTTACTTTCCTGGAGTTTATTATATCCTTTAATACCCTTATTTGTCACAGTTTGGGTTGACCATGTGATTGGGCATTGGACACCCCCAGTACTAGGTAAGCTAATTCCATTAATACTGCCCATCTTTGGCTATATTGTTCCTCCATGCCAGTAAAACTTATCATTAATTCAGGTTTCGGACGCTGCAATACTTCCTGGTAGCTAGCCGACGGTAAATCGTGATTTAGTTCGATAGCCGTCATTTTTAAGCTAGCGGATGCAGGTAGTTTGTCTTTGTGGGAGGCTGCTCAAGTTCGGACGGTGCAATACTTCCTGGTAGCTAGCCGACGGTAAATCGTGATTTAGTTCGATAGCCGTCATTTTTAAGCTGGCGGATGCAGGTAGTTTGTCTTTGTGGGAGGCTGCTCAAGTTCACACAACCTCCCCCCCACCAGTAAGATAAGAAGTGTTCATACTCTAGCCCTTAAGCCTAATAGCATAATATGGACTAGCTATAAACAGATCTTTCTCACAAGGAGCGGCTGCTCAAGATGGACTTGTAGGTTGGGGTCAGTGGTCTGTGTGCTTTTTTACTTCATTTGTATGGAAGTCCCAACAGTTTTAGTTGGGTGGACATAACACCAACAACCCCACCATCCATCAATAGCCCCTTTATTGGACTATTAGTTCCAGATGATCTTTGATCTGGATTATTAAACCCCGGCAGGATATCCTTAATTTTCTGCACTATTATTAGCAGTTCCAAGGACATCCTGGACTTTACAAGGATCTGGTCAAGGGCAGCCCCAGCTTGAACATTGCTGTCCTACTGTGTAGAGTCAAACATGGATGCAGTTTGGAGCCTAAGGTAGAATCTCTAGTCAATTCGGAATTTAATCCACAATGCCAATGGTCTTACATCTGACTCTTGTTCCTACCTAGTTCCATGACTTGTAAAGTGTATGTGATTACCATCTTGACAATTTTTTATGCCCTTGATATGACCTTAATAGGTTAACCAACATCTGCCATTGTTCTAGACCTAGGTTAAGGGTGGACTTATTAATTGTCGCTTCAAGGTGTTCAGGTACTTCTGTGGGGTTAGCCCCACCTTCCCTTACTAATTCTTAAATCACCCGCTGCTCAAGATCAGATTTTAATACTGGCAGAAAGAAGGCCACTGAATAAGCTCTACATATTTCATATGAAGCCGGCAAATGTTTATCATTGATGGCCACTACTTTATGCACATCCCCTAGCATGAACTCCAAAAGCTGCATTACCTGTCCTTGGATCTCAAATTTTAAACGAGATCCTCAAGGTTTTTCTCTTGACCATACCTAATTGATACAGGTGTACCCCGGTCTAATTGGATAACTTATGACCCCTGGTTACTCACCGGCTTGCCACTGTTACCAGACAATTGTTAATTTTAATCTTCTTCCCTCAATCGGACATTTGGCAAGCATCACTACATGACCCCAGAGACTATTCCCCTTGTCATTCTTCCGAGACCCCCGTCCTTAGTCTTAATACAAAGGATGCAATCTCCTTGCTTCCATCTACCATTGGGTCCAGCACTCCTTTATATCCTGAACAATGTCCCCGGTAGAACAAGCATGACGTCCAACAGAGCTACTGCTTATTGTCAATACTGAACACTACATTGTCAGCTGGAGGCCACCAACTTTACCGGGTTGAAGCCCCCCAATGGCTGTCCCCTCAATTAATACCATTTAATTAATTGACCTTTTCACCCCCTAGGTGACCTATAGCTGGATTCTAGGGCCTGGGCTTACATAGCATGTGCACTTGCATGTAACACCCCTAATCAATTTCACATTGAACCCCTACATCCCCATCCCAACTACATTTTCCCATGGCTGATCAGGTATGATCATTTGACAGGCCTCACACTGTCAGTCTTTAGAGCAGCTACAAGGCATCAACTGTTCAGATTCCAACAGAGTATAGCCACTGCATCTGCATGCTCGTTAAACTGGCTAGCGCAAACCCTGGTCTGGTTATTAAATTAATGTCAGTTGGGTACATATTCACATCCAACTAATCCCTGGAAGAAGATAAATTCACATACCAAGCTTGAGTGGTCAGCTTTCACCTTTAAAGGGTCAGGGCTACCAATGCAGACTATTGAATAATGAATACCAAGCACTTATTGGATATTGTACCATCAAAAAATCACCCAACTATCTTTAAATCTAGATGTTTTAACTTGAGCAAAAACATGTTTCTAAATATTAAGAATCTACCTGGAAATCCTGGAATCTACTAAATTCAAGTATAGGTCTAGATATTTCCAGACTGCTAATTCAGGCAAATAAATGATATAAGCTAAAAATAGCAATAAAAATCCAGGCCATATCAATAAACTAGGTGCATGTATATCACCACACTCTCCCCCTCCCTATCTGTTGGAGCTTAATCCCGTTATTGAAATGAGCAAATTAACAACAAAGGAAAGGAAAATGACTACATTTATCAACAATATCCCAAAAATATATTGTTTCATGTGTACAATATTCAAGGCTAACGTGTAAATCATGTCAATAATCAATAACAGAATTTCATACCTTCAGAGCTTCGTCCCGTGTCCAACTTCCGGTTGATTTTTGGAATGAAATAATTTCATCAATAATTTTCAATAAAAATGGACAGGAACCAAATTTCTGGGTTAAATCACTGGCCTTTGGATATACTAAGTGATTTAAACACCAACGGACAAAAAATTCGACCAACTAAATGAAAATAATGGCTCCAAAATGCGTCGAAAATTTTCGCCCTCCGAATCACAACAAATTTCGGCCGTTCTTCGAATTTGGAGTGGGTCTTTTAATTAAATATACGCTGCCACCATTGAAGTAATTGAAGGCCCTTGCGGGTAGCTTCAGCACCAGGGACTAATTACCTCTAACTTACGGCTCTGAGATGGTATAGCCATTCTGTCGGGGACACGACTTGCCTCCTCCGAGGTCGGTCAGCAAGTGTCTACCGGACCTGTTTTCGTACTCAATATCTCGCACCAGTGATATTAGCCAATCAGCGACGAGCAAGACGACAGTTCCGGAACGACGCACACTAGGGCCGCTAAAGTAGTGACCCAAAATCACTACATAATTACACGTCAATGAGGTTGTGAGGACAATGGATAATGAAGTACAGCATCACAAGCTTGGCCTTGCAGTACGTGGATTCCAGTGCCATAAAAAGAAGCTAAATAACTCTGCTTGCTGATATCACTCCATATGTCCATTCTGCAACTCCTGTGACTTATTATTAAAATGTAGGTACGAATGATATTGGGTGCGAATCCACAGTTAACTTGTCAAAACATGCATTGTTTTTTCATTACGATTTAAGATGCAACAATTCCTTAATTAGACAGAAACGTTATAATCAACATGATTCAAACTAAACTTTAGACATCTGGCAGTTAAGATTTATTGACAATCAAAGGAAATATAAGAAAATACCATCTTTCAATTCGTGCGTTGACGTCATTTTCGAGCGTCGGTGGGAAAACCGGACGTTTACGATTGCGCAAACAAGTTTTGATATTTGACAGAACATGTTCTTGTTTGTAAAACAAAATAGAAAAATGTACTCAATTTCGTGATATAGACTTTATTTCAATTTACTGCTTAAAAACGTACGTATTAATATGCTATATTTGACCATAAATTTTTTACAGTTTATGATTTTAGTCAGTAAATAATATTATTATCGATTACATTTTTCAATACAAAAATACCCCAGATAGAAAATCAAACAGAGTAAGTAATCAAGCGCTTGGTGACTCAGATGCTGATTTCATCAAAGTGGAAACAAATTTATTTAAACTTTCGTTTATAAGGTAGTTGACTCGAATTTATCAACAATGACTGAACCAGGTATGATAATTTTGTTCTAACTTTTCAAACTACTTCATTATTTTACATAGAATGATAGATATTTGATTTTTTGGACGAATAAATTAGACTTCCCCTTTTCCCTGTGACTTCTTGTAAGTTGTATTATTTATACAAGTAGTGTCATTGGGTGCAATTGAAAATTATACGGACGGTTTTTGTATGGTGTCATTTTGGAACACTGTTGTCGTTAAATGGTTAATGCCAACTACATGGGAACGAGGACACCATTTAAAACATGCATTCCTCAGCTTTCTTCGTATCAAATAAAATTTGTTTATACTAATTTATTTGGCAGTGGCTAGCCGTCCGGCCCCGGACGACTAGACAGCGAAATTAGTCGTCCGGCATTAGAAATAGAAGTAGAAATGGAACATAGAAAGTTTCAATTACAGTATTATGAGGATGGGGATACTATATGACTTCACTTCATGCTGAAAAAATGAAATTGCTGTGTTAGGTAATTGACAGATTGGAATGTCACTGGTTATAATAGCGTGAAAACACTGTTACCGTTTATGAATCGTATCATGGTAGGTCCTATTCTAAACTCCCTGAGTGTATATTGTATTTAAAATTTACAAAAAAATACAATTGTAATTGTATTGTTTTGTATATATGTGCTATTAAAACTGCGAATGAAAAGTATTATTAATTGCCATAGCTTTGTTTGTGTTACTTCGGCAAATTAACGTGCAAACTTTGTTTGTTTTCCAATATGGCGAACATTATACGGAGATACACGGCCGGTCACAAAATGGATGCAGATAAATGCACTAACTTGTCTTGCTTAATTCGTAGTTTATTACAAGGTAGAAACATATGTGATACTTATCACAAGAAAATAACTGAAATTATGGATGCCTAATGCATAGAAATAGAATGACAGTTACCTAGCCAATGCATGTATCGTTTGCTTGTCGTCCGATGACGGACGACTAATTTCGCTGTCTAGTCGCCCGGTGCCGGATGGCTAGCCGCTGCCAATTTATTTATCCTTCTTTCCTATGGTTTCACCCTTTCCTATGGTTTCAGCCACCCCCTTAATTTGAAAAATATAGCCCAAAGAGTAGAATTTTTTACTCCAGTATGTGGATTGCATGAAAAAACTAGGATACACTTCCCAATATTGTTCATGAATCAATTTTTTGTGAAATTAAGCTGTTTTAAGTGATTTTGTAACAAAAAGTAGAATAAATGTGACTTTTTTTGTGGGCCTCTTGAAAAAACATGGTGCTTCACTCTCTGCAGGCATTGGGTGTAAATAAATTTATGTAAAATATTAGTTGACATGTTGATGTACATTACCTAAAAATATTTCACTTTGAATCCTTCAAAAAATACAATTTCTTGGACGTTCAACTAGAGTGGCCGAAACCATAGGAAACACTATAAAATTAAGAAAAACCTACCCCTGGTCAGTTAAATAGCTATATTTTTACAAATAGACTACCCAGACCAAATAATTTGGTCAATTTGTTAAAACACTCTAAACATTTTTCAAGCTTGCAAAAACATATTTTGGCAAACATAGGATGTTGATTCTTAAGTGGCTGAAACCATAGGAAAAGAGGATAATTCGATTGTGAAACAAGTTTTTCCAACTTATATTAATCACTCTGGACACCTCATTCCTGATGTTATCCATCGCCACAAGGGAATGAGAGAAGAGAAGCCAGTATCCCTTTAATGCTGAGCGTCTAGCATGGGAATTTCTGGTAGTGACTGTACCATTTTTATTACGTCTTTCGTATAACGCGACCAGGGATCGAACCTGAGACTTCCCACACTCAAAGCAAACGCTCAACCACAAGGCTATCATAATAATATAAACTAAGGCGCCTCCTTTTACAAAGATTTTTAAATATTAATTAATGTATGTATTAAGTATTACAATAAATAAAGTAAATCAAGACAAACTCCAGGATTGTTCTACGTTTCGACTACATGTATATAGTCTTCATCAGGAATAATAAAAATAAACAACAAAGAAATAAACAACATCATGGGTTATGACGTCATATAAGATGACGTTACGTTTGGCGTAAAAAACGTTACAAACGTTTTGGCGTAAAAAATGAAGTCAATAGATACAGGATCAAAAAGATTCAAAATCACTGTGAAAAATGTTAATAAGACAAATTAAGACGAAAACAGTGAAAACTGTATTATTTGACATTAAGAAAACCACACTCTGGTGTTACATTGCAGAAAAATATAATGCAATGAAGAGGCGTATTAAGAAAAATTATACATTATTATACGCCCGTTGAAAACGGGACGTATTATGTGAACACCCTTGGCAGGCGGGTGTCCAGTAATTTGTCTAACGCAAACAGTTTTCATCCGATCATCTTAAAACCTTGTGACAATGCTTATGGGCATAATATCTAGGCCAAGTTTGATTATAGACCAAATCGGCCCAGGCCTTCTTGGGTTATGGTCCTTCATTTACCAAAAAAATGTGAAATTGGCCTTGTCTGTACTCTAATGCAAACAATTTTCATCCGATCATCTTCAAACTTAGTGACAATGCTTATGGGCATAATATCTAGGCCAAGTTTGATTATAGGCCAAATCGGCCCAGGCCTTCTTGGGTTATGGTCCTTCATTTACCAAAAAAATGTGAAATTGGCCTTGTCTGTACTCTAATGCAAACAATTTTCATCCGATCATCTTCAAACTTAGTGACAATGCTTATGGGCATAATATCTAGGCCAAGTTTGATTATAGGCCAAATCAGCCCAGGCCTTCTTGGGTTATGGTCCTTCATTTACCAAAAAAATGTGAAATTGGCCTTGTCTGTACTCTAACGCAAACAGTTTTCATCCGATCATCTTAAAACCTTGTGACAATGCTTATGGGCATAATATCTAGGCCAAGTTCGATTATAGGCCAAATCGGCCTAGGCCTTCTTGGGTTATGGTCCTTCATTTACCAAAAAAATGTGAAATTGGCCTTGTCTGTACTCTAATGCAAACAATTTTCACCTGTTCATCTTCAAACTTTGTGACAATGCTTATGGGCATAATATCTAGGCCAAGTTCGATTATAGGCCAAATCGGCCCAGGCCTTCTTGGGTTATGGTCCTTCATTTACCAAAAAAATGTGAAATTGGCCTTGTCTGTACTCTAACGCAAACAGTTTTCACCCGTTCATCTTCAAACTTTGTGACAATGCTTATGGGCATAATATCTAGGCCAAGTTCGATTATAGGCCAAATCGGCCTAGGCCTTATTTGGTTATGGTTCTACAATTACCAAAATAAATGTGAAATTGACATTTTCTGTTCTTTAGTGCAAACAGTTTTCATCTGATCATCTTCAAACTTTGTGACAATGCTTATGGGCATAATATCTAGGCCAAGTTTGATTATCGGCCTAGGCCTTATTTGGTTATGGTCCTATAATTACCAAAATAAATGTGTAATTGACCTTGTCTGTTCTCTAGTGCAAAGAGTTTTCGTCTGAGTATCTTCAAACTTGGTGACAATGTTCATGGGTATAATATCTAAGACAAGTTCAATTGTAGGCCAAATCAGCGTAGGCCTTCTTGGGTTATGGTCCTTTAATTAAAAAAAAATGTTGGATTGTTTTGTTTTTTTCATTCACCATGCCCTGAGACTCACCATGCCCCAAGACGGGCGTATTTTGTGACATTTTGGCACTCTTGTTTTAGCATTCAATCCTTTAGGAAAAACTGTGTCAAGTTTATGAATCCAATATGTTTCTTTAAGGAGCCTCTTCATATCATCATGGACAATATCAATAGGCATAAAACTAAAGTATTACAAGACGTATGTACTCATACATAAAGTAACAATTAAACATACATAGTTGGATTAGAACATATTAAATATATTTATAATGATTAAAAAGAGCTAAGCAAGTCCTTTTCAGTCATTAAAAATTTACTTAATATGTTCTAACTGGCTTAGAATCTAACTTGAGAATAACATCCTGCTTTTTGATTGGCAGATAGAAATTCGCGCTAACACCTGACGTCCTGTCTGCTAAGAGCAAAATTTTAATGATTAAATTTTCATTTAACCGCCAAAAAGTGGCGTTCTCATTGGCTCAAACAGTAGGTTGTATTCTAAAGTTATATAAGTGTTCAAATTTACATAATTTCTACAAAAAGATTTGATACTTAAACGACAGTAGACCATCAGTGACAGTGAGTTTTCTTTACAACAGTCCCTTCTTCCTCATGCTTTCCTTATGTCTTCTCTTCTTTTATCTATCTCCCTCAATCTATTCTCTTATTACCAACAGTCACATACTCCGTATATTACTATACTATGTATGTAATTATTTTGTTATTTTGAAAAGGAGAGCTCTGGATTAATATAAGTTTCAAAACTTGTTTCCCAATCCTTTAACAATTTTAATTTATTATACACATGTTGTAAAACTGTTTAAACTGAAGTTATAAAATATATTAATTACTAAATAGTTTTCCGTACTTTACTGGAATTCTCTGATTAACATTATTTAATCGTTAAACAAGCAGTAAAAGTTATAATTTACTGTGTTTTTGTATGTTTGTCATTTAATAGCAGTTCATGAAATATCGTCTAAAATATTCACCTAAAATGTTTGTTAATTTTCTGCTTGTTAAGCTTCAAGCTAGCTCATTCTCGATATCGACATTACAGGATAAAACTTGTTTTCCAGACACTAGAATTTCAAGGTCAGTGGGGCCCCGTCAGTAGGCAGCATATAGCGAGAATGTAGAAATTATTCTTTTTTCAACGTTTAAACATGTAAAACTTTTGAAATATTATTGACGTGTATATTATCATTAAAGTTTAAACATCTTTGTTATTAAGATTTACGATAAAATAGCCTATAATGCTTTATTATTACTGTGATCTTCCACGTGAGAACAAATGACAGAACAATGTTCTCCAACACATCTGATAACAAATGCGTGACGTCACCAGCTTTTCAGCGCAAAAACATAACATTTTCCGCCTATATTCATTATTGCCAATGTTGTTTTGAAGAAACATGTTGTCTTTGGAATCAACATTTTTAAACTTGTCACAAAAACAAAAGGCTCGCTTAATACCTGTGTTTTCTAGACTTGTTTAAGAAATGTTGATCACCGAATACAACTCATGACAGATCCTATATTCATTCCTTATTGCCACTTCCGAAGCTTGGCTACGATGGCGAGAAAATATACAGATTTTACAAAATCAACATATTATTTATGGTCGTCAAATAGTGTTGCCATTGTGAGAAAAAATCGCTGCTCTTTAACGCTTAGCCACGCTTGGTTTCGTCCAACAATGTCCTAATTTCCGTCCAGTGCAGATTAGCCATTAAGCTTGCTGGTCGATCATCTGGCTGTGAAGCATTTTTATGCCCCCGTATCGATAGATCGCATATAGGCATATAGTGATTCACCTGTCGATCCATTTGTCCATCTGTCCTGGTTAACCCAAATTGACCGTTTCTTCTAGCATTAATATGGCTTGCTACAAAGCTTTCATACTTGCATGAATAATGTACGCCTGTATCACCTGACCCCATTTTGACCTTCACCTTGACCTAATTTTGGACTTAGACTTATTGAAGGGTCAAATTCCTGGTTAACCCAAATTGACCGTTTCTTCTAGCATTAATATTGCTTGCTACAAAGCTTCCATACTTGCATGGATGTTGTATATAAACACTATCCACACACCTGTATCATTTGACGCCATTTCGACCTTCATCTTGACCTAATTTGGACTATGACTTATTGAAGGGTCAAATTCTTGGTTAACCCAAATTGACCGTTTCTTCTAGCATTAATATGGCTTGCTACAAAGCTTCCATACTTACATGGATGAGGTATATGAACACTCTCCACACACCTGTATCATTTGACGCCATTTCAACCTTCACCTTGACCTAATTTGGACTTAGACTTATTGAAGGGCCAAATTCTTGGTTAACCCAAATTGACCGTTTCTGTTAGCATTAATATGCCTTGCTACAATGTACAAAGCTTTCATACTTGCATGGATATTGTTTATAAACACTCTCTACACGCCTGTATCAACTTACCTCATTTTTACCTGCACCTTGACCTCATTTTGAACTTCCACTTATTAAGCGTCCAATTCTTGTTAACCAAACTTTCGTCTTATATCAAGGTGTTGCCTTCAAACTGGACATACTTGTTTACCATCATAAGCCCCTTACATTATCAAAACCATGTAACACTATCCAACATTTTAACTGAATTATAGCCCCTGATTGACTTTTTTTATGGACAAGGCTTCCATGGGGACATAGCGTTTAATGAACGCAGTCTTGTTTCAGGTTTTTATGCCCCCCTATCAATAGATGGGGAGGCATATAGTGATTCACCTGACAGTTCTTCCGTCCTGGTTAACCCACATTGACAGTTTCTTCTAGCATTATTATGGCTTGCTACAAAGCTTCCATACTTGCATGGATGTTGTATATGAACACTCTCCACACACCTGTATCATTTGACGCCATTTCAACCTTCACCTTGACCTAATTTGGACTTAGACTTATTGAAGGGTCAAATTCTTGGTTAACCCAAATTGACCGTTTCTTCTAGCATTATTATGGCTTACTACAAAGCTTTCATACTTGCATGGATGTTGTATATGAACACTCTCCACATGCCTGTATCACCTGACCCCATTTCAATCGTCACCTTGACCTAATTTGGACTTAGACTTATTGAAGGGCCAAATTCTTGGTTAACCCAAATTGACCGTTTCTGCTAGCATTTATATGGCTTGCTACAAAGCATTCATACTTGCATGGTTGTTGTATTTGAACATTCTCCACACACCTATATCACCTTACTTATTCTGACCTTCACATTGACCTAATTTTGGACTTAGACTTATTAAGCGTCTAATTATTGGTTAACCCAAATTGACCGTTTCGTTTTACATCATGTCCATCATGGCGTTGCCTTAAAACTTGGCATACTTGTTTACCATCATAAGCCCCTTACCATATTAAAGCCATGTAACACTATCCAACATTATTACAGAATTATGGCCTCTGATTGACATTGCTTTTTATGGGCAAGGCTTCCATGGGGGCATAAGGCCAGAACTTTTTAATTATTTGGTTTACGGGAGATTTTTCAGAGCACAGCATAAGGAGGAGGAAATAAAAATAAAATTATAATGCGAAAACCGTAGTATCGGGAAAAAAAATAAAAATAAAAGATTAAAAACGGCTTGTTTTTTTATTTCTCAAAAAGTAATTTTTCATGACAAAAATGTACTGTTCTACACAGTTTTATTAAAGTATTCACACTTCAGGAAATTTTCCACGGGGTCCAATCTTATACATTGGCTAAGTTCACTCAAATTTTGCCCGATTTAAAGAAAAATCATTATATTTTGGAAATTCTAGGGAGGGGTCGAACCCCTCGAATCCCCCGCCCCCGCTGGGTCTGTCCTTGTATACAGTATACATCTCACCAATGTGACAATCAATGGGCAGCCCAAAATGACAGAGCACTTCTTGTATATACTCTAATTTAACTCACCCAAGTCTGTCTAGAGCATGCACTGGCGTGTCAAGCTCTACGTGTACAGGCGAGGAGCAGGAGCCAGAGACGGATGGATTCTCTACCGTTGTCACGGTTTCAATACGGAAGTCATCCCCGTAGTCTTCCAAAATGGAGCACAGTCCTTCTCCAAGTGTTTTTGTTGCTCGAAACGCAACCAGTTTGTTGTTATCGGCCTTGGCGAAAGACTTCAGCGTAACTTTTAAATAAACGATGTCTCCCATGGGAGCTGCCATCTTGTTACAGTCTGGTTCACAATTATTTTATCGATTGCGGATGCATTTTTACATAAAACTGATAACCGGTCAAAGTTAGCGGTGCCGTTTTTTCTACACGCTGTGATATATTTTTATAGGTTGACGGCGCTAAATTATTTTTTCGGAACTTGAACGGGACGGTACGGCGATAATAAAAAAAATAAAAGCTCGATATCAAATTTTATTTTTATTCTGATTTCTCAGTTCTTGGATACGGCGCTCCCGTAAACCAATTAATCAAAAAGATCTGGCCTAAGCGTTTATTGAACGCAGTCTTGTTTCATGTTGAAATGTTATGCAACCTTTTGACCGAAATCTCCCGTGTCTGTTTAATCCCTTTATCCGGAAAACAGGTTTCATCCTACATGTATATAATGTCAACATCGATTTTTAAAGAAAAAAACCGTTACACCCTGCTTGTTTGTCAACATTTAAAACTTTCAACACTTGTTCACCATGTAAAGCAGGAGCCATAACTCTGATCTGCGTTTTGCCAAAGTCTTGCTTAGTAACTTGTCGGTTTTGTAGACTTGTTTAAAAAATGTTCATCATAATTTGTGGGGGTCTGATGAGAAGCTAGTTATTGCCTGTGCCATGATGTATAACGCTAGAAATTGGTGACACACAGAATTCATAGTTTGATAATTCCCCAGGTCACTGTGGTGCACAGGCTGAAATTATTCGCAGTTATTTCAATGTCATTTTTAAAATGTCCTGGTCAAATGAAACCCCTGCCATATGACACTGCCATGATATGAAATCATGACAAATATAAACATTACAGTACTACATCTAAGATCTACACCCTGTGGGACACACAATGATTGGAATGTTGTATGGAGACTGTTGCTATAAACACTGAGTGGTAAATTAGATATTGCAGGAATAAAATAATGATAAATACATGTATAATAAAGAGAGGTTGTTGCTCAAGCTTGAGAAGTTGCAGTATAATTATATGTCAATAAATATCAAAATATTATTTGTAAACTATGTTTTGGGATTACCATGTTATTGTATTTATCTTTAACTTTCTTATCTATAGTGTAGTGTGTATGTAGATAACATACGTGCATTGTTTGTAAATTAGAAACATGTGCAGTACCCAGGTTGTGTATAAAAATTTCATCTGAAAATGTAAGATAATGCCAATATAAATTATAATATATACTTTTTATTTAGTCAAATATTAAATTACTTATTTAGTATGCTAATATCTAGTTTATGTGGAGTCAGTGAAATCTATAGTGGGGTAGTACGTCTTCGTTTAAAAGCATGTTAATTTGCTGGATACATTGGGCATACTACATTTACTCTTAGGATTAATGGGAAAATAAATATTGATTAAAAAATGCATGAAAGCATGGCAGCACTTTCAATGCAAATCTTACTTTTTCACAAACAAAAGGCAATATGCCATTATGAGTCCATATACTAGTATTAAGAGGAGCTTGTCAATATCTCTTGACTTAGGTAAACAACTCATCTACAGAAATAATTATAATCTAGCCTAGATGTTTGAATCTATTTCACTGTTGGCTGTTTGCCTTTCAATCATTGATTAAGTAATTAAGAAGTCACAATTAAATACTTATTTAGTTTATAAATCTGTTTTCGACTTGAAGGATTTAATATTTTACCAGGTGTTGAAATCTTGAAATCACTGACTTCATGATTGGTTCAATGAAATGCCTACCAGTTTATGTTGGAATCTGTCAGTGTCCGGTATTGACCGGTCAATGATGGTCAGTGGCAGCTGAAGTACTTGTCGATAATATATATTTCTGTCTTGAGAATTAAATAACATATTTAGATACTGTGTTGGAAGCATATTATGTTAATGAAGTGTGCGGTCATTGTACCTCATTGAATTGGAAGTATTTAGTACATAAATGGATGTAGAAATACTTGACCAGTCAGTATCATTGTTAACAGTATTTGTTAAACATTGGTAACACTATTTATTGTACCGGTATATTGGGATAGTAAAGTAAATGGGTATGTAGATATTAAATGTATAATTTTATGACCAGTCCCATCATATCATTCCATTCATTATCATTGATATGTAGTAATGACCATTTAATGGAGTTTTACAATTTTACCATGAATATAATAATAATAGTTGTACTCATGTCCTGGAATGTGCAGATTCTTGTAACACCAGATTTCGACTTGTTGGTCTACATATGGTTTTAACTATTGTGATAAACTAAAACACTTTTGTAAAAACTTCTTACTTCATGTATAAGCAATAAAAATCGTCCGATTCATCAAAAGCATCATAAATATTTATCAATATATCTATAACTGAAGGACATATTTTAATCAAAGTTTTAATCAATTTATCAATTTACTATCAATACATTTTCCCATTATATCATAATCAATATTGTTGATGTGCCCCAATTGAATCAATGACAGCACCCTATTTGATCCAATTATAACATGTTGGATTAAGAGTACAACATACGTTTCAGCTTGTGGATTCATCAGAACATATTTATGTAGACCTCTTATGCACATGGTCAGTCAGGGCTTTTTCTCAACCATTGAGGATGGGGCCTTACCTTTATTTAGGGAGGAAAATATTGGTATTTTGATAAGGTGGGGAATAATTTTGTTGAGATAAACTTCAATTTTGGGGAAAACTGCAATATTTAAAAGAATATTTTCCAGGGGGACGGGGGTCTAAACGGCCCCTATTATATTACGAAAAAAGTCGTGGGTCTAATCAATATATACCGCTATATATGTACATAATCTGTTTTCAGCACACTGCTGGTACTACATGAAACATTCTAACCAAGGAACTTTATTTATGTAACTATTTGTTTCAGCTGATAGCGTGGATGCCTCCCCAATGGCTGGTGAGGGTACTGGTGATAAAACAGACTCAAAGCCCTATTCTGGAGGGGCCACTGGCCTCCCTATGCAGTCTTCAAGGTACAGAATGATTATTTTATGAAGAATATGTAAAATATATAAATATATAGACATTAGTAGTGTTTCTCATGTTATAGAGGTGAGGCGAGGTGACTGCCTAATTGAGGTTGGATTGTAAATTAAACAACTCATTTCCTAGAAGCTACAACAGTTGAACCTCACTTCAACATCCAAAACTTTATATTACTTTATTAGGGTATTGATGTAGAAAGTTTTATTGAATCTTCATGTGACATACGTATAATAAGTGTTGAACCTGTTTTAGTGGTCACCAGACATCTAGCATTAGTACCTGCATTTAGCAATCAATATTGTTAAATGTTTATATATACAAGTATGAAAATTTGACAATGATCGATTTTCATCCACTTGACATGTGGAGAAGTTTCTGGTTCCTTGTGGAAGATATAGTTAGTACTGGTTTCAATACAGTCCAGGAAAACCAGTTCGGTGAATAGGGTACTAGTTATACCCCTCGCACAACGAGTTGTAAGGGGGGGTATACTGGATTCAGCTTGTCTGTCTGTCTGTCTGTCTGTCTGTCTGTCTGTCTGTCTGTCTGTCTGTCTGTCCGTCCGTCCGTCCGTCCGTCCGTCCGTCCGTCCGTCCGTCCGTCCGCAACTCCTCCTACAGTTTTTGCAGCATTTGCTTCAAACTTTAACAGATGAACAACCTCAACATGTAGATGTGCATAAAGGAAAGAATTTGCGATGCGGCGATTTTTGACAGAATTATGGCCCTTTGTACTTTTATGCACTATACAATATATAGTGAACACTTCTTGTAGACGCAACTCCTCCTACAGTTTTTGCAGCATTTGCTTCAAACTTTAACAGATGAACAACCTCAACATGTAGATGTGCATAAAGGAAAGAATTTGTGCTGCAACGATTTTTGACAGAATTATGGCCCTTAGTACTTTTATGCACTATACAATATATAGTGAACACTTCTTGTGGACGCAACTTCTCCTACAGTTTTTGCAGCATTTGCTTCAAACTTTCACAGATGAACAACCTAAACATGTAGATGTGCATGAAGGAAAGAATTTGTGCTGCGACGATTTTTGACAGAATTATGGCCCTTTGTACTTTTATGCACTATACAATATATAGTGAACAGTTCTTGTGAACGCAACTTCTCCTACAGTTTTTGCAGCATTTCCTTCAAACTTTAACAGATGAACAACCTCAACATGTAGATGTGCATGAAGCAAAAAATTAGCTCCAATGATTTTTGCCACGCGGGGGGTATATTAGTCTGCCGAATGGCGACAGTTCTAGTTTTTCACTAGTTTACTAGCATAATTAATAAAGATAGTTGAGGAACGGCGTTAAAACAGAAACAAAATACCTGTGTTATTTAAACAGCCTCCTACTTCAAACAACCACATTTGATGCATTCTTTAAACCGCTGCTTAGAGTTGTATTGTGTTGATTATGTTGTATTGTGATTATGTTGTATTGTATTGATCGTTGTAATGTATTGATTATGTTGTAACATATTGATTATGTTGTAACATATTGATTGTTGTATTGTATTGATTATATTGTACATGTATTGATTATGTTGTAACATATTGATTATGTTGTACATGTATTGATTATGTTGTAACATATTGATTATGTTGTATTGTGATTATGTTGTATTGTGATTATGTTGTATTGTATTGATTGTTGTATTGTATTGATTATGTTGTAACATATTGATTGTTGTATTGTATTGATTATATTGTACATGTATTGATTATGTTGTAACATATTGATTATGTTGTATTGTTTTCAGTGGAGGAGGAGAGATCATTACCTCTGAGGAATTTTTAGCTGATGAGTATAAAATGGACTACCCTAGTCGGGGTCGGGCTGTGATAATCAACAATCGAACGTTTGATCGTCCTCTTGGACTCGGTGAGAGAACAGGGACAGATCAAGATGCTGCATCGTTAAACATGAGATTTATGGAGATGGGATTTAAAGTAGATATGTATAATAACCTAGATGTGAGGGGCATGTTACAGGTTCTAGGCAAAGGTAAACTTACTCTACAATTACTCCAAATACATTAACTAGCAGTACCTCCCATACTGTTCACTGGTTATTGGAAAATCATCACTGTACATACACAGTATCTCCGTATAAGGTAAACACCATCTCAGGTTATTGGAAAAGGTGTGACCATGGAATAAAGAGTTCAAGTTTCATTTTAGCTACATGTATTACAATTTAGGTTAGTTGTGTTGTGTGAAAGATGTAAGTTATATCTAGGCGATTATAGCTCATGAGATTGTTAACAAAAGAAATGGGAATGTGAACATGTACCAGTATTTTTGTTGAGTCGGCTAAAATATAACAAATATTCAATGATAGCTTCCTAGGTTTGTTAACCCTCACCCATGCCTACCTCATGCTTTGTGATGCAGCCATCCATTATACTGATGTTGTGTATGGGCCGGTGGCCTAAAACATATTCTAAATAAATTGTTGGGATCTAATACTATATTTTATTTCAGCATCGGGTGACGATGAATTCAATAGAACATCAGATTGTTTTATGTGTGCGATACTAAGTCATGGTGAAGAAGGCGTGGTGTTTGGTATAGATGGTAAGATTGAAGTCAAACAACTTGTCGAACCATTCAAGGGAAACAACTGTAAAGCACTAATTGGAAAACCAAAATTATTCTTTATCCAGGTAACTTAATTCAATCAGCAAAACTTCACTGGGCTCTTTAGTTACAAACTTAATTGTGCATATAGGCGGCGTTTTATGAGTAGTTGCCCTTTGAATTTTAAGTGATATTTTTGTCTGCACTGTTTCTCAGTAACCATTGGTCGAATTTCAATGAAATGTTCAAAATTATTCAACATTATACCACATTTCAAAGTTAGAAGTTTTCTTTAGTGTATAACCTCTGTAGAGCAACCCGTTTTGGGAGCTGCAAAAATTGGCCATTGTTTAGAGGTAGCTCTACAGGAGGATAAAGTATGGTGAATATTGGTTTAGGGAAATTTTGAAGGTATTCTTATACAGAGGTTGTTGCTCTACTTAGGGATGCCCTGTAGGGGTTGTTGCTCTACTGAGGGATGCCCTGTAGAGGTTGTTGCTCTACTGATGGATGCCCTGTAGGGGTTGTTGCTCTACTGAGGGATGCCCTGTAGGGGTTGTTGCTCTACTGAGGGATGCCCTGTAGAGGTTGTTGCTCTACTGATGGATGCCCTGTAGGGGTTGTTGCTCTACTGAGGGATGCCCTGTAGAGGTTGTTGCTGTACTTAGGGATGCCCTGTAGGGGTTGTTGCTCTACTGAGGGATGCCCTGTAGGGGTTGTTGCTCTACTGAGGGATGCCCTGTAGAGGTTGTTGCTGTACTTAGGGATGCCCTGTAGAGGTTGTTGCTCTACTTAGGGATGCCCTGTAGAGGTTGTTGCTGTACTTAGGGATGCCCTGTAGAGGTTGTTGCTCTACTTAGGGATGCCCTGTAGGGGTTGTTGCTGTCCTTAGGGATGCCCTGTAGAGGTTGTTGCTCTACTTAGGGATGCCCTGTAGGGGTTGTTGCTCTACTGAGGGATGCCCTGTAGAGGTTGTTGCTCTACTGAGGGATGCCCTGTAGAGGATGTTGCTGTACTTAGGGATGCCCTGTAGGGGTTGTTGCTCTACTGAGGGATGCCCTGTAGGGGTTGTTGCTCTACTGAGGGATGCCCTGTAGGGGTTGTTGCTCTACTGAGGGATGCCCTGTAGGGGTTGTTGCTCTACTGAGGGATGCCCTGTAGGGATTGTTGCTCTACTGAGGGATGCCCTGTAGGGGTTGTTGCTCTACTGAGGGATGCCCTGTAGGGGTTGTTGCTGTACTTAGGGATGCCCTGTAGGGGTTGTTGCTCTACTGAGGGATGCCCTGTAGGGGTTGTTGCTCTACTGAGGGATGCCCTGTAAGGGTTGTTCTGTACATGTAAATTATTGTATATTATATTTGTAGGCATGCCAGGGAATGCAGTTTGATTCAGGTGTGTCAGTGGATGTATCCGATGCTCATGGTCATATGTCGATGGAACGAGAAATCCAAGTCCATAAAATTCCATCAGAAGCAGATTTCTTGATAGCATATTCTGTTGTACCAGGTATACATTATAATTTCAATCAAACCATGTTTAATTTGAATTTTCACATCCAAAATTTTATATTTGTTTGAACATCTAGTTTTCAGTAAAAAAAGCTGAGCATTTTCTTCCTTACTCAAACTTTTCTCTGTACAGATTAAAGCACTTGCAACTCAATGTTGTTGAGTTTTTCATGTACAAATTATTGTTGATGCAAAAAGACGAATGAAACATAGAGCCTATGTGCCTATATGCCTCGTGTTGGGGACAATGTGGGCTACTGTTTGGAAACAAGCAATGGACTATATAGGTATAGGATGTCAGATACAGGTTGTGTTTTAAAACAAATTCTGCATGCGAGCCAACTAGTTGTTAAATGATATAGAATTCATTAAATGTTTTGTTCCATCAGAAATGAGGCAAATTATCGTGTATCACTTGGAGTGTTTACCTATGTTTGTGTATTATTACAGGGTACTACTCATGGAGAAACAGTGCTAATGGATCCTGGTTTATCCAAGCATTTTCTGACGTCCTTGCCCGACACTGGCGCACGATGGATCTCCTCACAATGATGACGAGGGTTAACAAGAAAGTAGCCTATGAATTTGAGTCTCGGACAGGAAAAGAATTCATGAATCAGAAGAAACAGATTCCGTGCATAACGTCCATGCTTACGAAAGAAGTGATATTCAAGCCTAAAAAATAACAATGAAAAACACTTACTATTTGAATACTATGTACATTTTATGTGATTCTATGAGAGACTAGCATTTTATGTGATGATTGGATGGATGCATATGTATTAACCCTTTACTGTATTAAAATTAAATATGTCAATTCAGCCCCAACCCATGTCCATCACCTATTATTGTCCAATAATGAGTGTGGCGGGGAGATAATCCAGGTATGAAAATGAATTAAATAAGACACTTTATCAAGGAAGATCACTTTAAAAAGCTGTGTACACATCAAGTTCATCTCTGACCAGCATAGTTTGGAGTGAAGGGTTAAAACTTGCAAAACCTTGATCAATTTATGTTAGTAGTAAGTTAGTTGTTAAGATGTCTGGTATGGGTATTGTTGTTGTTGATAGATGAGTAACTTGTCTTGATAGTTGATATGTAACATGGAGTTGATTAACAAATTAGATATGAGTACTGATTGAAATTATATGTAATACTAGTATCATTAGATTGTTGCTCCAATTGTGTCAATGGTAGTATAAATAACTGTCTTATAAAAACTCAGATAGTGTGATTTTCTGCTTTTACTTTATTCAATTTCAACCAAGCAATTTATATATAACTTGCATTTGTTGTTGGATTGCTGTAGGATTTTTAATAAATCATGTTATACCCATACAGTGAATGATGCCTATATCTATGTAGTGAGGTCTACTGGAATTTGTTATAATCACTATTAATCATTTGACTTGTTTAACAGTCAATTAATAAATTCAATATGTGATTGTTGAATGTACATTGTAACTTTGATTAAAAATGGCTAAAGTATTGTCAGGTTATTTCTAGTGTTGGAGAGTTTGTTATGATAAAATCATGTGTATATGCGTTTCAAGATTTAACTTTTAGAGGATAGTCTTAATTAAGGGGAATAATCCCCGTAGTGTGTCATCTATCTTAGCTCTAGCTACATGCTTTGTTCCAGTTATTTAATACGACCATGTTTAATACTACTGATATAGTGTACATGTACCTGACCCTTCCTCTACATTTATATAACAAATATGTGTTCAACTCTTGCAGTTTTTCTGAACTTTTTTTTTTTCAAATAGAAATAATATACATGTTTGTACATAACTTCCAATGACTTTCGAATATATACAGTTTTATCTCTCTCTATTAATGGTTTAATGCATATCATGCTTTTGAAATTTTGCTATTCAAACTCCTCTTTATATTTCTAGGAAAGCTAGTCGACACATTTACTTACATTGTACAGTTAAGAATGTCATTATATTCACATTTTGATCGCTGACAGAACTTGAACCTCGATAAATCCAGTATTATATGTTGATCGATGTAATATTGAACATGTGACGTCATAAATGAACTATACGCCATGAAGAGAAAACTGGATACTTGGTATAAATGAATGTTTGCTGAAAAGCCTTGAAGTATGATGGATATCATATCATGTCTGCTCATCGTTAGCTTTGTATGGAAGATACATGTACCCTATACTCTATTGAAACAACCTGTAAAGCATCTACTGTATTTACTTGTGGGTGGGACTTTACGCATTTACCTTCAAATGCAGATTATAGTTTATTTAGATAACGGGCAACACACCCTCCGTTTCATT
The DNA here is from genome assembly GCA_947247005.1 of Spisula solida. Classification (NCBI taxonomy): domain Eukaryota; kingdom Metazoa; phylum Mollusca; class Bivalvia; order Venerida; family Mactridae; genus Spisula; species Spisula solida. Next base: position 65,845,533 of record OX365944.1, on the reverse strand, counting down.
AGAATGACATACATACACATTAAGACATACACACACTATATTCACATGTATTACATATATTATGGGTACCAATCTCCAGTTATTATCAAATGATGGTGTACACAGTAGAACTAGTCAGTCTGTAGGTATCTAGGTTTGGAATATATGGGTTAGAGAGTTACTCCTTGTACAGTTAAATATTCTTGCAGTTAATTTATTTTGCATTATCTGAATATTATGAACATTTAAGTAGCATATATTTTACATTATTTTCACCTTATATTTACCTCTTTAAAACTACACAATATACTAGTAACCTATAAAACCCATAAAGTGACATAACAATGTCGTTTTGAAATTAACATGTCTTCTACATATAACTGTGTTTTATCATAAAATCAAGTTGGGTCATGAGCTCTGATTTCTTATCATTTGCAGTAATTCAACCCTTCGTGTGCAGGGCAAGTGATTAAATGTACACATCCAATTATGTGGCCATACTTGATTACAGATTAAACACGGTTATATAGTTATAATTTCGATTCTAACATTGCCAATACTCAGCTTTTGGTAGATCAGCTAGACACAGTTTGGTTCAACTACATTCCTTCCGTGGGCCCTTACATTATTTGTTCTCAAACCGTGATGCAGTCTCTCAATTGTACATTGTTGTAGAATCAAGCACACATTGATTCCCTCTATATGTATAAAGAAGATGCTGATCATGTTAGTATTGATTAAGTTTTGTCGTTAAACAAAAAAAGACAATTGTAATTTGATGAGATATCAGTTAAGGTACCCTGTAGGTTCCCTGTAGGTTCGGCTTCATTACAATTTTACACAAATAACATGTCTTGTATATTATGTTCTGTTTGTCTATGTATATTGTTGACCTGCTCGTACTGTGTTTATTTTTGCTGTTACTTTAAATCTCTGTTTCATGATTTGTTTATGCCATGTGTTGATTGTTTTATTTATGCAATATTTTTGTCTTATTGTAGTGCTTTCTAAAACAAAAAATACAGCATATTTTCATTGTAAATTTAACCCTACAAATGTAATGTACTTATTACTTGAATAAGAATTTGATGTAGATAAAAACAATGCATGTTAAAGTGCCTTGACAGAATCTGACATCAATGTCTGCGGTCATAGTTTTAAATACTCGTTGTTTGCATATCTGTCAGACATCATTGCTTAAAAAATGCTAAACCAATGCCATTAATAACGAATATGGATTTAGAGTTGAAAGTATTGATTACTTGACTAGATCTATAGTCTTTAGAAAACTTTATTCTGATCAATTAATGACATACCCCGACACATATATGCAGAATACCTTCAGTCATGATGAGGAACAAAATTATGACGTTATATTATACTTGTACATGAACTTGTGGTACCAATATATAGTTTAATTAACTTTCATATGAGTACCATAAATATGACTGTTTATATAGTTCTGATGTAAGCATGGTAATTTCAGTGTTTACTATGATTGTGCTGATTTAGTTGTGATGTAACTATTCCACGCTAAGTGCTAAGTTATGAATGAAATAACATGTTTTTTATGACTTTGGTTACCATATGTATAAATTATACTAAGTATGTTTGTCAATGTACACTACAGCTGCAATGGAACTTGTGTCTCTTGATTCAACTTGCCTTACAACACAGCCCAGGTAGCCACACCTTATTGTTTGTCAGATTATGTTTCTTATGTTTGTTGGTATATGCAAACATATGCAATATTTTCAGTGTTTTATTAGATTACATTCTCAATTTATATCTGTCAAAGGTGAATTGTAATTACAGTAGAAAAGTCACTAGAAATTTGGTTAATCATTACAGCTCTAATATACACTGGTATATTTTCATCTTGATTGTATGACAATAATTGTCTCTGATACTGTAGATGTGAAATATAATGTCATTCTATGGAATCATTTGTTGTCTGTTATATTTGGAATCCTCACTATTGAGTTTGGCTGTAATATATGGAATCCTATTTTCCCATTGAGTTTGGCTGTAAAATATGGAATCCTATTTTCCCATTGAGTTTGGCTGTAATATATGGAATCCTGTTTTCACCATTGAGTTTGGTTGTAACATGGAATCCTGTTTTCACCATTGAGTTTGGTTGTAACATATGGAATCCTGTTTTCACCATTGAGTCTGGTTGTAACATATGGAATCCTGTGTTCACCATTGAGTCTGGTTGTAACATATGGAATCCTGTTTTCACCATTGAGTTTGGTTGTAACATGGAATCCTGTTTTCACCATTGAGTCTGGTTGTAACATGGAATCCTGTTTTCACCATTGAGTTTGGTTGTAACATATAGAATCCTGTTTTCACCATTGAGTTTGGTTGTAACATATGGAATCCTGTTTTCACCATTGAGTTTGATTGTAACATATAGAATCCTGTTTTCACCATTGAGTTTGATTGTAACATATAGAATCCTGTTTTCACCATTGAGTTTGATTGTAACATATAGAATCCTGTTTTCACCATTGAGTTTGATTGTAACATATAGAATCCTGTTTTCACCATTGAGTTTGGTTGTAACATATGGAATCCTGTTTTCACCATTGAGTTTGGTTGTAACATATAGAATCCTGTTTTCACCATTGAGTTTGATTGTAACATATAGAATCCTGTTTTCACCATTGAGTTTGATTGTAACATATGGAATCCTGTTTTCACCATTGAGTTTGATTGTAACATATAGAATCCTGTTTTCACCATTGAGTTTGATTGTAACATATAGAATCCTGTTTTCACCATTGAGTTTGGTTGTAACATATGGAATCCTGTTTTCACCATTGAGTTTGGTTGTAACATATAGAATCCTGTTTTCACCATTGAGTTTGATTGTAACATATAGAATCCTGTTTTCACCATTGAGTCTGGTTGTAACATATAGAATCCTGTTTTCACCATTGAGTTTGGTTGTAACATGGAATCCTGTTTTCACCATTGAGTCTGGTTGTAACATATGGAATCCTGTTTTCACCATTGAGTCTGGTTGTAACATATAGAATCCTGTTTTCACCATTGAGTTTGGTTGTAACATATGGAATCCTGTTTTATCCATTGAGTTTGGTTGTAACATGGAATCCTGTTTTCACCATTGAGTCTGGTTGTAACATATAGAATCCTGTTTTCACCATTGAGTTTGGTTGTAACATATGGAATCCTGTTTTCACCATTGAGTTTGGTTGTAACATGTGGAATCCTGTTTTCACCATTGAGTTTTGCTTATTGTGCAAATGACAAATGGCAGCTGATCAATTGTATATTTGGCTGAGTAGTTGGATCCTGATCATATTACAAGATTCTGGTGCAGCAAATTGAATTTCTGTGAGTTAATCAGTCATTAAAGTATATGCTGGTAGTACAGCATGTGCATATTTTTATCCTTTCTACATATCACTGGCTTAGAATGAGAAGGTCATAAGTGCCACTTACGACCTTATTAGACCCATACATATTGGAAATCTGCATCACAAGGGGCTTCTTAGGAGCCTATTTTCATGAAAATCGGAACCGGTCATGTTGACCGAACTGAAGTTGAAAAAGCTTGTTTTCCGTAAGTAAAGAGTAATTTTCAGAGATTTTTCTTGTTTTCTTAAAATAGTGCTTTAGTACTTATGACCCTTTTCATTCAAAGCCAGGGATATATACAAGTACACAGAAAGCAAACGTTAAATAAATCCATAAATTCACATGGTAAAAATTTTGCAAAATGTTTGAACAGGCTAATGACTGCTACCTTAGGTAGTCTTTCCATTGTGTGGCCTCCGTAGCTCAGTGGTTAGTGCGCTTGCAGTCTTATCTGGCGACCCAGGTTCAAATCTGGGTGGAGGCACACATATGCCTGCCATATTTTTGCAGAAAGCTGACTGGCAAATAAAGCCTAGCTCAACATTGTTCAGGATCAAAGGAATGACCACTTAAAGAATAAAAGAATTAAGTGGTTACAGAAGTAATTCAATAGATTTCTGTAGTGTTGGTCCACATCTCCAACCATCTAAGGTAGCTCTCAGAGCTAGGAGACACATGAGAAAAAACATTCTCGTACATCAGCGTATTCTATACCTAAATCATGATTTGGGAACTTGACTAACCACTGACTCGTGCAGCATAGGATGGAGAAAACAAGACAACAAAGATTAGCAACAGATTTCTGTTTATTGTTGGAGGACACCATTCAGGTTTAATACAGTAAATATATCATCACAACATCACGGCTAAAACATCCATCTAACTCTCTAAAAACATATCACATTTAAAATAAATAAGAGTTGAAGAATAAATTACCAAATGAATAAAATTGTTTTTTAGTAAACAACTCGCATGTTCAGTCTTCAATTGCAGAAATGTACATCACTGTATAGTAATTTAAGGTGATAGCATTTTCCAGCATCAATACTAGTAGTAAAGCAGAAACTTGGCTTATTTAAGAAGTAAGGTAGACTCAAAAAGTAACAAATTATGCCGGCTGTCTGATAATTTCCAGACTGTCCGGAACATTTTGGTAAATAACTCTTTCTGTTACTTTTTAAGTCCACCTTATATGTTCAAAATGTGGTTTTGCTGCTCTACTATAGATATATTTCAATTGGATTTTAATGTTAAGAAACAAGAGATTTTGTAATATAAATAAATAATATATCACCCTGGCAGTCCAATAGTCATTAAAGTTCAAATAGTTATTAAGCTCAACTATTACAGTTATTTTGATATACTGACCTTCGAAACATTAACGGTCATTTACTAATTATAACCAACGTAATAAAAACTAAGTTTGTGGACCCTAGGCCAATCTGTTCTATAGTTATTGATGGGAAACCATTATTACAGTACATTATAAACTACCCAACTATGGTGTTATAACAACAAGGGACATCAGCAGCACTATACTGTGTTCTGGAAGACAACAACAGTAGTTTATCAAGCATGTACATATGTACGTATATATACAGATACAACAATAATAAATAAGAATAACTCATCTTACAGTTGTTTCATTATAAACATAACTTATGTCGCAATTTATCAATGTACATTATTATACACACACACACAAAGAAGATCAAAACTAAAAACATAAAATAATGAGATCATTAAGAAAAGTATGCCAGCATGTAAATTATTAAAAACAAAGTTTATGTTTAGATGGACGGTAAAGAAATATAATTTAGATTGCCATAAAAATTATCTGATACAAAATAAAATACAATTGAGCAACTAAACCTGATTCTTTGGCTTCAAGTGTAAAATTTCATAAGAGAACTAAATTCAATATAATTGTACTTAAATCAAGATGAAAAATGTCTAAAATATTTCATGAAAAAATGAAGAGAATGATTTGTTTATTGAAAATTTAAAAAGCTTACTATAAGCTAAATAAAATAATAATGAGTTTTGGATTAAGTAAGTCAATTACTATAATCATTGAGGTTAATGACTTCCACAGACAAAAATAAGCCAAAATGTTGAAATTTGAACGAAACGAAATAAAAATTACAACTATGGCTATGCGTATTGAATGGGTTGGTGTTATGCTACAGTCATATTCCACAGAAGATTGAGAGTTTAAACAATGCCAAGGGTTGAGCAATGATGTAACCTACACTAAGTACATAAAGAAACGCACATGTTATATTTTCTCTGTAGTATTACATGTTAAACTGGTAATTTTGTTCAGTCTGCCATTTTCATTCCTGTACTATCAGTCATTTTTCTGTCTACTTGTTCCTAGGTATCTTTGCTTTCATTCTTAAACTGTATTCACACATCAAAACACATCAAACTCATTGTTCTGAGTGACCTTCGAAGAAAGCTATAGGCTAACATATAGCCCTATGGAGAACATGTAACATGTGTGTTTCCATATTTATGTACTCAGTGTAGTAGATAGCAAATTAAGAAAGCAAAGCATTACATAGTATTATCACTGAGATGTCAATTTCATTTTGTTCAGCAGACTGTTTGTTATAAATTACTACTCAATAATCTAAATAAATATAAACAAACTTCTATTATACTCAAACAACACCTACAACATGAAAGTCACCTTCAAAGTTAAATTTCTTAGCAACAGATTGTTTGGGATCAAATTCCACAGGTATCGAGCTAGATGGGGTTTCAGATGAGGTAACAGGTACGTTCAGATTCTGCGACGACACAGTGATTTCCTTGTGAAGGTATTTCATGTTGTTTAGAACCTCTTTCTGACTAAGTCTCACATTTTCGTACAATCTATCAGATGATATTCTATCGAACGAGTCGTCTGATTCATCGTCCAACTTTCCATTGGAGTTATTCATTCTCTGACCACCTTTTAAATTATTGCACATAAAACCATTTTGTTCTTTTTTAAAATTAGTCCCACCCTTTTTACTCTCAGTAGAGTTTTCCGACACCCTTGGTGAACTAAAGCCACTGTCTCCAAGTGACATTTCTTTCACGTCTGCAGTCAATCTCTCCATATGTTTATTTACAATAGATCTATCTATAACAGTACCTAGACTTTGTGCACTGCTAACGGTTCCCTCTATAGCACTATCCTGAGAACCCGGTTCTTGACTAGAGCTTGATCGTAACGTTCCACCGCCACTACTGCTTGTATGTTCGGACTGTCCAACATCACTACCATGTTCTGAATGCCTGTCAGTTTCTGGCATATGTAATCTATAGTGAGTGCTACTCGTACCAGTTGCAAGAAATGCTGTTTCTCTCGGAGGGTCACACCGGTGACCTTGACCCTGATGAAAGTTTTTAGGCATTCTTTCTGGAACCTTTGGTTTGGTGTCATGCACATGAACGTTGGCATAAATATGTCCATCAGTTCTTGAGTTAGACTCGTGGTCACTCACTGGATGTCTGTATGAATATGACCTTTGATATTGCTGACCTCTGACCTGCCCTTGAGTCATATCAAGTTGAACTTCACTCGGTGCAACACGATAAGAACTTGACCTCACATTCCTTTTAGTTTTTACTAGTTCCGGCTCTGGTTCCATTCCGACACAATTTACGCCACTACTGTGTGACCTTCCCAAGGTCGTGTTTTTATTTGTCAGTTGACCTTGATACTGATAGCTAATGTCATTGTCCATTTCTGCTGCAGCATTGGCACTTATACCACTCACATGACGTGACATAGGTAGATAACTAGAATGACGATCATGATGCGATTTTCTTTTCGACCTGTGTGACTTTCTCAATGACCTTGACCTCTCTTTTTCACCTTTCACATGTTTATCCTTAGAATTAGATTCTAACTGTGGGGTGACATCCTCGTGCACTTTTCTCCTATCAGATGCTGAACTGAATCGTGGAGTAGAACTAAACATAGGATGTGACACATAGTTAGTGTGCAACAAATCACTGGACGGAGAGACTCTAGTAGGTAATGAACTAAGTCGTATATTTGTTTGACCTAAGCTGTTTGTGTAAGTATGTTTTTGATCTATATCGAGACGTGTACCCTCGCTAGGAGTATTTGCAATCACTATCGGCAACCGGTCTTTTTTATGAGATTTCTTATGAGATTTCCTTGTTGTACCATTTCCGAAGCCATTGCTGTAATTCTGAGAGTTTGGCAATGCACCTGATCTCTCCGGAGCAGACGTAGCTCCCATGTTCAAACTGGATGCTGCTCCATCAGTTGGCATACTACTCAGATAATGCCAGGTACCAGATTTAACCATCTGTTGCTGGACCCAGGTCTCAGTCCTCATCTGACGATCCACCTGTTGTTGATACCACATCCACTCTGGTGGAGGGAACTGGGCAGAAAATGTAGCATATTCTACCTCCGTTTTCTTTGCTTCAGTGGTTTTCTTGGCTTCAGCAGGAGCTTGCTTCTTCTTACTTCTGCCAAATATCTTTGAGAAAAGTGACACTTTTTCTGAAATAAAAAAACACATTGTAAGAAATTTATCACTTATATCTTATACTTTCCAAGAGTTACCATTATCAGTAATATAAATTGATCACTCATTAATCTTGTTTTAAACTTTATTGCTGTAATCGCTCAGTGTAGTAAGTTTTATCTTACACCAAAATCAACAAATATCGGCTTAGTATATATTTGACATAAAATACTTCATGTCAATAATTACATACATTTGAAGAATGGCATCGTGGCCGAGTGGAAAATACTCTCAACTATGAATTCAGAGGTCCTTGGTTTGAAACCCGGTCGGGGCATGGAAATTTCAATTAGGGTAGCACACCCAGATTCCTTCTATCAGCCAACTTCCTCAAATACTGCGGTCAATGGTTATTCTGGCGCGACAAATGGATGACTACACACTTTGCAAACAAACAACCAAATATTAGAAGAGTTTTTCTTTCCATCTTATAATGTACAATGTAGTACAGATGTCTTTAATATTTAGAATTGGGAAGACTGCAATGTGTTCCAGCTACAGTAGGCTATGTGTTGACTTCATATAACATTGTCTTACCTTTTGTTTTAGCAGGTTTGCCCTCATGTTTAGCTTCTTCTTTCGACGCAGATTTTGATTTCTCATTTCTTCCTTTAACAGAAGAGCTCCTTCTTACGGAGCCTCTATCTGAGATCTCATCTTTCCTACTTCGGTCACGTGGTCGTCTGCCACTTACACTCATACTTCTCTGTAACCTTGGTGATGGAAGGTCAACCTGAAATAATCACATTATAAAACTTTATAACATTAACATACTGGTACTGCCCTCTTTTTGATTGTTCAACTATTTCACTTATGACCACAACATTGGTATCTATTTCAATCAACTCTTACTTACAACATTGACCCGGGATATTTGTCTCAAAAAGCTGCACATGAGATGTTAACATACTTTTACCCATCTCTTATCAGAATAGTATTATAACTTTTTTTAATAAGTAAAGGGTTAAAGTAATGAATTTAATACACAAGGGTCCTACTGAGTCATGATACTCTAAAATTGAGTCGCAAGTCTGTTTCATACGTCATTAGCACACATCCCTACACCTTAACTAGGTATCATACATTGTTTTATTGCTAAAAGTTAGTTTATTGAACTTCAAATGACCATAATTTTTTCATCAAGTAATATTTATGTTGAGCAGAAAAGATCATTCTTTCTAATGCAGCAAATCCGGATTCCGGAATTGTAGGACCTGTGAATACAGTCTCTGTAGTTGCCTTTGGAGACATGGGGTTGATTTAGACAAATATATTATAGTACAGTATTACATACCTGCAACTTTTCATCACATTTCAAATCCTTGCTTTCTTTGACACATGACTCATAAGAACCAATCACATTGCCTCCAGTATCCACCTGACAGGAAATAGATCTCATTGGCTGACGTGGAGGTTGACTAAAGATATAAAAGAAACATTATGCTAGATCATATTTTGACATTCACAAGGTACAATGTATATATAACAGGATGTACACTGACACAAATAAATGTAAATAAGACAAAATAAACAATCATCACAAAGTATAAAATTGGAAACTGTGTAATCATTAATATTTGCGATGGTAGAATTTTCATTTAATTTCGCGAATGAACTCAGTAAGATCATGAATTAAATCCCATCAGATAACTGACCTCAAAAATACTTAGCAAGGGATCTTTCTTTCAATATCTTAAATCAACAAATTTAAGGAATCACCAAATTACCATTTTAACAATATCTGCAAAATTTAACACACAAAAATTTATGACTTTACAATAATCAATTCATACACTCTTTATACCAAGTCGGTGAATTTAGGACTAGTCATACTGTATTCCTAGATAATACAAAGGCGCTTTAAAATTTAAAGCATAGATTGACGACATTAAAATACTTGTTTTTATTTTTAGATAATTAATTTGAAAGTTCAGTGAGTATCACCTGAAGGCTGCTGGTATATACATTGGATGGAGGTGTGTCCACGGAGATAGAATAGAGGTTGTCTGCATCTCATCACCATGCATACGGAACGTGTCCGGGGTCACAACAAAATAACCACAACCTGAAGTAAATAAACAACATCATTAAATACAGGATGTACCATACGTTGGTAGGATACAAAACAGGGGTTTTAATTGATCCTTGATTTAATCCTTTGAACCCTAAAATTTCCAGTTTTGCTATAAAGTTGAAAATACAGAACAAAAATATTAAACAGACTCAAGTAATTTCCCCTCACAGTCATAAGCCTTTTATGTCGAAGGGACAAAACTCAAGAATACAGAACTGAAATAAACAATTGAATTGTCTCCCTTGTACACTAGAGAACTAATATAACCTTGCGCTGAAAAAATGACTAAAATTATAGCCAATTACATACAGATTTTAAATAAAAGTAATAATTGTTCTCACAGGTACAGAGAGAAAGCATTCAGACATGCTACATTTAAACAGGAATTAACTCATTTCAGTGAAGTAAATGATCAATACTTTGTACATGTAGTACTGTAGTGAAAATAATAAACTTGATTTATTACCCTTGTTATATCATGGAATACAAAGTACTCATACAGACAATTGAGTACATTGTGTGGGACTATCAATGTATAACTACCCTCTCAACCATTAAAATACATTTATCAGAAACTCACATAAAGACAGTGAAGATTATAGAGAAACCTAAACATATGTGATTGTTCAATACACAATAAAGCTAAAACTTGCACATTTGAATAAACTGCAGATTATTAAAGTTTAAACAAGTACATGTACATTTCAGATTTACAATTAGGTTCAGCATTCATAGATAAATGCAGAAAGGTTACAAGGAAACATGCAGTATAAATAACCCCTTTTTACTCGTCTACCCTACCTCCATGTAGATGTATTTTGGTTATTTAACGAGAATTTAATGCAGATGATCGCAGCATTAATGATGTCAGGCACTAATCAATTTCAAATAACCAATATGTAGATTGTGTGCACACTATAATTATTGGACTTTTATCAATATTGTGTAAGTTAATAGTTTTTTAATGTCCATGGTTTCACGCAAGGGCAACAACTCTGCTGATTAACTAACACATTCATTCAGCTAATGTAAATAGCGCCCTTTTCTGCGAACACACATTCAAAGGTGCGTTGCCACCACAAGAGCACAGGTGCATCTTGGGGATATTTGTAACATAATTAATACTTATCCTCACAATCTTTGCTAATCTAACAGAAAACTGAATATATTCAATACTATTCAATTGAAAATTTCTTAAGAAATTACAAGAAAGTCCCAGACAGCAAGCTTCAACATGTTTATACATATAGGCTAACCTCCATACTGAGCTCATCCAACAAACAATAATGAACACCTGACCAATTCATATTAAAGGTAATGACAGACCAGTTCAAATATATCCGATAAATATCTCAATGATGAGACCCACCAACCACTTGGTTTCTAAAGCCTCATAAAATAGATTCATTTAAAACCACTTGTCACCAATAAAGTCGAATAGGAGAGGCAATAAATGGATCATCAATACAGACAGACAATCTGGATAGCATCAATACCAAGATCTCACACAGAGCTGTGAATAGGTCAAAATAGTAATTAAAGATGACAAAGGATGATTAAAGAAGCCAAAGGATAAGAAAGATAGTCAAAGAATTGGTACAAAAACAAAAGATGCCCAAGTTAGAAATTAAGAACAAATACACCAAATGAGACCAATTCAATGGGGTGGGATAAGAAATAAAATCCTTTCACCAGACCTCATTTATTAGGATAAATTTTCGTTGATACTCTTCCTGCTAGTAAATAAATTGTTCCGGTCTTACAATCAATAGGTGTTGAAGATGTTTCAAAGCAATGTAAGATTTCCATACCTATTGTTTGGGTGTTTCTAGATTGCAAGATGAAACTAAAAATAAAAACAGTTATATATTGATCTGAATTCAAACACGACCCAGTGTATGCCAATTATGTTCTTGTTTTTAAATTCATCAAGATTCCAAACTTTCATAAACAGACATTCGAGAACTGTTTACAGATAGTTTTTCCCCAATTAAATTAGGTTCATTTTGTACAAAGCAGGAATGTTTATAGACCTTCGCTATTAAACTAATTGAAAAATCAACCATAATCAGAATAATATTGGTTCAGTGGGTACCGCACGTAAACACACATCAATATAATAACTTTGTAGCCAAATTACGCTCAGTATCTAATACCCTCCTTTCATTTTCTATATTGATATGATTTTTTATATTCTGGCAAATGATCAAATCATTAAGTTTCTCAGCAGCTATCTGGGTTCATCACTTTCTGTTGTTATCTAGTATGGTAGACATATAGCTTCCTAAAATAAGTTAAAAACCTAAAACATCTAGATTCAATAAATCGACAGGATCAGAGCTACCGGGCTGAAAGTTAACCAGAGAATATCTGCAAGGCAGTCTGGATGATAATAAATAAAATATGTATAATCTGATAATGACCAGGAATCGTTTGTATGGCATTCTCAATAAACTTCATCCCAGTAAAACATTCATCATAGTTCTAGAACAGCTTTCACTAATGTTTTATATTTGTAATTCAGTGTTGCCAGAGCATGGAGAAAAAACCCATCTGATTTCGGAGTATAATTTGAATAATAGGCCAGACCTTTCCACGCTCTTGAGTGGAACCCACAAGGCACTAGGAGACGAAGAAGAAGACCCAAAATATCTTGGCGAAGAACCCTGTACATGGACTTGAGGAAGTTAAGGTTAAGTTAAGCCAAAACTCAGGCCACAAGTTGTACTGTAATGAAGGCCCTTATGGGGTAGTGGGAACTAAGTAAGTAAGTTCTCCAAATAAGTCCTGTATAACTTTACAAAGGTCCAGGCCTCAGTATAACTTAACAAAGGTCCAGGCCTCAGAGGCTCACAGGGAAGACTGGGCTTGCCCAACTGTGTCGCCTCTTAAAATAAAGTCGTTATTATTATAACTTTACAAAGGTCCAGGCCTCATGTTTAGCCCTGTATTAATTAATGTGACAAATATGCAGAAAAACCCTAACACAGACAATACAAAACCACATTGTAAAGATTTTTTTTACCAGAATATTAAAACATCATTTTCATTGCACTACTAAAAAACACAAAACAACTCATTGTGGGTCGAAATGGGCAAATTAAGGACATAAAAACTTACCTGTTAAAGAACAAACAATAAAGAACCAACAAACACATGAAATAAATTATCTATTCAAAGCTGTTCACTGGTTCACCAAAAAAGCATATCAACACCAGTTTAATGTTTTAAACCCAATATTCTAGTTATGTGCCTATTTATAGCAAAATAATGCCATTCATTAACATTAAAACGTCATACAACATTAAAACGGCCATATAAAATCAAACATTTTTTACATAAAAAAAGAAAAAACTATCATATGGAGCATTAATATTCCACTTTATGCAGAATTAATAGACACGATATGAGAACAAGGATCCTTACAGCGAACTTCAAACAAATCGCTGGATTACAATCTGGCAAACTGGTTCAATATTTGGAAAACACACTAAGTTCAAATCTCTGTAAACAAATTAATTTGGATTCCAGACAAGTTTTTAAATCTTCTAAAATACTGGCTGGCACATGTTGAAATTTGTAGAGCCAAAAACAAACAGCTCAATATTGTAATATTAATGTACCTGTTGGTGGGATTGTCTTGAAATCAAACAGCGATATAAATATGCAAGTAATGGGGAAAACAACCAGATCAGCCGATCTGTAAACAAGAATTGAAAGGAAGACAATACAAGAATTCAAGGGGAGACTATGCAGGAATTCAAGGGGAGACAATGCAACCCCTTACTCCATGAAGACATGTTTTAACATTATGTACCCAATTTGAAGGCATTTTTCTCTCATGCACACACCAGAGTCGCTATTCATCGGATGAAACACAAATTCTCCACTTCCGATAATATTTAAAGCTGGCCTGATCTTGGATATATGCCATACATGAATACCAAATTTTCTAAACAATTTTTGAAGATTGCAAGTAAAGCAAACATGTTTAGCATGCATTCCTCTTAAAAGAGCCACCTGCAACATTAAGCAGCATTATATAGGCAATAATTCCCTCATGTTTACAGCATCAAACCTTACAAACGAGTGCCAAGAATGGTACTAGCTGAGGTTTGTTGAAAGAACTAGGCTGTCTTTGAATGATTGTTTGGATCAAACAATGATTTAACATGAAACATCATGATCATTATTCACCAGCTATTGAACCTTTTGGTTAATATGTTAACATATTTATTTTTATCACTTAACCAATCAATAATTATGTAAATGGAACAACAAACTTTAGATGAATTGATGAGCTGTTATTGTTTTAGAACCCATTGTAGTGGTAAACTATGGGTGAATGTAACAGAGGAAGCACCGACAGAAGAGTGGAAACCATAAAACAGACGTAACCCTGATAAACGGTTATGTATGGCAACCTGACAGCAAGCAAAGTGCCAATGAATGGTAACCATATATAGAAGACAAAGTGTCGATGACTGTTGAATCGCTGAATGGTAACCATGTTTAGAAGACAAAGCGCCTATGACTGTTGAATTGCTGAATGGTAACCATGTATAGAAGACAAAGCGCCTATGACTGTTGAATCACTGAATGGTAACCATGTAAAGAAGACAAAGTGCCTATGACTGTTGAATTGCTGAATGGTAACCATGTATAGAGGACAAAGCGCCTATGACTGTTGAATTGCTGAATGGTAACCATGTATAGAAGACAAAGTGCCTATGACTGTTGAATTGCTGAATGGTAACCATGTATAGAAGACAAAGCGCCTATGACTGTTGAATCACTGAATGGTAACCATGTAAAGAAGACAAAGTGCCGATGACTGTTAAATCACTGAATGGTAACCATGTTTAGAAGACAAGTGTCGATGACTGTTGAATCATGTAATCATAGCATACAAATCAAGGATGAATGGCAAAGAGTAACCATAGCAAACAATACATAAATATATTTATAGTGAACAAAAACACCAAGACCATAAAGTTCAAATTACATGCAAGAAGACAACAGTTGGCAGAAAGTGACAGTAATGTATAACCAGTGCCAAAATCCACACAACACACTATACATTATGTCAATGAACCCAATAAAGTTACCACATGATTGCCAAATGAGAAACATGAGATTGAAACTTCTGCTGGAAAAAGAATAGTTCTAGAAAATTCTCAAAAAGAATAGTTGCTATTTGTGAGAGGTATGGCATAACGTTATAATGAATTCATTATTATCAAGCTATTGTTCTAATACCTCTTTTACATGACTACTTTACTGGCACCCTGATACTGAAAAATAAATCCTTCTAAATAAGACCTTGATTCCAAAGATAGAAAATCAGACATGTTTTTAAAACTTTTAGAATTCTGGCAATTGGCAAGATAATAAGACTACTGTTTTCCGATGGCATAGATGAAAATCTAATCAGATATGGAGATTTATCAAATGCCTTGACATAATAACATAATTTTACCAACATTGACAAAATTCATGGTCTTATATCTTTTTTTTTAATTCTCACACGGTCCACGATGACAATGTCATAATCTTGTGCATTCGTTTCTTGATTCAAACATTGACATAATAATATATGAAGATTAAAATAAACGACAATAAATCTTAATTACGTCATGTGGTTCTATTTATCTTCACAATACTGGGACAAGACACAGGTATTCACAGTGTATTTGAAGATTTCACAATACGTGACATGACAACTATTCTTAAAGGTAATTACATGTACATGAAAAAGACAGTATTTAAATGGGTATGCATTATTGATTATGAATTTTCCAATAAATAATGCATCATGAATAATTTCATGAAACAGAAAAACTACCATATTGGAAATAAAACACATTTATAAATAATCATAACATGGAGGAGATGATAACCTTTGAGGCCCAGAAAAAATATTTAAGTATCATGCTGAAAACTGGTTGGGTAAAAAGAAATTAGAAGTTTGCATTATTATTTTCTATATGATATTGTATTCAAATCCTAAAAAGTGACCATAGTATTAAATTTAGAAATGTATTGACATTGTTTTCCATCTTTGGGAACGGGTGCACAAGCCCAGAAATATGGGGGGTTCGTATTTGATACAATTGGGAAACTGAGTCTGCATTTGGGAAAACTACATGATTTTAAAGCATTTTTTTGGGGGTAGACAAATTATAACTGCCACTACTATGGTGTGCAATGGGTAAAAACTCAGTTATGCATCAGACAACCAGAATTTTACCATGAATTTGAGCATTGTTGACTGTAAGGTATGAATATGAAACAGATGTTTCAAGGCCAAATTTAAGCCCATCTTGTGCCCACAAGATACTGAAGAGTAGCAGACTGGTTCTTACAAGATACTGAAGAGTAGCAGGCTGGTTCTTATAAGATACTGAAGAGGAGCAGACTGGTTTTTATAAGATACTGAAGAGTAGCAGACTGGTTCTTACAAGATACTGAAGAGTAGCAGACTGGTTCTTACAAGATACTGAAGAGTAGCAGACTGGTTCTTATATGACAGTTCAAGAGTAGCAGACTGGTTCTAATAAGACTGAAGAGTAGCAGGCTGGTTCTTATAAGACGGAAGAGTAGCAGACTGGTTCTTAAAAGACTGACAAGTAGCAGACTGGTTCTTACATGACAGAAGAGTAGCAGACTTGTTCTTATATGACAGAAGAGTAGCAGACTGGTTCTCACAAGATAGAAGAGTAGCAGACTAGTTCTCACAAGATAGAAGAGTAGCAGACTGGTTCTCACAAAGTACTGAATAGTAGCAGACTGGTTATACATTCTCTAGAGTAAAACACATCTCATCTCTAATTCATAAACTCACTAAAACTTCAATAGAAAATATAACAGCTATTGACTCATATGTACCGAGCATGCCTGTGGAGTATCACTCAAAACTATACATAAACTGCAGAAGACAAAAACATTATACAGTCGATGGATCGGAAACATGCAAGAATGATTAGAAAAATTGATTATATTGACGAGGAAACAAAAAGAAATTCAAATAAAAATGCATATAATAATTAGTGATATTGTAATTATTCTCTTTGATGTCTGTGTTTGAATATGAACATCAAAGAAACATGAAAACATTAAAAACTACAAGCATGTAAGTTGCATAGGTTTTTTTTGTATTGATCCGAAATGAATATTTATATATTATGAGAACATCCAATACCACTAATATTCTCAAGTGAGCCTATTTTTGGATAATAACAAATATTAAATGGCTGTATTTTAAAAGCTGGAGTGTTATTTAGGTACAAATAAATTCATACTTAAAATCAAAAGTAAAGAAAACAAAAACGACAAGGCTTACAATCAGCATACCAGTTTATAATATAACTTTAATATACTACAAATATAAATTCTAGTTGAATATAAAACTGAACATTTCACAAGGGCTATATATTACTTCATTCTTTTGCACTTGTTTTTAAGTCCAAAATAAATCATACAATCTTCAGACTTCGCTTTAAGGTATCAATTTTATCGGATAATTAAATTGTTACATCAATAAAATCAGTGTAAAACAGTACTGGATCAAAGACATCTTTTATGCCTGAAATAATTACATGAAATCGTTTAATGCAGGAGAAAGATTCGTACCAATAAAAACCATTAAATGTACTCAAGCATACCAGGCAGTTAACATAATCAAGTTAACAACTATAAACTTGTTATTTAGATGTTAGAGGATAGAGAAAATGTACTCAATTTTGAAAGTAATAAGCAAGTTAACATATCATATCTATCGTATATTGTCAAACCTCTGTGTGTGGTCACCTGCTGGTTGTTGTTTTTGTTTGGCATTCGTCTGAGAAAGACGTAACATCATTGGGTTTATGAAGTATATTAGTAAAGGGTTAATTAAGTACAACGCTCAGGGAGCATCAATATTTTAAAGGAGAGTGACACGTTGATGCAGTCTCAAATTTTTATGAAACTTCCCTGGACTTTGTTCATGTCCATTGTGTAAAAAGGCATTGCAGTTCATTTTATCCTCAAAATC
The DNA here is from genome assembly GCA_947247005.1 of Spisula solida. Lineage (NCBI taxonomy): Eukaryota > Metazoa > Mollusca > Bivalvia > Venerida > Mactridae > Spisula > Spisula solida. Next base: position 65,827,496 of record OX365944.1, on the reverse strand, counting down.
ATTATAATACATGAATAGTCTTATTTCAAACTTCCACCTGTCCTTTAAGGTCATGACCAGACAATAGAATCCCACTGAATAGAACAGAAAAGGACAAATCAAAATATACAAATATTTCTTTTTCCTATCTATTGACATAGGACAGCAACTAGACTATGCCTGAAGGGTGCTAATTGTTATAAGAAACAACACTTATAAACATACTGTTCCTATAAAAACATTTAAGTGTACCCAGAGGTAATATGACAAGTTTTAAACGTCCAGCAATAACTCTTTAATAGGCAATGTGGTTATAAGAAATTATCAGACTAAATACAAATTTAAATTATTTGACTAAGATTTTTAAGATAGTGAATCAATAACAGATTGATAAATTCTTGTGGCAGACGACTTTTTAAACACAACAGACGACATTATGTCCATCACTTTAATGTGCACATACTTGCAATATTAGTACGTAACTATCCAGTAAACCATCTGTCAAGTTGCTGGATAAAAAAAACATTTTGAAAAAGTTCATTTACAGATACGAAGTTTCCCATAAGAATACAATAATGTTAAAAAGCAAACAGAACTGACGCTGTATAAACAAAACTGAAAATTTATTGTCTAAGATTAAGACATTGACAAACAAATACGAAGATTGAACAGTAAAAATAAAACTTTCAAATCAGGTTGAAGTATATAATACCAGTTATAGAACATTATGAATATTGCTATTTTTATGGTAAATTTGCCAGGTACATAAAGATCGTCAACTTAGTACAGTAACATTATAAGAGTTTGTGTCACAATCATGTTCAAAATTTGGGAAGAAATTTAAATCCCTATTAAATAACATGTTAAAACAGGGAAAAAAATTAATGGCATAAAGTATGCAGAGAAAGAAGGGGCTAAATTGTACTTATATTTCTTAGTTCCCTCCATCAGGAGTTTTGCACCCCACCCCATACAATAAAGGAGCATAGTCTTAAGTTACCTGTATGGAAGACCTTTCTCTCTCGGATCAGCTGACCGAGGGTATCATAGACCAGTTGGTTGCTAGGTAGATGTAGACCTTGGTAACAATGTTTGAGTCGTTCACAGACTGTATCTAGTGTAGCTACAATCTGATTGTTGTTGAGGTCCATGATGATCAGGCACAATGCCTCGGGTAAGGGTATAAACTGTGTCTGTGGTATCACCTGCATCTCTATACCGTTCACATCACCTGTAAATATACAAATATTACTCTTAAACATGGCTTAATCTCATCCTTATATGGACCCCTAAAATTTACGTAACAACAGTCACATTTTGACTGACTGGTAAAATTTTCTTTAAATTGAAGTTTTTTCTAAGCTTCAACTGTTAAAATTGCAAATTCTGGTACAAAATATCAAACAGACCCTGAATCACGAGATTATTTATCAAAATCATGACTGAGGTCATGGTTCACATCATACCAAAGCGAAACAAAAATGCTACCAGTATTAAAACTTCTTTGATTGGCATTCAGCGTTTAAAAAGAGGAATTAACTGACATTTCTTTTCTCCTACCCTCATGTTGATGCATGCAATCAGGGAGGTGTCGAGTGTGATTAATATAAATTCTTCAAATTGTTCCTCTAATTAACTTAAAATACATTAGTACAAAAAATCTATTTAACTGTTTCTATGACAAAACTAAGGAACAGAGGAACAGAAAAATACTAGTAGGCCTACTTAATAAATTAGTTCAAATTTGTCGAAATAGAAACTGCTGTGCAAGAACAGAAATTTTGATCTTACCATAAAATGTCAGTTGATTATTGTCTGTATCATACATATTAAACATATTTCCATACAATATCAATAACAAGGTTTCAATTCATGTAATTTGCCTAAATTCCAATTTATAAAGATCCTGACATGTCTAAGTTTGGATGACAACTTTTCACACTAATTTACAGTGACAGGAAAACATGACATTCTAGTACCGAAGAATTTACAATCATGAAATTCTGTATCAATTTTTAATTTCAAGATCCAACTCTTTTGAGGAATTAGAATACCTTTGTAGTGGATCCATTATATAATGATTAGGACACTATATTTGCTCAATAGACAGGTATTCAGAGTGCAAACATATTTCAATCATTTTTTTTTTTTAAAAAAAGTTTGTCCCCCACCACACTTGTATGGCTCAGTGTTTGCATAATGCAGAGTGTATTGACTCGGGACACTTCTCCCCAGACAAATCTATTGTCATCCATCAACCTGCTAATTACTATATCAATCTTACAAAACATAGAAAATCATTCCAGTTTCCATGAGGTCTACTCTCAAAGCTATCAATAGCGACAGCCCTATTATAAAAGGTGGAAACTCAATTTATCCCGATAATGTGAAAGAAAAATAAGAATAAAAACGTCTCAGTCTAAAAAATCGAACATTGAGTAACTCAACGCACTAAATTATGTGCTAAATCAAATGCAGGGTGATGAAAGACGTAAAATGTAAACTCGTTAAATTCCAGGGTTTTATTTAAATTTTGTAGAACTTGAAGAATTTTAAATTAGTAGATTTAAAACAAGCAAGAAAATTTAGCCCCTCGTTATATATTTCAAAGGTTGATGGTTAACTGCGGGGATTGAATTTTGTAGTCAAGTTGACTGATCTACCAAAGTTCAACCCCTAAAATATTCACAAGTATACAGTAGTTAATCTTTTTTTTACCTAATTTAGTACATATACATACATATATTATGTTTACTTGGACACTATTTGCTTTATAAATAATTGGATATAAATATGCTATAGTACCAGAGTCTAATTTAAGTAGCAATTAAGATAGAACTTTAAGATAGAAAATATATGAATTTTTCAATTTTTGAGACCATAAGGTGCTCAATCATAAACCCAAACTCTAGCATGAAGTTTCTATTTATCATTGACACCAAATTAACCATGTACCTGATTTATGTACAATTGTCAATCAGCTATCAAAAGGCGCCATTCCATATGATATTATAAGTGGTGCCGTACTATAGGTGGCGCCGCAAATGACAGTAGGCATTGACGAAGAACGCAAATTTTCTTTAATTTTGGCCTAACAGACAGAGTTTACCATCACAAACAGTTGCACAATGCAACACATAAATTACTCAGCATGTGAAGATGTTCCTATTATCACAGCTGCATCTACTGGTGCATATCACAGCATATCACACACATTTTGTCATCATGTCTCACTGCTTTCTGTCGAGAAAGGTTAATTGTTGTTTATGCAACATTTAGTATTGATCCTGTAAAGTTTTAAACTGTATCTGACATACAGACTGACAAAGGAAGAAAACCAGTCGGACCAAAATAAATAGATCTGCCAGACAGATGCAGATAAATTTGTGACTGGACAATCAGACTCGGATTCCATTTAAAAATTTGTTTCCAGAAGTTCTGAAAAATTGTGAAGACACACAGAGAACATAATTGATTAATCCAAGCATGACATGTATGATGACTGAGAACCTTAAATAACACAAAGCAAGAGACTCTATTACCTTCTCTGAATGACTTACACTAATTGACCCGGAGTCAGGGTTCAAACCAGTCACTGTCCAGACCAAGGCAAACATGACCACTGAGTCAGCCAACTCACTGAGCCACTGCAGACATCATTAGTGAGACTGCCACCATACAGTACATTTACAATCAGAGATGACATTTTGATCTAGATATATTAATATAAGAACATTGTTTATAAACATATAACTATAATTGCATCACAATCATACAACATCGGGTCATTATACTTCACATACTAAGACATCTATACGTCATACAATGACTCGCGTATTTGTTCTAAAATTACCGCAGTCAAAATCTACCGGGTAATTGCATTATTTTAATGTTTGATAATGTTTTAAAATACTGCGTATTGTTTGAACTGTTTCACTGTTTGTTTAGATTTACACTCTAACTAACGAGATCTTAATGACAAAAAATCCTGAATCAGCCATGTTGCCAGGAGCTTTAACGTCACGATCTGCATTCTTTGGGATCCGAAATAATGTGCCAGATTTATTTATCGTATTTTAAAGACAATTTCCGATGAAGTATATCTATGAAGTAGTCATTTTTATCACATCAGCAGAAAATCTTTATCACAGGGTGCAGTAATCTCCATTGCAACACTGATCCAGAACTGGCTTGTGGACTTAGACCATACAAGAAACCAGCATGCTTAGATTAAGTAGACAAACTTGATGCAAATTATAATGATGATAATGTTATATTGATGAGTGAAAAGTCAAAAGTACAATAATCTTGTACCCCATTGTATCTGACTGGTACTCCATTGTATCTGACTGATCTAAGATAAATACCCAGTCAGGCAAAAACTGTAGGAACATACTTGTGCAGTCATTGGTGATACAATGATATGGGAAATATTTCATGAACAATTTATTACACAAAATTATGAGACAAATCACATTATAATGCCGACACTATCGTTGATCTCTTAGTTAATTCAGACAGGCTCTCTGAAAGTCTGAATGTAAGAAGCTCTTCAAAGATTCTTGCAAGCCCACCTCAAAGCTATAGAGAGTGGTTTCCAGTACCTTTGGAAATGCTTAGAAATGCTTAGAAGCATTACAAAACTCAGACCAATATGCAAGTATTAATGATTGATTGACATTCACTAGTCTTTACGCAATTGACATCAAGAGGCACCCAAGCCCTCATGGAACTTACACATAATGTCATAGACCTCATTCATGGACAGTGTTCACCAATACAAGAGAAGGAATTAGTGGCAATTCTTACAGGGTATGAGAGAGAGAAGCCAGCTTTCCCTAATTCATGGACAGTGTTCACCAATGTAAGACCAGGAATTAGTGGCAACTCTTACAGGGTATTAGATAGAGAAGCCAGCTTTCCCTAATTCATGGACAGTGTTCACCAATGTAAGAGAAGGAATTAGTGGCCACTCTTACAGGGTGTGAGAGAGAGAAGGGAGCTTTCCCTCATTCATGGACAGTGTTCACCAATGTAAGACAAGGAATCAGTGGCAACTCTTACAGGGTATGAGAGAGAGAAGCCAGCCTTCCCTCATTCATGGACAGTGTTCACCAATGTAAGACAAGGAATTAGTGGCAATTCTTACAGGGTATTAGAGAGAGAAGCCAGCTTTCCCTAATTCATGGACAGTGTTCACCAATGTAAGACTGGAATTAGTGGCAACTCTTACAGGGTTACGAGAGAGAGAAGCCAGCTTTCCCTCATTCATGGACAGTGTTCACCAATGTAAGAGAAGGAATTAGTGGCCACTCTTACAGGGTGTGAGAGAGAGAAGGGAGCTTTCCCTCATTCATGGACAGTGTTCACCAATGTAAGAGAAGGAATTAGTGGCAACTCTTACAGGGTTTGAGAGAGAGAAGGGAGCTTTCCCTTTGATGCAAAGTGCCGAGCAAAGTCAGATTACTGGTACTGTTGCTATTGTCATAGACAAACATCATAATAACCTGCCTGACATAGTGTTTGAACCAGGAATGCTTGGATCAGAAGCAAATACCTATACTCTGCCAAACCAGGCAGATGAGAGTTGAAAGTTAAACTTTTAGTCCTCAGTATACAATATAGATCTAACAACATTCATACTGGAATGTAATTTGGAATGTTTCTTCAATAAACCAAATTGTTAAAACACACCATGGACTATAGAATACCTGTCATTGAATTCATCAGAGTCAACTAATAGGGGTACATGAGAGATATGCTGGGTAGATAAAATCTGTATCAAACAGCTATCATAGAATAGAACAGTACAAACAGCTATCATAGAATAGAACGGTACACCACAAGTCTGCTTTCTTCATCAACCTGAGTCACAGACTGGGCCAAAATGAAAGTATTGTTTGTTTAAAGTTCCCTTCCCGACCCTGGCCAATTAGGGTTAGGAAGGTAGGTTAGGTCGAATATTTAGTTTTTTTAATTTTTACTGTCAATAAATTGTTTTTCGAACTCTTGTACCTGATTTTTTTTAATATAATAAAATTGTTTTTCTTTTTGCTTGGGTAGGTTACAGGGAAGGGGAAACAAGCAATATTTTATTTTTAGCCCTGAGTGTGGTAAACTGAACTGTACAGAATGATTGCTGTATGATGGTACTTTCAACAAGCAGTGCAATTAGTGGATGCTTCTATATTACCAAGTCATAAAATCTCCAAGATTTCACAGTAATCACTCTGGCTTATGACAATCAGCACCATAAAATAGCTTACTGAAAGAAATGAGAGGCCAAATGTCTTACATTGAACTTGTAAGACATTTGGACTGTTCATTCTTCAGTTCTTAGTTCTTACAGCAGACATTTTATTCCTCTCAGAGAAGACATTGCATTCCTCTGAGCTAACGTTTCATTATCCTCCATTGAAGCAGAAAGATGCAGAGGTTTCTTTCCCTTTTTTCAAATTTTGGGGATGGAGCCCTCACTAATAGACCAGTGATTTGGAAAAAGCATACCAGTAATTTGATATCATGGGGAACTGGTTTTGTATACATTTTTTTCCTTATAAAACAGCCCCTACTGTATCAGAAAGTCATTTCATTTAAAGAGCACAACTTTCATTCTTCTGGTGATAAAAATAAATGCAATGTTCCAATACATTGAAGAAGTAATAGCCCTTCAGAAGAAAATATTTTAAGGAATTACAAAAAGTGTGAGAAAAAATTATTTCTAATCAGCTTTAGGAGAGCAGGAATGATACTACATACTGTATTATATCACATCTTTAGAAGTCATACCTCAGTACACAAGACAGTGTAGTATAATGAAAGAAATGTCATGCAATTTCATAGATGGGTTGGCTCATAATTTCCCCCGACATGTAAAATATGTCCCAAAAGACATGTGTACAAGCCATAAATCTGCAGCACGAGGAAAACATTATCATCTCTATATGCAATAACTATAAATCCTTGACATGTTTCATGAATACTTGTCTTAAGAAATATGCCTTTAAAACTCCCCAAAGTTCCATAATAAATGACAAAGTACATTTATACACATTTTATACATGTAATTGGCAAGGTACCTGACACTGCAAGCCTCATTCCAGAGATGTACCTGACACTGCAAGCCTCATTTCAGAGATGTACCTGACGTTGCAAGCCTCATTCCAGAAATGTTTCATCCCCAATTTATTTCTCATTATCAGTTTAACTTTATATCTTCAGTTTCAGGAACATGAATTCCTGAAACCGGTATAAATTCCTCAGCCATCTATTGCTCTCACTTATATAGGAATGTAAGTTATAGCGTGAGGCTATGGAGTGCCAGGTGCAATGCATGATGGCCGTGTATTGCTGTGACTGTCACCATTAATGATGTATAAGTAAACCTCACTTTAAGACCGCCTCAATAACAAGACCACCTTGAATTATAAACAATTTCCAGTCCATTTAAAAGATTTCCAAAATGGTGGTCTTATTATTGAGGTTATACTGTACATTATCAAGTGAATATGTAAGGAACCCGTAAGCACAATCAGTATCCATCCACACTCCAGGTATGTTCACATATTGTGATAGAATTACCTCCCCTCTCCCGGTATGTTCACAGATCATTCAGTAAGTTTATCAAATATCTGTAACACTGGAATAAGGTGATGATCTAACAGTATGCATCATAAACTGTGGAGATGAAAGTGTGAACAGTCATTCCAGGCAACATCAAACATATTGGCATATAAACAACATACACGGGTATGTTAATTCCCATGTATTACTCACAGAAATGGTGCAGAAAATTGCTATAAGTTTTAACTTAGCATTACGGAGATCAAATTATTACCCCTGCAGTCCTAAGTTTGTCCAAATTGCACTTCTTAAAGAATGTTTTATATATTAAACATTTCTCTTAATAAATGGTCTTTAAGGTACATGTATGATTAATATGTTCAGGTGGACTTAAAGTATGTTTAATTAGGTCTACCGGAAGTATTCAATTAGCGATATCTTCGATTTACAATAAATATCTCAAATAGTCAAATTAATAATTGAAAATCATGAAATTTGTTTAAGATTATTAGAAACTTCTGATTTCAATCAAGATATTTTTGACATTTTGGAGTTTAATATTATAATTATAATGTGGATTGATTTATAGATATAGGGGGTCGTAGTTGCTTGCTCAAGACACAATTTGCACCACTTGATAACATCAGTTAAAACTGTTGGTCATAAGTACTTGAAAAAAATTACAGAAAACACTGAGACATGAAGAGTTGTTTAAATGTCTAAACAAAGCATTAAGCACACATTTATCTCTATTTAACCACTCAATGAATGTAGGGACTCACATTTTTACATCACTAACAATTCAACAACACCTAATTGTGGAGTGTTTTACACTTGTCCTCTCTGGTATCACATCTATTTTAGACATTCTCTGACCTTCTGAATACAAATTGTACACAAATTGTACACCATACCAGTAGACCGAGATTTTAAGTACATTGATCAATTTTCAAAGCCAGGGTATCAATACAATATTCAATTTCATCTTGAACACTTTGTATCATTAGTTTAAGTGGTAAAATTTCAATTTGAGATTCTAAACTTTCATTTAATACCTTAGTGAGAAGATCTAACAAATTATATATCTTACACTGTAACTTACAAAAATTACAGAAATCAAAGATACTTAACAAGTCAAAAAAATATTCAAAAGCAATATAAAGATTATTGATGAAAGAAACCAACACACTTATATATATTTAAGGCCACACTTAAACAAATCATGGCTTGTTATCTCTCTTAGTTGTTAGTATCATTTGTGACGAAAACCAGGGTTTCATTACCAGAGGATGAACCTGAAGGCAACTCATTTTGGTAATACTTTTTTTTTGTTAATGGATTTAACCAATTTATTGCAAAAATACGGATGAATTTAAAGAATCGAGCCATCAGTCACTGTCCAAATGGACAAAATGGGGGATTTTTGGTAATTTCAGGGTCAAAGGTCAATCCAATAGTCAAATGAAATCCCTGAAAAGGGTGGGCAATTCACTTAAGTCTTTTCAGACTTTTATTGAGTGTGTTAATGTTTGGATCAAGACAATTCTTGCTAACAACTGCATGAAGCATATTTATCTGGAGGCCATTTGTAAGGGCATGAAACACACTTGATTTCTGTAAGTTTAGCAACATAGTCAAAGATGGAACCCAAATCATACCGGACTTCATGAACTTTATAAAGTATACTTCACAATTGGACACAATGTCAAAGAGAATCTCTGAGTCCCAACGTCTGACACATTTTTATATTTTGTCTAATTTATCTCCATTGATGTTTGATAGATTTATGATTGAGTCTGACTGCAGCTACCTTAGTGCACTGGAAGCACAGCTATATAGATATTAGCTTTAATTCCACCCATATATAAGTTATTTATAATGCAGCAGACTGGAGGCCAAACATATGTGCTGCACATTTCAAATGATCGTATTATGTAACCTACATGTACATCACCAGGAAGTGTATGTATGTGAGTATCATAAACACTGTACATGCTACTTATAGTACATGTACACACAATATGAAGCAGTACAAGAGACAAACACAAACGTACCATTCGTATCCCCAAAAGACTGATATGTATTTCTGCACTCTATATTAGGCAAAAAGATTGTAAACCAAACAACACATCACATGAGGCACTAATATGACATATCTGATTTTTGGGCGATGGAAACACTTGTAACTTAAAACTTTCTAACTTTAAAAATGGAATAAGTTCCCTACACTTGAATGCAACCACTCAATTTCAAAATATACCTGTATATTGTAAGATTTACAGCAAAACTTACAGCTCTATTTACAAATGTTACCCAATTAGAATAAGAGTTATGATCTTAAACAACAAGCCAATGTTTTAAACATTTAGCAACATTCCACTGGGTTTTTTTTTAACAAAACAAAACTTTTCCAAATTCTACTTTGATTGATGGTTACAAAGTCTCCTACATTCAATCTAGGCAACCTCTGATAACAAATTCACTTTCACTCCCATAAAGCATTTTCACCACTTCATAAAACCTAACAAGAGATAAAGCAGGCATCTAAATATGAAAACACAAAACAAATCTAATGTGAAAAGTGATAGAGTTCTTCAAAGTAAAATCCTACACGAGGGGATAACACACCCAAGATGGTCCACTTTCAACTATCGTCATGGTATTCAATAGTGCCCAAAGTTTATGGCATTAAAAAGCCAACTTTTATATCAAAGCATTTATGAAGTTTATTGCCAGAATGTTTGTTTATTTAAGCTCTCATGACACAGAAATAGTTCATCACAAAACATAAATCAAATATAAAATTGGCAATAAAACCTTGGCTTCGCCTAATAATATTATTAGATGAATTCAAAGATCCTTATTTATATCGAAACTGCACCATTGGCCTGAATTCTGAAAATGAATCGTGTCAGCAGCTTTTTGGGGACAAACACAAGAATTGTCTCCCTTTATAATGTCACTTGTTAAGTATATTCCAATAATTTGATGGTCTCCCCTTCATAATCATTATAGGTAAATAATTGGTGACAAACATTGAGATAGGGGCATGGATTGACCTAATGTGGAGTACTTTTAAGGCTTGAAAAAGTGACCACCCAAAAGGTTTGACAGCATTCTGGTTTTGATGACAAATAACCTTGATGCTTTCAAGCTGAGCTATATTAGAGATTAATACACTGTGTGTTTTGTGCACTGCTGTTTCTGTTGGGTGCTGTCTTGTCTGCCCAATTTGTTATCATCCCTTTGAAGAGCATAGGACAAATAAAGATGTTTCCATACCGGCCTTAGAATCATAACAATAGCAAAGTTACAAAAAATGAAGTGGAAATCTTACGAAATAATTTCATAATTTCTTATAAGAAAACGCTGCCAAGAAGTACACATTGAAAATACATTAGTAGGATAAAATGGTGGAAAAGAAAATTTCTCAAGATTTTCTTGGAAATTCTTCTTTGATATACAATAGCTATGAACTAAGAAAACTTAGATTTTTTGTAGGTATTCATCAATTTATCAGAGATACGCTCTCACAGCTGCAGCAGGGGGAAAGTGAACTACTTAAAGCGTGAATCACCAAAGAGACGCTTTATTATAATATTATTATTCACAATATTGCAGCAGATAACATGCAAGTGTAAAGAAAAATAGGGAAAAGCAGAGACCAAGATGTATAGGTACCTGCTTACTTAAGAAATCTTTGAAAGGAAATTTAGACAATACATCTGACAGACCTGAATTAAGCAGTCAATAAAGTAAAAACGCTTAATTGGCATTTTTTGAATAGCTAACAGTCACATTTGACGTTTTCTTTGACTGCACTGTTTAAAATAAATTACACCGTGTTGATCTACTTATTTTAAAAGACTTTGTAAGAAAATTAAATAATTAAAACAGAATGGGCAACCTACAAAGGTTGTGATTAAGCAACAATATGACTAGACATCTGTATAGTGAGATCATAAACTTTACATCTATTATTGCACAGTCCCTATTGTGCACCATACGATTACATAAATTCTTCTCCCCCCACAATGAAGTCAGGCAACTTAATAAATATTCAATAAAAGTTCACTAAATCGGTGAAAATCGCAGGATATCATAGAAAGTCATAAATGCAGTTTATTGAATCAGGTTCATTATAATACAATAAATGCGATGGTTGGAATTTCATATAATGATAGTTTATTATCCGTGTCATCAAAGCCTGTCCCATCTGTATGGAGATATTTGTATTTGAAGAGACAAAGTCAAACCACAATAACTTGAAAACTATTATCATTGTGGTAGAAGAGAGAGTTTATAAACATTAAGTTATGAATAAAAGCTGTTCAGAAAACTTTTTTCTTTTTCAAGTCATTCCTGATTTGTACTACAAAACATACATCTCGTCAAGTATTCAATTCGAATTTTATAACTGTTTATAATAGAGAATAAATCATTCAAATTTATGTTATGCTGGGCTCTTAGTGTTAAACCATAGACTCCAACAATCAGACTTGACCTTACCTGAGTTCCAACAAGTTCTAAACTGTTTGTCTCATCCAGCTGACACATTTCTAATATTGCGAACTATTTAACCTGATCATCAAACATTCTATCAGCATAATTTTAACAGTTAATTTCTTGTCTATAATTATACCTTTGGTCTTTGATTTTATAAGCAGAGAATATTAGGAGTATGAGGTGTACTATAAACACTAATGTAATCACCAACATGACACAACTTTCTCATGGAAATTGTTATATTCTAGCTGAACAAGAAGCTTGTAATATATTCATGCATAATAGTCAAGGACCAGGTTAATTTGTTTGTACTGTACCTAGTTCAGAGGTAGAAGACAAACGAATTTAGTCAAAGTATACAGACAACAAAAAAGTGAACACTAGGAATGAATTGTTACAGTTTTGTACCCAATAAAAACTTGTGCTTATATGCTACAAATGATAGGTATAATTTAGCGCCACTTAGACATAAAGCAAAACAACTTGAGAACCCTACTACTTCATGCTAGAAGAGAAATATTATAACACAGTAAAAAGGAATATAATGCAACATTGACTCAGAGAGACTTGCAGATAGGTGAATATAATCATCTCCTACAAGCATAAATACAACAGTGAACTGGAAGATGACTTACAAATACATTATCGGGGGGGGGGGGGGGGGGGGGGGGTTCCATTTGACTCTGGAGTAGGAGTTTTGACACTTGAAATTTCCACAAAGCTGCATTTTGACCCTCAGGATTTTGGTTTAAAATGGTAAAATTTAGTCAAAAGTATCAAAATGCCCCTTCAGATTCATAAGCTATTGGAACCCCTGCATTATATCATAGAGTACTACATGAAGCGCAGGTAAATGAAACGCAGGTACTTACAACTTACATTATTAATCGAGACCTTGACCTGCCATTTGTGAATCTGAACTTTGAATTTGCTTTTCCCTAATCAGCATTTTTCTTCTATACCTAGTCAAAAGACCCCAGCAGATTGGCTTTAATTGGATTAATTATGAAACTGAAAATTTACCCAAATCGATCTAAAAGTTTTGATAACTTTGGCTTTTACAGCTTAAAAGTCAACATTGTGCTTAACACATTACTACAACACCATAATGTCTCACTTGGCCCCCAATAAAAGTCAGTTACCAAGAAAACTTCACTTTTGGATTCGGTATCTGACTTGATTTTTATGGTGTGAGTAGCATTGTCTCCATCTTATTCAGATTAATCTGTATTAATGCATAAGCTGAATGTGTATAACTGATTATTGTTGGATTCCATCATGTTTTGATTCAATTTTTTACCTTCTCGTATGTATATGTTTCAGATCTCCATCATTCTAGATTTTCACGAATAAACGATATCAAGAAACAGTAGTCCATACTCATTTACCTACCAAACAAGAGCACCAGCTACAAGTGCTGGAAGCTCGACTTTCTCGTACTTGATAGTACGTACCCTTGCTAATTTGTGAATGAAAATTCTAAGAGTAACAAGGGCAGATAACTTATAAATACATGCAATAGGGTTACTATCCCGTCACAACAATAGCTTGATTTTTTTTCTTCGAAACGTCAAGCTAATAAAACTTCAAAAGTCAAAGTCATAGCTCAAATAAAGCTCAAAGATATCAAAGACAAAATGTTGGCTGTTTTTGTTAACTTTTTAAGACTTAAAAGTTATAACGTTTCATGAGAGAGATTCTATTTTCAGAACTGGCTTTATATATGCTTTCAACACAAAATTGCATCTGTTTTCTATTATACAACAATATTTGCAGAGCATTTAGTATCAAAGGTATTATATTTTACCAATGACTTTATTATGTAGTTAAATGGCTCAATGTTTTGTTGTAACCTAATAAGTCTGTAATTGAGGACATTGTGCCTTCTATCCGTTGAAATTAACGGTGGTGTTACTTTACCTAACTAGTTGTAACTTTTATATAAACACAGACAAAACAGTTGAAAGCCGAGATCAATGATGCAAGATGAGATAACAGAATTGTAGAATGAGATTGCGGGATAATCTCAGTTAATACGAGATAATCTGATCTCCCGACTGATAATCTATATACTTACAACATAACAAGATTACATTTGTTTCTATAAGTTCAATATTCTGTTAAAATCAAACTCACAATGGTATTAAATTCCTTTCAACTTTTATCCAGTTATCAGATTATTACCATGTAATAATTGAGGATTATGTAACAATGGGTTTAGGTTACTGATTAATTTATAATGGAATAATGGCATACTTTAAGGATGGTGATTTTACTGCTTCAAATTACAGTCATCATTTAATTCAAGCTTTTGATAAAAGATGAGCTGTGTTTATTAGTTCTCATATATGCAGCTTTTTGTGACAAATATAAATAATAATCTCCCTTGGTACGGTATCTTGATAAGTCCATCTCTGTAAATTGGATTACTTACCTTCATACTTATATTATAGGAAAATAATTGTTAATACATGTTTATTAAGAGACAAAAGCGTGACTGATATAACAGTAGAGGGCTAATTAAGAGTACCAGTAATGTACATTTTATATTCACCATCTCCTGAGTGCTTTGCTAGCACAGTATTTAGTCATGTATGAAGACTGCCACAGGACCGATACTAAGGTTCGATTCCTCATCTATGCAGGATTATGCTCTTCCAATGGAGATTGGAGAGTGGCTTATAATGGTCATAAATGTCCTTCACGTGAGGGGGAGGTGTCTGTGAGGGGGCGCTGTCTGTGAGGGGGCGCTGTCTGTGAGGGGGCGCTGTCTGTGAGGGGGAGGTGTCTGTGAGGGGGCGCTGTCTGTGAGGGGGTGCTGTCTGTGAGGGGTGCTGTCTGTGAGGGGGCGCTGTCTGTGAGGGGGAGGTGTCTGTTGTTGCTTGTGTAAGAGCAAGTTCATAACACCAGAAAACACAGTCCTTGAAGTCGAGATGGGAGTGAATATACTTAGTATGTTTTATACCTGACATATGAAGGGTGAGGCAGATATGGTAACTGACATCTTGAGAAATACCATGCTTACATCAATCAACAGATAAAAGAAGATTTAGTACCAAATATTGGCACAAGTCACAAAACAAGCAAAAAATTAATTGGATAAAGAGGTTACAATTAATGATTATTTTCACAATTAATTGGTTGGTTACACTTATACACATTACTGTATACACATTACATACCTGTATAACACACACTTACTGTTTCACATCATTATATATCAATTAAGTTGGCACCAATAAACAACTCGGGTAAACAGAAAACCAGTCTAACTCAGGTAAGATTTGGTAACTAATTAATTTAAACACTCAGGTAGATAAAATAATGTGAGTTATAATGATTATACCACAAGTATTTATAATGGAACCCTAAGATTACAATGTACCACAACAATGGAACCGGGGGGGGGGGCTCAGGCTCAGTCACTGGCTAACAAAGATCGAACACAATTGTTTGAAACTTTCCAATCTTGTATTCAAGGTTTTTCCTTGTACTCATTAAGGAGTATCATTGGAAAGCGCCAGAGGGTAGCGCACCCGGCTACCTGTATCACACAGTTTCTGTTTCATCATCCAAAGTCGGTGGTCATTAGGCAGAGAAAAAACCAGATGACCACGCAATTATGACTTAACATGTCTAAGTCAAACACAAACAAACAACAACCCTTCATTTAATGCAGATACATTGTAAGTGATGGCAGATTTAATTGCTCCCTATTTTCTATAACTGGCATAGATATTGTCTCATAACCAGAATACAGTAAGTATATTATACCCATAGGTTAACCTGGGTGTGTGGATTGGAGTATAAGGTTAAACCATTAATTGTGACACTCAGTGATAGTCAACCTGCTGCAGTTACTTACTAATAGACTAACTGATAGACTAACTGATAGACTAACTCATACTAAATTCATCAGTATTTATTTCGACAATTTGAAAATTGTATAACATGAGTGACAGTGAAAATTAACATAATTCATTTTATCAGTAGGAAACTTGAAACCTCCATTGTGTTCAAATGAAACCCATTAAGGGTTGCATTACTAAAAAGGTATGTTCCCCTCAACTTGACCCCTAACACTAAAAGGTTGGCATCTAATATATGAACAACATTCAATACAAAGCTGTCAATGTGAGACAGTCCATTAGATTATCTTCAAAATCTTAATTCCTTAAAAAGGGCAGGGAGAATTTTTTTTTTCCGAAAAGTGTTTCAAATTCAATTTGAACCGATTTGTTGAGAGGTTTCAGGCACGTTTAATTGTCTATCTCAGTTTTAAAGAAAACTAATGTCAGAGTCCCCCTGCGAAATGTAGTTCATGATTTCATGGACACTTGACTCCAATCAAGAACTGTTCATGAACAGGTATTGATCAGTTCTTGATCCTGGTTCATGAACTTTTGGACATGAACTGACCTTAAAATGTGTTCATGAACAGTTCATGATTTTTTGATGAATACTTAAGAGTTCATTAACTGTCCTTGATCCAGCCATAAAAAGTACCTGATGAACATTTCATGAACTATCATTTCTAGACTGTTCTTGAACCATCCGTGAAATGTTCATCAATTAATTCATGAAAAGTTCATGAAACATGACTTCCTGTCACATGTTGATGACATCACAGATTTTCAAAATGGCTGCCAGCAATGACATGTGCTGATGTTTGACAAATTTTATTGAGTGTTTTTATCTTAATGGGTGGTCTTATAAAAGGTAAGTTGCAGACATATGCATTTCAAGTTTAAAAGTATCTTGTGTGACTTTAAATATCTAATTTTAAGAAAAGTTGTGTGAAAAATATAGGAAAACAAATTAGCAAGTGGGTGGGGTACGCCTAGCATGAGGTTTTAAGAATTAGTTTTCATAAAGTGTTCATGAAGTGTTCAAGAAACAATGCGTCTTTTTTGTATGTTTATTTATTTATATTATATAAGGTTACTGTATATTGTCTTAGATATATGTAATACATTTTGTGTATTTATTAATTGCTAATTTTAGTAAATTGAATAGTTGGTAGTTTTAAACTCTGTTAGTGTAGTCTTTGAAAAGCTATTGAGCATGCATGTAAATATGAAAATGAGATATATCAAATAAAATATACTCAAACTGTTCAAAACAACAATGTGAACAGAAAATCATGTTGCAAAAGGTACAAAAGGTAGCTAAACTATTAATCTGATTGAGGCAAACAATTGTAATGATAAAATAATGTTCCAGTAGGTTTTATTTGATATTCAGGCACATACATCATCCTTAAGCTATGTTCCCGATTTGCAACTTATATGAACATTTATATACCTGCACAATGATTCTTTTCTTATTTTTAATATTATGAGGCAATCATTGTACCAATAATATATTTACTATTTATACTTAAAACACATTTTGGACTTTAAGTCTTCATACACACATTATAGAGCTTCATTTTATGCATTTTGATACACTTAGTTTATTTCACGGGTTGTTCATGAATACATTTATCTTCTTGAGCTGTACATAAAATATGTTTGTCCTTGAAATTGTCATGAAATGTGTAATCATGAACAGTTCATGTCCAAAATATGAAGTCTAAATGAGACAATAGAGATATATAGCAAAAAGTTTATGAATTGTTCATGAACATTTATTTTCATGAACTGTACATAAAATCAGTTTGTCCTTCAACAGTTCATGATTTATTGAAGAACATCTGTGCATGATTAGTACTTAAAAAATCCTTGAGGGTATGACTCATGCCCTGTTCATGAACCATGCCCAGTTCATGAATCAATATTTCATGGCCACTTCAAGAAAAGTCTCATTTAGAGTTCAATGATTTTTTATGAATTTTTCATGATATATGGAAATGAACTATTCTTATATATTTCATGAAACATTCATGAACTGTAACAGTTCATTTCACAGGGGGACGGATCGAGCAGCATGAGAAAGAGGAAAATGACACACATAGCATAATCTAAGATTATTTAACTTTGGCCTCAAGTTGTTGAAGAACTTCTAATTACTTTTTATTTTAGATGTGTTACTCTCAGAGCAATGTCAATATTATCCCAACAAACAAACAATAAATAAATTGATCGCTCACGGAAGAAAGCCATTATAGGTTCAATCAGATATATTGATCTCATCAACTAATTTATCATATTTCCGATAAGTGGAGATTTCAGAAAGTAATGAAATCAGAGCGTTTCCATTGCTGTGCGATTATGAAGCCATATATCTCCGAATGACACTACGTGACAAATAATGGTAAGAGCATCAGCCCCTATTGTACCAGAATGAATAGATGGTATTTCCCATGTGTGTGACCCCATTGATCACTTAAAAGACCTTGATGCGCATTGAAAATCTGAAAGAATGTCCCAAAGTGCAATAATAAACAATATATATGAAGTGACATTATGTCAATAGATGAAGGTGGTGCTATAAACATGTTAGCACATTTCTCAGTGTTGTTGTTTGGGCACACTATGATGTGACAATACAACAACACTAGACGGGCCATAATTCACACACTAGACAACAGCAATGTCATTCAGTCAATTATATCTTTATAATTTTGTAATTTATATAAATGAGAGGAGTAGATTTGTAAAGCACCAGTAATTGACAACACCATGGGAGATAATTTAATAGGTACATATAGTACAGTACATTGGTCTTTCACTGCAAGGTGGCACCATATATAGCTCTAAGTTACAGTCTGCCGGTCCTCTTGCATTATACCTAACAAGTTGTTTATTATAATATAAATCTTAAACATAAAGAAGTTCCATTAATTTTGCATGCTGTCCATTAATTATCATTATTCAACGATCATTGTAGCTCATCTACTTCATTGTATTGTATACATGACATTTTGTATGATATGTACATGTACAACATTTCCTATTTTCAAACCTTTCTAACCTGGCAAATTGGAATAAAGAAGGTCCTAGTCTGTACAGGGATTTATTTGATTAACTACGTACCTAGACAAAAACTGCACAGTGACACTTGTCAATATACTGTAATAAATAGATACAAACGGACAGGTGCTGCATTTACAACAAATGATAAATGCCACACGACGTTTGGCTACAGGTCCAAGACAAAATTTGTAACATTGAAAAACAAAAATACCATAAGTATTACATTTCTTTATTGATTTCCATGAAATATACGCCACGCTAAGGGGAAAACTTATTCGCTTTCCATGATATATAAGATCTTTTTCAGCAGCTGAGCCGTTTTTACTAGCACCCTGTGAAATCTTCATTACAAGATCTTACATATCATATTTTTCTTGGACCTGTAGCCAAAAGTCACATGGTATTGCTACACTGTATTAAAAAGACACATGACATGTATGTAAATACAAACATGGTAGAGACATGCGACCTGTGCCTATAGACATGTGACCCGAAACAAACAGCTGTATGCTAAATATATTCATAAAATATGAAATCGATGACACTGATTTGGTATACCGGATACTATTCTTATACTATCCTATCTATTATCAGCCCAGATTTAAATTTCTCAGGGTATGAAATTAAATGCTTTGTTTTAAATCACTGTGCAGTATAAAGAATGAAGGAATGACCAGCAGCCCACATTGAAATTTTATGGTGTTGATATGCCAAACAGCTTGTTTAAGTAATTGATATTGGACCTAAGTACAAAATGACCAATGGATAATGTGCGAAGCAACTGACTGTGACCCACTTATTGGAAGCTAGATGGACATCCAGTATCATATATTGCTGATACTTGTGATGCTGAATGTACCAGAGCCAGCACTAACACACACGCACGCACACAGTATACCATTACACCACTAACCCACACGTTAACAAGGTGTTATACACCTGAACAGGACATATCAAGGATATAGTCAGATCTCATATTGTAGATAGATGGATGGAATCCTAGAAACAACATCACATGAATTCCACATGCAAGTATACCTGACAGTTACTGACAATCTCTGTCAGAAACCAACCAACAAACAACAGAATGAGAAGAAAACAACATTAATAATAATACCAACAATTTGGCACCCACCATGGATAAATACATCACTTCATATTCTATTCTGTTCCTTTCATATATACTCAGTAACTAACCAAGAGTGACAGTTATTACCTAGAACCATTATCTTATAGCATATAACAATTGTGAAACATAATCAAAATTGGTTTTGCAATTATTTCATCCATAGAATTTAACTGATGTTACCTCATTACTGTATCATCAACTACCATTTTTTTCTTTTATTATTTAATATTACGGTTTCAAAAGTCCTTAGAATGAAAGGTTATAGGAATATATCCCACCCACTCATCCAAACAAGTATATAGAATGCGGTTCAAAAAGCTAGGTCAAACTTCACAAAAAATCAAACTGGATTTTATGAGAATTAAAACGATACCATTTTAAGCAAGTTGACATGACATTGTGGTCATTTTCGGACTTAAACCACAATCAGCATTCAAATAATCGCTTGTCTTTGAAAACCTGAATTATTTTTAAGATATCCACTGGTGATGATATAAGACTTATGATGAAAGAGTATAAGTGCATCCACAGCTAATCATGCAGAATAAAGTCTTACCTGGTCCAATGAACAAATGATGATCTAAGTTTGTTAATTGAATACCTTTTTGCTTGAGAGAACAATTATGGAACTGTTATTAAATAAATTGAAGCAAGTTGAACACTGTAAGTAGCCAGGATTTAAAGTTTGTGTAATAACCTGTAATTAACATACTGTATTACATATAGACAGTGTTGATATATACACCAGTCATATAATTGACTGTTTAATGATACAGGAAGTTGAGAGTTACGACACCCCAGAAGCAATCAAACCACGCCAGACTTAACACCCTTCTCTCGACAACCCCTCTAGCCAGAAACCAATAAAAATAGAAAATCCTTAATATCATAATATAAAAGAATGGAATGTCACAATTAGATACAAATGATGTACTATTACTTACTTATGTTTGACCTCAGCTGAGTTACATAACCATGGTAATCTAACTTATTCATTCTGATTTTTGTAAAATTGAACGAAAAACTAAAATTCTGTCATTACAGTAAGGTCTCCACTATTTACTTCTGAAGATCCAATTTTATGATTAAATTGATCACAAATGAAGAAGAAAACAGCAACCACAAGGCAAATAATTTATTGTAATCATGCCAGCTGAATTCAAATGTTTTCATGTATATATAATTTATATATACAAGTACCTACATATTTTATGTTGTAATTTTGATGATTTACGACCATGTGTTTTCGTCGTCATTCTCAGCTGTCCTTACTGTCAGCCTAACCATCTCAATAATATTAAATAGTTTACACTTTACGGTGACAAAATTATGTCATAAATTAATGCCTGTAAAATATATCTACTTTTGAAATTGTTCAATCAAACGTAAAACTTAACAAGAAAAGAAAATTACAAAGAATTGGCGTGTAACGAGAGGTTATCGGACCTATGAAGCAAGAAATTACCGAAAATTAAAATTAATCACCATTTTCTTACTTAATTATAGTAATAAAATAAGCTTTAATGTGCATAAAGTAGTTTTTCTACTAAACATGTCATACTAACACAATCAAAGCACTGCAAGCATCAATTAACTAAGAACATTATCATTGTTATACCACCAATTAGCTCCATACAGATTTCAAATGACGGAAAAAACACTTACACATTATATTCAATCAGCAGACGATCACAATCCAATTATTTAGATATATGATATCTAACATATTACAAAAAGACACCAACTGTACTGCAATAATGCCTTGCAATTTATGACCAAGTTTTTTCAAAATGTGAAAAAAGTGGATTTTTTTCATAATTATTTTTTTTTTTGTACACTCTGATCAGCCCTGAACAGTTCAATCAATAAATAGGATTAAAATTAGCATACGCTTCCTGTTAATACAAATTATTCATATAAACTGCACATACAAAAGATAATCTCGTTTTCAGCTTGAATTTTGTACTAGTAAAAAATTAACCGCAAGATTTAAGTCAGAATTCAAATTTGAATTAGACAGTGAAAGTTCTTATGGAAGGATATTTGCATCACATAATTCATCAAACATTTTGCTTTTTTATTTATTAAATGGATAAAATGATTTTTTTTTAATATTGAATTACAACGGATATGTTTGACGGGAGTGTTCGCTGTTGGAATCAATCAAGTATACCCATTCACTCCATCAATGGCAGTAACTTTCATGAACACTCAATGATCCCATCCTACTTTAATATGAAGCAATGGGTTATAATAATCAAAGGGAAAAATAGAGCCATCTATAAAAGAGACTTCATCATGTTATTGCATCCACAGAATAAACACATTGTCTTAATGTGGAGTAGTATCAGCATTTCTGAGCCCAGCTACATGTAGGGCTTTACTTTCAATTTTAGGGATAGGGCATTAGCCCTCTAATTAGGGGGGGGGGGGGGGTAATCTGTATTTTACTGAGGTACGGTAGTCTTTGGTTTTTTTAGAGAAAGCCTTTGATTTTATGTTTAAGGCTGTACAGACATTCAATCACTGTGATGATGGTAGGAAAATACAGGAGAGTTCAAACATTGTGAGAATGGAAGTATCATTTCAACTTTTATTATCAATTTTCCCTAAAATCTTCTTTACCTTGAAAGCAAACCACTTGATCAACAGTGAGTGAACTTCAAGAGAAATTTGGTACTTTTCATCTCTCTAGTAGTGTACATGTATATATATCACTGGCTAATAGAATGAGAAGGTCGTAGATACAAAACGCTGTTTTGAGAAAACAAGAACAAGCTGTTTGAAAACTACTCTTTACTTATGGAAAAACAAGCTTTTTCAACTTCAGTTTGGCCAACATGACCTGCTCCAATTTTTATGAAAATAGGTTCTTTATTATTATAGTCATAAGAAGCACCTTGTGATGCAGATTTTAAATATGTACATGTCTTATAAGGTCATGAGTAGCTCTTACAACCTTCTCATTCTAAGCCAGCAATATAACAGTATGTAGAGACAGAAACAAACAATCATGTAGTGTTATAAGACAAACAGATGGTCGAGGATATGGCAGAGGATTTAACAGTAGACTTATGTTCTACAAATCCTAATCCCTTCCTCAGGATATGAAGTGTGAATGTCCATACACCAGTAACAATAAATTTTGATGGCAATAGATTAGCCAATGATAAGGGGCAATCCACTTGATGAAAATCTGAAATGTACACATAATGTGAAAGGAGAAGTGCACAGGGTTATGGACAATCTATCTACAGCAAACATTCATAATCCCTGGTCAATTAGGAATTCAGGTGATATTGAGAATGTGTCACTGGACTGAGCCTCGAGTGAGGAGTTAGAGTTAAAGATGAAATCTAATTTAACTTTTGAATTTTAATCCAGCATAATGCTTCCTGATCAATGATTTATCCATACCAGATCTTTTTCTCATCTGTAGGTGCTAAAGTCAAACATTATAGCCATCAATAACAACATTCTGGAGTGCTTGTCCTTTAAAGGGGCATGCCCAATTTTCTGAATCTACATGTCAAGTGTTTGTCCTTTAAAGGGGCATGCCCAATTTTCTGAATCTACATGTCAAGTGCTTGTCCTTTAAAGGGGCATGCCCAATTTTCTGAATCTACATGTCAAGTGTTTGTCTTTTAAAGTGACATGCCCCAATTTTCTGAATCTACATGTCAAGTGTTTGTCCTTTAAAGGGGCATGCCCAATTTTCTGAATCTACATGTCAAGTGTTTGTCCTAAAAGGGGCATGCCCAATTTTCTGAATCTACATGTCAAGTGTTTGTCCTTTAAAGGTACATGCCCAATTTTCTGAATCTACATGTCAAGTGCTTGTCCTTTAAAGGGGCATGCCCAATTTTCTGAATCTACACGTCAAGTGTTTGTCCTTTAAAGTGACATGCCCCAATTTTCTGAATCTACATGCCAAGTGTTTGTCCTTTAAAGGGGCATGCCCAATTTTCTGAATCTACATGTCAAGTGTTTGTCCTTTAAAGGGGTATGCCCCAATTTTCTGCATCTACATGTCCCTTAAAGGAACTTGCACAAGTTTTCCGCATCTCAGGCGACTTTAGAAATGAATTGCCTGTTGACCATACAGTAACAAATTGCATTTTCTTGTATTTAACCAAGTTTCCTTGGTTTGATCTTTATAGGTTTTTTTAGAAACATCAGGAAACAAAATATAAACACCAATTTAACTGCAATCTGAATACCAGCAAATCCTCTTCAACATTAAGTTAATCACAGGCCTAAGAAATTATATCACAAATACAGAGTTTTGAAATTCCCCATCATCCTGCATTACTATATATAATATTAATAATATATTACTATTATATATAGCAATGACTAGGATGATGAGGAATTTCAAAACTGTATTTTGTGATATAATTTCTTAGGCCTGTGAGTTAATGTAGCTGTAAAGCCCATTGACTCTTTTCTTATGTAAAATGTATTCTACTTTCATTGACTACCCAACTTTAACACAAAGCAACATTTTTAGACACAGAATCTTGATTTTATCTAAATGACACTTTTAACTTACTTAACAGTTAGAAATCATTTATCACTCTTTATACAAGTGAATGTCTTTGTTTGAATGATACACTGTTCTCTTACACTAATATTCTCATACCACTTCATTTTAATAGCATTCTATAGGAATTCATGGTATCTGATTTTAACATACAGGTTACATAGGCAATTAATTTTCAATTAATGAAATTTATCCTCCATACTTATTATGTAGATGACTAAACATGCACACAGAGCAGTGATCAGATATCTGAACTATGTACAATAGTTAAGCAACACTTTGTTTTATAAAAGGGAAACTTATTTTTTTCGCTTTTTAAGTTCTCTGGTGACTTTATTATAGTTTCAAACCACAGGGATCTGTTACAACAAATAGTCACAAATGACATTAGGGCATAAATATTATATACTCCTTCTGGGGTACTGACCCAGGGGGTAGAGGTTTTGACCCTTGAAAATTAAAAAAAACACCAGATTTTAATAGAATTTTAAAGGTCATTTTTTCTTAAAATCATGGGTATTTTGCCAATAAACTGTCTGAGCAATGTTCATTTCTCCCCCCCTGTGTTCCAAAAGACCAATCTGACTAGAATGACAAAACTTTAATATTTAACTCTTGGAAAAATGATTACTGGTATTTAAAAGATATGTTCAGTTCTACCGATTGATCAGTTATAATAATGAGGTATGTACAAGTATATATCGAACCATGCACAACGGTTGATAACATAAATAACAAATGTCTTAGTATTGAAGATGAAAGGACAATAGTTAGGTGTTTTTGTATGATAGAGATCTTAAATGTCCGAAGACAAGTGATTACACCTTGTCGGTAATAGACCGAGTCTTTGCTTTAATTGTTGCTAGAGGGCAATACCTTTTATCACCATTGACCTGTATATCGTAGACAATCGGGGCAGAATGACCACTGTCAATCGTAATTACCCCAAGTTATCTATGTCATCTTACAACAATAAAATAGGGTAACATTTTTACCCCCTTGTCTTAAGAAAATAGATATGATCATATCAAACTATCTCAGGTGGGATTTCAAAGATGTTGTTGTACAGTCCTTGGTGCATGACTGTAGCCAGTAGGTGCATTTCATTCTCTCTCCATTTCAATGATAATATTTCGGCAAACTCAGGATTCATGTAGTTTCTTATTTCATGCAAGGACCTCACCAGCAAATATATTGTGATTTACTTATGAAGGCATGTTAAGTGTAATATATTTATACTGTAAGTTATACTATACAGACCTTAGTAAATCATGATAATACAATGTATGGTCATCTCACTCATCTCTGCCCTACTGTTAAAGTGGCCTTCCCTGTCCAGTTTCATGATTAAAACATATATTCTTAATCTTTAAAACTGAGGCTCAGAAACATAATTTTCTAAATAAATGAGTGACGCAACTCCAAAATATGTCAATCAAATCTGCAACACAAACATGTATGATGTAGGCATTAATTTCAAGCTTAAGATAATCAACAACAACAACATTGTCAACTAAGTTGTTCTTGTTGCTGTATTAATATTTTAAGCCAAAGATAATCCCATTAACTTGATAATAGTAAATTAAGTAATTAATGTCCAGGATGATACAATGTATTATAATGTACAATGTTTGATCTATAACTATACTGGGGTGATGGCACTTGAGAGAATTAGCTCCACCCCTGCCGACATCTGGTGACCTGTGACAAACACTGATAAAATTACACAAGTTGGTTGTCCGGTGTGATTACCAGCAGGTGGGGGAAAGTTTAAAACCCTTGAATGGGGTTTTCATGGGTTTTATGGCAATACTGAAATTGGAGAACTGAATTCCCTTAATTAATTTAATTACCTTTAATGAAGCATAGAGAAAGTAATGGTGTCATTTTCTGTTCATAAATCTATGATGCATTGAAAGTCATAGCCTGTTTAAACAAGACTCATACTTTTATAAATGTGCATGCTTAGAGCTTATTTTACAACATAGTATACAGTGTTAAAATACCACCTCGATATAAAGACCAGTTCTTTAATAATACCACAACTGTTATTTATTTACCTGTATTAAGACCTCTTTGGATTTCTTCAAAAATACATATAGGCCTATGGTGGTCTCAGTACTAGGTATTAGATTTTTGTACAATAAAAATTAAACCTTATTTAAAGACCTTAATAATATAACCACTTCATTACCAAGTAACTAACCCAACCATTTTAAGTCAATCCATTTTCACTGTTTTGTTATTTATTCAAGCTAGATTAATCGATTATAAAAAGACCAGTTTCATCAAACTTTCATGGCAGGTCTTGTAAATAAAACTAAATTCATACACAACCTATTAATTTTATCCCCAACTGTTTAACTTTTTAACTTTTATCATTTGATCTTGTCAAAGTTATTATCAAGATATATACAACTCAAGCTAATTTGTTAATAAGTAGTAAACAGATTTTAAAGATCTAATAATTTTAAGTAATATTTAATAAAATTTCAATCTGACTAAAGTACTTGATCTTCCTTACCGGTAGCTCATGCTTAGCAGGTTTGAGGATATGATTTTAATCAGATTGATAAAATTTGAAAGAATGAAAATTATGTATTACCAATTCTTTCAATGTGGTAATTCGCAGGATCTTTAAGAACACGTCGACCCCATGCTGTTCGTATATTCTCTAAATGAATATCATCTCCTTTCACAAGTATAGTCAGTGGTTCTATAAATCCTACATATTCTAAACTGTTCACACTGTCAACCAGGGCAGGATTCCAGTAACATGTTTTATTGCGCAATTTGAACTCCGCAAACACCTTTTTAGCATCAAATATTTCACATTTCTCAGCCTCAAAGTTAGCATTGAGTGAAAACGGATTGTTAGCATTGTCATCATGCTGAGTCTGAACGTCCACATGCTCGTTTTCAAATCCATCACATTTTGTACCTGTTTTATTATCCGAACTGTCATTTCGTTTTAAAACAACGGCAACGCACCTAGATGTCACATAATGGTTTTTAGCACTTTTCTTACTATCCTTTAACGATTTCGAAGACATTTTAAATTAAAAACAAACACACTTTCAAAATAATTTCTAACCGTCAAACTTTCGTATCCAACGCATGTTTTGAACTGCTGTCACTCAGCTGTGCAAATTCTGTGAAGTTTGTAATCACCGCTCGTCGAGTTTGGAGCGCCGCCTACCAATACAGGTAAAATTGTTAAACCCAGTGCGGCGCGGTAAGTCGTACTGGAAATTCGTCGTATTTAAGGTCGTACGAGTTGCCCCCCTTATATCAATAATTTTCTTTGTTGTAAACAGTGACACAATTTGACTGAGAGTCCCTGCAGGCAGTGATATATATGGATAAAGAAGAAGCTACTAAGACAAATATATCTAGAAGTGGTAACCTGAAAAAGTATACGGTTATAACTTTACTAGCGACTTGATTCCTAAAAATAATTGTGTAATTACACTTTTATTGTATTATCGTCGCGCACGTTGACATTCGTGTAGTAAGTGATTAATGACATGTATTTTATTTACAGTTCAATGAGGCAATAAAACCCACTGTAAGGACAAACCAAAATATGTATACAAGACAGACGAACAACGCATACATACTTCATATAAATATGCAACATGTGCAATACAACAACGAATTATATAACACTAATTGAGGTATCACGTTAACAGTTCATTTATGATATAGTAATCATGCAGCACTCATATCACGTGGTCTTTTTTGGTTTACTGTAATTCACGTGACACGTTTTATGACTTAATATACTTTCAACTATATTCTCCTGGTACATCACGGAGCACGATCAAATAAAGAATATTATTACATGTATTCCGCTATCTGTCGCTCATGAGATCAATACATTTTAATCATGATCCAATATTTCATATATATGATATGTGGATTTGAATTGGTTACATGTACCAAGATGCGAGCATCTGAAACTGTTCCTGAGCGATATCAGGGATTCTATTCATTATAGAACAGGTTCTGGTAGTAAGCACAATGTGTCCGATTTTGAATACCTAGGTGAGACTATACAATGTATTACGATATACCTGAACTGGACCCAACACATAAACAAAATCATATCAAGAGCAACAAAATTCTTAAGTTAAGATTAATCAGAAGGAACATCAAATCAAACAGTTATTACTTAAAGAAGCAGCATGCACCACTTATGTAAGACCCCTAATCGAATTCTGTTCCGTCGTATGACACACCTGGCAAAACCACTTATAATAAAATTGAGAGCTTCCAGAGGACTGTCGCCATATACATCTATAATGGCTACAATTACACTAGCAGCGTATCCACAATGATTTCGAACCTCAAAGTTGACACACTTTAGAATACAGAAGAATTAAATACCAATCTCTAATCAGGCTTCCTATACACAATCCAAAACCGTCAATTTGTTTATGAATTAAGATCATAGCCACCTTATCCCAACAAAACATTTCAACTACATAATACCACAGTCGCGTCCTCAGTACCATCTAAATTCTTTTCCCCCAGAACCACCAGATTCTGGAACTCTCTCCCTATATGAGTACAGCCCAATTTTCAATGTTCCGGAGGGGTTGGCGACAATAAATTTCTAAATTCATACATCATATTTTGCTGTTTTTAGGTTTGAACTGTATATTCTTTTTATCACTTTCACATTGTCTCTATAACTGTTGCATCCCTTTATATCGTTCTAAAACTGTTACCCAGACTTGAGCCTCCTAATTATAAATAAATGTAAAAGAGGCTTTTAATTTCAATAGCTCTGTAAATATTACTAACGAGCTACAAAATATATACGTTTTTATACATGTTCTAATAATACTAATGAACTATACCCTCGATATCTGGTGGATGATGCGGTTTGTGGAAAAACTTTAATTAACGTTCGTGAGTTTAAATGATAGAACAATAAATTCTCTAATTGGTCCTAATTAGAAAATGCTTCCAGCTCTTTGATATCAAACGGACACTGCGCAAGGTCACGCGCACGAATGACGTGGCGGAAGTTGATTCGCTTCCGTCATCTGCTAAACGGAAACGGGCATGTAGATTAGTAAACAAACCATTGGTCTAGTAGATATTATTAATTTTCCAATACATTTAGGCAGAATAAAACACTTGGCATTTAGCGCACTAGCTGTCATTTAGTTAAAACTCTCGGAATGGGTAGTGGTGGTTACATAGTGTTGCATTTATTGTTGTTAATTGGACTGGGGTGGGTTGTGGTTGGAGATGTCACACAAAGTGAAGATGGCTCATCAGGTACTATCAGTTTTTCAACACCAACTCTTAACGACGAAGAGGCACATAGCTTGCATATGCCGAGCCATTTAAAGTGTGATTCTTGTTCAGCTGTTGTTTATCAGGTAATTATGTCAGAGTTTATGTGTAGTAGGTTGTTTTTGTGTCAGTGCATGTTGTTTATGTCTGTATGTTGTTTATGCTTGTATGATGTTTATGCATGTATGTTGTTTATGTCTGTATGTTGTTAATGCCTGTATGTTGTTTATACCTGTATGTTTGTATGTTGTTTATGTCTGTATATCGTTTATGTTTGTATGTTGTTTATGTTTGTATGTTGTTTATGTTTGTATGATGTTTATGTTTGTATGTTGTTTATGTTTGTATGTTGTTTATGCCTTGATGGTGTCTATACCTGTATGTTGTATATGTTTGTATGTTGTTTATGCCTTCATTGCCTTGATGCTGTTTATACCTGGATGTTATTCATGTTTGTATGTTGTTTATGCAGGCAGACACAGAGGAATAAGACAATTTACTTTTTATTGGGTCTAATTCCCCACCCTAGAGCCAAACATTTGTCAAAATCCCAACAATGCTTGGTGTATAAATGGCCCGCCATCTTTAAATGGATGTCTGCTTTTTTTTAGGCGTCTAAATTCCCCAATATCGGATCTAAAATCTGCTAAAGTCTATTTCCTTAGATTCCGAATCATTCTTTCTAGTCTGTCTAAAGTTCTGTGTATGCCTCATCCTCCCAGGGCAAAATATTGGTAGGTGCATAAGTACATGTCATTGAGCACAACATTTGTCATGCTTGGGACCCTCCTTTTTCTGGAATAATGGTGTACATATACCATGTTGAATACATTCTAATACCCATATTAAGGACACTTTGGATGAAACAACCATAAAAGGAGCATACGTACCACTCTTTATAGAGGACCTGGTCCCATTAGTACCTCTTCCCTGAACTTGTTAAGGTGGTGCATCCAGACATGGTCAGTGGAAAACTATTGCA
Organism: Spisula solida; assembly: GCA_947247005.1. Taxonomy (NCBI): domain Eukaryota; kingdom Metazoa; phylum Mollusca; class Bivalvia; order Venerida; family Mactridae; genus Spisula; species Spisula solida. The sequence goes on along the minus strand of OX365944.1, from coordinate 65,796,567 downwards.
TAGTCTTGTTCCAATTCTGAGGATTTGATGCCTTGAAGCATGGACTGAGCACTGCCACTTCTCATTGCAGTGGTAAACAATGTAGGTATGAGGTCAAGTCTGTCATGTTAACCCATGGAAGATTACATGTAATTTCTAAACACTTTCTAAAAGCATAGATTTAGGGAAACCCTTGTTATTCTAATTTAAGACAAAATAAAAAATGGAACTCAGTGCTGATACCAGGTTTTATTGAGGCCACTTATGACTTTACAAGCAAGTTGGTAATACATTCACGATGTAGGATTTAAGACTACTGCCTATGTTCGCACAGTTTCCACGAATGAACTTTTTCCCAGTCTCTACATCTCTCACTGGTATTGCATGTAAGAATGCCATACTTGAGCACGAGCATTCCACTGGAGATCCCATAAGTTGAACAGAAGATCTGTCTGCAGAGTGCAGTATTGCCACTGGTATGGATGTTAAATTAGTGTTTTCCATGTACATATCCCGCATAGTGTAGCTTGTACTGAAAGCGTGTGGGTCTATATATGTTAGCGGGTTATCACTGATGGTCAGCTGACGGAGATGGGTCAGGGAAGATAGAACATGTCCGTCTACAGACTGAATCTGATTGTTACTGACAACAAGTGTGAGCAAACCTTGAAAGTTTGATACAGCTGGTGGGATCTGGGTCAACCTGTTGTTAGACAGATATAGATAATACAGTGGACTATTGTGAGGTATGAATGACGCTGACTCCTCGATATTCTCAATATTGTTGAAGTTCAGTCCAAGGTTAAGCACCTTCGGGAATATGTCAAAGATGTATCTAGGGAAAGTATACATGTTATTGTAGTTCAAGTACACTGTTGATACGCTGGTGAGAGGGTTCGGACAGCGTGTTAAAATGTTGTGTGGACTATGTAACAAGTTTGTGTTGTGGTGAAAGTCTAGCTGACCTAAAGTATGCAAGGAGCATATTGCTTCCGGAACGGTCTGCAGTTTGGAGTGTGAAATCTCTAATCTTGTCAAGCTTGTCATACCATGAAAACTGTTTAATGGAAGTGATTCAAATTGAAGATTTTCCATGCGAAGTTCATGAAGCTTGCTGAAAGAAACAAATTCTCGCGGCCAGATAGGTACGGACGACATATCAATCCACAAGTTCTCCAAATTTTTTCCGATAGAAGTTAAAACGGTACCATCCAAGTACACAAAAGAGTTATCAAGCACTCGTAAAGTTTTTAGATTCTGTATAAAGCCCAATGCATGTGGTAGTTGATTAAGATTATTTTTTGACAGATCGAGTGTCACTGATATGTTTCCAAGGTTTGAGAATGCATGGTCATCAATAAGTGAGATGTTATTCTCCTGTAAGTTTATCGTCAGTCTATCTGGTTGTACATTGATAATATTACTGAAAGCATTCATTGGAATCGATGTCAGTGAATTTTTATGCAAATCAATTTCCATCTCTCTGTAATGGTTTCTGCTGAAATTGTTGAAATTGAAGCTTGGAAAGACATAGATTCGTTGATAGCCACATTGAATTGTTGAACCATAACATCGGCAAGGACTTGGGCTTGGACAAGGATCGTTGCCAAGGATAAATGCCAATCCTGCGGGGAGGAAGAATAACACTACCTGAAAGTAGACAGGAATTATTTCAGAATATCATGGCTGAAAGTAGACGGGAATTATTTAAGAATATCATGGCTGAAAGTAGACGGGAATTATTTCAGAATATCATGGCTGAAAGTAGACGGGAATTATTTCAGAATATCATGGCTTGGCCTATGTAGAGGTCTCACTCTCTTATAAAACCTGATCTAAAAGTAAGACCAGGACGATTTCAAAATTCTAAAACCAGTTAATCATTGGTAAAAAATCGAATCAAACCAGTAAATCAGCTGCCATATTGAAAATGGTATTTCCTTTCCTGACAATTATATCAGCAGCTGAACTCATTTGTTTTTGTTTTATCCTCCTTTTATCTGTATACAATATCAATGTAACATTTATATGTTAAATACGATCACATTTAGATTCATGTATACAATATCAATGTAACATTTATATGTTAAATACGATCACATTTAGATTCATGTATACAATATCAATGTAACATTTATATGTTAAATACGATCACATTTAGATTCATGTCATTGTATACAATATCAATGTTACATTTATATGTTAAATACGATCACATTTAGATTCATGTATACAATATCAATGTAACATTTATATGTTAAATACGATCACATTTAGATTCATGTCATTGTATACAATATCAATGTTACATTTATATGTTAAATACGATCACATTTAGATTCATGTATACAATATCAATGTAACATTTATATGTTAAATACAATCACATTTAGATTCATGTATACAATATCAATGTTACATTTATATGTTAAATACAATCACATTTAGATTCATGTACACAATATCAATGTTACATTTATATGCTAAATATGATCACATTTAGATTCATGTATACAATATCAATGTAACATTTATATGTTAAATACGATCACATTTAGATTCATTTATACAATATCAATGTAACATTTATATGTTAAATACAATCACATTTAGATTCATGTACACAATATCAATGTAACATTTATATGCTAAATACGATCACATTTAGATTCATGTATCACATGTTACACCCAACCCATCAAGCTGTTTGTGTGTCAATAAAATGAACAAATACATTCAGGCATGTTGCTGTCAAAGATATAATGTTCTTGTACACATGCAGTAACATTTTATTGGCATTGTAGGATGTATACTGTATTAGAGTGATAAGCGTTTTTGCATTCAGCTTGCAAATGAATTGTATTTGATTAACCAAGAAATCGTCCTGGTCCTATATAGGAAAGTCCACCTGGCTAACTCAGGTTCTACAGATATCATGCTAGATTGTCCGGGCTTGATTCCTGGGTTTGGCAAGTTGTCTTTCTTTGACAGTTACTGTTTTATGTCATTCTCATGTGTCAGCTGCTCATAGTGCAACACATTCATACTGGTTGATATTTTACTCTGGGAAACTGGTCAACTTGCTGTGGTGTAAAATTTAAACACCCAGTAACAAAGCTCCTTAACATATGCCATTTATGTGGTTTCAAAACAATAATAACTCTATCGCAGATGAGGAAATGTATGTCACTTGCACAACACAGATACAAGCAATTTGTATCCTATTATTAGACCTACATATGCTACACGTACATGCCAGTATAAGAAATGTTCTTACCAGGATGTTTGTCATGATTTTGTTTTTAGAGAAAATTCCTTTAAAAAAATTATACTAGTATCCCTATATGTCTCGCAGAACTGAGATTCAATGTTGTATTTCACATTAAATGTTATTTGTCTTTAGGTCAATGAAGATAGCATATTTTCTTATCAAATACATTGCTATCAATACTGCCTTGTAAGGGCATAAAGTATGACTTGTTTTACATGAGTATGATAATTTTACATGAACGTCCATTTCTATTTCAGTTAGGTCAAGGGTTCGAAACGTTCCATAAGAAAAGAAAATCATTGAAAGTAATACCAGAGTCTGATGTTTATGACATTGTTGATGAAGTATGTCAGGGAAAGGTTTTGGAAGGGTAAGTAACATAACACAAGCAAACTTTTAGGACTTCTGAGACAGCTAAAACTAGGTAATTCAGCCTTAATATGCCCCGTATCGATAGATCGGGAGGCATATAGTGATTCACCTGTTCGTTTGTCTGTCCGGTTAACCCAAATTTACCGTTTCTTCTAGCATCATTATGGCTTACTACAAAGCTTCCATATTTGCATGGATGTTGTATATGAACACTCCCCACATGCCTGTATCACATGACCCCATTTTGACCTTCACCTTTACCTAATTTTGGACTTAGACTTATTGAAGGGCCAAATTCTTGGTTAACCCAAATTGACCGTTTCTTTTAGCATTAATATAGCTTGCTAAAAGCTTTCATACTTGCATGGATGTTGTATATGATCACTCTCAACACGCCTGTATCACCTAATCCCATTTTGACCTTTACCTTGACCTAATTTTGGACTTCGACTTATTTATGGACAGTCTTCCACAGGGGGCATAAGCATTTATTGAACGCAGTCTTGTTACTGTTGAAACTAGGTCATTCAGCTTTTTGAGAGCTGGTACTTGGGCAGTTCATTTTCTCGTTCAGTAATGTGTTGGGATACTCAGGTATGTGATGTTTTTATGTTTTCTGTGCTCCGGCTGGTTATGTTGAGTGCTGCCTTCCCTGTCCGCATTCTATTATTTTTTTATACAGTTCAATGTTCTGTTATAGTACTTCAGCAAATATGTACATGTGGTATCATGGTTGAGCTGTGGAGTGCTGCAATGAATGTTCAGTTGATTGGATTGCATATCACACCTGGTTCCTGCTCTCTATTTATTAATTTTAAAAGAGAGAAATAGATTGTGGATAATTACCTGTGAAACAATAAAATACATTTAAATATGTTATACCAGTATTACCAATAAAAGAATCAATACTGCTTTCACTATAAAGTCACACAGGTACACCCCACTTTTTAGCATGATTAAATATTTATGCTTACAATATTCAAATCAAATTGAAAATCGAAACAAGTTTTTCACTTTGTAGTAGTTGCAGGTAAATGGAAACTAATTTGTCAGATCATCGCAAGTGATAAAACTCTGTTATTGATAATTTTAAATATTTTTCTTACATTTTTGTAACCATTTTAAATATGTTTACAGTTTATAGTTTATTAAATACACTCAGCACATAGTACATGTGATATGAGGTACAGGGTACCAGGGTACCTACAGGGTACTGTTATTGAAGCACTTACGAAAATCTTAAACTTGTCCTCAAATTTAAATTGCTTACAATGCTTCAAGAGCTACAAATAGGGGACATATATTGTTTGCAGATCATTAACTTATCATTGTTAATATAGCATATCCCTTTTCAAGGCTTTACCACATTTTGTAGCAGTTAAAGAAAATTTGGACGTAAATTTACAATTTAAGTAAGTGCTTTGATAAAAATTAACCTGAACTGTACAGTTCACTGAAACGTTGATTATCCAATCTGAATCAAACATTGTGTCCATGTCATAGATGATCATATGTTATATTTGCAGGTATGGTATGAAGGAAGTGAAGAAAGTGAAGAGATTATCTGGTCCTGGATTGGAAACTGCAGATTCACCTGGCATAATGGCCGGAGGAGGAAAATGGCCAGAAAGGTACATTCAGTCAAATGACTGAAGCAATAATTAACCCAAACTAAACATGTTCAAGTTGATTAGTAGGTGTTTATAAGATAACACATGCTTGCTTTCACATGTGATTTAACTTGATGTGTTTCATAGAAATCCATAAAAAAGTTCCAAGTTAAAGTCTATGTTCTGACTTTCATCTATATAACTGACTGTATATTTTCCCGGACATTGAGTGACAAGTCGGCAGTTAGACTCTATGCTGCTGGCAGCCACAGCTCTTTGGCATTTGACCCTCTCAGGCACCCATTTGTAAAACGGAGCAAAATCCGGGACATCTCAATCCCAAAGTGCCAACTTGGCCACTGCTCCAAACATGAAGTTTAGATTCAGTATTGAGTGAATTTCAGATCTCATTTACCCAAAGTAAACACTTGAACTTTGGACAAGTTTAATAGTGGTAATACAGCATTAATGTCAAACAGTATGTTTTTACTGGGTTGTTGACCTTACTTTAAAAGTAACATTTTATGTTACAGAATGAAGAGGATGTGTAACTTATATGTGGAAGAATTTGATGAGTTTAGAATCTACAAAGAATATATGAAGAAGGATGGTAGTCTTCATGCATTGCTGTGTCGTAGTAACACTCATCCAGGACTTACTGATGTCTGCTCTACATTCCAAACCAAAGATGAACTATAGATAGAACTTTCAATCTCAACCTGTGTCTCTCTCCAGAGTTGATGGTGTTTTACATTTTCCATATCTTTGTGCTAATGTGACAGGGAAAGCTTATTCTTACTTTCTCCCAGGAACGACTTCTTATCTAGTGCCTTGTTGTTCATCAAACTCCTACATTTGGCCCTTTACTCCATGATCTCCCTATTTACACTCCAAATGTGTTCACAATGTAATTAGTTTCTTATAAAGATAACTGTGGGTAACTGTAGGTAAATAGATTAGGGATGCATGGAGTAATGGGTTATGTAATATGCCATTTATATTTATTTATACTAGTATTGTACCTGTTAATTGTTGTGATATATATAGGATCCATCATGAGTTGTCTTTGAAGATCAAATTTTCTTAAACGAGCCTAGGAAACACAATTTATTAAGCGAGCCTTTCATGAGTTTAGGAAGTGTTGATCCAAAGACAACAATGGTGAATTCATTTTTATCACATTAACTTAGTTACCGGGTAAAAACAACGCTAGAAATACAGTAACAAATTAAGCGGACTGAGTTACATTATGTGCTGGTGACGTCATTATTCGTTATCAAACACGTTGGAGAACGATGTTCTTCCGAGACTTCAATTTGTTATCTCATAGAAAGGTATTTATATGATAAAGCAAACTCCTTGAAAATCCGATGCTCTGAAACCCAGAATGCTGATAAATTGTACCATAATGACATGTTTACTAAAAACAGATTTTTCTGAGTTTTCATGAAGTCAGGACTGGGTGTAGTTTTCTGTAATATCCTGACAGGGTATATAGGTGTCATCATACAAATATTCTAATGTAAAGTGCTTCTTCTCTTTCAATGTACCTCCATACATAATTATGATCATCATGACATATAGACATCAGGGATCACCATGATATATAGACATCAGGGATCACCATGATATATAGACATCAGGGATCACCATGATATATAGACATCAGGGATCACCATGACATATAGACATCAGGGATCACCATGACCAGTCCTACCCTTGCACAGTCAATGGACCACCATGACCAGTCCTACCCTTGCACAGTCAATGGACCACCATGACCAGTCCTACCCTTGCACAGTCAATGGACCACCATGACCAGTCCTACCCTTGCACAGTCAATGGACCACCATGACCAGTCCTACCCTTGCACAGTCAATGGACCACCATGACCAGTCCTACCCTTGCACAGTCAATGGACCACCATGACCAGTCCTACCCTTGCACAGTCAATGGACCACCATGACCAGTCCTACCCTTGCACAGTCAATGGACCACCATGACCAGTCCTACCCTTGCACAGTCAATGGACCACCATGACCAGTCCTACCTTGCACAGTCAATGGACCACCATGACCAGTCCTACCCTTGCACAGTCAATGGACCACCATGACCAGTCCTACCCTTGCACAATCAATGGACCACCATGACCAGTCCTACCCTTGCACAGTCAATGGATGTTGGACTTAGGACAAAATATGTAATTGAGCATGACGCTATATTGGTTTTCTTTTTGTGTGATTCATTATTCCTTAAAGGCTTCCTTGTTTGAATCTGTTTGAGTATTCTACACACAGACCATAACATCTGATCTGTGTATCATTTCTTGTTTTATAATTTGTCATCATGTTGTACATTTTACTTACAGTATCTATTGTGTATTTTATTATCTGCCATTTGTAAGACAGGGTGTAAGATGAGATTATCTATATTTGTGATTCTGTGTAAATGCAAGACTTGAATCCTAGATGTGATAGTGTTATACGGGATCTTTTCTGGGCTTCATTTTAGCATGTTACACTAAACATTTGAAGCACAGGTCAGTGAAGTGTCCTAGACCACCTATATATAAATGTATATACATGTATACCTAGTATACTTTCTTCACGGATCTGTGAATTGAAGGGGTTGTTAATCATATTGAACAAAATGTTTCTTTAGCAGTTATTAAAAGTGACATCACTTACACAAAATTTTACTTAATAAGGAGGTTTGACATAATGAGAGTTGACTGAAGTTCTACTGTGCCCACCAAAAATAAGTATACAGTAAATAATTGTTGCAAATTAAACTTGGTTAAATTATTCAATATCTGTTTATCAGACGGTCACAATTATACTACCATAGTTTCTGAAACTACACCTACTAAATGAGTCAAAAAAGAGATAGAAATAAAGATGAAGATGTTCAGACCTAAAATAACCATGTGATCAAAAAGGCTGAATTTTCCATCTTTTTGTGACAAAGTTACCATTCAAGAAGGACAAAGAAACTTTAGTTTTTGCACCTAGGGTACCAATTAATGTTTGGCCTTTCCATTTAATCAACAAAAATATTCCTTTTCTTCAAATATATTGTTGCTTCACTGTTCTGCAAAAAGTATTATTACAGGCAATTATGTTGGCAAATAACATGTGTATACTTATTATTGGTGGGCAGTGTATTTTAGTATTGGTTATTGGTATTGTATGTTTTAGGTGTGTAGTGCTTTAATGTTGCTACTGTATATTAATACTTAATATGTGTATGTTTATTTGATGTGTTTATCACTTTTATTTTTTCTGGTGCACTTCGTGTCTTGCCATAATAATTGTTGTGTTTTCTCACAGGAACTTGTATAATTAAAAAAACTACCTTAGTAGAGCTTTTATTAAAATATATTTTAATACAGGCTCCACAGTAGTGAATTTTTTTTTCAAAATATTTTTTTATCAATTATGCAAGTTCCTGTGGTTTTCTTGAATCCAATGTAAACATTCCATGTTTGTTGTAGAGTATTTTACATGTTTTTATATGTTTTTAACCAGCTACATTTTCCTTTGGATAAAAAATAGCTGGTTGTATGACAAATTTGGTGGGTACATAGACATCAGCACTTTGAGTGACATCAACACATCAACCTGTATCTCCTAAAGTATTTTAGCTTAGTTCATGAAACTTGGATTTTGCTGGAACCAAGTTTTAGCAGAGTTACAGTCCTTGTTTGAACAACTGCTTGATTTTGTGGAATGTCCACATTTCTAGTGAAATATGACTTAAACTAACATTTTATTATTTGCTTTCAATGGATTACGGAGATTTTTCAGTGAAAAATAACAGTGAAAATAACAGTGAAATAACCACTTTGTTATTTTCACTGTTTTAGAAGCTGGTTCTAGTATCATGCAGAAAATGAAATGTAACATCAACGGCGCCAGGTTTTAAAATGTGGGTTATGTCATCAGGACGTCATAATTCTCACGTCATGATGTTCTAATTTTGACGTCATTTTTCCAATTACAGCACATATTTAAGTTGAATTGAGGCATATAATAAACAGAAAATGTGTTGATTTTTGGTGTAAGATCAATTTTATTTCACTCATGATCACAGAAAATTAAATGTTTATGCCACTCGTGAAAATATAGATTTCTGTGGTCACTCGGTGAAATAAAATTAGATCTTACACCAAAATCAACAAATATACGCTATATCTTGTATATCCAGCCCACCATGTAATAATTGCTGTACTGTCGAGTTCTCTCAAATCTTAACTCCAGGAACTGTGCTTATCATTTTATTTACGAAATACTCACTAGATGCTGCAATATCCTAAACAAAGATTTGTTTACCACTTGATTAGTATTAAAAAAATTCAAACTGACACACTTATATAAGGTTGGTTTTCAGGTGACCTTGTGCAGTCATCCTAATTTCCACTGTTTGATTAAATGTGTGACAGGTTTGGTCAGCAGGAAGAGCATTGATTTTATAAAATTTTACTTAAACATCTCATAAACTTTGGTATCTATTTTTGGTGATAGTTTAACATATTTTATTATTATGTGTTGTGGTTCTCGAGTTGTATTAAACTATAAGTGACACATCTGGATATTGTTTTTGATTCATTTCTGAAGCTTGTGTCATATAAGCCTTGCAACAGATGTACATCTTTCTAAGATCAATTTGAGGCACCTTTTGGGTTTTCATGCGAAAATTGCATTAATCACCTACGACTGCTGTATGAAATATTCGCTGCACATTGAACATGCAGTCAGAAACAGAATTCTCAGGATGACGACCTTTTCTGCATTTTGCTTGCGAATCTGGCGACATGTTTGACAGCCGTACGTAACTTAATCACACCCTTAATAAAAGCTTTATGTATGGTGATAAGGCATAGATATACATGCATCATGTCGAGAACTTTCAATATGGGTGTAATTAACCAATTATTTAGCAATAACTAAACATTTATATGGTTTACACAAAATAACCCAGAGCACTGACACTTGGGGTCTGGACCACACCCCTTCCCGCTACGCGCATGGATATATGTTTATTATCGTTATACATTGTATATCCAGACCCATCCACTAATCAAAACATTCGTATAATGAATATGATATAAAACTAAAAATCTATGTAATTCCTTTACGGCCACATTCTCTACAGCTCAAGTGTTATTTTTATACCCCCGCAAACAAAACTTGAAGGGGGTATACTGGAGTCACCGTGTCTGTCGGTAGGTCCATCTGTTAGCAAAATCGTGTCACCTCTGTAACTTTGTCATTTCTTACTGGATTTTAAAATTGCTCGTAAAAATGTTCACCACATAAAATGATAAAGACGAAGTGTCATGCGCAAGACCCAGGTCTCTAGCTCAAAGGCAAGGTCACATAGAGGTCAAAGGTTATATAGTTATGCATGTCGTGTTTCTTCCAGTAGCTGGATTTTAAAAGATAAAAGTAACTAGAGTCAGTGTACTCGGTTTCGCACTGTTCACGGTTTCGCACACTTATTTTTAATCGCGATTTTTCTATATTTACAATGTAAATAAATATGCATATGCTCTGTCATCTTATTTGAACGTGACTTGTTTTCTCGGAAGTTGACCGCATGTGGATGTATCTCTCGTGAGATCTCGCTGCCACAACAGCAGACGTAAAAGTAAACAATCCTATGTAGGTCAGTAGGGCAGTTGTAAAACTTCTTTGTTTTCCTCACTTTCACTACAATTTTGCAAAAATTTGGAACAGAATCGAAGAAAAATATATACAAAACCAGAAAAGTAATTAAACTCTCCCATATCGAGTGTATTTTACATGATAATGACTATTTTAAATTATTCTCCTAACTAAAAGTAGAACAACTTGATTCTTTCTTAGTAAAAAAAACTTGTTCCAAAAGTTAATCGAGTAGATGGGTTGAATGGACCTTGTTCCAAAAGTTAATCGAATATATTTTGCTCTAGTTCAGAATATCCCAAAGTCATGTGTTCTAGCAAAAAATAGGTTATTTTTTGCATTCAGATTAGCAATGCCAAAAAAGTCAGTTGAAACTGTTATGCCTCATGCTGTGTGTTTCAAATAGAAATTTTGCAGGTGCTAATACATTATAAATCGGCAAATTTGTGATGAATGGTGAGTTTGTTGATCAATTAACATTTTTTATTTAAAAAATATAATTTATTTGTAAATTTTCTTTTCAAAATTATGTGTGCGAAACCGGGTACAAAATTGTGCAGAACATATTCCATATTGTTAATAACAAATCAAGCGCGCCATGAGCATGATGTCCTTGACATTCACCAGCGTAAATACAAAATTTTAAACATTCAGTTATCTTCTTTCTTTTGTTCTACATGCTTTGAAAATTTTTACACTGCAAATAATTTACGACGTTAAATGTGAAATAAGTGTGCGAAATCGGGTACACTGACTCTATAAACGTAAATAATATTCGTGCGTCAAGCAGTGCTGTGGGGGTATGATTCATCACTCCTGTGATAGTTCTAGTTAAAAGCTGTAAAAGGAACGATACATAGATTTTTTATTCATCTCAAACACATCAAACAATTGTTTGTGGGATTAATGTATGGGTCTTGAAACACAATGATGATGATATAATTATATTCGGGTGCATAGCAGGAGGGGGCGTGGTCCAGACACCAAGTATCTGTGACTCAGAATACTGTTGATAAATGGATTAGGGGTCTTATCATTTATGGAGTATAGGGTTAAAAATATGAATATACTTCGGAATTTGTTAAACAGTTCTCGTATATATTACATATTATTAAATTAATTATATAACAACATGTATACTCCTAACACAACATACATTTAAAACAAGCTTATACTCAAAACTTTAACAGAAAATAGTTGAATTTTGGTAAAACCATCATACATTTCCGTACCATACAAATAAAAAACTATGTTCAAACAACATGAGCAAGGTAGCAACCTAATATATGTAAAATAATTGTATAAAAATATTGAATGAGTTTGAGGACATTTACGATGTTTTATCAAGATTGATTATAAAACTGAAGTATGACTTAGTTTTTTACCCACAGGTAAACATTGTGCATGACAGAGGCAAGACAACAGACATTCACCTTCCTAATAGCTCACATTGAGCATGATTCATGCTAAGTTGAGCTAAAAGTCATAGCTTAATTAGTTGTAATAAGAATACATTTATGAGGTAGATTTGTTAGAATGATTTTATAGCCAACTTCCAATTTCAGTAGATAAATTAAAATGTTGTCACATTTTCCGCTGTTTGATCCATTGATTCGGTTTTTGTAAATCACTTTGAAAACTGAATGTCTAACACATTACACATCCACAATGTATTAGACTTTAGATTTAACCAATTTTGTAAACATTTTATGTACAGAAAGAGCTGACTCTACACAGCCATCAAAGTTTGAATGTATAAATGCATCTCCAGCTAGTATGATTAGAGGTTCTTCATTTAACACGACACATCCAGGGCTCCCTGTGTATCCGTTGTGTACCTGGAATATATAACAATACAGCATACATCATATAATCTGTAATAACATCTGCGGAGTCCCTCGAAATAACTGGTTTCCCTTGTTCTGCAGGATAAAAGACGTATGTTTTACATTACTTTTAAAAAATCAACCGACTTACATTTCCAAAGATATTTAATAAGGCATAAAATAATATTTGAATGGACCTTCATTAACCAAAGAAAACCATTATTATCCTACTACCTGAGAATATCTCCACTTGTGACCTTTGACCTCGAGTGGTTCAGGTAGACCTGGCAAGATTGTATTCAACTGTTTAACTATTTCTACAGCTGCTTCATCTTTATCCATCTCTAGATTCTTCAACCCCCACGGTGCACCGGTATGAACACATATAGATTGTCCCACAGTCCCACCATCTACAATAACAGTCAGTATATACACATATAGATTGTCCCACAGTCCCATCATCTACAATAACAGTCAGTATGTACACATATAGATTGTCACACAGTCCCATCATCTACAATAACAGTCAGTATGTACACATATAGATTGTCCCACAGTCCCATCATCTACAATAACAGTCAGTATGTACACATATAGATTGTCCCACAGTCCCATCATCTACAATAACAGTCAGTATGTACACATATAGATTGTCACACAGTCCCATCATCTACAATAACAGTCAGTATGTACACATATAGATTGTCCCATAGTCTCATCATCTACAATAACAGTCAGTATGTACACATATAGATTGTCCCACAGTCCCACCATCTACAATAACAGTCAGTATATACACATATAGATTGTCCCACAGTCCCATCATCTACAATAACAGTCAGTATGTACACATACAGATTGTCCCACAGTCCCATCATCTACAATAACAGTCAGTATATACACATATAGATTGTCCCACAGTCAGATCATCTACAATAACAGTCAGTATGTACACATATAGATTGTCCCACAGTCCCATCATCTACAATAACAGTCAGTATGTACACATATAGATTGTCACACAGTCCCATCATCTACAATAACAGTCAGTATATACACATATAGATTGTCCCACAGTCCCATCATCTACAATAACAGTCAGTATGTACACATATAGATTGTCACACAGTCAGTATGTACACATATAGATTGTCCCACAGTCAGTATGTACACATATAGATTGTCCCACAGTCCTATCATCTACAATAACAGTCAGTATATACACATATAGATTGTCCCACAGTCCCACCATCTACAATAACAGTCAGTATGTACACATATAGATTGTCCTACAGTCCCATCATCTACAATAACAGTCAGTATATACAGATATAGATTGTCCCACAGTCCCATCATCTACAATTACAGTCAGTATGTACATATATAGATTGTCCCACAGTCCCATCATCTACAATAACAGTCAGTATGTACACATATAGATTGTCCCACAGTCCCATCATCTACAAAAACAGTCAGTATGTACACATATAGATTGTCCCACAGTCCCATCATCTACAATAACAGTCAGTATGTACACATATAGATTGTCACACAGTCCCATCATCTACAATAACAGTCAGTATGTACATATATAGATTGTCCCACAGTCCCATCATCTACAATAACAGTCAGTATGTACACATATAGATTGTCCCACAGTCCCATCATCTACAATAACAGTCAGTATGTACACATATAGATTGTCCCACAGTCCCATCATCTACAATAACAGTCAGTATGTACACATATAGATTGTCCCACAGTCCCATCATCTACAATAACAGTCAGTATGTACATATATAGATTGTCCCACAGTCCCATCATCTACAATAACAGTCAGTATATACACATATAGATTGTCCCACAGTCCCATCATCTACAATAACAGTCTGTATGTACACATATAGATTGTCCCACAGTCCCATCATCTACAATAACAGTCTGTATGTACACATATAGATTGTCACACGGTCCCATCATCTACAATAACAGTCAGTATGTACACATATAGATTGTCCCACAGTCCCATCATCTACAATAACAGTCAGTATATACACATATAGATTGTTCCACAGTCCCATCATCTACAATTACAGTCAGTATATACACATATAGATTGTCCCACAGTCCCATCATCTACAATAACAGTCAGTATGTACACATATAGATTGTCCCACAGTCCCATCATCTACAATAACAGTCTGTATGTACACATATAGATTGTCCCACAGTCCCATCATCTACAATAACAGTCTGTATGTACACATATAGATTGTCCCACAGTCCCATCATCTACAATAACAGTCAGTATATACACATATAGATTGTCCCACAGTCCCATCATCTACAATAACAGTCAGTATGTACACATATAGATTGTTCCACAGTCCCATCATCTACAATAACAGTCAGTATGTACACATATAGATTGTCACACAGTCCCATCATCTACAATAACAGTCAGTATGTACACATATAGATTGTCACACAGTCCCATCATCTACAATAACAGTCAGTATGTACACATATAGATTGTCACACAGTCCCATCATCTACAATAACAGTCAGTATGTACACATATAGATTGTCACACAGTCCCATCATCTACAATAACAGTCAGTATGTACACATATAGATTGTTCCACAGTCCCATCATCTACAATAACAGTCAGTATGTACACATATAGATTGTTCCACAGTCCCATCATCTACAATAACAGTCAGTATGTACACATATAGATTGTCACACAGTCCCATCATCTACAATAACAGTCAGTATGTACACATATAAATTGTTCCACAGTCCCATCATCTACAATAACAGTCAGTATGTACACATATAGATTGTTCCACAGTCCCACCATCTACAATAACAGTCAGTATGTACACATATAGATTGTCCCACAGTCCCACCATCTAAAAATAACAGTCTGTATGTACACATATAGATTGTCCCACAGTCCCATCATCTACAATAACAGTCAGTATATACATATATAGATTGTCCCACAGTCCCATCATCTACAATAACAGTCAGTATGTACACATACAGATTGTCCCACAGTCCCATCATCTACAATAACAGTCAGTATATACACATATAGATTGTCCCACAGTCAGATCATCTACAATAACAGTCAGTATGTACACATATAGATTGTCCCACAGTCCCATCATCTACAATAACAGTCAGTATGTACACATATAGATTGTCACACAGTCCCATCATCTACAATAACAGTCAGTATATACACATATAGATTGTCCCACAGTCCCATCATCTACAATAACAGTCAGTATGTACACATATAGATTGTCACACAGTCAGTATGTACACATATAGATTGTCCCACAGTCAGTATGTACACATATAGATTGTCCCACAGTCCCATCATCTACAATAACAGTCAGTATATACACATATAGATTGTCCCACAGTCCCACCATCTACAATAACAGTCAGTATGTACACATATAGATTGTCCTACAGTCCCATCATCTACAATAACAGTCAGTATATACAGATATAGATTGTCCCACAGTCCCATCATCTACAATTACAGTCAGTATGTACATATATAGATTGTCCCACAGTCCCATCATCTACAATAACAGTCAGTATGTACACATATAGATTGTCCCACAGTCCCATCATCTACAAAAACAGTCAGTATGTACACATATAGATTGTCCCACAGTCCCATCATCTACAATAACAGTCAGTATGTACACATATAGATTGTCCCACAGTCCCATCATCTACAATAACAGTCAGTATATACACATATAGATTGTCCCACAGTCCCATCATCTACAATAACAGTCTGTATGTACACATATAGATTGTCCCACAGTCCCATCATCTACAATAACAGTCTGTATGTACACATATAGATTGTCACACGGTCCCATCATCTACAATAACAGTCAGTATGTACACATATAGATTGTCCCACAGTCCCATCATCTACAATAACAGTCAGTATATACACATATAGATTGTTCCACAGTCCCATCATCTACAATTACAGTCAGTATATACACATATAGATTGTCCCACAGTCCCATCATCTACAATAACAGTCAGTATGTACACATATAGATTGTCCCACAGTCCCATCATCTACAATAACAGTCTGTATGTACACATATAGATTGTCCCACAGTCCCATCATCTACAATAACAGTCTGTATGTACACATATAGATTGTTCCACAGTCCCACCATCTACAATAACAGTCAGTATGTACACATATAGATTGTCCCACAGTCCCACCATCTAAAAATAACAGTCTGTATGTACACATAAAGATTGTCCCACAGTCCCATCATCTACAATAACAGTCAGTATATACATATATAGATTGTCCCACAGTCCCACCATCTACAATAACAGTCAGTATGTACACATATAGATTGTCCCACAGTCCCATCATCTACAATAACAGTCAGTATATACACATATAGATTGTCCCACAGTCACACCATCTACAATAACAGTCAGTATATACAAATATAGATTGTCCCACAGTCCCACCATCTACAATAACAGTCAGTATATAGTATATACACATATAGATTGTCCCACAGTCCCATCATCTACAATAACAGTCAGTATATACACATATAGATTGTTCCACAGTCCCATCATCTACAATTACAGTCATTATATACACATATAGATTGTCCCACAGTCCCATCATCTACAATAACAGTCAGTATGTACACATATAGATTGTCCCACAGTCCCATCATCTACAATAACAGTCTGTATGTACACATATAGATTGTCCCACAGTCCCATCATCTACAATAACAGTCTGTATGTACACATATAGATTGTCCCACAGTCCCATCATCTACAATAACAGTCAGTATATACACATATAGATTGTCCCACAGTCCCATCATCTACAATAACAGTCAGTATGTACACATATAGATTGTTCCACAGTCCCATCATCTACAATAACAGTCAGTATGTACACATATAGATTGTTCCACAGTCCCATCATCTACAATAACAGTCAGTATGTACACATATAGATTGTCACACAGTCCCATGATCTACAATAACAGTCAGTATGTACACATATAGATTGTCACACAGTCCCATCATCTACAATAACAGTCAGTATGTACACATATAGATTGTCACACAGTCCCATCATCTACAATAACAGTCAGTATGTACACATATAGATTGTCACACAGTCCCATCATCTACAATAACAGTCAGTATGTACACATATAGATTGTTCCACAGTCCCATCATCTACAATAACAGTCAGTATGTACACATATAGATTGTTCCACAGTCCCATCATCTACAATAACAGTCAGTATGTACACATATAGATTGTCACACAGTCCCATCATCTACAATAACAGTCAGTATGTACACATATAAATAGTTCCACAGTCCCATCATCTACAATAACAGTCAGTATGTACACATATAGATTGTTCCACAGTCCCACCATCTACAATAACAGTCAGTATGTACACATATAGATTGTCCCACAGTCCCACCATCTACAATAACAGTCTGTATGTACACATATAGATTGTCCCACAGTCCCATCATCTACAATAACAGTCAGGATATACATATATAGATTGTCCCACAGTCCCATCATCTACAATAACAGTCAGTATGTACACATATAGATTGTCCCACAGTCCCACCATCTACAATAACAGTCTGTATGTACACATATAGATTGTCCCACAGTCCCATCATCTACAATAACAGTCAGTATGTACACATATAGATTGTCCCACAGTCCCATCATCTACAATAACAGTCAGTATATACATATATAGATTGTCCCACAGTCCCACCATCTACAATAACAGTCAGTATGTACACATATAGATTGTCCCACAGTCCCATCATCTACAATAACAGTCAGTATATACAGATATAGATCGTCCCACAGTCCCACCATCTACAATAACAGTCAGTATATTCAAATATAGATTGTCCCACAGTCCCACCATCTACAATAACAGTCAGTATATAGTATATACACATATAGATTGTCCCACAGTCCCATCATCTACAATAACAGTCAGTATATACAAATATAGATTGTCCCACAGTCCCATCATCTACAATAACAGTCAGTATATACAGATATAGATCGTCCCACAGTCCCACCATCTACAATAACAGTCAGTATATTCAAATATAGATTGTCCCACAGTCCCACCATCTACAATAACAGTCAGTATATAGTATATACACATATAGATTGTCCCACAGTCCCATCATCTACAATAACAGTCAGTATGTACACATATAGATTGTCCCACAGTCCCATCATCTACAATAACAGTCAGTATATACAGATATAGATCGTCCCACAGTCCCACCATCTACAATAACAGTCAGTATATTCAAATATAGATTGTCCCACAGTCCCACCATCTACAATAACAGTCAGTATATAGTATATACACATATAGATTGTCCCACAGTCCCACCATCTACAATAACAGTCAGTATATACTATATACACATATAGATTGTCCCACAGTCCCATCATCTACAATAACAGTCTGTATGTACATATATAGATTTTCCCACAGTCCCATTATCTACAATAACAGTCAGTATGTACACATATAGATTGTCCCACAGTCCCACCATCTACAATAACAGTCTGTATGTACATATATAGATTTTCCCACAGTCCCATCATCTACAATAACAGTCAGTATATACACATATAGATTGTCCCACAGTCCCATCATCTACAATAACAGTCTGTATGTACATATATAGATTTTCCCACAGTCCCATCATCTACAATAACAGTCAGTATATACACATATAGATTGTTCCACAGTCCCATCATCTACAATAACAGTCAGTATGTACACATATAGATTGTCCCACAGTCCCATCATCTACAATAACAGTCAGTATATACACATATAGATTGTCCCACAGTCCCATCATCTACAATAACAGTCAGTATATACACATATAGATTGTCCCACAGTCCCATCATCTACAATAACAGTATGTACACATATAGATTGTCCCACAGTCCCATCATCTACAATAACAGTCAGTATGTACACATATAGATTGTCCCACAGTCCCATCATCTACAATAACAGTCAGTATGTACACATATAGATGGTCA
This sequence comes from Spisula solida, assembly GCA_947247005.1. Lineage (NCBI taxonomy): Eukaryota > Metazoa > Mollusca > Bivalvia > Venerida > Mactridae > Spisula > Spisula solida. Next base: position 65,776,686 of record OX365944.1, on the reverse strand, counting down.
CACGGTCCCATCATCTACAATAACAGTCAGTATGTACACATATAGATTGTCCCACAGTCCCATCATCTACAATAACAGTCAGTATATACAAATATAGATTGTCCCACAGTCAGATCATCTACAACAAGTCACTAAGAATTGCAAGCAATACAGAAGTCCACTACTGGTTTGAAGCCATAACCTTTAAATAATTTTCAATGTTTCTGTTGCCATAGGAACCACAATTTTTGTCAGAATCAAAATTAGGTGGGCATAATCTCCTTATTGGCACTTGCCCACATACCAAGTTTCATAAACATAACTTGGAAACTGTTTTGAGTTCAAACACAATTCAGATTTTAGCCATTTTTCACTCATTCTGTCTCCATAGCAACCATAATTTTTCAAAATTATTTAAATGTGCATAATCCCCTTATTGCCCCCTATCCACATGCCATGTTTCATAAACCTAGCTTGGAAACTGTTTGAGTTATGTCAGGATCCAGATTTTTTACAGACAGACAGACGTTGAAAACCAGTAGGGGACTAAATAACAGTAAGTAACACTAGGTCAATAAGTCTAGGAAGTACACTCATACAACAAACACAAGAAATAGATCTATGCTGGTATAATATTGAACGACTGGTACATGTATGTCAAGGCTAGGGGTCAAACCTACAACCTCTTTGTTTTCAGTAAGGATGATCTACGGTAACACAAACCTATGAAATTAACTGTCTAGAAAAAATTCAATGATCAATATTCAAGTTTTGCTGGGATTTTATCCTGGTTTAGTTAAGTGCACTGGACTTGTACATATCAAACTTACTATGTCCTCTCTTTCTGTTATCTACAGATATAAACCTGATACAAGGATTATCTGTGATGTATTTAGCTGTCCATGGTATATCTAGCGTTACTTCAGCTCCATAAAACAAACCAACAGCAAAACGTGATGAATAACTTACAGATTCCAGGCTGGATTTTACCCCTTTCTGTTCTGTAAATAGACAATACATGAGTAAATGCTTTGGCAGATTACATGAACATATTACCCTTAGATACATCAATTCACAAAACTATACTTGTGCCCGTCATCAAGTATTTTCTAATAAATACCTTAGTATAGAGGGCAGACAATCCAATTAAAGAAATTGACTTTATAAAACAACTCGTCAAGGGAGATCTTTCTTGATATTTGTCCCAAAAAGCTGCATTTGAGGTGTGTAAACATTCTAGCTCAGAATAGTGTAGGATCTATGTGGTAAAGGCCACTTGAATACTTTAAGGTTACCACATACACCCTAAAATGTTCACAGGAGAGGTAATTAATGATCATAGTATATTCGTTCATAGGGAGATAATTTGTAATCGTTGTAATTTGTTATCAGGGGAGGTAATTCATGAATATTGTAATTTGTTATCAGGGGAGGTAATTCATGAATATTGTAATTTGTTAAAAGGGGAGATAATTCATGATTATTGTAGATTGGTTCACAGGGGAGGTAATTCATGTTTATTGTAGATGTGTTCACAGGGGAGGTAATTCATGTTTATTGTAGATGTGTTCACAAGGGAGGTAATTCATGTTTATTGTAGATGTGTTCACAAGGGAGGTAATTCATGTTTATTGTAGATGTGTTCACAAGTGAGGTAATTCATGTTTATTGTAGATGTGTTCACAAGGGAGGTAATTCATGTTTATTGTAGATGTGTTCACAAGTGAGGTAATTCATGTTTATTGTAGATGTGTTCACAAGGGAGGTAATTCATGTTTATTGTAGATTTGTTCACAAGGGAGGTAATTCATGTTTATTGTAGATTTGTTCACAAGGGAGGTAATTCATGTTTATTGTAGATGTGTTCACAAGTGAGGTAATTCATGTTTATTGTAGATGTGTTCACAAGGGAGGTAATTCATGTTTATTGTAGATTTGTTCACAAGGGAGGTAATTCATGTTTATTGTAGATTTGTTCACAGGGGAGGTAATTCATGTTTATTGTAGATTGGTTCACAAGGGAGGTAACTCATGTTTATTGTAGATGTGTTCACAAGGGAGGTAATTCATGTTTATTGTAGATTTGTTCACAGGGGAGGTAATTCATGTTTATTGTAGATTGGTTCACAAGGGAGGTAACTCATGTTTATTGTAGATGTGTTCACAAGGGAGGTAATTCATGTTTATTGTAGATTTGTTCACAAGGGAGGTAATTCATGTTTATTGTAGATGTGTTCACAGGGGAGGTAATTCATGTTTATTGTAGATGTGTTCACAAGGGAGGTAATTCATGTTTATTGTAGATGTGTTCACAAGGGAGGTAATTCATGTTTATTGTAGATGTGTTCACAAGTGAGGTAATTCATGTTTATTGTAGATGTGTTCACAAGGGAGGTAATTCATGTTTATTGTAGATGTGTTCACAAGTGAGGTAATTCATGTTTATTGTAGATGTGTTCACAAGGGAGGTAATTCATGTTTATTGTAGATTTGTTCACAAGGGAGGTAATTCATGTTTATTGTAGATTTGTTCACAGGGGAGGTAATTCATGTTTATTGTAGATTGGTTCACAAGGGAGGTAACTCATGTTTATTGTAGATGTATTCACAAGGGAGGTAATTCATGTTTATTGTAGATTTGTTCACAGGGGAGGTAATTCATGTTTATTGTAGATTGGTTCACAGGGGAGGTAATTCATGATTATTGTAGATTTGTTTACAAGGGAGGTAATACATGATTATTGTAGATTGATTCACAGGAAAGGTAATTCATGTTTATTGTAGAGTTGTTCACAAGGGAGGTAATTCATGTAATTGTAGATTTGTTCACAAGGGAGGTTATTCATGATTATTGTAGATTGGTTCACAGGGAAGTAATTCATGATTATTGTAGTTTTCTTCACAGGAGAGGTAATTCATGATTATTATAGATTTGTTCACAGGAAAGGTAATTCATGGTTATTGTAGATTTGTTCACGGGGGAGGTAATTCATGATTATTGTAGATTTGTTCACAGGGGAGGTAATTCATTATTATTGTAGATTTCTTCACAGGGGAGGTAATTCATGGTTATTGTAGATTTGTTCACAGGAGAGGTAATTCATTATTATTGTAGATTTCTTCACAGGGGAGGTAATTCATGATTATTGTAGATTTGTTCACAGGAAAGGTAATTCATGGTTATTGTAGATTTGTTTACAGGGGAGGTAATTCATGATTATTGTAGATTTCTTCACAGGAAAGGTAATTCATAGTTATTGTAGATTTGTTCACAGGGGAGGTAATTCATGATTATTGTAGATTTCTTCACAGGGGAGGTAATTCATTATTATTGTAGATTTCTTCACAGGGGAGGTAATTTATGATTATTGTAGATTTGTGCCCATGAGAGTTAATTTGTAAGTATTATATATTTAATCAAAGTGAAGGTGATTTATGATTATTGTAGATTTGTTCACAGGGGAGGGAAATTATGATTTAGATGTAGAATGTTCACTACAGTGCATACCAATGAGTCGACTTATATCACCCTGCAGTTGTAGTATCTGTGGTACAGGCATTGTAAGAACTACAGCATCAAACTGATCTGACTGACCATTATCTGTAGTGACTGACACCTTGTCTGTCACTATGGAAACATCTTTTACCAAATATCCTTTACCTAATGTAGTTTCTGAAAAATAAGAGTGGAAACCTGTCAATATACAAATATGTAACGAGAAGCTGATGATTGTTGGACAGTCAATATTCAGTTTTGCTATGTGGTGGATAAGTAAGTCCCATTCATCACCTTCCAACAGGGATAATTATTTTTTATCTGAACTCCATAAACTGTCATAATATTCAACTGTATATAAAGAAAAAGTAAAATATATTTCCTAATTATACACATTCAATGCATAGAAGTATAACTTAGACACATGGTTTCTATCAAAATACAACAAATAAGGTAACTAAAAGAGTCATCATCACAAAAACATGCGAAAGTAAATTGGTTTACAGTTGGCACCTAGTATTCTCAAGAGATTTCCAGCACAAAATCAGTAAGTCTCCCGATATATATGTGGGAGGTATAATTTATAAAGAAAATGACATTGTAATGTGATGCAAAAAATTAACATTATCACCGTATTTATATGCAAAATGCCCACTGGCAATCTATTGGATGAATTAACAATAAAACCTGCCATTCACCAATAGCTAGCTGGTGGTACTTATCCCTTTGTATACAAACATGATCTCTCCTATTACGAAGTACACAATTTTATAATAGAACATCCCCTGTATTTTTGTTGATGTAAATAGAATTCCAGATCCACTGTTTCTTACCTGATTTATTGACAAAGTGTTTCACTAATGAGCTACAACCATCTGGGGTTACATAATGTGTAGTTCCTGGTACCTTATCACTATGTCCTACAATGTCCTCGCTCAATTTTACCAGTATGCCAGCTTTTGTAAGTTCATCATAGTAACTGTAAAAAATATGTTTACACAAAAACATGTACATTGTACTTAAAATACAAATGTACTGGTATGTGTTTATTTATATTAGCTTTTTAAATAATACATTATGTAATCCAACAATGAAGCAGTTGTGTATCTAGAGTTTAACAGACTACAATGTCAATATTAAACTGATTTGATATGCAACTACAGGTACATTTTTACAACAACCAGATTATGTTCAGCTTTGACAACTTGCTCAATATGGCCTCCATATTTGAAGAAGTTGACCGTTACTTGTGCATGAGTAAGTTACGTAGTACTGGCTGATCATTACTGGTAATTCAAGGAAAACAGCTAGGTTAGATCAACTGTGCACCTATGACTGAAAATGGGTGAAAACAATTTTATTGCATATATATAAGATTTGAATGTACTGACCAACTACTCAACTACTGTTCACAAGATTATTTTGAAGACTTTAATGAACAATACTGATAATAGAGAGAGACAAACCTAGCATGTTTCTGATGATAATCTGGTGTTACTGATATATACTGTGCTCCCAAGTCTACTGTACTCTTACTGTCTTTGTTACATCTACTGGTAGACATTCGTCCACCTACAGAAAACACATACTCATCACGTTTATGGTGAATAACACATTTATGTTTGGAAAATAATAAGATATGGCAACATTTGTCAGCTGAATTATACAGTAACTGTAACAAATATAAAGCAATGTTGTGTCGCATTGTCATAGATCATGTTACATTGTCACTTCATTGTTATCCGATGTGGTCTGTAGTTTTGCTGCCAATGGCTATTCCTTGAATTTTTTGTTAGGCTATTCAAAAATATGAAAACAGGTTATGACACCACAAGTGCAGGCAGTGACATCTCAACATGACACCAGTTAATTGTTGCAGGAAAATATGAGACAGCATCGTGACATTTCCCGCCGAAAGTCATTCATCCAACATGCTGTATTTCGCAGTGTGCAGTGTCACGGCGCATTGTCGACTGTCAGGTCATGTTTAAAGGTAAGCAAATCTACAGAACACAATTGAAAAAAAATGCAAAATGACAATACCACATGATGCAAGCCAAAGCAATATAATTTTACAGATTAATTGTGCTTTATCTGACAAGATTATAATATTGTGGAATTCTGGTGTATCGATCATATTGTGCCTTGCAGCTGATTCTCATGCCTCATTTCAAATATTGTGATAGTATTCTCGTGCCTCTAGATCAATTCTGGAGCCTCATTTGAATTCTCATGTCTCGTGGACCAAATAGAAACGTGAGGCAAGAAAATTGTGCAATATTTGCACGATATTGTCGTGTCTCACGTTGGATTCTCGTGCCTCGTCTTGAATTCTCGTGTCTTGTTTAATTCTAGTGTCTCGCCCTCAGAAGTCGAGACACGAGATTAAGAGGTGATGCTTGATACGAGGCACAAAAATAAGCTCCCAGGCACGATACGAAACACAAGAATTCCACGATATTAGAAGTAAATTTATTCTCATGTCTCTCCCTTCTAACGCGATACACAATATTTAAAATAGCACTAACAGGATTATCTGATATCTATAACTGTCTAAAAAACTTACCAATTCCTCTGCTTTTATCCCACATTGAAATAGAAACTGATTTTCCAAAATCCTGACGAAACAGAGCAGCAACCGAGGCGCCAGTCATCCCTGAGCCAACTATAAGAATCTTCTCCACCATTGTTTTTAACATGACAATATAAACTTTCTAAGAAATACAGGAATAAAACGTTGCTAATGTTGTCAGCTTTTAACAAAACTTGCAGAGGACGAATTTCATAAACACCGCTCTTCAAAACGGAGATTTTCAATTTGACAGATGGCGGGAAATACAAGCGAATTTACATGCACTCAAACGCCACAGAGGGCTTCTATGCGTGTTCCGTTTGGTCATGTTATAGTAAAGTCTAAGTGGAGAAATTCATTATTTACATCAGCATTGCAAGGTATGCTTTTTTACTCTTCAATTCATATTTTATTAATAGTCATCATATTTCGCGATGTAATCTGACTGTCATTATCAACACGCGTTAATTAAATGTATATGACACTCTATATTCACGTAAATATGCTGTCGCTTACACATATCGATCGGCCGATTAACAATGTTACCGCGGTAAGCGTAAAACGCACTAGTCAAATTCTACCCTACTTTATAATAAGACCTCATAATTTTACTATTGTAATGAAGCAGAGGTATATGTCTGTCTATTTATACAACATTCATCACGATACCATAATTATTAAATCCACGGCGACGAGTAAGAATCCGTTCCGCGTAAAAGTAAGTTTAAAATATCCCGTTTTTTACCAAATAAAAAATCAATCAATGGTCGAAAATCATCAAATATTAATTTAATTTTCGAGCGATTTTGTAAATAGGGTATCGTGATGAATGTTGTATTAATAGACAGACATATATCTCTGCTTTATTACAAGCTTTAAATATTTAAAATCGGATAATAGATAGTAAAATTATGAGGTCTTATATAAAGTAGGGTAGATTTTGACTAGTGCGTTTTACGCTTACCGCGGTAACATTGTTAATCGGCCAATCGATATGCGTAAGCGGCAGCATATTTACCCATTTTACATACGTGAATATAGAGTGCATATACATTTAATTAACGTGCTTGTTATCAACAAAAAATATATCTGTTTGCTTGAAATAAAAGTCAGCTGAATACAATTAATCATTTTGTAATACAGTCCAAACTGTGTTATTGAACACCTGCAATGAAAGACCACTATTGAAAAACCTGTCTGCAAATATATACCACTAATTTTATCTCTTACACCATTTCAATTCATTTCAACTTTAGATCATTCATTGCCACTGCCTAACCTAAGCGCTACTGAGCGCTTGGAAGTGCTTTGATAGGAAACTGCTAGTTACCAAAAACAAAGATCTAAATAAACATATGCATATTAAGGTCTTTGTCAAAAAGACTAGCAGAGAAACTGAGAAAGTGAAAGTTTTATTGATTACCCATAGCAGACCATTGCTCAGCCAAGTCGTCTTGTACACGAATGCACTTGGTAGCTACAAAGACCTAAATATACATTAAGATATTTGGTAGCTCTTTCCTAGCAAAGCATTGAGGAACAGTATGCTGTTGGCAAGCACTTCTCGCTGGTAGTGAGTTGTTGCATAGATCTGCCTGCACATTTACCCCTAATCAATGAGCCTCATGATGGCTGCTGCACTCTGCACCAATGACAGCCACAGCTCATTGGCTTTTGACCAGGCTCCCAGGTACCCATGCATTCATATAACATGGAGCATGTGGGTTATTCTTCCTCAGAGAAATTAACAAGTTTCGAACCCAGGACCTCTCAATCCTAAAGAACGCGCTCTACCTCTGGGCCACTGCTCCCCATGTACCTCTGGGCCACTGCTCCCCATGTACCTCTGGGCCACTGCTCCCCATGTACCTCTGGGCCACTGCTCCCCATGTACAACACCATTGAATATAAGCGTAAAATAGACTTTTAAGAATATTAGACAGTTTTTATAATTTTAAAATTATGATAACCTTAACTTACGTTGATTGTGTAGCTACATTTACACTTTGGTGCATTTAGTTGGTAGTTTATAGAATTATATACACTTCCCTGATTGTAGGTGTGAATGTGGTGTATGAAGATAACCTTGGCTATCTTGACTTCCAGCCAGCTACACAGATAGGGGTAGTCTATGCTACAGAAGCAGATCTAGCAGCACAGGCTAGTTTGAAAAGAAAGCTTGTCAGACTCAGAAAGGTATTCATCATAATGATTCTTTTGTTGATTTATTTGCTGTATGTAAAAAATTCAATAAATACCTGTATATTGAATTTAAACCACTTTCAATCTAATATTGGATATTTGTACACTTCAGACAAAATTTGTTCATAACTATGATTGTCTTTCTCGTTTCAATACTTAAAAAAATCATTTTCTGCCTCAGGAGAACTACTATCAGTGGGTGCTCATTAAATGTAGATTTCCTTTGTTGGTCTGACCATTCAGTTTCTATTTTAGAGTGATACTCGACACTCGTGTAGATGTATTAGAAAAGAGCTGCTCGTATTATACTAGACAAGGACATAGACACTCCATCACACGATCTCTTTCAAGGACTCAAGTGGATGACTATACATGAAAGAATCTATTTCAAAAAAGCCATTTTTGTTTACAAATCTATTAACAATCTCTTTCCTGAATACATGTCAAATTTATTCACATTCTCAAATAATCATTCACTAAGATCCCACACTCAACAATCCCTTAAGGTTCCAAAACCAAGACTAGAATTTTTTAGGAAAACTCTTGCTTATTCAGGTCCCAAACTCTGGAACACTATACCACTACACATAAAACAATCAGAAAGCTTGGCAATCTTTAAGTCATCATACCTTAAATGGTGGTTCTCTGGTGGGAAAAACTTGTTAAACATGTAAAATTCTTGTGTCACTTAATATGTATATAAATGTAATTTTATTCTTTGTTTTATAGTTCAATTTCACTGAACTGTACTATAAATTGTTGGTCTAGCTTTCTTTTGATATGTTTAAGTAGCTTGATTAACGCACTGCTGTTACATCTAATGTAAATATCATTCTGTAAATGTTATATTTGTTCACATTTGTTGTAAATTGTATGTACATATATATTGAGGCTCACAGGTAAGACTGGCTTTGCCAACTGTGTTGCCTCATTAAATAAAGTCTTTATTATTATTATTATATATTATAGTACAATGGCAGTGTGCATCACTTGTGCTTTATGATCACATTTCTAGTTTTCTTTCAGTTTCGTTGTAAAAAATGTCAGTAATGTTTATTTTTTAGGCCAATGAAATACAAGTATTAGTTGTAGCAGAGAAGACAGGATCAAGTAGTCAGTATTATCCTGCAGTACAGAAGTTTGTTGCCATGGAGCTTGGTTTCCAGATTACACCGGTACCCAGTCAGACAGAAGCTGCTGGGCTGATTGCACAAATGGTAAGGGAAGTAATTCTATGTTTTAGTTTACCAGGTTAACTAAAACATATTGGATTACTTCCCTTTGACCATATTTATCTTGGGGATTTATTTACTGGCATGAAAATCTACACCTGTAACAAACAAACTATTTGCGCTTACCTATTATACTTATCAACAGGTTCTTCCATGTCTTAATACCTCAAGTGGAGTAAATCTGAATTATTTATCTTCTTTCAATTGGTAATTTGTATTGAGATATTATTTTTGATGGGATGATATTGGGTCAGTGACATATCTATTATCCAAAATGGATTGTCTAATGTTGATTCATATGAATTAGAATATAATATGCTAATTTCTTATTTGTTGAGATTCTGTTGTTATTTAGGTACACACAGAAAGTAAACTTGAAAGCAATCCATTCAGGAAGAAAAGAAAGCCTAAGAATTTAGATGAAGCCTTGTTGTCCACTGTACAAAGTATACCCAAATTGGGCGGTGTTAAAGCCCGCAAACTGCTGGAAACATTCGATAGTAAGTCCAAGTTGTCCACTGTACGTAGTATACCCAAACTGGGTGTTGTCCGATGTACAAAGTATACATAAACTAGGTCGTGTTAAAGCACGCAGACTGCTGGAAACATTCGATAGTAAGTCCTTGTTGTCCACAGTACAAAGTATACATAAACTAGGCCGTGTTAAAGCTCACAAACTGCTGGAAACCTTTGATAGTAAGTCCTTGTAATAAATATCAAGTATCAGGAACTGTTGTCTTACATTTGGATACTAGTATCTTGTTAAAACAGTTGAGCAAATGTTATAAAATATAGGTGTATTCTAGCTTAAGTTACATGAACTTCATGAAAAAAATATGAATGAAGTGCTTTAACAGCTTTGGCTCTTTAAAATAATTGATTGTGTATTGTTGACTCTAAGGTTTGTGTGTGTACATTTTGTATAACATGTAATCATGTTTTGCAGGTCTACATGCTATAAATGCAGCCACCCATGAAGTAAGTATATAATGTATGTAAGATATTACGTGAATTGGAACACTGTTATATCTACATACAAATATGTGTATATGCATGTGTATTGATAACTTTGATCTAATGATTTAGAAAAGTACTGATTTTTACATAACATGTATCAAGAATTTATAAAGATAGGACTTTAAGACTAATAAAATTACATGTACATACTATGGTCGTTTAGTGACAATGTTTGTTGATATTTTGCACAACTGCCCCAACTCCTTTATATGTTGTATAATGTTCAGTTGTTCAAGCACTATGCTACTATACTTTATCATAATATAACACATCTTGTTGATATAGTTAGAATCTGTGTTAGCTGTAGTGGACCTTTGTTAGAATCTGTGTTAGCTGTAGTGGACCTTTGTTAGAATCTGTGATAGCAGTAGTAGACCTTTGTTAGAATCTGTGTTAGCTGTAGTGGACCTTTGTTAGAATCTGTGTTAGCTGTAGTGGACCTTTGTTAGAATCTGTGTTAGCTGTAGTAGACCTTTGTTAGAAACTTCGTTAGCTTTAGTGGACCTTTGTTAGAATCTGTGTTAGCTGTAGTGGACCTTTGATAGAAACTTTGTTAGCTGTAGTGGACATTTGTTAGAATCTGTGTTAGCTGTAGTGGACCTTTGTTAGAAACTGTGTTAGCTGTAGTGGACCTTTGTTAGAAACTTTGTTAGCTGTAGTTGACCTTTGTTAGAATCTTTGTTAGCTGAAGTGGACCTTTGTCAGAAACTTTGTTAGCTGTAGTGGACCTTTGTTAGCTGTAGTGGACCTTTGTTAGAATCTGTGCTAGATGTAGTGGACCTTTGTTAGAAACTTTGGTAGCTGTAGTGGACCTTTGTTAGAATATTTTTTAGCTGTAGTGGACCTTTATTAGAAACATTGTTAGCTGTAGTGGACCTTTGTTAGATGTAGTGGACCTTTATTAGAAACTTTGTTAGCTGTAGTGGACCTTTAATTAAGTCATAAAATTCAATCATAGTTGTGCCTCACTTATTCCAATTCTAAGGAATTAATTGACCTAAACATACCTAAAAAGAGATTTTTCTTTGAATATTTTAAATCCACAAATTTAAGAAACCACCAAATTAACATTTTACCAAAATCTGCGAAATTTAATACCCAGGAAATTGAATGATTTGTAATAGTAGGCCCTCAATGGAGATTGATTTATTTTCAGTCTTAATCTTTTGAATTAAAGTACTTCAATTTTTAAAAACTGAAGGAAAAGTGATTAAGACCCCCCCCCCCTCATTTTTTTTGGTTTAATGGACGGACACTTGTGCGATTAAAAACTATGCAGACAGTTGCCGGGTCATCATATTGTCCTTGTTTTCTTGTTCATTTGTTAGTAAGCTTCAAAATGTATATACAAATGTACTGTATTAATAATTATGTGCTAAGATGTTCTATTGTGGCATATTTATCTTTATTTCTAGGAACTTACAGCTGTTGTAGGGAAAGCAAGTGCACAGAATATAAGACAGTTTCTAGATACAGACATCCATCCAAAATGGAGATGACATCAATATAAGACAGTTCCTAGATACAGACATCCATCCAAAATGGAGATGACATCAATATAAGACAGTTCCTAGATACAAACATACATCCAACATGGAGATGACATGAATTGTCTGTCACTTAACACTGGTATGGGTTGTGCTATATATAGATACTGGACAGTCACAGAATTGCGTCATTTCCATAGGGCTTATCAGCAAGAATAACACCCTAGTATACAGTACCCATCATGGGCAGTACCATAAGTGTGATGGTATTCTAATTAAAAGTAACATACTAAAGTCTCGTGAATGGGTGAATGGGCTACATCATGATGTTAAGATGTTCCAGTAGTATTATGTTCAGCAAATTAAAGCAAGATTATATGTTTCATAAGACATTGATACAAAGTGACGTTGATACATCATAATTAGAATAATTAAATGGCCTGTTTTCCGACTAGGCAGGGAGGGTTTCTGTGAATGGCCTGTTTTCCGACCAGACAGGGAGGGTTTCTGTGAATGGCCTGTTTTCCGACCAGACAGGGAGGGTTTCTGTGAATGGCCTGTTTTCCGACCAGACAGGGAGGGTTTCTGTGAATGGCCTGTTTTCCGACCAGACAGGGAGGGTTTCTGTGAATGGCCTGTTTTCCGACCAGACAGGGAGGGTTTCTGTGAATGGCCTGTTTTCCGACCAGACAGGGAGGGTTTCTGTGAATGGCCTGTTTTCCGACCAGACAGGGAGGGTTTCTGTGAATGGCCTGTTTTCCGACTAGGCAGGGAGGGTTTCCGTAAATGGCCTGTTTTTAGGGAGGGTGCAGTATTTGACCGGTTTTTTTTATGGGGAGGGGAGCAGTTTGTGGCCTGTTTACAGAACTGGTCTATGATTAACCTTTTACTCCATGCTAACACCTCTTCATACCCAACCAGTATACAGTGACCAGACAGGGTTGATAAACTGAACCTTTGCACTGGACAGAGAGGGTTGATAAACTGTACCTTTGCACTGGACAGAGAGGGTTGATAAACTGTACCTTTGCACTGGACAGAGAGGGTTGATAAACTGTACCTTTGCACTGGACAGAGAGGGTTGATAAACTGTACCTTTGCACTGGACAGAGAGGGTTGATAAACTGTACCTTTGCACTGGACAGAGAGGGTTGATAAACTGTACCTTTGCACTGGACAGAGAGGGTTGATAAACTGTACCTTTGCACTGGACAGAGAGGGTTGATAAACTGAACCTTTGCACTGGACAGAGAGGGTTGATAAACTGTACCTTTGCACTGGACAGAGAGGGTTGATAAACTGTACCTTTGCACTGGACAGAGAGGGTTGATAAACTGTACCTTTGTACTGGACAGAGAGGGTTGATAAACTGTACCTTTGCACTGGACAGAGAGGGTTGATAAACTGTACCTTTGTACTGGACAGAGAGGGTTGACACTTTGTACTTTGATCTGGTTTGATGTACATGTATAGATATTACTGTATATACTACATGTATTGTTAGTGTTATCTCTAGATATTGTGCTTCTATTGTTCATGAAGTTATGAGATTATATTGTGATAACTTTATCATATTTATCATTGATAAAAGTTCATAAAAATGAAATTCATGTTGTAGTGATGTATTGACTTCGAACAAAACCTTTGTAAAGCAGGAGTACACTACGCAGATCTGTTATAACCACTTGGTAACCAACCCTCATCAGTCATGTTTATAAAAGTATGCACATGTACATCTGGCTTATGACTGTTTGAACTTCGACTGGCAATGATTTTGACTTACAAGCTTGGAGAGGAATGTGCTTAGCTTGCCTTGGTAAGACAATAAAACAAGTTGGTGCGACTGCCTGTGCATTCATGCATTCAATGGGTTTACTAGTATATACCTCTGTTCTGTCAGAGTGTTATTCAGGTTTTCTGGGACGTCATGATACAGCACATGTCTAACGTAACTGAGAAATGGTGTATCGGGATATTAACTACATGATCGATATCCTAATCGATTTTATTCACTATGCGTGCATCTACTTTCCTGGATACAACAACAATTAAGTAAAATAAGTTAGCATTGCCGCGTCAAAATTGAGTACATTACGTGTTATTTCGAATATAGTCCAAACCAATTACATGTAAGTAGAATCTATTGATTTCACTCCCTGTGTTAACTTCGGAAAGTCAAGTTAATTATGTCCCTACTGTAATTAATTTAGTGTAACCTCGAACGATTTACATTTTGTAGTCTTTATTTTACATGTAAATTGATCGCAGTAAAAACAGACAACGCCTAACCACAACTGGATTTAATAAACATTCAAACCGGTTCAGTATCCATGAGCAGTAAACTTGGTGGTTTCGATGGGGTTTACCGTCTGGATACGCCCATGTACGTACTGGAAACGTATTATGACAAATGACAAGTGTTACTTTCCCCGACCTCACTTAAAACGATACCCTTCGTGAAACGTCCGTGCTTGAATATCACTCTAGAGTGTGTAAGTTGGTGGAAAAAGCTCGGACACTCGAACTAAACAGTTGCACTAAACTAAAATTTCCGGAGCATACATAGCGGACGAACGTGCAAGTACAAAGTCAATCCGAGAAAGAATTCTTACACAAACTAGAGTAATACATGTACACAGTGAAATCCAGTTTCTGTTGCTATTCCTCCAAGACCAACAGCCACAATGCGGGAGACACAAATTCATTTACACAAGTGGCTCGAGCATCACAGCTGTGGTCTCAGGGTGACCACGTCCAACCCCATAGCACCAAAATGGCGTTAGCGGGGTCGCTATGGACGGGGCCCCGAAACCGGATTTTTTTCAGAACACGGACATTCCGAAAGGTATCGAAGTAAGCAGGTCAGTTTAGTAATATTTGCACATCGACAAAATCCATTTCCAGTCCGCCATGGCTTCCGTTTATCCAGACGTAAGTCGAAGCTTACTGCTCTTGGACAACTTTCACCGGCGATCTGGGGGATACTCCGAACACACATAGTCTAACATCGGTTTATATACCCTGACACTGGTTTATCTATACTTTAAAGGTTTGTACTCGATATTTCTGAACTCTTTAATCGAGACAATACAGTTTCAATAAACCCATGAACTAACTACTAGCTATAGTACTTAACGTCCGTGATAAATCATTTGTAATCTAACAGAAAATATCGTATAAATTCATATTTATTATTTCAAACTCGTACAACACAGTTATGAACCTGACAAATGTATTCCCGATATCAAAATCATAGGAGAAGTCCCGTTTTCTGTAAGTTCCTCCGATAAATGCCATATTCCATATGTCAGCCACTGGGCAGTCAACATAATATATTATCAGGGGCGGATCCAGGATTTGGCGTTAGGGGGGGCGTACATTCATGTATTAACCCCCCCCCCCAAAGAAATGTGCGAGCGAAGCGAGCAAGAAAAAATGTATCTCTGAGAAGCATTCCACACAATTTCGTTCTTCATCTTATAATATCCATTGATAAAGTTAATGTGAGAGTAAGGCGAGCAAGAATATAAGCATTAATTATTTGAGCAGCATATCCCGCATACTCATTCCCTACTTGACAAACTTAACTGATAGCGGTTGTGCGAGCGGAGCGAGCAAGAAAAAAAATGCTATCATCTATTTCAGCAGCATACATCACACACTTATCACTTGGTAATATTCACTGATTTAGTAATTGTAAGAATTGGAAAAAATCAGTGTTTATCTGAGCAGCATACCCAACAAACTCATTGATAAATCGAAAACTTTCATTGAATTTGCGTAGATCTACAGCGTGCAAAACGAGCAAGAAAAATCGTTGTTTATATAGCCAGGACTAACGATAATCGACTGGATAATATTCACTGATATATTGCTGCTGTGAATACGTCACGAAGAAAAATTGCACTGTCTATCTGAGCAGCATACCCTGCAAACTCCAGGGCTTCACTTTTGTTCAAGTGGAAGTGTGAAATACTTGGGATCCAGCGACTAGGGGGTCCAGTTGCTTTCTGCATCGTGACGTTCTAAAAAGAACCACGGAATTCGTCAGCTGCATTCTGAGATATCTATTTTTTAATGAAAAGGACAGGTTTATTAGAAAATCAAGCCAACTGTATTAATCTTTTATGACTTGTGAGACATTTTTAATGTGCAAGAATCTCTGTAGCGGATGTTTGGCACCATGCTACCAATCAGCCATATCTTGTTGCTTGCATACAGCATTAAGTTCACTTTAAAATCAATAAATTGATTATTGTTTTATTGACGCGAGCGAAGCGAGCGAAAAAAATTGCATATCAATATTGTTCTTACATCCAAAATATGATAAATTACCTAGGCTCCGACGATTTTAGGGGGGGCGTACGCCGGGTCCGCCCCCCCTGGATCCGCCTATGATTATACTGTGGTGTAGTAACTGTATTATCACTTTCCAAGGTTTTTAGCAAAGGAAAATGTCTGTACAAATATGACAAAGTAACAAACATTCTAATTCAGATGTAACTATTAAGTTTACAAACCTTAAATATGTATCTACTGGCAAAACTGACTGCCAATACTGGTACCCCTATACGTTGATAGCCTATACCGCGGCACACACATTGTGCACTTATCAATATTGTGCCCTTGGTGGAGCGGCGGGCATACACGGGACTTTAGACAGAAGGCCATTCCCGACAGGCGGGACTTTGGATTCCGAGTCCCGGGAAATATACTTTGGCCGGAATTAATTTTGGACCCCGGTATTGGGAATTTATACGCCTCAAAAAAGCAGACAACCATTTAAATCTGTCGGGCCATTTGATACATCAAGTATCTCCCACTGTAGGGATTTAAACAACATGTTTGGCTCTAGGGTGGGGAACAGAAACAATGTCTTATTCCCCAGGGTCTTTTTTATGACAGCTATTCTAAATTTTTCATTTTGTAACAACATCGGTATTGTACCTTTAACATAAATATATCTGCTGACCGAGCGTGACTGGATTTCAGTTTGTGGTGCAATATCGATATCGAGGGATGATCAGAAAGTTTTGGTGGTTTACGTGTTAATCGATTCACTGGATTGTGCTGTATCGTATAATTGTATTTCAAAATACGAGGTCCGTTTATAGAAAGATGCACATTTATTTACATCAATCCAGCTTACAGGCGGCTGAGAATATAACCTACCAAAGCGCTTACATTTGAATTGTGTACACTTAGTCATTATTTGACTTTTAAATGTATAACGCAAGAAGCGATAAAGGATTACATGACTATGTATGACACAGAGGCTTTAATTCCGAAAACTTTTGAAGCGACCCTTTCATAATATGTGTATAGGTCCCATGACAACGTACATGTACAATCAATATTTAGGACAATAAACTACACAGGTTTATAATTTATCATACGTATATTGATTTGAGTAAAACTAGATCTACATCAGGGACAGTATTTATTCTTCCCAGTCTACATGTAGAAACTTGCGTATATACAATGTGCATGTACGTGCGTACGTAAATTTGCTTGTGCGGATCTAGCAATTTTAATCAGGGGTCCTCAGGTAAGGGGTTCCGGTCAGCTATTTTTCTCAGAGGGGTGTCCTGGCAAGATTCTTATCTCGGGACTCGTGTCGAGATACACGGTTTATTTCTAATACATAAGACCTTTCAGCCTATGAGTACATAATACCAACATTTACATTACAAATTTAAACATAATATGGTCCATGACAACGGTAATATTGCATGTATGTTACTGAGGCACATTAAAATTATGGAAAATACCATGTACATTGTATATTGAACCATACGTTCAATTCCAACGGTAATATACTTATAAAAAAGTTAAGCAAGTTGGACTATTACACTTCTTTTCCTGGAGTTGCAAGAAATTTCAACAGAAGGGAAGTTTTTCAACATAAAGATCATTTCATTCCGTTTGAAATTCCATCATTTAAGTAAAGGCAATCTTTATCCTATGTATCAGTATGGCGTAATTAACAGCTAGCTGGTGACTTCACATGAATCTGCTAGATATTGACGTCACTGCAATATAACGCTCTTCTTGTGACGTAGTTGTTAGTCTGTGTGAACAAGACCAACATTTGACGTCTCCAGTTAGCAAATATTTAGTCTTTATGTGACAAATGATCAATTCATCATCATTTACCTCTTGCCTTCGTGACAGCATTCAATATTCCAATAGCCATTTGACCTCGTTCACTGTCATTGGACCTAGAACCGTTCATTATTTTGCAATTTTTACACCGGTTTATTTGGTTGTGGCATAAGACTGACAATATCGTGATGGTTTTAATTCTTTACACGGACCAGATTCCTCCCGCACGTGTTACACGTGTTTTCTTTATTAATGACGTAATGGCTTCACAAAACCACGTAAACACAAATTGACCACTTAATATTTCTGCATGAAATTGTGAGTATATCCTATTGAATAATAATGTTTTGTCTTCAGAGGTTCAGTGAACCGTGAATCATCAAAACACGTCTTGAATGCACGAAAAGTTGATGCGTAGGTGCAAAATTGGAAATTTCGATGTATCGTCAAATTAAACAAAACACACAAAATAATGCGATGTTTCACTCAACTGTCAACAACATGGTGTTTTTTTTAACTTTGAAAATACAAAATGTACATTTTGAATGTTATGGTCAAGGGGAAGTAACTCGTCAGAAAGTACCTTTTAAGTGAAAACGTGGACAACTATAAACATAAATTTGGCTTTATTCTTATACTGTAATTGTTTTCTTTATTTCTGTCTCCGTGATAAATACAATGTCATACACTTGAATACGAACTTGGTCAGCAAAGAGGGCGCATAGCTACATTTACAACCTGGCAACACCCGATGAACACACGACACAAATGTGTGACAGTAGCCTTTGCTGATGTCATCATTTGTTTATTCTGTTTGTGACATTATTTTGTTATCAGAATGTAAGAAAGTCGCATGAATTGTAATTCCACATATTCAAGCTACTTTATGTTGAAAATTTCAGCAATATCAAACCATATTGACCGAGCTACAGGTAAATACATGTATATATACATGCACACTTATAAGATCTGTTAAGTGTATATCGGGCACGTAAAAGAATCAAGAAGTCCTTAGGAAAAGAGTTATTTATAAGGTATCGCACCCGGATTCCTTGAATCACACAAGTGCTCTTCCACGAAATTGGCGGTCATTGGCCCACCTGACAGGGTAAACAATGAATGACCACATACTTACGAATGTCGAATTCGAACGCAAAGAAACAAAGCACCCATTTTGGGAGTCACGGATATGCGGCAGTCCAATGGCATACTAGTACTAGCTGCACTAACCACGCAACGTGCGGTAGTAAATAATTCGGTAGTGACTTATGCTTTCATTCTACTATGGCTGTTAATATTTTCATGTTGAATGTGGTGATGAGCCGTATGTAGTCCTCTGTATATTGTTGGCATATACCAAAAGCTATTTCTCGAATGACATGTCTGTGGACCTAATTCTCCGTTGAGCTGTCTCCATTATGGGGCATATATGTGTAGTGCATACGTATATGCTCCTCTGCCCTGCCTTGCCATCAAGTCTTTCAATATGTTTCCACGGGCAGCTGTATCGACTGTGCCTGTTCAGTGTGAGTAGGCTGTCTTCACTACATAATATTTTAATCTCCGTTCGTGGTATTCCATTCTGATCTGTAACTGTTCGTCACTGGGGATTGTGTTTACTTGTTTGCATCTTCCGCAAATTTGTTCGGAGCTTGAATTTCGCCTATAGATGCCCGCATGTCCAGGAATCCATTAAAGTAATTAGGCATGAGACTCATGTTTGACTGAAGCTGTACTACAAGGTTGTCCAATGGTCATGCTAACAGCAATTGAGTTGGTTAGAAAGACAACAGTTTGTCTCCTTTCCCCTCATTGAGACAGAATGCGGTTATTTGTGAGGGGTTGCACATCGTCCAAGATGTACCGGTAATTGGAATATCTCTTTCCAACTGGGAGAGACAGTTGGGCTGTATCAGGGGCTGCTGCTTTCCCTGCTCGTCTGTTGTTAGTTCCGTGTTGGAGCTTTGTGTGGAGTGAGTGGGACAGTACACAGCCTTCTCTATTTGTAAAGGGGGGTAGCCCGAGCTCGATGTTAGCTGTTGTTTTTTTTCATTTCTTTTATTGAAGTGGTTTTCGTGGCACCAAGCGTAATTGTTTGGCCTGAATTCTGATCATTGTCCAGTTTGGTGTTGCTGGTTCTGGATCGGCTTTGTGTCGTTTTATAACTGTGTAGACTTGCCGTGCGATCTCATCATTTACTTCCCAGCTTGCTCCAGCAATTTTCTTCATGGTCGCAAGTTCTTTAAGTACATCTCTTGCAAATTTTCTATATTCTTGACTGTCAAGATTCCAGTATGGTACCAAGGGAGGTTCGTGACTCGACCTGTGGCACTTGATAGTCATCAAGTTGTAGCCTAGGTTGACTTTATATTTTTAGCTGGATCGCGAGAAGATCGTAGTGACTGTTTTTGTCAACAGTGAGGGTCCAATCTGTCACTGATGGCAATCTGGATTCTAAGTTTGTCTGTGGCTGTATTTGTCTCAGAATACCAGATGGCAAGATCATCAGCATGTAGGGCGTACGAGCCGTTTCTTGGCAGGTTGGACCAGATAATTTATGTACACGAGAAACGGGCATGGTGGGTGAGATTTCAGCACTAGAAGTCCGTGAAACACTTCCTACTTTCACGTGGTTGCTGAGAGTATCGTCAAATTTTACTCTTCTCTTGCAGATCTTTGTACAGGAAGTTCTTTCATCAAGGGTCAGGGTAACATATTTCCAAAGATTTCATTTTGGAAAAACTTAAGAAGAAGACCTTCCATCCAGACCCTGTCGAAAGCTTTGGACAAATCTAAGAAGAATGTGAAAACCTATATTATCTTTTCTTGGAAAATGTCTTTGTACTATGTCTCTAGTGAAGTGGGCCTAAGCCAATTGATCGGTATTGTGATGCTGGCGATATCCAGTTCGTCTTGGGGCTAGAATACTTGCCTTAAGATGCCGACCAGAGCAGTCTCTTGTTTACTGTTCTTTCCAGAATCACCCCAGTGCTACTTTGTAGACTAATTGGTCTGTAGCTCTCTGGCCTTTCGTTGTCTTTTCCTTTCTTCAGAATAGGCTGAAATAGGCTAGTGTGCCAGCTGAGGTTGAATACTCTACATAAGTGTTCGCTTTCCATGTACCCAATGTTATTGATCCTTTTGTAAGCAATGACATTGTGATATCGTCTCCCACCAATACCTCCTGTATAGTTAGACTACTTCCCTCAACTACTCTCACCTCTTTATAGTGACTGGGTACCCACACAGATACCCCACTTGCAAGAATTATGTTAATACTGGATGAATCAAAATACCAGTGCACAACTACACATGTTGACTAATATTTCTCTAGCTATGAAGTTGGACAACCATAGCTCAAATACTTTTACAGATGTGTGTGACGTGAGTTTATTCAAGGGCCATGACTCTGCTGATACTGAATGAAGCTGAATCAACATACACTTAATTAACTACACCGGCATATTTCTTCATTAACAGTTTCTGGAAGTTGGAAAAAAGAATGAAATGATGATATGCACAGGCTTTCAACCATGGTACACAAATCTTACTGAAATATGAGCTATAATACATGACCATAGTGTACAGTTTTATTTGTGTAAATAATGCCTAAAGTTAGTAATGTGATAATGTTGTTAGTATGGTGCTTTTTTGAGCTTTTATGTCTCTTATAATTCAATGTTGAATGGTTATGTTCATTTGAACTGTTTTATAATGTGTAAAGTTTTATGCATGTACATGTACATGTACGTAAATGAGACAATAATAAAGAATATATATATGAGCCGTTCTCCAGGAAAACCGGGCTTAGTGACAAAAAGATGAAAATTATGATAATAAAGCATTAGAAAGACAAGACTCTTTTGAACAGTTTCTGAAAATTTGAGCAAAATATAACATCAAATTACAAAGATACAGACTATTAAAACTCCCCTCCCCTACTTTGTTAGTGACGTCGCAAACGTCATTCAAACGTTATTCGACGTTACGTTAACAAGAAGTTCATAAATCCAGTATTTGATGAGTTCTTGACGTAAACTTTTAAAAATTGTATCTCATTTTAGAATTATATTCCTTTTTTAATGAAACATATCAGTCATGAAATTTATCTTTTAGAGAAACGTAGCTACTGTTTCCAACCACTAACCCCTCTTTTTCTCAATATGGATACCCTTCAGAAATTGATCACCATAGCAACGAAAGAAGATATTTTAACATGATTCATGAGAAAAATAAATCTAAGACATAGTTCTATATTATCCAAGAACTTAAAACTTAAATTAAAGAGCATGCCTTTTTGTCATTTATGGGGGGTTTCTTAACCTTATTACATAAATACTAATACAATGTCACTAAGCCCGGTTTTCTTGGAGAACGGCTCATATGTATGTTTCACACAATTGTTAAATTTTGGTTGATTGTGAAACAAGTTCTTACTACTGTAATTACTGGTAACCACTTTATATATTTATACTATCAAAAGCCTCATTTGGAGTTATTGGCAGGTGTGTCTGTCAAGGGCAGACTTAAAATCAATGAAGAGAGAGGTGTGATACAAGGAATCCAGGTGCATTACCCTAGCTCTTTCTGAATTAGATTGCTTGATTCTTTAATGTGCTCTGTGTATAGCATCGATACACACGAGACTGCTTATGGGTTTCCAACCAGTTCGTCCCTAGTTGGGTGGGTTCATCCCTAGTTGGGTGGGAAACACTGAAAAGCGTTTCAGAAATGACCAAGTGTCCCGGCCGAGATTCGATCCAGGAACCTCAAGATCAGTAGTCAAGAGCTTTATCCACTTGACCACTATGCCAGTCTCTACATCTCATTCCTGACGATATCCATCACAACTAAGATATAAGAAGCCAGCTTCAGTTTATGCTGAGCATCAAGCAACAGAAACACTGGTACCATTTCTAGTTGATCTTGGTAAGATGCTACCATAGAGTGAACCCTACACCTCCCCGAACAAGTGACTGCTCTACTACTATGTTATCAATCTAGCTAAATTTACCATTCTGGTGACCACTCTCTTCGGTTGAACCCACAGGTAACTGTGTCATTGATGGAGTAAAAATAGTTTTATTTTTTTTATAAATTTTATATAAGAATATTTTTATTTCATTTTACTCTTTATCAATGATACAGTTACCTTTGGTTGAACCCTGGTTGAGAATACGACTGTTATTAACAAATGTGGTACAAGAGGGCCCAAAGGGCCCTAGGTCGCTCACCTGTCAAACTTGACCTAGATTTTGTTGAGATGATCATTGTGACCAAGTTTCATACAGATTAGGCTAATATTGTGACCTCTAAAGACTACAAAAGGTTTTTATATGATTTCACCTAATGACCTAGTTTTTGATCTGGATGACCCAATATCAAACTTGACCTATATTTTGTTGTGATGATCGTTGTGACTTAGTTTCGTAAAGATCAGGCCAAAACTGTGACCTCTAGTGACTACACAAGGTTTTTCTATTATTTTCCCTTGTGACCTAGTTTTTGACCACAGATGACCCAATATCGAACTCTACCTAGATTTCGTTGAAATGATCATTGTGACCGAGTTTCATAAAGATTAAGACCAAAATTGTGACCTCTAGTGACTACACAAGGTTTTTCTATGATTTGACCTTGTGACCTAGTTTTTGACCCCGGGTGACCCAATATCGAACTTGACCTAGATTTTGTTGAGATGATCATTGTGACCAAGTTTCATAAAGATTAAGTCAAAATTGTGACCTCTAGTGACTACACAAGGTTTTTCTATGATTTGACATTGTGACCTAGTTTTTGACCCCGGGTGACCCAATATCGAACTTGACCTAGATTTTGTTGAGATGATCATTGTGACCAAGTTTCATAAAGATTAAGTCAAAATTGTGACCTCTAGTGACTACACAAGGTTTTTCTATGATTTGACCTTGTGACCTAGTTTTTGACCCTGGATGACCCAATATCGAACTTGACCTAGATTTTGTTGTGATGATCATTGTGACCAAGTTTCATAAAGATTAAGTCAAAATTGTGACCTCTAGTGACTACAGAAGGTTTTTCTATGATTTGACCTTGTGACCTAGTTTTTGACCCTTGATGACCCAATATCGAACTTGACCTAGATTTTGTTGTGATGATCATTGTGACCAAGTGTCATAAAGATTAAGTCAAAATTGTGACCTCTAGTGACTACACAAGGTTTTTCTATGATTTGACCTTGTGACCTAGTTTTTGACCCCGGGTGACCCAATATCGAACTTGACCTAGATTTTGTTGAGATGATCATTGTGACCAAGTTTCATAAAGATTAAGTCAAAATTGTGACCTCTAGTGACTACACAAGGTTTTTCTATGATTTGACCTTGTGACCTAGTTTTTGACCCTGGATGACCCAATATCGAACTTGACCTAGATTTTGTTGTGATGATCATTGTGACCAAGTTTCATAAAGATTAAGTCAAAATTGTGACCTCTAGTGACTACACAAGGTTTTTCTATGATTTGACCTTGTGACCTAGTTTTTGACCCCGGATGACCCAATATCGAACTTGACTTAGATTTTGTTGGGATGATCATTGTGACCAAGTTTCATAAAGATTGAGTCATAATTGTGACCTCTAGTGACTACACAAGGTTTTTCTATGATTTGACCTAGTGACCTAGTTTTTGACCCCAGATGACCCAATATCGAACTTGGCCTAGATTTTGTTGAGACGATCATTGTGACCAAGTTTCATGAAGATTAGGTTAAAATTGTGACCTCTAGTGTCTACACAAGCCAATTGTTGACGGACGGACGACGGACGGACGACGGACGGACGACGGACGGACGACGGACGAAGAGTGATCACAAAAGCTCACTCTGTCACTTTGTGACAGGTGAGCTAATAAAACAAATAACAATATGCAGTTTAGTTTCATACATTTTATTTTTTCACAAATTTTCCCCCAATGACAAATTTACAATGTAAAATGGTTTAATAGACAATGAAATATGTCTAAATGACATTTAATAGTGATAAATAGGATTTCTGAACCAAATAATACTTGCACACCAAAAGTACTACAAATTAAGTGAAGAACTGTACAATCCCTAGGTACCATGCTACGGTTTTATCAAAGCACTAATGTAAATCTTTGACATTCAACAAAATTTGAATTCTTAGTTTAATATGATTAAAAATTTAACAAGCACAGGGATCTGTAATACAGGGGTGTCAACAGAGCCAAATTCAAAATCAGGAAAATCATATGCGACCGACCATTTTTACAAAACAAGAGGCCTTCAATGACATTGTTTCCATAATTAACTCAGTTTGTATCAAAGAAAATCCTTAAGAGAAGATTAAATTAACCATAACTTTGCCATTTCTTGAGATATTTCCATCAAATAACTTTTATTTTGGTCAGGAGCTATTGCTCTTTTAGGACTGATAAATCAGGAATTCCAGATAAATCAGGAAAATTGACACCCCTGGAAATATTAACAATTATACAGTAAATGAACTTCATAAGTTACATCTGTCCCCAATTTGTAATTGCAAAAACATTTTGAATAGGGATTTAAATTTGAGTGTAAGTTTAAAAGTTTGTCACATGCTTTGATAAAACAGTATATGACATATAGACATCACAAAAGAGATCATTGTTCTGTATCCTGCTAATCTCTGTAAGTTTTATATTATTATATTTTCAAACAAATAAATATGTGATACTGAACACCTGAATTAAGCAACCAGCTGTCTAAAAAAGTCAATAATATCAAATACAGTCCCTTATAATAACTGACTTTTTAATAATGTAAGACTGTTCTTCTGTTAAGACAAGTGAAACATGGCTGCCATATGTATAAAATTGTTCTGAATAATTTTAATGGCAATCACCTTCTTGAGCAACTGGATAATTTGCAAATAACATTTTTACGTTAAAATAAATTAAATAATCTAACAAACAAGCCAAACTACTTATGGGTAACAGAACTACTTGTGGGTAACAGAACACATTTATGACAACAAATAAATGGTTCAAATGTATGATATTGGTCTACACATGTAATCTATAACGTTTCTAAAAAGAACTAGACTAACAAAGGCACAGTATGGACAGACTTAGGTAGTCTTTACTATGTTATAACAACCGATATTAAACTGAATGTAATATGGAATAAATGTACATGTACTTGTTTAATGCTGTGATCCTATTGGCCAAATATGAAATTTATATTCAATATCAACATATTCAGTATAAAACATATTACATATATGTTAAAAGTCTCATACCAGTAGATGAACAAATTTACAAAATGTACATGTATTTATCATCAATGAATGGATTGTAATCAATGTGTAAAGTAACATATCATCGCCACATGAAGCTATATATACATGTATACTGTTCAAATCATAGGGGTCTGTAATGAATGACTACATTGTATTCTCAGACTCTTATGGTAACAAATGACTTTTCTCTTATAAGTATAAGTCATCAGTGGTTATCATTTGTTTAAACCCCTATGGTTCAAACCAGCTGGTTAACCTGCTTATTGGTTTAAATGGTTTACTGACAATTACTGTAAGCTGAAATCTGACAGTATGAGACCCTTAGACCACAAACTATTGAGTCTGATATCAATATCCTAAATCTCGTATTAAAATGGACTTAGAGGTCACAAACCACTAAATGCATACGCGGACCAAAATCGGATACACTCAATTAGTCCTTACGGAAACTTCTGTTTGCCTGGAAATGGTGATATACCTTGACAAAATGGAACTAGAATCATCTTATTGAGTTTAAAGGTATTGTATACATGTAGTTGAATGAGTGAATATGTTTCATCTTGAATATTTTGAGATTTTGGCATATTTGACAAAGCGAAAGTAGACTAGGGTAAAACCCACATTGGATCAGTCTGTGCGTCTGTAAAAATTTGTCGACCGCCTTTGACGAACAAAATCTTTCTTATATTAAACATGACCCCCTGTTTTTTTGGTCTTATTTTGTAGCTGAAACATACTGCTTTTCAATGATATAGGTCTGTCAACTGGTCATAGACTTTAACATGATTTAATCTGGGGCTGACAATTGTCACTTTACATTGAGCTAAAGAACAATTTCATTTAGTGGTTTGTGACCTACAGGTAATTGATTGACAACTTGATAATCCCAAGATCAAGGCTTGTATATACACATATAAATATGTCTGCCCAAGTTGTGTTCAAACATGTACAAGTATTTTTTGCAATATTTTTAATAATAGTCGGATAATGACACATTGAATTAAATCCTATTATGGTTAGACTTAAGCAATATACAAAGCATAACAGCATTGAAGGAATAATATACATATAATACCATTCAATCTTCAATGATTATTTAAGTATGTAAATGTGACGGCAGAAATCAGGCCAGAAGTGGTAACGTCTTTTTAGAAAAATGGCATAAAAAACGTTTGTTTTTTGCAGATTTTGCAATTAATTAACAGACCATTTCTAGTTTATCTGTAGGAAAATGTTTTTTTGATTTGTGTACATGCAATGTTCACCATTCAACAACATTCCCACAACCTTTCATGAACATTTAGTGTAGTTTAAGCGATATATTGCCAGTTATTCCCCTTTTAACTGCAAGGTCAATTGTAAGATGGCATACTGTCAATTTTACATGTTAATTTTAGTGCCTGGCTTGATTTCTGCAGTCATTCACATTGACACATTGTTTGTTTGAACACTGCCATTTTACACTAATATTTACTAGAACATGTAGACCTATCTTTGGTACCACATACAATTGTCATGATCAAAATATTTAAATTACCCTTGAAACAACAAATGTACAAAATGCACATTGAATCATGAAATTTTAAAAAAAAATACAATTTTAGAAAAATAATAGTATTTGAAATATTTGATATATTTATGTCATTGAGGTTTGAGGTGATTTTAATGCTGAGTGAAGTACAAATGTGAGTCTATATAGGAATGCTAAACATGAGGGCCAAAATGGCCCCAAAATCCCTCACCCGAGTACCATAGTCCTATGTTGGCATAGCAGTGACCCCCGATACATGATCTATGTAGAGGATATCATGCAACATGCCAAACATCAAAGCTCATGGGGCTCATGGTTTTGGATACCATTTTCAAAAAACTTACTGATTTTTTATTATCTCTTATGATATTGATAATACAGAAATGCAATGGACCAGAACCTTCGCACTCAGGTGAGATAAATGTTTTAAGTAGTTTTAAACAGATATTAAAAAGCAAAGCCGCACATAAAATGATGCAATTATAATAAACAAGTTATGAAATATGTAATAATTACCCATATGCTATAATATACAGGACATTCAAAACATATAAGAGTAAAAGACCTGGCAATGGAAGCCGACCTGGCAATGGTAGCCATCACAAGATTTATAAACAATGTAGCATTAAGCAGTGTAATCATGCTCTATGTGATAGTACAGACTTCCTGACAGTCTTAGATATGTGTAGGGCAGGCTGAAACTCTGTCAGTCTTAAAACAAATCTGTCACACAAAAACAAAGACTAATCAACTACAGGCAAAAAGGTGCAAAATTTACACTAATCCCACTCCAAATATGGTCAATAAAAACAATCTGCCAAATATGTCTGTAAACTTGCTTAGTGTGAGTAAGTTGGCCTGCCTCATGTCAGGTGGTTGGCCCGACATGTCAGGAAGTCTGACACCAAACAATACAACACATCCATACATTGCTAAGAACATGGAAAATTCTATAGGAATGACTGAAGCAAATATCTAACAACGTAATTCAAATCAACAAGGCATAACAGCATGCATAGTAGCATATAGTGTCATATACACAAAGCTCATCAGAAAAAAATCCTCCCTTCCTTAATTGTATGTACACATGTATATCACTAAGGGTGAATAATATACTGCAAACAGTCTTCAACCATTTACATCAACTCCTAATCAAATTGCCTATCATTTAACAAAATGAGAATAATGATGTATAAACTGGGGCTGGCTGGTACTTTGAAGGGTTTCATAAAGACAGAACAAGGGTGAAAAAAACCCCTACATTTTCGAGGTGACCCTTCTTGGGGACTTAATAATTATTGTAAACGTTTGATGCTATGTAGAAATATCAGAGCTACTAGATTGTAATATCATGACACAAATATAAGGTGTTTATGGTATCTACGTAAGCACCAAATACCTGATATATTGGATTCTACATACATATCAACCACTCTTCAGGGAACCCAGAATCAATGACATTTGTACATACACATCATTATAGTAAGATATTTACAATTCCATGAAATGACAAGCATTGTCATAAATGTCATTAACTGAAACATAATAGTCTAGAGTCAACTAGATTTCATTTTCAAGTTTCCCTTGTGAGACAGAAACTGTGAAAATGGAAAATTTGGTAATTATGTCCTGTATTCCTGGAAAATGGTTCATATGGATTTGTTGCCAGGTTTTATCAGATATATTCTGTTTCAGAAATTATAACATGTAGCTGTTCTTTGTTGCCTGATAAAATATAGGCATAAGTTTGGATGAGTAGTAATTCTAACATAGCACGTGAGATTTGCCTTCTTTGCATATATTGAGCTTACCATATTTTATTACCGCGATAAAATATAGCTGATTGATGACGTCACGTTTGACGTCATTTACTATGACAAATGACATAACGGTGACGGTAACGCTCCTAGGAAAGAAAGTAGTTTGACGTCAACCTGTCTTGTTGTGCTATAAATGGCAGAGCATTGGCGATGTTAGAATCGAAATAATAAATAGGAGCTGTGCTTTGTTGTTTTATAAAATATAGGCACTCGTTTGAATGCGTACATTAAATCACTCGTGCTACGCACTCGTGATTTAATTACTACGCATCCAAACATGTGCCTTTATTTTATTACGCAACAAAACATAGCTACGTATTCATTATTTCTTAATTCAATCACAAGTGTGCAGCATCTGAACAAGTGCCTGTAGTTTATTACACAACAAAGCATAGTTACTTCTTTGTTATTTTGAATGAATGGTAAAATATTGTACTGTGACTACAGGATTTGAAAAGTGAACAAACTAATAGCCAAAAAATATGCTATACCTACATAATATATTGACATTTACAATCTATGCGCAGTACCTATAAACCTGTTATGTGTATGATTATGTTTAATGAATTATAACTTATCAACATGTCTGAAACTTTGTCAATTCTAGTGTAGCTGGTAAAAAGTTTTGTACAAAATCAAAAAGCATGTTAAATGTTTATACCTTGAACATGTAAATTAACCCACAAGCAAAAAACTCAATCCTTGTACATTGTGAATGTATCTAAACGCAAAAGCTTTAGCAGATTTATAAGAAAGAAGAAATAAAAAGATAACTACAGTTAATATCCCTAATCCTATACACAGAGTTACTTCCCCTTATCAAAAGCCTTTATATGCCAGTCAGCTTCTTGCTGAAACATGGCCGGCATTTGTGTGCCTCCACCTGGATTTGAACTAGGGTTGCAAGATTAGATGGCAAGCGTGCTACCCACTGAGCTACAGAGGCAAATAAATTACATTTTTTGTACTTTGATTGTGTTTCCTACAGCAAGATTTGAAGATGTTTTGTTATAGATGTGGGTATCATATATTTGCATGGTGATCTGCATTATGGCTTACTTACTATTTATAAGGGGATGCAACTCTGCTTTAAGTGCGTGTGCCCTTGTGCGTGATGTGAAGAGCTATACGAGACAAAATATAATTAAAGAAAAACTTTTTAAAAAATCGCAAATTGGTTGTGGCCTATTACCAAAGAAAACACAGAGTTACAATTCAACACCAAACAAAGAATGACTACTGATTATGTAAATGGCACAGAAATCAAACCTTACTATCTATAAAAATATATCAATACTCTACATATGCAACACCACTTCGTAAAATCTTGTAAGTATTTAGAAAACATTATCAGGGCTTTTTAACCTTTGGGGATGGGACCCTTAACTCATAATTTAGGGGATACATATCAGTATTTAAGAAACTTGGGGAACTAACTTTATAGAGACTACCAGTTTTAATTTTGGGAGAAAAATTGTGTAATTTCAACATTATTTTTCTGAACAAGACCCTTTTTCTATCTCCTACCAGGAAGGAAAAAGCCCTGATTGTATTAGTAACTATTAAATTTATATGACACAAGTAATAAACCGGTTTAAGTGAAAATGTTAGAAATCTTGAAAACAATTTATTAAAGTTCATAAGCAATATAAAACCTGCTAAATACATTGATAGTACAAGTCATGTAATACCATAAGTAAAGCTAATCAAACTTAAGCAAGGCGTTACTTAGCAACAACATTGAAAAAGCCAATCAAAGCATTGGCACGACAACCAGTATGTTTGACACATGTACAATCATTAACAATGATGAAATGGCAATAAAACTGATTAAAAACTGAGCAAAGAAAAACAATGATTAAAATGTAACAAAACTTATGTGATAACATATAGGCAATAATCAATGGTTATTTCATGGTACATTTACTTAATTCATACTTGAGAATTATCTTATTTAACAATTGCAAGCAATACAGAATTCCCCTACCAGTTTGAAGCCATGACCTTTAAATTATTTTCAATACTTCTGTGGCCATGGCAACCACAATTTTTGTCAAAGTGAAGCATTAATTAATAGATGTCATCTCAACATATACCATAAATTGTCAACCTAGCATTGATACTTTTAGGGTTATACAAAGATCCAGTTAAAGGGAAGTAATTTAACTATTTCTGTATCCATAGCAACCAAGAATAAACTAGAAATGTCTCCCATGACACGGGTGCCCCCCTTATAGCACATATCATTTACAATGGGGAAGGAGAGAGAATAGCAGTTTGAGGTAACATCATTATTCAATTTCTTAGCCTTGTGTCGTTGTGGACAATAATTCTAATAAAAAAAAATATCAAAGGTCCATCATATAGTAAAAGTAACAAAGGGCAACAATTCTGGTAAAAATTTGCACAACAAAAATTCCATCCTTTAAAGTCATCTATACATTGAGATTATTAATCTGTGAAAGTTTGAAGAAATTCTTTCCAACAGTTTGTGAGGAGTTCAACATACAAGATTTTTCACTATAGGGTATATGGTAAAAGTAACAAAGGGCAATAACTCTGGTCAAAATTTACACAGCGAAAATTCCATCCTTTAAGGTCATCTATACAATGAGGTTGTTCATCTGTGAAAATTTGAAGAAATTCCACCCAGTAGTTTAAGAGGAGTTCAACACACAAGATTTTCACTATAGGGTATATAGTAAAAGTGACAAAGGCCCATAACTCTGGTCAAAATTTACACAGCAAAAATTCCATCTTTTACAATCATCTATACATTGAGGTTGCTCATCTGTGAAAGTTTGAAGAAATTCTACCCAGTAGTTTATGAGGAGTTCAACACACAAGATTTGTGTTACATACGGACAGACGGACGGACAGCACCAATGCTATATGCCCCCCACTTATAAATAAGTGTGGGGGCACAAAAAATATCAACGGTGGAAGATCCCACATTTTGAAGTATTTCTGTATCCATAGCAACCACAATTTTCGTCAGAATCAAAACATATTTAGATGTGCATAATCTCCTTATTGGCACCTAGTACCTACCCACATACCAAGTTTCATAAACATAGCTTGGAAACTCTTTGAGTTATGGCAGGATCAAGATTTTGACATATTTTCACTCTTTCTGTCTCCATAGCAACCACAATTTTGTCAGAATCAAAATATTTTTAAATGTGCATAATCCCCTTATTGCCCACTATCCACATACCAAGTGTCATAAACCTAGCTTGGAAACTGTTTTAGTTATGTCAGGATCCAGATTTTTGACGGACAGACAGACGGACAGAGGGCAAACCTATAGTTGAAAACTGGAAAACATCATTTTTTATGTTACAGGTATTACATTTTGAATCATGGTTATTGTCAACTACCAGTACAGTTTCAACACTATTTCAACCATAGATACCCAGTAGTCAGCAGGCAATATCAGTAGGATTGCCAATTGTCACGTGTGAGATGACAAATTTAATTCCAATATCTATTCATCTAAAACAGGGCTATGATTGTATCAATGCTCGAGCAGCCAAAAGTACCAAACCCACCTTCTTGCAGACAATGAATCTAAATACTTATCCCAAAGATTAGAATGGCTGCACACACGTGTTAAAACTCGGAACACAATACTTCTCTCAAACATTATTTTACTTAGTCTAACAATAGACAATATTTTCGACAACTTAAATCTGATTCAGTTATCTAGTTCAAGTACCCTGGTATGGAAGGAAATTGAGTGATTCTATGAATACATACAATATGCATAAACTGTTAGAATTAGCACATTGGTGACGATTTAGTGGACAAACAAACATTTAAGTCTTGTTCCCAGGTTATTCCTTGAAGGAAATGTCGTCATTTTACTTTAAAGAAATATTTACAAGAACATCCCTTCGTCTGCTATCTTACTAATAATTCATAAAAAACGCCAATAAAGGTTTAATGAAATTAAACCGAAAACTTAATTTCTTCAACAAATCATAAAAATATACAATATCTCATGTTTCATAAATATACATGTAAAACCTTTATATTTTACACTCATAAATATAACACTTTATTTATATCTCTCACACATAAACTTATCTGGCCAGCTAACCAAAACCATACTTCTCAACACGGCAACATGTTTCCAAATCTATCTACATCGAATGCATAATATATACTTCAGCATGTCAAAATGCCACATATTTAAATAAAAGTCGAATAATTCTTAGGTTATTTCATTAATCAAACATATTTTAGTGAGAGTAACTATACTTATTAATATAAATTATAATTTCTATTAACTAGTATTCAAACAAAACCGTATTTTTTTCAATAAATGAAATAACCAATCAATATTTGACTTTTATCGTAACAACACATTTTTAAAGTCTTCCAATGTTTAGAAGAACAATACTCCTACTTTTATATTTCATGCGCAATGTAGAGAACCAATAAACTTGCAGACTTGAGAACTTTCTATGTATGGTATAACATCGAGTGTAGGGTATCACAACTTGTATAGAACACCCTGCATACATCAATCATTGCTTTCCTCTCCCCTGTAAAATATTCAATCTATTGTCTAATACACATGACAAGAAAATCTTCCAATTTTCAAATAACTACAAGGGTTTTGTCTGTTGACACAAAAATGTATGTCTCCCACAAAATAGGCAAAAATCATCAAACTTTTAATTAACTAGCAAACTTTTTGACACAAAAACGTATAAGTCCCACACAATGGCCACAACTACAGAAATAATCCTCCAACCTTAATTTCCAGAAATAATTACAACTAGGCTTCGTACAACAAAGCATTCCTGTGAAATTTCATTGAAATCTGACCAATGTTTAAGGAGAACTAGCACAGACAAACATTGTGACATGCATCTGGTCGTTCATCACACAATCAATATGTCTCCCCCACTAATAGAGGCAGATGGAAATAATATCATGAATTATACAATATTGATTTCTCACCTATTTTCAGTTAATAGACAGTCCATGGTGAATTCACCATGCCAGTTTTCCGGGAGTGTAATCAAACCAGTACTAACTAACGCTTCCATACGGAACCAGCAATATGTGGAGGAAATTGAAGTAAAAGATACATCAAATTTGACCGATGAAAGCAGGTGGCTGTTTATTCAATATAAATTTGGCAATATTTAACAAAATGCCGAGCATAGCCTTTTTTTGCCGGTCAGCTTTCTGCTGAAATATGGCAGGTATATGAGTGCCTCCGTCCGTATTTGAACCCGGGCCGCCAGATAAGACGACAAGTGCACTAACCATTGAACTACGGAGGCACACGTTTATGATTACCATATATGCATGGAGTAATGTGTTAAAGTGATTATTTATTACTTTATCTTACCTGTCATTGGTTTTATCATCCTCTGCTACTGCTGGTTTACTTGAACTTGGACTGTAAGAGAGATATAGTACATAGAGTTAGAATATCAGCATGCACTGCAGATATAGTACATAGAGTTAGAACATCAGCATGCACTACAGATATAGTACATAGAGTTAGAACATCAAACATGCACTGCAGCTATAGTACATAGAGTTAGAACATCAGCATGCACTGCAGATATAGTACATAGAGTTAGAACATCAGCATGCACTACAGATATAGTACATAGAGTTAGAACATCAAACATGTACTACAGCTATAGTACATAGAGTTAGAACATCAAACATGTACTACAGCTATAGTACACAGAGTTAGAACATCAAACATGCACTACAGCTATAGTACATAGAGTTAGAACATCAAACATGCACTACAGCTATAGTACATAGAGTTAGAACATCAAACATGCACTACAGCTATAGTACATAGAGTTAGAACATCAAACATGCACTACAGCTATAGTACATAGAGTTAGAACATCAAACATGTACTACAGCTATAGTACATAGAGTTAGAACATCAAACATGTACTGCAGCTATAGTACATAGAGTTAGAACATCAAACATGCACTACAGCTATAGTACATAGAGTTAGAACATCAAACATGCACTGCAGCTATAGTACATAGAGTTAGAACATCAAACATGCACTGCAGCTATAGTACATAGAGTTAGAACATCAAACATGCACTGCAGCTATAGTACATAGAGTTAGAACATCAAACATGCACTGCAGCTATAGTACATAGAGTTAGAACATCAAACATGTACTGCAGCTATAGTACATAGAGTTAGAACATCAAACATGTACTACAGCTATAGTACATAGAGTTAGAACATCAAACATGTACTACAGCTATAGTACATAGAGTTAGAACATCAAACATGCACTGCAGCTATAGTACATAGAGTTAGAACATCAAACATGCACTACAGCTATAGTACATAGAGTTAGAACATCAAACATGTACTACAGCTATAGTACATAGAGTTAGAACATCAAACATGTACTACAGCTATAGTACATAGAGTTAGAACATCAAACATGCACTACAGCTATAGTACATAGAGTTAGAACATCAAACATGCACTACAGCTATAGTACATAGAGTCCCCAGGTAACTGTCGTCTCTATTCCGAGTGGTATAAACATATTTATGTCTCTTGTATAGCAAAAAGTATGGATAGAAAGTTTTGCTACAAAGGGCTACAGTAAGCCGGCATTTAGTTTGAAGCGACGTTCTGTCTGTTCTGACGTTGAAAGATTTGGCATCCAGCGAGTGCAATCCTTGAGCATGTTAAACCTGTTCCACAAAATCGAATGAACCAAGCCAAAACTACTCTCCTTTCCCAGGATGTTCTCTTCGCATGTGAATATTCTGTCTGATTTCAAAAAATCTCTTTTTTGCGGTTTAGTATTGGCCTTTGTAAAGATATCCTGGCCTGAACACTGGTATTTTTTTATTGCCTTTCTGCCGATCGTATTTCCTTTGATAGTCTAGCCACTTCGGAATATGAAAGAGGGCTTTTTAAGACAAGCCTCTGGTAAGGCAATAATAAATCATGGAACTTTTGTTTCAAGCGCTCGATTGTTATGTTAACTACGTTGGTCTTGTGACGTTCCCGCATCCATGTTGCATAAGGTGACATCGAAGGTAGGTGCGCGTTGATGACGTCATCAATGTAAAGGTCCTTAAACTTTCTGAACAAAATGAAAATTACTTAAATATTTATCATGCGAAATTTGGTTTAATTATCTTGACAGGTTTTAATGATAATTGCTACTTCGCATTATATACTGAATAATCCTCATACTATGAGTTGAGACATAGAATGAT
Organism: Spisula solida; assembly: GCA_947247005.1. Lineage (NCBI taxonomy): Eukaryota > Metazoa > Mollusca > Bivalvia > Venerida > Mactridae > Spisula > Spisula solida. Next base: position 65,739,718 of record OX365944.1, on the reverse strand, counting down.
AACTTACTTGTTACTGTCTGATTTGGTTACACTTGGAGATCTGGACTTTCTATCCCTGTAGTACAAACAAACATATAACATTACTATAAACATATAACATTACTATAAACATGTAACATTACTATAAACATGTAACATTACTATAAACATATAACATAACTATAAACATATAACATTACTATAAACATATAACATTACTATAAACATGTAACATTACTATAAACATGTAACATTACTATAAACATATAACATTACTATAAACATATAACATTACTATAAACATATAACATTGCTATAAACATGTAACATTACTATAAACATATAACATTACTATAAACATATAACATTAGGCGCGTAGCTACCAATACGCGAGTACGCAGCTGAATCCACATGATTCTGACAAAAAAAATATTTTGTTCAGGAAAATAATTCACTTTAAACGCTTTCCTTCTTTGTCGTGTCTGACGTTATGCTCGTTGTTGGCGTACATCGGCAATTTGTATATTTTTACACTTCAATATTGCATAAAAATCGTTTTAGAAATACATGTACGGTTGTTTATATTTTGATATCACAAGAAAGAGAAAAAAATCGCATGCTAGTAATGTGGTCCGCATTTGCGTTTAATTATTAGTCAACATTAAATTAAACATAGAATGACGGAGAACGTCACAAAAACGTCATGTAAGATGTAACACAATTTACCAATGCGCAGTGTTTAGCAACTTGGCAAATTTATATAATTATCTGTATCCTTCCAAAAAGTAGACTCGGTGATGTGATGGCAACTCCATTTTGCGCCGTTTGAATTATGTGCCGTTCAAAACTTCCACTCAAAACCGAGGGCGAAAAACATATTCAACTTAAAACGACCTGTTTCCAAATTTCTATAGAATTCACATTGTGATATTTACGCAAGACTGTTTGTGCTTCTTTTGCTACTTTTATAAGTTGTACTGGTGTCTGACACTACCAACCTACCATACTAGACTGTAGTTGTTGCAGTAGTCTTTGACGTTAACCAACTCGCCCCAGTACAACCGTGAATAGGATTTCGTTTGGTTTAATCAAGAGGGAATCTCTAGTTATGAAGTTTATTGAGAGTCATTACGACGTGTGACCAGGCAAAGGTGCCAGCAACTAGTTTCACAAGCAATCGGTTAACTGCAAAGTCCATAACTTGAATCAATGGAGTATGTGTGTACGCCTGCGGAGAAGCACACCTTAAAAAATTGCTCAACTCAGTGCAGCAAATCGGTAATCTGCAAAACGCCTTTGAAGAGAATACAGGAAACTACGCTGCTGCAAGAGAAGAAATGACGAACCGATCCCGCCTGCATAGTCTATGTGGTGGACCAGTCGTGCGGACTCAGTTTACCATTTTAAAGCGGCTACCCCGGACACTATACATCGCCAACAATTGAAGTGCTACATGTATCTAGAGCGAGAAGGCGATTCCACATACAGATGTAACATTCTGAGGTGCACGGGTCACCTTAATCGTCTCTTTACATAGTTGATGTTGGGTTCGTGACCACTGAATAAACTGTCACAGAAGCAAAACATCGACTTAGTTAAAGCCGTTATGGAGCGCTAGGTTCCCCGCATGTTAGGGTAGAAGGCGCCGCAGTGAGAAATACGGCAAAGCTCTGGCCATGGCCGAATTCCAGTGTATGGAGCCTGCAAAGCAAAAGCAGCTCGCCAATCAACGAAACCGTGGCAACGTTCCCATGCACCGATCGCCTCTCGGAAATCTAGAAAAGGTCATTGTTCTAACCGTTCCTTTGATTTGCTAATCACAATACGGGTCTCCAGAGCCTAGTGTAAAATATATGCGATCTATCATAACCACTGGATGTCGGTCTGGACTGCCATTTTCGTTTACTAGTAGCTACAGACATATGGACATTGGTTGACAACGTTATCATTCAGAAAGTACTTTACTGCCCTGAAAAGGGACGGGCAACTAGACTTTTATGTCATATCTGAAGCTTATGTGAACATAAGCATTCAAAATGGGACTTGTAGATGTACATTTGTTTGATTTATGATTTAGCTTTCTTTTGAACAGAGAAGTACTCGGTCAATTTTAGAGTTTATCAACAAATTAATGACTCTAAAAATTACGTTGTTATAACTTAATAAAGCACCTCGGGAACGCTCCAAATGCACCAGATTACACCATTGTTTTCAAAATTTTCTGGGGGAGCATGCCCCCGACCCCCTAGCACAATAGTGAATCCACATGATTATGAGCTAGCTACGCGCCTGAACATTACTATAAACATGTAACATTACTATAAACATATAACATTACTATAAACATGTAACATTACCATAAACATGTAACATTACTATAAACATGTAACATTGTAAGTTATTTACTTGGTGTTGAAACAAAATGCGTCCTTATTGACCAAAACATAATTATAAAATTGTTATATTCTATAGTTTATACAAATAAAAAGGTTCCAACTTATATTAATCACTCTCGACAGCTCATTCACAAGGTTATGAGAGAAGAGAATATTATATGCCCTTCTAATGTTGACTAATTGTCATTTGGATGCTTTTGTTGCCATTTAGTTTGTTTACTACTAGTGTGGTTCCCGTTTTTCCTACTACATGTAGTTACACTTGTATACATGTAGAAAACACATGTATACAAGTAGACAACGTTATAAAAGTAGAAAGTAGATTACCACTGTTACTAACTTGTGAACATTGACACTTTCAAATGGCTGAGGGAGCCTGTTTAATATAAACACTTGGTAAGCTGCCATCTAGTATAATGATGCTTACAATATTGCCTAACATTAAAGGATACAATGAGGAGTCAGAACATTTAATGTACTCAGAAAGCAATTAGAACCATTATTAATGGACATATTGCACGATCATACTTCATAGAAACTTAACACAATGCCAATAAAGAATAGATTGACAGGAAACAATAAGTTAAGGCACATCAAATGCTAGCTCCATGATGTTTTGTCATTGATAACTTAAATTGACTTTCGCAATTATTACATTGAATCGATCTGTAGGTCAAATTTGATGTCACAAAGAAATGATTTCAATAAACAAGTAGTTACCCTTTCTCATCTGTTTCTGATAGTTTCCTGTAAGATAAAAATCATGAGTTACCATGGAAATGTGTCCTAAATTTTAATGATGAACACATATTGAAAATTGTCCTCAAACCAACACTGGCTGACATCACTGAATGTGACAGGATAAAAGAGTTCTTTTATGTGTATAATACTTTGTTGGACTTCCATGCATAATATTATATCATGAGCAAAATCACTTCAAAGTGTACAATGCCATTAAGGTATTCAGCTCACACATTGAAACACAAATATATATTTTTATTCTAGCCTTAGACTAAGGCTCAGTTAACCTCATTAAATCAGACCGTAACATTTGCTACATTCCTTTATGCTGTTAGAGATTTGACTACACTCTGTAAGGGGTCATATTCAAATGACCCCTCTGGTGCCAAATGACCTCACATAGCCTCAGCAGACTTTCACCACACTTTCAGATTTGTGAAAGAAGCGATTTGATTGGAGGACATAAAGTTCACATTGACATGACCCCCATACAGAATCTCGTTAGACCCTATATCAGCATAAAGTAGTGAAGTGTAATAAGAGTCAGATTTTAATGAGATTGAGGCAGAGTGGATTAGACTGTATGAACATTATATAACAACAAATAGGGCTTAGTGGATTAGACTGTATGAACATTATATAACAACAAACAGGGCTAAGTGGATTAGACTGTATGAACATTATATAACAACAAACAGGGCTTAGTGGAGTAGACTGTATGAACATTATATAACAACAAACAGGGCTTAGTGGAGTAGACTGTATGAACATTATATAACAACAAACAGGGCTTAGTGGAGTAGACTGTATGAACATTATATAATAACAAACAGGGCTTAGTGGAATAGACTGTATGAACATTCTATAACAACAAACAGGGCTTAGTGGATTAGACTGTATGAACATTCTATAGCAACAAACAGGGCTTAGTGGATTAGACTGTATGAACATTCTATAACAACAAACAGGGCTTAGTGGATTAGACTGTAGGAACATTATATAACAACAAACAGGGCTTAGTGGATTAGACTGTATGAACATTATATAACAACAAACAGGGCTTAGTGGAGTAGACTGTATGAACATTATATAACAATAAAGAGACTTACCTCTCTACACTTCTCTCTTTACTTTTACTCTTAGATTTCTCTCTGCAAAAGAAATTCACATAGTTACATGTATAATACTTTTCACATAATTTTGTAATTTTACTTCGGCAATAAAATTATACCAGTGTTTAAGAATCAAAGCACTGAAAGTACTCATGTGTGGCGTACTGATGCCATTAAATCCAATATCGAATCCAGGTTGTATCATAATTTATGTCACAGTTCTGATAAGCCCACCCTTACTTTTTGTGCTGCTAAAGATACCAAGAGAACCAGCAGTTACCTGGAACTTACTTAAGTAACTCTGCTGAGCATCAATGATGGGATATGTACAAATACCAAGTTTAACGACTTGGAGAATTCGACCAGTGTCAAGATAAGTGACTGTTTATTCTCCGTATGACCACGCATGTTAATTAAATGTATATGACACTATATATTAACGTATGTAAAAGGGGTAAACATGGTGTCGCTCACACATATCGATCGGCCGATTAATGCTTTAAAAACAAGTTTTACATTTTATAAAACCTTAAAGTATTAGCTTTTAAAACAAGCTTTAATGAACAAAATCGATCGAATATTAAATTAATAATTGATGATTTTCGACCGTTGATTGACTTTTTATTTCGTATAAAACGGGATATTTTAAACTTACTTTTACGCGGAACGGATTCTTACTCGTCGCCGTGGATTTAATAATTAGGGTATCGTGTTGAATGTTGTCTAAAAGAGAGACATATATCTCTGCTTCATTACAAGCTTTAAATATTCAATATCGGATAATAGATACGAAAATTATGAGGTCTTATATAAAGCAGGGTAGAAATTGAGTATAGTAATAGTGCGTTTAACGCTTACTGCGGTAACATTGTTAATCGACCGATCGATATGTACGTAGAACTATTTCAGTTCCCCCCACCAGCTATATATAGCATCAATGTTTGTATACAACATAATTAGGTCATCGTCTGCAATGTGCAGCGGCGGAGTGATTTACATACGTTACAGTATACGATTGAAAACCGTGGGAACTATTTTAGATTCCCGCCACCAGTGAGAACATTCTTTGGTAGTAAAAATATAGTCCGTTGCGGAATGATTTGCTATAAATATCCTCTAAAAATAAAAGTCTGATATAATTGTTGGTCTTAATATAAGTAAATGTTGGTAATGTTAACAAATCAGGTCCAATGATACGTGTAACCTGTGTTGCATGCTTGTAATATTGTTCAAATCATAGAACTATTTATTTGCCGAGGCCTAATGCGTTAAATTGGTCGTAAGCTGAAAAGTGGTAATATCATTGTGTGGCGTTACGCCACACAAAAAACTAAGCATGCCACTGTGAATCAAGGTAGAACGAGCTATCAAATTGGTGATATAAATTACACTCTCATTACTTGGACTCTTTGTTTAAATCAATTTGGTCTAAGAAATTGTAATCACCCAGTATTCACAAAGCATCTTAAGGGAAATCTTAGAATTTTCTTAAAACAAGTCAAGATTATAATTGTTTACATTAGAAGCATTTTGTAAAGAGCTACTATCATAACAAGACATGGGTTATTCTTCGTTTTTTGAGAAATATGTTAAGCTCAATTTTTTTACTTAAGTCAAAATATTTAAGTTTTCCCTTAAAATGCTTTGTGAATACCAGCCTAGATGTTCACAACAGATTTATTGATTGAATACCAGAGATAAAACATAGACCACCTACTTCTCAACATCTCCATTTTTCTGTGGTGTTTGACTTCGTGATTTACTACGTTTGTCTGCCGATGATGATCTGCGAGAATTCTTCCTTTTCCGAGGAGCAGATTCACTTCTAGACCTGGACCTGGATCTCTTGGATTTTCTAAAGGTACAAACAACATAATATGAATAGATCAATATTGAAATCAGAGAATGTGCACAAAAACATAATATGTTTGTTGTTCAGAGCCTTGGATCAGGATTTGGAGATCAGGATTTGAACCATGAAAACCAAGTTTTAAAAATTTCTAAATAGGCATTAGTGAAACCAGATGCATTTTTACTGAATATGCCAGGCAGGCAAACATTATATGTATGCCTGGTATACCTTTATTTTGAGACAGTTTTATTTTAAAAGGTTCTTACTTGGATTTTCTCGTTCTGGAATGTGAAGTTGACCTTGACCTCTTACGATCGCGTGACCTTGATTTACGGTCTCTTGACCTAGATTTACGATCCCTGGATCTGCAAAATCAAATATCAGTATAAGTAAGTAACAATTGACGTTAACATCGACACTGATGTAAAAATAGTCATTGACAAGAGAGTACAACAAAATTTCACTTTAATACCACCTTGACAAAAGGACCACCTGAAATATTTATACAATTTTTCACATTTAAAATTTATTCTTTATTTTATTCTGAAGTCATCCTCTCAATAAACAATAAACCAACTCAGTAAGAATTACAGTACTCAAGGGTCCAAATGGTGGCCTTATTTCATGTATATAAAATTTTAAATGATAAAAGCTTGAAATAAACTGCAACTAGAAGGTTTGATCTTCAATTTGTATATTAATTATTAAGATATTTACCTTGACCTTGGACGATCACGTGACCTTGATCTATACCTGTCCCTAGATCTTGACCTGCAAGTACAATATTGTTGAAAAAAACTGTACATAATCAAAGATAGGCCATGTATTATCAAGAATATCAAGTTATCTTTTTTTAAACATTTTTGAAACATCAGAAATAACAAATATTTGAACATGATTGAAACAATCATTTTACAAAGCAACTTTGTCCAGATAGAAATCGGTTTTTCAAAAGCAAGAAGTACCAGTAATTAGCAATTAGAGACATAGTTTTTTAACAATACAACACAATTCTAATGAACTTTAATGTGATTGTATTGATTTTTTTTCTGTACCAAAATATTGTCACTAAATACAACAGAATTATTCTAAATATCAAATAGATACAAGTCATCCTGTTAAAACTCTTATTCTTTCAACAGGAGATCTACTATGTGTCAACAGCATCTCCATAAAATCGTAATACTTCAGTTGTGTGCAGATAACTTCACTATGCCTGCTGTCCAGACACACATCCTGCAGTAACATCCTAGAGATGTCACTGAGACTCAACTTGAATTGTAACAAGAGTTATAACAGGGTGTAGGTAATAAACAACTAGTTTGACAGACAAGAACATAGCAGTCTAAATAGCCCTCGCCACTAATAGCGAAACAGCTGATCCAGGTTTAGAATGAATAATAACTTTAACATTAGACACATCAATTACAGGTACAGGCATGCTCGAAATCTACGTATGATCACAGTAATAGCATAAAATGAACAAATGTAATTAATTAGACTGAATTAATGATCAGCAATCATTAACTACCAAGTTCTGTGGGTTTTTTATTGTTCAAAACAACAGAAAGTGATTCATCGTCATGACAACCAATAGTTGCTAAAATCAATGTTATTTATTACATCTGTTTTAAAATGCATCAACAGCTGTTTATAGTAACAGTTCAATCTTGGATCTATTTTTTATCAATGGTCCATCCTTTGCTTTGGAATTCAGATCACCACAGATGGCATATCTAGGGATCGTATTCAGAATGCACTTTAAATCTAGTGCCTGTGTTGCCCATTCTAAAAATCTATTCATTCAGAGAGCTCCTCCCCCCTCTTCATCAGCGCATACAATTCTGATGAAATATTTACCATACAGTACAAGTAGGCAAACTTGTGACCACTAGATGTTAAGCAGGAGTTGTGTTACAGTAAAGGTTAGGTACAGTTAACTTGGGATTGAGAAATGTTTAGGAGGATGTTACTGCAGTACTACTAGAAGATGTAACATGGACAGTAGCCTCCCTTTCAAATCATAGAAACAGATGTTTAGATCTTGCAAATACTTAGAAAACATTAACATATTCATGACGTTTTCTCACATATTAAAATGTAGATGTAATAATTTGCCCAACCAGAATAAAATGCCACAGATTAAAGACTACTCTCCAGGTTATATGACCTTGATTGGATCACTTCCCAGAGGTTGTGAAAACACTTAAGTTATGTGCAAGACATAAAAAATCCACTTGTACACAAATATGCAGGAAACTATCGATGTATTTCCATGTGACCTTGACCTATTAAATATGGAGCTCACTCTTGTAACTGGAGGGACAGACCAAGTTTGTAACCTTTGCCCTGAAGGCAAAGATATTCACTACCGTGATCTTCACACTGAAGGTGTACAAATTAATCCTGTGATCTTGACCCTGTAGACAAGACATACTTTTGTGACCTTGACCCTGGAGACAAGACATACTGCCCATGACCTTGACCCTAGCGACAAGACATACTGCTTGTGACCTTGACCCCGGAGACAAGACATACTGCTCGTGACCTTGACCCTGGAGACAAGACATACTGCTCGTGACCTTGACCTGGATACTTATAACCTCCTCTAGTGTATGATTCTCTTGATCATGTAAATCATAACTTCTGTAATGTTTAAATTCTTGTTTCTCAGGAAAATGTAGAAAAGAAACGATACAGTTGGTTCAAGGAAAGTGTAAATGAAGAAATCAGCAAACACTACACAACAAAACAACACAATAATATATCACAGTATGAAGGCTACACCAATATGGAACACTGAAAATATGGAACACTGAAACATTGTTGCTGTATTTGGTCATTTAGAAATTGGAATTTACTTTTTTCAAATACATCACAAGATTACTTATATAAACTTGATATTGTATATGTATCATGATTTGTAATACTGTACTATAGTCCAGAGAATAGTCCAGAGAATTTGACATGACTCTCAAACTTTAATTAGCATAATTTAACAGCTGATAAAGTGTCTATATTTATAATCCCGGTTGCATGTTTTCATAATCGGGTAGTATCACAAAGACGCTCGAGGTATAATACCAACACTTATCTAAAGGACGGATATTGCACGATTTGCTCGCGGAAATCTATATATTCAACGCAAGAACCTTGTAATATATTCATGCATAAAGGTCATGATCATGTCAAATTCTCTGAGCTATAACACAATGAAAACATGCTAAATATTACAGTACACATGTTATGCATCAGTAAATTGAAACCAACTCCCAACCATGCAGAATGGCGGGATTCTTACTTTTGTTTTTTCAAACCCCTGGTACATACTCTTACCCCAGGGCCATATTGATGGTAAACCCCCTGCAAATTGCCCTCACACTGTGGGGGACACGAAACAAAAGCCCTGCACTCCCAGAGCAATGTGGGGACATCGGAAAGGTAAAAACACTTGATAGTTCCCCCACTATCCCCCTCCCTTCTCGGGCTCATGGGCGGGCAGTAGTTTCAATTGACTGGTGCATAACAATGCGTAGTATAGAGGCAATGAAAATACAGTTAAACCTGGGTTAACCTGTATTTAGCAACCGCAATTCAACAATGCAATGTTCCATAAGCCAGCTTTAAAGAGTACATATGAAAAATACTACTACTTAAGTAACATGTAAGTCCAAACCTAATATAGTGTGCAATTCCAAACCCAATAGTGTATCGTGAACATGGTTTTATGTAGCAGATATGTATTTTTATTTTTCATCTTCACATTTTGACAAATGAGACAAAATATTTTACCAGATACATATATTATGTTATAGCTACAAAATTCAGACATTTGTTTCCAACCACATACCCTGACTTAAGCTACTGTGTAACAATAGTACTCCCCTAGCCAAATTAACCTGATCATCTAGACTTCTCTTAGCACTAATCACCAAGACCTCTCTTAGCATAAATAATCATCTAGGCCTCTCTTAGCATAAATAACCTTAACTTCTATTAGCATAAATTATCTAGACCTCTCTTAGCATAACTTATCTTAGACCTATCAATGTATAAATAACCTTGACCTTTCTTAGCTTAAATGACCTAGACCTCTCTTAGCATAAATAACATCTATTAGTAGAAATTATCATGGTCTCTATTAGCATAAATCATCTAGACCTCTATTAGCATATATGTTCTGCATATTAAGAACCATGTAATATATTCATGTATAAAGGTGAGGATCACGTTAATATATTCATATCATACAATCATGTTCAGTATGGACACACTGTGATCAGACATGTACTCATTTATACAGACTTATATAAAATATTTTACCTAAATTTCAGCCATGAAATCTTATACATTCTATTCTGTATCAGTTTGTTTTTTTCGAAGCGAAGCTAATTTCATCTTTAAGATTTGTAGTATTTAGGGATGTCAAAGTCACATGGTACTCCTACACTGTGTTACTGCATCCATCTCTAAACAGTTAAAGTTTTTACATCTTATAAATACAGCTTCCATGTAAACTAATACACATTCAAATTTGGAAAACTCCTGATTTTGTCCTGAATGTTATTATTTATTGAGCTTCAGCTGACTATGTCCGTGTCCATACCGAACATGTACAACATGTAACAATATAAGACACAATAATACTCAACAAAATGAAATATGAACAACAAAATGAACAGTTGGGTCACTCATTATGATGTTAGGTAACGATGGGTATATTAGATCTTCTAAGGAAGTGAATTGTATTCATGAGATATCATACGGGTACACAGGGAGAAAAACATAGAATATAAAATAACAGCTTCCTCTGGCTTCTTATACATTGCAAAGCAAATTATATTTCACATGCATACAAAACAGTGAAACCCTTCCATTTATTATCAAATACATACAACTGTTAGCTTTATTTTATATTAGCTCAATTTTTTGTATGAAGCAAGAGTTACAACTTATATACTAATCACTTTCGACACCTCATTCCTGATGGACACACCAACTTGAAGAACCTGTTTCACAGACAAGGGCCACTCTGGAGATTGCACGGTACAAAATGTATTTTAAACTTGACACACTTGGACCCAAAAACATTTACCTTGACAAAAATGTAAGAATGTCCTAACAATAGGGCATATAGGGCCAACATTGCTCACCTTACACTATAAATGTGAATAAATTAAAATACCTTCTGCTAACCTACATGAGCCAATGAAATGAACAGCTTATAGTTCGAAGAGGACCACCTTACGATCTGGTCCCTGTTAAGTTTTGTCAAAATCCATTCAGTTGTTCCGGAGGAGCAGTGTCATTTGAAGAAAATGTTGATGGACGGCGGGGATCCATCAATCACAAAAGCTCACCTTCAGCACGGGGGAGCTTTTAACATTTAAAAACAAATTAGCTACAATATATATATTTCCGAATATTTGCTCGCTGATTGTGCATATCTTGCAATGATAAGCTGCCAGTAGGAAGGAAAGCATGCACACACATTTTATTTCAACATTTCTACACCACTGCCAACAAAAAATGGGGAAAATACAGGCTTTTGGAGAGATAACTCAGAAAAAACAAAATATCATAAAAACTGAAGGTCAATGTAAAACAGGATGTAAGAAATGCTGCATAACATATGAGAAATATTTGTTAAAACATTGTGTAATCAGTACCATGTGGGTGTTACAGGAATGGTAATACTTCAATGAAACTAGACTATGTTATCATATGTATCTACCAATACTGAAAGTGCTGCTCTGCAACGAATATTTATGTGACGCATGTTTCGTACCTGGTACGTAACAGGTACGAAATGTGTGTCACGTAAATAATCGTTGAACACAGGGCTGCTATATTTACAGTAAACAGGTATGCACACATTCCAATTTTCAACTGATTTTACAAAATTTGTTTGAACGGTATTTATAGTCCTACATGGCAGCCAGTTGATCAAACCATATTTCCTAGCAGTAATTGCAACCAGTACTATGATAACTTAAACCAGAACTTACTCGTTCCAAACAAATGATAACTGATGTAGAGGACAAGATCAAAACCATTTCTTTACACAGTCAATTTAAAATGACCTACTGCCACCTCAGTGTCAAGTGAAAAGCGATATTGCTTGCCCCTTAAATCTGCAGCATCATACTATGCCCTTTATAATCATCACCAATTATTTTCAAATGATAAATAAGGAGGGGAGACAATCCAACTACTGACATGGACTTTACATGACACCTTATCAAGGGAGATCATTCTTGATATTTGTCTCAAAAAGCAGCACATGAAATGTAAACACATTTGAAACCATCTTATATCAGAAAAGTGTAGGGTCTATGGAGTAAAGGGTCAACAGAAGATCAATTCTTCAGGGTACTGTTTTATCAAAGCACTTACGGAAATCTTAAAGTTATGTTCAAATTTAAATTCTTTATAATACTTTTACAGCTACAAAGTAGGGTTAATGGAGTTGCGATACTAATATAATGTTTCAGTTAATCAACTCCTACAGACCGTATCTGTCCCAATTTTACAGTTGTTAAAGAATTCTAAATAATTTAATTTTGAATGCAAGTTTACGATTTCTGTAAGTGCTTTGATAAAACAGTACCCAGATGTTTTCAGATGGAAATTTGCTATAAAGCATGAAACTGTAACAGCTTTGATGATAACCTACTTAACAACTCAATAAATCTACCAGTATACATTTTAAGGTAATGAAACCGATGAACTGTTACTATATTAATGTGCTAATAGTTAATAAACAGCACAAATACTGCTTCCTTTTATGGATAAAAACAAACTCATAAAAGATTTACGACCAACAAAAATTTTTATAATAATATTTATAGCGGAACAGCTTGCAAAATTTCTGAAGTTTCCATTTTTGGTAATATTGATATTAGCTATTTAGTGTATGGATCTTTTTTCATTTTTCATTGGCAGTGGTCAGAAATCATAAACAATACACAAGCTGAGAAAAAATTTGGAATAACAAAGAACATTTGGGGGAATACCTTGCAGCGATTCAACCATAGAAAGCGACAGTATTGAATCAAGACTGTGCATCACATGTATGAGTTTGAGAGAGTAGACCTTGGCTTTGGTGACCTTGAGCTCAAGGTCGCAAATGGTTTCCGAATGAGGAGGTAGTTGGGAGGCAATGAGTAGGTCGTCGACGAGCAAACTGTCCCAATTGTCGATTGTTTGTTTGAGTGAGAGATAGTGAGTGTGACGCTTGGCCACTGGTGATGAGGTTGTTTTCGCAGTTCTAACGGGTTTCGATCGTGGCTATCGTAGTGGGTTAAACCTTGTCAGAGTAAGCCTTGTCATAGAGTATTCTAATTAGATTGTTTGTGTTCTTTGGTTGGTCGAGCCTGAATAGATTGTGGGTAGAGAATAATCAATACACAGAATTCTAATAATGCAACAAATTATTCTCAAAAATATATCTACGTATACATCTACTTTTAAAGAATCTAATCAGACATTAAAAAGCAAAACTATCAGTACAAAAGTGATCAGTTACCAGTCTTAACTAAAACAAGATATCGACATCTTGATCAAAATTATGGTATTTACAGGAAAAACATTGAAAAAGACTGACAGATTACAAAATCTACAATACAGGCACAATGAAACACAGTGATAAACTCTTCACTACTACTGTGCAGTATTTTTAGAATGTTTACAGCACGAAGATTTAAGTTTATCAGCAAGTTTATCTATAATAGACATGACCTATATTTGACTAAGTTTATGGACAAATCTTGCACAATCACATTGTAACTTAGTACAGTTAAATATAACAAGGAAGAAAAAACTGAAACGACAAAAACCACTGAAGGAGGAAGTTTTGATCGCCTAAAGTTTTCACGTTTTTGTTAAAGGAAATATCATTGAATTTGAAATACCATGTACATTTTTGTATGTTGCAAGGTATCGGGTTACCATTGTATCTTTGTGTTACAGTCATTTTACGCAGGCGAACACATACCCCAGAAACTTCAACGTTTTACATACTGGGTACAATGTATAACCATAAATGGTTTAAGTAACTGCATATCTTATCTATAGCAGATGTCTCAACATTTGAGCCAATATTTTTGAAAATGATCTGATTAAAGTTTCAACATGGTGTTGTTGATACTTAATTGCTGAAATTGATCATGACATGAACACCTGCTCCAAATATAACCAAAGCAAATATTAATATTATAAGCTAACATACATTACCTACATTCAGTACATGTATATTGGTTTTATAATTAAAATTTAGCACTATATCGATCAATAATGACTAACTAATTTTCCTGGGCTAATTAAAAATTCAGTTGTACAAATAGAAAACTTTATTTTCGCAAATGGTTTGCAGATTATACCTATTTAACACATTAGTCGTGAAGCAAGATGTTGACAACTTATTAATTAATGATTTTGGCCTTTGTTTCCAGACATCGCAGCTTGAACCTGGCTCATAGACTGCCATTCAACAGTCGATGAGATGGGAACCAGACAATGCTTGCACCTGACTCACAGACTCTCAATGACATGGGAACCTGGGAGTTAATTAAAATATAATGTCTGCAACCGTACAAAGTGTAGCAGATAGTCCCAGCTGCTGTGTGCAAATATTGGTCTGCAGAAAGCATATAAATATAAACAGCCATAAGTAATAGAATGTACACCATAACAAAGCCTACTTTAAAAGCCAAGTTTGATCCCAAAGTGCCATCACATGAAAGCCCCCTTCTACTCAAATTAAATACCATATAAATCTACTTTACAAACCTAATCGTAAAATAATGTAGATATTTGATTCCCGAATTCCTTAAAATCATTAACATAACATTATTTAGGAAATATACGTCACTGAGTATGTGACATCATCAAAGGTTGTTGTTCATGTGACTACTATCGACAAAATATTCATATTAATTACAACAATTTTAAAATAATTAGTTTTTACTCAGTTACATTAATTATAACACCAATTGTGATTAAACTTAAATTTTAATACTTAAAAAAGTTTTGTTTATATAATTATTATGATTTATATCTGGTGTAATCACATTTTGATTACTGTCATATAATTAATCTGGCAATCATTATTATTTAATAGCATTTTAATTGCACTTTTTAATACCAGTATGCAGTACTTCTTCATTATTTTCAGGTCGATTCAGTACAGTTTAGTTCAGAAGAAATCAGTAATACATTGCATTGTAGGATTTATTTGCAAGTTGAATGGTTACTTATGAGTATCTAATTAATCATTATAATTACAGTTAATTGGTTTCATTTAAATCATCCAACACCATTAAGACATTTTTTCTAGAATTTGGGAGCCATATAATTTTGTTAGCTAGAAAAGATAAATTTTACATTTCAATGATTTGGAGTCAGCTAGACTAGTTTACACCGAATTATCATAAACCAAGCTAGATAAACTATTTTATTAACATATTAACTACTTTAATCCTTTACTCCACAGAATCCTAATCTATGTACCTACAGTACAACATCTTCATACTAGTTATTTGAAAATAATTGGTGACTGATGATAGTAACCCTTAATGCATCTGTACGGTAATATGTTAATAGACACGGCATCATTTTCTTGTTCAGTTATGTGTTAGGCATTGTGCTGCGTAATTGTGGTATGTGATGTTTTTATGTTTTCTGTGCTCAGCTGGTTAAGTTGAGTGCTGCCTTCCCTGTCCGACTTTCTATTATCTTTTTTCGTTCTACATGTATTATTAAACTACTGGGTAATCCCATACAGTCAGGCATGACAAGATGGGAACCACCCTTATATTGCAAAACAAAATATTCATTGCTCGCTACCACTAGTGCTCAAGATACTGAATTGAATGTTTAATAAATGGAACAAAGTTGTATCATGTTCTTTGAATACCAGCAGTTACTACAGTCTCGAGTTCAGCCTTTGAAAAACATGCTGCCACATAGGGCCTACAGATTCTATAAACAAAATTAAAACATTATAGTATTTGTCTGTATTAATCAAATCTCATATAAAGCTGATATAAAACAGGAAGCTATCATACTGGGAAATCATAATTGTATCAATTAACTTCATTGAGGAAGAGAACATTTCCAGAGTTACGCCCAATAATCTGAGCTTAGATTGGATATGATTATACACAGGAGAACGTTTGATACAGAGGCTCCTAAATATCCTCACCAAACATTCAGATTTAAAACTGTAATTGTAAATAATTACTTATTGAGTAAAACAGTTACAATGGTTAATTCAAGATAATCAATGTATTTTAGAATACACACTATCACATTTTATGGTTTGAAGAACATACTGACATCTAACCAAGATAACTGTTACTTCAAATGTCAAAGTAATTTAGAATATACCTAAAAACGTTTTTTTAAGAATATACTGACAATTAACTGAGATACTGTTACATTACAATTTACTTCAAATATCAGTGTGATTTAGAATAACTCTTATCAATTGTTATAATTCAGAGAATTTGACACGACTCTCAACCTTATACTATCATAATCTTATTGGCGTATAAACAGGCGCTATCAGCTTTATTCCGCAAAGATAACATGCGAGACTCTTTGAATAGTACATTTCAACCTTCGTGGTCATTCACAAATCCTTAGATCCAAAAGAAATGTTGTGTATTCGTCACTCGGTGGCGTAATCGTCGGGTTATACCGTGTGGTATGGAATTGCTCCTATTTCACGCAAACATGTACATTTAGATGTACTATCATGTAAATATTTATATAAGTCTACAGTGCTACTGGTATTTGACAGCTTTGATAATTGACAGCAGTTAATGGATACTACATCACACATTGAAATGTTTTCATATCAATTTGACACAACTACATGCTTCAGTTTCAATTTATAGTGAATTTATGAACACTTTGTGGACTTGAATAGCAAAATGTCCCCAGACTCGTTCAAATTTGTATCAGATGAAAAATTTTATACAAGCATTAATGAAGCATGTCAATATTTACTGTTAATGCTTTTAATAATCTACTGTTAATGCATTGAATAGCAAACGGTATTTTGATATGTGTTGAATGAAACATCACTGAATTTTGTATGATTATGAAAGTTATAAAATTATTCAGTTAATGAAGCATTAAGTGGAATGATTTATGTTTATATAAAAATAACCTCCTGACTTCCTCATGTACATGTTTAAGTTTTGATCTTCATAGACTGTTATAAATTTACAACCTTATATTATTAGGTATATATTTTTTTTGTCCAATTTTATGTCATAATTAGCTTATGTAACCTTATTATGTTCCTTACAAAACGTCTGACATGTTAAATCCACTTTGGTGTTAGTGTATTTAAGTATATTTATTATGGCATAAATGAAATGCATTGCAAGACCAACTTGAGCTTAATATTGCACTTTCATAAGTGCCAAGGCAACACAAATACATGTTTATCTTTTACATTTTTTTATTTAAACAATTATTTTTATTACATAACTTCCTACTTCCTGGTTGTTTGTATTTTGAAACTTTGATGATTATAAAAATTTGCAGCATTATTCACAGCAAAAAATGACCTACTTCTATCGCTGATTTTCTTTTAAAAAGATGAAATATTTTGGCAGATTTTACATAATACTTTAATTACCCAACTAAGGCCAGAGTTTTTTTAATTTTTGTTACTCAGACATTTTTGAGAAAAAAGTCCACAGGAGGGAAAAAATAAAAATTCCCAAAATGTAGTTCATGGTGGATTGTAGTCAATGACGGGTCCATTATTGAAAGCAACAATGTTAGTTCTAACAGCAAATTTATCTTATAACAAATACAGTGCACATGTATCTGTATCGTTGATAAAGAATTTTAAAAAATCTATAGAAATTTAATTACATGTACATTTTATTTCATAATAAATTTCAGTTAGATATGTTTTCAATGATACCTATGGCACAGTGGTAAATGAGAGCACTATACCTACTTATCATTAGTAAAATATTGAAATACATAATAAACAAGGTGTATAGTATCATTACCATCAAAACATTTGATATAAAAAATTTGTACAATTTTAGATTTCCAATTTTTTTTTTTTGAAAATGCCCAAAAATAGGGCAGGAGGGTCCGAGTAACGAAAAATCAAAGAACTCTGGCCTTACACAAAACTGACAGGAGTAATGCTAAGAATTAGCAGAGACTACACCTATCTACATAAGATATAGTTTTCCCTCAAATTCCATTAAATTTAAACTTTTTTAAGTTGTATTAAAAGAACCTGAAATTCTGTAAACAGGAGTAATTAAGTAAGTACGTTTTTTGTGTGCAAAATATCAACTTAAATCTATTAGTCTCAATGTTCTTAATTTTAAATCTATAATACCCAAGCTAAATGCATACAAATGGACCCATATAGTGTCGTAACACAATAATTTAGCTTTATATATTAATAATACTTCACAGGCTAGATTATTGTATTTAAACAAAGCTTGAATGCATTACCCGGTATTTGATTTTAAGATCTGATACAGACAGGTTGGACGTGTGGGAGTTATAATAAGTTAACACTTCATTATTAATTCAGTTTGAACAAGTCATACTTCCTTCCTTTTTAGGGCAAATAATACAAGGTAACGTAAAGTACATACAAACAGGTATAAAGGTCATCCACTCACCTGGAATATCGCGGTCTCATATCACGTCGTGATTCCTGCTGTAACCTTCGACGTTCCTCAAATGGTCGAGCATGCTCAACACGGATACGACGACCATTCAGCCGTCTGTAAAATAAAGAAAGAACTGGAGAAAAGGGTTCAAGTCTCAAGAGTATAGGGTTCAATCTAATTACATACATATACCAGGTACCCAGTACCAGATTTCATTTTCCTCCACATGTGGAGAAGTTGCGGACTCCTTGTGGAAGGGTAAGTTAGCACTTGTAAGGATACAGTCAAAGAAAAATGCTTTGTT
Organism: Spisula solida; assembly: GCA_947247005.1. NCBI lineage: Eukaryota > Metazoa > Mollusca > Bivalvia > Venerida > Mactridae > Spisula > Spisula solida. Next base: position 65,720,669 of record OX365944.1, on the reverse strand, counting down.
GAATCTGCCAGTGTATATAACAGAAAATTGTTCAGAGAAGACCCAAATAAATTGAATCTTAACCAGTACTAGTATTTAGCCTCGAGCCATACCTGGGACGTACATTCACCTAATAATGAAGCAATTACCAAAAATGAAATTAATACCAATCAAAGCACTGAGAGTACTGATGGGAGGCGATCTGGTTGCTGCTACTAAAGCTTAAACCGACTTTACACGTTTAATGTTCGTTTTCTTACTGCCGATCTTGTCTTGAATGTCAAAATAGGCATATGTGACTATATAGGCATATTGGGTATCTAAATAATTGTTAAAAGGTGCATATTAATTTATATGTAATACGTGTAATGAATGCGTATATCAAAAGTGGCTTTAAAATAATACTACGCGCCTATTTATCAGATTCTACAGTACCGTCTTGTAATCACTTCCCTCACAGCGGGAGACAGTCTATAGAAAGCGGCTAGCTAGTACAGCGACACCATATGATTGCATAACAGTACTTTGCAGACCGTATATGATTCATTGATAAAACCATCACTTGACCATAGTCTGAAGTTTCTAAAAATAGCTTTACAGCCGAGACATTTGATGAACACGTCATTTTCGTACTATAAAACAAGTTCGGTATCAGCCGGTGTAGTGATTTTTTTGGCCAAAATATCGATTTAACGAACAGTTTCACAATAATTTTTGATCTTAGAATAAACAAATGTTGCTGATTGGCTTAAATGAGTTAAAAAATTTGGAGAAACATATGTAGCAGTATCGGGAATGTTGACAGTTTCTGGAACTACTTGAATGCGGATTCACATAGCAGCCTAAAGGCGGTTAATTTTGTATTAAGAAATGGGCAATGGTAGTAATGAGAGGCTTAATCGCCTCCCAAAAATGAAGTTACAACATAACTTTTATAATTGTTTAGCACAAGCATTAACACAATTTTTTACATTTATTTTTAAGTGTAGCATAACAAATGTTTTAAAATACTTCATATTGCTCGAGATCTCAGACACTGTTTTCGGTAACCGTCCATCAGACCAGAAAACATTTTAACAAACAAATACAGGTATTACAAACCAGACCACATCAATGTGTTTCTTAGAACCTTGTAATCAATTACATACACCACACGGTACGGTTAATGAGCACCTTGTAAAAACAATGCTGCATTTTGTTCTTGGCATCATGCAGATATGATGACATACAGTAAGAAGTTATACACCTGCATCCCTGCTCGTGATAAATGCACTTTCATGGAGGAAATGTTGGACGGATATGAACAGTATGTTATGTAATATCTTGTTAGAAACAGGTAACAGATAGTGAAGTACATGTCATGTGCTTGTTAACCCTTTACTCCATAGATGCAAAATATATAGATTATAGTACAGAGAATTTGACTTGATTCTTGACCTCTCATTAGCATAATTTAACAGCTGATATCTTGTCTATATTTGTAACACCAGATGTATGTTTTCATAAGCAGGGAGTATTGCAAAGACACTTGAGGTGTAATACAAACACAAGATACTTGAGGTGTAATACAAACACAAGACACTTGAGGTGTAATACAAACACAAGACACTTGAGGTGTAATACAAACACAAGACACTTGAGGTGTAATACAAACACAAGACACTTGAGGTGTAATACAAACACAAGATACTTGAGGTGTAATACAAACACAAGACACTTGAGGTGTAATACAAACACAAGACACTTGAGGTGTAATACAAACACAAATCCTAAGGATCAATATGGCGTTGCATGATTTACTCGGGGAAATTGATATATTCAATGTAAGAACTTTGTAATATATTCCTGTACAAAGGTCAGGATCAAGTCATTATCTCCATACTTCATACCTATGAGAGACTGGTTCAATGCATTTATGCCACCTTAGATCATTGGACATGTAATGCAAGCATGCCTAGTTTGAGCATCCTTGATTAAACTGTTCTTCAGTTATAGATTAGAAAACCATTTACTTTATCAACTGACAGACCTTTGTAGCAATATGCCCCAAATTCTTCAAAGAAGCATACCGAATTTCAACAATTTTCTCAATATACTAAATTTAAATGATTTTCAAATAAAGCATGAATTTGAAGCTCAATATCTCTTGCCAGCTTCCTTGTCCAGTATGATATCTTCATTAAAGTTTGAACATTATTAAGTTAGAGTGAAACTACCAGGAAGATAAATCTTCACCAATCGTCTCTATAACAACTGAATACATGTACATGAGATATGAAATATGCATGTAATGTCTCTATTACATCTAACATGAATACAGAGAACTATTCATCTGTAAGCAAAACTGGTAAAATTAAGATAAATAGTCGGACCATTCCAGACAATTTGTCCTGTGTTCTGGATATAGAAATGACTCCATGAAACATATAAAACCTGTCAGCAAGTAAACCTGTCAGTAAGTAAACCTGTCAGCAAGTAAACCTGTCAGCAAGTAAACCTGTCTGTAAACTGAATACAGAATACAGATTACCTAGACAGTATCAGCTAAAATGTTGATCTAATAGCATCAAACATAGACACTGGAATACCTACATCCAGGAATTGGTTTCTAATATCTATTGGTACATCTGAATAAATAGGGTAATGTTAAGAAGGCTTAATACATGTTATTAATTAATATGGTATGTTAAGTAAATTAATGGACCTGAATGGTCATTTTGCTACTCTTTAGTTCTGAAGGAAAAATATTAATTGGCGACTAAACCAGACTGTGTGAAGAGTTAAACCAGTTGTATGTAACATATCCCCTGACCAGACCAACTATAGTAAATGACCTAAGACCCTCCCTTGACATTAATATTCTATTATCACATAACCTGCGGTCCAGGAGTGCCATAAAGCCATGCCGTAAATATTGTTCGGCACTCCCAGACTGTGCTATAAGTATTTAAATTAGCTTGACGTGACGTTGGCCAATCCATGCATTGCTCCGTCAATGACATCAGGATAATATCAACGTCGCCATGACGTCGCGCTCATTATACCGCTGCATTTTGGCTGAAAACTATGCAGCGTACATCATCCTTTTGAACCATGAGTGTTTTCTAAGGTTATGTGATAAATAGAATCTTACATTCATACTCATTACATACGAGTTTTATTAAACTTGTCAGCAAAAACAATATGACACAAGGCTTTATCATTTTGTCCACTCGTTTAATAAAACTCGTATGTAATGAGCACTCATGCAAGATCCTCTATTTGTCACACTTTGATTGCAGTTAATTTGCATTACATAGATACAGTCATGGATGCCTTCTAACATCTAATATGAATACTAGAATAATAAAGAATTGTTAAAGACATCCGAGACTATTATACCTTGGTCCAGGCTGGATAATCTCCAAAGGTGATTGATGAAACATGGAATTAATTAATACCCATTTATAATGTCATAACTGAATGTCTTCTTTGTTTGAAATTTTTGGTTCATGATCAGTAAGTGTACATGACTGTGTTTGATGAAGATAAAAATGATATTGTTAAGAGTGACAGACATTGCACTCAACCAAATGGCTACATGTAATAATGGTTTATTTCCAATAGTTTTGATATATATAATGGTAATTATCCATCAGATCTGGTGGTTAGAGCGTCCATCTTGGGCACCTTCAAGTAAGAGGTTTCAACATTTATTTTTCAAAATTTGATAAATCTTAGACTTAGACTGATTTCCTTCCTCTTTCAATCTGGAACACTAAGAGTACCAGTAAGAATAATTTTTGGTTCTTGAAAACTTTGCACTAAAAACATGGAAACTGGGTAATGGACTAATATAGGCTATCTGTTATTTTAAAGTCAATATAAAAGGTCAATATGTTATAGAATATAGACAACAAGTAGGTTGATTCGATTATCTAGAAATTCTTCTATCCAGGCCTAAGGCAGAACTTAAAAATTGTTCTGTTTACATTCCCAACCCAAGCAGCTTTAGGATGGGTAGGTAAGGCACAGAGAATTTGACCTGATCCCGACCTTTATGCATGAATATATTACAAGGCTCTTGCGTTGAATATATAAACTTCCGGGAGCAAATTGTGCAATATCGGTCCTTTAGATTTCAGTTGGTATTACACCTCGAGCGTCTTCGTAATACTCCCCGCTTATGGAAACATACAACCAGGGTTATAAATATAGACAATAAATTAGTTGTGAAATTATGCTAATAGAAGTTTGAGTCATGTCCAATTCTCTGGACTATAGTTGCGTTAAATATATTTTTTTGGAATTGTTCCAAAATGAAAGTTATTGGTCAAGACATTTTATAAAAGAAATATAAATTTAATTTGGGCAATAACAGATTTTGGGTAGGACCATTTTTTCGGGTAGGCAGTGGAAGGGGAAACAATTAATATTTTATTTTAGGCCTAAGATTGCTTCAGCAGACTGCAAGTTACAGGTAAGATCAATCATCTATTCAATAATAATAACTGTCTATTGTCCCATTGTTGTCTTAGAAATAACCAAAGGCTATGGATTGGTGTTCAACCAAAAGACACAAACACCCAATCAATAGAGCCTCGCACAGTTCCTATTGTATGGGAAAAGCAAATTATGAATAATTGAGGCAAATCTATAGTGTAACACAAGGGGATTAATCCATATCAAATGATAACATAAGCCAATTTAATTATTTATGTTTCCATCTAGTACCAGAGTCAAAATTGCCAGGAAAAGCAACAAATCCTTAACGATGATAAATAATTTAGTAAGATTGTATCGTAGGATCTTGTATCGTCTCAACAAGCCATGCTTTCAAAACCTCTCGAGTCATTATTTTTATCAATGAATATTATATAGGATCTTTCTAACTATAAATACTAATTTGATTTATTGAGACATGACCAGGAATTTAGTTTGCAGAGTTGCATGCCTCTTTTACATTATTAAAACAAATGCTCTCCACACAAATATTAGCGAGACAGTTTTATTCTAAGGGAAGTAATAATTCCATGTTTATAGAACCGGTATCTTACATATGTAGTAAAACTGGCAAATTTTCAAAACTGTATCCAGGGTCTTATACTGTATACAATGATAATATGATTTTAGTTTATACAGCACAGAGAATTTGACATGATCCAAACCTTTATGCATGAAAATATATCAAGGTTCTTATGTTGAATATATGAAAATATAAATTCCCGCGAGCAAATGGTGCAATATCGGTCTTTTAGATTTGTGTTGGTATCACACCTCTAGCGTCTTCGTGATACTCCCTGCTTATGAAAACATACAACCCGGGTTATGAATATAGACAATAAATCAGCTGTGAAATTATGCTAATAGAAGGTCAAGAGCCATGCCAAATTCTCTGGATTATAACATCTTTTCAACCTCCAGGGAACCAATTATTGTTCCAATCTTTCTTATATCATTAAGACAATTATCAATGAACTAAAATAATACGAATGACATGTTGGGGAGTGGTGATCAAAAGGTGAAACGTTCAATTTGGAACAACTGGTCCCAGGTTCAATTCCCACCAAGGCCATCACATACTTTCTCTCAGCAGGAATACCAACAATATGGAATAATAACGGGAGAGTCCAAAACGCTTTTTGATATAGTCCGTTTGCGGCGAAAAAAATCGTCTAAAATGAGATTTCTCAGTATTTACTGCACCTACAAGTATGAGATTTTGCACGGGTGAATGAAATGTATCTGCCTAATACACAATTAAATTTAAGCAGCATCGGGCATGTGTGAAAAAAGTTCTGTTCATAAGTTCTATGTAAAATATTTGCAGTTTACAATGAAACTTCATGTTAGAAGACTCGATACACGCAACAACAGCCAATTTTATGGTCACATGACACGTCTAACGGTAGATTTACGAGTTTGTTACCTATTTAATATAGCATATACGAGACCCGTCTGTGCATCTGTACTGTTTGTTTGTATCATATTTTCGGGTCTAAATGTAAAAATGGTTTGCGTCTCGCAGCCTCCTTCTCGAACTATAAAAACACGAATTTTACAGCGTCTTTGAATGATTTTGACTGCCTAATATTAGGGCTTCAAAAGTGTGAAGGTCGATTTCTGACCATTACTCTATAAGGTTTGGGTAGATGTATATAACCCAATTATTTAGGACTGGTCCAGTCATATGACTATAGATAAACCACAATCGTTCGGGCGTAACTGTACTTTTAATAATGAAATAATCCAGGTAAAAGGGGTGTATTCGGAAAAGAAATATATTATTTGAAATTGTAGCTTACATCGTCCTCCATGGCGCAGTAGGCTAAGCTACTGCTTATGAAACTAAATACTATTATTAGATTTTTTGTCTGGGTTCGAATCCCACCCATTTTGAATATTTTTTAAATTTTGCTAAATAAAACATTCGCGTACATGTCTATTTTATATATATTTCTATTTCCTTTGTACATTTTTTCTGTATTTTAATCCTTAAAAAATCCCACGTCAAGACTGTTGAACAGAGATATCGGTTAACGGTCACCCGAACTGTGCTCCCTGTATTACCTGAGTAAACGCTTATTAATGTTGAAGTTTCTAAAGAATAGTCTTAGAGTGGTGATTCCAATTCCAGCGAAACCAATGATGAAAATATTTTGTAATTCAACCCGATTGTCATCTGAGCAATAAATACAATATCCAGGGCAGGCCAAAATCGTAAAATAAACGAAACAAAGCAACTTTGTATTTAACGTAAAACATAATTTTATTATTCATTAAGTAATAAAATATATGAAAAAACACTCATGTATTATGATAATAAAATTATTGAAAAAGAGTTTAGCCGCGGACTCGAACGCCCATATAAAAAGAATGTTCTGAGTACAGACTAGTTCAGAGTATAGATCATCTTAACCACTAGGCCACGCTGTCAACTTGAAAGATAATGTGAATTTATAAGATATATTCATAATATATTGGAAAAATAACGGTAAATATAGTTTCAACCTTAGCAAATGAACTCGCCCAAAGGTCATATTTCGAAGGTCGTTGTACATCTATACATGTCTTTGTGTACATAAACATTACAATGCTCCAATAAGTTCTTAATTTAACATAATTAAATATGTATATGTATGAGTATATATATATAGCTTATGTGGCTTAGTGAATAAGGATTTGGTTTTCACTGCTTTTTCGTGATATTATTATACATTATCTGTACACACACACAACAGCGACATATCTAAACAAAACGACTTATACGGGCCTCATACATTTCGCTTTCATCACAGCAATGTCAATTTAGCTGATCACGGATTATAACAGTTAAATAAATGACAGTAAAACATCAATGGAATACCAAATTACCTGCGTTAAAGTGTCCAAAGTCATGTAATATCAATATACAATAAAGAATAAACTTGTTTAAATAATTAATTGAAAATTATGAAATTTGAAATGGGAGTAGGTAGAATGTAATTATGGCTCTATGTAAATTTTTATCACCATCTGATGAATAGATTTACAGAAATTTAAAATTTAGACGATTTTTTTCGCTGCAAACGGGCTATACACTGCACTTAAAAAGCCCAGACCTGTGTAAGAATGAATACCTAAGTGGGTCAAAGTCAGTGTGCTGCGATGTGGCGTGGTGCTAACAGCAGATTTGTTTGTAGCTCAATGACCTAGGAAGGTAATGTAAAGTTAGCTGATTGAAAGCACGTCAGAAAGAAGACTTTAAGTCAGAAATTTACATTAACGTAACTGTATTCTGTAAATCATTGACATTTGTGGGGGATTTAATTTCATGGATTTTGTGTATCACTTCAACCACAAAATTAACTCCCCATTTTTAAATGATTTCTTATAATTTGTGCAAATTATGACTTTGCCATTTTTCATGTAATCCTTGAAATTAGGCCCCCACAAAATGTTCTTTTTCACCAAAACCACAAAATTTTGTCCGATTGAAATTATACGATTTTACAGTAAACCTGACTCAAGTAAAATGTTAACATCAGAAAATGACTATTTTTTACATCAATTTGAATTCTACAACCCTAGTTGCTATGACAACAGTATAATAACATCAGTATGTATATGTGATATCTGGAATAATTGATCAACAATATACATGAAGTATACCGTATATGTAAAAGCTCTAGAATACAGTATATTATTACTGTATTACAAACACACGTATACATGTATGATACAGTCTATTATTACTGTATTACAAACACACGTATACATGTATGATACAGTCTATTATTACTGTATTACAAACACACGTATAGTCCGTGCAGGATAATGTGGCAGTCACGTGACACAATGTTTTCTGCTTTGGACAATGTCAATTGATTGAATTAGGTAAACCATGGTTAAGGTTTGTGATTATAAATCATTTTTACCATCCACCAATTAAAACATACTTCATAGCCGGGTGGTTAAGTGCGTAGATACTTCCTAACGATATCGATATTTTTGGCTGCGAGTTCGAAACCTTGTCCAGTTGTATGTATTTTTTTAATTTCTTTTTCTCATCTTTATAAATTTAAAAGCTAAGAGCTAAGAAAAATTGCTTAAATAATCAATTCTATCCAATATGGATACAAACCTGTAATTTAAGCTATTAAGGCTATTATTAAAGAGTGTATAGCCTAAATATACATGTACACAATCAACGTGGTGTGTACATGTATTATAATTAAAGCACAATAATTTCGATTGCTAGTATTGTAACTACCAACACGAAGCATCAGGTACATTATCTGAGTGTGACTGTAACTCAGACCATAATACAGCAGATGAAGTGATGTAAAATTCTTTTTTATTGTAATGATTATTGTGTTCTTGTCATAAAAGTTGTATTAATTAAAAATAATTTTATCATGACCATAATAAAACAAAGAAAAATATGTAATTAACGAATTATAAATTCTCTTAAAAAGAAAATGAAAATAACATGAATTCAAAACAATACTAAAGACTTCTTTGGTGAGTTGAACTTGAAAAGCTCAGTTACAATTCCTGGGCTTCAACATCTGAGCTATTACAGCATACATAGTTACTTGCAATTATTTAGTGCTTACATTATATTGCAATTTGTCAAGCATGACGATAAGGCCAAGCAATTTAACTGCCTGGATAACTGTCTATATTAAATGTTAAATTTCGTCGTTGAATGGCTGGTATAGGATTAGCTTCACAAGGCAGTCATACTGGTCTGAAAGGTGAACATACACTAGTCCATATTTAGTCTGTATTACTGCTTACATAGTTTTGAATGAAACGCACAAACAACAAACAATTACATTCTTTTAAAGTTATCTATAATCGATATCATGTATTACCTGTCGTGAAATAGACTCGACTGCCACATTATCTAGCACGAACTATATACATATATGATACAGTCTATTATTACTGTATTACAAACACACGTATACATGTATGATACAGTCTATTATTACTGTATTACAAACACACGTATACATGTATGATACAGTTTCACAGATTTGTCTCTCCAGAAAACTAAAACACAACAAATTAATTCTATTATCAAAGCTAATTCCTGGCATCGGAACTTGACATTTCTGAAATATTTATAATATTTCCCGCTATATCTGGCCGTGTGGTCTGCAAACTATCTGGAAGTGCCAGGAAGCTGTGTATCCATGCTATACACCGGGCACATTAAAGAACCAGGCTGTCTATTCGAAATAAGAGCTAGACGCACCTCTGCAGCGCCGGACATGCCTGTATCTAATGTCTCTCTCTCCCTTCAGGGGCTTTCTCTCAGTCTGTCCCTCTGGTCAGATCATGCTGTATCTGCACTGGTAGAGGATGCACCTGCGCCCTTGAGGCTGCAACATGGGTAAAGTGCCTTTGAACCTGCGTTCGCATGAAAAGGGCGCTATATAAATCTGGTATATTATTTTATTTTATTTAAGTGCTACAACTACCATAAAATTCCCTTCTAAATGCAATTGCTAAGTTGTTTGAATTTAACTATGTTGTGATTACCAGGTAGTATTCAGCTATTATGTTACTGATTTTATGATACTTGAATGTTCTGTACTTGGTGACTTGATCATGCAATGTACAGGTATGGTCACTCCAAGGCTTCAATGCATTAGCCAAGTCCATCAGGGGCCAAAATTCTGTTGAAATGTTGGAAATTGTTACATGGCTTTAACAATGTAATGTGTATATGATGGTAAACAAGTATGCCAAGTTTGAAAACAATGCCTTGATGGACTATAACAATATTTGAGTTTCAAAACTTGAAAGTTTTGTTTAACAATTTCGGACGAACGAACAAACAATTAAACAGACGGACAGATCAGGGCATAAAAAAATGGCTAGGGCCCCTTCCTCACAGTTAGAACAAAGCTCTAAATTGTATTCTGCATATCATGACAATTCATTTAAATGAATCCCAGCCATATAATATAGGTCTACAAGTTCAGTACTAATCTTCAAGTTTTTGGAATACATGTATACGGAAAGGTTTAAGTTCGGACATGTGACCTTTAATCAACATAAATCTGATTATGAACTCTCTAAATTGGAGGTAAATACAGTAAGTCTGACCATACATATAATTATCATTATTATATCACTATCTTAAATGATGATAAAACTGAACAAAGAAAATGGAGAATTTCTTGTAGCACAAGGAAAGTGTCCTCTACTTGAGATTATACTGTCATGATATCATTGTTGTATTGAATGATCAAGCACTTGAGTTCACACAGGAAATAATTAGACAACAAACTAGCAGTATAATGTTCCTTGAGTTCAACACAACACAAGTTGGCTTGAGATATAGTCTATAATAGAGCAATCATTTGTCCTGTGTTTTATCTATATGACCTTCTTTTAATTTACGCTCAATTGTGAAACTTAACTAGTTCTCATTTATATATATAACTCTCGATGCTTCATTCCTGATGGCATCCATCACCACATGGTTATAGGAGAGAACACAGCTTTCCTTTTTGTGCATGACTTAAGTAGCCATTGATTAAACCCAAGACTTCCTACACTTAAAGTGGGAGCTCTTCCACTAGGCTCTAGAGGTCGTTGGTGCTGTACAATGTGATCATACTTGTATAAAGCATATTTCTACAAGTGATATGTGTATACTAACAAACAGTTAAGAATCGAAAGTCCTGTTTCAAAGCCTGATCAGACTCGCAGGAACATAATATCAGTTCATAATGGACAGTCTTGCAAAAGCTGATTCAAACAGTACATGATCTACCATTAATCAAAAACAGGGATACACCCCATAAAGGGCCTACAATACTAGGGTATGTAAAGGAGCTGCATGCTGTCATTGATGAAAGTACAAGGTGGGAGACTATGGCCCATGTCGGGGGCTACAATCATATAGGAAGCTACATTTCATGGCCCATGTCGGGGGCTACAATCATTAGGAAGCTACATTTCATGGCCCATGTCGGGGGCTACAATCATGTAGGAAGCTACATTTCATCATACAATATATACTACAATTCACATAAACAAGAGCCATGTTCACATGGTCATCCCCTGACCAATATGTTTGCTACTAACAGGTGTTTAATAGAAACAGGACTTTAAATATGCGTAAGTTATGCTCTGGACATTATTTTTTAATTCAATAAAGGAAGATAATTTAAAACTGAACCATATAGAGTTATTGGTTCTTGGTCACTGCACTTCTCCTAGCTGCCATCTATTCATATATCAAGTTTAAAGTTAATACCTCAAATAGTTTTAGATTTATGCTGTGGACATTTATATGGGATTGAAGGATGGGCAGAAAGACAGACACTGACAATAACTGTCCATTCTAGCTTTCGGCGGGGGATAACTAAGTGATAGTTGATAAAAATGAGCGAGCAGTGACTGATCTACAGTCTCTGTAATGTTTCCTCACCTTCCGTGAACTTTTTTAACTGCACTTTCTGCATCGTCAGCATATTTGAACACCAAAAATGCAAAACCAGGAGGATTTCTGAAAATATACAACATTTAAAAATAATAAATAAAAAATCAGTTGAGGGGATGATTCCCGACCCCCATAAAACAAATAAACAGGGAGAATAAATGGAGTTACCCTTCTGCATGGGGTAAAAAAAAATCAGTTGAGGCAAGAAGGACACCCACAGCGAAACTGCGAATCATTAACACGTTGAGTGACATTCATTATGTTGAGAATCAGATTAATCTTAAATTAAAATTAGGGCGGCCATATACACACATGATGTAATTAGAACAGAAGGAGTAAGATAGATCTATTTTTCTGAAATAAATGTTTTATGTACTTTTCATGGCATACAACTAACTTACTAAGGATGACACAAAAAGGAGACATAGAATATCTTTTGTCAATATTGTGGTTTATTTAAAAGAAATCCTACGCAAAGCGGCATAAATGTATATAGCCATGTAACACGGGTTTCAGTTCACCCTTGAAATAACCCTTAGGCCCCTGAAAATTCAAAAAGCTACATTGCTAGGGTCTCCATGGTACACTTACATTTACAAGGACCCAACTTTGAATTGGGATTTTTTTTTTCACTGCCAAGAAGCAGAAATGAAAGGCAATTTTTAGCAATGTTTAGGCTTGCTAGGTGCTTTCCTGTGGGAACTGGTCCCTTTTCAGGAGCTGCAGAGAGTGTGCGAAGGCCTCATATTTTGACATGCATAATTTTGTCTAAAGTTTCAGCACCAAGTGAAAAAGAAATTTTCTGAATACAAGTGGAACTTTTACAGTGACATTTTGCTTGTAATAGATACAGATAACTGCAGTCTTTGATTAATGGAATTACTTCTGAGTGCAGACAATAACAACACCATTCCAATCACAATATCTGTACAACAAAATGAACCAGCTCAATGTTCAATCACAATATCTGTACAACAAAATGAACCAGCTCAATGTTCAGTTTAAACTAGAAGCTTGTTTTCTGCAAAGGAACGTAATTACAAGACAGGAGACAAGAAGTGTGACTGATGACAGAATAACCAACATGGTGTTGTTGAAGAATACAATAATGCCAATACATGAACAATTATCAGCAAAGACCAGTTACATCCAATATTTAACTCTTCAACTGAAAGGGATTTTGGTTGCCAAGCATCTTAATCATACAGAAGCTTGTCAGTATATTTGTATATTTCCATCAAGCCAGATTAGAATACAAATAATACATGCTTCTTAAGTGTAAACAATACAATTCATCAGATTGAAAAAAATCTCATTTGACAAAAAAAGGCAATAGAAAACTAGATATATCACTGAATGTGATGAATACCCAGATAATTCAAGCACACCTTTGTTTCCTCTATGCATAATTATATATAATACAGGTAAAGCTGCTGGGTGTGATAGAATTGGAGATATGATAAGGAAGAAGCACATTTAGTTTAATTTTTGTTTTAAAACTAAACAATGCAAATATATTGGTTCAGACAAACACAACATACTAAGTTTGGTACCACATAAAACATTTCATGAATAGCAATCGTAATATGATCTCAGACCAGCATGATGACACTGTTTGTTGTTCAGCAGTTTCATGACTATATTATTCTATTTAATAATACAGACTACTGATGAATTCTTGAAACTCAACACAAGATCAATCTTAAAATGTAATTTTAATCCAAACAAGAGGACATTGTTTTCCATTGATTTTTGGTAATTGGATTATGGTTTCTGTTTGAAGTTAATAGACTGTTTGTTGCAAAGCAAACAGAAAAAGTTGAATAATTTTACAGACAATACGTTCATGACCTTTCCAAAAAACTTAACATCAAATCGGTTCAATAACAAATTCTAATCACACGCAGGATAGATAAATCTTAAAATGTTAGATGGCGGCAAATGATTACATCAACTAAACACTTCAAATCGTTAATAACCCTGTGACAGACACACATGTAAACACACCTTACTGATATACAATCATTTAACACATAAAATTTAATGAAATGTACCTGTCTGTTAACATGCGAATACATCAGCTTATAGCAGGGAGTAATTGATTTTTAATGGTGATTGACTTGATCATGAGTGATTAAAATCTTGTACTTTAATGCATTAAATGATACAAGTTAACGAAGATTTTTATGGTAAGACAGATATGTTTACAAGAATTTAAAGATTTTTAGTTGATTCATTAAAACCACACACTGTTTTCTGGAGAACAATTGGACAGCTTATCAAAACCTCAACTTCTGTTCCAATTTCACCACCATAGACTGTCTTAGTCAGGTGTTTATAAAATATAACAAGAGGGCCCAAAGGGCCCTAGGTCGCTCACCTGTCGAATTTAACCTAGATTTTGTTAAGATGATCATTGTGACCAAGTTTTATAGAGATTAGGCAAATATTGTGACCTCTAGTGACTACAAAAGGTTTTTATATGATTTGACCTAATGACCTAGTTTTTGACCCCAGATAAACCAATATCGGACTTGACCTAGATTTTGTTGAGATGATCATTGTAACCAAGTTTCGTAAAGATCAGGCCAAACTGTGACCTCTAGTGACTACACAAGGTTTTTCTATTATTTGACCTTGTGACCTAGTTTTTGACCCCAGATGACCCAATATCGAACTTGATCTAGATTTTTTTGAGATGATCATTGTGACCGAGTTTCATAAAGATTAGACCAAAATTGTGACCTCTAGTGACTACGCAAGGTATTTCTATGATTTGACCTTGTGACCTAGTTTTTGACCCCAGACGACCCATTATCGAACTCGTCCTAGATTTTGTTGTTATGATCATTGTGACTAAGTTTCGTAAAGATCAGGCCAAAAATGGGACCTCTAGTGACTACACAAGGTTTTTCTATGATTTGATCTTGTGACCTAGTTTTTGACCCCGGATGACCCAATATCAAACTTGACCTAGATTTGGTTGTGTAGATCATTGTGACCAAGTTTCGTAAAGATTATGCTAAAACTGTGACCTCTAGTGACTACACAAGGTTTTTCTATGATTTGACCTTGTGACCTAGTTTTTGACCCCTGATGACCCAATATCGAACTTGACCTAGATTCTGTTGAGATGATCATTGTGACCAAGTTTCATAAATATTAGACCAAAATTGTGACCTCTAGTGACTACACAAGGTTTATCTATGATTTGACCTTGTGACCTAGTTTTTGACCCCGGATGACCCAATATCGAACTTGACCTAGATTTTGTTAGGATGATCATTGTGATAAAGTTTCATAAAGATTAAGTCAAAATTGTGACCTCTAGTGACTACACAAGGTTTTTCTATGATTTGACCTAGTGACCTAGTTTTTGACCCCAGATGACCCAATATCGAACTTGGCCTAGATTTTGTTGAGATAATCATTGTGACCAAGTTTCATAAAGATTAGGCTAAAATTGTGACCTCTAGTGTCTACACAAGCCAATTGTTGACGGACGGACGACGGACGGACGGACAGACGGACGACGGACGAAGAGTGATCACAAAAGCTCACTCTGTCACTTTGTGACAGGTGAGCTAATAAAACAGGGTCATTTCTAAAAATGTTTTTACCATTAGAAATAACTTCGAAAGAAACCAACCCAAGGATAATGCCTGTAGAGTTTGGATAAAGTAGATTGCGTGGTTTGAATGAACAATATTGACACAGTGTAACATGATGATGGATACCAGACATTAAATGATCCTTATAGCTTACCACCTTCATGAAGTACATGTATTTCAGGGCTTTTTCTCTTTGTTATATAATTAGGGCCATTGTAAGGCCCCTTCCCTGGAAAAAAATCTTTCAACTCATGCCGTTTTCCCAAAAAATGAAGTTTACCTCAACAAAATCATTCCCCATGCTACCAAAATACTACTAGTTTTTTCCTGTAATTAAAAGTAAGGCGCCATCCCCAAAGCTCGAAAAAAAGCTGTGTATACAGTGTACATAATATACAACAATTTAAGAAACAAGACTGCGTTCAATAAACGCTTATGCCCCTTGTGGAAGCCTTGTCCATAAATAAGTCTAAGTCCAAAATTAGGTCAAGGTGAAGGTCAAAACGGGGTCAGGTGATACAGGTGTGTGGAGAGTGTTCATATACAACATCCATGCAAGTTTGGAAGCTTTGTAGCAAGCAATAATGATGCTAGAAGAAACGGTCAATTTGGGTTAACCAGGACGGACGGACGAACGGACAGGTGAATCACTATATGCCTCCCGATCTATCGATACGGGGGCATAAAAAAAAGTTTAGAATTTTCCTAAAAACATAAGTCATTATTGTGACAAATACACAGAGCAATATTTACAGACAGAGCAATGTGTGTTATGGTGTATAATCAAAGCAAACAATGTCAACGTCAATTAAGCAAATATCATCTGTTTATCTGTAATCATACTTGTTTTGTTTCTTTCATTTTTAATGAATTACGCTGATGAAGGTTTTTAAGTGTAAAGTGTACAAACAAAATTAAACAGATACCAGGTAAACAAATTGTGGTTATATTTCATTTTACCCAAAATACAGCTACCGTCATAAAACATTTTTGCAATTAAGACATATATATATAGCAAATATTTCCACCCACTAAGTGACTTAAGTTAAAGTGAATTTAATTTCAAATGATTATATTCTATTCTACACGGCTGCTTCCTTACAATAGTAGATTAATACTGATGGTGTGACATTAAGTCACACAACTAGATATTTAAACAAATTATTTCTATAAATATTTAAGTGCTAGGATCTAAAAATATTTTGTTGTTGTAAGATGTAAACATCAATCCCTTTCTTCTGGAAAAAATAATCACTAAAATTGTCCAGTTATATCAGCTGATCTTGTCAATAATATCTGACAATGAAACCATGCTTAAGTTATAGAGCTGACCTGGCCGTATTTGACATTTAGGATGAATGTTTATCCCCATTTTAGAAGATGCTTTAGTTCCTCTATTAGGATACATCTATTTTCTATTAACATCAAAGCAGTGATTTTTCTTGAACGAAATGAAACAGCCTGTGCCCATAAAAATGGGAAATTTTAGCGTGACAATTCGCGAAATTGGGAATTATTAAAACAGATTTGTTTGGTTAAAATTGTTCATATTTTACTATTTTCTACTGATAATACTCAAGTCATATATATGTAGCAACGACTTTTGCAAGTTTGAAAATCTATTGTTTTGACTTTAAAACTGGCCTACTATTAGCTGCTTTTAAACCAGCGAGAACAAAACTGAAAAGGGGGGAAATATGCATTCTTTTTGGGAAAAAAATATTACTTTTTGGGAAAAATGGAGGTTATTTTGCTAGGGGAAGGTGCGTGTATTTGACACCAAAAATAGCCAAAAAAATCACTGCAAAGCTCTTGCAGGGATTTAGACACCTGCACATCAAACCAAGTGTCTGTTGTCTAACGAAAGCACTACACAGCACTATCCTGAGTCATGAAATTTCCACCAAAAAAGTGCTGAGAAGCTGATGAAGAGAAAAATTGATTGACAACTGGCCAGCAAGCTCTCAATGATAGCAGACTGTTGCATAGCAAAAAGCTGCCGAGTGCTACCGAAGCAGTCTGTTGCACAAGGAACAGTTCATACTGAATACTATAGAGGCCACATATGGAGTCCAAACTACAATGACATTTATGTTTATATCAGTAAAAATAAACTGCTCCCTGGCAACTTGTCATTTGATTGACTTAGGAAAGCGCTTGATAACACTATTCTCGATATCGACATAGAAGGATGAAATCTGTTTTCCGGAATTTAACAGTCGTTTGTTCAAGTACAATGTAAGACCTTTCACAAATTCTTACCTTTTCAATTGGCAAAAAAAATCGCGATAATTGTACCAGGTTGCTCTATACGCTATATATACCTCTGTCTCATAATTTTGTGCCTTCTCCTAAAATTCGTGCCTGGTTTATTTCAGCTCTAATATATGCGCTACGTTGTATTTTTACTAAAATAACCCCAAATAATATTCACACAAATTTATGGCCTGTATCAATTGGGGCAGTCAGTTTGGATGACTCGTCATTGTTGTCACCTTGACGACGAGGAACAATACGGGTATACATAGTTTTCACATCTGCTTTATTCTACAATATTTAACTCCCTTGTTCTAAGAGGTCAGCCGTCTTTGAAGGCAAATCAGATAAGCATTAGTAGAAGAAATTTATATATTTTCGATTATTTGGAATATAGCAAGGGGGTTCGTATGTGACAACCACATTATCATAAACCTGCTGTACAAATGGTCTTTACAACTTCATGATTAGGTCATTTTATATAAATCGAGTTGTTTAGCGCTCATTTATCTGATTTTGTCTATTAAACATATAACAAAGTTGCCTTCAAAGATGGCTGCCAAATAAAAACAAGGGAGGTAATTATTGTAGATGTGGGAACTATGTATTGCTTATTCCAATTGGGATTCTTCAACTGGTGTTAATTGTTTTGCATACCATTTTTATTACGCATTTTATTTAGCGCCACAGTTTATTACACTCAAAATGAAAACAGATTATGATGATTACTACTCCAAATTTATTTAATTTAAACACAAATACAAAACTTTACTCCATGGGGCCCCAGTACAGACAAGTTTTTAAGGAGGCACGGATTTCATGGTTACCAGTCAACAGGATTCAGAGCACCGACCTAGACATACAAAAGCAATAATTTTATGTATTTTCATTTTTTTATTGTTCTTGTTTTTATTTGTTAAGTTAACAATTTTTCTTACGAGATTAGTGAAGATAATTTTTGAACTTATGTGCGTGAGTGCGCATGCGCCAATGAAACTGTTAAGAGGCACGGATATACGAGACAGCAGCATATATGCAGGCACCCCCTGAGGTACATGTATATTCATAATATATCGCACATTGTCACTCAATTAATTCCGTAATCCAGGAAAATGGGTTTTATCCAATAATGTTGATATGTGAATCTGATAGTGCTTTGATAAGCACCAGCTCCAAGAGAGTTACAATATATTATATAGTTATTGTGGAAGAAAATTCTTAAAATATTATTCAAAAGTAGATAAAAGAACGGGATAATAGTAAGAGCTTGCAGTAGTTATATATACACATACATTGAAGAGAAATTTAATAACTAATAAAGTTCACAATTTAGTAACATTTTCATACACACAGTCACCAATGTGTATTTTTAAGTACGAACAATTTTGGGTGCGAAAAAATCGTTGAGTATTTGCAGCACGACTTCTCAATTTACCTGGCAACCCATGTGTCTGTTATTGGTCCAAATTGTTTGAATTCTTTTTCTATTTCATATTTTCCAATCCGAGATCCTAGATCGCCAATAAACACCCGGTATCCACCACGGATCTTATCATACACAGCCACATCCATTTTGTTGTCATACATGAATTCCGAATGTTGTAAGCGGCCCTAGAATGTTATAAAATATTACGAAGTTCTAATGCTGAATTTCAAAGATTTTTATCTTGATAGTCATTAAGAAAATCTCAAGATAATAATTCATTAAGTAAAAGCTTCATTCAATGTGTTTAATCAATGCAACGTCGCCACGAACCAACCGCGTGAAACAAACTCAAATCGAAACTATTCATTACCATAAATTCAAGGGAGATCACTCCGAAAGACGGAATCGCACACATTTTCTGTAAACTGAAAATAAACAAATTTACCATGGCAGACTTAATTAAAGACATCAAAGCTATTGAGGACGAGGAAGAGGTTTGTTAATTGTAATACTTACTGTTTTCTGCCTGTATTATTTTCACAATGTCAAAGCACTGATCTTATGACTTGTTGAAGCTGAGGTGGTCAAGATTTGCCCTTCAAATTATGAATGCAGATTTCCTGATGTAATATTTGCTAGTAGATATTTTTTTTAAATAAGTGATAACATGTGAATGAATATTTAGGTGTGGTTTACTATCATCATATATGTCAGTAGATGTCGACACTGAATTTTAATGAAACTACTGTGCAGGGAACCTGAGGATGGGGGACGGGGCCCGGAGGTTACGGTCTGAGCCTGTTTACTAATAGAGGTGATAATTGTGTAGGCAGCTTGCTCAGTCGGTATTCAGCCCGTTAGCGAAGGGTAACGGGTTAGAGCCCCCAGTCTTTGGCACTTTTTCTCACGCTGTTCAATCTTCCAAAGTGCGTCTCTTTGAAGTTTGCTGACGACACCTTCTCGTCTTCTTCCTGTTTAGTACAGATCCCACTCTGGGGCAATAAAAAATGAATATAGTACTATGACACTGTTATCTAGCTTGCTCTTTCTGTTGCCTCTCACTCCAGTCTACTCAAACAACGTTACAAGACTTAAACCGGCTCCAACAATGGGAAACAAAGTGGGACATGAAATTCAATCCATCAAAATGCCAAGTCATCCACATCACCAAAAGAAAAACAGTCATCCTAACACCATACACACTACATAGTACATACACAATCTTAGAATCAGTACCATCAGCAAAATACAATATCAAATGATCTCACATGGAACTCACATAAACAACATCACAAAGAAAGCAAATTAAACACAAGGATTCCTCAGAAGAAACATTAAAATACATTCAGAAAAACTAAAAGCAACAGCATACAAAACACTTGTTAGGCCTCAACTTGAGTACAGCTCCACTGTCTGGTCCCCACATACAGCTACACTTATTGAGCAACTTTAGACCATGCAGCATAGAGCTGTTTGTTGGACCAAGCGAGATTACAGTTGTACGTCCATTGTCATAGACATGCTGACTACCCTACACTGGAGACACCTTGACTTATGATGTATCAACCAACGACTGACCATGCTACACAACATCTTGCATGACCGGGTCGCTATCCCACGCCTAAACTGTCCCATCCCTAGCACCAGGTCCTCACGCACATCACACTCTCAGACATTCCAACAAATACACACAAAAACAGACTTATAAATTTTCCTTCCTCCCTAGAACGATAACACACTGGTATTATCTACCGCCCCTGACATCAATTGAACTGCTGTTCAATTTGGGCAAACACCGACAGAATACTCATTGATGAAATCATTAAATTCCAGAAACGGACAGCATTCTTAACGTTAAAGACTTTGACACTCCCTCTGAGGTTCTTTTCAATAAACTTCAGAGGATGGAATTTGACCAAAGAGTGGAATATAAAAAATATTTTCTTGTGTACAAATCATCCAACAAAAATCAGTTTCCAAAATACATGCAACAAAAATTTACAAATTTAAATTGTGTCGCTACATTTGCACTTCGGTGTTTTGTTGAAAATTAAATCAAGTTCATTCATGTAATCTAAGATCAGTAACCAATGAAGAACTTTTTGTACCATCACCCAATCTTTTGCTTACTCGGGACCAAAAATATGGAATGATATACCTAAGTCAGTACGAGCATCAGACTCAATACATAAATTCCAAAATGTATACATCAAATGGAAATACCCATAGTTAAGCAATTCAATACACAGACCCCTCATGTGAATATATTTTTGAGCACAATATATTATTACCAATTGTTTGCATGTCTTTATCATTTGCAAATGTAAGTGATAAGATGTTTATTTTCATGATTCATGTACCGTGTCCAAAATGTTTGTCTTACTATTGTCTATGGAATTTATACTGTGTTATTTGTATATAACTTGTCCCTTATGTAGTGTATAACTCTAACGCGATAAATTGCAGTACAAAAACAAACACAATATTGGCCATATTGTTGTTATGGATTAAAATCAAGGACCGTAACACTTACCATTGAAAGAATTCAAACATTTGGCACAGCATATAAAGTTGTCATGCTCCTAGATATTCAGAAACGATAAATATAGCGGATTTTGTGTTTGTTTTTGTACTGCAATTTATCGCGTTGGAGTTATACCCATGTGTACATAATATGTAAATATGTTGAGGCCCAAATGGAAGATTGCATTATTGTAAATATGTTAGCCTCGTAAAATAAAGACTACACTTACTTACTTACTACTTACTTACATCATTGACCTTCCCACACCTGGGTTCAATACAGCTGTTAGCTGTACTAAACATGCCTTTGCCCTGTTTTTAATCTATTTTTAACCTTTCTTCTTTCTCACATCTTTCATACTTTATATTTCTTATCCTTATTAACATTCTTTGTTAGTTTGACATGTGTCAAGCCTAAGTCCCCAGCAGGGGATTGGCTATCAGGAAGATAGATATTTGGCGCCCAACGTCGAGCCATTACTGTATCTGTTCCTAGAACATGTTACCTTGTTTTCTAGACCTGTCAGAAATTTGAGAACAAATTTCATAATGACGGGGGAGTTTCAGACATGTGTCCTTCAACTGACTGTACATTTTAATCCTCCTCATTGAGTCACAAATCAGCTGTTAACACGGCCCTGCTGACTTTAAGCCTTTTGACCCTCTCAGGTACCCAATCATAATGTTGTATTCAAATACATTTATTTAATTTGGCTGTTTTGCAGGAGTTCATGGATGAAACATTGGCTGAACGTTTATATGGTCTGACAGAAATGTTCCCCCAGGTTGTCAGAAATACTTGTTCTACAGTAAGCAGCATGACTTGGAATTCAACAAAAGTTGGTTTGAGTTTCACTCGCAATGCTCTATGGGTGTTTTCATCTACTTTTACCATCTTAGTATTGCCAGTTTTATTTGAGAGAGAAAGAGCAGCCATGCAGGAACAACAGATGCAACAACAAAGACAGGTACCAGTATTATGTTCTTTTTCTTAAAGTCCCAATAAGGTTTAAATTGGTAGTATTTTCTGTCTACAAAGGCTATCGAAAGATCTAGATATTAAATTAGACCAAAAATGGTACAGAAGGAATCCATATCTGATCTCAGGTCGCTGTTCCTTCTTTGAGAAATAATCAACCGAAAACGCTAATTAGTATTTTGTCCTCCGTACAAAATACTAAATAGTGTTTACGTTTAAATTTTCCGAAGAATTCGGAAAACTTCGTGAATGATCGAAAGTACACACAAACGGGAATCTTTCACTTAAGAACTGGCGCTGGTGCTAGGGATAAGAATTGGCCCTGTAACTCAAAAACCAACCACAAATACGAATTTTGTATGATTTAAAATGATAGTATAATAGAATTTCGGGCTTCATATGTGAATTTTAGTACAATTTGAACGATAAAAAAAACTTGGGATAACATACATGTTTATCCTCCCTTTCAATAAGAACTGGCGCATAACAATCGGTAGATACGAAGAGAACAGGCACTATAACTCAATAATAATGTGTACATAAGATGATTTAAAGGTTTTGAATGGAAGCTGATAGTATTTGGGGCTTATTATGTGAATTTCAGGACAATTGGAATGATAAAACATATTTTATGACAAATGTTGTTATCACCATTGTGAACGTCACTTCAACTTGTGTTTTAACAATCAAATAATTTTTGTGTTTGGTTTTTGAATTATAGGCCAGTTCTTATCGCCAGTTCTTAAGAACTGGCGCCAGTTCTTAAGTGTAAGGTAGTGCAATAGGTGTGCTATCCATCCATTGGTTATCAGAAACTGGCGGAAAATTCTCGGTAGTCTCTGGAAAGTGACGGAACGCAGTATTTGTAAACAAACCGAGCTTGTTATGCCAATCTTCCAGGAAAGATTATTTCACATATATGACAGTTAGCGCGTGTTTTAATGGCTCATTGTGTTCATTATTTGTCCCTCATCAAATCAGTAACACAGATTTGTGTTTTCTATATGAAGCAAATACGTTGTTCCGGAACCTTATTGTGGTTTTAATACCAGTAATTATTCTGTAAATTGCAGTACCGGAGTCATTTCGGATCATCTAGGCCAAGTGTAGTACTAGCCAAGTGGTTATTGAGTTACACAGAATGGGCTCATGGAGTCATTCTTCATTATTGCTGAATTAGTCACTACATATTCCTGGCAATAATTTAATGTTACTTGAAACTTGTGAAAGCAGACCATTTGTTGATTAATTTTCTTTTCTACAGGTTTACTCTTTTAACTTGTGACAGATTATTAACAGTGCCAATATGGAGTATTCATCATAATTTGATTGAAGAGAATGCATAAGTATTCATTATACATACTGATAGGTATGTACATTAGGGACCAAGTGTAACCAGAGTAATCATTGCAGAAGGACGGACAATTGCAAAAAAACTCACCAAGTTTCACTTGTTGACAGGTGAGCTAAAATGGAAATGCTAAAAAAACTGTTTCAACGAATCGAAATTTAATATTATCTCTGCAGATATGTTCAAACGTTTTGTGAAATTTCTATGTGATAATTTTCCAACATTGTATATTTCAGATATTGCTAGGAGCAAACACTGCTGTATCAGGACAAGGTGGAGTAAACATGCCACCCTTACCAGGCCTCACCCCACCCCCATCAGTACAAGGATAAAACTCTCAATATCGATCACTTTAACAATATAACATTTAGTGATAATTGTGTTTCGTGTTCACAGGATACGGAGTAATCGTCTAAGAGAACCTGACATTAATACAACATATAAACATGATTTTGAAACACTTTTATACTAGTAAGTTGTGGGGACTTTGATTGGAAGAACTTTCAAGCTTGAATCCTCTTGGTGTGAGAAAGTCAAATATTAGTCAGTAATATAAACTATACATTATAATTTATTGAGAATTGTTCCACATTTCATGTACAAACTGGGACATATCAGGATTAAGGTGACATGCATCATTTTTGTGTGTTTATCGTATACATTTAGGTGATATTTGAGTTGTCAGTTGTGTTGGACCAAGTACTGTGTACAAACACTGTGTATTTGCTACAAGGAGTAAGAGATTGGCGGTATCAGAGTTCCAGACTATGTATGATATTCTCATATTTCAGATCCATTGTAATTCAAACAGTCACACACTTCCTATCACTTATGATTGTTTTACAAATGTTTATATATTCCATGTTGTTTGCATGTATTCAAAGATGATTTACAACAATACATTTGTGTAATGTAAACTAATAAGCTTGATTTTTGTTCTTATAGATCTATGATAAGTATTTTGCCACAAAACCTTGTTAGTGATACATGTATTAGGTATACTCGTTATTGAATTAACAAGGGAAAACATGAGATAATATCAGTAATGTTGTTGATTTCAAGAGGGGGAAATAAAAGATACAACAACAACAAAGTCTGTTTTTCTGATTTATTTTGGATAATGTTCGGAAAACAAGTTAAATAATTAAACAGGACCATCATGTACTTATCACAAGCAGCTGAAGGAATAACATCTAAACTACAATCAACAATGTAATCTTCTATAGTGTGCATAAACAGAAATATTAGGTACAGTAAAATCATAATTTTCGTTGGCATTAAATTTTCATCGATTTTGTTGTTAAAATTAATCAATCTCCCGTACTCGGAACAAGGATACTAAAACAAGGGTATCCTTTCAATGTTCTGTAATCAACAAATGTTAAAACCAACAGAAATGAATCATTACAGGAATGAATAATTTCCAAATTCCATGAAATTTAATGCCCATGAAAACAATTACCCATTAAGTTGGTGTAACAAAATGTGCTCTGATATATACGACTACTTGACATCAAATATTCTAAAATAATAATATTTGTGAAGCATTAATTATCAATCAATTCACATGATCTGGATCACATGATCAAATTATCATTATATAATGTTCTTACCAAATACGGGCGGGTTTTCATCAATGTTTTGAAATAACTTTAAAGTCGTAACTAAATATAAGCTCTCCATAATTTATTTCACTTTGGTAACATTCCTACATGCTATTGAGGTAGAGTTGGATTGATAAAGTTAGAACTATCAACAAATGTACAACAATTCTGTTCATTAAACAATTGGCAACTCTGGCAAAGATCTACATGTCTTCCAGTAGGCAAAGTATACAGTCATAAAAAATCACACTATTTCTCAGACAAATTAATCTGATCCTTTCTTCAAACATTTTTCCTCCATTGGCATAAATAACAACTTAAAGTAAAAAGTTCAAACTTTCTTGCAATAATGTTTTTCGAAAGAACTTGTTACAATTTATAATAATCACTCTTGGTACAGTAACGGCTTCCTGAATTACTAACCTATATTTGCACCTCAGTCACAGATTGTGATGGTCAAGCTTCATTAAAGATTCAAACTCACAAGGCACAACCTTTAGGTCAGATGTCAGGCACACTACCCCGTGACCACCACAACTCACAATTAGTCTATATCAATCACTAAAACGTTGTATGTATATATATACGTACATGCATGTGCTGAGGAATACACACATCGTAAAATATGAACACAAATCAAGAACAGTTTAAAATGCATTATTTGCTTGCTACTGTGTATTAAAACAAATTGTGTAATATATCTAAGCATAAATATTGGGATCAGTTTAATAGGTTCAGATAATCAAATGGAAGCACATAATACTTGATGCTTATAGTAGAACAAAAACTGAACAAAACAGTACAATAAATATGGCACAAGACATACCTACAATATAACAAAACGCCCAATATTTCAAACATGTCTTCAATATGTAACCATTATTTAGATTACCATTTGTTGAAAAACTTACCTTTAGCCATGGTAAATAAATGGTAAATGATTTAGATTGCTGTGCCATCATAAAACTGCCCAGTACATAAATGCTTTCTAAACTTCACAAAAAATATTTATTTACAGCCCAAATCTTCTGGTTCTAAACTTAGGATATCTAAACTATATTAAGGATAGAACCAGAAGATTTGGGCTGTAAACGTGGCATAATATCAGCTAGAAGAAGAACAAGTGATTGTCTACAAAGATTTATGAAAAAGTTTATAAAAATCTAAACATTATTGATATGCCTTGATTGCCACAACACAACAATTTCAAAATAAGCGAAAATAATTAAAGGAAGCAAAGGAAGCAATACTGAAGCAAAACTATTCTTAGTTTGCTTCTTTTGAAAATGGGGCGATTTTATTTTTCAGAAATATATTCAGACGTGTTTATTCAAGAAATTTATACACGGGAGTGTCACCATCCTAGATATCCAATCCAGTTCAGCTTAATCCAGCTTAATCAGAATACTGCTTAAGTTACAAGTGGACAAAACATTAGGCTCACTTGTATCTCAATCAAGATTACTGAGGATTTACAAGAAAAAGGGGCAAAATTCCTGAAGGCATGGACAAAACACCAGCAAGTCATCGGAGCAAAACTGCAATAGATAAAAGTTCTTCAAACTTACAACTATAAAACATAAATCCCATATTGTTGAAATAAAGAAAGAAAATGTCATGTCAAAAGGAGACGACAGCCTTAAAGCAATGATAAAAAAATACTCTAATGAATGAAAAATGAGCTTAAAACCTGATGTAATTTTCCAGTCAGAGCAGTTCACTGTACTAATGAATTAAGCAGAGGGGAAAGATATGTGATCTGTTGCAAGAAAGTAAGCAATCACGTAATGGTCATGAAAGAAGGAGTGCAACTGTATCTTGTGGGAATGGAAGAAATAGACGTCACTCTGGAGAACACTGTCGTTCTAAGTAGGTATAGAAATGGTACGATGTTCGCTGGTCTTGATCGAACATACAATGTAAAGATCAATCCATTTAGTTCAATATAAGGACGACTGTGTACAAGAATTTGCTGAACTCAGCGAACCAAAGAAAAATCAGTCACTTCTTTTAGCTCCATCTATATTTGTAACAGGGAACAACATATACTATACAAGATGGCGGAGGACTTGAGTGAGGCAAGTGAGATACTTGGTTCGTTGCAAGATGAATGCATGGTAGGGAATTGTTCTGGCTATGAGTAGATCAATATCTGCTGGGCTAGAGCGAAAAATAGGAAAATCTTACACCCCATTTGACTCAATCTATTTGTGTAACAGGAAACAACATACATTTTATTTTATACAAAATGGTGGATGATTTGAGTGAGGCAAGTGAGATACTTGGTTCACAAGATATGTTAAAGTTTCCTAATAAATTTATGTGTTTCTGTCATGCCAGGAAATATGAACAAGGTACTAAGTGTGGGTCCGAGGTTCAGCAAAGAAACAAAAAATTTTTAGTTCCATAAATTTATTTTGCTGTTTATTGGCATAATTAATTCAAGAAAGGTTTACTATATTATATATGGATTTAATCCTACAACAACTACTACTATGTATTACGGTCAAAAAGTTTCATAAATTTTTGACATTTTCATCATATGTTTGGGACCAACAAGTTAGAAAAACGTTTCATGAATTAATTTTATTTATTGATATAGTGTGACTTTTTCATAATATGTTTGGAACCAACAAGTTAGTTGCTAGTAAATGTTTGTATATTTATCAGGATGCAAAGACTGTGGAAGTAACTTACTCCACGTGTATTCAACAATAAACTGACTGACCCAACTATAGCATGACTCCTATATACCCTCCATCAATATTTTTTTGGTGGGTAAGAAAATACTGATTGATCCAGAATTGTGACACACCAAGTAGACATATGTGAAGAATTGTTTTGGTGGGTAAGAAAATACAGATTGTCATCAAGAATTGTGACACCCCAAGTAGATATATGTGATGAATTGTTTTGGTGGTCAAGAAAATACTGATTGATACAGAATTGTGACACACCAAGTAGATATATGTGAAAATTTGTTTTGTTGGGTAAGAAAATACAGATTGATCAAGAATTGTGACACCCCTGTAACATATATGTGAAGAATTGTTTTGGTGGGTAAGAAAATACGGATTGATAAAAAATTGAGACACCCCTGGTACAAGAATTGAGACACCCCGGGTACAAGAATTGTGACACCTCTGGTACATATATGTGAAGAATCATGACACTGAAAGAAATAATCATTGTAAAGTTATATAAGACTAAGAAAGCCACTATTATAACATACCGACAAGTTTGAGGTAACATGTTACAACCATCTGATTCATCGTATGATGAGAATGATCAGTTCCTGACATCATCAATATCCCAACACTATAGTCATGTATTACACACAGGTATTCATCATCTTTTAACCCCTAAAGTTATAGTGATTGTCATGTACTCTATGTTATAAAGTTTGAGAGCTGAAGCTTACATGAGCAAATGTTACAAATCACATTCCATCAGGCTGCCATGTATAACAGTATACCTACAGGAAAGCAAAACCTTCCATGCTTCAAAATATATAACAACAAAACTACCACATAATATATGAGAACATACTAACAGTAATGTTTGATAAACAAATTTAGTCACCCCATAATTCTGCTTTCAATACAATACAACATAAGTTAAGATGAATACAGTCAAACATGCTTAAAAGATCACCCTGTGAATAAGGAACACTGTTATAAAACCTGCAGACCACAACAATGCTATTTAACTTGCCACAAGTCAATAAAGACCACCTTTTGCTGGTCCCATGGGCGATTTTTACAGGTTTGACTGTATGTGGAGTTAAATTCAAGGTGAATACTTTGAAATAAGAGAACCTTGAATTATACTGGGCATCACTGAAAAGTTACCACTTATATATACCTCTGAATTTTGTATACAATATAACCTGTTGGAAAAAAAGTCTTAGAGTGTGTGCATTTGTTTATTGTTAAATAGGATAGTTGTGACTACACAGTCAAAACATAGTCATGTTCGACGTTTAACACATTGTAACATGAATTTTAAAATATAAGAGTCAATAGGGTGGTAATCTTTCATTGAAGCTAAGTATATATAGCATAGCTAAGATACTGTTTGTTTGAATATAAGAACATTGAACGGTAACAGTGAATGCTTCTCTTTTGTTCTCAAAACCCTAGCACTAATTGGAGCACCAATAAACACACAAAAACACTTATATTGCAGGTGATATTGAAATTTGTTCTACTTTGTCAAATCTTCAGCTAATTAAACAAACTATACTGTAATCCTAATTGACTACTGTAACTACGAAATTCAATGATTATTAGTATACTATCAGAAAAATGTTTGAAAGAACTAATGTATCATCATGAATAAGTTTAAATTGTAAATTGTTCATGATATGAAACATTTCTTGATACAAAATACTAGTAAGCAATTACTTGATAATTCAAACTAAAACAGTAAACTTATAGTACATGACATTTGTCATGAAATATGGGCTAGAAGAATCATCACCAAATAGATTAGATACTGGCTTCAGTCGTTAAATTGTCATTAATTTAATGAAAAGGAGAAAAGATCGATAGAACTGTTTAGTTTCAATGACTGAACTGCATTTTAATTATCAAAACTTGATCAGTTGTCAGTCAGAATTAAGGAATATTTTTAAGCTAGGTGCATAATCACCCAAAAAATCTACTGTTCATTCTAGCTTTCAAGAGTAAATTATGAATTTCTCAAGTTTCTAAACAATTTTATAACTTAATAATTGGAATAACAGGCTTAAACCTAAGCAAAAAATGTATATAATGAACACAAAGGGAAGGAAAGATGCATCACAGCACAATATCACATAAATCATACCTATAATATCAACATACACATATATATAGTCCAGTCAGGGTAAAATTCCAGTGACGCAGTGGCCGAGTCCACTATAACAGTGTAAAACCAATTATAAAGGCTTATACTGTACAAACAACTATAACTTCAATGCTAAACTAATGAGCTATATTTGCTCTACCTGTTCAGACAATGGTTGTTATATTTTGTGTACACATAAACTGCAACGTCACTGTCACAATATCCTAACTGGACTGTACATGAACATACAACACAGCTTAACCTACAGTATGAACATGATCATAAACTGTGCCATGTTTACTCTTGCATAACAGTGGGATATTCAATTGAATGCTTAAATAAATTAAAATGAATGACCATAATATTGTGGAATGAAATCAATGCTTGCCTCAGGTTTTCAAACATTTGGGAAAAATCCCAACAAGTGAGAAAACCCCTATCAAAAATTTCTACAACTGATACCAGAATGTTTTCAGTTATGTCACTAGAAAAATATTAAGATGCTGAAGCATTAGCACAAGATGACTAGCCCTTTAAACAACATTCCCTTAAAAATAATAGGCAAACAGGAAATAGTCACCACGGTGATAATCCTGATACACAGCTTCTTAGTTCTCTCAGAGAATTAAACTGTTATCATATGTCTCCGACGGAACTGAAAACTAATGTAACACTCCGAGTCCCAGCCATATGAAAACAGTACAACTCTCTGACGGAACTGAGAAGTGGTGTATCAGGATTTGACCATGTAAACATAATATGAAGACAGATTTGTCAATTTGTTTCACTGACCAGAACTATCTAAGCGTAAATCTGACATCATGACTTCTGTGACTCAGAATTGATAAAGATATGTTCTGTAAGCACCTCCTTTAAGCAACCTAGATGTTTTTTCACTGTCAGACAGAATCCCTTCGATGCAGGCAGTAAGGGAAACTCGGGATCTAACAAGTTTTTCTTCACCTCTGACTTACTGAAGCCAACTTTTGTACTGTCTGATGTTGCAGTGAATGAATTGACTGGTTCACTATTATGCATACTGTTATTTAAGTAGACTGGTTCACTACTTTGTGTTGTTTCAGTATACTCAGACTGGTTTCCATTACACACACTGGGACTAGATTCTCCATTCAGGTCGGGTACCAGTCTACTTCCATCTGATAATTTCACCCAGTGCTCCACTCTATCAACAAATCTGAAGTATAAAGTTATATAATCAGGTAACAGTAACTGATTGGGGAGTGGTGAAACAAGACAAGCAGGAAGATTTGAAATGTTGTTAAATACAGACAATGTACCTGTAAACCAATTTACTTTCAAGAATACTAACTTTCGCATTTTGCAGATCGTCGGCATATTCACTACTACAAATTTTTGCGTTTTTTAGTTTCCTGCAATGTCCATATTAATGTTTTTAGCTCTTTTGTAGCGACTGAATTTCTTGAAATTCTACCACTTGCGAACTCCATGAAACTTAATTGCACAAAATAATTTCTTGATTTACAGTATTCATAAGCAGCAGCATCAAGTCAATGTGGTCAATCAAACACTTCATATTAAGATCCCTTTTCTCCATAGATCCCAAAGATATTGCCCTTAGTTCACCATTTCCATAGTGGATTCATGAAACTTTCTGCTGATTAACACCCATAGTACACTGAAAACCGGTAAAAGTCAGAAAATGTCTACATGGAGTAATGGATGAAACTGTTTACCGGTAAATCACTGAATTGTACCAAAATTGATTTATCTCCATCCTTAAATTGACATGCTCATTAATCAAACATTTTTTCATGTTTTCTGTATAATTGAACAAAATCATTTGGATGGTGCATCACCTTACTAATATATTATAACCAAAAACATGGCTTAATCTGTCTCTAACAACACAGAACATGGTTAATGACAAATAGCTGATGTAGGTAATAAATTAAGTTAAACCAATACATTCAAACTAATGAGAATCTAACGCAGACATATCTATAACCATGACACACATAAATCATGATGGTACATGTTGCGTATATTTATACATTACATTAAACCAGGCCCCATGATCAACTCTTTGTACTGTTTAAACCATCATAAATTTGAAAATGGTATTGAGTCAAGTATGATAAAGGTTTGATAATGATGGGGCCAGCTTACCTTTGAGCATGATGACATATATGTACACGAGTCTCTTCAACAAATAAACTAGGTGGAGTCACAGCCATCTTTGCCATTGACTAAAAATATTAAAACATATTGCTTGTGTCAAAAATATTTGAAGTTGAAGCTCTACGGTTTAGTTTAACTGACAGAAGCGTCAGACTTTTGGTGTCGGATGTCATGTTTATGTAGTAGCTAGTTTATTACATTGGGCATTGTCTGTGCCTCTTTCTTTTCATGTAATTGAGGTATGTGATGTTTTTATATGTTTTTGTTCTCGGCTGTTTAAGTGCAGCGCTGCCTTCCCTGTCCGTTTTCCTATTATCTTCTAGCATGAGCTCTTAAAATCAGTAGCTACTGTCTGGTGATGCATTTTTTTTCAGATTTAATATACGTTGATGTCACAAACTGTGCATCAATATTCACAAGACATTTAGTTCACTAATTTGCAATTTAACATTAATTGGTTATTCATCACCAAAATAAGTGATGATTCATATTTTATGTTTGTTTTTGTCTTTGTTATGAAACTGCCACTTAGAGACAGCTCCAGCTTCCCACACTTAGTGGATACAATATAAATGTTCATCAATCACACTGGACACCTCATTCCAGATGGTCTCTAGTAGAGCTATAAGAGAAAGCAGATTCTATAGTTAATGCCTACAAGTGATGCAGAGTGCTAAGAAGGGACATGTTTTGTTATCTTTGGTAAGGCACAGTTAGAGACCAAACCCCAGCCTCCCACATTCCTAAGTGGACACTTGCCCACTAGGTCAACCTCTACATCTAGCTTATCCAGCATTAAACAACACTTTACCTGTACAAGTTTTAAGACAGCCATCTTGTTATACATTAAACAACACCTTACCTGTACAAGTTTTAAGACAGCCATCTTGTTATACATTAAACAACACCTTACCTGTACAAGTTTTAAGACAGCCATCTTGTTATACATTAAACAACACCTTACCTGTACAAGTTTTAAGACAGCCATCTTGTTATACATTAAACAACACTTTACCTGTACAAGTTTTAAGACAGCCATCTTGTTATACATTAAACAACACTTTACCTGTACAAGTTTTAAGACAGCCATCTTGTTATACATTAAACATCACCTTACCTGTACAAGTTTTAAGACAGCCATCTTGTTATACATTAAACAACACCTTACCTGTACAAGTTTTAAGACAGCCATCTTGTTATACATTAAACAACACCTTACCTGTACAAGTTTTAAGACAGCCATCTTGTTATACATTAAACAACACTTTACCTGTACAAGTTTTAAGACAGCCATCTTGTTATACATTAAACAACACTTTACCTGTACAAGTTTTAAGACAGCCATCTTGTTATACATTAAACATCACCTTACCTGTACAAGTTTTAAGACAGCCATCTTGTTATACATTAAACATCACCTTACCTGTACAAGTTTTAAGACAGCCATCTCATTATACATTAAACAAGACCTTACCTGTACAAGTTTTAAGACAGCCATCTCATTATACATTAAACAAGACCTTACCTGTACAAGTTTTAAGACAGCCATCTCATTATACATTAGACAAGACCTTACCTGTACAAGTTTTAAGACAGCCATCTCATTATACATTAGACAAGACCTTACCTGTACAAGTTTTAAGACAGCCATCTCATTATACATTCTACTATTCTCCTGTCCATGTTGTGATCCTCTCTGTTTCTCATATCCCGCTTCATTAAAGTAAGGTTCAGGTACAAGGATGAGACCTACATAGTAAAAGTCGAGCATTAACTCACTCAGATCTATAGTAAACGTTGATCATTAACTCACTCAAATCTATAGTACAAGTTGATCATTAACTCACTCAGATCTATAGTACAAGTTGATCATTAACTCACTCAGATCTATAGTAAACGTTGATCATTAACTCACTCAGATCTATAGTACAAGTTGATCATTAACTCACTCAGATCTATAGTACAAGTTGATCATTAACTCACTCAGATCTATAGTACAAGTTGATCATTAACTCACTCAGATCTATAGTACAAGTTGATCATTAACTCACTCAGATCTACACTAAACGTTCATCATTACCTCACTCAGATCTTTACTAAACGTTGATCATTAACTCACTCAGATCTATAGTAAATGTTGATCATTAACTCACTCAGATCTATAGTAAACGTTGATCATTAACTCACTCAGATCTATAGTAAACATTGATCATTAACTCACTCAGATCTATACTAAACGTTGATCATTAACTCACTCAGATCTATAGTAAACATTGATCATTAACTCACTCAGATCTATACTAAACGTTGATCATTAACTCACTCAGATCTATAGTAAAAGTTGATCATTAACTCACTCAGATCTTTACTAAACGTTGATCATTAACTCACTCAGATCTATAGTAAACATTGATCATTAACTCACTCAAATCTATAGTAAACATTGATCATTAACTCACTCAGATCTATAGTAAAAGTTGATCATTAACTCACTCAAATCCAAACAAATGAAGCAAACATTGACTTCGGTATCATATTTGAATATTCTAATAAACCTCTTATAAAAAAAATGAATAAACATAAAATGTTATTACGTGTTTGGTGGTTTTATTTTATTTTTGATATATTATTTTTAATAAATCTCTTAGAAACATTCAATACGGGAGATGTTAAACCACATTGTCACATCATCACACGTCATTTAATATGACCCTTTCATTGGTCAAATCAAATATTCTTATTCGTAGCAGGCCAATACAAAAATGTAGCCTCAAAATACACAGGGGTCATCTACAGATCAACTTTCATACCAAGTTTGAGTATCCTATATCAGACCATTTTAGTTACCGGTATTGATCACACAACATTTGGTCCATTGACATATTTATAAAAGGCATTTCTCTGCTCGAGGAATAATCTATACCTAAAAATTAATTATATTATTTAGTACAACCCCTGTAGAGCAACACTCATTGGAAGCTGCACATAGTTATTGCTCAACAGAGGTTCAATTATAGTAAATATTGGCTAAGGAAAATGTTTAAGGTGTGCTCAAAAGAGGACAGCTCTGGAGAGGTTGTACTGTACATGCACATTAGCCTGAAGCTCCTACCTTGTATTGACACTAGCACTTGTAAAACACTGGATTTATTGGTCCAACACTCATTTCCCTGAGAAAATAACAAATAATGTGATTATTGAATAGTGTGAATGTGCTAAATATGTATGCATGACACAACATTTATTCATAACAATGTCCTCCAGACTGTCTGACTCTGTTGATTAGTGTATCTATAACATTATTCAGTGATTCAAAGCACTATTCATTTCCCACAGACAGAATGCCAAACAAAGTAAATACAAATATCTAAACCAATATTTCTTTGTTGAACAATCAATATAAACTGTCATATATTAACAAAAACAGTAATATAGGTGTTTCTCTGAATGTTGAATCTCCCGTACATTTTACCATTTTAAAGCCATAATACCCATGATTCCAAGACGTACTGACCCTTCAGCGAGAATTAGGAGTCAATATGCCTTTTAGAAAGTTCAGGGTTCAAAGGATCAATTCAGAGGTCACACGAAACCTGAAATAAATAAAGATTACCTTGCCAGACCAAGTTCCCAATAAGCTGACACAAACTTTACCGTCTTCATACAAGTTAGGATTCAGTCTTTCATTACAGAATGAATGGTAGAAGAAAGTAGGTGGAGAGTTGGGGTAATCTGCAGGTAACTGAATATCAAACGCAAACAATCCATCCTCATAAGGGGTCTGTAGTGGCCCCATTATCATCACTGACATCAGATCCTTAAAGTGAAAATAACATTTAATTGATATCCAGGGGCTCACAGGGAAGACTGGGCTTGCCTACCTGTTTGCCAGCTGCCATCCTTCACAACGGTCATTACTCAGTCCCCCCCCCTGCTGTATTGAATATAGTAATTATACAATTACCTCCCCTGCCCAGAACATTTGAATAAATCCAAAATATGCCATTTGCTGCTTATTTACAGAATATTCTTATTTCTGATAAAACAGTGATTTCTTGTCATTCAGGGTTCTGAGACTGTCCTTAAACTTGCAGTAAGGTGTCAACAGATTTCCTTTTTTTTCTTTTACAGAGTAATTCTAGAGTTAATACAGCAAGTCTTTATCAAACTTTTTACTTCCTATACAGCACAGAGAATTTGACACGATCCTGACCTTTATGCATGAATATATTACAGGGTTCTTGCGTTGAATATATAAATATATAATATTTTATTGTGTATTGGTATTACACATCGAGTGTCTTTGTGATACTCCCCCCTTATGAAAACACACAAACGGGATTAAAATATAGACAATAAATCAGCTGTGAAATTATGCTAATAGAAGTTCAAGAGTCCTGTCAAATTCACTGGACTATACTTATGTACAATATTTTTTCAAATTCAAAAAACGTGGTTATAAAACATACTCATGTGACAATGATAGTAGCCAATTACATTCAAACCTTGTCAATTCCTTTTTGAAAGTTCCAAATTTACTCAAAACCATATGTTTAAACAGTGCATTTTGTATGATCCACACTTATAAAGGGGAATGAGATCGGGCCTGAGATTTATATCAGATGATATCTATAGATGCATATAAAAGGTCACTGAATTAACAAGGTCTGACTGTAGTTAGTTTGGAAACCAATTTTACCATTCTGTCTTCAAAGACTTTGACAAATATTCCATCTGGTAAGCTGGTACGTAGTAACATCCACTGTAATACAGACATATTGATATGTAAACCTCACACTGACATAACCATGCATCAACTTTTATAACAGGAGTTCCACTAGGGGCTGAATATGAAGGCTCATTTTGTTGATTTTGTACTGAATTTTACAGTCAAAATACCCTTTTTAAAAATTCTCAAGTTCAAATTGTGGTTTTTCGAAGAATTCTTAGTCAACTCAAAACCCCAAATGAAACCCATGTATAAATATGAAAATAATTTCTATAAACTGAACAGTACATTTGTTTCAAATACAACTGCTTTATAAGGTTTAATTTATATAGTGTTAATTTTAGAAAATGTGCATAACAAACAGAAACAGTCACTAACTGTTAGTGACTTCCTAGAATAACCAACTAACCAATCACTTATATAAGGCAGTTCTACAAGTTCTATAAATCACTTCCAGCAGACAGTATCAATCACAAGAGAACTGAAGCCAGTACCCTTCTTGAATGCTGAACAATGGACAATGGAAATACTGGTACCATTTTTATTTCGTCTTCAGTATGATATGGCCATAGACTGAACTCCAACATTCTGCACTCTAAGCAGGCTATAAATCTATCATTTGGCTACAGAAGCTAACAGTCAAGAACAACAAATGCAGTAAAATTCCTTCATATCTACATGGCTTTTTCTTGTATATACTAACCTCTTTCCTGACAGCATTCATGAAAGACTTGGGGTTTGATGGTACTTTATGACATTGAAATCTATGACTGCTTGGTGTCTCAGACAAAACTTCAAAACCTGAAATAGTTTCTTGAATTCATCAGACATACGTGTATAACCAGCAACTTACAAAGTACGGTAAGTTTTAATAAATCAGTTCACGAAGTTTTTGTGGTTTGTTGATCAAACTTTACAGAAAGGTAAGTAGTGCTCTATTCACACCTGATGTATTCACCTAGCTGATTAGAATCCAACATTTCATCTGATATCTATCTATCTTTTTTTTATCCTTTTTCTGCAGTAAGACTCTTACAGATGAACAGTTAAATATTTTTACAGATAAAGAAGGAAACATTTGTAATTTTTGAAATACATCAACATCACAGAAAATTAGGTTTTTGACAATAAACATAAATATTTCTCCCACAAAGTGCCGTAACTCCAGCATAAAATCATCCTACATAATATAGGCTCAGTACTAATTATTCATGTGAAGTTCCATTGAAATCCAACCAATGGTTAAGGAGAACTAGTGCCGACAAACTTTGCGTTATCTATCCAGACAGAGACGTCTAACACGATATCAATATGTCTGACAGTCTCCCCCACTATATGTGGGGGTCATAGTTCAACTAGTTCCACTAAACAAAAGCATGCAGTAATTACAAAACTTAGCAGATGTTGAAGCATGTGTGTCAAGTTTTACCTTTTACTTCAATAACCCCAGTAGCCGAAACAGCTGCAACAGCAGCATTCTCTGATTCATCTGTCATTGTGTGATCCTCACTTTCACTTTCACATGTATCTTTCCTCTCCTCCAAACTTTCCAGTTCCTTTATACACTCAGCTCCGAGAACATTCTCTCCATTCACTCTAATAACATCACCAACCATCTCAGGTACATTCTCTTTGGCATTTGAACTTAATCTCAATGGTCCGTTACCACTTTCCACAGACTCAATCATTTTTGCCTGCATTTTCTCAAACAACTCAATATCACTAACTGTATCAGCACAACCAAGCTCCTTAGCCAACCACTTCCTGGCGATCTCCTGTTTTATCTGCATTACACGAACATTCAATGCTTTACAAACACGAATACACAAAGTTCTATGATTAGGCTGCATTATTCTATCTTCCGATTTTTCTTCAGAATTTTCAATTTTCTCGACAGCACCATTGACTAGTTTAGGTTCATCATCGGTTTTAACTTTCACATTACAGGCAGGAGAATTTGTATCTTCACAGGTCTCTACATTAATATCATCGAGAGCAGCTGTAGACTTAGTATCCCTTTGTACCTTAGTCAAGTGTGCTTGATCTCCGCTAGTATCACACTCGGTCTTCACCTCTTCTCTAGGAGAACTCACAGCCTCACTCAAAGCCTCCACCTTGTCGCTGGAATCAAAAACAATCTTCACCTCTCCGCTAGTATCACACACAGTCTTAACAACAGACTGCATGAAATCCTTCACAAAGTGTTCTTTCATATTATCCATACTATTGAAGAAGTCACCTTTGGCACTCGGGATAGATGAACTGTCTGGTTTCCTAGTACCACTATTGTATGATTCTATCATGTGTTCCTGAGCTATCAAAGTGTCTAAAATGATCTGTAACAATGGATCATCAGTGTTAGTTATTTTATCAACAAGCGCTCGCTTCTGTTCACTTAACTCAGCACTAACCGGCCTAGATTCCATGACCCCTCCAACAGCCCCTATAGCTCCCTTCATGTCAGATTCTGTGACCCCTCCAACAGCCCCTATAACTCCCTTCATCTCTTCCATATGTTCTTCCACCACTGGTTTAGGGGTTTCAGCAACAGTTTCTATACTTTCTGCAGTATTTTCTGATACAGGATCCACACAGGCAAGAGTTCTGTTTTTATAAATGTTCACAACATGACGGGATAGCTTGCCAGTTCTTTCTTTCCTTAATTCATCTTTTATGTTAGAAATCAAAGAGGCAATTTCTTCATCATCGAAAAATGCAGATTTGAGAACTTTGTCAAACTCTTTGCACCGTTTAAATATAGCAAGAATATCGTGGAAGACTTGTTCAGAGTTTTTGAAGTAAGGTACAGAAAAGTTTTCAAATACTATAAGTAATCCCCATATGGCAGTCTGAGCTCGGACCAATAATGCACTCAATTCTTTTTGTTTATCATCACTCACAGCTGGCATCGGCTTTACTCTGAAATACAGATCAATACATTGTGAAGAATAAAAAATAATTACAAGAACATTTAATAATATCTATCAAACCAATAATTTTAGAGAGAATAATAAGATCATCCTATTATTTTAGCTTAAATAAAAAATTCTGCATAGTCACACATCAGGGGTTCCATTTGAATCAGGAGTAGGGTTTTTTGACCCTTGAAATTTCCAAAAAGCCATATTTTGACCCTGAAGATTTTGGTTAAAAGGCTCATATTCTCTTAAAATCATTTGCATATAAAATGGTAAAATTTAGTCAAACATATCAAAATGACTTCAGATTCAGAAGCTAGTGGAACCCCTGCACATTACTGCTGGCATAAAGGGAACCACGCCTTGTTCCCTGCCAGTCAAGATTAACTACATACCAAAATAATATTACACACAAAATTTCAGGCTGCCATCCGGATGGTTTGTAACACTGTATTTCAGTAACAGCACACAAAAAATATTTCTATGCAACTTTTAGTCGTTTAAGAGGCCCATCGCAGGATCATTTCTCTGAACACGATCAACAGTTTATGAGATGTTGTTTAAGAAAATGGCATCATCATAATAAAGCTAGGAAGTTATAATACTATTTGCAGTGTATATGGGGTATAAAAAATATCAAAAAGAAACCTTAAGTGATGTCCATCCATCAAGTAATTAAAGATGACCATAACTTCATCTATGTAGTTGATTAAGTCGGATGTATCCTGAGATGACTTGTCAGGCCTGTACGGGCATGAAATAAAGTGGTAGCAACATTTCTAACATGTTACCAGTTAACTTACTTGTTGGGTGTTGATTCACTTTCGCCTTCGTCTGTTTCTTCATTCTCAGTTTCCCAGCTAACATCACTTGCCTCTTCTTCCTCCTCTTCCTCTACGTCCGTCCATTCATCGGATTCACTTCCTGATTCACTACGAAACTACAAACATATACAGTTAACCCTTTACTCAATACATATGACAATTTAAGCTACTATACCTTGTCCGTCTTAAATCAATTAGGAAAGGAGACAATCCAATTACAAGACACCTTATTAATAGAGATCAATGTTGATAATCGTCCTGTACAAAGTGTCACATCATGACTTCTAGGCCAAAGAAGGTTTTTACTTGAGGAAAATAATTGTTGGAAAATAATTGATTGTAAATTAGGTAAATGCTATTTTAGAATGATAATTAATAATCTCAGCGTAAAAACAATTGTTATGTTATTAGTTTGACTAATTTTTGCCAAGCGTCGAAAATTAAGGGGTCCACTTTATTTTAAATCATGTTAAAAATTGACAGTGAGCGTGATTATGATGATTTATTAGCTGCTACTCAATATACACACATAATTAGTCATTGATGGTACCTTGTCAGTCGAGTATAAATTGATATGTAGCCTAAGTTAAAACTTCAATAAAGCTCAATAAATATATGATACTTGTTAATTATTTCATGTTTATACTCTTGATATAAAACAATGATTAAGTTAATACAACAATCTGGCTCTGGATGGCTCAATGTGGCTAAAGGGTGGCTGCAACTTTTCTTAATTGGCTAATGTGGTGGCTTAAAGTTAAACAAGAGGGCCCAAAGGGCCCTAGGTCACTCACCTGTCGAACTTGACCTAGATTTTGTTGAGAAGATCATTGTGACCAAGTTTTATACAGATTAGGCCAATATTGTAACCTCTAGTGATTACACAAGGGTTTTCTATGATTTGACCTTATGACCTAGTTTTTGACCCCAGATAAACCAATATCAAACTTGACCTAGATTTTGTTGAGATCATCATTGTGACCAAGTTTCGTAAAGATCAGGCCAAATATGTGACCTCTAGTGACAAACCAGGTTTTCTATTATTTGACCTTGTGACCTAGTTTTTGACCCCAGATGACCCATTATCGAACTTGACCTAGATTTTATTGGGATGCTCATTGTGACAGAGTTTCATTAAGATTAGACCAAAATGGTGACCTCTAGTGACAACACAATATTTTTCTATGATTTGACCTTGTGACCTAGTTTTTGACCTCAGATGACCCATTATCGAACTTGACCTAGATTTCATTGGGATGATCATTGTGACAGAGTTTCATAAAGATTAGACCAAAATTGTGACCTCTAGTGACAACACAAGGTTTTTCTATGATTTGACCTTGTGACCTAGTTTTTGACCTGGGATGACCCAATATCGAACTTGACCTAGATTTTGTTAGGATGATCATTGTGACCAAGTTTCAAAAAGAATAAGTCAAAATTTCGACCTCTAGTGACTACACAAGGTTTTTCTATGATTTGACCTTGTGACCTAGTTTTTGACCTCGGATGACCCAATATCGAACTTGACCTGGATTTTGTGAAGATGATCATTGTGAGCAAGTTTCATAACAATCAAGTCAAAATTGTGACCTCTAGTGACTACACAAGGTTTTTCTATGATTTGACCTTGTGACCTAGTTTTTGACCCCGGATGACCCAATATCGAACTTGGCCTAGATTTTGTTAAGATGATCATTGTGACCAAGTTTCATAAAGATTAGGCTAAAATTGTGACCTCTAGTGTCTACACAAGCCAATTGTTGACGGACGGACGACGGACGGACGGACGAAGAGTGATCACAAAAGCTCACTCTGTCACTTTGTGACAGGTGAGCTAAAAAGCCAGCGGAGGCCCTAAATACCTTTTGAGATATCAGCAACGAAGCTCCATTCTTTCAACAATTACTTTTTTTAGGTGAAGACAAATGCCAAACCTCAGGTTTTCAACATAAATAGTTTTGATTTAAATAGTAAATTTGAAGTAAGATACAATATTTTGTTACACATCTTATTATATTCATTTACAATAAGAGAAGATAATACCTCGTCTCCAATGATGTATAAATCTTGTGGATAGCAACTGGTGATTGTTTTATCTGGCCACCAGACTGATATAACACCGTCACCATCAATGCTATATACCTGTCCAACAGCTTCAACATCCGTGTCACCCTGAAATCATCAAACACATCATATGACCATCAAACGCATCAAGTGACCATCAAACACACCATGTGACCAAACTGCCAAACTGATCATGTGACTATAAAAACTCATCATGTGACACAATCCAGGACATAAGTTCTATTGGACTGGCTGTTTTCATAGAGCAGGTTATAGTCTTGTTCCAATTCTAAGCTTACAGCACTACTACAGCACTACTACAGCACTACTACATCACTACTACATCACTACTACAGCACTACTACAGCACTACTACATCACTACTACATCACTACTACAGTACTACTACAGCACTACTACATCACTACTACATCACTACTACAGCACTACTACATCACTACTACAGCACTACTACAGTACTACTACAGCACTACTACAGCACTACTACATCACTACTACATCACTACTACAGCACTACTACAGCACTACTACAGCACTACTACAGCACTACTACAGCACTACTACATCACCACTACATCACTACTACAGCACTACTACAGCACTACTACAGCACTACTACAGCACTACTACAGTACTACTACAGCACTACTACAGTTCTACTACTGTAATGTTTGGGACAGGAAACAGTCTATAACCTGCTCCATGAAAACAGCCAGTCTAAAAGCCCTTTTGTCATTAAAGGATCTTTAATCATTTGAACAGAAACCAGGGAGTCGACAAACAAACCTAATATCTAACACGAAAATGGACACACATAGGGTAATAACATCTTTTATTTGTAACACTCTTTACAAATCTGAGTACAAATCTACCAACAGACATGTCCTAGACACTCAACATGACAAATAACACATTGATTTCCAAGGCAGACACTCTAACCACTTGATCATCCAAAGAACCTTGTTTTAAACATTGTGTAGCTATAAAGCATGATAACTGTATTTAACATGTTAACAAAGACATAA
Source organism: Spisula solida (assembly GCA_947247005.1). Lineage (NCBI taxonomy): Eukaryota > Metazoa > Mollusca > Bivalvia > Venerida > Mactridae > Spisula > Spisula solida. The sequence continues at coordinate 65,676,440 of OX365944.1, read as the reverse complement.
AGTTAAAGCTACCTCATATCCACCAACTCTAATCACCGTACACCCACATCGAAACTTGTAGTCTGGATGATCTTTGATATCAAATACACTCAGTTCTACTGGTTCTTGTTCTAATGGTCTGAAATCAAGCAAAATACATAAACAATTATCATCTTACACATGCAAAACAATAAAACTGTTAATATGAAAAGAGGTTTTGAAATAACATACCCCATTTTATGACAGGGAAAGTGGAAATGACACAAGTTGTACAAGAGCTAGTTGTTCAAGCATGAACCTTTCACAAAAGATACTTTAATTCACACAATTAGATAGATTGACAGGGAAATTAATGAATACTTCCATTATAATTATGGATATCTTTAACATAATGAAGCTAGTAATGCGTGTACAAAGTATGCTATTATACTTGTTAGATTTTCCTGGGGCGTATGGTTGAACCCACTTCACCATGACTGTTCTTTCTTTGTGATCACTACTGACAATCACACCATACTCTGTACTGGTATTATCTACAATAACAACAACTTATCAATATCACCAGGTACTGTTCAATGATGACCTCAACCACAAAATAAAATCTCCAATGATTATTTATACTAATAAATAAGTAAAGTTTACTGAGGCTGCCATACTTGCTTTCAAGTTCAGTCGGGTATAAGACAGGGTTTTTGGAAAGTTTACTTGCATATATCAACATGGAATAAAACAATCATTATATCTGTTCAATTTTTGAATGACTTCTTATAATTTGTGATAATTTTGATCTTGCCATTTTCCATGAAATCTGACATCCTTGAAAATACGTCCCCACAAAATGTTCCTTTCACCAAAACCACAAACCTTGTCCCATTGAAATTAAATGATTTTACAGTGTATAAATTTGGTTTTCAAGTACTTTATCCACTGCACTAAATTGGCAGGCTCATCTATATTCAAATACACTTATACATAGTTGTGACTTTGAGCACTTTTGGCAATTGGTGACAAATTCAACATTTTTTTCTTTTGAAAAAAATATTATCCCCCGACTACACATGTACCTTTCATTTTAACATCTGACATTGGAGATATAACTTAGTGGCAAATTAAAATTCATACATGAAAAGCATTTTTATGAATTTTGCAACATTGGACATCATTTTAAGATGAATTTGCTGAATGGATTAAACATGAGAATCAGAGCCAGGGCTTATATATGACTTGTACTTTAGGAACCTCACAGTCTGGCAAACAATGAAAGTGATTCAAATCTGTTACAGAACTTCTTCCTTTATACTTTAAAACTTCGAATCTTTTCCCCACACAAATCAAGCAGTTGGAATTATGAGGAATTGGAAGAGTGCATTTAAAGATAACAAAATACTTACTTTTATCATCCAATACAAAGTCACCAGGAAAGAATTCTAGTTCATCTAGATGGTGTATAGGGAATAATTCTGGCGATGGAACATTTGCTTCTACCACTCCATTCTGTATGATAAAAAGAAATTGTTGAAGCTTATTTTGTTTCTATAAACATACATAACATGAGAAACATCAATGAACATACGCCATCAGGAAACTTTGTTACCCAAGCATCAATATTACAAGCACCCAGTTTATGTCCTGCAGCGTTAAAAGTATCAGCGTTTTGGTCTATGTTGTAATTGTATACTGTTTTACACCTTTATGACAAACATTGTTACCTCGAGGGTGCATCATGATTTATTATCAAATACAAAATACGACACAATATTGCTTTTTTATCAAAACAATTGCCCAAAACACTTTCTTACTAATCATTTAATCAATATACTGTAAAATCATTGTTCTTCAAGATTTTGTTGTTAAACTCGGCCGTGAAATCTAATGCCCACGATTTATCGAACTCCCAAATACATAACATGGTTATATTCTTCTATGTTTTGTAATCCACAAATTTACGATCACAAAAAATCTAAGAAATTTATAACCCACAAAATATGTGATTTGACAGTACAAACTACAAACTACAAATATGACATACCTGCCACATAACATCACATGAAGAAAATGTGTAGGCTATCTCGACAGGAACTCGCAATCCTGGTTTAACATCTCGTTCATGTTGAACCTTCTTTCTAGCTTTCTTTCCTCTCATTCTACGTATTCCATACCCAGATAAACACGGCCTCTTTCTGACTTTCCGATTAGGGGCCGGACTTCCTGCACCAGATGGTAATGAGGCTGTATCGGAACCTGAGTCTGATTCATCATCTTCAACATCCTGGAACTCGTCATCAGCAACATCACCACCATCTTTCTTCTCCTCTGTCTCCAACACTCCCTGGTTAGTCACATTGTCAGTCTCAGAAGTTCCTTGTTTATTAGCACTTTTTACCTTTCTTTTAGAAACAGCCTTTTGTTCTACTATGATACCGCCAGCACTAGTACCTAGCACTGTTACATTGTCTTTAGCTTGAAGTTCAACCACATCGGGGGTTATATGTTTCCTAGGGGATATATTATGTAACACAACATCATTGTCTTTCACCGTGTAGTAACCTTTATCTCCAATTTGTGAGTGACAGTACTCGAAACAGTCCAGTCTCCTAACCCTGAAAAAGGAGTGAAACATGTCCTTAAAGAAATTTGTGTTGAGTAGATGTAAATTGTACAACAATCAATGAAACTGAATTCTTAGAAGTAGCAAACCAGATACTTGTTAGTTGCTGTAATGTTTACAACTGTTAATAAAAAACAAAATTCTTAAAAGGATGAAACAAGTACTTCACCTGATCCGTAAGAGTAGATTCAATGTTTGTATAATCCCATTATGTTTAATGCTTTATAATTATATTGCTCCAGAAATAATAATAATAAGGCTGTCTTTATATTCTAATTTCTTTAACTAGCATTATTGCCAAGTCAATTTTCCAGATGGTCCATATTGACCATAAAAATTTATTAAAATATGTCAGTCCTTTCATAAAAAGATGATGGGTTCTTTGTGACATTGAAGTAAAAAGCTTAAAATAACATAACTTCTTTGTTTTCAATGTGGTCAAGCGAGGATATCCAGTAATGCTTAAACCTGACCAGCATTATAAGTACATAACATTTGCCTACGTAGATTCTACAAGGTAAACACCAGGTGTTTACTAGGACTGACCAGGCGACAGGGTTAAGAATGCTCCGCACATTCATTTGTTGAAGGATTTGGTTGAAGGATATAAATCAAATCAATTGAATTGTGCAAACAGGTGGAATATTTTCAACGTTTTTACAACCAAAATTAAATCCTTTTATTCGGTCAACTAAAATTTTTTATTTTACATATTGATAACAAATATGTACAAATCAGGCATATGGTCGACTGATACGAAGATGCAGCAAGTTTACCTAAGAAGATCCTCTCCGTGCACACATTCAGGTGGGCTCTCCAGTTTATCTGTACCAGCACCAGCCCGGGTAAATCCTTTACATGCCCAATCCACCGTTATACTGTGTGTCTTCACCTGGTAAACATGTACAATAGATCAATTCGGATTATGAGATATACCTTAACCCTTTACACAATATCTACACCAATCCATGGCCATATTCCATGTCCATCATATATTACAAGGGTCCATTCGAGGCATAATGCCCAATCCTGATAATAAGTTGCAAATCTGTTTCAGGTGCCATAAGCGCAAAATCCCAAACCAAATCTCAGTTCAACAATTCTTTTACTTACAGGGTGTATGGAGGGAAACAATAAAAGACAACACGGTCAATACATACCTCCTCCACGACAACTGATGCATTGTACAGTGACTTGATTTTACTTTTAGGACCTCTGACGTTTGATGTGTAAAGCCATGAAGCATCTTGATAGTCATCATAACAACCAGCCAGTTCTTGTCCAGGATAAAAGTTTCTTATGGAAAACTCAGAATGCTACAGAAAATAAATAGGTGGCAAGTTAAATTTGATGAAGGATAATGATTGTGGTTATTCATAATTCATTTTGATAAAAGGAAACTTGATTAATCAACTGTATATATTTTTCTTACGAAATATAAAAAGGTGCCGAAGAAGGGATTGCTGTCTGACACCATTATCAGTTATTACATTATTTTTAGTAATATGGCAATATTGATTTCAATTTTCAATCACTTATTGGGGATCATTTTATAAATTACACACTGTTAGTCTGTTACTCATGGTCTCAGGGATGACTCACTTAATAACTTATGTTTTCTAGACTTGTATAACAAATGTTGATCTCCAAAGACAACTCATCCTATATAACTGTTTCAGTAGCAACATTGTTGCTAGTAATGTTATGACATAATCTACTTACCGCTTCCCTTTTATCATGTATGTCTTCTAGATTTAAGGATCCAGCATTTTCTAATTTACATCTGAAACAATTCAATATTCATATTTCAGTACCATTTCACGATGATAAACATGCCCGTATGACTACTGACTATAAAAATGTTATCTACATCCCATGCTTTCCAACTTGTTTTATGAGCCATCAGGGAGATTTACGATTTTTGTAAGTGATATTTTAACTTTCATCCGTGAGATTTTAGATGTGCAAAGGGAGGTAAACCCTATTAGACTCATGAACGTATTTTCGGTCCGGATACGGACTTTAACCATTCCTTAAAATAATGGCTGTCGATTTGCGCGAAATTTGCAATCTATTTTACCTGAAATTAATTATAAGACATGCAATATTGCTTCAGTTAATGTCACACTCGTAAAGAAACATGCTGGCATGACCAATTGATGACCTTATTCCTTCGCTTGATATAGCAGTAAATAGCCAATCTTAATAAATTCCCACGCCATTGCCTGATGTTGAACTGACCTGCTGCGCTTGATTGGTATCAATTACTGATACGGATCATTAACACATGCCTTGTATATTTGGAAACAGCTGGACATCGGCTGTTTTCTGAATGATTTAACGTGATAAACAATTTACAAATGCAGACTTATGCCAGTCCGTGTTTTTCATGAAATGTCCGGGGCTCGCGGGTTTGACACTCGATTCCAGGACTTTCACAGACAATCCGTGAAAGTTGGTAACCATGACATCCTGATAAACAACATATAACTGTGCCATCCCCCATTACTTATCAAACTTGTGCCATCAATTATTATTAATGGACATAACATAAATGTAGGTAGGCATCTGTCAGTTGCAAGACTAAGGAGTGGCACTATCTTGAGAAGTTGTTGATGAGCATCTTCTGGTGTGACTGTAGAGGCTAACTCTGGATGTGCATGCTCTACTGTAGTTTTGGTATAAAAAGGCCGTTGAATTTGTGATTTCTTCTGCTTATCAATCAGCCTGCTAACTGACATTTCTCTTTGCTCTATTACAGGTATGTTGAAACAGAGCAAAGAGAAATGACACAAAGAGAGTGACACCCTTAACAGGTCTGGTTGACTGTACTGAAATGAATCGGCATAGAAATATGGTAAATGTGTAAAACGTTAATGGTATTCGGTTCTGTTTTGTCGGTGAGATATCAGTCACTGGTGAAATGTTCTAGTAATCAGGAAAAGAAATTGTTCACACAGATTCAGACAGTATACTCACCTAGCACCACAAGGAAATCTGACAGTTATTTCTTCAACTACTTCTATAATTTGACCAACCCAGGAGTCTAGAGTAACCTCAGGTTCTGGATCAAATTCCTGAAAAGATATATAGCCTGGTGGAGGAAGTGCAGTCATTGGCAATTACCTCACTTTATGCTAATATGCTTATTTCAAGAGCTAGGCATTGTGTCATTCATTGTGGGGGTCTGTATGTAGGCTTGCTATTCATTTTCGGGAATACGGATGGTACCTTCTGCATCTGGCTCTTGTGTGGGATCCTCGGCGCAGCCACCGATTCTGTATGGGTTTGAAATGTCTGTGTATTACAAGATTTAATAACTAGTGGTAATCATAAGTGCTCAATAGAAAAAAATGTAATCCTGTTTTAATAAATAACACTTGAAAACCCCAACCAATCATTAGCTGTAAAATCATTAATTTTTGTGGTTGATTAAGTTCTGTTGATTTTATGGATAAACTAGACCAGGAAATGTAATGTAAATGAATGATTTTATGATACACAACATATTTACTTTTTGCTCTAGTTTTCTGCAAAGTGTATACAAGTTACAACAACATACCTGCATTGGTCTAATATCAGCAGCATCAATATTATAGATATACTGTTTGGATCCTAAGACTTGAACATGGCACTTGGTATGAACAGACTGAACATATCCTCTCTGACTTTGCTCTCCAGTGATAAGTCTTCGTACAACATCACCAGGCATTAAAGATCTGTTTGTGAGTATTACCTGAACAAAAGCAAACAGTCAAATTATTTCAATTTTCAACAAAAGTAAATATACAGCACTGTACAGGGCCGAACTTAAAATATTCTTGGTTTCCCCATCCCAACCCTAGCAGATTTAGAATGGGTAGGTAGGTAGGGTGAAATATTTTTTTAGTTATTTGTTCACAGTTAAGACATACAAATAATGAAATTTAGAATTAACTTTAAGGTGAACACCAACAGTCTTAAATTTAATGGTAAGAAAGAGGTCAGTAAACAAAAATTAACATTTTCACTTCCAATTTTTAATAAAAAAAATATTATTTCAATTTGGGCAATAAAATATTTTGGGTAGGGCCCTTTTTAGTCGGGTAGGTAGGGGATGGGGAAACAAACAATATTTTATTTTAGGCCCAGTGCAATTACAGTAGAGCAACAAGCTGCAAATTAGCCGTTGATTAGACTAGAGGGTGTTGCTCTATGGAGGTTAGATTGATTTATAGTCTTTATCAGCTTAGAGAAATTTTGATGGTGTTGTTATAGAGAGGGTGTTTCTCTACAGAGGGTTTGTATTGACAGGCTCTGTTTTGTTTTCATGTCTAATGAACCAGTCAATTGAAACCACGGCCCCCCCAAACCCGGGGTAGGACGGGGATTTTTTACTTTTGCTATTTCAAACCCCTGGTAAAATGTCCCCAAGAGCCATACAGATGGCAACCCCCAAACTGAACCAGTCAATTGAAACCACGGCTCCCCCAAACCCGGGGTAGGACGGGGATTTTTTACTTTTGCTATTTCAAACCCCTGGTAAAATGTCCCCAAGAGCCATACAGATGGCAACCCCCAAACTGAACCAGTCAATTGTAAACACGGCCCCCAACCCCGGAGAAGGGCGAGGATTTTTTACTTTTGCTATTCCAAACCCCTGGTAAAACGCCCCGCCCTATAACTCGTGGGTACAGTCACGGCTATATTTTCCTGCTCTTTTGATGTGAAACAAAAGCCCATGACTCGCACGTGCAGGGAATTTAACAAAAACAAAAATACAACATATTAAAGGCAACAAACAGGAGAACAGACAAGCAAAAGCAGCAGTCTTTGAAATGAGCTCCGCGGAGGACACAGAAACCACGGAGTGACGAAAAAAATAGATGCATCTGAAATAACCAAACACATGATAAAAATGGAGCACAAGTTATTCCAATTCAGAAAAAACAGGCATGCTTCAAGAGATATACAAAGAACCTGTCTCAAGGAATTGCTGTGGCAAAAATAATAGGCATACATTCAGCATTATCAATCAATTGATGAGTGGGAAAACAAAGTTAAAGGACCACTGGAGCAAAATCATGAACAATAATGATAACCTATGTGACACTTGCAAAGTACCAGAAACAGTAAACCACTACATATACGAGTGTGCAAGATTTGCGGAAGAAAGAGATCTCCTAGAATGAACAGTAGAGGGGATACTGTACAGGCAGCAGTTAACATGCAGGATTTTATCCCTATCCGTATTGGTTGGAGAGATCGACGAGATTGCGGACGAAGCAAGGAACAAACTCATTGGTGCTATGAGTCAATACTTAACAAGCACCAACCGACTCAGGGCTTTTTTTCACTCTATATTAGGGGCCGAATATCGGCTGCTTCACAATTTCGTATCGGCCCCATTCACAATTGTCTAACGGCGTCCATCACAACAGAAACGGTGTCTGTTTATTACAAAATCGGCCTCTTCACAAAGTAACCAACAAACCAAACATATTACAGACAATCCTTTTCGTACATCTAATTCGTCAAACAAAGGTGACATCGCTTTATTATTGTATAAAACATCAATTGAACGTGACAAAAAATACACTAAAATTATTTTCGGCCATTAACGAACGAATGTAAATGGACTTTACCGTGACACGTATGTCTAAAACAATGCGGCGATACGGTACGTTTCGTACTCGATACAATTCGTACTCGGTACTTCGCACCTTTGGTACATATTTATTGTGAATATTTTTTTTTTAAATGTTGAGATCGGAGGGTAAAATAAGTGATGATTGGTTCTGATTGGTTCCCTTAATAAAATTAACCACACTTTAAGTTTATCTAGAGGCATGTTTGGAGATCTACCATTCAATGCCAGATTTGTGAGTAACAGGAATTAAAGGTCTGTATGCTACATGTATGTCCTACTAATGGCATTGATATATGAAATATGTGTGTCTGGGACAAGAGGGTAATAATACAGTGATTTTTTTCCTTCTTTGTTTGCTACCGGTAAACGGTACCTTCCCAATTATAAAAAGGCTATTATTTTCCCAAATGTGAAAAGTGAAATTCCCAATGGACATTTAAAAAAAAATAATTCAAAATCGAACATAAAATGACGAAGTTATGAACATTTTTGACAAGAGGTCAAGCATAAAAGTTTACAGAAACCAGTAAATAGTCACATGTACAGTAAAGTTCCGCTATTAAGACCACCGACCGTTCTGACAAAAAGTGGTCTTAATAGCGAGTCGGTCTTAATAGCGAGTATGTGTGTATGTATCTTGAAGAAGCTAGTACTGGTTGTTATATACTGGTGAACATTGTCTTTGAAGCGTATATACATATATAAATATAATAAAAACAAAACAATGTACAGCATACACATTTAATTAATTAATACAATATAATATATATATATATTAATTAAAACTGCATAATTAGGCAGCAATAATGCTTATATTCTCTGAAGCACAATTTATCAGAATTTTGAAGTTGTCCGAATACTATGCAAGTTACAATAACAGACCGTGATTTAAATCGTTCTTGAGAATAAAATTGTGACTTCTTTGTTATGATTTGACCCAAAATATATTTAAGGAATGATTCATTGATTAATATAAACTACATTAATGCTCTTCGTTATTAACAAATTTCTGAACGATCTACGTTGGTAACGAAATTCCGTGACGCCGTATCGTACCTGACTTTAAACCGTACCGTAATGGAAGACAATTTATTTTTAGCGTCGGCAAATTCAACACATTTTTCACAACTTTAGTGACATTTAATTGATGCTAATCAATGTCTTAAATTGGTTAATCTGCTTGTTTGCCAGTCATGCATGCTGCCCCAGGCAATTATCGATTGTTTATATAATCTAATTGACATTTAATTGGCTGTCATAAATGGACACACAAGTTTCAATACGGCGTCTTCGATCTCTTGCTGAGCTGGTATGTTACCCTCCCGACTGTAATTCAAGCGCCCCGCGACCTTGATCAAGGTGCAAGATGATTTTCAAGCGCCCCGGAGATACGCGTAGGTGTGAATAAAGTTGTTTACACAAAATCATACATGACACATAATTGGTCGTATTAGCGAGACCAAACACAGTGGGAATTGACACAATGGGACTGGTTAGATTGGTCGTAATACGGAATAGCGGACCGGTCGCATTATAGGACCTAAATTCAATTGAATATAGAACAAAATTATTTGGTTCTTTTAAAAATCGGTCGTAATAGCGGGACGGTCGCATTATCAGACCGGTCGTTAGGTCAATAGGTGGAACTTTACTGTAATCTCTTTTTTCTGTTTTATTTGGCCTTTCTGCTTCATGAAAATTCCAAATTTCAAGTTGTCACGACGCGAAAATTCCCAAACTGAGCGGACCCGGACCCTTTCCCAAAGAAGCGAAAAAAATCACTGTAATATGAAGTTACACACATTAAAAATAGTTATTTCTGTGTGCTTTTATGTGACAATTTGGTGATTTATTGTGCTCATAGTTTTTCACAATTGGAAAAGTTACCGCGCTTTCTTTTTCACTATTTTAGGATTTTTCGCGCTTACTTAAAATTCACAAAACAGAAGGGCTTGGGCCTCTTCACAATTCAGCGAAAAAAAGCCCTGCGACTGTAAAGAGAAACCGCAGAACCAAGAGCTGAAGCACAAAGAGAGAGCACAAAGAGAGTATATCCGAAGTACAAATTTCGTTACGGCAATAGCGACTAGCGTTATAGAACTACAACAACAAAAAATATTGGTTGGAGAGATCGACGAGATTGCGGACGAAGCAAGGAACAAACTTATCGGTGCTACGAGTCAATACTTAACAAGCACCAACCGACTGTAAAGAGAAACCGAAGTACCAAGAGCTGAAGCACAAAGAGAGAGCACAAAGAGAGTATTACCGAAGTACAGAGAGAGAACATTTCGCTACGGCAATAGCGTAATAGAACTACAACAACAACAACAAAAAGGTAAAAACACGGGACAGTTCCCCTGCTTTTACCCGGGGTTGGGGTCGTGGTTTCAATTGACTGGTGCCTTACAAGATGACCTGGATAGACTACAACTGGATGATGTCCTTCAAGTTCAACCAAAATTTACTATCCGAATCTGCGACATCCGAACTTCGTAACACTTAAATTTCTAAAACGTGATACAAGTAGGTCAGACAAAATCGAAAATTACTATATATGGATGGGAGAACGAAAATACATTGTTTTCACACCTCCGCATTTACAGATGCGTTCGATTAACGTAAAACTAAATGAGAACCTTGTCTTCTGCGACGACAGTTTCTGTTCCAGATGGATGCCAGGCAATCTTAACTTGACCTCGCTGTACCCGAGATTCATCGTCATCATCTTCATCGTCACTACTCACACACTCAGAACTTTCCACCACCAGTCCATATTTAAACCCGCCTGATGAGGTAGGGATGCAAACCTCATCCTCATCGAAAATGCAGCGAGCTGCCATCTTGTGGAAAAAATATAGGCGGATAAAGTCCGTTACGTACCGTACGGCGGTATAGTGGTGATGTCATCACCCGCATTCAATAGATGGTATCACGTTAAACCTTTTTATTATCTACATTAAATCAAAGCTACACTTTTAATTATAATTTGAATTACCAGGGATGAAAATATCATTTAACTAAATCACTTAAGTCGATCAAACCGTAGATATATAAGAATAGGGCTATGGACAGCACGCCGTCTGAGCACGGGACTCCCCGAGCTGACTCCATCAAGACATTACTAGCCAGTAGCCATGGAGACCACTATGCTTCATCGAAGTGTTATAGGTGCTGCCTCACATATTAGCGTATTGCGATAAAATTGTCTAACATTCGCGTAATTTTGGTACGCTATAATATACAGTAGATGCCTGTATAGGGGAGACCGTGGCAGGTCGGAACACGGGGTCTATATAGCCTGGGAAGAATATACATTATTCTCGTCCCCAGATATAGCGTACCAAAATAACGCGAATGTTAGACAATTTTATTTTGCAATACGCTAATACATGTGTATATCCCATAAGCAAGCGCACTGGAATTTCACTTGAATAACTTTCGAAACATCGGCATTTTGTCTAGTTATTTAGTATTTTATATACAAAATTCTATAGGGTAGAACACTTTTATTACTTAAATTGTCTGAAATTTGTTTGGCATTCGATGAAAACAAATTACAAAAGGAACCGAACACCTCATTGACGTTTACGCTGTATTTTGTTATACTTTAAAAATCATGAATTAACTGTTTCAGTCTGGTGTTATTAATTAAATTCGCTTGCATTATCACCCCGGCTAGGTACGCTGCCAAATGAGCCAAATTGGTATCGTAACATGCTTGATACTTTCCAACAATGTATTTTTGAAGTGTTGGGAACAGATTAAAGTCAGCAGGGACAAGACTATGCAAATAAGTACGACGAGGAAGCTCTACACTCAATCAAAATCACATGCCAAAGTATGTATGGTCAGTCATGCGATCAATATTGAATCAATACATAAAACACACGTGTGCCAAGTATCATCAAATAACATGATTACATTTAACGTTCATCCTAACCCTTGAAAATGCTTGAAAAACACACACTTGAAAAAAACTATTTCAAACAGCGTATGCCATCTGATTTTATCATATATAATAGGAAACCATTGTAGCACTTGCGTGTGATGTGAAATGTGCCGCATATAGTCGCCTAATTCAAATGCTAACACTAAAATAAAAGCGATTTTTTAATGAAAAATGCAACATTTTTTCCAAATGTCAAACGTTATCATTATTGTATTTTATAATACGAACTCATTGAATATACTTTATAATCAATCGTCGCAAGGGCATGCCAGGCTTGAAATTAGATGCTGGTGTTTTGTTTACGAGAAAAACACCTTCATGTCGATGTGTAATTTCGACAAGGAAGTCGCCATGTTTGCTCCCTCCTGTCACGGCAGTAAACGTACAGCAACATTTTTTTTCAAACATAGTAATCAACATAATCGATTGCCAGACCGAATAATGAACTTTATTGCATTCATAATATATAAACTTTACCAACGATCATACGATCATAACATAGAAATCCAAGTATTTATTACAGTTGTCATCTCAATTGTTTACGAATTTCGCGCTGTGTAGCAAATTTATATTTACGGGTTGAGGTTACTGCCATGCTATAAGTAAGTAAGTAAGTAAGTAAAGTATTTATTTAAGTGACATGTGCAATATTACAAAATATACATTCATGATATTATATACAAGCTTACAGCACCCGGCCCAATGGGCCTACAAGTCACTGACAATTAAACATATGATATTTACAAATTGATACATATAATGGCATGGTATGGTATGGTATGCAACATAAGTATAATATATAAATTCTATGTTAACAAATTACAGATTTGATAAGTATATATTATCGTCTGCAAGCAGATTTTGAGTAATTTTTAACCATTTTAACTCACAAACTGACCAAATACAGCATTTTATCCATGTTAAAAGAAACGTGCTAACGGACGGAACAAAAATTAACAGAGACCAGTACGACTAAAGATAAATAAGCAATTTCTTTGGTATATAAACAAATAAAATACAGTGGAAAGGAATATCCACAGGCCTAAGAAATTATATCACAAAATACAGAGTTTTGAAATACCCCATCATCCCATCATTACTATATATAATATTGACGGGAAGATGGGGAATTTCAAAACTCTGTATTTTGTGCTATAATTTCTTAGGCGTGAGGAATATCTTACTAAAATATGTTTATAATTGAAAGAAATACTAAAGCTTTAATTAATTTTCCATAAACCTGTTTCAGTTCTTTCGTGGCAACTTAAAACTTGTCCAAATGATCAAGTTTTAACTCTTATAGACCTGATAAAATCGGTTATGGACAAACCAACAACTATCTGGTCCATCAGGCCCACCGTACCCTAAACTATTTAGGATTTATTAAAAGTAGCCCTTCACATGTGATAGATTTTAATTCATGTTGATGTATTTTATTGTTTAAAATAAATGCAGTTTGACTGCTTTTATTTAAATAAATGGGCAGGCATGACCTTAATCAAATATTTGACAACCACAACTTCTGATTTTTCTAACATTTCGTAACCAAATATACAAGACTGACATTTTGAAAAATGTATACCTATTTTGTAATTAACTTTTTTATAAATACATTTTTATAACAAAAATACTCGTAGATATAGATAATTTTAACTTTAAGCTACAAAATGATATATGAGGCTAATGTGTTTTTATGCAAAAAGGTATTCAATTCACTAAAGAAAAATACACATTTTCGCCCCTTAGTGTGAACTTTAAGATAAAAAGGGTTTGAAAAGTGACCAATTCGAAACGTGGTTGAGTGTATATCAGTTTCCCTTTTCAGAAAGTCGCGATTAAACCGATGTTTATATGAGCTTTTAGTATTTGACCATCTTTAACATGGTGTCATATCCGCATGCCGAGAGCACATTTTGACTGGTTTATGCCGTAGAGTATGTTTGTAATTGGAATAATAGGGGTGTTATATTCCATAGTCGTGACATTTGGACAGTGCCCCCTCCACTGTTCATACACCCGTGTGATTATTATAAGAAATTCAATAATGGTATGAATTCATAAACTGCGGTGTATCTTTGCATAGGAGTGTTTTATGATCAATGTCGACTCGATAATCGATATAACGACAGAGCTTTTAAATGTAGTTATATTCATATATATTTGGGTCAGGTAGTATGAAAAATAAATACAACTCTTAAAGGTGCTGCACCACAGATGGGCTAAATTGTTTGTATATCGTGATTTTCCAACATAACCAAGTATTGATGTAATAGAAAGCCACTGACGATTGCTTTATGAAAGATTTGGAGCAAAAAAGCAATTTTAACCACTCTCGATGTCGCCCACTGAGTATTTTTTTCTTGAAAAAAAGCCGCTAAGTTTCCTTCCAACATGCTTTGTGAATTATGTAATGAACTCGTGATCCAACTGTAACAGCAACAAACTACAGCGTAAACATCAGTGAGGTATTTGGTTCGTTTTTTTTATTCGTTTTCGTCAAATGCGAACAAATTTCAAGCAATTTAAAAAAAGAATTTTTGATGTAAAATACAAGATAACTACAAAATGTCGAAGTTTCTCAAGTTATTTTATGTGTCAGTATGGTTGTTTATGGAATATACAGACAACTACATGTATACCAAAATTACGCGAATATTTGACAATTTTATTTTATTTTTGCAATACACCAATATGTGAGACAGCCCTTTTAACTTAATTTTCACAAAACTGATCTAACTTTTTGATAAAGTGCACATTAATAAACGGAATCAGATGTTTATATGAACATACTGGTATGTAGAAATAATGTTTTATATTTTTGCAATTATTTATCGAATCGTTGCTTTGATAATAATAAAATTAACTTAGTTGCTACTACCTTAGTGAGATCTAGTGGGTGGGGAATGGACTGTCAATCAAGTAAAATATATATTGTTTTTGTCGACGAGTTTAATAAAACTCGTATGTAATGAGCACGAATGTTAGATTCTATTTATCGCATAACCTTAGAACACGCTCATTATTGTTCAAAACGCTGCATATGTTTCAGCCACAATTCAGCGGTACAATGAGCGCGACGTCATGGCGACGTTGATATTATCCTGACGTCATTGACGGATCAATGCATGGATTGGCTAACGTCACGTCAAGCTAATTTAAATATTTATATTTATTGCAGTCTGAGAGTGCCGAACGATATTTACGGCACGGCTTTACGGCACTCCTGGACCACAGGATTTATGTGATAAATATGCGTTACGTCATCATGACGTCATAATTGTCACGTCATGACGTGCTAATTTCGACGTGATTTTTCCAATTAAGCCAATTACGGCACATATTTAAGAGGCATTGAGGCATATAATAAACAAAAAAATGTTGATTTTTGATGTAAGATCAATATTATTTCACTCTTGATCACAGACAATTAAATTTTCACTCGTGGCTACGCCAGGCTTGAATTGATGTTACGAAATCAAGTAAAACTTTTGCAAAATTTTATAGTCGTAATTCAGATCTCATTTCTAAATATGGTATTAATTTAAATACACTTCTGCGACAAGGTCTATCTCAGCCTGAATTTTATGGTGATGTGCTTTACAAATTTCGAAAGGTTTTGGGTCATAGTCATTTTCAAGATGTGTTTATCAAGATTATAAAACGTTTTCTGAGTAGAGAATATGACCCTTTAATTTAAGGACTGCGTGCTTAGTAGTGGGTCCATTTACAGCTCGCCATTAAGCTTCCTATTTCATTGTGCGATGACACGACAATATACAGACTCTATGATATGCCTAACCTCAAGCCTTTTTGGACGGCTGACATTGATGCCTGTCTGTTACATTGTCTTGTCGTACCCTTAAATGTTTTGCTCTCTTGTTGCTCTGACTTCTGATAGGTTATTGAGTACTTTCTGTGCTACTCGATGGACGTATTTTATATAATGTTTCATGTTTTACATTCCTTTATTACCCGTCACTGTGGCCTTTTTGTTAGAGGACATTACATGGCGGGGAACTTTTATTTACACTGTAATGTGCTATAAGGTTGTCTATTGGGTAAGTGTGAGGTTTGGTGCACTGTAAAACGTTTAAGCCCCCAGTGACATTTGTCGCTGTCCGTACCAAGGCGGAAGCCCTTTGGTCAACCTTCCTCTATGTATGTATTGTCCACTTTATAGTAAAAATACATAAATACAAAAATATTTCGCCTTTGTGCCTTTTTGTTGAACTTTGTTCATTTTGTATGTGCCATTCTGCAATTTCGTTGTCCAGCACAAGGCTGCTTCGTATCTTTCAAACGTGCATGTACACTATATAATTATATGTTGTAGATTATCCTTGTGGTGTGTGGTGTCCGGTTGTTGTTTTCTCATCACTTGACTCTCGTTCCGTTTTGGTTTGACTGGCTTAGGCGGCAGACTTTCGGGACGGGATGCCGTGTATTCAGTGCTTTGTGTGTTTTTAATGTTTTCTGTGCTCGGCTGGTTAAGTTGAGTGCTGCCTTCCCTGTCTGACTTAATACAATCGTTTTAGAGTTGGTGGTTTTTGTTGGGGGTCATCGGGATTGTGGAATTTGGGACGTTAGTGCTATTTGGCCATATTTTTATTTCTACTTTTCAAATTAATAATACGCACGTGTGTACGTCCGTATCGCTGGATACACCCCTGGATATAGGCGTTTTAATAGCTAACAGTATTTGTACTCACCTAAACAAACAAATATTACTTTTGATAATACATTAAATCAATATCGGGACTGTACAAGAACACTTTATTTATTACAGAAATAGCGGTTTCAGGCAGACGAGAGAAGAAAAACAATGGCGTCCGTATTAGGATCAGACGATAACTACAGTTTGGTATGCATTCCATGCCACAGAGATGAGAAGGCACTGCCAGTGTTCGGTTACTGTATAGATTGCAATGAACACCTGTGTCATTTCTGTTATACCCATCATAAAACACCGACACCTTGTAGACATCATAGACTCCAAGATAAAGATGACATGCCTTCCACACAACGACTGGATACATCTGTACACGCTGGTACCAATGACAGCATAACAACACCATGTTATCGTCATAAGAAAGAAATTATCAAGTTCTACTGTAGAGATCATGATAAGGTACTATGCAGTATATGTGTCACACTAGAGCACAACAAGATATGCCATGTGGACTATATACCAGATATTTTAGACATAATGATCAACAGTCAAGACTACAAACACACAATGGAAAGAATGGACAAACTGCTAAAGAAATGTACCAGCATTAGAAAGGAAACATCCAGAGATACAAATACATCTAATAATTCATTGAAAACTGCTTTAACGGAACTAAAGATTTACAGACAAGACGTTAACAAACGCATAGATGAATTGCAGAAAGATCTAGAAAACAAGATTCACGCTCAACAACAGCACAATGATGAGAGAAAGAGAACAACAGACACAATTTGTGAATGTATAAAGAAGACAGTACTAGTAGCGTATGACGAAATGAAGCAACTGAATGCATCTAAACAAAGTGTCCAATTGTTTATAGAAGTAAAACAGACCCGGAAACTACTACAGGAGTATGAAAGCAAAACCCTTTTTATATCAACTGAAGACAGTATTGACGAGTTCAAGTTCATACCAAGCCAAGAAATCAATGATGTACTTCACAAAGAGAAAATGCTCGGTGACATATCTGCCAAACGTCAAGTTAGGAGAGGTACTGTAGCAACAGAAAAACAACTAGTTTTAGCCCATCACTCAACAGTTACAATTCCTACACAACATCAAGCTTCGGAGGGTGCTGCATCACAGTATCAACCAGTTTATACTCAACACCAAACTATGGACACATCACAACATAAACCAGTACCATATTTAGTTGATGATTCAATCACCACAGCCTGTCTGGGTGAGATCAATGTGAAGTCATCAGAAGATAGCGAGAGATGTTGGATCACAGGTATGGCAGTGCTACCTGCAGATAGACTTGTCTTAGTGGACTGGATGAACAATTCCATCAAGCTTGTTGATGTAAACAGTAAATCAATCATCTCACACCTCTCACTTGGTACTGATGTTAAAAACAATGGACCCTGGGATATCACATCAATTACAAGCACAAAAGTAGCTGTCACTGTACCAAATAGTTATCTTGTACAGTTCATATCAGTCAGAAAACCGTTCCTGTCAGCATCAGTCAAGCTAAGTAAGTCCCATACAATAGAAACACGTGGTAAATGTTATGGTATATGCTGTCATCAAGATAAACTTATTGTTACATACAGGAACCCTCCGAAGCTTGAGATATTGGATATGAAAGGTCGAGTAATGACAAGAGTGGCAACAGATTCTCCAACTGATGCAGACATCTTTAATGGACCAAGTTATGTGCGTGCCAACAATAGTACTATCTATGTATCAGATGAGGGAGAAGGGGAGGTGATCATGTTGAACTGGCAAGGTGATATCACTGGTAGGACAACAGACATACACTCTCCTAGAGGAGCTGCAGTGTTAGCTGATGGAAGCGTACTTGTCTGTGATTGCCATTGTAACATAGTACACCAAGTATCGAGTGACTGTAGCAACACGAGTACTGTGTTACAAGATGTGGTATGTCCATACGCTGTCTGTGTAGATGATGGTGGACATAAACTCTATATCAGTAGGTATTCTATTGCTGACTGTAACAACAGCATACTGGTGTACATGTATAACATATAAACAACTCTGTATGAATGTTATACACGTACGGAACAAACGTACTTCATGTACCAGAATCGCGTTACATAAGTACATATCTGTGCCAGGCTTGGGCATCAACCATCCCATCGGAACTCTGCAAATGTTATTACACGAAAAAGCATGCGTTAACCCCACATAAAGACTTTATTTATAGAGGCAACACAGTTTGGCATGCGCAGTCTGCCCTGTGAACCTCTGGTGGACATTATTGTTTTAACATTCTACATCAGCAGATATACGGTACATTTTAATAACAACATTCCGGTGTATATAATACATATAGTTGTACATATAAACGTGTCTGTATAATACGTGTAAACTTTTTGATATAACAGCACATTCAATTGTATAGTCTCCCAATAAGTCATGCAGTGATTAGGTTTATACACTATGAGTTATGTCACCTGACTGTGTTTTTAATAATTCTTGTTTCTTAATACATAATTATGTTCTATGGACCAATTGTCATAAATATTCACCTTGATTAAATATTCACTTTGCATAACCCGTATAAACTACTAGTATTATGTAGATTAGATATCCCACGTACACTTGATTTTCTATTGTTTTCTTTAACCTAGCCGCTTCGTGTAACTCCATATTGCCATGCTTCGTGTAACTCCATATTGCCATGCTTCGTGTAACTCCATATTGCCATGCTTCGTGTAACTCCATATTGCCATGCAATGTTCAGCATTACACCTTACACCCCGTTGTTGGTCTGTCTTTGTAAAAGTTTTTCTTCAATTTCTGATTTATTTTACCTTTGTAAAGCATGGTTTTCACACATATTTCCGTTTTGTTACTATATCTGAATGGTAGTATCTTGTTATATTAGGAAAATGACATGCATTATTGTTGGTGCTCATGTAGTCCAAAGTCTTTGACGCTGAACATTTCATTCATGACATACAAACATGTACATTTGTACAAACTGTAATAACAAGAAATATCTTTAAAAAAGATAATCAGCGTTAAGATAGCAGACATGTGTACTTGTTTTAAATGAAGATGCGGACGTTATTTCATATCGTTGAAATTGAAAACACGAATCAAACAAGAAGTTATACATTTATACATGTAAATTAATTGTCAGTAAATAAAAAAGAATAGTCTGATATAGGCATGTGTATAAGTCTAGATTCTGCGGTCCGTTATATCCGACAATTATAGCGATAGTGATTCCAAACTTAACTCAGACTTTAATATTTAGCACGCATTATGTCTGAAAAAAACTGTAGACGCGACTTAAATTACCTTAAATTAACGTCGAAATTATAGACGAAAACAAATTGGGAAAAAAGAAAATCAGAAAAAATAGGCTGATGTGGGGTTTGAACTCGATGCCCCCTGCTCACACAACGATTTGTCGTAGACGAACAAACTACCAATGAAGCCTACCAATGTAGCTAGTTTAGGTACTACATTTTCATGCGCGGTATTACTTTTATAGAGCCACTCAATACTTGACCCGAGTCACATGAAGGTCAAACAGCTATTAATAGAATTAATAAGGAATACATTAAGCACCAAGAGAAACGTGAAGAAGATATCTCTGCGTGTATCTACCGTACATTTGTTTACAGGTTTAACAGAAATGTATTTTTTTCGCGGTGTCTTTTGTGATGAGTATAGCATATTCTGACCAACCGGACCTAAATATTTAGTTTCTCCTGATTTTTTTGCAAACATTTCATTGGTTTTTAAATTGGTCAAAAGCATGTCAAATATCGTGCTAGACAGCTAATGCTGAAATAGACCATTTAGTGACTTCATGGACAATAATTAAAGTGCTAAAGGTGTCCAGAACTGGCGCTTACGGTGTTTTCTGTAATCCAACTTGTATTCAGTCTAACATTTTGTTGGTCCATATTTGGTAATGGATATTTTGCATGGGTTACGAATTAACACACGTCTAGTCGACTGTCTTTACATTTGCAAACGATCATGTTTTGTATTTAGAAAACTGTTTCAATTATTTTGGACAGTTAACAAGGACACGCGTCTTGTCTTCTGTAAGCAGATGGGGGTATACAAACTATATTGCCGGCTGGCTGATTGTACGTAAGCTGCTTATGGTGTGCCAATACATTGAGCTACATGAGGATGCTACAGTATTTGGATGACGTCTTGAAGCGCATTACCAACTAAAATAATATCACTTTTAAACTACATTGTGTATATATCAAATAAGCAAGTGCTATCCCCACATACAGTACAAGGTTAATTAACTATAATATTTGCACTATACCAAGAATACAGCATTCGTTTAAACGAATAGATTAACTTACATGTACATTAATAAATTATCATGTTTTATAATAATAAATTATGCTCATCCGTCATATTAAAGCTACGGAAACGCGATATAACAATACGTCACACAATCGTCCAGCGATTGGATAAATCCGTCTATAATTGTTTTGTTGTTGATTGTTATACATTTTAGCTCGACGTTTCGAAGAAAAAAAGTCGAACTATTGTCGTGACGGGATCGTGTGCGTCTGCGTCAGTGTCTGCGGGTGCGTTGGTTAAGTTTATTGGCAGAGTCATTTTCTCAAAGACTATCAAATGTATTTACTTGGAACTCGACATAGTTATTAAGCATCACACGGGGAGTCCATACTGACAAGGCTGGTAACCGTGTGATGAAGTATCTGCTCTTGTTTCGACTTGGTACATAGAAATGGTGGCAAATTTTACACCTAAACTGAATTTTCTCAACCATTATCAAAGTTTTCAAGTTGAAAGTTAACACTAGCGGATTTCGCACCCCCCCCCTAAAATCGACGGAGCCTAGGTAATTTATCATATTTTGGATATAAGAACAATATTGACATGCAATTTTTTTCGCTCGCTTCGCTCGCGTCAATACTACAACAATCAATTTATGGATTTTAAAGTGAACTTAATGCTGTATGCAAAAAACAAGATATGGGACTGATCGGCTACAGAAATGCCGAGATTCTTGCACATTAAAAATGTCCGACAAGTCATACAATATTTATACAGTTGGATTGATTTTCTAATAAACCTGTCCTTCTCATTAGAAAATAAGATATCTCAGAATGCAGCTGACGAATTCCGTGGTTCTATTTAAAAAGTCACGAGGCAGAAAGCCACTGGATCCCCTAGTCGCTGGGTCCCAACTATTTCACATTTCCACTTAAACAAAATTGAAGCCCTGGACTTCGCAAAAAAGTTTACACAAACATTTTCATTTCTCATACACTATCAAAGGTATCCACTTGAAAGTCAACATAGTTATTCATCATCGCAAGGGGAGTCCATACTGACAAGGATGGTAACCTTGTGACCTATATTTATGAGTTATCTGCCCTTGTTACTCTTAGAATTTTCACTCACAAATGAGCAAGGGTACTATCAAGTGCGAAAAAGTCGAGCGCCCAGCACTCGTAGGCGGTGTTCTTGTTAAAAAAATATCCCTTGAAAAGAAACTGTCGCCGTCTCAATACGATTAGTTATTCGTTATATAAAGACAAATTACGACCACATATGATTTCTGTATTAAAAGGCCGGTGGGTGGTAGGTGGTAGATGACCCACTTCAACCACTGCTTAAATTTCTGTGCTATATGTGTGGTTTGTCCTGCATTAAGGGAGGGTTGTGGTCATAGGCACATGGTTTCAAACCATCTGAGTGTACCCTATATAGAATAGGATGCACTTAGATAATTTGAAACCATGTGCCTTTTTTGGATTGCTGCGATTTAATGGTCTAATTAAAGCGTTTGTACCTTATATTACAGGGTCGAATCCCACTAAATAGGTGCTAACTCTTAGAAGGCATACTATTATCTTCAATACACTTTACAATAATTGTTAGAAATTTGGATCAATTGGGAAGAGGAAATACGTATTATGACAAAGACGTAGTGACGATCTGAAACTGGTGGACTCGAGATAAAACAAATATGGACACAATAACGTCACCCCGTGGTCAACATAACCCATATCTCTGATATACCGAGATACTTGTATACACATTGTCAGTATTCATTAAACAACCAACGTTACATCTTGTTTACGCACACACTTCTCTACAACGTAGAAGGTATTAAAATTATTTTCGAAAATAGAAAAAAATAAAGGATGTTATAGGATCCAGGCTTTTTTTCTCGACTGTCAAATACGATGTTAACCACAATCATCAGCCTAATTGACGTCATGAAAACAATGTTCAGATTATATCCATGTGTATATATACGTTATTTGTTGCTATCGTGTTGTCATACGTTTAGGTTTTCACTTGTCAGCGTGACAAGCGTAATATACGCTAAGACAAAAACTAGCAAGTAACACGTGTATGCTTTTATAACCCTCTCTTACGTAGGCCTACTATCCATCATTTATGAAGTTGAAACCCATTAATTAACAGAAATACAGAAATATTAAATATCGTACAGACAAATATCGTGCTGCGGTTTTCCTCCTCTGTTCGTTCGTGTTGTCATCAGACAATTAACGCGACATTGAACAGTTGTGTATCTGGACTTATTAAATATGAAATCAGTAAGTTTAATATCGCTGATTTCTCTAATTGGTGCTTGTCACGGTCATCAACAGTATCTAAGGTTTATACCAAATGGAAATCACGTGCCGAACCCATGTACAGCGGTAACCAATGATGTCTGGCACAAGGTTGGCCACACACAAGAACCATGGCAACGACCGGGCATATTAAATCCATTTGGAATGGTACGTATATTTTATTACTTTACCTTACATTGATGACGTAATTTGACGTTATTGACGTCGTATGGCTCATTCGCATGTCGGCATTGTTTCACGTGGCTACTTATGAGAGAATATGCAAAAAACAAGCACATGTTGTGTACGTTATTACATATTTGTTGAATTTTGCAATTTTGTCATTTGTTTTTGTGACATTCCACTCACAACACTACGGAAGCCCTGGAGGGACATTTTTTGTTACTTGTTAATACTTACGTGTTATTACTTATTTGTTATTACTTACTTGTTAATACTTAATACTTAATAGTTATTTCTTCGGTACAGTGTTTGCAAGGAGGGCGGATTGGGGGGTGGGGGGGTAGACAATGGTGTACCCGCCCCCAAATCGCCTGAACATAGCTAATGTGCATTTTGTTCCAGGTGAAACATATAACATTTCACTTGCTCATTAATTTTATTAGTGAATATATACATATATTATCAAGTCAGGGAACGATTTTGTTTGGTATGCTGCTCAGATAAATGATGCATTTTTATTAGGGATTTTTTATCAAGTAGAGAACGAGTTTGTATGGTTAAAATATAAAGAATGCATCTTAGCCCGCAAACGTTTCATGGGGGGGGGGGGGGGTATGTCAACACCAAATCCTGTATCCGTCCCTGGTGTTTTACTTATTTGTTATTACTTATTACTTATTATACCCCCAGTTACATAGTATATGGGGGCTATATTGGAGTCATGTTTGAGAATGCATCTTAGCCCGCAAACGTTTCATGGGGGGGGGGGGGTATGTCAACACCAAATCCTGTATCCGTCCCTGGTGTTTTACTTATTTGTTATTACTTATTACTTATTATACCCCCAGTTACATAGTATATGGGGGCTATATTGGAGTCATGTTTGAGGATGGTTGTTCGGTTGATCCGTATAATTTTGTCCGCGATATTTCTCTGTCACCATTAGTTGGATTTTAACAAAACTTTGTATGAATTATCAGTACCAAGTCTAGTTGTGCATATCGTCGGCACACGTTGGTCGGATCAATTTTAAGGTAGTTATGGCCCTTTGTTTTTTTTACACTTATGAATTTTTTCCGCGCTATTTCTCTGTCACCATTGGTCGGATTTTAACGAAATTTTGTATAAATGATCAGTACCAGGTCTAGTTGTGCATATCGTCGGCACACGTTGGTCGGATCAATTTTAAGGTAGTTATGGCCCTTTGTTTTTTTACACTTATGAATTATGTCCGCGCTACTAGTATTTCTTTGTAACCATTGGTCGGATTTTAATGAAATTTTGTATGAATGATCAGTACCAAGTCAAGTTGTGCATATTGTCGATCTAAAAGAAGGTATATGAAATAACTCTTGTGATTCCTGGGGAAAATGCGGACTGTCATTGATGACAGGGTTTAATAATAGATAAGCAATGGAAATCTGAAATTGAAATAATTGTATACAATCTGTGATATTGTGTATAGTATTGTAGTAAACTGTTGATAGTCTCTTAAAATTCTATTATAGAATGACCATATACATGTTTAGTGTATGTATATATATATATGATTTTATAAGCCGTATACATGTAAATGGATGAGACTTGAAATAAATAAATATATATATGTCGGTACACATTGGTCGGATCAATTTTAAGGTAGTTATGGTCCTTTGTTTTTTACACTTATGAATTTTGTCCGCGCTGTTTCTTTGTAACCATTGGTCGGATTTTAACGAAACTTTGTATGAATGATCAGTACCAAGTCTAGTTATGCATACCTGACTGTGTCAAGCAGTTTCTGGGGCTATTCATCACATTCAGTGATATTTCCTGTTTGTTATTACTTATTACTAACTTGTTATTACTTATTTGTTTTAAATACTTATTAGTTATGACTTCTTTGTTATTACTTATTTGTTATTACTTACTTGTTATTACTTACTTTTTAATACTTATTAGTTATTACTTATTTGTTATTACTTATGTGTTATTACTTATTACTAAACCTGTCGACAAAGACCACCCACTTGATCTCTATTGTCTGAAGATACAGCCAAAAAGAAGAGCGAATTAATTTAGTTTTAATTTAATTTTGCTAAGAGAGACCACTAGTCAAGAAAGATCATTATTTTGCTGTTACTTTTGGTTGTATCTTCAGACATATTTAAATGTACATATATGTGGTTCAAACATTATATAGAACTTTAACAACTGGTCCAGTGGCAACGTACACGGTTACATATAATCATATTGAAATTACAATATGTTCATTATTTATTATAATTATATTTATCTCTGCGTATTCAGTGACAAGAATTATCTGAATCCTATTCTTTGTCAGACATGGTGTTTTGTCCGTTGTTGTCCACATTTGTGTTAGTCAATTACTGACCTCGTAGTTTGGTAATTTCTGATTATAAAAAAACAGCACATGTTTTTCATGTGCACAGGTTTTCATAATTATTCAGTAATATAGAGCTTGACCTGTCAAAACACAATATAGAAAATATATCATCAGAAAATGGGGGTTACTAAGTATGCAGCTACCGTATAATAAGGTTTCAGTATTTTGACAGGTCCAAAAAATACACTATACCCCTTGTTCGGTCAGTAAATTATACCAGATTTATATAGCGCCTTTTTATGCGAACACACGTTCAAAGGCACTTTACATTATAGTGTTGCAGTCACAAGGGCGCAGGTGCATCCTCTACCAATGCATATACAGCATGATCTGACCAGAGGGACAGACTGAGAGAAAGCCCCTGAAGGGAGAGAGAGAATTAAATACAGGCATGTCCGGCGCTGCAGAAGTGCGCCTAGCTCTTATTTCGAATAGATAGCCTGGTTCTTTAATGTGCCCGTTGTATTGCACCGATACACAGCTTACTGGCACCTTTACCCAGATACTATGCATGACACACGGTCAGATATAGCGGGACATATTATAAATATTTCAGAAATGTCAAGTTCCGATGCCGGTGATTGAACACACGACCTCTGGATCGACAGCTCAGTGCGTTACCACTGAGCTAAATCCGAGTGTTCCCCCCCCCCCCCCTTATTATCTCGGTCGTCTTCGATTATCAGCCAGATTGTCCCAGGCCTTCCTGGATTATGACCCTTAAATGGGCGTATTTTGTGAAAGATTGGCACTCAAACAGCATACTAGTATAATCGATTGCCATATTATTACATGCACTATTCAGCATGTGTGGAATAAGGCGTTATATATGGGTTTTAAGTTGGTGTTTTTGTAAAGTAAATCGACAATCTGTAAGTTAAGTCTTTTGTAGTTGCGTTTTACTAAACGGCGTACGAGAGAGGCCAATTAATATGGAAAAGAACAACAACATTTCGTAAATTTGTATATTGTTACATAATCACAAACCGCAGCTAAACCAAGACAGCAATAGCATTGTATACATCAATGAATCGGCCATAACAGTATAATCAAAGCGCTGGAAAAGTGTTCAGATCCTGAGGTCAGACCATTGTATTATCAGCCTCAGCGGAGTGAACGACAGAGCCACGACTGTGGTCCAGTGGTTAGTGCTTCTGCACTGAATGTGTAATCCGGCGATCCAGGTTCGATTCCGCGGCTGATGAGAACTCCCGTGATGAGCAGTTCTATCTAAATCTGTCAGTATTTAGCATCCGTAAAACAAAATCTCAAACACGCTGGGTTTTGTCTATCAAACAATCCTGAATCCATAATATCTTTGAACAAGTTGATCCATCAATGAATACCAAGCTTCCGAATTGTCCCCCACCATGCTTCTATCCTTTGGTTTGCCGTGCTCTTTACATATATAAAACTTTTAATGTCGGTCGAACTATATCTAAACAATGGCTGTAGAAAGCTGCTGTTTTCTGTTCCATTATCTGCTCTCACAATTCCGGGAGCATGTTTAAAGTCAATTAAACAGTCTAGATAGTATTTTGCTATAACAGCTGGATCGTTATTTGTAGAGGCTACTTCCAGTCACATAATGTTTCTACTATAACCGTCGATGCATCCATGAATGCAAAAGCCAAACGGTTTTAACATATCATATCCGTCAACATGCCATAAATAATTAGGTCCTTTGATCGCATATAACCTTAATTTTAATATATGTGCTTTTCGTTCTTCTGTTGCTCGTGGACATAATATATTTCATTATTTGCATGACTTCGGTTCATTTAACGGACAATCTATGATCCTTTAGGAGTTTTTTTTCCACATGGTCCTATAACCTACACACGCCCCAATAACCTCCATGTTTTGTCTTACATCATGTATTGCATTGTGCACAGATGAGTAATGAGTAGGGCGTCTCCGAAGATTTAAACTTCGCAAGATACGCTTTAATTGTCGAACACTAATTCTAATGTTATGGTGACAGAACAAAAATAACACTATTTCCACGTACTTTAGACTTTCCATAAAGTATATTTTAATCAATTCATTTTCCGGTGATACCATTGTCAGACTTTGGAATATTTGATGGCACTACGCACTCTGCGAACGAAACTAAACTATATACATGTAGCAGCAACGTGAAGACTATATTGCCCATGGTATGCGTATAAGGCGGAACAGGACAGTTTGTTTTCGATCTCTCTTCTTCTTTTGACACTTTGAGTAATGTGGGAATCCCTGAAAATGAACAATAATTAGTATACTTGAGATATTAAACACACAAAACTCAAATGCATGCAAGCTAACACAGGGAGTTAAATCCGAATGGCTTAATTTAATGCACTAAAATCAAGCGCTCAATGTTCTAGCATTTTACATTAAGGTACATGAAAGCTAAAAGACCAAAGGGACACTGCATCAGTACTCAAACCAGCTCAGGAACTGAAACACAGGAAATTAACGACCATCCATTAAACAAAGCGACCAGTTCATGCTGTAAGCTTACAATAAAACAATAAAGATTACCTTAGAAATCGAATTCCATGCACGCCGTCTTGACTGTCGATGTGGTCGAGCAACACAATAACTACTAACTATTAAGTATTAAGTAGTAACAAGTTAGTAATAACAAGTAAGTTTTAACAAGTAACAAAAAATGTCCCTCCAGGGCTTCCGTACAACACGACGCTTCGTCGCCGATTTCAGTATCACACTCATTTTCAGACAACCATTTGGAAGCAAATAGCTCTAAAACGTATTTTCAGTAACGTTAAAACATTTTTTTAATAACGGATGTAATGTTGTATAATTGTGTATTCATAACTCATCCTTTAAAAAATCATAACATTATAAACGCACGAATGGTACGTCACCGTTTGCTTCGTGCAACGTTGGAAAATATGAAAATTTGGGCCGCATGACGTCGAGTGACGTTGCCATAGGAAACCACGCTCGTTTTGAATTTGGTTAACATTGATGACCAGCGGTGAATCAATTTGAAATAAATTTATCGTCATATTTATAAAGTTTCATCGACTTGTAATGATGAATAAAAAATACAGCACTTTTCCGCGTATTTGTTGAAAAACAAGTTATTTTTCATACGTTCTCTCCATATATTAAAAAATACATAATGTTTGTATTGTTTTAAACTTATTTGAAAGTGTACCATAGCGCATGTTATTTAGGTCTTTTATTTACGTCTCTTAGATGTAAAACGCCAAAAAAACGTCCATGCAAACAATCATGTTTTTACAACATAATAATTACATGGTACAATGTATTAACTAAATCATTGCCAAATGTTAGAATAAAATGTCATGTTGTCTTCAAGAAGGGCGGTCGGAAACACGAAAGACACGTCTTCAAGCGTTGAGGTTTACACTTAATCACACCCTAACGCAACACCTACATTTAACATGGTTGCCCAATGTTTTACAAGATAACCATTGATGCAAAGCATCAAAGGGCGCTATTAAAGAAGTTCTGAAAACTTTAGACATATATGATTGATCTTTATAAGAAACAGCAGGTGTTGTATTTTTCAAAATATAATGGCAAAAGTGAAATACAAAAAATATATTTTCATCTTGAATATTAAGGATCTTAGTTTGTACCTTAATCCTCTTGTACAAGCATGTTTTATAAATATACGCATGCTATTTATTTAATATTATCAAATGGCAAACAATGCAGATGCACATCATTTACAACTCATTTCAGTGTGATGTGATGTGTAGTAACTTCATAATGCTAATTTCAGTTTATTGGCAATTAGTATAATGTAATAGTCAAATGGTGTATTGTGTGTAAAGTTTGTATAGCTATATATCCGATAGCAATTCAGTATGTGCAAATTCCATATTTGGTGCATACTATTTCATTGGTTGTATAAATTTAACAAACAAAGCTGAGTGTAAAGGCATTGCTATCAATTTAAAATTTTCTATATGATAAGTTAAAAATAACAAGAATAAAATACAACAGGTATATGAACTTTGTTTTATTTATAAACAGAAAAATATTAACAATACAAGACATATGTGTTGCATAACCATGACGCATAGAACGTGCCAAATCTGTATAGACAACCAAATGTATTTGTTTAGAAGCAACATTATTTAAATCTTTATAGACTCTAGAATCAATTGCTTTCTAGACACTAAATCTATACAGATGTCAAGTTTATTCATGAGTCTATACGCTTAGATGTATTCAAATACGTATAGCAAGAATCGAGAACAATTGATGTAGAAGATGAGTCTACCAAGACTCAAAAACTCTACCGAGGACCAGTGAGTTACCAGCTAATTCAGATCTGTATAGAAACCATTTTAAGTGTCTAGATACCTGTAAAAGCAAATGCGTTCAAATCTGTATAGACACATCTCTCCATTGGCAGAACGACTGAAATCTATATCTAAGACAAGTTTTAGCTATTCCAAAAATAGTTTCCAGGGCATATCCATTTACCATGAAATGTTTTAAGATATAGCATTTCAATGTAGACTGCAGGGTCGGTCAAAGTTGTGCATTAAAAAGCTGGATAGCTATAATGTCGCTGATATGCAGTACGTACGGGTCATTCAATTTATATCGCATTGTATATTGAATGACCCTCAATTAAACAAATAGTCGGTATCAATTTTTCATTTGTTACTTTGTACGTGGTTTTCAAAATTGGTACCGACTATTTTGTTTCATTGAGGAATCTTTTCAGAGAAACCAGTACAATGTGGTAGATACATGTATTTAAAGAAACTCTATTATTTACCTCGTCGAACGCGATTTAAGAGCCGTGCCGAGTAACGGTTTTTCCTGTTCTAAAAATAGACGGTGTACCCAGTGTATTTACTGATATGAAGCCGCTGTTCGTAAGCGATACGCTGATTGGTTGTTTATTTGCTGTGGACACTGGGTGTAATGCAGAGCAATGAATTGTGGGGAGTAGGATATGTAAGATTACGTAAGGTCTGTTGGTCAGACTGGTACCTTCATGTTAATGAGATATTTGGCCGGGGGCGACACAATTAGCTTTATGCAAATAAGTAATTTCGCCGGCCGGATCTGCGAGGTTCGTAAGGGGAATTTATGTATATTAATCAAATAAAGTTATATTATATAGTTAAATTGAGGCTCCACGCGGGAAATTATTTATGAACTTCTTACAAATTGAGGCTCAACACGGGGAAGTGTTCATAAACTTCATACAAGTTGAGGCTCACCATGGTGGAACTGTCTTCCAGCTCATTATAACAAAGTCCTCCAATACAGACGCCCCGATCCATCGGGGCGCCAATAATAGCTTGTCGCAATAAAGTGATCACAGAAGTTATTGAGGAACTAACTACTCTAGATTTTGTCTTTCCATGTACATGTATTTATGGATATGTTTATCCCTTTACCTCATCGGAAGCATATAGTTCCCAAAGATCTAATGATGCCAGGAGAGCGTCGCAAATTACTAGTACATTTGTATGTGTTTGTTTTTGGTCTTCTTATGGTCTAATTCACCGTTTTAGACTTGTTACGTAATCAAGCATAAGTTACACGTGTAAGACATTCGCATCGAAAGCACGTGTCCATGTACGGTTTAAATGGTGATTTTCCTACGCAAAAACACATATGAAACATGCTGAATTTGGCAGAACGCGGTTGACCTGTCGGGATGTTATAAGCTCGGATAGAATTGCGGTTCTTAGTTTTATTTAAAAAAAAAAAAGATTTTCTATTTCGTTTGTAAGTGTTATGTTTATAGTAGTTATATATCCATTTGTTTTATTGACAGGAACATTCAATTTGTGAACATAAACACACAAGCATGTTGTTTGCAGAATTGACATTTCATTGAAGAAGCCTTTCGGGTAGTGTACGAGGGCCGTTATATAAATGATAGCGTAAAAACACGATATCTTTACTTTATATTGCAGCACTTCAACTACATCCTACAACATGGTATTGCACTCGGACGTGTATGGGAGTATTTATGTAACACAGATTCTGATGGTGACGGTCGAACAAATGGTCAAGAATTAGGGGACATCCACTGTACCTGGTCGGTGAATGGTAGCCAAATAAGGCCGGTTTTAAGCCATCCAGGTTTGTTTTATTCTATGTGTTTTTGTGTCGCCTGAAAAGGCGACATATAGGTGTTACTTTGGCGGCGGCGGCGTCACAAATTGCTTGTCCGGAGCATAACTTTGTCACCTTAAGTTCAAATGACTCAAGAATTGGTATGCATGTTTTCTGCAATAAGCCGGAGTGCAGTGCGCAAGAACCATAACTCTACCTGTCATAGTTTTTGAATTATTTCCCTTTGATTGATTTTATTTGAGCATTTCTTGTCCGGAGCATAACTTTGTCACCTTAAGTTCAAATGACTCTAGATTTGGTATGCATGTTTCTTGCAATTAGCCGAAGTGCAGTGCGCAAGAACCATAACTCTACCTGTCATAGTTTTTGAATTATTTCCCTTTGATTGATTTTATTAGAGCATTTCTTGTCCGGAGCATAACTTTGTCACCTTACGTTCAAATGACTCAAGAATTGATAGGCATGTTTCTTGCAATAAGCCGGAGTGCAGTGCACAAGAACCATAACTCTACCTGTCATAGTTTTTGAATTATTTCCCTTTGATTGATTTTATTAGAGCATTTCTTGTCCGGAGCATTACTTTGTCACCTTAAGTTCAAATGACTCAAGATTTTGTATATATGTTTCTTGCAATAAGCCGAAATGCAGTGCGCAAGAACCATAACTCTGCCTTGCATCGTTTTTTAATTACTTCCCTTAGATGAATTTAATTTGAGCATTTCTTGTCCGGAGGATAACTTTGTCACCATGAGGTTGAATGACTTGAAACTTGGTATGCATGTTTCTTACCAAAAGTCCAAGTGCAGTACACAAGAAACGTAACTCTACCTTGTGCCATTTTTCCATTTTTCCCTTTGATTGATTTTATAAGCATTTCTTGTCCGTGGCATAACTTTGTCACCATAACTATTAATGACTCAAAAATAGGAATGCATGTTTCTTTGCTGTGACATGAAGTGCAGTGCGCAAGAATCATAACTCTAGCTTATGTAGTGTTTGAATGATTCCCTTCAGATTGATTTTATCAGGACATTTTTTTGTCCAGAGCATCGCTTTGTCGTTTTTAGTTCAGATGACAAGAGAACTCTTGTGAGTCTGATAGGTAGCCCTATACTGGATAGTTTTCCATGACAAATGTGCATTTCGTCAGGCGACACATGCGACTCGCGGAGCCTTTATCATAAAATTAAAGTCTAAATTTTTGTCTAAACAAATGTTAAATGTAACAAAGTAAATAACTAGAAGAACACTCTATACATAACAAAAAGGGACAAACGTCCACCGAATTATCCACGAACCACTAGCAGTCTCACAAGCATGTGTACAGTGTCAAAATCAACATCGAATCATGAGGCTATGTTTGTATCCCTTTTTAACTTTTTAAAATGTTTAAATATTAACAGACGGTAGCAATATTGTAAGAGTCCATTTTTATAATTTCTTTTGAGTAGTGTTTTAGTGCGTAGCGAATCGACCGCATCAAACAACAACAACATCAATATGATTGTTTCACTGTCATTCCATGGGTGGTATCTAATATCGATCTTACTTGACTTAAGGATAAGGACAACCAATCAGATCACACCGTATTAAACTTTTGGTCAGTAACAGGCGATATGATTGGCTATCCTTATTCTTCAACTGAATGAGATCAATTGAATACTAAAGATCAAGTTGATCTAGATCTTGTTGTAACAAGCGGCTGTCTGCTGGTGTCTTGATTGGTCTGTATATTACTTGGTCAGGTTCAATGTTGATGTTGCTCAGTGCTTTAGAAACTTCGTAATGTCAATGGCCTGAACACTAGAATGTAACAGACGAAAGCAAACCACACACAATATATTACGTACTTATTCACGTTTATTATTCTATTTACAGTAATAAAATAGATTTATGTGCACATGGATTATTATAAATTAGACATGTGGTACATACAATTTCGATGCGTTCTGCATTTTCATATTCAAGCTGTCAAATTACGAATAATTTATGATAGTTAAGTCAGAGTTCACCATATTGTTTATCTTTTACTCCACAGGAATAGCAGAAGCTTATATAAACGGAAAGTTCGTGCCGACAGTACAAGCAAAACAAGAATACTGTCGATAAACCGAAAATGAATTATACAAATGTGTTTGATTGTATTGCTTGATCAATTTTTTTCTATTACACATTGTTTATCAAGTTCTTCATGTATTTACGCAATAAAGGTATTGATTAGAATATTCATTTGTTAGTGGTTGAACATGTACAGAGCCGACGGTCGCGTATTACATTATTATAGTATTTTGAGGTGTCAGGGGTATCTGTCACAAACAGCCACCGCCAGGGATATCATAGCAGTTCTTGCGTTTATTTT
Source organism: Spisula solida (assembly GCA_947247005.1). NCBI lineage: Eukaryota > Metazoa > Mollusca > Bivalvia > Venerida > Mactridae > Spisula > Spisula solida. The sequence continues at coordinate 65,641,953 of OX365944.1, read as the reverse complement.
GGCTTAAAATATGACGGCATCGATCTAATTTTGAAAAATGCATACCTAGAATAAGGTTAACAACAAAGTTGGGCCCATAAAACAGTAACACACTATGCAAATCGGAAGAAATTTGAAATAATTTAATATAGACAGGTCGTCAGGGGTGCAGTAACCAAAACCGCACTGGAATCAAGTGTTCTCCTTAATCATTGGTATTTGGAGGGAAAATGGGGTTGGGTCTGCAGGTAGCGACAGGGTCGGTACGGTGGACAGCTTGATTTCATTGTTTACGCCTTACAAAACGAAGAAAAATCAAGATTTACTTATAGATCAGCCACGAGTTTTGAGCCGTGACGGGAGATTACACTATTTAGTCATGGTGTGTGAATATACTGGTTGGGATACATTTAAAATGCGTTGATATATTTTTTTGTATGACATGACATTGTCAGTATCGCTGGCTCAATCGGTAGAGAGCTTGATTTTCAGTCTAAGACATGCGGGTTCAAGTCCTGATAACTGCTTTTTCAACTACATTTTTTGTTTGTTTCTTTTTCATCAAGAACATGAAGACATTGTTTAAAAGTCATTTTATTATTATGGCTTTTCAATCTACATGAAATGGGTTTTCATGTTTCACTGTTTTCATTACCTTTTACTGGATCCAATGCTTAAACGAGTGTCAAAGATTGTCGACATCGTGTATTGGTTGGACACCCGTCAGTTGTGTCTCTCTCCATGTCGGATGGTGCATTTAAATACATAGTGGGTGCTTAAAGACAGTTTATTGCAATATCTAACGCCAGTGTTTGTTCAATACACATAGACTATTTTATATATAAACTCCTTGCAAAATTTCTGTAAATATGAACCATGAAAATATTCTTTATCATACGAGCATCTTCACCAGTAATTTTACTAGTCGCAGCCAAAATTATATAATTACGCGCGGTTACTACGACTAAGGACACTTAATTTTGACTAATAAAGACTCATTATTAAATGCATAACTTTCTTGTGTAATATTACTTAAACAAGAGGTTTGAAAAAATATATAAAAAGCGACTCTACCAAGGATAGAACCTAGAAAAGTAATTTTTTATAGATCATCGCCTAATCCATTGGGCCACGTATTCAGTTACTTAATGAAACACCCTATTTAACGTATGTTGGTATTGCTTATATATACATACCCTTTTAGGATGAATAAACTTTGCTGCATAAATTAGTCACGGCTCAAAAAACATGGTTTATCTATACCGAAGCGATGAAATTTACCGTTGAAAAACAGTCAGGGCACGTCCATTCTATACGTTATCCCCATTGTTTATAATCGCCCAAAATAAATAACATAAGTGATGGGCAACGTGTGTGTGTGTGTGTGGTGTGACGGACTGTTTCAAGCTTGTTGTTACGGTCAGAGACTCTGACTGTAGCACTTAATATAGTTCCACGTGCAGCCAAACCTTGATTACATATGATCCCGTCGTGAAGAAAGTTGATTTTACTTGTATGGAGGTTTCATTATCCAGTAGTAACTGTTGTGAAAGCAAAATAAAATCCTGATCCATGAAAATTCAGTTCATTATTTGCAGATCTTATATAGAAGTTTAACTGGTATAACTCTAGCGCGATAAATTGCAATACAAAAACAAACACAAAATCCGCTATATTTATCGCTTCTGAATATTTAGGAGCATGGAAACTTTATATGGTGTGCCAAATGTTTGAATGCTTTCATTGGTAAGCGTTACGGTCCTTGATTTTAATCCATAACAAAAATATAGGCAATATTGTGTTTTTTTTGTACTGCAATTTATCGCGTTGGAGTTATAGTTCTAGTACACACAATTATTTGACACGACATTCTCGATATCGACATTACTCAATAAAACCCGTTTTTCCGGAATCGAAATTTCGCGGTCAGGGGGTTAGCGAGCAATAAGCGGTATAGCGGGAGTGTATATAATTATTCTTTTTTCAACGTTTAAACATGAAAACATATAAAACAATTATTACACATTATCATTAAACATCTTTGTTTTTAAACTTTAGAAAGAATTATCCTAAAAAATGCTTTATATTTGAAATATTGCATTTTATTCTACACTGCCGCTTCTGTGGCTCGATACCGATGTCGAGAAAAATACGCATTTTTCAAGTCAAACATATTATTTAGGCGAAAATATTATCAGCGAGGTCGTAAAATTGTGTTGTCATTGTTTTCTAGTAAGACTTTTTACAAATTCTTATCATTTGGCTAAAATAATCGCGATTTTTGTACCTAGTTGCTCTATACGCTATATCCGTTTCCCCCCCTGACGTACATTCGGAATATCTCGCACATTGTCGCTCAATTAATTCCGTAATCCCGGAAAACGGGTTTTAAGTTGTAATGTCGATATGGTGAATAATCATTTAATTGTTAAGGTAGTCTTATAGTAAGGTTTTACTGTACTATGTTAAAGCCACATTATCTCTCCCAATACCTTTTTTCGATCATCCAGTAAATAGGCTAATTACAGGGAATTAGGATATTTTGCACACATGATCAAATATTGACGACAGAATGTCAAATGTTTCTGTCAAGGCGAAATAGTATGACAAAAATCACATTTAAGTAAAATGTATGGCTGACAAAATACTAATTTTGCAAGAGTTGCTTCCCTTAGAATATATAAATTGTGCATGTGTTGTTTACAATTCATTATTTTGTAAACAAGCCGACTAGAGGTTTACTTCCAGCTTATTGTGTTTTCCATCTTTTGGACCCATCTAAAGTGCTCAATACCCGTGGCTCCTCAAGGAGGTTACCAAGTTATTGCTTTTTGAAAATAGCCGTTTAATGCCATAGGTAACTGTATCATTGCTATTAAAGAGTAAAAAAATAGTTTTTAAAATTTATGAGATATTATAAATTTTATAAAAAAAATGTTTATTATTATTTACTCTTTAGTAATGATACAGTTACCTGTGTTGGGGCCTAATGTGGCTTTAAAAAGACTTGGTCCAGGTATCATTCTTTATCAGATAATTAATTACATTTGTACACGTGAATAATGAATACATCCATAGCTTAGCTACTGAAAACCTACCACAAAAACTACCATATATGACAAGATCTGTACGATGTATTCTAATGCTTATCTTTGTACATTAATATAAATTATATTTGTGTTTTTGCTGTTAATTTTGCTGGAGATGTACTTTGTGTGTGTCAGAAATATATCATATCTGTCCAATGTGTTGTATCTTGTCTTTAATCCATGCAAGTTAATTACCGACGTAGGCATATCATTCATACATGTACCAAGATGGTGTGGTGATAGGCATATCATTCATAAATGTACCAATATGGTGTGGTGATAGGCATATAATTCATACATGTACTAAGATGGTGTGGTGATAGGCATATAATTCATACATGTACCAAGATGGTGTGGTGATAGGCATATCATTCATAAATGTACCAATATGGTGTGGTGATAGGCATATCATTCATACATGTACTAAGATGGTGTGGTGATAGGCATATCATTCATAAATGTACCAAGATGGTGTGGTGATAGGCATATAATTCATACATGTACTAAGATGGTGTGGTGATAGACATATCATTAATACATGTACCAAGATGGTGTGGTGATATGTAAACTATACTCACCAGCCAAAAGAAATGCAACTTCATAATGATAGTACAAAGTTCAAACACAGGTAACGGTATCATTGATAAAGAGTTAAAAAAACAATCTGTTATCTTAGATATCTAAGATATTATAATTAAAAAAAGTTTTTGTTTTACTCTTTATTAATGACACAGTTACCTGTGGGTTCAAATGCTTATACTCAAATATACACCATACAGGAACATTGAGTAGAGTTAAAGTATTATGATTCTGAGTTGGAAATCTCAAGGATGCTGTAGAAGCAAATAAACTACACACAATTTGATGAGTTGTCAGTTTGTCCTTGTAAATTTAGAATTTTCTGTCTTACACAATATTAGAAATAAACCAGATCAAGATTTACCATGATATTCTTATCACTACCAGATGACTAATCAGTTACCTTACAAGGGACGACTTAGTGTCAATGCATGTCAAAAACATCACATGAACTGTTGCAATTCAGCAACAGACTTACATTTGCATAAATTGTTTAGTAAGATTAAGACGGACAGCATTATTGGTTTTGAAGTTTTTGTAACTCTCATCAAATTGTGAGTAGTATATAAGTAAGCCTACGTGACTGTTGTCTGTTGGAGTCTAATGATGCACGATTATCCCAGTGTTTACAACCATGGCAGTGAATGAGGTTCTATTTCTGGTTAGCATCATACAAACCTATATTATACCAGTCTTAGGTGACTAATCAAATCACCATGTCACTTTCTCAAGATAGCTAGGGGCAATAATTCTGTAGTATATGGAGCATTAAGAAGTTAAGTTACCAATTTTCGAGGGCTGCCTTCAGCTGTTCAGCCACCCTTTGACATTTTTACTTCCCCTGGTCATTAGGCTACCTATGGAAACCTGTGTTCGAGTCACCCTTTGGAGACTATTACTCTCCTCCAGGGTATGCAGCCAACATCGATCTGCAGCACTCAGGACTATCGCACATGTTCAGACACAGTCCTCACAGGTACCAATTCACACCTTGGTCGAGTGGAGCATGCAAGTTATTCTTGCTCAGAGAAATTAAGTAATAGTCAAGACAGGGGTTGAACCAGAGACCTATCGATCCCGAAGCGTGGGCACTACCTTAAGGCCACCGCTCCCAGCATTGGGTTTAATCTGGATTTCCACCCCCCCCCCAGAATATTATCACACCGGGGATAATAATAACAAGAAAACAAAAATACGAGATCTATTGTTTAATTGACAGTAGGATATTATAATACAACATTAAGAAATGAAGAAAATAGCATAATATCCTGCACAGCAGTTAAACATATATACACAACGGTCAACATGGCACAACATCATGTCCGGAATTATACCCAATATACAATTACAGATGTCAATATCATACATGGAACAAATGTTTACAAATTGTCATCTGGCTGATCAGCCATAGTACTAACAAATGAGATAGAGAGCTTTAATGCATGGTCAGAATTATAAATAATACTGCAAAAATATAAATTCTCGGGAGACCAAATTTTGCGTATTGATTATTCTTAAGTAGTTCACAAGTTTAAAGCCCCACGATTTTTAAATTTAGAAAGTCTTTCAGCTGTTTTACAGTCGTCTGTTTAAGTTCACAAACATAAATTTCACTGAATTACTGATTTCACGAATATGGTGAAAATGAATATCTTGCTAAAATTTCTGATTTTGCAGTCCCAGTATTAGGTAGTTTACACACAACCTTACATAGCTAACTTTGTAGCTAACAAACAACATGTTCATACAGTACAGAGAAAATGTGATCATACACTGGTGTGTTAGAGTATTAACATCTCATGTTCACTGGACTGCATGTCACATATACAACATACCAACATCATGTCAAACACATCATTATTTCAACAATCTAACTCAAGTACACTAGACAATGTTTCTTAAAGTAAAATCTTCCTTTTTAAATCAGATAAATATTGCGCTGATATTTCCTCACCCAATTTCAATTTTTCATGCTACAAATGTACCTTGGCTGTTAAGATTTGCTTCTAAGTAATCATTAAGTTGTTTGTCAGGCAGCTGCCGATCCAGTGAGCATCTTTTTGTTGATTTTTTTCCATTTTCCAATGGAAATAAGACTTACATGTTGCAATGAAGTTCGACAATGCTGTTGATTTACAATGTGTATACAACAAAGTGGGAACTACGTATTGTGATGACATGAGAAGTGTGAAATACTATGCTAAGTTTTGTGATAGAATCTCATTTTAGAGGCAAGAATTTGAACAACAAAGCAAATATGTACATACAATGTTGACAGAAAATGTGTATGCATTATTATTATGCAGAGGATAGTATATGAACTGTACACAATTGTAGTCTGGTTTCTGTCCCAAGCTTACGGCACTACTGCAGAACTACTACTGTAATAGTGGAGACGAGAACCAGACTATAATCTGCTCCACAAACTAGCCCAGTCCAATAGGCCCTGGGTGTATACATAATTGTGCTGAGGAAAGTACATGAAATTGAATAACACACAATGTGTATGCATACAGCAATTGTGCAGAGGGTAATAAAAGATGTATCAGTATGTATACTGCTTTCTCGTGGAGTCGATCCCCTAAGACATAAAAACCTAGCATGCACACTTTGAAATGTTTGCTCTGTAACAATTTTTTTATTTACTGACTCAGAAATTACTGAACTATAGTAAAATGACACATTTATGCCATAAAATGGCTTTTATCGCAAAATATTAACTGTAAAGCAAGTAACAGTCAAAAGCCTACGCCATTCAGAAACTTTCTCATCGACACAATCCCTCTGATTGGTCAGTCTATAATTAACACAAAGGCTGAATTTTTGTATGAAACACAGTTGTAAAATAAAGTTCGTTCATCATAAGATGCTATTCACAAACACAACAAGAGCTGTCCATAAACAAAGGGCTCCACTATTCGCAGCGCCATGCTAGGATAGTAAAATCATTATATATTCAAAACAAAATGCTTCATATCAGCAGCATTACCCTCTGCTGAGTAGAAGTTTGGGCTTCTAAGTCGATAAGGAGAAAGTTGGGACAAAATGCAGGACAGAGTTACCTACTCATGTGTAGGTCTTGGAGTCACGATCGTGAAAAATATGCAACAGGTTAAAAAACTTGTACCTAAACTTTAACCTTTGCATTCCTAAATCCAAAGGGGGAATAATTTCAACAAAATGTTTGATATAGTTACCTTCCCCTGTGTATGGGTTGGGGTCATGATGGTGAACAAGTATGCGAAGTATCAAAGCAATATATCAATACACTTTAAAGATATTAGAGGTTTAAAAGCTTGTACCTAAACTTTAACATTTGCATTTCCAAGTCCGTAAGGGGGCATAATTTCAACAAAATGCTTGATAGAGTTACCTACCCATGTGTAGGGGTTGGGGTTATGCAGTGAACATGAATGCAAAGTATCAAAGCAATATGTCAATACACTTTGAAGATATCAGAGGTTAAAAAGCTTGTACCTGAACTTTAACATTTGCATTTCCAAGTCCATAAGGGGGCATAATTTCAACAAAATGCTTGTTAGAGTTACCTACCCCTGTGTAGGGGTTGGGGTCATGAAGAAGAACAAGTTAAAAAGCAATATATAAATACACCCTGAAGATATAAGTGGTGAAAAAACTTGTACCAAAACTTTAACCTTTGCACTAAGTAGAAAAAGGAGGCATAATTTCACCAAAATGCCCGATAGAGTTACCTACCCATGTGTATGGGTTGGGGTCATGATGGTGAACAAGTATGCAAAGTATCAAAACAATATATAAATGCACTTTGAAGAAATTAGAGGTTAAACAAGAGGGCCCAAAGGGCCATAGGTCGCTCACCTGTCCTAGTTGTTCATGAACCCCCAATGGTAGCCTCTATTGCATGTACAAGGTTTTCAAATTGTCTTATGCTTTATAATTTACATCACATTTAGACTCAATGACATATTGAAGTGATCTGACCTTGTGACCTAGTTTTTGACCCCGGATGACCCAATATCGAACTTGACCGAGATTTTGTTGAGATGATTATTGTGACCAAGTTTCATAAAGATTAGGCCAAAATTGTGACCTCTAGTGACTACACAAGGTTTTTCTATGATTTGACATTGTGACCTAGTTTTTGACCCCGGAATTCCCAATATCGAACTTGACCTAGATTTTGTTGACATGATCATAGTGACCAAGTTTCATAAAGATAAGGCCAAAATTGTGAACTCTAGTGACTACACAAGGTTTTTCTATGATTTGACCTTGTGACCTAGTTTTTGACCCCGGATGACCCAATATCAAACTTGACCTAGATTTTGTTGACATGATCATTGTGACATAGTTTCATAAAGATTAAGTCAAAATTGTGACCTCTACAGACTACACAAGGTTTTTCTATGATTTGACTTTGTGACCTTGGATTGCCCAATACAGTAAAGTTCCACCTAACGACCGGTCCGATAATGCGACCGTCCCGCTATTGTACGATTTTTAAAAGAACCAAATAATTTTGTTCTATATTCAATTGTTTTAAGGTCCTATAATGCGACCGGTCCGCTTTTCCGTATTACGACCACTTTGGCCAGTCCCATTGTGTCAATTCCAACTGTGTTTGGTCTCGCTAATACGACCAATTATGTGTCATGTATAATTTTGTGTAAACAACTTTCTTCACACCTACGCGTATCTCCGGGGCGCTTACAAATCATCTTGCACCTTGATCAAGGTTGCGGGGTGCTTGAATTACAGTCAAAAATTCTAACATACCAGCCCAGCATGAGATCGAAGACACTGTATTGAAACTTGTGTGTCCATTCATGACAGCCAATTAAAAGTCAAATAGATTATATAAACAACTGATAATTGCCTGGGGCAGCATGCTTGACTGGCAAACAAGCAATTTAACAAATTAAATACACTGATTAGCTTCAATTAAATGTCACTAAAGTTGTGAAAAACATGTTGAATTTGCAGACGATAAAAATTAATTGTCTGCCATTATGGTACGGTTTAAAATCAGGTACCATACGACGTCACGGAATTTCGTTACCAACGTAAATTATTCAGAATTTTGTTGATAACGAAGAGCATTAATGTAGTTTATATTAATCAATAAATCATTCCTTATATATATTTTGGATCAAATCATAACAAAGAAGTCACCGTGCTATTCTCAAGAACGATTCAAATCAAGGTCTGTTATTATACCTCGCATAGTATTCGAGACAACTTCCAAATTCGGATAAATTGTGCTTTAGAGAATATAAGTATTATTGCTGCCTAATTAGGCCATTTTAATTAATAGATACATTTTATTGTATTAATTAAAAGTGTATACTGTACATTGTTTTTATTATATTTATATATGTATATTAATTAGCTTCAATGACAATGTTCACCAGTACTAGCTTCTTCAAGATACATACATACACAGACTCGCTATTAAGACCGACTCGCTATTAAGACCACTTTTTGTCAGAACGGTCGGTGGTCTTAATAGCGGAACTTTACTGTATCGAACTTGACCGAGATTTTGTTGAGATGATCATTGTGACCACGTTTCATAAAGATTAGGTCAAAATTGTGACCTCTAGTGACTACACAAGATTTTTCTATGATTTGACCTTATGACCTAGTTTTTGACCTTGGATTGCCCAATATCGAACTTGACCGAGATTTTGTTGAGATGATCATTGTGACCACGTTTCATAAAGATTAGGTCAAAATTGTGACCTCTAGTGACTACACAAGATTTTTCTATGATTTGACCTTGTGACCTAGTTTTTGACCCCGAATGACCCAATATCGAACTTGACCTAGATTTTGTTGAGATGATCATTGTGACCAAGTTTCATAAAGATTAGGCCAAAATTGTGACCTCTAGTGCCTACACAAACAAATTGTGGACGACGGACGGACGACGGACGAAGAGTGATCACAAAAGCTCACCACGTCACTTTGTGACAGGTGAGCTAAAAACCTATACCTAAACTTTAACATTTGCATTTCCAAGTCCAAAAGGGGGCATAATTTCAACAAAATGCTTGATAGAGTTACCTACCCCTGTGTATGGGTTGGGGTTATGAGTCTTATGACGTTGAACAAGTATGCAAAGCAATATGTGAATGCACTTTCAAAATAAATTTCACCAAAATGCCGGATATAGTTTCCTACCCCTGTGTATGGGTTGGGGTCATGATGGTAAACAAGTATGCCAAGTATGAAAGCAATATGTCAATGCACTTTGAAGATATTAGAGGTTAAACAAGACTGTGTTCAATAAACGCTTATGCCCCCATGGAAGCCTTGCCCATAAAAAGCTAAGTCAATCAGGTGCCATAATTCTGTAATAATGTTGGATAGTGTTACATGGCTTTGATAATGTAAGGGGCTTATGATGGTAAACAAGTATGCCAAGTTTTAAGGCATCGCCATGATGGACATGATGTTAAACTAAACGGTCAATTTGGGTTAACCAAGAATTAGACACTTAATAAATCTAAGTCCAAAATTAGGTCAATGTGAAGGTCAAAATGAGGTTAGGTCATATAGGTGTGTGGAGAATGTTTAAATACAACAACCATGCAAGTATGAAAGCTTTGTAGCAAGCCATATTAATGCTAGAAGAAACTGTCAATTTGGGTTAACCAAGAATTTGGCCCTTCAATAAGTCTAAGTCCAAATTAAGTCAAGGTGAAGGTCGAAATGGCGTCAAATGATACAGGTGTGTGGAGAGTGTTCATAATTATACAACATCCATGCACGTATGGAAGCTTTGTAGCAAGCCATAATAATGCTAAAAGAAACTGTCAATTTGGGTTAACCAGGACGGACGGACAAATGGACGGAAAGGTGAATCACTATATGCCTCCCCATCTATCGATAGGGGGTCATAAAAACCTGTACCTAAACTTTAACAAAAGTGTTATGCCAAGGCCAACGCCGACCCTCGGGTGACTGCAATAGCTCCCCTTATTCTACGAATAGTGGAGCTAAAAACCCATGGTAACAAACTTAGGTGTTACTGCTCACCGAAAAGGATTTTTTAGGGTTGGTTGTAAATCAATCAACATATAGTTTGCGCGTGTTTTTATGCACATTTTGTTGCTACAGCGACAGGGCTCGGGTCGATGAGAAGGATCAGGTCGATAAGAATCAAGTATAAAATAGTTTGTGAAGGATAGAAATGAACAGTACATGTAAATTGAACCGTTAGCAGACACAATACATGGAATGTAAGAATGTGTAACAAGGTCGGTATACAACAGTAAGAATAATGTCAATATCAGTCATAACACATACATACATTGTATTGCCTGTTGAGCAGCGAACAATACAGAATTATGTCAAGCAAAATATGGGTATATGTACAAGAATTATTTAAATAATTTCATTTTTCGTACAAACATTAATGAAGTTATAAACTGATTGTGAAAAAGGCATGAAAACAGTTACATATCATGCACAGTTGAAATACTGAAACGTGTCAAATAAATGGCCAAAAAAATATTCAAGAACAGTAACTCCACAACAATCAAGCAAGTAAGATGCTTTGAAGAGTTGTGTCCCTTACATAGTATGAGAACTTGGTACAAGCATGTACATTCGGACCTTTCAAAATGTTAATATACTTCAGTAATTTGTACCAGAGATTTGGTCATGATACTTGTACATGTATATAGTGGGTACAATAAATCAATTAGGTATATAAAGGATTGACCATTCTGAAACAACATTTAAGTAATAGTAATCCACACATTTCCTCAACAATAAACATGTTTTTGTTAATCAAATATATTACACAAAGACACAAAGTTAGCAGACTGATTACTAAGTAAAAGAAAGAGTTAGCCAATTGAACAACATTATACAAAATCTCAGTAAGACCACGCTAGGGACCCTTCAAACTGGTCTAATTATTGGGCTTGGTTGTATAATGAGCAAACCTGTGAATATAAACCTCAAACAAGTGGTATTGACATTGTGGTATAAATTCTTTGGAGGTCTTATTATCGACGTTGTGTTTATGTAAGGTGTTACTGTATACAAGTATTAGTGTATAATTCTACCAGAGAACGGCAGCTTAACAATCAACTTTCTATTCTAACAAATAACATTAAAATACTACAAAAATTACAATAGTTAGTTTTTAATTCCTACAAGTATTTTTCCGCCTGTTACTACAAGACAACATCAAACATCGAAACCAATCACAGACTGGGAAAGTTTCACAACAATATATAAAATACACAAATTTGATTGAGTGTTAACAGGGTACGTCATTGAATCTGGTAGAATTCATCTCCTAAATAAACTGATAAATAACAATCTTATACAATAACCATTTGATCAAATAGCTTCTAGAAAGTTAACAAATTTACTAAGTCATAAACACATAACTTCAATTCCAATGATACCTTCAACATGTCGTAACAATACCTTCAACATGTCGTAACGATAAAACAAGATGTAGAAGATCTATCACATGACATCATCAACCGTTGTGTTTGGCATGTCACATGACATCATCAACCGCCCTGTTTGGCATGTCACATGACATCATCAACCATTGTGTTTGGCATGTCACATGACATCATCAACCGCCCTGTTTGGCATGTCACATGACATCATCAACCATTGTGTTTGGCATGTCACATGACATCATCAACCGCCCTGTTTGGCATGTCACATGACATCATCAACCGTTGTGTTTGGCATGTCACATGACATTATCAACCGCCCTGTTTGGCATGTCAAATGACATCATCAACCGTCGTGTTTGGCATGTAAGATGGTAAGTTCAAAATCACATAAACATGTAACAACAAAATGTAACCATTCAAAAATGTGTAGATCAGAAATTACTGTACATGTATATATCAGTTGTTAAGTAACTGTTAGCAAGAGGAAATATTGGCACCTTACCCCATAGAACCTAGTTCCATTAACTTTTAGTACAACTACATGTACTCTGATAAGACTCAAGATTGTGTATAGGCCGTTTGCGGCGAAAAAATCGTCTAAAATGAAGATTTCTCAGTATTTACTGCACCTACAAGTATGAAATTTTGCACGAGTACATGAAATATATCTATCTAATATACAATTAAATCTAAGCAACATCGGGCATGTGTGAAAAAAGTTTTGTTCATAAGTTCTATGTAAAATATTTGTAGTTTACAATGAAACTTCATGTTAGAAGACTCGATACACACAACAGCCAATTTTATGGTCACGTGACACGTCTAACGGTAGATTTACGTATTTGTTACCTATTTAATATAGCATATACGAGGCCCATCTGTGCATCTGTACTGTCTGTGTGTATCATATGTTCGTGTTTAAAATGGCTTGCGTCTAGCAGCCTCCTTCTCGAACTATAAAAAGAAGGACTTTACAGCGTCTTTAAACAATTTTGACATTCTTCAAACATGTGATTGTCGATTTCAGACCCATGCTAAAGGTTTGGGTAGATGCATATTACTCAATCATTTAGGACTGGTTCAGTCATAAGACTACATGTCATTGCACACATAAACATTACAATGCTTTTATTAAGTTCTTAATTTAACATTTTTATATACGCGAATGTCCATGTAGGAGTATATACATAGCTTATGTAGCTTAGTGAATAAGGGTTTTGGTTTCACTGCTTTTTCGTGATATTACATGTATTATACTTAATCTGTATACACACAAGCGACAAACCTAAATAAATTGACTTATATGGGCCTCATAAATTTCGCTTTCTTCACTGCAATGTCAATCTTGCCGATCACAGATTATAACAGTTAAAAAATGACAGTAAAACATCAATGGAATACCAGATTACCTCCCTGCATTAAAGTGTCCAGTTGCATGTAATATCAATATACAATAAAGAACTTGTTTAAATAAGTAATAAAAAATTATGAAATTTGAAATGGGAGTAGGTAGAATGTAATTATGATTCTACGTAAATTTTTATCAACATCTGATTTTTAACAATTTAAAATTTAGACGATTTTTTTCGCTGAAAACGGACTATACACCATGGTACTATTTTATCAAAGTATTTACGGAAATCATAAATTTACGTTTAAATTTGAATTCTTTATAATTATTGAACTGCTCCAAATTGTAGTGAAGGGATATGCAATTTTAACAAAGATTCAGTTAATGATCTCCTACAAACAATATATGTCCCCTATTTGTATATATAAAGGCATTATAAGGAATTTAAATTGAGCGCAAGTTTGATATTTTCGTAAATGCTTTGATAAAACAGTACCCAGATCCATACTAGGTATTGGGAAACAATAAGGGTCTGGCACTCATAGTGCATCTACGGGCAACTTCTGTAAATGTATTGAAAAGCGATTGCATGAAGGTAGAGTAAATATTTCAAAATGTGTTTCCATTTAGTACAGGATGGCGTCAAAATTTGTCCATTAAGAAAAGGGTGATGACAAAATTTGTCCATTTAGTAAAGGGTAATGACAAAATGTTTATCCATTGAAAATGGTTAACCAATTACTGTATATGTCAATTCACGCTCTATCCAATGTCCTTCACTAGTCACTTTACAATCATGAATATGGATGGGGAGACAATCCAATTGTCAAAATGAACTTGACAAAACACATAATCAAGTATGATCATTCTTTGACCCAAAAAGCTGCACATGATATGTGTATAAATTCCTAAGCTCCTTGCTTTTCAGAATAGTGTACGGTGTATGGTGTAAAGGATTTAACAATTATCTTATATATATAATAATTATATTATTGTGGTTGCCATTCCAGAATTCATTGATACAAAAGTTGTGGCTTATTTTACAAGAACACTATAGATCTACAACAAGAGTATTATGTTTACAATGAGAGGGAAGATTATGATGAATGAAATAAATAAAGTAATGATTAACAAGAGTAAGCACAATATTGGAGGGTTGGTGTATGATGGATGAAAGTGACGTTCCTATATATACAGTTATGACAACATTTCAGCCTACTCCACAATATTAATATTTGGTGTGAATATTTGAACACAATGCTTGGTCAAACTGATGAATACCAGAAGGTTTTTAAAGATTTTACACATGTATACACAAAATTGACAAATAGCACAATATTCAAAAATATCAAAATCAATCAATGAAGAATTTTCCTGAAGCAAAAAACTGAAGCACAGGAAAAATTCCCTATTCACTGTATTTTAATCATTTCAATTGAAAATCCCATCAACATTAAAGATGCTTAAAGAAACAACTAAATCCTTGAACAACTCACATGTTTCTACAAGTCTGATATTGGTTACAGGTAGATATTGGTGTTTTGTAGAGGAGAATTCTTCTAGATGCTATCAGGAAACTATTACTGGTATAGTCCACCCAAAACAAGTTAAGTTGGATATTCTCAAATATTTATCGATTGATCAACTGACATAAAACAGTTTTAATAGTTTACTATAGAAACAAGAACCGCTTCAGTGAATTTTTACAGTTACTCAGAAATCATGAGATAATCCAGTCAGCTTGTCATAATTAAGTAAGTCATACAGGTACTTAATTTATTCACTGTTCAAGATTCATTAGGGATATTATACATTGTAACTGGCTTATTTAGCATTTCAGCATTTATTAGAAAACCATGAACAAAATATTCAGTTCATTTCATCTTATTTTATATATAATATCAAAATACAATACGGCAACATCATAAAAATGTGAATTTTCACAGAAAAATAATAAAGTTGTAGGTTTAACTTACTGGAAAAGTTTTACCTGAATTTTAACAACAATAACAAATTGAAAACACAAGGAATAATGCCACAACAATGGCCAAACATAGCAATCAATGAAATATAGTCTAGAACAATGAATGACATATTGAACAATGATGTTTTAAGTCTGATCAGCATGGTATTATGGGACATTGAAAGTTGGCATCCACCAGAGAGCATCAGCTACTATGTCCATTCTCTGCCGTAAAAAACCCAGAGTCTGAATTACATTCCCTGAACGTTATGGTGGTTCCCGAAGTGGTTGTAACATCTGTGATACATACTTGATCTAGTAAAGATTTGACATTCTGAGGTGGACTCCAGTAGTTACGTAAATCAACTGGTCGTTCAAACAAACTGTCACTATCCCCATTATAGTAATCGTCGTCTTCATCTTCAGGGTAATCATCATCCATGGAGTCCGGTTCACGCTCCAGTATACTTACACCTTCAAGCGAACCCATATTCTCCCACTTTCTGTCATTTTCTGAACTCGATTTTTCACCTTTCAAGCGTGAGAAAAATTTCATGGATTTTATGTCTTTCGGGGAATTAAGAGATTTTGGAGTATTCTTTTCTAGAGTTGTGTTGTTTTTATCTACCTTTCTAGGTCTTCCTGGTGATCTACCAGGCTTCAATTTGATTTTATTCATTGCAGATCCCCTCATTCCTCGCCCTCTGACCCCTCCTCTACCCCTCAATACCTTCCCTGGGGACCGATTAAGCCCTTTACCAATAGTTTTTAACAAACTCGATGCTTTTGCACCCCCTCTACCTGGTGCAATCCCTCGACCAAATCCTCTCTTTAAACTGCGGCCACGTCCTATTCCTCGAGGACGGCCAACACTTCCTTTTCCTCTTGGTTTTATACTATGTAGATGAGGAAGTACCAGATTTTTTGGTTTATTTAATGAGCCAGGAGGCCTACCACGCTTTCTAACAGGTGTCAATTTTGGTGGAGGAGGAGTCACCGAATCACTGGATTCATTATTTATTCTATCCACAACTTTACGATTTTCATCGTCGGAAGTATCACTGCTGATACTAGATTTGTCAACGTTCGGAGGCTTGGAACCATTAGAAGAGTCTGACATTGATTCATCATCAGATTTTGATTGAGTATCGTCTGTATCATCACTGTCAGAGTCGGACATTCGAGGACGAGAAGTTTTGTGAGGTTTATCAGAATCCTCCTCTGACTGATCACTGAGCTCATTGGTTGCCGCCGACGATGACTAAAATATAAGGTAATTAATGAATCAAGTGATAATCATACTAACATGTGAAGATACATAACATTTAATTCAATTCACCAGAGGGGTGTTTTATCAAAGCACTTACACAAATCTAGCTTACGCTTAAATTTCTTATAACACTTTTGCAACTAGTGAACTACAAATAGGGATTGGAAGGAGTTAGTTATTAAACCTAGTCATTGTTAATATTGCATATCCCTTTACCACAATTTGCAGTTGTTAAAGAATATAAATTTGAACACGAGTTAAGTGCTTTGATAAAACACTACCCAGATCACACATTGACAAGGTATTTCAATTTTCAAGGACAACCGCTAACCATCATCTTAGACAAAACAGCAAAAAGATAACCAAGTCCCAATTTTGAGGACTCATTCAACAAGAACATGCATGTTTAAGCAAAGACAAACATTTGTTTATAATGTGACACAGATTATTAAAGATTTCAGCATGAGCTAGGTTTTAAACCATACCACCTGGTACATCAAATACTAGTAAATATTGATTACAACAAACATATAGGCTATCAAATGCTGTCCAATATGAAGAAAAGAAACACACTTTTTTTTACTTAAGTTAGTACAAGAAAATGTTAGCTAATCTGCAAATTTACTAAAACCACCAATATTTCATCATAGTTCTACTTAAAAAGTTTAAAAATCGTTTAGTCTAGTATTTCCAGATGCGAAATGTCTGAAATTCAGAATTTCTTATATTGTGACCCTTGGAAACATCCACTTATATCCAGTATTTTAAAAGCTCAGCCATACAACCCCAGTATGGATAATCAAGCTGTACATTTAAAGACTTTGAAAACGCACCTCTAACCGGTACTCAAAAACGCAAATATATAGTAAACAATATCTATTTGAAACCAAAATTGGTTTATAGAAAGCTATCATACATTTTATCCACGAGCAAAATTTCAGATAAAAGTGAACAAAATTGCAAAGTCACGTGACATGGATATGTTCCAGTCTCAAATGCCATATTCACAATTTAGTAGTTTGTTTATAACGATTTGTTCTTGGTGCATTCACAACAATGGCTACTCATAAGCAACATCAAATTGTAAATGTGCTGCTGAGGGAATCTTCCACCATTCATAGACAAAGGTCTGATGAAGCTGGCGGGCAGATCGAGAACCGGCACTCCCCCATGGACACGTCTTTGTAAGAGCATGTTATCTTTTTTCAATGTGAGCAAAATCTGAGGATAAAACTGGAGTATCCATCAAGTTGATATTTGTTTCGTCTATAAAAGTGATCATTTCCCTTAATTTATGTGAATGATAATTATCAAGCTGTCTAAAGCTCTCATCGTTATCGCGGGATATCATGATACAAGAAGGGAATGTCTTCAACGTAAAATTGAACACAAACTGGTGAACTGAACTGTACTAAATGAAACGTATTTAAACTTTCATTTAATCATTTTGCATACCCATGGTGAACAAGTATTTTTCTGAAGTCATGCTTGCAGACCGGAAGCTGTTTCGTTGGCTGCGCAATAATTCATCTGTATAAATAGCTGTTTTAGGCCTTTTATCTTACCTTGGATGTCAGTGTGCATAAAATGTATTTGTGGAAAAATATTTGTTATATCATGACAATGGAATCTTGCCAAAACAGTGACACCTCTAGACACATCATTTTCAGGTGAACGTGGCATGCTTTTGGATGAGTGAAACTATGATTTTTTTGGCATTTTGATGTATCGTGTATACATAACCATTTACAACATTCTGGTATTTTCATTCCCACGAGATCCACAAGCGAAAAATGAGTTTTGGCCACGTGTATTTTGCGTCGTAAATCTAGTTTCAGATGTTCTCTTCAGACAAGGTTATTGACCAGGAACATCAATCCATTGGTACAAAGTCAGCTAAATAGTTCAAACAAAAAAATACGAATCCCTGAAAAGTGGAGTGTTCTTAAACTTTAAAGTCCGTAAGTGTATACACACTTTATCGGCAAAACGCAATGGATCCGGTTTAAAAAATGGTGGATATCAACAATAATCAGCAGGTGAGTGTAACATTTTTACGTATTTTGTATGGTTATTCTTGAATTCAGAAGACAGGAATACTCTTACGGAATGTCCAAGTTTGTCCTGCATACTCGTAGCTACTTGGTTTTGTCTTTCATCAATGCATATGCACGTAATGCACGTTGAAAGTTATGATTCAATCGTAAACAATGCAAAACAGACATGAAATGCGGACATTTTAGACAAATTAGACAAAGTAAGAGCTTACCGAGTTTAAACTATGTACTTGAATGTATTGTAGGGTTACATTTCTTGCCCAGATACTCATCTTTTATTAATAATGTATTTATATATGCCAAAACTAACGTTTTCAAAGTTGAACGAATCATGGTCCGGTTGTCGATACAACGAAAATGGTCCGGCTCGTGTTTTACTCGCCATAACAACTATTGCAATGTCATTTTCTTGTATTACTCTGACTAATTTTACCATCATTTTCTACTTTTTGTTGCTTGTGTATAACTGAATAATTAACATGCCCTCACATATTGCACTTACTGCTGAACAATGGGTTAGAGCCTCGGTCTGGTTGCACATTTATAGATAAAGAATAGACTGTCATAGATGAATCTTTAAAGTTGACTTGAATATTTTTCTAGATGTAGATATTTTGACATGCAGACATCGATATGAACGTGTATGTACAACCAATCAACTGATTCTTCTTTTTATTTATTTTCAGGGGGAAAACAAGGCTCCAATGTGACCTATGTGCAAAGACATTCATATTTATTTCGACCATGTCTAGGCAAAGACTAAGTCGTGGACAACATTTTGAAAGACATTAATGTTCCCAGTGTGGCAAAAGTTTTACCGCAAAGTCGTCTTCCTTTCCAATGTTTCACAGGGTGCTGGAGAAAACGGCCCAACTGCTGATAGGGATGCTACTTTTCAAGGAAATGTTCCTTTTCCTTAAGACTTGCGCATGTTTCATAGAAACTGGTATATAAAAAAATACCGCTATTTTTGCTTCAGAAGCGAGACAAATTCCGTCTTGGATTGGTAGCAGTTGGTGATGTCAAAGTCACATTGTATTGCTACACTGCTATTGTATGTAACTAGTTCATCATCATCAAAGTAGACATTCCACTTGGTATGTGACGTAATTGTTGGCTAGGAACGCAAGTAAAAATCTAAAAAAAAACAATCGTAGGTACTTTATTCTTTGATCGAAGACACTCTTGATGCTTAACCCCAGAATAGGTGCTATCCATGCCAACTAATATTCTTGAAAACAACACAACTGCTATCAAGTCGATTCGACAGAAGTCCTTTTGTAGAAAAATATTACGTCGCATGGACAGTACTCAAATTTGGCTCGAGTTCCGAGTAAATATCGTTAAATCGGTCTAAGAATAAATTAGTTACGTTACTTGCGTTAAATTCTTAACCCCCAAAATTATGTCACATACCACATGATATGATCACATTTTTCCTGGGATAAACGTGTCGAAAAAACAATCACATCCAGAACATATTATATGTTCAGATTATTGAAAAGAATAATGCACAAATCGAACAGTTTACAGTTTATTTGAAATACATTAGGTATTATTCCGATGAGTAAACAAAGATACAAAATGTACAAGAAAAAATAATTACATATATATATACATGGTCAACAGTCAATTAATATTCTAATTATGTAACATATACACCTATTAAAACCCCATCACTCCAAACTTGATCTTGTTTTGTTCTATGTTCCTTATTTTATGATGTATTCTTTTGTCGAGAGTTCAATGCAGATACCTTTCGTGGCTGGTTTGTGTAGAGTATAGCGCTCTATCCACTTGTCAATGTTTTCACTAATAGGGGGGGGGGGGGGGGGGGGGGGGGGTTATATATGATAATTATACTTGGATTGATTGAATTTTGGAATTCATTGTCAAATTTCCCTCCCATGTGCAGATAGTCCTGTCTAATTCCTTGGGATGTGGTTGCTTCCCCACTACTAAACATACATGGGGGAAAACATTGCATTGCACTACGACTTATTGTCTTAAGCTCGACTGTTAGCAAATTGTATTCATTCATAACTCTAGAAGAATACTATGAATGCATTGGATATTTTGTTCGTTAAAGTTGCTGAAATAAAGGAAATTCGGGAACGTTTTAAATGAAGGTTTGAAAGGCTCATGAAATCTCATCACCATTGTACTTGGTTCGCACGTATAATGGAATTATAGTATGTTAATTTATAATTATGAAATATGTACAGTGGTTTTAAACATAGGCACAATGTTTCAAATTATCTGAGTTTACTCTATAAACGTTTCAAAAGCTGGTACAGTTTTCAACGGATGCAATTGTCTTAGCAAACACGGATGTCAGTTCCTGTAACGTCATATCCGTTGCGGCTAAATGAAGTGTTTATTTTTCTGTGATTCTGATGTATGTTATTTAACAACTGCAGCAAGAAATGCAAAATAAATAATATGCATACTCCAACTTTGTGTTACATGATGAAAATATAATTGTAAAAGCGAACCGTACCATTTGCGTTGTATCGACAACCGGACCCTGATTCGTTCAACTTTGAAAACGTTAGATTATGACCTATATAAATATATTATTAATAAAAGATGAGTATCTGGGAAAGAAATGTAACCCTACAATACATGCAAGTACATAGTTTAGACTCGGTTAGCTCTTACTTTGTCTAATTTGTCTAAAATGTCCGAATTTCATGTCTGTTTTGCATTGTTTACGGTTGAATCACAACTTTCAACGCGCATTACGTGCATATGCATTGATGAAAGACAAAACCAAGTAGCTACGAGCATGCAGGACAAACTTGGGTATTCCGTAAGAGTATTCCTGTCTTCAGAATTCAAGAATAACCATACAATATACGCAAAAAGGTTACACTCACCAGCGTATTATTGTTGATATCCACCATTTTTTAGCCGGATCATTTTCGTTACGTTAGCCGTACCCACGTCGTTAAACCGGACCCATCGCGTTTTGCCGATACAGTGTGGTATACTGCTCTGGCATGAAATGTGATTTCTAAAGGTGTTAACAAGGATTTCCTATAATTTAGCACTTTGACCTATTTGGTGACAAGACCGCCAAATAAAAAAAGAATATGGTACCTGTTGACGTGGCTTTTTTGGCTTGGGTCCCCTCTTCTTACCACCTCCATCTGGATTTCTGCAATTTATCAAATTATGTAAATAAACTACCATTTAGTTTTCGGCCTTTATGATACGAAGTTAATTGCTAGATTATCATACAAATGGTTCTTAAAAGCGTAGTGGGTGGGCAGATTTGTTTAATTGTCAAAATCTAAAATCAGATTTCAATAAAACTGGTATGACTGAATTTCCTTCCTTCTGATAATTTTTCTGGATTAGTTTATCACTTATTTAATGTCCTCAAACTGTATGATTGGTATGATGTAGTATTATGTTTGGTAAACATACATGAAATGACAGGGGGTGCTATATTTACCTTCTGTTGAAAGCATCAATAAGTCTTTTGTCTAATATGTTACTTTCAGGTTCCCATGTATTGTTTCTGAAATAAACACAGTGAATAATGTTTTTTTACATAATGGTAAATATTTATATGAAAATACAACAGATGATTGCATAGATTATCTGACTAACCGATACAACCATACAACAGGGTATTGACGCATATTATTTCATGTGAGTGTGACTGCCTTATATCACATATACAAATAAAGGGAAATAACGCTATCTTGATAGTGGTCTTAAGATTTCAACATGGTACACACATCAACAAACATATCGAGAAAACTCTCTTGCTGTTCCATAGATACATGATTTATCTGCATGCAACACAAATTCAAATGATCCTCGGGTCTAAAATAAATCCATGTTGCACAAAAATGTCACAAAATCACATCAATATTTGCCAATGTTAATTTGTCCGGCCACACGAAGAACAACCCATCCTTGCCATTTCTCCACTAATAACTTGTAATTAATTTGTGAAACGTAATTACAATAGTATATTTAGTGTTAATTGCCAACAACTTTGTTGTATTATTCGTTTAGAAGTGAACTTGCATCAAGTAGGTCGTAAATAGGAAGTAGGCTTTTGGTATGGGCAAATGGTATTTAGTTAATTTTTACAAAACTTTCTTAAATTCTGCAACAAAAATGAGAAGTAATACAAAGTTTTTCTATGTTAACCATAGATATGCCATTAGACTAACATTTCACAAAAGAACTAGTATACACAAGTTGAAGTTAGAGGAAAAACAGCGAGGGAGTGTCCTTCTTCATACTTGATGGCGGCCGGCCAAATTGACATTGACGAAAAATGGTGTGATTTTGTAACAGTTTTTTTTATTTGTCTTCTAACTAAGTCAATAACTGGCAACAAACACATGTTACACAGTCCTCAAACTAAGACAATAACTGGCAACAAACACAATTTACACAGTCCTCAAAATAAGACAATAACTGGCAACAAACACAATTTACACAGTCCTCAAACTAAGGCAATAACTGGCAACAAACACATGTTACACAGTCCTCAAACTAAGACAATAACTGGGAACAAACACAATTTACACAGTCCTCAAACTAAGACAATAACTGGCAACAAACACACGTTACACAGTCCTCAAACTAAGACAATAACTGGCAACAAACACACTTTACACAGTCCTCGAACTAAGACAATAACAAGCAACAAACATACGTTACACAGTTGTTGAACTAAGGAAGGATTTGGAATGACTTGTCTGAATCATCTGGTGATATTTGCAGTTTTAGAGATAAAAAAGATTAGAATTGAAATAATAAAGTTATTATTAAGTATACTCACTTTGTTGACCAACCTTTCCATTTTACAAAATACTCGGCCTTGCCCTGAAAATTGAAGATAGTAATGACTATCAAACCAGTGTTAAGAATTAACTAATGGAACAAGTTAGAGATAAAATGAAGAATATGGCTCTGACTACCCATGAGTTACCAACCAGTTCATCTTTAGTTGGGTGGGAAACACTGAAAAGCACTTCTGAAATTTCTAGTGACCCAGCCGAGATTTGTATATATTTCTTAGATTCTGGATAAATAGTTGTCAGAGTGTGAACCACTCGGCCATTGAATTTGTACCACCCAATTTGGACATAGAACTTTGTAAAGAACTAGGTTGTGTTGACAGTTGTGTAAGAACAGTAAAAACAGTTACATGGCTTTCCCCAGAATTATTTTGAAATGCAACCACTTGGATGAGTGGGTGCTGGAGGGTGTATGACCCCCTTCAGTGTATCGAAAGAAAATGACAGTTAAAACTTAAATGGTCAAATTTTAGACATTCTAAGGACTTGGAAATAAATAGATAACTAAATACATTATCTTGTTTTTACAGGTCTCTCAAAATAGAATTATAAAAGAAATGAGGTGTTCAAATTGTTGTCAACACATTTATTCTGTTGTGCTTTTTTGGTTTAGTTTAAGTGTAATGGAGCATTATAAGCTTATATAGGCTTCATTATAATTTCATAGGAATATTAAGAACCATTGTAGTCCTCACTGTTTGATGGTCAAAGTTTAATTGGTTCACCTTATTGACCTCAGCAAGAACTTTTGCCGCTAGGAACGAAGCATGCTACTTGCTAGGTAGTAAATCAACTTGTAGGCTACAGTGTATCTGGGAAATGCTACCAATAAGAGTTACGGTGCTATACTCCTTATATGGAGGCTACACTCTGAGATTTATAAGGCTACACCCTTTATATAGAAGAAGGTGAAAGAATAATGGTGCTATAACCCATATTTGGAACGGAGGGTATATAAGTTAGGGCAAACCTTTCTTTGTGGTCAGTCGAGCCAGATTATAACACAGGACGGTCAAAAGGGCCAGATTTACATTGAATTAGACAGTCGGAGTGTATTACACTAGAATTCGTATGGAGAATGTTGGAATTCAGGAATTAATTATAGATTAACTTAAGAATGTATTAAACAACCGAAATTGCAGTCATTATATGAGAGAAATTTATCAACATACTGTATTTGGATATTAGTTAGAATCGTGTAGTGAAGAAATTAAACCTGTAAAATCAGTTTGGACTTGTAGTAATTTGGACAGAAAGTTTCTATTGTGATCACTCCTTCCTTTGACAATATGAGGCACAAACATACGACCTACCCCTATTTCTACCAAATTTAACACTGGTGGCAGTGGAGGATTGTCTCCATTAATTCAAGGCTAGAGCACACTACCTACCCTTACTTCTACGAAAATTTAACAATTCCAACATAAAGCAGCATTATTAGGAAACAATAATGCTTATATTCTTTGAAGCACGATTTATTATACTTCCAAGCTGTTCGAATATTTTAAAAGTTACAAATAATACAGACTATGATTGGAATCATTCTTGAGAATAATAATATGGTGATGTCTTTGTCATGATTTGCCATAAAATATGTTTAAGGAATGATTTTATTGATTAATATAAAGTAAACTACATGTATATTAATGATCTTTGTTATTAATAAATTTCTTAGCTATCTACATTTGCATGCTTTCCAACTTGATTCATGAGCCATCAGGGAGATTTACGATTTTTGTCTGTGATATTTTAACTTTCATCCGTGAGATTTCAGATGTGCAAAGGAGGTAAACCCTATTAGACTCATTCATGAACATATTTTCGGTCCGGATACAGACTTTAACCATTCCTTAAAATAATGGCTGCCAATTTGCGCGAAATTTGCAATCTGTTTTACCTGAAATTAATGATTAGACATGCAATATTGCTTCAGTTAATGTCACACTCGTAAAGAAACCTGCTGGCATGACCAATTGATGACCTTATTCCTTCGCTTGATAGATCAGTAAATAGCCAAACTTAATAAATTCCCACGCCATTGCCTGATGTTGAACTGACCTGCTGCGCTTGATTGGTATCAATTACTGATACGGATCATTAAAATATTAACACATGCCTTGTACCTTGTATATTTGGAAACAGCTGGACATCGGCTGTTTTCTGAATGATTTAACGTGATAAACAATTTACAAATGCAGACTTATGCCAGTCCGGGTTTTTCATGAAATGTCCGGGGCTCGCGGGTTTGACACTCGATTCCAGGACTTTCACGGACAATCCGTGAAAGTTGGTAACCATGCATTTGTAACGAGTCTGTGATGCTATATCGTACCTTACTTTAAATGCTTTGGTAAAATGGTGGACAATTTCATGGTCGACAAATTCAACGTTTTTCACACCTAAAAGGAACCTTTAATTGATGCTAATCAGTGTCTGTAATTGGTTAATCTGCTTGTTTGCCAGTCATGCTGCCCCAGACAATTATCGATTGTTTTTGTGGTCTAATTGACTTTTAATTGGTTGTTATTTGTGGTCTAATTGACTTTTAATTGGCTGTTATTTGTGATCACAGTCTAATTGACTTTTAATTGGCTGTCATGTAAGTGGACACACCAGTTTCAATACAAGGTCTTTCATCTCATGCAGAGCTCGTATGTTACCCTCCTGACTGAAATTGAAGCGCCCAGCAACTTTGATCAAGGTGCTAGAAGATCACCCTGGAGGTACAGGTACAAAATCCAAGAGCCTCTGCAGCTAAAACTGCTTGGCCGGGGAAAGCCCCGAGTTACTTGTCTAAAATAAAAAGCCAATGAGATTTCCGGTTGAAGAATACTCGGCTGAGTAGATGCGAGTATGCTGCCTTCATGCATCCCTGCATTAACACTGGAAGAAGAAGTTGAGTCGACCCTGAATCATTTTTACCCAGACCACCACGAAACAAGAATTTTAATTCTATGAATCATTTGTAAATGCCAAGCAAACTTTTAGATCTGACCTTGATTCTCATAACAGGTTAGGTAATTAAATATTCCTCAAATTTGTTGCATGTAAGCAGGTATCGATCTGAAATTTTAATGTGATGACAATGAAACATCATTTCGGACATGAAAATAATTTCAGAAAATGACCAATGTTTTTAAATTTTACGCAAACAATTCGTACTTTCCGGATCCGTTTTTTCTGTATGCATTCTGCAGCAAATACTCTTTCACCCATACTCTGCAATTCCATAATCTAAACCAGCAAAAATAAATTATTTGACCATTTTCTGGCCAATTTTGAGTCTCTCATTTGTAAATTACAAAAGTGACGTCATAAATCTGCATCGGATAGACGCGTGCACAAAAAGCGAAAATTATTTTAAGTAACAGAAAGATTTCAAATGCGGATAGTTTGATACAAAGCTTTTTATTTATAAGGACCTATTCATTTATTTCCATGAAGCGAGTAAAGTTCTATTTATTATGAAGGCGGGTTGCAAGTTTCTATATTTGATAACCATATAAGTAAAAACATTGTACACAATCAAACAAGAAACCACCATTTATAAATTCTTCAGCCATTAAAATATGAAACTCTGCTGAGGCTCAGGGACGTATTCAGTGGGGGGGGGGGGGGTCCTTTTGGGGCTGAAGCCCACGAGGTTGCTGGTTATATACCATTTTGAATGAATTGGGGGCTAACTAAATATCTTGGCATCTATCATACTGGTAGTGACCTGTATATTGGACATTCTAGATGACATCCTGTGTATATGTTGTATAGCCCCCCAGGCATGACTAATCGAAGCATTCAACAGAACCAACTGATGGTGAAGGTGTGATTTTTGCAACTGGTAAGAAATTAAGTGTGTTTAGGTTGATTAAAGAAGGTCAGTCAGATATTACATAATGATGTCAATGGTTATCACCATTTAATCCCATTAAATTAGAGCATGATGATTAAAAATTAAATTTTGACTTGAAGAATTGATAGTTACTGTAAATGTAACTTACATGTAATCATTACAGTGAGAAAAATATGAATATTATTTAATGGCTTTCTGTGGTGATTAATTACGATTTCTATATATAGTATTAAATGTTTGAGGGGAAAGTAATGGTCACATTCTTGAAATAATTTTAAATATGCATCCATTTCATTTCATTGAAATTTGTTTCATAAATTAAATGTAGTAGTACAATTTAATATCCGAATATTAAAGTTCATAATTTATATAGTGTAGGAAATTATATTACATTAAACAAAAAATCATGTTCGTCAATTTGGATTTCTTAATAATTAATGTTAGAATGGTAAAACATGAATGATCAGTTTATTAACACTTTTTAAAAGTTAGTAGATCTCTTTAGTGGCACTGCTTTAATGAATTTCAAACTAAAAGTGCAGGAAATTGCACCATTTTTAGTAAAAAATTGAAAAAGTCTTCGCTGGGAGGGAAACTAATTAGTAGCACTACTTTAATTATTCTTAGGTTTGATTTTAAAGCTAAAAGTGCACGAAATTGCACCATTTTTTGTCAAAAGTCGAAATAATATATTCGCTGGATGGGGACACTAATTAGTAGCACAACTGTAATTATTTTTAGGTCTAAAAGTGCACGAAATTGCACCATTTTTATTTAAACATAAAAAATATTCGTCGGCAGGGGACACCCCCGTGTCCTCCCAATCTCAGCCCCCCTCAGTTGAACCGCCTCTGGATACGCCCCTGAGGCTATGTGTCGTGTAGTCAGATCTCTAACAGCGTCAAGTGATGAAGCAAATGTTAGGATCTGATTTCAATCAGAGTGGTGATAGATCCTCTATATATCTTAAGCACACGGTTTCCAATTAACGAAGTCAAAATTATCTGAGTGTACCCTCATAGAGAGTTTAGGGTACACTCAGGTAATTTTCAGGCCCAGTTCCAGAAAATTTCGAGTGGGGGGCACAGCTAGCTATTGGGTTGTTATGGTGGGGGTGGTTACGGGAGGGGTGTCCTATCCGGGCGAAGATTTTTTCACTTTTCGAATTAAAATCATGCAATTTTCTGGACTTTAAGCTTTTAAAATCAGAAGTCAAGGTACTAAAATTGTACTGCTACATCAACAGAAAATACGACGAGTTTAACAATTGTTTAAAAATATTTTCTTTCAATTCCCTAAAGTTTACAAATCAGGCGTCAATTTATTAAAATTCACGCTACATAATCAGACAACAAATTTTTTATGCAATTATTTAAACAAATGTTACCCCATTGAAGAGTTTTTCACTTTTAAAAAATATTAAAATTCAACGCTTACACATGAACTTTAAAAAAATGCCCCACCCCTTGCGAAGATTTTTGTCAATTTTGAATTAAAATCGATTTTCAGCTTTTATGTTCTAAAAACTCACGTGAATTTTTTGAAATTGCATTGTTACATGTATAATAAGTAATAAATATATCAACAAGAAAATTTCGAAATGTAATTTAAGGTCCGTCGTGTCACTATTATTAAATCGATCAGTACACACATTGTAGTAACATAGATCAGTGAATCAAACACCAGTGATCCCTTAAATCATGATCATTCATGCGCTTTAAAATCATTTGTTTAAGCGTTTGACTGATACAGATCGGGGGTAATTAGTGCCTGGATAAACAACAGGGGGCACATTTTATTGCACTCGCTTCCGGTATATGTAATATACTTTTATCACAAAATATCGATCCCTAGCCATATCGATTGGTAATAATTTAAGGATTTTAACATTTTTGGGATGTATAAAATGGTTACGCCAATACCAACCGGGCGGCACGACCCCTTTGCACCACGGTGGACCCGGGCCTGATTTTGACTAAGATAATTTGAAAACAAGTGCCTATGATATATATTAATTAAGAAAATGGTATAATGAGTACATATAGGTCAAATATATTTCTGAGCAAACACCAATTCTTGTCAGACCGCCCCATGATAAAAGGCTTGGAGCCTTAACGAATAAATCGCATGAAGAGGGAAAGCTGTGTTCATGAAACAAAGAAGCTGACGAGAAAGCATTCTGGCAGCCTAGGACCGCAAACGTCTCTTCCGGGTTGGCCGGAACCACCAAATATATATGCCACTAAAGTCAGAGAGTCACTTTATTTTATACACTTTTAACATCTTTCACATCTGACTTTGGCCTTTGCGTGCAAAGGCCACAGTCAGATGTAGAAGATGTTAAAAATGTATAGAATAAAGTGACTCTCTGACTTTAGTACCAAGATCCCGGACAGATGCACATGGTGATCGTAGCTTTCAAATTGCGGCTCCATAGTTGTGGAATGCTATTTTACAATACATATGGATGTTAACTTTGAATGACCAGAATGATTATAATCCTTTATTCTAACACGATCTGCGGATTAAACCATATATATACGCATAGAGCAAACTAGGGCATGTATTATTACCGCAATAAAATATACCTGTCAAATTGGCTGTTACTATTTACGCTCCGTATCAAGTGACATATTTATGAATGAATGAACGTAAACTTTATAGTAAAAAGTTTAACGAGTAACGAACAAGGCAAGTTGCACGAGTATCCAGTGTTACAGCTATGACGCATCTATTTTTAGAAACTCCAATATACTCTTAAGACTTAGTTTCATAACAACTTCTGATAATCAATTTATTTATATTTTTCATTTCATGAAATAGATACCCTATACTCGTGTTATTAAAATTGTTTCAATGTTTAAAATGTGTTATTTCCTTCAGAAAATTACGAAGTTCGTTTCATTAACGAGGGAGGTAATTGTACCAGCTAATAAGCCACTCAATTTCAGCGTGGAATTGTGTTCAATGTCAAGTGGGTGAAAATGGAATGCGCGCAGTTAAATAGTACGGGATATTATCGTATTAAGAATCGAAATAAAAACCCTGTTCTTGTATTTTGTCGGTGAATAACACACGGGCACTTGTTCGGATGCGGAAAATTTTCCTATCCGTATATACTAGTACTAGAATATATTATATGTTTAATCCTTCACCTAAGAAAAGATTTAGTCTTGTAATTAAACAATTATGTCACCCAAAATTTGGGAAACATATTGGTTTGGCCATTGTCGTCTGTGTGTCAGTCCGTCGTATTTTGTCCACTCCACATGTCCTATGACCTTAGACCGATTTTAATGAAAGTTCATAGAATTTACCAGTTCGAAGTTCAGTTGTACATATTGTCTTATCTTTCCACTCGGATGAATTTTGACACAATTACAGCCCTTTCAGGGCCTGCCATCTGACGGTGTCTTGTCAGCTCCACATCTCCTATACCCTTGGTGCGATTTTCATGAAACTTCATAGGGGTGTTCAGCATGAAGTATTTTCCAGTCATCAAGGGATCTTGAAATAACTTTGCAAAAATGATAATGACACAATGTGTAATGCACAAGACCTATTTCCAAAGTCACAGCTGTGAAACAATAAACGGGGTGTATTTTGCATATGTTCCATTACTCTACCATTCATCAAGGGATTTTCATATCACTTGGCATACATGTTAATCATAATGAGACGGATTTGTTTTGGTTTGGAACACCACTCCTTGAGTTTGTTTTCTGTCAGATTATACACCAAAACATTAAGGCTTCCGTTTGATGCCTTGCATCAAACATTTTTCTTGTTCTAATATGTGACTTATAACCGGCTTATAGTTTATCCCGCCCACTTTCTGGTGGCCTTTCCAATGCTTTTGTTTGCAAACAATAGCATGCCCATTCAGGCCAGAGTAGTTTTAATGTTTTGTTACTCGGACCTCCTTGAGCAAAAAGTCTGCAGGGGGAGGGGAAACATTAAACCTCATAAATGTAGCTACGATACTGTAGGTGGTGGAGTAATTTTGTATTTATAAACGATACTTATTAGGTTAAGGTAACTTGTGTAGCTGAAATTGAACCCATCAGTGTATAACCATATCAGGAAATATCAAGTCGGCATCAGGTTTTTTAATAAAAACCATTATGCTACATTGAAAGTATACATATATGTAAAGGATATTCATATCAAAAAATGAAAACATATTTTATAAAAGGTGTTTTATTTCCAATTGAAAATTGTCATTTTTTGTGTCAAAATGCTGTAAAATGTACTCACTCAATTTCAGTATAAATCACATTGTTGTGTTCTCCAATCTATTATCCAGGTGATCGACTATAGAATAAAAGTATATCAATTATATTTTTTCCATAAATCACTGAATATTAAACCATGTATAACTTAAAATTCTGTTTTGTATTTAACATTTGTTGAAGGAATTTGTGTAGAAACTTTCTATTCGTGGGATTAGTTGCAATCAAAACAATTCATTGCCAAACCGATTGATTTTCAACGGTCATCCTTTTGTACCCTTTGTTATCTAAATCAACAGATACACACACACTTTACACTTTAAAATAATCAGCTGTGTGTAAATGAAATTTGTCAATTCTAGTAATAAAGTGGTCAAACATTTTTATACAATGTGTGGATATCATTAATATAATTTATTAGGGAAATAGTCGAGCACCTGGATAAAAGATTGGAAAACACAACAATGTGATTTATATTAAATCTGAGTAAGTACTTTCTAAAGGATTTTGACACAAAAAATGACAATTTTCAATTGTAAATAAAACACCTTTCATAAAATATTTTTTCATTTTTTGATATGAATATCCTTTTCATATATGTATACTTTCAATTTAGCATAATGGTTTTTATTAAAAAACCTGATGGCGACTTGAAAAAATAAATTATTTTCTGATATGGTTATACACTGATGGGTTCAATTTCAGCTACCCAATTTACCTTAATGACGGTCCAGAAGAGTGACAGTTTTGAAGAAAACAGCCAATTTATTTTAAGACCAGTACATTGCACAGGTAACTGTATCATTGATAAATAATTTGAAAGAAACAACTTCAGAAATTAATTTAAGATTGTTTAAACGATTTTAAAAAACATGAAACATTTGTCAGAATGTCATGAACAATACTAACTCCATTATTCCATGCGGATAACATCGGTCTTTGTCGCATTGCAATAGTTTATTTATCGAAGAAAACAGAAATATCCAAAATGTCACGATAAATGCAAGGCGAATGAGACTATTATCTGAACACCTGGGTACTGTTTTATCAAAGCACGTACGAAAATCTCAAAGTTATGTTCAAATTTCGATTCTTTATAATTCTTTTACAACTGCAAATTGGAGCCGATATGGTTTGTAGGAGTTCATTAACTGAATCATTGTTAATATTGCAGCTCCATTTACCACCCTTTATAACTGTAAACAAAATATAAAGACTTTAAATTCGATCGTAAGTTTACGATTTCTGTACGTGCCTTAATAAAACAGTACCTAGGTGTCTGCAGCTGCATAAAGCAAAGCGCTTCCCGGTCAAAGATAACTTCAGGGGGCATGGATTACACCCCGTAGAGAACACACTGCTAGATTATCAGAACAGGATATAAGTCATGCTATTTTTCAAATTATATGAATTTGTTCATTCGTTCGGCACATAACACAACCAAATAAATAGAAGACATTTGTTGTTTTTTTAAACTGAATACTATTTATATCTCATCATGACATTTGTTGTGATAAAGTTCAATATCATTTACAATAAAAACATTTGAAGATTGTATGCATTATATTTTCATTTTTTAAAAATACATGTACCAAAAAATCGGGCTGGAGGGACTGAGTAACGAAAAATAAAAGAACTCTGGCCTTATAATGGAGTAATGTGAGTGAACATTGACAAGATTGCATGTATATTTGCTGAAAGAATAACAGTACAATTGAGAGGGTAGGCGGGTATAATTTTCCATATTTGGAAACAGCCAAATTGTCCCAATAAAACTGATCTACTAAATAGTTATTATGTCCTTTGCAATAATAAATTGATTAGAGGTACAAAAATTTGAAAATCCCTGGCCTTTGATTGGACAAAAAAGTAGGGTAAACTATAAACCAGTATATGAAGTGCTATACGATATAATAATAATAAAAAAATGAAGACGGCTCTGCAACAGCTTCTATGCAAGATGGAGACGTTGACATTTTTATCACGTCACACATCTGATGTTTCCGAGACAGTAAGCACCATACAATAGTTTAAGTTCTACATTTGCAATGTAGATATATTGGATAAATTATGCATATAAACCGTTCTCCAAGAATAGAAACCCGTTTTTATTGACAGAATGTAAATTAAAATTCTTTTACTGCGTAATTTTAGTCCAGCCAATGAAATATTTGTGGTAGAACTTAGTGCAACAGAAATTCCTCTTACTCTGTGCGATTCTATTCCACTTAGTCTTATTTAACTGTATTTATTTTCAATAGTAATGCAACATATAATCAATAATACAGACATAGTATATTATTATTATTATACCATATTTATATAGCACTTTTATCATGTAATTACACGTTCAAAAGTGCTGTACAATCACATTTAAGACATGGTTATAACTATTTGACATAGATATATGCATGCAAACATAACAACAAATGTGTATATATTAGGGCTGCGAACGTTTCCGTATCGATGAAATAATCGATCAACAACAAATACACATGGAAACCAATAATATCCCAATTCAAGTCGAGTTTTTCGATGTCCTTTCGTCACAAAATTCAAACAAAAACTGCAGTGAAATTAACCTCTCGTGGCTAAGCAATTGATACAAAATACTATAAAACATGTGTAAACAGAGTAAACCACGAACCTTTGTGTTACATGTCTTGTTTTAATTGTGTTCTGCAAGTTAAATACATGTTGCAAGCTTATACCTTCCTATTTAGACGTTTTATTGCTTAAAGAAAATATCATATGATATATAGACTATCGTTCATTTTGTATCGATACAAATATCGTATCGATCATTCTAACCGATACGCAGCCCTAATATATATATATTAAATATTAAGGATAAAATATGAATTTTCAGCTGACAACTTGTAATTAAAACATAATAATACTTTTATTATTTCATAAAAATATAATTATATACATAAACTGGCATCAATAATCAATATATACAGAGAAAGTATATATACATGTAATCATAATACAAATAACACAAAGAAAACCCTTTCTCAATTACCCCCCAAAACTGGATGTTTCAAGAGCAGCGTCACATACCACTGCCACGAGAAACTGACTCCAAAGGAATAGTGATACTTCCTTTAAGGAGACAGGAGACACCGTCTTACACGACACTATTTACTACTGTACTATTGTTCGAAGAACAGCGTCACATACCAGTGCTTTGAGAAACCGTCTCCAAAGGTATAAATGTACTACATTTTAGGCAACAGGAAACCCCCGACACTATTTACTACTGTACTATTGTTTCAAGAACAGCGTCACATACCACTGCTACGAGAAACCGTCTCCAAATGCATAAATGTACAACCTTTTAGGAGACCCTTAAGAAGTCAAACTAATCATAAGCCAGAATATGCTTTTGTAAAATAGCGCTGTCTTGAATGACGGTAATGTTTTACTATCTATGAGTGCTGTTGGCAGTGCATTTGGTGCTGCAGCCATGAAATATCGATCACCATACGAGACAGTCCTCATCCTCGGCACAACCAAAGGGATTCAACCCGATAAAATATCTTTCACATCTATACTATGAATACATAAGACAGGGGTCTTTCTTTATGACTGGCCCTCATATACCCAACTCAACATTATGTCCAATATTTTAAACAAGCCGAATACAATCATTTAATTTGTTCTGCACACTTCAAGACAATATAATATTATACATAAAAAATACAACTTTTATCAATACACGTACACAATGTCGCCTGTGTCGAGCATAGAATGTTCACAAAATGCGTAAAACCCGGTTTGACGACATAACCCTGCACAGACAGAAACTAGAAAACGGCCTTCGATAAAGAAGAGAAATCCTTATTTACACACGATCTCAGGATATTAGTACGACGATTTGATAGTGGGACATATGTTTTGCAAC
Organism: Spisula solida; assembly: GCA_947247005.1. NCBI lineage: Eukaryota > Metazoa > Mollusca > Bivalvia > Venerida > Mactridae > Spisula > Spisula solida. Next base: position 65,606,436 of record OX365944.1, on the reverse strand, counting down.
TTACCGCCACCTATATGTTTCTGTTCCGCTTAAATAGACGATAATCCGAGTTCAGGGAGAACTGATATTCAATTTCTAATATTTACATTCATTTCGACCATTGTAGTATCACGTGACGAATCATGTGACAATATAGAAAATGATTGGTGTTCGGGTAATACCATGCAACTCTTCAGCCAATCAAATTACTCGTAACAAAAGCCGTGCTGTCACTGTCAAAATGGCAAAAGTCGGCGAATTGTTTTCAGTCAATGTTGTTGAATTGCTCCTTTCGTCTAGCTAAGCTGTACAGAAACGGACGAGTGTCGGTGAGTTAATCCAAATATGTTCCTCTACCAAATCGTCATACTAATTTCCTGAGATCGTGTGTAAATAATGATTTCTCTTCTTTATCGAAGGCCGTTTTCTAGTTTCTCTCTGTGCAGGGTTATGTCGTCAAACCGGGTTTTACGCATTTTGTGAACATTCTATGCTCGACACAGGCGACATTGTGTACGTGTATTGATAAAAGTTGTATTTTTTTTGTATAATATTATATTGTCTTGAAGTGTGCAGTACAAATTAAATGATTGTATTCGGCTTGTTTAAAATATTGGACATAATGTTGAGTTGGGTATATGAGGGCCAGTCATAAAGAAAGACCCCTGTCTTATGTATTCATAGTATAGATGTGAAAGATATTTTTATCGGGTCGAATCCCTTTGGGCACAACTAGAAGAATAGAGTCATTTTGTGACCTAAGCTGTCTTTGTGGAGTATATATTTCCAACATACTTCTGATGTAGCCTGGGGACTTTCCATGTAGTGCTTTGTAAACATGAGTCAAGACCTTGTACTCTACTCTGTATTGTACAGGTAACCAGTGAAGATCCTTCAGCACTGGAGTGATGTGATTGTTTTGCGGTATACGTGCGATGAGGCGGGCAGCTGTATTTTGAATATTTTGTAATTTGTTCAGAATGTTTTTTGGGGATCCGCACAGTAATGAGTTGCAATTAATAATCCAGTCTTGATGTTACAAAAGAATTGATGAAGTGTTTTGTTGCATCAACAGCCAAATAGAGTCTAATTTGGCCTATTTATGTTCATGTGTGAATCCAACATGGCACCAAGGTTCCTCACCACTGGTGATGGTCCGATCACAGCGTCATCAACTTTCACCGTGATGTTCTCGGCAGCATTGGTATTCCGTTTCGGTACAAACATGATTACATCTGTTTTGTCTGCATTCAGTTTCAACATATTGTTCTTCATCCAGAGCACGATATCCTTCAGACATGCTTCAATTCGTTGCAGTGTCTCATCGCGTGAAACGCAATATAAGCTAATGGATCGGAAAACAAGTTTAAATTTTTTTATTTTTTTTCTCCAAGATTTTTGTTAATACGACTCGAAAAGCAAATGATGACAATCTGGAAGGTATCGTTCAATCTATAATTGGCTTTCATAAACCAAAGCCACACAGTCGGTGCTTTTGCATTAGATAGATGTACAGAAAAAATTCGCTGGCGCAAAGTGAGACCACAGATCGCGAAACAAGTGCATGTTCCTCTTGAATAGCATACCCAAAATATTTTCACAAATTCGCATGGCACATACTTTCCGAAATAATCGAATGTAAACACTGAGAAAAGGGAGGGGTTAGTTGTTAAACACAGAAATAATTTTCCCTAAATTAGTTTACGATTGTTTAAATATAAATCTTAAAAGTTTGTAAACTGTGACTATTATAACGCCACCAAAGGGACGTTGCAGATGTTAAAGCACGAAAACGCCTTCATTTGCAACGTTATTCAAGCATTATAGCATAAGAACGGTGATTTTGCCCATACGTTAACGGGACGAAAACCATGCGTAAACATAAAGATTCACGCGCTGTTAACGCCCAGTTTTACGTATGCTCATTTCAGGGCCGCGCCAGCGACTATAAACGTTATAGTGCGTCATATGAATAGTATTATTTCCCATTTTATTTCTGACTACTAATTAGTTTTCTATAATATTTAAACTTCATGTATCAATTTAAACAAACCCGCAGAATCCATGTTTTCATGGTATTTGCCGATCCCGGAAGTGGACGCGCATAATGGTCAACTATGTGTCTGACGCATTGTATAATGCAACATATGTCACCGCGGTGGCTATATAATTGGACATATCTATACAGATGCATCCCTAATTCTGATGCAAGATCTGTATAATATCAGCGGGAGATTAATATTAGGGTAATAAAACAGTTCTTATCCCGATGACTGTAATTTAAAATGAGGGAGCAAAGATCATATAAAATCGGAGTATTCTTAGGATGAATATATACGTCCGTGCAGACACTTGTATACATGTATAGTTTCTGGTACGTTGCGTTCGTTTAAATTCATGTTTTGTACTTCCCGTTTGTTTTGAAGTATTGACAGTTGATTGTTTTGTTCAGTGAAATTAAATTAACTTTTAACATGCGCAGTCGCAGCACATTTTCTCACTACAGGTGAAGGGAGGGGGGCATCCTAATAATTTATTCTCAAGAAAGATCGAGTCGGGCCACCATTTGCTCAGACGGATTAAACCAGTTTTGTGATCTCAGTGGGATATCCTGATCAAATTCCAAGCCCTGCACACCTCATGTATTTATATTTACAGGACAACCAAATTCAAGTGGGTCTGAACAACCCTCTTCAGCCGCGCATAAATTAATACATGCATTGTGTGACTCATTCGCGGGATTGGGGGTACTATGCCAACACCCTATCACACTATTGTTTTTACAAATTCGCGGGTATCTTATACGAATATGCCAACATCTTACAACCACATTGACACTGTATATTGTACAATTTCACAAATACCATAATATAAAACTTAACATATATCAAAGTAGAAGTACGCTGGAGTGATTGACGTTATATAATTTAATTACTTCCCTTTTAATATTTAAATTTAAAAACAACTATGGAGCACACGAAACATAAAACAGTTTGCTTAATTTTACCAGATACTTTCAAAGATTATTATCTTAATAAGCGAACAAACAATATCCTTCGTACGTTTTCTTTAATTTCAAATATTTTTTTTTGTTTACCGCCGACCGTAGATTCTATACTTTGTTCCGTATAGATTTAATTAATTTCGCAGTATTCTAATGTAATACAGCAGTATGGGATATAAAATTCATTTTTCTAACAGATAATACCAAAAACATAACAAAAAAGAACACTTGTGTAAGCTAAATACTTAAAATGACTGCAATTTGTTCTATGTTACTATATACCGATCTTATCAGGACACCCCGGAAGTGGAATTATTGAAAACAGGGGACGTTATCGAGGATTTACCAAGGGAGGTAACCTAGTTTCGGGAAAGGGCTATAACTGGTATGACGTTATGTTTGTTTTCGCGACGCCGCCACAAAATCTCCAGCCAAAATATCATTATTTTGAAATACAAACGCATTAATTGATGTTTTGTATGCTATAATAGCGTTTACGCATGTTTTTCGCGTTACAACATATGTAGAGTCCCTCGGGACTTGGGCACCAACCGTCCCTAGGGACTCTGCAGATGTTATATAGCCCGAAAACGCATGCGTTAACCCTACATAAACAAAAGTGATTAATATAATGTAAAGGTATACTAGTCCCTGATAAAATTTAATCAATGTTTGATGGATGGAATTTTTGAAAAGAAAGAATCTAATTGAAACGTCTGATCTTTTTGAAAATACAAAAACAATCATCAGATAGGATGTTTTACTCATTCTCGTTCACCAGAGTATTCTTCACCTGTGATATCATAGTAGGTAGTCTGGGAACTTGACTAACCACTGATGTATGAGGATGGTTTTACTCGGTACTCGGATTTTTTTTAATCGACGACATCGTGCGTCATGACGTAAACATTTACCTTTTTGAACAGACGTCGCGTTATACTGCAGTTTATCAAATGTTTGAGGTCGCGGTAGCGTAATAAAGCCGTTATTTATTTTTGATAATACACTAGTGGAATAAAGCTTTGACGCGACGTCATTCAAAGAGTTCGTGGACTTTTATTACATTTAGATAAAAAACGAATAATAGATCTATATAATAATATAGTAGGATTATAGAAAACTAGTCTAATAAATGAGTAACATATTTCTATATATTATTTAGAGCTGTCTAAGATCTATATAGGTTTACGTATATTTACTCGCAGCCGAAAAAAATGTAGATTCTAGATCTTGAAAAACCGGAGCATTGGGTACACCAGCGGGCCTCAGGTGTAGAGATCATATGTTCCCAATGTAATCGGGCCTCAATAACAAAGATCTTTGTGACGTCATGTATTACAGGAAGTGCACTTTCTTCCATTGCTAATTGAGAGAATTGTCAGCGACGTAGTTTTCTCAACCTTGTACAATGTACGCGTTATTTATAAGTCGTTAAACGGTATGACTGAAACATTTCACAAGTATTCATCGGAAGGTAAAATAATTATAGTTCTATTTATTGTTGTTTTCGTTAGAAACCTGTCACAATGTATGTATGATTCGTACCGAGTCTCTTCGTACCAGGATTTGTATGTGTCACATTACTTCAGAAACTGACTTTTTACCGGGTCCATTTGTGATAATATTGTTAGTTATGGTAGTTTAAGTGATGTATGAACATACGATTATTTAGTTAAATCGATAATATGCTAGAATTTTATGTTTATATCCTGTTTTTCCTTTGTTTATTGACCATGTTGACTGTCATCTGCTCATCTGGCAGGTCTAGTAAAGTGCTTTATTTACAGATTATCTGTAAATTTACACAAATTCTGTAAATTTACAAAAAGTTCATTTTGTAAATTTACAGAATAGAGGGCTCAAATTAGAAGAAAACATGTTTTAGTAAAAAATCGCAGTTTTATTTGGTTAAATAGTGAAAGTAAACCATTAAGGCAGAAAATGTGCTTCGTTTTCCAAAATATTGGATATTTTTCAGTTCTAAATTGCCCTTCCTCTTAAGTGACTGACACAGTTACATTTTATGATTTACCGGTAGTTTCTCCATCTTTATTCCACTTTGATTTCTGTGTTTTTTACTTTGCTATGACTGCTAATTTAATATGGGTTTTGTGGAAGTTTATGTGCTGTTAGTTACATAGTATGAGGCCGGCTGTTCAATTAATACCCGGACGATCATCATAACCCTTGATTGAAACATACAATTGTAATAAAATTTCGTTTAGTGAGACTTGCGCACCAACTTGATTATTTGACAGAACATGGTATATTTTTTATCCAACCAAATAATGATCAAATCGCAATATTATGATGTCGACATGGGGCGGCTGACGTTACAACTTACATGTTCTTATTAAAACCTTAATATTATGTGAACCCTTTGTCGCAGCAGGTTGAACTTTTATATGTGAATAAGGGGATGATGTTAATGTATTAGTGTGCGTTTTCATCGATGTCAGTGCATTGGTTTTCTAGCAATATTGATCGTCCTTGTATTAAATGAACAACCCTCATAAATGTGACTCTAGCACTGACTTTAATTCATACTTTGGTTACTAAAATATAAACATAAAAACAATAAACAATGCCTCAATATCGTCTGCAAACTAGACCTCTTTGGAAACATTTGTCATCACTCATTTTAGGGAAAACATTTTTTTTAAAAAGTCAAGCCCTGTTTGTCCTGAATTAATTCAAAGATTTCCTGCCAAATTAACTGAACTTTATTCTCCAGCTTTGTCATGGCAGACAATGAATTGTTTCTGGTTCAATGTATCGGGTTCAATGATTGTCCTTTGTTACATGTTGTAACAACTAACAATGGTGAATAGCTAAATTATAACTGCAATGATTAAACAAGTCTAAAGCTGTTCAAATTGACTAACTACTTAATAAGTGACAGACATGTTTCACAACTGTACTTTGACTGGCTATGTGTACCATGTGACGTTTTAGAACAGCATCTGACTGCTGCTAATATGGCGCTAATTTGTTGCCTAATTTGCTGGAAGATAAAAGTCAAAAGTCGCCCATCTTGGATTCAAGTACTTGAGATCTGATTCTATGTGCATGTGATAGGTTGTTAGTGGCTTGGGGGAGCAAGTGAGGGTATGTGGTGGATATAATGCTGTATGAGTGTGGAAGAATGGTGTATCAATGTTGTTTCTATGTTGTTTCTATCTCTGTTATCTCATAGTATGTTATCATTATCTTGTAAGTTGTGTTATGTTTGGATTACCAGCTGATCAGGGTCTTGTCTTTTATTTACTTAGGTTATACTTGAAAAATAATTTGTTTGGCAAAATTGTGCATGATTTATCAGTGATAATTTTAGTAGTACAAATGTACAAAACTGACCATATCTGTTTAGTTGAGTAATTTGTAAAGCCAATTTGGCAACAGTTGACCAAATTGATTCATGTTTGTAAATGTCACATTATCCTAGGCGCACAATTAAATAGCATGGTCATAATAATGCCTACCAATGTAACACTATCAAAAGTTTTTTTGGTTTGGCCTTATCCAACATTTGATGGTTTATTGATGCCTACCAATGTACCAATACCACAAGTTTGATTGGTCTGGCCTTATCCAACATTTGATGGTTTATTGATGCCTACCAATGTACCAATACCACAAGTTTGATTGGTCTGGCCTTATCCAACATTTGATGGTTTATTGATGCCTACCAATGTCTAAATACCACAAGTTTGATTGGTTTGGCCTTATCCAACATTTGATGGTTTATTGATGCCTACCAATGTACCAATACCACAAGTTTGATTGGTTTGGCCTTATCCAACATTTGATGGTTTATTGATGCCTATCAATGTACCAATACCACTAGTTTGATTGGTTTGGCCTTATCGAACATTTGATGGTTTATTGATTGAAGTATTGATGTGATCGATCATGAGAGATAAACATAGTGCACATGTGGTATGTACCTGGTACAATCTATATGCTGGAAACATTGCATGATTAAATACAATTACATAATTCATGCTCTGTTGATAACAAATTATCAGATTTAGTAAGGCAGTGCTGAAAAATAAGCCTGTTGTGTATAACTCGACCTTTGTTTCTTGGATAAAACTGTTGTTGTAAGTAAAAAAATATTAATAATTATTTTTAGGGTTCCTACAATACTGGAATAATCCGGACATCCGGACTTGTTGCATTAGAAAGAATGAGCTTTTCTGCAGAAAATAAAAGTAAAGTTTTGACAAAGTTATAGACCTTGAGCTGACAATTGACCCTGCTCCCCCCCCAGGGGGAATTTTCAACACTATGATTTTCTTAAACCTTATGGTAGGTGGCATTCACAGACAAAAGTTTGCAAGTTTCTGTTGGGGCTTTAACAAGTTACGGAGATTTCAAATACGTGACTATGCGATTTTCTACAGGAATCACTAATTTTGCTTATATGATATTATAAACATACCAATTGTTCAATAAATCATGTGAATAAGACATTTATGTATGTTAAATGTATTTAAAATTGAAACTATCAGTTGTACAAATTATAATAGGCAAAAATGTGATATAACATACGTAATTTACGTTACTTTGCATGAAATTACTAGAATATTAAAAAAACAGTCAACGTATATGACGTTTTTAAGTTAAGAAATGATGATACTGATTAGTATGCAGCTCAATAATGTATAAAGCTATAGTACAACTACACAAATAGTGAAATGAAATGCCATGTAAATTACGTTACCTTTAAAAAATATGTTGTTTTTTTCAACAACATTTCAGTTAAAATTTCGGTAAAACACATAAAGTGGGGTGACAATTGGTGATTTTTTGGGGGTAGCGAGGTGACAGCTAAATTAGAACAAGCATTGTTATATACCAAAATGTTCGCCTATGTAAGTACTTTATGGAACTGCCGGCATAAATTGTCAATACGTGGTGTGGACCCGGAAATTCAAGATGGCGTCCAAGATGGCCGCCATAATTTACAAATACACTTAAAATTCTATTTTCTCATGCATTTTTATTTATTTATGTATATAGTCACAAATATTTGCTTAGATATTATTCATTTGATAATGTGCATCATATGGACAAACAAGACTGACCACTTTGAAGTCAAGGTCAAGGTCATTTCAAGGTCAAGTTACGAAACATATACCCCATGGGATATGCAACACTGCAAAGTACAGGCATCCCAAGATCATATGGGGTACATAGCACTTGTCAATACAACCACCCAATGTCACATTCGGTACTCACTATCACAGAGTACAGCCATACAATGCCGTATGGGGTAGTCACTACCACTTCTTATTGCCATACTAGGCCATAAGGGGTACCAAACCCTTTGTTATGCTTACCACTACCAATTACACCATTATCAGGCATGCCTGGCAGCCTGGGTACTCATCACCATCATATATTAGACCTGAATGGGGTGTAACCAACACCGAGTACACACATATCATGCCCTTAGGCGGGGTTCTTAAAACACTTAATAGTCAACCCAGGCCTTATGGGGGACTAATAACACTGTCTATACATACATTCCATAACCAATTGAGTACTTACAATTGCCCAATACAACCATTCCTATTGAATTCTTAATGGCGCCGGCTATATCTGAGGCCCTATGGGATACTTAAAACCGAGAGGACAGCCAACCAAGAACATATTGGGTACTCACCACCCTTAATTATAGCCATAGTATGCCATGATAGATACTCACAACAACTGAGTAAAGTCATATACATGTAAGTTTCTATATGGTACTCACTATTACTGAGCACAGCTGTACAAGGCCATATGGGTTACTCTCTAGTACAAAACTACAGTCATATAAGGCCCAAAAGGGCACTCATCCCAAATAATTACTGATTTCATACCCCATATGGGTGCTCATAACCAAATGACTTACAGTGTCACCAAGTTGTTCAGGGTACAAAGGAGTCACAACAACATAGTACTGACATCCAAGGCCCAATCACCACCAATTACAGTTTATATTTTGCACTCAGTGGTCCACATAACCATTGAGTACGGTCACACCTGACTGTGTATCAACTATACTATGTCCTAAGGGGTTATCGGACCAACTGAATACTGCCATAGCAGGTGCAATATAGCCATCATTGGCTCTATTGGGTAATTCTCCACCACCAACCAGCCTTCTTATGCCATATGCCCTACTCACAACTACTGTGTACGGCCATACTATGCCTGAGAGATACTCATAGTCACTGAGGAAAGCCATTCAATGCCCTATTTGGTACTTAACACTGCCTAGTACAGCCGTCCCATGCTAGCTTATGAACTCACCTCCACAAGTTCAACCATCCCAGGTACCGATTTGGTACCCACCTATACAGAGAACAGCCATCCCAGGTCCTATTGACTATCCTATACCACTGAGAACAACCAGCTCAGGCCCCATTTGGTACCAACCTCCTCTGAGTACAGTAATCTCAGGCCCTGTTGGGTACCCACCACCTCTGAGTACAGACATCCCGAGCTGTATTGGATGCCCATCACCAGAAAGAACAGCCATCCCATGTTCCATTTGGTACCCACAACCTCAGAGTACAGTCCTCTCAGGCCCTATTGGGTACCCACCAAAGCCATTTTGGGTAATCAACATCACAGATTAAGCCATCCCAGGCCTCATTGGGAACCCACCAACATAGATTTCAGCCCTCCTAGACCATATTGGGAACCCACCAACACAGATGTCAGCCATCCTATGCCATATTTGGAACATACCAACACAGATTTCAGCCATCCTAGGCCATATTGGTAACCCACCAACACAGATTTCAGCCATCCTATGCCATATTGGGAACCCACCAACACAGATTTCAGCCATCCTAGGCCATATTGGGAACCCACCAATACAAATTTCAGCCATCCTATGCCATATTGGGAACCCACCAACACAGATTTCAGCCATCCTAGGCCATATTGGGAACACACCAACACAGATTTCAGCCATCCTATGCCATATTGGGAACCCACCAACACAGATTTCAGCCATCCTATGCCATATTGGGAACTCACCAATACAGATTTCAGCCATCCTATGCCATATTGTGTAACTTCCCCACTTATAAAGCCATACAATGTCATATGATGCAGCAATTCCTGACTACATGTCGTATGTAACACATGCAATACTGGCTCTAGACAGATATGGAAATATATAAGGCTTCAAACAATGAACAGTAACACAGTCTACACTATTTTAAGAGTATTTTACCTTAAATGATATTGACCTCTCACTGGTCAGTATTGCACAACAATTCAGGTAGTCGCCGTAAGATAATTATGCACCTATCAATCGTTTCCTCCTGTGGGGGAGTGGTGGACAGACCAAGAGGAATTGGACAATTTACTTTTGGGGTCTAGTAATTCCTGGTGCACCCTAGAGAATGTTTAAAACTTATTTTCAAACATACACTGTGGTTTTGAATTTGTATGTAGTGTGTTTAAATAACTGACATACGATTGTACAGATGTAAATAGTAAATGTTTAAAAGTCATGTGTGTGCATAGTGTTCTCATGAAGATATTAAATCGAGGGGCAATTCTTTTGTTAAAATACATGTGTTGAAAGTTCAAATGCAAACTGCGATAAAAGATATTTTGATTTCAAAATCAATTAATTTTTAGTGGTAAAGTTTATCTAAAGTCAAGAATACAAGGCTAGTAAATTGTATTTTTGTTTGATATTTAAATACATGTACATTATAATTTACATGTTGTTTAGTTAAATATACAGTTTTAACTGCAAACCTATAATAGTTTTTGAGTAGGATTAAATTGTTATTTTTTAAATTTTTTATTGTTTTAAGTACGTTTTTAAGACACTGACGACATGAACTTTAATTTGTATGTTTGGTAACGTAAAGTGCAATGTAGTATTGCCTTAACATATCTTACAAGTAAGATTCTTGTTAATATATATAATATAAACCATTATAAATGTATAAAATGGTATTATATGTAATTGAAAAGTGTATGATACAATTTGAATACTTGAAATTATTGAAGGAATGAAAAACGCACATGTTTTGGAGAACGGGTGACATTTTAAGAATCGCTACCAAACATCTATCTCTTAACCTATACTGGCAATCTATACATCATTTTTTAGGTTAAATGTTGAACTTTGTAATGGTGACTTCATAATTTGATTGCCTGGTCATCTAAATTTGAAATAAAAAACTTTATGCCAAAAAACTTTTGTTTTTTTAGGGTAACGTATGTTTTCCCATATTTATCTTCTTTAACATTGCATTTTGGCATTGAAATTCTATCAGTTTGCAGCTACTAGTTTACTCTCTTGAATAACATATGCAAACTTGGAATTATTTAATAGCATCATGGTACAATTTATCTTTAAAAATTAAAATATTTTTTTTATATTTTAGGGGTAACGTATTTTAAAGCGTGGTAACGGAGAAAAGCCCCACCCGCCAGTTGCAAACTTTATGCCAAAATGTTCGCCACACCTTGGGGTTTCAAAAAAATATGGTCCACAAAATTCCCCCTGGGGGGGGAGCAAAACCCCCTCTGGCTCACGGTCTATTATGGTCATTTTATCTCTCATTATCAGAATTTTAGAAATGGAAGAGTGTTTGAACTGAGATTTGGTGTTAGGGCAGGCACGTAGCTACCTGTACGCAGAATGCGCAGCTGCATACATATGCTTCTCCAAAAGTTAAAAAATAACTGATCGAAAATGCAATAAAAACGAATGCCTAAGCCCTCTTAGCTCTAAACAAACAAAAACTCATGGTTTTATCAATAAAAATAATGTGAAGAATGATACAAAAAAACACACCAGAGATGTTCTAGTGAACAAAATTTTTCCAGGGGAGCATGCCCCTAAACCTCCTTGCCCTTTCAAATTCAAATACCTCTAGCTACGTCCTTGTGGGGTGTGTGCTAATGGCACCAGAAACAGACTTGCAACTCATTCTCAGGATTGGGCAGTAGGGCTGGGTACTGCCAAAATAAAAGATATCAGGGTATACCACGGTTATTCCTCAAATACCACAGTATACCACCAACTGTGTTTTAAGGGGCATGCCCTGGAACTGAAGTGTCTCGAATAGCAATTAAATTGGTATTATTTTAATACCTAAGTCAAATAATGAAAACCCTCTAAAAAAGCTGCTAGTTTTTTTATAAAAATCCAAGAATAACTAAATATCATTGTCGTCATTACAAACTAACAGCCTTTTATTCAAATCGATATACAAAATATCGAAGCACGCCTAATAGAGTAAATTTTTAATTCGAATTCTTCTTTGACTTTTCGGTAATATGGTAGTAGTTGTATGCAAACCAAGACAATCAGTTTCTGGGCATGCCCCTTTAAGACTTACAGCTACATTGTATGGTATTCTGTTCAGAAAATGATCAAATACTCTCAGCCAGGCTTTTCTTTAAGAATGACAACAAAACTCGTTACTTGACTAAAATTAGAGAATTAATAAGACTACATTGTATGTAAAATAATAGTTTGAGTTGAGAAGGAATGCTTGATGCTGGACTGCACAGCAAGCAATAAAGAGAAAGTAATGGCAGTTTCAGGTGTTTCAATTGGGGAAAGCATGCATGGTGTAGTTTGCTTTTATGGCTGATAACTTGAAAATAATTAGATTCAGAGATAATGTTAATAAAATACCAGTATTTCAGATGGTACCGCTGTATCGTTCCCCAGGAAAATGATACCACTGTTTCCGGTGTACCGGTAATAGCCAATTTCGCAATAAGTCAAAGTGTCACGTGGTTTGGTCAGAGTTTGAATTCACTAATGCCAGTAATGGTTCTGAAAATTTGTGTTACGGTCTCGCAGTGACAGGAATATACTGAAAAATGGCCGCCAATAGAATAGCAAAAGTTACCTAAAATGCGTTATTCTGTAGCTCATAAATTTTCTTTTATATTTTAATGATGTTTAAAATATTCCAAAAACTCAGTAGGCCCATCTAGAACACATTTTAATACGGAAGATAAATACTCTGTTGCTTCGTATAGCACTTTGATCGACCACCATCTTGGAACGCTGGGAAAACAGAGAGAAAACACAGAATGTGACAGCCTGCATAGAATCAGTAATTGATCAACTGATTACGCCATTGAAGTACTTGTTCTAAACAAGGAAAGTCGTATTATTATACACTTACTAAGGTAGTTATACAGTGAACTTAAAAACGAAAGCAGGTTCGTATCGACTATCGTCCTTCATTACTTCGTACCCAAAAATGTCACAACTTTTCTACTGACTCTACATATATGAATCATATGATCAGCAATCATTCTGTACTGGATGATCATGTTACTAATAATTTAGGACATCTGACAAGTGTCTTCTGCTGTGTTTCAATACTGACATGTAGCAGTGAGCTATGAGAATTGAACAAAATTATGAAAATGAACAATTTAATATTCATGATATTTAAGATAAAATTCGCTAAAATAGGCTGTGCCTTAGTTCATAATACCGCACACCCCTATTGGGCAGTATGCCTCAGTAGAACCCCTGTATTAATATGTTCAATTGTATTATATGATCAGGTTTCATTGTACATGATTTTAACTAACATGTGGTGGCTGACCTAACAATTGTTTGGACTTACAAACTGTATAAGGCAATGGAACAGATTTCCAGCATACCATAGTATATTAAAGGTGTTATGTTGCAGTACGACCTTACTACTGCTCTTAATCCATTGAAATCTTTCTACTTTCTTAGAATTAAAGTCCTAAATTAAATCTAGACCACCATCTCCAATTCCTTTTTAATCATTTAAAGCTGATGAATTTTGAACTACAGTAGGCCTAATATAAAATTTCTCGATTCTACTGGCTTGAATTCAACACGTGTTTCAGGCAAGTAGAATAGCACAGACATTGCCACGACTGTGTCTGATTCACTTTGATTGGTACATGTATATTGTATTATTGTGGTGAATGAGACCACTTGTATCAAATCACTTCATTTTCATCAAGTACATTGTTTAGACTATATAATGTATGTAGTGTATATAAGTGAGAAAGTCTTTCTTTGAGCTGCAATGTTTGGTCGCATATCTTAAAACAAAACAGTTCAAGAAACATAATTTAATACACTGGTTACATAATGGCACACCCTCGGCATGTTTTGAACGATAGAATGGGTGGCATATAGTGATCGGTCTGTCTGTCCTTCCTTCCTGATGAGGTTATCCCAAATTGATCGTTTCATCTTTCATACTTGCATGGATGGTGTATTTGAACACATACCACTATCATCTGACCTCATTTTGACCTTCACATTTGACCTTTTTTGGACTTTGACCTATTAAAGGCCAAATTCTTAGTTAACCCAAATTGACAGTATATCACCTGACCTCATTTTGACCTAATTTTTATACGCCCGTTGAAAACGGGACGTATTATGTGAACACCCTTGGTGTGCGGGCGGCGTCCAGTAATTTGTCTGTACTCTAGCGCAAACATTTTTCATCCGATCACCTTCAAACTTGCTGACAATGCTTATTGGCATAATATCTAGGCCAAGTTCTATTATAGGCCAAATCAGCCTAGGCCTTATTGGGTTATGGTCCTTTAATTACCAAATAAGTATGTAATTGGCCTTGTCTGTACTCTTACGCTAAAGTTTTCATCCGATCATCTTCAAACTTGCTGACAATGCTTATGGGCATAATATCTAGGCCAAGTTCGATTATAGGCCAAATCGGCCTAGGCCTTATTGGGTTATGGTCCTTTAATTACCAAATAAGTATGTAATTGGCCTTGTTTGTACTCTTAGCTAACAGTTTTCATCCGATCATCTTCAAACTTGCTGACAATGCTTATGGGCATAATATCTAGGCCAAGTTCGATTAAAGGCCAAATCGGCCTAGGCTTCATTTGGTTATGGGCCTAAATTAATTACCAAATAAGTATGAAATTGGCCTTGTCTGTACTCTAACGCAAACAGTTTTCATCCAATCATCTTCAAACTTTGTGACAATGCTTATGGGCATAATATCTAGGCTAGTTCGATTATAGGCCAAATAGGCCTAGGCCTTATTGGGTTATGGTCCTTTAATTACCAAATAAATGTGAAATTGACCTTGTCTGTTCTCTAGTTCAAAGAGTTTTCATCTGAGTATCTTCAAACTTTGTGACAATGTTTATGGATATAATATCTAAGACTATTTCAATTGTAGGCCAAATCAGCCTAGGCCTTCTTGGGTTATGGTCCTTTAATTAAAAAAAATGTTGGATTGTTTGTTTTTTTCATTCACCATGACCTGAGACTCACCATGCCCCAAGACGGGCGTATTTTGTGACATTTTGGCACTCTTGTTTACTTAGAGTGATTAAGGGCCAAACTTACCTTCTCTTCTTACATCAAGTCCATCAAGGAATTGCTTCCACACTTGGCATACTCGTTTACCGTTATAAACCCCTTTATACATAGTCAAAGCCATGTAAAGCTATCCAACATTTTAACAGAATTATGGCATGTGATTGACTCAGCTTTTTATGGACGAGGCTTCCACAGGTGCATAAGCGTTTGTTGAACACAGTCATGTCTTCTTTAGACTTGATAGTCCTGGGTCTACACTCATTTCCAGCTACACCCCTGGCTATCATTTATGATTATATAGAATCTTGTTTTATATACATGTACTACATAGATGCTATAGATTGAGTGATGATGGTATTTATATATACGTGGGTTGATCGGGAAATTCGTATAATTATGTTGTGAATCGTGTGTTATTGCTCATAGGGAAACATAAATAATACCATCACAATCGTCTATATATTATCATACTCTCTTATAAAAATAATAAAAATACATCAAACAGTTACATAGTCACGTCGATTCCTAAACAGTCACTATGCATACATGCCGCACACCAGAAAACTAAACGACGCCACCTCACGTCAAACGCAATTTATGTCTGATTGTATGGAGCACTTTCCCCACGAGTCACTACATTAGACTATGTATTTCTGATTTTCGACATACCTAGCTCTTTCGTACAGATCCCATGCATAGTTAAAGGATAAATATAGAGCTCAATGATAATCTAGCTAAAGATTTTACGTCCGTGATTTTCGGATGATTCCTCTCACTTTTCACATACACACAGAATCGCTGTCGACGGCCACCTTTCTCTTCTGTTGTCTTCAATTAATATTTTGTGCACTTTGAATCGTCTGTGCAATTTGTAGGTAACTGCCGGACTATACGCTTATAAAATTCTCGCACATATTCATTATTTCGTTGGTTTCAATGAGTGTTTTTCATATTCCCACGCATTATTCTGATAACGCACCTCAATTCAAAATCTACCATTAACGTCATGACGCCGTTTCCGTTTCATTGACTGTTCAGATAAACACATTGTTAATTTAATAGC
This sequence comes from Spisula solida, assembly GCA_947247005.1. NCBI lineage: Eukaryota > Metazoa > Mollusca > Bivalvia > Venerida > Mactridae > Spisula > Spisula solida. The sequence goes on along the minus strand of OX365944.1, from coordinate 65,590,041 downwards.
GGATGTAGCAAACAACATTATATTTTATGGAAATGACCCCATGACGTTGACGTATGATGTGATATATTTGCATGAAATTTAGCCATATAGAAGACTTTAAAAATGACATTGTTTCAGGACAACGAATGACGTCAAATGTAGCAATTTTGGTGTGCGGCCACCAGGTGTTGCAGCGTTGCCAAGGATACAGTTAATTGTCGCATAAGTTTGCAGATTTTTATTCCGTTCTATAATTCAACTGCAATTAAGTCGATCGTCTTGATAGTAAAGTTCCACCAATATTCAACAAAAAATAAAAAAAATATAAGCAAATTATACGAACTTCGCGATCACCCCTCGTACATGTATATATTAGTATATGTATTAATTTTCCTGGATGTTTAACTTAACTTCTTCCTCATTCGTCAGTGAACGGTCAACCCAGGACTGATCTATGAAAAGATACATGAAAACTATGCTGGTGAATGTTCAACGAGAATGAATTGAAGTAGGATGGTTTATGATAGATCCATATTGGAACATGCAGGGGATAAATTTGATACTTGACATGTTTCATATTTTACCCCACCCACCTGCATTTTGACCATTAAGTTTCTGACTGAAGTTGTCTCTTACTTTAAATAATTGGAAATTTAACTAATAGAAATGGTAAGTAATGTTCAGTGTGATCAATTTGACACTTGAGATTTAGCATGTAATGAAAGCACTGCACATGAAATAAGTATGATTATTTATTTTCCTGTGTTATTACATGCCTCATTTATACTTTCAGGGTGTGTCTGTATGGTTGGTATGAGTTCACGTATAAATGGGGAATTGTTTGACTTGTTGTAAAGCGAAGGACGTGTCACGACCGACGCGCTATGCCGGTGAAAACAACTCGATACCCTTGAGTAGGCAACAAGAACAGACTGAACCTCTGAGGGCCTCGGAGTACAAGGCCCCGGAACAAGCCGTGCTAACAGCGCGCAATATTGTTATCACGGACAAGAAAATGTTCAATCCCTATAACAAACTTCCTCCGATTAAAAAGCAGTCAAATGGTGATAGTAAAAGAATGTCTTTGATATCTAGAGAATTTTCTGAAAGTAAGGCTAATGCTTTATTTGATATGTACAAAGAATCTGATTGTGATTGTATACTTGCTGAAGGTGTGGAGAAATTCTGTGAGGATCTGGAAGTACGACATGATGAATTCATCGTTCTAGTTCTAGCGTGGAAGTTAAATGCTGAAACAATGTGTTTGTTTACCAGAGAACAATTCGTCAGTGGTTGTCAGAGCATGCGTATTGATTCTGTTAAAGGATTTCAGTCAAAGTTTGCTGATCTGACAAATGAAGCACAAAGTAAACAAAATTTCAAGGAGTTTTACAAATGGACGTATAAGTTTGGTTTAGATCATGAATCAGGACAGAGAACGTTGCCTCTAGATATGGCTATCAGTCTCTGGAAACTTGTCTTTTCTCAAAAGGAGCCCAAAATTTTACCACGCTGGCTTAACTTTCTGCAGAAACATCAAAATGTTCGCGGAATATCCAAAGATACGTGGGACATGTTCTTAAATTTTGTTGAACAAGTTGGAGACGACCTAACTACATATGATGATACGGAAGCTTGGCCTAGTTTGTTAGATGACTTTGTGGAATATGAAAACGATTGTCAGAATCAGAATGTGGAATCCGACATGCATTTTAGTCCTTGATTCCATACACTCTAGATGTGGAATCCGACGTCCATTTTCGTCCTTGATTCCATACACTCTAGATGTGGAATCGGACGTCCATTTTAGTCCTTGATTCCATTCACTCTAGATAGATGTGGAATCGGACGTCCATTTTAGTCCTTGATTCCATTCACTCTAGATAGATGTGGAATCCGACGTCCATTTTCGTTCTTGATTCCATACACTCTAGATGTGGAGTCTGACGTTAATTTTCATCTTTGATTCAATGCACACAGGTTACATGTTTAACTGTATCAACCTTATAGTTACACTATAACCTACAGTTTGTTGTTAATTTATTATTTATGTTAGATTTTAATGAATACTGTCAAACTAAAATACTGTTTACCAGAAGATTGAAAAATTTAGGTTGATTCAAGTTGTAGATTCCGATGCATTCTCATACATGTGCAAAATGGCTGAATTTGAATTGTGTATAAAACATTTTTAGCAAACATATTTTCTTTTCCAATGTGAAATTGATTATTTATGTTACATAGAATTGAAAACTGTCTTACAATGTCCTGCAACTATCATTTATTAACGAAATGCAGGTTTATTCAGGCTATATAAAATTCTGAATGTCAATTCCAGATCATTTACGTAGTTTGGTTTTTTCCAGGGCTATTTTCCGTAATTTGGTTTATTCCGGTTAAACTTGTAACCCATGCTCATTGTTTTCTTATCAAATCATATAGTACATGTACATTCATGTATACTGTACACACTTCATGTACATCGATCAATGTCTACCTAGGGTTGTATGTTACAGCATCCCTAAAGCTTTCAATGTGTTTATTGCTTATTTTAATGTTTGCATGACCTACCAGTCTATCTGTGTACATGTAGTACCAGTCTGTCTGTGTACATGTAGTACCAGTCTATCTGTGTACATGTAGTACCAGTCTGTCTGTGTACATGTAGTACCAGTCTATCTGTGTACATGTAGTACCAGTCTATCTGTGTACATGTAGTACCAGTCTATCTGTGTACATGTAGTACCAGTCTATCTGTGTACCATGTAGTACCAGTCTATCTGTGTACATGTAGTACCAGTCTATCTGTGTACCATGTAGTACCAGTCTATCTGTGTACCATGTAGTACCAGTCTATCTGTGTACCATGTAGTACCAGTCTATCTGTGTACATGTAGTACCAGTCTATCTGTGTACCATGTAGTACCAGTCTATCTGTGTACCATGTAGTACCAGTCTATCTGTGTACCATGTAGTACCAGTCTATCTGTGTACATGTAGTACCAGTCTATCTGTGTACCATGTAGTACCAGTCTATCTGTGTACCATGTAGTACCAGTCTATCTGTGTACCATGTAGTACCAGTCTATCTGTGTACATGTAGTACCAGTATATCTGTGTACATGTAGTACCAGTCTATCTGTGTACCATGTAGTACCAGTCTATCTGTGTACATGTAGTACCAGTCTGTCTGTGTACATGTAGTACCAGTCTATCTGTGTACATGTAGTACCAGTCTATCTGTGTACCATGTAGTACCAGTCTATCTGTGTACATGTAGTACCAGTCTATCTGTGTACCATGTAGTACCAGTCTATCTGTGTACCATGTAGTACAAGTCTATCTGTGTACCATGTAGTACCAGTCTATCTGTGTACATGTAGTACCAGTATATCTGTGTACATGTAGTACCAGTCTATCTGTGTACCATGTAGTACCAGTCTATCTGTGTACATGTAGTACCAGTCTGTCTGTGTACATGTAGTACCAGTCTATCTGTGTACATGTAGTACCAGTCTGTCTGTGTACATGTAGTACCAGTCTATCTATGTACATGTAGTACCAGTCTGTCTGTGTACATGTAGTACCAGTCTATCTGTGTACATGTAGTACCAGTCTATCTGTGTACATGTAGTAGCAGTCTATCTGTGTACCATGTAGTACCAGTCTATCTGTGTACATGTAGAACCAGTCTGTCTGTGTACCATGTAGTACCAGTCTATCTGTGTACCATGTAGTACCAGTCTATCTGTGTACATGTAGTACCAGTCTGTCTGTGTACATGTAGTACCAGTCTATCTATGTACATGTAGTACCAGTCTGTCTGTGTACATGTAGTACCAGTCTATCTGTGTACATGTAGTACCAGTCTGTGTACCATGTAGTACCAGTCTATCTGTGTACATGTAGTACCAGTCTATCTGTGTACATGTAGTAGCAGTCTATCTGTGTACCATGTAGTACCAGTCTATCTGTGTACATGTATTATCTCTGCTATTGTTTTATGCTTATTTTATTCTTCTATTATTTAACTTGTGATAAAAATGTTTCATAGATTATGTCTATATATATACTTGTCCTCTGTTTTTGTTTGTAAATGCCAACTAATTTATATATATATATATATAATATGTAATTATTATATAAGGTCTTTCCCTGCGCATGTGCCAGTCATTTTGTTGACCAGAGTTTTAATTCTATCTCATAATAAAATGTCCAAATATAACATTTGGTTCAAAACTTAGTATTGAGGTTAACAAAACTTGAACTAAACTACTGAAAATTGACTTACTAAATTGTATTCTCAATTTGGAGACCTGGGATGGTATTGATCTTATTTAGTTGAAAAAATAGGATTGTCAATCATATCGCCTGTTACTGACCAAGAGTTTTAATATGATGCGATCTGATTGGTTGTTCTTATCCTTAAGTCAAGTAACTTAAAGTCAGATCAATATCTTTTTGTGAGGTTTTCAAATTTACTGTTCAGCTATTTTAGACATTTTGTCAATTTCAGAAGATTGACTGTTTTATATCAGGTAACTGAAGCATGAATAGTTCAGCTAATGTGAATGTTAGGTGTGCATAAAATGCCAGCTACATGGAGAAATTGGTATGTTTGATTTTCATTAATACATATGTGTATTGCAATTTGATATTAGTTAATATTCATATATGTCACATATGGATGGAAACAGACTTTTAGCTTCAAAATATACATGCTATGGCTTTTCCCCAATAGTAATGGCTGTGAAAAGGTCTCTTCCTCAGGTAAAAAATCTTTTCATCTACACAATCAGCTGCTTATGTTACTAAAAATAAGATATCCCCTCCCCCCGAATGGCTGGATAAGGACACCATCCCAAAAAAGTGTAAAATAAATGCCATAAAGTGTCAGGATTAACCTTACCTGATTATATCATTCATTCATTTCTATAAATAGTGTTAAGCCAAACACAGGCTTGTTGATTTTCTTGTAAATGTCTACGCAGCTTAAGAGATAATGCAATTGGCCTATATATTTCTATTTCACTGAAGTGATAATCACACTTAAAACTAGAACATATTGTGCTGTTCATCAGTCAGTTTCTATTTTGGGTGACATGCAGGCAAATACAAACTGTACTACTTCTAACCTAGAATTCCATGGTTTCTCGGTCGTGATGTTTGTTTTTAGTTTCCTGACAACCTGTCTAGTGTTTCTGCATTAATGGTTCATAAATCTTTCCTCGAATATTCTACCCACATATTTGATTGGCTGCTTGATCGTGCATGGTAACAATCGACAAGAATGTTCGCTCGGAATATTATATTTACATCTGACTCATTTATTCATGACTTCCATGACATATTGGATATTTGATTGATTTTTGCGTGTTCTGGTTGGTATGAATGTTATGTATGTTTGGTGTCTACATACATTAGTTCTCTGTACTCTATATCTTTAATGACAATCATTACATATATTGGTTTATATCATATAGCGAGTGCTAGAGTGTGATTTTAGGCCAAGAGTTTCATTAAACTATTTGTTTGCAGCCTACTTATTCACACCTGTCAGAAATTAGAAACTCCCGGTCTGTGTAAATATTTTATTGGTCTGGAGCAGTTATTTTTTAATCTTGATGAAACAAGATAACAAGATATCATTACCATCAGGCCATTATAAGTTAAATACTAGATAATTGTCCTATTGTATTTATAAAGGGGCAGAATTTTGTTTTTATTGTTATTTTAAAAACAATACCATAATTACTATTCATTATTAAGTTACTATTTGGACTGATTACCTTTAGTTTGTTTGTTTCAATACATTTATACAGGCTATCAATTATCATTAAGAAAATACAAAAAGAAGGGATGTATGGCATAAAATATACCAAAAGACAAAAGATGATAATCTACCTATTTATTCTTGCCATTTGCAACAAATGTTGATTCTAAAAAGTCATTCCTCATCATCCGCGCCTCCAACTAAGAGACTGTTAATGAATGATTTATGTTTGGTGTACTTTTGTGAATGATGAAGATGCAGCTTTGATTTTCTAGTATTAATCAGGTTATGTATACATGAGTCACAAATGACTGGTTATACACTCTTCAATGACTGGTTATACATCCTTCAATGACTGGTTATACACCCTTCAATGACTGGTTATACACTCTTCAATGACTGGTTATACACTCTTCAATGACTGGTTATACACTCTTCAATACAACCTTCAATGACTGGTTATACACCCTTCAATGACTGGTTATACACTCTTCAATGACTGGTTATACACTCTTCAATGACTGGTTATACACTCTTCAATGACTGGTTATACACTCTTCAATGACTGGTTATACACTCTTCAATACAACCTTCAATGACTGGTTATACACCCTTCAATGACTGGTTATACACTCTTCAATGACTGGTTATACACTCTTCAATGACTGGTTATACACTCTTCAATGACTGGTTATACACTCTTCAATGACTGGTTATACACTCTTCAATGACTGGTTATACAATCTTCAACTTTTCATTCCAAGTGAGTGTCAGTATTACAGTATATGTGTTAGAAGTTTTTGAAACTTAGTTTGTAATAATTATAAGTATTGAGCTACCATCTTTTTCTAAAATATCTGAATTTGTCCATTCATAACAACTGTTCGGCTGTAGACTCTTCAGTATTTCATTTGCACTCTTAAAGTCTTTCCCTATTGTCAACAGATAAATCAGGGTTGTTCATATTTGAGCTAAACCTCAGCTAAAATATTGTCCTTCATCTTAGTATCAATTCCCCAGAAAAACTAGACTCAAAATTTGTATTACAAAAAAGAAACATTGCTTTGAGCTTATGACAATAAACCTTTAAGAGCTTCAACTTCATATTAATTTTGTCTCAAATTAAGACTCTTGATTGTGAGCTTGAGATACTTCAGGAAATCGTGGCCAGATGACACAAACACAACTGTTTTACTTAAACTATCACTAATTCCTATGTTGTTTGGTTTTTAGTTTTTACTGAGTGTTTTATCATATGGTTTGTTTGGGGAGGGGGGGGGGGGGGGTAGGGGTTTCTTTAAGTGCTGTCTAGGGTTATTTTGATGTTTACCATGTTGTAACTTTAATTAAAAGAAAACTCGACCCTTAAAACTGATTCTGAAAGTCGAAATGTGGCTATTTGGAAAAGGCAGAGGTCAAAGGAGCATGACAAGGTTCAGATGAAACCCTTTATTAGCACAGGGTACAGATGAAATCCCTTATAAGTGCAGGGAACATAAATCTAAAGGATGATGAATGCTGTTGTCTCTTTTGTCAATTATTTCTCTGTTTCCATGTAAATTATATTACTTTCTTCTAGTCATATGTAAAGCTGATACTGTCCTGATACAATTTGAAAGCATTATATGCAAGGGAAAATATGTGAAAAGTATCATTAAAAATATTCTTACAATATGCATGTATTGTTTTTATCTGTGATTATGTGAGTGAACTGATATGTAGGATCATGGTGTTCACCTTTGTGTTCTGGAAAAACTACTTAACGAGAATTTTAGTTTCCTATGATTTCTAGTTTTTTCCTTGAATATTGTATAAAATATCTTGCATAGTGAAATGACCAATACTTGAAAATACTTAGAATGGAACAGACACACTTGGAAATACTCAGAATTAACTAGACAATACAGATGTTTACATCTTAATTTCGGAATAAAGTTGACCAATGAAAGGATTCATTTTATTTTTTGTTGTAAAACAATTTGCGACTGTAACATGTGACCTGATAAATGTAACATGTGACCTGATAAATGAGCGGAGCATTCTCTGCACTGGTGTCCGATCAATTGTACTTACAATAACCATTGCCCAAATATTATTGAACAAAGATTTGAATGATATTTTTGTCTGTTAGGTTAAAGGGTAAACATTGAAGCAGTTTCAGTGTGCTACATGTTTATAGATGCTTTGTGTATAAACAAAATGAATAATCTATAATAGAAGTGGATGACGTAAATAATGTCTTGGATTTGCACTGTCAACATTACCTGTGCAATCACTTAAATATGATGACATTGTACTGGCATAATCATCTGTCTGATTTCTAGGAATTTTCTTTATTCTTTAAGAATAAAGGTTGTCCTGTAGAATACTAATGAATGTTGCATTGTGGGAATCCTGTGTGACACGTGTGTGACCTTGAGAGTGAAGTCACTTATTGTACTCGACATTTGTGTTTTGTTCTTGTTAATATCAGTAATTGAAACTTTTACAAGTAGAGCATTAATTGTATTCAATTGTTGCAAATTGATATAAGTGTTTTGTTGGGAAATTAAAGAGAAATGTTACTCCTAGTGGAGTGGTTGAAAATGTCATGAAAAGAGAATGATGTCTATGTACTGTAAGACCTGTACAGTTGGACCCTTTAATTGGGACTTTTTGAAAAGGTTGTTGCTGTAGAGGGATTAAAATGATTTAAATTACAACTGGTAGTAGAGGAAAGAAACGTGAAAGTGAAGAAGTTGTTGAAGAGGTTACATGCTAACTCTTGAAATGTGGGAATGGTCCCTTCTTTAGAGTGGTGAGAAAGGCTTCTGGAGTGGTGAGAAAGGCTTCTGGAGTGGTGAGAAATAGAGGGGTGTGAGAAAGGCTTCTGGAGTGGTGAGAAAGGCTTCTGGAGGGGTGAGAAAGGCTTCTGGAGAGGGATGAGAAAGGCTTCTGGAGAGGGGTGAGAAAGGCTTCTGGAGAGGGGTGAGAAAGGCTTCCTCTGGAGAGAAGTTACATTGCACTGTGTTGCATATTTTACTCTAAGTTACAGAACATTTTTAACTTACATCATTGTGAAGTTGTGGTTATATAAATATGTCATTCAACTTTACATGTTTTATCTGTACACACAATCTAATAACAATTTAGTTTTTGTACTGAATTTTGACTCCATCTTGAATGTATTGCGCACTACGCTTCATTACAGATTACGTCCAGTTTTTATCTTAGAGAGTGTTGGGTCGATCAAACAATGTGCCGAGATTGTGCTAAAACACATCAAATGAATAAATCTACTGTCAATCAAATTTATCTATGCTGTTCAGTAACAAACACTGATGCAAGAATGCTCTCTATATTCATAGAATGATTGTTGATTAACAGCTTGGTTCTACTTGGTACATTGAAGTGGCTTTTGTGATGGACATCTATCTGTCTGGATGTCCCAAAGTTTGTCTGGTCATGTTTTCCTTAATCACTAGGCGGATTGCAATGAAACTTTACATGCATAGTTTGTACAAAGCCTAGTTGTGCATATTGTCAGGAATGTTAGGTTGGGTAATTTTTTGCAAGAGTTATGGCCCTTTCTTAGACACATGTTTTTATGTCGAAAACTCTTCCAGTTGCTTAGTTACAATTCAGTCCAACCTGTCTACAGCAGCCATTCGATGGATACCTCAAATTTGACTGCTCCAAGCGGGACTTTCTAGTATATAATTATTAAATAATCGTTATCTGTCTGGTACCAAATATTACAGTCTTCAAAAATCATAGTCTGGGAGTATATGTGCTCTGAAAGAGATTAAGGTGATACAATAACATTGACATCTTAAGGCATGTGGATGTACAGGTGACCGCATTAACCAGGATCAACTTATATGTAATTAAACAGTCATCAAATATATACCAGTCTGGTACCAAATATTAAATCCTTCAAGGATCTGAGTTTAAGTATCAGGATAAATTTGCTCCGAAAGAGATTAAAGTGATATGATAATATTGAATGCTTAAAACAAGTGGACGCAGGTTTGATAATACTTATAAATATATGCATAGAAATATTTCTACCTCAGGTGTTTAAAGCTGTCTGATATTGTTACCAACCTTTAGCATTTTTTGTGTGTATTAAATGTACATTTATACTGCATAATATTATGTAACAAGGAAACAGAAACTGACATGTCATATGATCCCTGTATTTTATATTAACAAAATACAACAAATGTACTTCACATTAGATGTTATAGTCTCTTATTACTCAAACTTCCACTGCCTCACTCTATGTGTTAACTAAATGATGGATTGTGACCTTTTCATATAATAATGATGTATTGTTTGTTAAGATAGTATATTCCTCTGTAAAAGGAATATCTTAATTATTAGACAAGTTCTACAACATACAAATATCACTCTCGACATCGCATTCCTGATGATGTCCGTTGTTACTAGGGTATTATATAAATATCAGATGCCTGCCTGCGTGACATTGATATTGTCAACCCGAGGGCAGAATGTCACCCCGGGGCGAAGCCGAGGGTGACATTCTGTTTCGAGGGTTGACAATATCAATGTCACGCAGGCAGGCATCTGATATTTATTTTATTATGCCGAACAATCTTACAAGTCTAGCAAAATGTTCAAAGCCATGATTGTGATAGTTATAAACAGTAGACATGACTGTGCTTTCATATATTGTTGTGTTTATTCACATTCTATTTTTAGAAAATCTTGTATATTTCAGCAGTCAATTAATTAAAATTGACGCAGTTACTTGCCCTTGCATGACATTCAAAATGTCAAGTCGATCACATGACCTGACAGTCAGTTTTCGGTCGATCACGTGTCTTTTAGGTTGGACAGTCAAAATATCTGCCTCTAGGGGTAATGGGACTTTAGCATTGTAATATAAAGTGAGGTATAATAAACCTTGTTACTCAGACATAGGTGAAAGATTGAAAATAATAAGTACATGTGTCCAACCTCTAATCAACTCTCTTGGCTAAATACTTAGGCGTCAACCTCGATCATCTTCCTTGGCTAAATGCTAAGGCATCAGCCTTGGCAGGAGGAGGTCAAAGGGTTGAATCTTCTCTGGGGTCTGTTTTAATCTTGCTAAGTAAGGATCCACCTGAGCTAGTTATATGATGGTCACCCAGGTACCTACCTGCATTGTTTCTGGCTTTAAAAAAAGAAAATAAATGGGCTCAGAAAATTGTAGCCTCATTAACCAAACTTTTGGCTTCACCTTTTAAATAAGGATGACACTAGAATAAACATAAAACTATCATTGAACTTGAAATGATATGAGTTACAAACATTGGCTCCAGAAATTATTGAAGTGAAAACAACGGCTGGACTAAGCGTAACAATTAAAACTTTTACTGTTACATATACTGGTACTTTCAAACAAACATAACTTCAACATGCTGCCTTGCTCAGTAAAACGTTCTTGGTTTAACTTCCTATTAACACCATCAATTTTAATTAGGCACCAGACATATAAAGATATTGATTTGTACTAAAGCTCGAAACTTTTAAGTCATTGTACCTCATTCTATTATTACATTCAGAGAAACAATTCACAACATTACAAATTGGAATCAGCTTGAGATACTATTGATGGTAACTAAGATACTGTTAGTGTGGACAAATACATAGTTCTATATATAGTTACTTATTATTCATTGACATCTGAGAATATTGTTAGTGATAAATCCACCATATACACTAACAATTAGTCACTTTCTGAGAAGAGGATATTTTATATAATGATTTTAAGAATGACATGTACAAAAAGTGCATTTATTTATAAAACCAGGTCATCTACTGTTTGTATTTGTATGTACTGTATCAGTGGATATTTCTGATGGTTATAAAATTAACGAATCCCGATTTTTAGATATTTAGCATGTGGAAATATAAGCGATCCTTTCTATGTTGAAAAAAATATACGTGTGCTAGGTGAAATATGGCAAATTTATTACATTTGCCAATATTTCCCCTTTGGTAACTTACGGCTAAAATACAGTATATTGTCTTGGCATATGAGAGCTATTGTTTCATGACATGTGACCTTGAGGAAGTTATTTCTTGACATAAGACCATAGACAGTTTCCTTTGGTATTACTGTGAAAGCTTTGTATTAGTTTAGGTGATATTTGAGTTGTGTATTATGTTGCTGGTGATGATGGTGTTATATTTATTGTTGGAGTGTTTGTAGTATGGGGGGTTTTATTGATACATTAACTCTATACTCCATACATCAACCGTTCACACACCTATCATATGTCCATCATACAAGGTTACATATTAAGTCACAAAGCTTGTAACTATTCAACTCTTTACTCCAGTGTTATATTTAATATGATTTGTGGAGCCAAAATGGGTTCTCCTGTTAAGTGCTATTTTAGGAATAATGTGTTGGTACCCCTAAAACCAAACAAAACAATCAGTAATTATTTTCAAATAACATTTACTTAGAGTGTGACCAGTCCATTTCTGTCATTTGATTGCATACACAATTATTGTTGTTTGTTTGGTTCTTCACCACATCTCTTAGTTAATACTTTGATCTGGGTCATCTGATACATGTACGTAGATGCTGTCTTGGGCAGTGTAAGTATAGGGTTTAACATTATATATTGTTAGTAGTCAGTGTAAATCTTGCATATTTACATCAATGAGTCAACAAGAAAACCTGCTTGAGTGCCAACAAATAAAACTAGGTATTGTTTAATAGTCAATATTATCTGATACAGTATTTGTACATACTAGTCACTTACGTGTACACACTCATGTAACCCTATTCTCTCATTGTCAATGTTGCCTACATAGATACCTTATACAGAGCTTTGATTACAGCTTAGATCTGAAGGTGCCATTATGATGATGATTATTTTACAACAAATAATTTAGTCTGAATGAAAAATGAAGAGCGCGGCATGAATAATTTAGCAATCAGTTTACTCTGGCCTTGCCTATGTTTTGCAACCAGATCATGTGATATCACTACATGTATAAGAAAGGCAATGAGAAATATAAATTCCCTGGATGACCATGCTGAGTCGTTGCAAATACATCTCAGACTTGTTTTGTATCTGTGGCAATAATATATTAGAAATATTTGTAGGCTGAAATAACTTCTGTAACTTGCATTGTCACACCTGACTGTCTGGATAATCCACTGTAAGAAACTACATAATCAGTGAATATAACCGTTTGTCATCTTAATGCCATCAGGGTTATATGAACAGCTTTTAACACCATCATAAACAATCCCTATTGCATGAGCTTTAAATATGTCGCATTATGGTACTATTGAACACACTGTTAATAATGAAGAATAAATGTGAACAATTTTATGAAGTACTTGATTTATTCATAATCTTACAGACTTTCTTCTTCCTCAATGCTTAGATGCATACACGCAGATGATGAGATGTTACAAAACCTTGACAATTACATGTATAAGTACTGTACCTGTAGTTGTTATAAACGACATCCAGAACAGTTTGGTGAATATTGTTAATACGATAGATAACTATTGATGATTTGGTCCTATGTTTTCCATGATGGTAATTGTGACAACAGCCTCGTGTATCAACAACGTGGGGAGAATGTTGGAATGTGAAACTGATAACTGAGGAAATATTGCTAAACTGAGTTTGTCTCCAAGTTGTAATCTGTCAATCTATCATCATATGTTGAATCAATCTTCTGCTACCTCTTCAATATTTGTTTATAACGTCATTACATTAATCCGCGTGTTAGTCCCGAAAGAATTTCATTAAATCTGCTCAGAATCGTCTGTATATATTTTGCTGCCATATTGTGTTTTTTTGCTTCATTCAGTCGGGAATAATTTGAACAAAAGTTTGAAAAATCTGTCTGGACTTAGCTTATGATGAATGTTAGGTACTCATTTGATTCCTGTTTATTTACAAATCTTAAAAGATGAGGCATGTGAGCGATGCGTCCTGGGTAATATTATTGATTGTTTGTGTCTTATAGAATTTTGATTTAAAATCTTCTCCTGTAATTTGTTGATAAACTTGCCTACGATAAACATCACATCTGCAATAAATAAACCATTCTGTCCGTAGGTTGACTTCACATTTTAATGGTTTGGTTTATAAAGTTCTCATTACATATATAAAACAGATCGGCCAATAGGATGTGTCTGTTATAATATTTTGATAGCCTCACTGATTGGCCAAGAGGTTGTGTCTATTATAATATTTAGCCTCGGGAAATCCTTACTTTAAGCAGTGACTACCTTGCTGATAATGAATGCACCAACGGATAACATTTTCATTAAAAGCAGGACTTTCAGTTTTCTTTAAAATATGTATGATTGATGTTTCCCAAATGTTTATGTTCTGTTCAGTATACATGCATGGTTAATATTTAATTGAGAATACTTGAAATCATCCAATCAAAGCATATGTTACAAATTATTTAGTTGATCAGCCAATCAAAACATGTGTTACAAATTATTTAGTTGATCAGCCAATCAAAACATGTATTACAAATCGTTCAGTTGATCAGCCAATCCAAAAATTGTTTCATTATAGTTCACCCAAGCTATTGTGATAATTATAAACATGAGTTGTATTAATCAACAGTCGTAAAATTGGTTTGACAAATGGCTGAAGTAATTTTTTACTTGATTATCCTTCTAATCTGATTAATCCACCTGACGGGGTTATACCAAATGTTCCAGCCTTTCTCATCATCCTTGGTGCACTATAGTGGTACCTTTGTGTCATGTTGATTGGTCAACCGAAACTGAGAAATGTGTCATGATTGGCTAACTGAGACTGTGTGCTATTAGGTCAACTGAGACTGTGCTTGTACATGATGATATGTCCCTCTGTTTATATATGTAATCATTTATCGTAAGGGCAGTGACTATACATTATAACACTGATTATAACATTTGTTTTGTGATAATCATTATCTGTGAGAATCTCGAGATGTTGTTTTGTCTTTCATTCACCTTGCATATAATGCATCACATGACCTGTCTCTGTACGCATACATGTTGTAATCAACTGGTGTCTATATATGTGTGTGAAAATGATGTTCTTATCTGAACATATTCAAAACTGTTCTTTGTTTTGCCAATATGTAGTGCTTTAAATATAATTGAATTTGAAACTAATTGCTCTGTTGTGTTTTCTTTACATTGCATAGGTACCCTTGAAACATTACCTAATCTCATGAAAATGATACCCTTATAAGGCTTCACTAGTTTACAGTTTACCCTGATATAGCGGATATCTACCAGCTTAAAGAAATGGAGCAAACGTTAGGGTCTAATTGTAATAAGATTGTGAACTACCAACCAGTATGCTTACAAACAGTTACTGGCTTTTCCTCAAGTAACATGGTAGGCGTCGCCATAGCCAATGTCCAAGAATCACATTTCTTTGACCGAGTACAGGAAGAAGCTTGCAATGAAATCACACAAAAACATGAGGATGAGTCACACTATCGTACCATAGTTGTGATAGATGTCAACAGGAATGAAATGTCAAGAATGATATATCTCTAGAAGTTGAAAACCATGAGCCCGTTGCCTAACTAAACTGCTACAGAGCACTCGATAGCGCTTTGCTAGGAAACGGCTTGCTTCAAGAAAGTGCTTCGTAGCAGACAAAGCGAAAAAATTATATGCTACTGGCTAACGCTTGTGGATAGCAGACTGTTGCACAGCAAATCCCTACCGAAGCGGTCCGTTGCGATAGAAAGCGCTCGCTTAGCAAAGTGCTGAGAAACGGTATGCTAACCTGCTGGTAGCTTGTCGTTGCATAGACGAAGTTTAGCACTACCAAATATCGCTCCCGGGCCGGTAGCACATTAGTTAGTCAACAGGTTCCATGTTTGTAAATCATTATAATTTTAACCATTATAAATTTAAATAGATTATTACTAAAACTGATAAAGAAGAATTTGTGAGAAATAGTTTCCTAATATAGCAGTGATTTATATTTACAGTTATAACGTATCATTGAGCATGAAACTGTTTTCTAACAATGACCAAACCTTTCATACCTTAATAATAGGAAGACGTCATGGGTTTTTATCTGTCATTGATTTAGTTGTGACAGAGAGCATTGTTCTGTACATATATTTTATGGAAAAAACCCACACCTGCAACTGTTTATATATTTTTGATCAATAATGTATGACTATACCTGTCACAATTCTGTTGTAGTTTCAATTATGTCGCTACTTAATGTCAAGTCTGATTCATGATTCCTGTCACATTATCGGCATTATTTCAATTTATGGTTACCCTGTCTATGATGATAGGTCAATAATTGGTGGCAGATATCAGTTATCACAGATAAGGAAACATACAGCTAGAAGACTGGTTACTTGGATTGGTTCAATTCATGCTATTATTTTAAACACGAAGCAATGCACCAAATGCTTTGTCTCATCTTTTGCAGAGCACTTGCTCAAATGAGGACAAAAACTGATTCATCAAATTTAAACACTTGCTTATATTCACAGGGTCTCATCTCTGACATACAAGAAATGAATTACTGTCTAGGAGTCTCACCAAGAATTGGATGCATGTCAAGTCCAAAGTTCAGCTCAACAGGCATCCAGCTCATTGTGTGACTGAAGGAATCCAGTTTGACAGATATGGAACCCTGTGATACGTATGTTAGCCTCGGTGATAATGTGGGAAATTACCAAAAGAATCATGACTTTTGAAGAAAACATTGTCTCAAATATTCCCTAGAAAATATATGCCTCAGTGATATGATGTCTCTGGATACGGCCCTGATACTTAAGGCTCCTATTGTACTATCTCTATATCACAACAATTGAGTTATACTTCCTTGAATGCATACAGTATGTCCGGTTATAAACATCACAAAGGAGGACATGTAAACTGTTCACAATCAATGTTTGTTTTCATCAGATTCTATACTTGCTTTCATAACATTTTTCAGTCGTACACTGTGACCAATCAACAATGTTATTCAATCATGCATACATAGTGACTAATTGACAACGTTTTCCACCGATTTTTTCAGTCATTCAAAGTAACCAATTAACATAATTTTTTCAGCCAGTTTTCTGTTATATACCTGGCAGTCGGTTTCCTAGAGATATTTAGAGGTTTTTTTTTTACATAATTATTTACTAGTTTCAACAAGTACTTACTGGCACTCCCACAAGAAACAGACAATGTCTCCAAATTTGTAGGACTGTAGCCAATGTTATGGAATACATGTTGCTCTGTTTGGGCACCAGGAACCAGATTACCTGGCAATTGAACCCCAATCGTCTGACTGACAGTCTAGCACTCAATCAAATGGTAAGTACTGGGTGGGCTGAATATAAGTACCCCGGCCAGTGTATAAATTATTAATTAACTCCATATATACATTGTACGTCGTTCATCTTTGCTATCCAATAATTCCATCACCAATCATTTACTAATGATGAGCATGGAGAGGAGACAATTATATTATGGAAATGGACTAAAACAAAATGACTTGTCAAGGGAGATCATTCTCGATATTTATACCAAAAAAGCGGTTCGATTAACCCTGTGTGGCGATGTGGTTGGAGTATCCGCTTGTCATCCAGAAAATACAAAGTTAGAGGATTAACGCTGTGTGAGGATGTGGTTAGAGTATCCGCTTGTCATCCAGAAAATACAAAGTTAGAGGATTAACGCTGTGTGAGGATGTGGTTAGAGTATCCGCTTGTCATCCAGAAAATACAAAGTCAGAGTTTTAACACTGTGTGAGGATGTGGTTAGAGTATCCGCTTGTCATCCAGAAAATACAAAGTTAGAGGATTAACCCTGTGTGACGATGTGGTTGGGAGAATCCGCTTGTCATCCAGACTATACAAAGTTAGAGGATAAACACTGTGTAGCGATGTGGTTGGGAGTATCCGCTTGTCATCCAGAAAGTACAAAGTCAGAGGATTAACCCTGTGTGACGATGTGGTTGGGAGAATCCGCTTGTCATCCAGACTATACAAAGTTAGAGGATAAACACTGTGTAGCGATGTGGTTGGGAGTATCCGCTTGTCATCCAGAAAGTACAGTCAGAGGTTTAACCCTGTGTGACGATGTGGTTGGGAGAATCCGCTTGTCATCCAGACTATACAAAGTCAGAGGTTTAATCCTGTGTGACGATGTTGTTGGGAGAATCCGCTTGTCATCCAGACTATACAAAGTTAGAGGATAAACACTGTGTAGCGATGTGGTTAGAGTATCCGCTTGTCATCCAGAAAATACAAAGTCAGAGGATTAACGCTGTGTGAGGATGTGGTTAGAGTATCCGCTTGTCATCCGGAAAATACAGTCAGAGGTTTAACCCTGTGTGGCGATGTGGTTGGAGTATCCGCTTGTCATCCAGAAAGTACAAAGTCAGAGGTTTAATCCTTTGAAAATTTATCCCCAATGTACTTAAAATTGCTAGTGTAATAAAAAAAATCAGTGAAACCGTTCAGAGGTCATTATCAGCACAAATTAGAAGCAGTTGCACATGCTTGGAGATAAGTTGAATACAGAAGTGATATTGTGTATCTGATTTATTCTCTGCACATACAATTAAATGTCAAGTTGTGTTAGCTAATTAGGTGCACCACATTCAAACAAGATTAACGCCTGGTCTGTCTCACAAACAGACAATGACCTTTTAAAGCATGTGTGCAAATTGTTATTCCTGATAATTTTAGGAAATAATAATGACAATATTTGATGTATATATACATGTGCATTGTTCAACGTTAAGAACATTTCTTAGCCAAGTAGTAATTGTTTAGTAGTGTTTTTTTTACCTGTCGAAATTAACATAATTACACGGTAGCTGAACACTACTCACCTTTCTGGAGAGGACGTATCTTTAGTGTTCACTTACAGTGAAGTTATGTATTTTGACAGGTCAATAAC
The DNA here is from genome assembly GCA_947247005.1 of Spisula solida. Taxonomy (NCBI): domain Eukaryota; kingdom Metazoa; phylum Mollusca; class Bivalvia; order Venerida; family Mactridae; genus Spisula; species Spisula solida. The sequence goes on along the minus strand of OX365944.1, from coordinate 65,571,376 downwards.
ACTACAATATTTTTATAAGAATTCTAAGCTCCTTTCAAAACATGAGTGTAAGACTTAAAGCTGTAAAAAGAGCAAGTCAGTCAGAACAATATGACATTAACATAAGCTCTGGAGGGTTCATCTTCATAAGATATTCAACTAATAAATATCTTCAGGAGATTGTCTCCCTTTTATACCTTATTACCTCCCTTTGATTGTTCTATGATATATACAAAGGGATGCAAGTAATAAAAGGGAGACAATCTCTCATAAGCTTTATCACTCACTAAAATATTTTCAGGAGCTAACAGAATAATAGTAGATTATGTAAGCCACGGTTCCCTTTACTTATAACAACTTACCTCCCTTTGTTTATTCTATCGTCAAGTTTTGGATTTAACTATAGTTGAGTGTGGGTCTATTATCTGCACATGTCTGGTTTCTTCAGGAGCCAAAACTCAATTTTGCATGCATTAAGTGTCAAGATGGCACAGATTAAATTAGACTTGAAGCGATTTAGCATTGGTTCTACCATAGTTTAACCAGTGGAAGTTTCTGCAGTCTCTAGTTAACTTTGATGACCAATGTGACAAACCCCAACCTTTATACAGAATGAGATAAACAAAGGGCAGTTAAGGCATCAAAAAAGAGAGAATCTACAGTAGTTCATGTTAACAAGCTATCCCCCGTCTTCATTCAGAGTCGACAGAATACTAGCTACATCATGTAAACTGTATAGATTCTTGTATTTCTGACAAGTGTTCTTATAAATATTTGATATATTGAATCATTGACAGAGATTGCGACCTCTAACAGTGATATACCCAGATCATCCAATCAGTGACAGAGATTGCGACCTCTCACAGTGATATACCCAGATCATCCAATCATTGACAGAGATTGCGACCTCTCACAGCGATATACCCAGATCATCCAATCAGTGACAGAGATTGCGACCTCTCACAGCGATATACCCAGATCATCCAATCAGTGACAGAGATTGCGACCTCTCACAGCGATATACCCAGATCATCCAATCAGTGACAGAGATTGCGACCTCTCACAGTGATATACCCAGATCATCCAATCAGTGACAGAGATTGCGACCTCTCACAGCGATATACCCAGATCATCCAATCAGTGACAGAGATTGCGACCTCTCACAGCGATATACCCAGATCATCCAATCATTGACAGAGATTGCGACCTCTCACAGTGATATACCCAGATCATCCAATCAGTGACTCTCACTAACCTGACAATAGAATTAGCAGTTCCCCCTGTCTCTCATCTACAATTCTATTGTAAAATATGCATGACTGGTCATCAGGACTGGAAGTCTTGATTTTAAGAAAGACAGTATGTATACCAGTACTTGGTACTCAACATTGATTTTCTGATATTCATCATTTATTCTGTATGCTGTATCAGTTAAATAAACCAGCAAACATCTTCAATTACATCAGGGAGTTAACAAGAGCCGTCAGTGACGGGTGATGCTCCCCGTGGGATGTTTGTCACAGACAAAATACTACAGTAATATGCAAAAGAGAGTTATGGTTCTTTGGCATTGCACTATAAATTAATGAGATTTATTCAACTATGAAGTTTCAAATTGATATCTCTAATACTGTTTGCGTTATGGCAAAGACAGGAAGTAAGTATGAAAAATTACAAGGGGGAATAACTAAAAAAATATGAAATGAAGAATCATGGTTCTTGTGCACTGCACTGCCATTCAATGAGATATATTCACCTATGAAGTTTTTAAATTGATATCTCAAATACTGTTTGAGTTATGGCCAGGACAAGAATTAAGTATGAATAAAGTATGAAAAATAACAAAGGGCAATAACTCCAAAAATAGGTTATGTAGAGTTGTGATTCTTCAGCACTGCACTTCTACTCATTGAGATCTATCCACCTATGAAGTTTCATGATGATATCACACATACTTTTTGAGTTAGGCTCCGGACAAAAAGCTAAGTATGAAAAAAACAAAGGGCAATAACTCCAAAAATAGGTTATGTAGAGTTGTGATTCTTCAGCACTGCACTTCTACTCATTGAGCTCTATCCACCTATGAAGTTTCATGATGATACCTCACATATTTTTTGAGTTAGGCTCCGGACAAAAATATCAGACGTAACGACAGAACGACGGACGGACAAAGCGGCAACTATATGCTCCCCCGAAATTTTGGGGAGCATAATAAAGTTGTGTAGATACATTGTAGCTCAAAGCTGAGCTAATGTTTGTTTCATTCATTGATATACGTTTTGAAATTTGAGGTGAAATCAAAGATCACTAAAATGTATACATGAGCCAGTCTCCAGGAAAACCTGCTATTTTGTCATAATGTTATTGCTATTATTATGTAACAAGGTTTTGAAAAAGCTCTAATATAAGAAAAGATACATATCTATTAATTCTATTCTAAATAATTTACTTATATAGTACTTTATTTAATGCTTATGAGTGGTTTACCATGGAATATCAGTGAATTATAATCTGATAATTTCACTGTTGATAATTCACTCAAACAGACTACATGGTACTATTGCAAGGAAGGATAAATCTCTCAGGGCTCAAATTTAACTTTTTTGGCCACTTGCAAACTTTAGCAAGTAGCTTTCTTTCTTACAGGCTAAATCAGAAAATCTACTTGGCAAATTCAGCCATTCTATCAAAAACGTTACAATATCCTTCAACCTGAATTATAGCTAGGTAACATAGAGTTTGTTTGTGGACCTGTTATACTCCTTATCCTTCAACCTGAATTATACCTAGGTAACATAGTTAGAGTTTGTTTGTGGACCTGTTATACTCCTTATCCTTCAACCTGAATTATACCTAGGTAACATAGTTAGTTTGTTTGTGGACCTGTTATACTCCTTATCCTTCAACCTGAATTATACCTAGGTAACATAGTTAGAGTTTGTTTGTGGACCTGTTATACTCCTTATCCTTCAACCTGAATTATACCTAGGTAACATAGTTAGTTTGTTTGTGGACCTGTTATACTCCTTATCCTTCAACCTGAATTATACCTAGGTAACATAGTTAGTTTGTTTGTGGACCTGTTATACTCCTTATCCTTCAACCTGTATTATACCTAGGTAACATAGTTAGAGTTTGTTTGTGGACCTGTTATACTCCTATCAGTGTTTCAGTGAGTTGTAAATTTGTGGGAGTCATTTGTGACCTCTTCCAGCAGAAGGTTGTTGGCTTTTTATGCATCTGAGATCCCGGAAATTATCTGTAATTGTACTTGCAAAAAATTGCAAGTGATCATTTTATCCCCGTGCATTTTGGGTAATCTACTTGCATTTAACAAATGCTAAATTTGAGCCGTGCAGTCTCTGGTACAGACCAGTTGTAAGTGTCAGCTGCTGCTGAACCACATTGTAGTATGGGCACATGAAAGAACAAGAAGACCATTTTGAATGCTTCATAACATGTCTTTTTGACAAATAACAATAAATATGATACATTCTAATAGAATCTGAGCATTCAGGCAATTCAAATAATATAAAAATGAACAACAAATACAAAATTAGATAAAAATGTAACATAAATTATACAGGTGTAAATCACAAATTTAGTATTCCTCGAAATATGATGTGAAACAAGTAACCAAATATAGTGACTTGGATACATGTAAATGCAGGTATTGGTGGTGGCAATTTTGCATTACAATTTCAACAGATTTAATCACCAAAAATGAAAACAAATGTGTGAAACTTACAAGGAATTTTATAGAATGTTTACAAACAATTCAAGAAATATCCAGGTGAGCTGATAATAAATGCAACTTTTAAAATGTATTTGATTTTTTTTATAAATTCCTTATTGCAAAATATTCTGTACTACTGTTTAAATCAAGAAAATGCAATAACAACACAAGTATATGTAAATAACACTTCAGTATAACATAACAAGAAGGCAATCAGTCCCTGCAGTCTACTATTTTACAACATTCTATAACGAAAACAAACAATGGATATGCAATGTATGACTATCATAGAAAATATCACCAAGTTTTAAAACCAGTTGGGCTGATTGACAGCAGAACAACCAATTTATCAACATAAAGATAAACATTCAGAAACTAGAAACCATCTTATAAATAATTAAAATGATTTAACATTGTGACAGTTTTCATTTTCGTACAAATGTATTAGCTAAACAAATGATTTGCCAATAGTTTTGTCTTTCTACAAAATGTGCATTAACTAAAGCATTGAGATTTTATTGACTTGCTTATAAAACGGCATAATCAGCATATTTGAAATGTTCGTTCGAGTGTTATTAGGGTAACATGAGGAAAGGTTTTACAATGGAGGTAATCAGCAAATACATTACAATTTAATACACAAATGCCTCTTTTGTAAAATTTATAGCTACAATACGTATCAGTTTTCTACATTGCTATAGGACATTGCACATAGGGTTTATTGTGTAAATGCAGGAGGGTACATTACCAACACTATAAGATTAACTGTGGTACATGCATCAACAATGATACTGACATACCACAGTTATACATATAGTCCATGATTCACTCATATATAAACAGCCAAATACTGGAATAGTTCATACAGTCATTGCATGAGCTCTAATGGGAGATAATCCAATACAAACTAAACAAACAAAGGCTGAAGTGCAATTAGATGCAACTCTAGATAACAATGGCATTAAAGTACTTATACAGATCAAGCATAGGGCCAGAGCTTTTGTTGAAAAGGAAGTTAAAACCAAGTTAACAAGGTAAAGGTTTGCCTACAATTCGTGAAATCACTATGTCATGAAATGAATCATGAAACAAGCAAGTTAGCAATACAGTACTTAAGATGACAATGCTATACGTTAAACATATTCAATTACCACCACTTAAATATCTCGAAAATAAATATGTACAGTAAAAATTTTGCCATTGAATTGTTTGAATTGAATTAAAAATATCACAGAAAAAGATGGGGATAGCACGGTCAGGTAACAAGATGTGGATAGCACGGTCAGGTACATTGTTGAAATCACACCTACACATGTGAAACTGAATAGAAGCTCAGAACAATAGTATACACTGAATTCTAAACACACCATTTTGATTTAAAATGCATAGATGAAGGAATATTGTACATATACAACATTATACACCTAACAATAATGTGAACAAACAATAGAACAATTAATGTCCACCCTTAAATTTCATATTGTTTTTATAAATTTATAAATAATAATAGCATCCTATTTTGACAACATCATGTTAATCTTATAAGACTAATCTTATAAGACATTACTACCCCAGCTGGCCAGAAGCCCGTTGCCTACGGCGCTACCGAGCATACCCTTTCCCAGCGCTATGCTAGGTGCGCTTTCTAATACAAGGGACAAGTTTAGTAGGATATAAATTTTTCGCCTTTTTAAAGCAAGCTGTTTTCTAGCAAAGCTTTAGTGAGCGCTCGGTAGCGTTTTGGTTAGGCAGTCGACTCCTGGATATAGACTGATTAACAGTTTTAACAACTTGCTGGATTTTACTTAACATGCTGGATTTTTTCGTACAATGTTAGCATTATCTTCTAACATAAACTGAAATGGTGCTCATACGATTATAATGAAAGAGGGCAAAAAGAACCTAAGCGAAAACAACTGTAAAACAAAATCCTTAAATCCAGACAATTCTGACACCCTTCAGTTTGATGTACCAGTAATGCCTTTTATTTATTTATTTAAATATATTGAATATCAAGAACTAACCGTATAAGGAAAGGTTTATGTACAAACATATATACAAATATCACATAGTTTAGATGAAGGCACAGTTATGTTTACTTACAAGTATTGCAAAATGTTGTGGTCACTACGTTCTAAATATTGCAAGCATGTGAAGATGCATTGAAATACATAACAAAATGTACTTGTATACCAAATCACAGCCATTTTCAGTGATCCAATCAAATAGCAATTAATGAAACTCTCTTTCACTAGTGGACAGTGATAATATACAATATATTCATGGTATGGAAATGAAAGCATCTTTATCCATATATATCTATAATATATTAATAATATTCAGATCTCAACATTATATATCATATTCATTTGTACCTTTTACATAATTATTCTACTCTGAACCTATACATTTCTTATAAGCTAATCTGAACCAGTCCAATCCAAACAGCATGTCTAGTCAAGCAAAACAGATAGCAATTCTAAACAAGTCCAGAAATTCCAGTTGGTCCATCAAGCAAAAAACCTGCAATACTGAACCAGTCAAGAAATTTCCAAGTGTTCCAAGTCTAGCATCAATTCTGAACCAGCCCCAAATCCCCAGTTGGTCCAGTCAAGCAAACAGATGGCAATACTGAACAAGTCCAGAAATTTCCAAGTGCTCCAAGTCAACCCACAGGCTGCAATTCTGAACCAGTCCAAAATATGCAGTATATTGGTCCAGTCAAGCAAACAGCGATTCTGAACCAGTTCTGATATCCCCAGTTGGTCCAGTCAAGCAAAACAGGTAGCAAATCTGAATCAGTCCAGACAATTCCAAGCACTTCAAGAGAAATATATATGGGAGCAATCAGGGGTTCTATTGAACCATAATGCCCAATCCTGAAAATAAGACGCCTGTCTGCTTTAGGTGCCATTAGGACACCTCCCTTAACCAAACTCTGCTTCAAACATTGTTCTATTATTAAAATTCAGCTTTATGCAACTTCAAATGGCCATAACTTAGTCAATTCTTTGAATTTTTTCATCAAATAACTTTTATTTTCTGCAGAAAAGTTTCTTCTTTGTAAAGCATCAAATCAGGAAATCCGGAATTGTAGAACCTCTGGCAATACTGAGCTAGTCCAGAACACCAAAGCTTGTTGCCATTCTGTAGAATCAGACCAGTTCATAAATAACCAAGGTGTATAAACAAAAGAATGTCACTAATAAAATTATTGCAATGTAACACTTAGTGCTGAAACTATAGGATTATATCAGATTCTACTCAAATAATATGAACATATTTACATAATCTGAAAATTGCACAAGATAAAACAATACTGAATTTCATTTTAACATATTATGCAGTGAATAACCCTGTTTAAAATACCAAATGATCGTAAATGTCTATATTAAGGTAATAAGTGACAGACAGAGTTGCATTTACGTTTAAGTTAAATCCTGCACATCTGGGTACTGTTTTATTAAATCACATTCCGAAAATTTAACTTACGATCAAATTTAAAGTCTTTATAATTTGTTTACAGTTATAAAGTGTGGTAAATGGAGATGCAATACTAATAACGGTTAAGTTAATGAACTCCTACAAACCGTATCTGTCACCAATTTGCAGTTTTAAAAGAATTATAAAGAATTTAAATTTGACCGTAACTTTAAGACTTCCATAAATGCTTTAATAAAACAGTACCCTGATCATTTTTGAAAAAAAAAATTAAATCCCTTTTTTGTGATCACATTGGCTTAAACATCTGTTAGTAGAACCATTGTACTGAAAGTGCAACCTTAGGGAGATCTCCCCTCATAAATATATCAAAGTTTCTGAACGCAATCATAGACAGAAATAATGACTGTATATACATTAGGGTTTATATTAGATAGCGCATTTACATTGTGTAAGTCAGTTAATTACTATGTATTATAAGGTAATGGCACATAAAACAACATGAATGTTTTAGGATACATAAGGTCAACATTGAATATTTTGAGGTCAAGGTCAATGTTTAAAAGTTTAGACTACATGAATCTTACAGTTATGTCATTCCTCATCAAACTATCAAGGGAGATATTTTGTATGATTTCAAAGGACAATTTGGAACATGTCACAGTACTATTGATTGGTGACCATGTTATACCAAGTTTATGTCAATATTTTCAGAACAAATCTTGTAATTATTTTAGTCTAGGTATCTCACTGCTATCTGTATCCAAACTGCCGATATTGAGGTGTCTTATCATATCAGTGAAGTATACCAAAAGACCATTGATGTCATATGTATGGAAACATACAACCAAAAACCTTAATCTGATAGTAAAATCAACAATTAATAATTAAAAAGTATGATTTAATGACGAGAGATGAACTTTTGGCTGTTGAAATGAAACAGTTTGAGACAAAACACACACCAAACAATGTGTAAAATGAACATGTACAAACAAAGCATGTATTATGTACCACCTACATGTAAATGCAAACTGATTCCATCACAAAAATCCCAACTGTTGTTTCATGCACTGATGAAAATTACCACCAAATTACCATTACAAATGATAGTATTATTATCTTCATACAAATGTTCTGAAAGTTTCAACCAAATGACTCACGAGTATAAATGCAACATTGAACCAGAGGACCACAAACGCCCTATACTGCTCACCTGAATTGATGTCAGAACATTACATTCTTAATCATAGAAACTCAACAAACAGTTTAGCAATATTTCTCAGTGTCAGTCTAGCCAAAGGTTTTTTGAAATTTACATTCTATATCAATTTCATCATGATTGATTCAGAAATGTGGCAGAGATGTGGCCTCTAGTTAAAAACAAGACTGTAAAATGACAAACAATATTAATTCAAGGGCTGTAACTCATGGAGAGTTCATCAATGTGGTCATTTAGATTCTGAATAAGTTCCATAAAGATAAGGCAAAGAATGTGGTATTGGATTTGTGGTATTGGATAGCACTAAAACTGCAGATAGGAGACAGATGGAAGGGAAGACAGACACAAGGCAATCACAATCTTTCATCATGGGGCACTTTGTGCTCCTATGAGTTACGGTAATTAAATGGAAAAATCTTTACTAAACAATAACTAGAAAAACTTAAATGCTTGAATGTGTAAAACTAACAAACAACAAGATATGATATGGAACAGTCACAATTCATCTAAACATATTCTTTCATCACTGATTTTGATAATGCCTTCATTGTCCTCATACAAGATGTCCAACACTCGATACAACGGATATCCCAAGCCTCAAAATGTATCAAGAATGCAAAACAAAACTACAGAGTAAATGCTCGAGCTGAGCCCATTCTGTTTGGCTAACTTTCATTCAGCACCTTCTATATTTTGATAATGGATATGGCAGATAGAACAGTCATTCGTTTGTTCGTATTTGTCGTGAAGGTCACTTCATGTTCTGTTGTCGTTGTCATGGTAATTCCCGACGTAGGTTTGGAGGAAGAAGACGAGACATCATACTGAGGGTAAGTTGCTCTCGCTGCTTTTTTCTGAACTGTGAGCTTCCACCTGAAAAATATTGAACATTGATCATTGAAATTATTTTATTTAGACTTAAATGCAATATATCCAGTAAACAGAATACTTCACCCCGCCCAAGATAACACAACAGTATACATGATTTAAGACAATTACAGTACCATCATCACATCTAATTACCTATACTTTCAAATGGCACTTTACGGAAAAATGGTTTGGACAATTACATATTTAACGTCACACTAGTCCATACAGATTCAAATGATTACCATTCAAGCTGTTATTAAAACATCTCTGCCCCAATGATATTCAAATAGTTATATATGTTCAATGTCACATTAACCTGCATACCAAGTTTCAGGAAAAAAGGCCAGATGTGATCAAATAATAATCAAAACCATCGGTCTACCCACCGACAGACCAACTGACATGCACAAAATAATATACCGGTACCCCTCTTTCTCGAAGTGAGACATAGAAACATGAAGTACAATAAGTAAATCTTAACAAACAAATAATCATGGATACAATTTTCTGTCAGTATTATGTTTGCTGCGGGTGCTTTTTAACATTATTCAAGCATTTTATTAAAGAAAACATGTTAACATGGCTGTATGATTTTAATGAAAATAAGTCAATAAATGTATGTAATTTTATGCATATAAAGCAATAAATGGACAATAAAGACGATATATACAAATATACCCATTGTGATACATATACATATACATAAATCATCTTTTAAAACAGACAAGTTCATAGAGGTATAGTGATCTTCAAACAACAGAAACTGCAATAACTGTAATATGGGTAAATCATTTATAAGGAGAATATAATAGAAACCAGATGAGAAGTAAACCTTGATGAGAGAATGTTAGAGTTAGATGTGTTTAGTTAACTACCAATTACTTACCAGCTATACTGTTGTTACATATTATACATGCTCAATATGATTCATACATTCAATAAGTACATAGTAATAAGCAGAAATTTCAAATCTTTAACTGCCAAAATCATGCAGTAATTTCAACATAAAGCATTTCTGTTTGATGTTTTGGTCATTTTCTAAAACTTTGGGAAAACAGTTTCTTATTTTTAAGTAAAAATAGTATATTTAAATACACCAATGTACCATGCTGAGCATAGCCTTTATTTGCCAGTCAGGCAGCTTTCTGCTGAAACATGGCAGGCATATGTGTGCGTCCACCTGGATTTGAACCCAGATTAGATGGCAAGCGCACTAACATCTGAGCTATGGAGGCAACAAAGAAGAACAACTAGAATGCCATTGCTGATAGATGCTCAGAAAATGACCTGGATATAAACAAACCACACAAAGTCATTACTATGTAAGAATCTTACATGCCTAGAGTTTTAAAGAAGTGCTTTAAATTGTTACAGAAGTTTCAACATGATAATTAATATAGGTTTTAAGTTGATTGACTAAGTGCGCTTTATGTGTTATGCACGATGCATTATGTTGAGTTACCCACACCTGTGTGTTCTGTCGAAGAGGAAGTGTGCATCTATGCCAATTTCTGTGAAAGGGGCGTTGATTAATCCATGATCTAGGTCTTAGATCAATGTATTGGTACATCATAGGTGAGCGAGCTGCTTTAAAACTATGACAACGTGGCTGAAACTGTGTGAACAACCGCAATTTTCAAATTCAATAAATCAAGTGACCTAACAATGGGTGATGTTTATAAATACGAGAGTGTTACAGATTAAACTGACCGGGACTTGAAACGTTTAACACTCACTGGTCTCCTCATCTGTGTACAAAATTGCAAAGAAAATTTATTGAAAATTTATTAAAGACGTTTGCTAGAAGTGTAGTAGATGCTTTGTTAAGATGAAGAGATTACAAAACGCGAATGAGAACATGAAAACACTATTTTTCTTGACCTAAACAAAACTTTAATACAGGTATGATGGATCTAATTATAATGGGTTTAAAGATGATACAGTAAATCATGTTTAACAGAACGACCAATTCAGCCTAAATACAGCACACCAGAATAATGTCCAAAGTACATTGACAGTTGCTGTACAGTGTAACATAATAAGGAAGATCCATGCTTACATTTGTTCCCTAATATCAATGAAAGAAGACACAACTGTGCCATCAGGAATATTTAAAACATTGAACATGAATGTTTGGACCCCATGACTACATTATGCTGTCAGAATTTGACATAAGGTATATTTATTACAAAAGACGACTAAACTTCATGAATAGACAAGACAAACAATCAAATCACATGTTCATATGGGGGCTACAATTACAACTAAATCAATGCAAGAGACCAAAATCCATAAAATCAAGGACAATAACTCTAGACTAAATCATCATCAAAGTCTTATATCTTAAATAAATAATGAGTGCACATCAATCAAGGACCATAACTCCTGACCAATTCATCAACAGAACATAATAACTATACAGTGTTGCCAATCCAACATTTCTCTTAGCAGCTCCCTCCCAATATGTCCCTCCCAACATGAGTAAATTCTCTCAGTCTGTTACTTCAGGGTACATTCTAAACACGCTCATTACACAAAACAGTCCAAATAAAACAAATTACTTGTATTGCAACAAAAAGACAGAAAAACTGTAAATATCAAAATGATTTAATGAAACTTAAAGCTACAAATCCAACAGAACTAGCCATCAACAAATCCAACAGAACTAGTCATCAGAACTAGTTATGCATCTTGCACACAAAGAAATGACATACAATAAACATGGCCAAGTGAATTTAGACAATGTAAAATAAACTGCAGAAGTGAAAAAATTCAAAAGCTTGTGAATAAAAACAATAATGTTACCAAACATTGAGTAATACAATATGAAGAATCGTCAACACAATGCGAAAGATGTTTTGGAGGAATTGTTGCGATAATTTTGAGTCTGGCCAACCAGGGGAGCAAAAACATATAGAGTACATTCAAAGAAATGGGCTTCGACCCAGTTTATTGTTATGTTTGACTCAGACAGTGGCAAATGTGGAGCCATCAAGTGTTTTCCCAGGCAAATTGACCAATGACCTATGAGTTCTGACCTTTAGAGAGAAGAGACAGTTGTGTGATAGAAGGAATGTGAAATTGACTCTTTGGTACTTTGGTACCACAACATGCAAGACTACATCTGGGTTACCAACCAGTTCATTCTCTAGTTGGGTGGACAACATTCAAAACTGTTTCAGACATGACAAAATGCCCCAGCTAAGATTTGAACCAGGTACCTCTCACTCCATAGTCAAGAGTGTTACCAACTGGACAACCCAACTTTGACACTAAATGTACAATAAAATGTTTCGATGGACAGGTCACTATATGGAGATTGTGTACACACTAACACTGGTCTATCACTAGGATACTGTAGGTGGATGTATTAGGTGTCTGTAGGGTAATGTGTCAATGCTATAAAAGTAGCATATTTACACTTGGAATTTAAGTTCTCAAACTACTTGGTAAAAGAGCCTTAAACTGATTGCGAAAGATGAGAACAGTCAAAATGTCATATCATACCCAGAAAGATAGAGGTAATTTTATAAAGCCCAACAATGTGTTATATACTTACATATTACAATATAAGGTACTAGACTATATGTACATCACATACTTACTGTAAGAAAACCAGGGCATATTTTGTAGTGATGGGATTATGGAAAACTAGTAAATACAGAAAATATCATGGTGAAACAAGTCCGGTACGATTATAATTTGGAAGCTCGTGTGCCAGGGCTATAATAATGGGAGACTTGGAAGGCTGGTGTGACAGGGTATAACAAGAAATGTTTGTAAAACATGTATGCCCCCATGGCAGCCCAAAAGTCAGGAATGGTAAAGGTCACAGTGACCTAGAACTTTGACCTACTGACCTCAAAATCAGTAGGCGTCATCTACTGTTGGTGACCAACCTCTATGTGAAGGTCCTAGGACAAAGCGTTCTTCAGTTATTGAAAGGAGACCATTTGGTCTACGGACTGACCTACCGACAGACGACCAACATACATGTGGAAAGCAATATACCCCCTCATCAAAGACAGGGGCATAATTATGGGAAACTTGGAAGTTGGTATGACAGGGGTATAATTATGGTAACTTGGAAGCTAGTGTTATGGTAACTTGGAAGCTGGTGTGACAGGGGTATACTTATGGTAACTTGGAAGCTGGTGTGACAGGGGTATAATGATGATAACTTGGAAGCTGGTGTGACAAGGGTATACTTATGGTAACTTGGAAGCTGGTGTGACAGGGGTATAATTATGGTAACTTGGAAGCTAGTGTGACAGGGGTATAATTAAGGTAACTTGGAAGCTGGTGTGACAGGGGTATAATTATGGTAACATGGAAGCTAGTGTGACAGGGGTATAATTAAGGTAACTTAGAAGCTGGTGTGACAGGGGTATAATGCTGGCTGTGTGGTTGACCAGGATAGTGAAGTTAGCAGTAGCAGCACTACTGGTACCAAGAGTACCAGCAGTCAGGACCAATTTATACTGATAAGTCAGACATCACTAAATAGAACAGTGTAGATTGGTATTAAATTCATAAACTATCAGATGTTCAGGAATATTATATTGCTATATTACCGGTACTAATGAAGGAAGTAAATTCAATTTTTTTAATTGTAAGTTTTCAAATTTCTCATCACAGAATTCGGAAGTGACCGACTACAAAAATCAGCAACACAACTGCTAATATTGCCAGCGTCACAATCCTGTATACTGGATTAATCATGAAAAATGATTTATATTGTGTAGTTCAAAAATTAAGTATGGCAAACAATGTGCAACTTAGAAAACTGTTTTATGCTTGTGGTGGGGAAATAAATATTGCCAACATTTTCTCTTGATGATGTAGTTATGAAAGAAATTGGCAGAAAAAGCAACAGGATGGTACAAAAATGAACCTAACACTTAAAAGAATTAAATAAACCAATAATTATAATTGCTATTGAGTATATATATAACTATTGCAATGTTTACAGATGAGACCAGTGAAGATTACCATGACAACAGGAATGATTTGTGATAGTGAATCTGTAAAATCATGTATAATAATAATCGTTGACATTCAATTTGCTTACAGATGTTCATAGTAAAAACTTCTCAAAATGATTCTGGAAATTGATTGTGTTTCTACAAATTATGCTAAAAATCTTAAATCCTGTTAACTGTGAAAAGATTAAACTTTATGAAAAGGTAACAATCTAGTTACTAGAAGTACCAGGTGAAAACTGAAAAGAAACAAGGAACAGCAAACAAGAATGGATTGTTCAGACCTACCTGACTGCTACTTGGGAATGGGTCAATGTTGGTTATATGTGGTATAGTAGCAACATTAGATCTCTGAGACGACTGTACCTTGCTCTTGGATTTCACCGGTGCAGCTGTAACACAACCCATTAGTAGAAAACATTATAGAGTTAGTCTACAAAACATGCTTACCAAATCTCATTACAAAGGAAGTCTGTATTATCCAACAGATGACGCAAGAACAAACTACAAGGGTTCTTGAAACAAATACGTAGATCTCCAACAAATCGTAACTCAGGCAAAAATTATCTGACCTATAATTCCTGACAAAATGCACAACTAGGCTTGGTACCAAGCATTAATGAGAAGTTTTATTGAAATCCACCCCATGGTTAAGGAGAACAAGCACAGACAAACATTGTGACATCCATCCCGACAGATTGTCCAACATAAAGTCTATTTGTCTAGCACACAATATGTGGGAGACAAATATCAGGAGGTAAAGATTTGAGCTAAGCACTGTAAAGAGTGAACAAATATTCTTCTTCAATTGAAAACAGGACCATGCTTGCCATCATTCGCTCACATGAGTATCATTGGCCCAACAATAGCATACATGTACAAAATGTCAACATGGGGCCGAATTCTGACAATTGCTCCTTGCATTTTAGAGGTTTTCAAAGTTTTTCCCTTTAACCTTATTAGAGTAATATGGTGACTCTCAGACCAAGACAGTTTTGACTCCAGGGGCATAGTTTGAATGATCTTGGTAGAGCACCTTGTGATGATACTCCTTGTATATATAATATCAAAGCTGTAAGCCTTCCAGTTTCAGAGGAGATGTTTGAAGTTATCTAGTTTTAGCCCCAGAGACCTAGTTATAGCGCCATAAACTGGAACCAAATGAGGATTAACTGTAAATCAGGTCAAAATCAATAAACTAGTAGATGATCTTTACAGAGTTTGTTAACACACAGTGAATGCAGGACATCTATTGATCTTAATTGTTGACCATCAACCATCATTAATGTTATGGTTACCTACTACAGACAGAGAGTGATCACAATGGCTCACCATCAGCACTTTGTTCTCAGGTGAGCTAACATCAAAGAACTGGACGAATCATTTTACTTCCACCATCAATACTATGTGGACATCTATCAACTTTCCTCATAGAGGTTTGGTAAGCATGTTATATATATAGCAGAAAGGTAATATAATCTATACTAGCTCCCATCAAGGTTCATCAACTTGAAGTCTAAAACTAATACCAAAAATTGTACAGAAAGGAAAGAACAAGAGTTTGTTAAACACATGTGTCACATTGAGTCATGACGGGGATTTAACTTGTTTTAATTTATTTGAATTATTTAGTTCAAATTAAACATGAACATTTCTAGAAACAGTTAATCTTCCAAGGGGCATAACTCTGCAGAAACTCCAAAAGTTTTTTAATCATAGTTAAAATAGAGGCATAAAAAAGAAATGTTGCCTCAACACCCACCAATTTCTTCAATACATTATTAAGACACATTTCCATTGGAATATCTGGTTAACAAACATTCTAACACTGTCAGTATTTTTCTCCATGTAAACGTATAGAGCTGAAGCGTTTTCTAATAAAAGGTATATCACGGTAGAATTTCGCGTATAATTCGCGATTTTTATCAATGAAATTTACGTCTTGTTTATTTCATGACGTCATGAATTCTGACGTCGTCGTAGAGCGCGATGTTTTGTGTAATTTCCATTTCGTAGGATTTCTGTTTATTTATTCGATTATATTTATATTCTAGTAATATGTTATTGCATGTATCAATTCATATGCGTAAATGTGAACAAGAGGATCATAGATCCTGTGGCGCTCACCTGCTAAACATGGTCAAACTTTGAACTTGACCTTAAGGTCATCAAGATAAACATTTTGACAAAACTTGATGAAAGTTAAGGCAAAAATGTGGCCTCCAGAGTGATAACAAGGTTTTGCTATTGTTTGAAAAATTTTCCTAGTTTTTGAACCCACATGACCAAATTTCAAACGTGACCTCAAGGTCATCAAGACAAACAATTTGACCAAAGTTGATGAAGAATAAAGCAAAAATGTGGCCTCAAGAGTGTTAACCAGGTTTTCCTATTATTTGACTTTTTAATCTAGTTTTTGACCCCACATGACCCAACTTCGAACTTGATTTCATTGAGATACAACTACTGACCAAGTTTGGTGAAGATCAAAGCAAAAATGTGACCTCCAGAGTGTTTACCAGGTTTTCCTATTATTTGACCTATTGACCTAGTTTTTGACCCCACATGACCCAACTTCGAACTTGATCTAGATTTTATTGAGATACAACTACTGACCAAGTTTGATGAAGATCAAAGCAAAATTGAAAGTGCTAGAGTGTTAAAGGTGAAAAGTCTAACAGACTGACAGACGGACGACGGACAAAAAACAATCATAAAAGCTCACCTTGTGGAAGGTGAGCTAAAAACGTAATTGAAAGTTGGCGTGAAATAAGCATCAGTTTTGCCACAAATAAAGATAATTGTAAAGCTTAAAAATCCAGGGGCGGACGTTAAGATACTTTGAACAGCGGAAGTTGTCTATAGCAACATGGAATATAACTCATCAACTCCACAAATAAATTAGTCCGTAAAATTGCACAAATAACACGTGTTAGAATGCAAATAGATCGCAGTTTTGCATGATATACCGGTGAATAGACCACGGTTTATCGTTCATATGCATAGTTATTAATCACTCAGGCCTACGGCCTTCGTGATTAATTCCTTCGCATATGAACTCTAAACCGTGATCTATTCACCGGTATATCACGCAAAACTGCGATCTATTTCCTAAATATATCATATCACTTTTTGAACACCATATAATATGAGAGATATTATCAGCGACCCATATATATGAGGGATTTTATCAGCGAGACATTGTCATACACTTCAGAACATGCCTAATGCATCAGCAAGGCAGTACGAGATAGCCAATAAAATCAGATGGACATGACAGTAAAACAATTGTCAAGAAATGACAAAAGACAGTTCAATACTTCAAGATCTTGAAAACACTGGGTTTTACAAGAATTAATTTCACCCACTTTGAAAGTTATATTTTGTTCAAGAAAATAACCAAGCAGAATTTTGCAAAAACTTAAGATACTGAATTTGTCATTTTGGAAACATACCAGCAGACGCATTAGTGCATTGTAAGTCTTAATTTCAGGTAGCAACAGGTTTTTGAAGAATCTATGTGCATATTTAGTACAAGGTCAGAATCAATGAACTACTAGATTATCATCAGCCCCTTCTGTACCCTATTTTTCACATCTCCTCCAACCCTTTTTATTGCTTTGATTTGATTCAATATACGTTGATTGTAAAAACAAGTTCTACAACTTATAACATCAATAATTCATGACACCTCATTTCTGATGGTATCGTTCTCCATGAGGTTATGAGTTTAAATGCTAAGCATCGATGAAGGGAAATACTGGAGTAATTTATTTCCTCTCAGGTATATGACACAGCCTGGGAACAAACCCCAGGCGTTCTATCACACAGCTATAGAGGTTTATTTTCTTGTTAAAAAGGTTATTATTAAAAAAAAACATTTGAAAGGAAAACTTGATGATATTCTAGCAGTTAATTGAAAATGGCCTTGCCATACCTATCCTGCAGTTCTATGACAATATACACTACATACTAATAGAAAGTTTAGCAGTTCTGTCAGTCTGACTGATGTAATAGTGTTAATATGTATGTAGAAACATATTGTCTATATTTGATCAAACCGGTGCACAAACCAACAATCTACGCCCACTACAACAACTAGAGCAGATATTGACTACAAGTAGGTACTCTGGATTATATTAGTTCACACGTCGATGTACAGATACAGTACATTCACCCACCTTCTGCTCCTCTCACTTCAGGAAAGCTAATCATTTCCTTCTCCCTTCTAATAGAATCAAACATAGTTGTTTCCCTTTTCTGTGTGCGTAATTTCTCAAGTGATTTATCATGTAGATGACTTTTCTCTGATTGTAACGGCTGCGGACTGATTACAACACTATGGTGATTGGGCAGGGACTTCTTATAGTTGCTTTGCTTCTTTGACATTTTGTCATTAACCCTGAAACATTCAGAAAGTTAGAAAATTAAAGCTAGAATTGATGTAATATGCCTGTAGTTTAACTGTTTTGCAATCAAGATGTACTAGATCAATGTTTACAATATAATTATGTATGCAATAGCTTGCTTATTGAAAGAGACTGGCAAGTTTTAAAATTCAGCGTCATAATTATTAATATCACACAATATTTATTCCCAAACAATATTTGAGTCTGAGAATTTGGGCAACTTTTTCATGAATTTACCTTTGCTTTGTATTTGAAAGAATCATTATCCTATGACAACATAAACAACTTCCATTTCAAAGCCTGTTGTCAGAAAAATCCACTGGATAAAATACACCACTTGCATGTATAATTCTTTAACATTTGACATTATTCCCAGGATGTTTCATTTTACAGGTATATGATTATTATATTATCGAATATAACATTCCATCACCCAATAATATCACATTCAAACAAATAATACACATATCATACAGCTAGCATTCGTTAGGGTTTCATTTGAGCCTGGAAATGACCCCTTGGCCCCTAATATTTTCAAACAGTCACATTATGATCCTCAGTATTCTGACTGAATATTTTGACTATAAAATGGTAACACCCAGTATTAAAATGTCACCCTTGAGATTTAACCCTTTATGAAACCCTTGCATTTAACAAACTCATCTTTATAATTAACAATACATTGGGACAATCTCATCTGAAAGAAATACCTAAAACCAAACATCAAGTTGTTATAATGATAGCTTAACTCATTTTCACTTTGAGTGAATCAATTAAAATATGACTGAAATACTGTTGCAACATGGCATACCCAGTAACACCGTATAAAGCATTAATGGCATACCCAGTAACACCGTATAAAGCATTAATGGCATACCCAGTAACACCGTATAAAGCATTAATGGCATACCCAGTTACACCGTATAAAGCATTAATGGCATACCCAGTAACACCGTATAAAGCATTAATGGCAGACCAGGCCCCGATCTCCAAAAGCAAGTAGAAATCTCATCTCAAATTGAGATTTGGCTCAAACTAGAGTCAGAATTTAAGATCGATTTAAAGTTCGAGCTGTTTACACTTAACTGTAACAAATTAAGAATAACGTTTTCTGTTTTTTGATGAGAATTATAAGTCCAATCTCCCATAGAAATTATCTTAAAGACATATGACAATATTTGAGATGAGATTAACCTCAGATTGAGATGTTTTGAGACATCGAGGCCTGGTCAGAGAAACAAGGGTCACTGTATATGGTATAATTAAGGTAGCCTAATGTCCTCAACCTTATTCTATCTAAGTCTGTATCTATGAAAGGAAATTGTCTAACCCAACACGATAATGATTTAAACAGTAAGTAACCATTCATACAAAAATAATGAAATCAATTAACCCACTTTGAGTGTTCACGAATTAGCTTGGTGCTTAATGGAAATCAATTATTTTACACTTAGCAAGACAAAGCCCTGTAATTATACTGTGTAGACAAGTTTACCTAGCAGTCCTCGTTACCAAGCTTTCCACAATGATTATTCCATTCCATACAAAATAATGCAAAAGATCATTGAAATAGTTAACACAATTACGTAATTAATACAAGCGGCTCTTGAAACTACATGTATTCTGACCTAAGTCCTAAACACTAGCACAGTAGATGCAGTAATATGAACAATGCAAAACATTCTACAAATGTACAGTACATGCATAATATTGCTTTTCTACAGAAAGTACATTCAAATGAAACTAACTCCACTATATTACTTAATTCATTTCTAGGGGAATTTTTGTATTTTTTTTACAGAAAGAATCAAATATTAAAGTTCTAGTATTTTAATTCTGAGAACAAAACACATGCACTTTGTTACTCTAGTAAAACATCACACTCAGTAAGTCTGTACGCAAACAAGCAACTCAAATCTGCAAGGTAAAATGTTGGCTTCCATAACCATATAAGCACTTTATTCCATGCTTATGTAGACTGATCCACTTTAGCCACTGCAGTTATTTGTCATATTGCAACATGCAGTTTATATCATTACATAATAAGCTTTGCACACAAGATTATTTCACATCAACACAAAATGGCTGCATCAAGTCTTAAACTATCTGTTACTAGCTATAGAGCAATGTCCGCTTACATAGAACTTTGTTTGTTTGGGTTTAACACTGTTTCATACATCCTAATGAAAATCGACATTGTTGTCAATATTACATGAAGGGTATGACCTGCCACAACCAGGAATCAAACCTGGATCATTGAATACATCCACTGCAGCTAGGGCACTAACCACTGGACTATAGTTGCAGCTTTACTGCAAGCTAGGGCACTAACCACTGGACTATAGTTGCAGCTAACCACTGGACTATAGTCGCAGCTTTTGAAGTTCTTTGAGCTTTTAGGTAATTATCTAAAAGAAATCATTATTAGAACCGGATGGATGTTCCATCCAACCATAACATGCAGACAATACCCACAAGGTGGATGTTCCATCCAACCAGAACATGCAGACAATAATCAGAACTTTGCTTGGTTTTACATCATCCTATTATTTAGTTTCATTCAATACTGTTGAGAAATAGGGAGGAATGAAGGCATGACAAATGTAGGGATAGAAAACCCTAGAAATAAAGTAGTGACTGTATGCTATTACCAGTAACTGTTGAGTAATGACCACACATTTTCCATATTTATGCTATATAAATGAGTAAGCACAGTATTTAATACTATGCCTGTTCAAAAAGTCTCCAAATCCATTCTATTTTAACCATAAGACTTGAACATTTACAAATATTTCCAAAATGACTATGTGTAAGATTTTAAGTTTTTCAAGAATAAAAGGCAGAACTATTTCGTTCCATTTTTTTGTTCCAGAGACTTATTTGGTTGTTTATTGACATATTTTCAGGCCGGTTATTGCATTGTTTTAGACCAATCCCTGCACCTGGCATCAGTGGTTATTCTACACTAGTCACATATAGACTGTAAGACGACACTATCACATGCATATAACAGCCAATCAAGTTAATTGACATTCATGTAAACTGGACGAGCTATTAGTACTTAGAAAAATTCCAGTATGCTTGCCAAGAATGAGGCTTTCCATCTGGGGAACGAAATGATGAGGTCCTAGAAAAGATCGGAGGAACAATCATATACAAAAGTTTTAGAAAAGTCAGAGCCTTGCTGAAATTTATATATTAAAAGTATTCAGCATAAAATAAGCAAAGATAGATTAATAAATCTTTGTACTAGAAAATTAAGAAAGCAGAAAATACTTGCATGATAGCAGACCATAATTGTTCTTTATTTCTAGAATACATGTAGAACTAACAATAGTAGCTACCATCACCAGTCTAAACTGTCTTATATTTTCATTACTGTTACAAAGCTTCCCCCCCCCCCCCTACATTTATAACTCGATTATTCGGATCAGTCATTTGTTTACCATACATATGTAACATTGTGGACATAAACATTGCAACTTCTCTTATTAATTTCTACTTCCACAGATAATGCATGCATGAGCACGTGGCTCAGTGAGAACGTTCCTTTCCCCCAATTTAAATGTCTAAAACTATAAAAATACAATGCAATGATACTGCAATGTTGGTACACAAGCAACAGACCTGAATAAACAGACTGTACAGAATACACAAATACATGTACATGGTGGCACCCTGTACACTCACTAATATATGGTATTTAATTCATCGCTTGACAAAGGGGAATTTACTATAAAAAAGTTTGTCTTTTAACATACTCCCCCCCCTTGTAATCAATTTATTTCTTCATGAAAAATTATGTTAAATTTATCAAAAACAATCAAGTAAAGTCCTGTCAACTGCTCAGCCACTTTGAAATTATAAGACCTATGCTGTTTGAGAAAACTATTGAATAATCAAACCATATACACAGAAAATACAAGATCATTATTAAAAATCCTACAATAATAAAACCTTTTGTGAAGATTACAATAAAGTACACTTGACTTCCACCAGCCGTATAAATAATACTTTAGTATCCTCCCCTGTGAAACCCTTATGAATGTGCTAAATTTATGATAGTATACACAAAGGGGTCTGCATTGCCTCCCTTCAATGGTCTCCTATACAAGGGAGACAATCCTGACCCTTTTGGTGCTAACTGATATCCACACTTAAAAGTTGTTGCCCTTTGAATACTTTCACTACCAATAATACCCTACATGCAAAGAATGCGGCAAGAATACGATGCAGTACTACCATCAGCCTACCGTAACAGCCTACCTATATACCCCAGTATACCACTATACCCGGATCTATGCCATATATATAATAACAAGCTCATATACAAGCCAATATATATACCTGCTTGACTTAAACACTGCAAGTAGTCAAAACACCGTCACATTAAATATGTGATCAGCAAACATTTGAAAATTTATCAGAATAAAAAATCTAGTTAAAATTCATATAGGTATAACTTACACAAACAATACAATAAAAGGAAAATCCATTTCACTGAGGTATTTGTACAGAGAAGATTAAACTGAAAGCCATTATAATGTATTGGAAGACAAAGTAGTCTTTGTGGATCATTCAAAAGAGAGACGAAAACATATAGTATACGATTAATTATATTGACAAAGTCTTGTAGTTTTTTCTTGTTATTTAATCATGTGGATTGAATAATGTTGTGTTGAAAGAACGATCCATCAATGGTTTACTATAATGTATAAGGAGCATAGATGAATACAGCACTAATCAGCACACAGTTATAAGGGTTTTTTGGCACAAAAATGTTTGTCTCTCACAAGGGGCCATAACTCCAGTAAAAAGACTTGGACCTAACATTCCTGACAACATGCATAACTAGGCTTGGTACTTAGCAGCACTTGTGTGCAGTTCCAATGAAATCGGACCTGTGGTTAACTTTATGCAACCCATCCAGACATCCAGCACAAAATCAATATGTCTCCCCCACTATATGTGGAAGGCATAAATAGGGAAGAAACTCAATGATTAGGATAAAATAATAACCTATTTTACTTGTAAAAATGTAAGCAAGAAATATGATTCCACGAAAGTCAAGTCTCAATTAAGACCCATTATAACTGTACATTTGACTCAAATTAAAATACACTTTGTTCTAGAAATATTAAAGTAGAACATGAATATTCTGAAATAAAAATTTCGACATGATCATTATACATGCAAATTCAAACATAATAATAAATGAATGGAAAAAATAATTAGTATTGAGAATAAAACAGGAGCTGTCAGAAGACTATTCATCAAATTCACAGAAATTATTGACATTTCAATATAATTTTGCAACAAAATTTTATCCAAATTGTCCAATACATGAAGTAGCTGCAGAAATATGAACAGAAAAAACATATAAATAGATAAGCACACACACTTTTCTTAAATGCAACAAGGACCATAATTTGATTTAAAATCAGACAATAGTAATATCCAAATGAGTCAGTATGGTTGTGTTGATGACTAGGAAGCCTCATGTGAAGTTTCAATTGTATCCATGTAGTCCTTTGATTCCTATGCAGTCCTTTGATTCCTAAAGGGTACTTGCATGGACTACAGCCATATCCAGAGACAAAAAAGTACCCAGGCAAATATTTTCTAGAGTATATTTTGTTGTATTTTTCCTCCAAAAACATTCTTATATTGGTCAAAACTAATCTCGCCTCAGTCCAAGATATATGCCATAGTTTGCCTCTGCATGGCTAAGGGCCTGATGACATGCAACTGACGTTTGGATGAGTGGCATAGCTCTTCTTATTCTTCAAATACTTGAGCTTAACTTTATTCAATATTATCAAGGAGCACACAAGGAGGTAAATCATCAAAGATGATGTGATTGGAGATATATACAATCTGTGTCACACTGCTTCTCATGTATAGCTCACATTCACACGTGCACCACGTGCTCCAAAATGTTCACACATCACTTACCAAGCCTGGGATCGTGCCGAATCTTTGCTTTAAATTGTAACATAAATTAACGTTAAGGCTTAAAAAAATTGTATTAAAACAACAAAAACATTTGGTTACGGTATACAAACATAATAATTATTATATTTAGTATCAACTAACTCATAAACTATGGATGTGTTGAGAACTGTAGTTATAGGGTAGACAAAGAGAATACTCCACGGTTTTATCCCTGGGGATAAACATGTGAACCCCGCCACCATTAAATCATCATATATTATTCAACTGCAGAGTATGTAGTAAGTTTCTGTCTATGGTGGAAAACTTAGAAAATGAAATTATAGAAATATAAACATGTTGAATTGTAAACAAATAAGAAGGAAGAAATATAACAAATTGAACTAAACAATTGTGATAATTTGTTTTATAAATATGTTATTAACTTCAAATTCTTAGTAAAAAGGAACAAGAAAATCAAGCTAATGAAATCTGACACATTTCATTTCAGAAGAAAGAACAATCTGAGTTAAAGGCCACCTTGGAGGAAACTATTATTACAGATATACCTGTCACATTATGACCATGATGGTACATCCTTTCACATACTGATCATGTGCCGACACTTCAACCTGCTGTATGAAACCACCCTTCCTAAATTAAATAGTCAGTCAAAATTAAAACCAGTCAGGCAATAATGGTGCCAGACACTGGGACTGATTCTGCATGAAATTTGGTAGTTTGTCAGACGTGTCTGACAGACCACGGGAGATTTTAGGAAGTCTTCATAAAACAGGCTAAATGTGAGCAGCATTCTGTCACTCCATGGTGGCCTTTAACTACAAGTTAGACTGTAAACATTATAAGAGTGTAATATATAAGCAGAAATTTATACAATAATCTGCAGTGTATAATTCATCTGTTATCATTCAAGTCACCCAATTCAAAAATATAAATATAACATAATTAGTGTATTTTGAGGGGGGTCAGTTTCACAGCATGAGAAAGTCGAACTGGAATCTTACTGATTATTCTTGAATGGCGAGATCTTTCCAATGTCGAAGCTACTTTGATGTTTTCTAGAACTGTGTAAAAATGATAGAAAACTGTATAATACTGAGCCATGCAAATCTTGGTGAAAACTCTGTAAAGTTAGAATCACAGCAAGAGCACATATAGAATACAAGTACACGGATATAATCTGAGACACGTAACAATCATCAATTACATGTAGAAACAACATTGAATGACTAGCAGTATTATTTGGGTACCATGCACTTTGGATGTCTGGAAATTATGTTAACTTAAAATTTCAGTATAAATAAAGTAGGTCATGATCAGTTTCAAAATTCAAGGGAGGTAATGAATCTAAAATTTTTAAGGGAGGCAATGAGTGTCCGTGTCCGTACTCAAGGAAGGTAATCAATTTCAATATTCAAGGGAGGTAATGAAATTACATTTTAACGAAGGCAATGAGTGTCCAAACTCAAGGAAGGTAATCAATTTCAATACCCAAGGGAGATCATGAAATTTCAATATTCAAGAAAGATAATTAATTTCAATATTCAAGGGAGATAATTAATTTCAATATTCAGGGGAGATAGAACTTGAGAACTGTCACAATTTCCAGAAATTCAGTTATAACAAAAATACTACTTTTAGTACACAGAAGACATGACACAAATTGTTTGCAACATGTTTCTGATACTTCATAACTGCAGGTCACTTTGTACATACATGACAGTCAAATTTTTACCAGATAAATATAAATTTCTTATGAATATATTAAAAGATAAATATCAACAAAACAGTTTCAAAATTTCCAAATTTGCAAAAATGTGTACCCTCTTTGTGCATAAAATATCAAGAATTGGAGACACCATGTTGATTCAAAGTGACACACAGTAGGTTTAAACCTAAATGAAAGTAACCTATAAGTGTCATGGTAAAGTTGTGTTATCTAACATGCCCTCAGAAAATGTATTATATTTTAAACTAAATTTCAAAGAAACAAAACACAAAATCATGATATTTTGATATAATATATAAATTAATATGAGAAATTATTAACACGAAGTAATATTGACATATTAGGATATGGTAGTTGTAAATGTATAAAATATGTGCTTTATAATATAAGGAGGAATAAAACTTGTGCTGAGTTTAAATTGTTAATATAAGGCTTTGTGAAAGAACTGAACAGTATAAATATTTCAGAATGGTCAGTATAGTGTTACAATGTCAAGCATGTATATTGTGAGCATGCAATACAAGTTCAGGAATACAAAATCAACTTGTTAAATTCTTGGACGTTTTAACATATGTGACATTACAATGGATTAATATTGGACGATACAGTTCAAACACTAGACCACAATTCAAATAATTTTCGTCATGAAACCCCATGTCACTAAATTTTTGAAATCGCTTCCTAAGAGTATCACTTTTTTTGGTAAAAAATAATAATTTATAAATTGCATAAAAATAAAATTATGATTTACATTTTCTTAATTCATAATACTTATATGTATACTTCACATAGCTTTTAAAGACTTAAATTTAAGAAAGGAGTTAACATAGCCATAAGACTGAAACTTTGAATACTTTCATTGACAAATGTGAAGTTCTTAATAAAACAATGATAGAAGTATTTCATAAAATTTAATTGGAAAGATTAGTTGTATAATAAGACTTGTAAAGGATATACATGTGTACTCAGGGGTGTCAACAGGGCCAAATTAAGAATCAGGAAAATCGTATGCTGCCGACCATTTCTGCCAAACAAGAGGCCTTAAACAACATTGTTTCATATAAATTAACTCAGTATGTATGAAAGAAAATCATTCAGAGCAGATGAAATTCACCATTACTTGGCCAATTCTTGATACATATTCTTCAAATAACTTTTATCTTGGTCAGAAGCCATTGCTCTTTCAAGAATGTTAAATCCAGAATTCCAGATAAATCAGGAAAATTGACACCCCTAGTACTGCATACATACATTATGTAGTTCATGTATATATGTAACACTGCAGTTGAAACGTATGTATAAAGTTAGAAGTTTGGTATATAAACATATGAAGAATACTTATTATATATATTCTAGCTATCAGTATAGTGAATAATGAAGGTGTTGGACTACTAGTAGAGAATTGCGGTCGAGAAGACGAGACAATGTGATACATCATCATACACATGGTGTCTTACCTCAGGGGCATAGACCCCGTATAATTCATAGTCCCCCGTGGACTTTGAACATTCATAGTACTCACAGGACCAAATATATGCGGGGAATTGTTGGTTACCATGTTAGGACTGGAATAATAATCAGTGTGTATAAATATCATATAGTGGTGACACGTATATATGGTACACAGGTTCATGAAAAGTATCACAGACCACCTGTAAATATACACATATAAGTATAAAGAGGTGGTACATTGTATATGGGACTTTTCATAGACCTGCAGATAAACCTTAGATTTAGAATATAAAACAAATATATATTATATGTATATCATTATATGTGTGCATATATGTATAAAGTGTTAACAACAAACATGATAGATAATATAAATATAGGTATATCAAAGTAAAACTAGGATGAATTCAAGTTAAACATGTTGTAAGCAATTCTCTCATTCCTAGCAATTCAATGTTTGCAGAAAAATCCTAAAATAATTTATTTATTACTGTTTCCAACATTAAAATGGTCTTCAACGAACAAGATTATTCAAGCTCTGTATAAACCAATAAGCAGACAGATGTCAGCCCGGCATCGTGCGTACAGACTGCAGTATCACACAATTACACATTTACTAGAATACTTTAAATAACACATTCCAAATTTACTGGAATACAACAGTTTTAAGATATAAGATAATATACACATAACTAGAAGGGTATTTGACACAAAAAATATTGTCTCCCACAACAGCCGCAACTCTTGCAATATTCGTCCGGCCTAAAATTCTAGACAAAATGTACAACTAGGTTTGATCATATCAACCATTTGTGTGAAGTTTCAGTGAAATCTGACAAAAAAACTTTGAGACATCCATCCAGACTTCCAGCACAAAATCAATATGTCTTCCCAATGTATTTTGGAGCCATTAAGAATAGAAGCATACAACAAATTTATATGAAAACAATGGTTTGAAATACTTGTAATACCGGTACTATATAACAGGTTAACAACATACTCTAACATTATAGAATAAACTAGTGATGTTATTCCTATTAGGTTATTTACCAAGAACCCAAGTACTGATAAATAAACATGAATATATCAAAGTACTGAAGTGAGGGATAATTGCAGTAATTTCGTAACAGCCATTATCGGCTTAGAACACTTAAGCTCGTTTAAGTGCACAATTTAGTCATTTTCACCACGTGAATAGAGAATTTAGCCCAGAGACCCCCTTAAAAGAATCCATCCACTCTATTGTATAAGTAGATAGAACAATAAAATATTTAAACATTTCTTGAAATTTATACAAATATTGAAAGCAAACAAATTTGGTCAATAAAATGTACAATCATGTAAACATGTTAATATTGAAATAATATTTGAATACTTCAGTAGAAAACTTTCAAGTTCCTCGATTAAAATTTTGATACACAAATCAAATCTTGGTAAATACGCCTATCAAACCACTTTTATCCCTCATTTCAGTAATGTTTATAAATAAAATCTAGACTAGTATTCACCTTGCGTGTTTAAAAATGATTGAGATTCTGAGAAAAAAGGAGAAAAAATACAAAATAATATTCAGTAAAATATCTTTCTTACAGTTTTTGAAGATATTTGGCAGTTGAAACCTGTTTCTTGATGTACAACAATAGAAAATAATTAAAATCAAACAGGTTTATGCATAAACATCCTGTGAATTATGTTTGTTTTTTATATTAATTTACTTTAGGTCAATGATGAATCAGAAACAAGTTATACAACTAATTCAACACCTCATTCCTGATGGTATCCATTAGAATGACAGTATGATGTAAGAGAAGCAAGAATCTCTTGTTTCAAAAATTTAAATGATCAGCACCAAACAAGAGAACTAATGGTGGCATTTTTATTTTGTGTTTGGTATGACACTGGCACTCAACAACTAGGATATAGAGACAGTATATCTAATTTAATGTTCCTGAAATGTGCTGAGATGGTAAGGACATGATATATTGTGTTAAATAAATGATCACCATTACTGCAGTGCCAAAGAACCGTACTTTAAATGAGGAAAAAGGCTGAAATCTTAGTGAACTCTCTCATTGGAATAATTAAGGTTCAACACAATGTTTTAGGAGCCATAAATTTATTTTCATTCCTAAGAAATAATTAACTTATGAAGTAAAATTTTGATCTTTCACAAAAAAATCTAAAGAACAATGTGAAACTAGTGCTACCAGTATTCTGTCGGACAAAACACACATGATTACATCTTACAAGCAGACAAGATAGACAAGACCAAACACGGAGTAGAGGAATCCTATAACTACATGATAGACACACAAGATACACACAGCAGAATAAGACATCCTATTCAATTAACTCAATGTAACATTCAGCACAAACAGACAAAGAATTAAAAAATGTTTATCTTCGCCAAAGTAAGATACCGGTAGTGTATATAATCTATAATATGATAGAATTCAACACACGAAAAACATAACAATTTCTAATACAAAACACTAAACACTGAAATTTCTAAACAAGAAACAAAATATTTTGAATATTTGAATAACTTTTTGATACTGTAGCGAATGACTGTAGCTACACTTAGGTAAAACAGTCAAAATTTGTCTCTAAAGCAAACATCAAGAGAAAAGTCAGAGGTACCTAATAATGAATCAACTATTCAAACAATTCTCATCTATTGAGCAAAAAGTTAACACCTAACAAAAGAAAGACTTCAACATTGAACAAATCAAGTGAATACATACCTGCTTAATGAAGGTATAGATGGTGTTGTAGCATTGGAGTTCTGAAGATTAAATCCTGACTGGTGAATAGGTGGTATAGTTGACGAATCCTTATATGAAATCTCCTGCTCATGCATATCATCCTTCTCCGCGTCCACCTTCTCAGATTTATCACGTTTCTCTCTTTCATACTTGTTATCTCCCTTCTCCCTGTTATTATCAGTTCTAGAATCGGAACCTTTAGCTCTATCATTTCTATCAATGTTATTATCTAACCTACTTTCACTATGAGATTCCTCTTCCTTTTCTTTATCCACTTTCTCTGCTGCTGCTGCTGCTTTTTCCGACTTTGATTTCTCCTTATCTACACTGCTTTCTTTCTCTCGTTCACTCTTATCACCCGAATTTGTTTCAGTTTTCACTTTGTGATCAGTTTTATCAGCAGTTTTATCAACCTTTACATCAGTCTTGTGTTTAACTACCTTCAAATCACTTTTCTCTGTCTTTTCACTTTTATCGTGATGTTTTGAAGCTTTATCAACTGGGCTTTCCGTTACACCATTTGTAACTTTAGATTTAGTATCAGAGCTTTGATTGTCTTTGTTGGAAACATGTGTAGTGGGTGGGGTTTTCTTACTGCCACCCTTATCAGGAGGATCAGGCAGCTTTTTCTTTGACTTTTCTTCGGAACTATTCTTCACATCCTGCAAGAAAATGTTCAGACTCTGGCTGTAAAACACTACTGACGCTATGTAAACAACCAACAATATTTCAAGAACACTCTACAACCAAACTTACAATAAGCATTTTATCAAAGTGAAGATAATTTTCTTTCTTTATGATTTCAATTCATTGCTGTTTCTCAACAGTATACAAGCAACCGTCAACTTGGGAGACACTATCTTCAGTTAAATTGTCATAGAATTTTTTTTACCTGCAGTTTGAACTCACAACTGTTAGCAGTTGACTGTCTGAGCACAGCTGGCTGACCAAACGTAAATTTAACAAGAGATGTTTGTTAAATATGGTAGCAAAATAGTCATTTATGTTATAGGTCATGGTGACCTTGACCTTGGGCCAACTGACCACAAAATCCATAGGGTTTGTGGCAGGTATGAACCAATCCTACCGGTGAACAAATACACCAAAATGTGAAAAGCAATAAAGGTATGTCGCCACTCCCTTGAAGGGGAGGGATAGGTGGCATAACACTGTGAATTGAGAAAATAATGTTTTTCTATAATAAGAGCTAAAAATAATCTCAGCACAAGAAATAGCTTCTAATACCATAATTACATAACCTACTTAGAACAGGTTACAGTAAAATAAGACTTCTAAATCAATCAGGTTACAATTGCAGTATAAATTATTCAACAAATCAATTACACAATTACTCTCAACTTCATTAACAGGAGAGGTTATCTTAAACACTTAATGGATATTAAATAACTTGTAAATGAGGCCTTGTTACATTAAATTACACAGAACGGAAGGCTCAAGTAGCTTAAGTGGGGGTAAATATATGAATTAAGGATACAAACATGATCAACTTGTGTCATACCTTGTTGGCATCTTTACTAAGTATCTTCGATCCTTCCTTTGATAGACTTTTATTATGATCTGACTCTTTTTTTACTATGGGGAGTTTTTTCTTTTTCTTTAAGGCTGTTTTATTGTTATCTGCTGCATCATCATCTTTGTCGTGAATTATGGAATTTAACAAAGCATTTTTCTCCTGTTCTTTAGTCACTTTTGCTTTTAAATCATGAGTAAATTTTTGAGCAAATCCATCACGTGTGAAGAATTCATGTTTAAGAAGCTGTGAACAGTTAGGACGATCATCGGGATCTAACTTCAAACAATCCTGAAATACAAACTTACCAGTTTAACATTGGCAAGATATAATAAATAAATAAATGATATAGCTAAGAATAAATAAATTTTTGAGGACCAGGGAAGAGTCCAGGGGAGAGGGACAGTCGTGCTAAATTGTTGTGAAAAACTCAGCAATGAATAAACACTCCAATACTGACAATTCACTATCAAAGATAAGATTTAAACTTTTGCTCAAGAGTTAAATACCACAATGCAAAACAACTATGGATGAGAAAAAAAAGAACTATTTATAGGTTTTTTTTCAATCAATATTTTGATTACCTATTTATTATACAGACATACTCGATTTGAATAGAGTACAAAAATTCCCAAACAATAGGGAGGATATTAAGTGTACAATGATTCTACAACAAACCTTTATCAGAGATAAAGAATGACTTGTCATTCGTGTAAACTTCTTCTCTAGCGGAGTCACCTCTCTAACTTCTGGTAATCTCATGCCAACAAATAATGGATTTCTCATGAACACTTCTTTGTGGCGAGCAGTCAAATTACCTGCAGGGGACAAACATTTAAACATATTAATTTTACTGAGTTTTGTACTGAATTAGATGGATGAACAAATACAGCATTTATCAAATTATGTGAAAAGCATTACTTATTATAACTATTGAAATCAATTCATCTAATACAATTACAGCCTGTATTACAATCAGTAATCAATATAATCTCTATCAATCATATCATATTTTAGCAATGCTCATGACTTAACATAAATTCTTTCAAATGACTTGTAAATCAATGTATTGTATTTTTAGCCAAAGAGCAAGCCAGGACGTCAGATTCTATGTTTATTCATTTCACTACATTTTCGTGACTAATGTACAGTTTGTGTAGTACAGGTTTATCTAATATCACAATGAGTGATTTGGATTTATTAAGAAATAAGGAATAATAATGCACTTGTGTTTTATCATAGAATAAAGCATGGTCATAAGTTTGGATGCATAGCTGAACAAGTGATCATGCTTTATTACAGATAAAACACAGGTACATGTTCATTATCATGATTCTAACATATCCAATGACAAGCGGTATGCTACTAAGTTATTTGCTGTAACTGTGTTTTATCTTTAATTTAAGCACACCTTGGTTTTCTCTATGTGTATATAGGGGAAACCACTGGTTGTGTTAGAATGGCTGCTTAATTAAGGAGACTACTAACACAGTATTGACTATAGAATATAGATGAAAGAATATTATTAGCATTATGATTGACTTACCAAAGACTTTGACTATATGATAAAGTTGATCGATATCTGAATCACCCGGGAATAAAGGTTCACCAGTCAACATCTCTACCAGTAAACAACCAACCGCCCATATATCTACAGCTCTAACAAAATAAAAAGACATAATGAAGAATAAGATTTCAAAACTGTACATAAGAAATAATTGTGAACATAATATTATCTCCTTCATATAGATACAGTTAGCACATATTGTAATATGAGCTTTGACTGAATATACACTTCTAACCAGATTTTACCATGATACATGAATTGTAAGACCACCTGAAAATATGAACATAACTTCCAAAGTCCATTTCTGTTGTTTTTTGCTCTAAAAATAAGAAGACCAGTTTTATGGGTCTATACGGTGGTTTTATAACTGAGGTTTAGCAAACTTTCCACAGCAACACCCTTGCAATCTTTGGACAGTAGCAGTAGTTGAGAGATGATATCCTTTTTTGCTGAATTTTCACAACACTAAAATTAATATTGTTGAATAGAGGTATCTACACAAGAGAGCGACTGTTCTGTTGAAGTTGTACCTCATGTACACATGAACTACACAAACTTGCAAATTATATAAAACGTCTGTAACAGAGGATGGCTAATCAAACAAATATAAAGAAGTTTCTAGTGAAGTTTTTTGAGAAATTTCTTGTGAAGTTTCTGCGAAGTTTCTTGCAAAAGCATTGTTCAATCAGACAAATTAAAACTTTGAAGTAGTGATAAGTAAATTGTTCTGATTTGAAGATATACTAATCAACATCGCACAATCGATTATCTCCTTTTAAGTGTGCTGTAAAGCTGCCTTTCAGCAAGTAGAATACATTGTCTACTCTAATTGGTGTGTTTTTTACAAACTTCCAAGTGAATTTTGTCTGTAGACATAGTACTTGTCGATAAAGGAAGATAGTTTAAATACAGTAATTTTAATTGGTATCATTTATGATGTTCATATAAAGATTCAAGATTTTATAATCTGCCAGTACTCCACCAATTATACTGTAATTGATTCACCTGTACAAAATTAATTCACCCATTGCACTGATGATTATTAAGTTGTTTCTGATCATTTCCTAATTAGGATCCATATGACTGGTAAAATGTAAATAAAACAATTCTTACTTTCCATATTTCGTATCCCCCACTAATAGCTCCGGTGCCCGGTACCACCTTGTGGCTACATAGTCTGTATATATTTCCCCAGGTTGAGCCAGGGTACGTGCAAAGCCAAAGTCACACAATTTTACAACCCCAGTCTTGCCAACCAATATATTCTCTGGTTTTATATCTCTATGAATGATCTGAAACAAAACAGTTAGTTTTATCATCAAAATATGCATAATGCAAAGCAAATATAAATGGCAAAGAAGATTACAAGTGCACACCTATTTTGCAACAGAAAATATTTTAACAGTAAATGACACTTTGTTCCATAAACTCTACACTATTCTGATAAGTTACAAGCTAGAATGTGTAAATTATCTCATGTGCAGCTTTTTGGGACAAATATCGAGAATGATCTCCCTTGGCAAGAAGTCCATTTAAGTAACAAAATTCTCTCCCCTCCATACTTATTTATTGGATACTTGTGTCCGACAAGGATAGGGGGAGAGGGGGGGGGGGGGGGGGGGAGGTTTTGGTGTATTCATGGAGTAAAGAGCTAAACCAGAACACTAACAGCTAACATCATGTCTGTATGGATTAGGAGCTCAGATCATACATAGCTAACATTGTTAACTTCTACAAGTTTATTTTCTATCTGAATAAAATTGGAGAAAATAGAAAGTTTACACATTTAACATGATTTTTGTTAACCATTTCTCATTATTGTAAAGATAAATATATTTTGGTAATTTTGTGCCTGTTATTAAGCAAGGGGGTTTTTAGCTGAAAACATAGATCCTACAGCCACCCCATACCATCACTGACTCCATAACTGAACTATACAGGTATGCCAACAGGTTACCGACAACCTGAGATACGATTTACGAGCAGCAGTTATAGACAATATGGCTATCTATGATGATAAAACCCGCATAATGATTCTATATTGTCAAAACTCAACAATAGTTTTATTTATAAAAATTTGAGAGGCTATACTTGAACAATACCCAGTCATTAATTAAGCCAATGCAAAGATTTTTATCTTTATAAGCTGTCTTGTATGAATATCACAGAGTCAATGTAGGTAATAAGACAGACAATGATTTAATACATATTTTGTATTGTCTCAAATTATACTAGAATGACATAAACTGTATTAAGGTACAGAATTTTATATGTATATTTAATTACACATTCAATGGAACTTTACACTTTTGAAGCACACTACAACCACAGATAATGGTTGAATTTGAATAGATAATGTAAAATGGCAAACATAATTTACTCAAAATATGAACCTGACCTGAATCAAAATCCAATAAACCCGATTTAAATATACGTAGGAGGTTAAATAGTGTTGATCAAGAATTATTTTTTGCTTGGTAAGTTCCGTAATTGCATATAAAATAACCAAGTCCGAGCCAATTCTGTAAAATACACATTCATGGCAAATGACCCGAGATTACACTTGGAACTTCTCATCAAAGATGTTCCAAAATTGGTATTTTGATTTCAAGTAGGGTGTTCACTAAGCACATGATGGAGAACAATGAAAGATTGACATATACACAGTCGTAATCTCAATACACCACTTCTCAGTTCCGTCAGAGAATTGTTGTTTTCATTTGGCTCTTAAGGAACTGTAAACCTATAATGTACCACAATGGATGAAATTCAGATGCCATGTATAAACTGTGATATAGATACATGTATAGAATAAGGTTATATTTTAAAACCATCAACAAATCAGCTTGTCCACAAAGTGTTGTTTTATGTCAAACTAGATGTGTGGCAACATTGGACTGGCACTTATGAATATTCCCTTATTTATGCTTTTCCATCATCCTAGCAAGTTGGTAATTTCAAGAAATCAAAACATTATGGTGAACATGGGAATGATAATGAATACCAGTTTGATGATGTCACAAAATGAAATGGTAAAGGTATCTTAATATCATATTACCATTCACCTGAATAACTTACTGTACGTGATTACATATCTTTGGTTATACCACAGATATAAATCAGATTGCTAGTTCATGTATAAAAACATAGCAATAAAATCACTCAAGTTGTCATAAAAAGCAAAACAAACATATTTTCAGTATGCATTGAGTGTGCACAGTGTCAAATATTCAGTTCAATGCCTCTTACTTATAAAGTTAGATAACTATGAAGATTTACATATGTCAAAAAACTAGCATTGAAATTATGATGAATGTTCTTTGGTTCAGAAGAAAGCACAATGTACAACTCACGAGGCATGCAAGTAGATTTATCCGATCTATTGACAAGCCTAAACAATCCTGATTTACACATCAATGCATACAGAACTAATATGTTATTATGTCTTTACAATTCAATTCAATCGGATTACAACCATCTACGTAATATATTGACGCATCCATTTCAATCAATATCAAAATTAATGCCGAGACAGAGGAACTAAATGTTCTTAATAAATATATTGATCATTATATTTCAGGGTGGTTTTTGAGTTTTTAAGATTAATGTCTTATCATAATGACTTAAAACTGCAAATGGTATCTTCACTATATATTTCATAGCTTTTCTATCAAGTAAAGGAGCAGTTAAACATTATAAAAGAATGAATTTAAATTTCATGAGATAAATCCTGTAATTATTACACCCTCTGTCCATATACACAGCAGACGTATTATATACAAGAGCCAACAAACATCAATTTCCCAATTCAAACAAAACACATTGACAATGATTGTCCATTTATAATTCTATTGACATTTCCCATTTTCAAACCACATGGTGAAATAGGTATTAACAAAACAATGTATGAATATTTTATATAACAAGGATATACTAAGTTACTAGATCGTTAATGCATATGTTTTCAAACCTTCCCACATTGTAACTACAGCAGTTAAACTGTCAACAAATCATGACCAACAAAAGTATGAAATTATGTACTGTAATTCTGCCTGATCATTTCAGAATACCGGAAAATGATTCCATGGCTTTGTTTTCGACAGCAGAGAGTGCATACAAGAACCGACCAATGCTTGTTGTTTTAGGCGGGTTTAACACTGTTTCTCAATACTTTTTTAGTTATATCCCCGCAATAGATTCACCTAACCAGTTCTTTTAGACTGTATCGTAAGGAGCACTAAGTTACCCTTCAACAAGGAACTAGCAGCTAATCATTCTGTGGAGTAAAATCAACATTGTTGCCAAATTTTCATGAACAGGTTTCACCTGCTGTGACTGGGAATCAAACACCGATCACCAGGTTACAAATCCAGAGCACTTACCACTGAACAATATGGCAAGAATGGATCAATTATTTCAAGGCAAGGAACAAGCAAAAGGAGATGTAGAATTGAGTTTTGAATTGAGTTTGAATTAAACTTTCATTAAATCTGTACGCTTTATGTTCCACAGAACAGCTATGAATTCTTAACTATCCCACATCAAGGCAACCAGCATTGTCACGAAAACTGGGTGTTTTTCATGCAAGGACAATGAAAATAAAACCTGTCTTACTGGGCATTCAGCTTTGTAATTGCTGAAACTAGTTCATTCAGCATTTCGCGACCGCTTGGACTTGTGGCTCATTTACTTTTTCAGTTGGGCATTGTGCCATGTATGTTTTTCATGTTTTCTGTGCTCGGCTGGTTGAGAGCTGGCTTCCCTGTCTGACTTAATATTATCTTTTTACAAGCTATCTGTTATCATAACATCATTCCAAAATAGATTGAGATCGCCCAGCTAGCATTTGCTTGCAATGTGATACATCTAGGTTAGATACTGGGTTAGAGAGGTTATGTTTTGTGACATTAACTATGGTTGCCCTCCACATGTGCAGATGTTGTCAGTCGCATACAGAAGAGCACGTTAGAACGATAAATTAATTGATCATTAATTCCAGGAGAACTGATTAGGTCAGCTTACTGCTGAATAACCAAAAATGTTCTAAAGGTGATAAACATTATAAACATTATAAATACAGAACAAAATCCAATGATTGTTTATAATAAGATGCAGCTTACATGATTCAGGTGACAGAACTCTATTCCTTTCAGGACTTGCCATAGAATCTTCCTACACGTTGTCTCGTCCAAACCATTTGGACATTTCTCTAGTTCATCTAACACTGTATGATCAACAAATTCAAACACAAGATAAAGTCTCTTCTTTCTTCTGAACACTTCTAATAAATTCACAAGATTGTCATGACGTAGTTGCTACAATAGAAAATAAATGATGCTTTAGTAATGCAAAATAATGTGAAACTTTACTATAAAATACAACTCCACAAAACCATCATAACAAATGCCCCTAAATTGCAAAATTTCAAAGATTGAACCAGTTATTTTGAAGACCGATTGGTACAGCTGTAATGCGGGTTTTCCCGACCGCATTAACTATCGACGGGGGATATAGAGAAGTCGACAAAAGTTCGGGTTTCCAAACTGTAATTTTATATGTTGTGAGTGAGAATTCTCACAAGTCCACAAGTTATAATTAATAACAACAATGTCGGTTAAATCCGAACAAGTATGTTCAACGTATTTTAAATCCAATGGAAAACCATTAATTGTCAATGTGTACACCTCGGTAAAAACCAAGTAAGACAAATGAGTACACCTTGGAAAACCAAGTTAGACTATATTACGTTATTTAATGTTTACACCTTGGAGCACCAAGAAAGACTATATTAAAAACATTTCTACAATGTCCAACACAAAGGTTGGGATTCTGGTTAAACCAATGAAATCACTTTTAAAACAAATATGCAAATTTACAATAACCAATAGATTTCTTATATCTCATATACATAACTCTATTAAAAATTGAGTCATTAACTTCTAATAACAGATTGGCCTTTTGATTACCAATTACATTACAAAGATGTTTGGCTTGGATTTGCTGTAACAAGTTGATGACTAAACAATGGACAGGCAAGCCAACATTTAAACTTTTAGACAAACAGGTGCGAATAAGTAATTACTGACTGAAACAAGTTGATTACTAAACAATGGTCAAGCAAGCCAACTTTTAACCTCTGAGACAAACTGGTGCAAGTAAGTAATTGCTGGCAACAGAAGGTATTTTATAATAAAAATATTTAACAATAATTAATCCAAGTATATGATTTGAGTCATTAGAGTTTGTGAAAAAATGTTTGGTATGCTTAACACAAGAAATACAATGCATGTTAAGGGAACATAAGGTTCAGTCAAAATTGAGGCAAAAATATACTACAAATATTCCAATAATATTCCTTCTATAAACGCAAATGCATATTAAAACCAATTAACAGTTCAACAGCATTTTTCCTTCATTTT
The DNA here is from genome assembly GCA_947247005.1 of Spisula solida. NCBI lineage: Eukaryota > Metazoa > Mollusca > Bivalvia > Venerida > Mactridae > Spisula > Spisula solida. Next base: position 65,531,325 of record OX365944.1, on the reverse strand, counting down.
GGGGCATAACAACTTCCCCTGCTTTCAATAATTTGGTCCCCAAATTCTGGGAACATAAATAATACATTATTTGTAAATAATTCAGATTATCATGTACAATATAGTGATGTCCTAAACTGAACATTAACTTAAAATATAAAGTACTCCATGTATAATGAAATAGTACCAAAGCTATATATAATATAACCAGAATATATAATAATATTGAATAGTATATAATAATATAGAGCCAAGCTATAGATGTAGCAACCAATGGCATATAAGTAATAGGCAAGTAATCAGTCCACTAACCAGAGGCATACAGTAATACAGTACTATCCAATAATAGGTATATTAACCTAAGGCATACAGTAAAACAATACTATCCAATAAATGGTATAGCAACCAATAGCATACTCTAATACAGTAATATCCAATAAATGGCATAGCAACCAATAGCTTTAATAGTAAAATAGTCATGTATTCAAATGGATGGTATAGCATCTAGTAGCAAAATAAATATATTCATACCCAATAAATGGTATAGCAACCGATAATACAATAGATACATGTATGATAATTGTCAAATAAAGGTATATCTCAACTAATAGTATAAGTGTAATTCATATAGTTCTGATATCTTGGCATAGGATCCAACAACATTGAATCATACAATTGAAATCACAGGATCACACAAAAATTCACAAGTTCAAAATCTCAGGTTAAGAGAAAGGGCTTGTAGTACTGTCACCTATATTGAGCAAGGCTGTCATATCATAGTCACATACTGCAGTTAGATGAGGTTCTCCACAAACTCTACAGTCACTAGAATTGGCCCAGCAAGATTGGGGATGGTGGTAGACATTACTACCACATTTTCTGCAGTTGAATGCCTTACAATGTCTTGGTGGTCTAACATTGTAAGACCTATAAAGATCACCTAATAACACAGATAAGTCCTCTCTGCAAGAATCCTTAATTAAATGACAAAAATTATCAAATTGGTCCTTAGCGATTTCCAATTGGTAGTTAGCGTATTCCATTTTGTGGTTCATGTCATCACCAATCTGCTTAATCTGTATATTTAATTTGTCAATTTCTGTTTCACTTTCTTTCACTTTTGAAGTTAACGCACGTTTGTCTGCTACCAAGTTTGACTTATGAAATTTTAATTTATCATTTTGGGCTTGTACTTTTAAAATTAATGACCGATTTCCTGACTTTTCCAATTTCCATTCATCATTTTGGATTTGTACTTTTGAAGTTAACGCACGGTTTTCTGCTACCAAGTTTGACTTTTCCAATTTCAATTCACCATTTTGGGCTGACATTGAATCTAACTGTGATTGAAGTTTTTCAATGTCATATTCAGTTCTGTTCTTGTCCTGTTCCATGGCAAGACGTCGGCGTTGTTCATTTTGTAAGCTGTTTTGTAATTCTTTATGCTGTACTTCAAGTTCATAGAGTCGCTGCTCAAATTCTGTTGCTGCTTCCTCATTGACTTGCATGCAATATCTGAAGCCGTCTTTCATGCACTGATATTTGTCAAAACATGTTGAGAGTTCATCATTGTCGAGTCCATGAAATGGAAATGACTCCAAAGCCTTTCTTCTGATGAAAGTTGTTATTCGGCTGTAGTCCCTTTGTTTTGTTCTGTTTGATTTTTCCTTGGGAATAGCTTTCATTGTACACATACGTGCGTAATGTCCATTCCAACGACAACGACTGCATTTTACGTTCCATGCATGGCAATGTCCAAGTTGATGAGTAAGTCCGCACCTCTTGCATCTCGAATTTGTCCGCTTTTGTTGATACATTTTTCGTTATATACAAATTATTCTTTCGTTTGGGGAATAGTGTTCTCAAGTAGCAAATCACTCACTTAGCTGTGAAGGTCCGAAGAAATCGTACCCAAGATTCTCATACCAGCTGTAATGCAGGGTTTTCCCGACCGCATTAACTATCGACGGGGGATATAGAGAAGTCGACAAAAGTTCGGGTTTCCAAACTGTAATTTTATATGTTGTGAGTGAGAATTCTCACAAGTCCACAAGTTATAATTAATAACAACAATGTCGGTTAAATCCGAACAAGTATGTTCAACGTATTTTAAATCCAATGGAAAACCATTAATTGTCAATGTGTACACCTCGGTAAAAACCAAGTAAGACAAATGAGTACACCTTGGAAAACCAAGTTAGACTATATTACGTTATTTAATGTTTACACCTTGGAGCACCAAGAAAGACTATATTAAAAACATTTCTACAATGTCCAACACAAAGGTTGGGATTCTGGTTAAACCAATGAAATCACTTTTAAAACAAATATGCAAATTTACAATAACCAATAGATTTCTTATATCTCATATACATAACTCTATTAAAAATTGAGTCATTAACTTCTAATAACAGATTGGCCTTTTGATTACCAATTACATTACAAAGATGTTTGGCTTGGATTTGCTGTAACAAGTTGATGACTAAACAATGGACAGGCAAGCCAACATTTAAACTTTTAGACAAACAGGTGCGAATAAGTAATTACTGACTGAAACAAGTTGATTACTAAACAATGGTCAAGCAAGCCAACTTTTAACCTCTGAGACAAACTGGTGCAAGTAAGTAATTGCTGGCAACAGAAGGTATTTTATAATAAAAATATTTAACAATAATTAATCCAAGTATATGATTTGAGTCATTAGAGTTTGTGAAAAAATGTTTGGTATGCTTAACACAAGAAATACAATGCATGTTAAGGGAACATAAGGTTCAGTCAAAATTGAGGCAAAAATATACTACAAATATTCCAATAATATTCCTTCTATAAACGCAAATGCATATTAAAACCAATTAACAGTTCAACAGCATTTTTCCTTCATTTTGGGGCATAACAACTTCCCCTGCTTTCAATAATTTGGTCCCCAAATTCTGGGAACATAAATAATACATTATTTGTAAATAATTCAGATTATCATGTACAATATAGTGATGTCCTAAACTGAACATTAACTTAAAATATAAAGTACTCCATGTATAATGAAATAGTACCAAAGCTATATATAATATAACCAGAATATATAATAATATTGAATAGTATATAATAATATAGAGCCAAGCTATAGATGTAGCAACCAATGGCATATAAGTAATAGGCAAGTAATCAGTCCACTAACCAGAGGCATACAGTAATACAGTACTATCCAATAATAGGTATATTAACCTAAGGCATACAGTAAAACAATACTATCCAATAAATGGTATAGCAACCAATAGCATACTCTAATACAGTAATATCCAATAAATGGCATAGCAACCAATAGCTTTAATAGTAAAATAGTCATGTATTCAAATGGATGGTATAGCATCTAGTAGCAAAATAAATATATTCATACCCAATAAATGGTATAGCAACCGATAATACAATAGATACATGTATGATAATTGTCAAATAAAGGTATATCTCAACTAATAGTATAAGTGTAATTCATATAGTTCTGATATCTTGGCATAGGATCCAACAACATTGAATCATACAATTGAAATCACAGGATCACACAAAAATTCACAAGTTCAAAATCTCAGGTTAAGAGAAAGGGCTTGTAGTACTGTCACCTATATTGAGCAAGGCTGTCATATCATAGTCACATACTGCAGTTAGATGAGGTTCTCCACAAACTCTACAGTCACTAGAATTGGCCCAGCAAGATTGGGGATGGTGGTAGACATTACTACCACATTTTCTGCAGTTGAATGCCTTACAATGTCTTGGTGGTCTAACATTGTAAGACCTATAAAGATCACCTAATAACACAGATAAGTCCTCTCTGCAAGAATCCTTAATTAAATGACAAAAATTATCAAATTGGTCCTTAGCGATTTCCAATTGGTAGTTAGCGTATTCCATTTTGTGGTTCATGTCATCACCAATCTGCTTAATCTGTATATTTAATTTGTCAATTTCTGTTTCACTTTCTTTCACTTTTGAAGTTAACGCACGTTTGTCTGCTACCAAGTTTGACTTATGAAATTTTAATTTATCATTTTGGGCTTGTACTTTTAAAATTAATGACCGATTTCCTGACTTTTCCAATTTCCATTCATCATTTTGGATTTGTACTTTTGAAGTTAACGCACGGTTTTCTGCTACCAAGTTTGACTTTTCCAATTTCAATTCACCATTTTGGGCTGACATTGAATCTAACTGTGATTGAAGTTTTTCAATGTCATATTCAGTTCTGTTCTTGTCCTGTTCCATGGCAAGACGTCGGCGTTGTTCATTTTGTAAGCTGTTTTGTAATTCTTTATGCTGTACTTCAAGTTCATAGAGTCGCTGCTCAAATTCTGTTGCTGCTTCCTCATTGACTTGCATGCAATATCTGAAGCCGTCTTTCATGCACTGATATTTGTCAAAACATGTTGAGAGTTCATCATTGTTGAGTCCATGAAATGGAAATGACTCCAAAGCCTTTCTTCTGATGAAAGTTGTTATTCGGCTGTAGTCCCTTTGTTTTGTTCTGTTTGATTTTTCCTTGGGAATAGCTTTCATTGTACACATACGTGCGTAATGTCCATTCCAACGACAACGACTGCATTTTACGTTCCATGCATGGCAATGTCCAAGTTGATGAGTAAGTCCGCACCTCTTGCATCTCGAATTTGTCCGCTTTTGTTGATACATTTTTCGTTATATACAAATTATTCTTTCGTTTGGGGAATAGTGTTCTCAAGTAGCAAATCACTCACTTAGCTGTGAAGGTCCGAAGAAATCGTACCCAAGATTCTCATACCAGCTGTAATGCAGGGTTTTCCCGACCGCATTAACTATCGACGGGGGATATAGAGAAGTCGACAAAAGTTCGGGTTTCCAAACTGTAATTTTATATGTTGTGAGTGAGAATTCTCACAAGTCCACAAGTTATAATTAATAACAACAATGTCGGTTAAATCCGAACAAGTATGTTCAACGTATTTTAAATCCAATGGAAAACCATTAATTGTCAATGTGTACACCTCGGTAAAAACCAAGTAAGACAAATGAGTACACCTTGGAAAACCAAGTTAGACTATATTACGTTATTTAATGTTTACACCTTGGAGCACCAAGAAAGACTATATTAAAAACATTTCTACAATGTCCAACACAAAGGTTGGGATTCTGGTTAAACCAATGAAATCACTTTTAAAACAAATATGCAAATTTACAATAACCAATAGATTTCTTATATCTCATATACATAACTCTATTAAAAATTGAGTCATTAACTTCTAATAACAGATTGGCCTTTTGATTACCAATTACATTACAAAGATGTTTGGCTTGGATTTGCTGTAACAAGTTGATGACTAAACAATGGACAGGCAAGCCAACATTTAAACTTTTAGACAAACAGGTGCGAATAAGTAATTACTGACTGAAACAAGTTGATTACTAAACAATGGTCAAGCAAGCCAACTTTTAACCTCTGAGACAAACTGGTGCAAGTAAGTAATTGCTGGCAACAGAAGGTATTTTATAATAAAAATATTTAACAATAATTAATCCAAGTATATGATTTGAGTCATTAGAGTTTGTGAAAAAATGTTTGGTATGCTTAACACAAGAAATACAATGCATGTTAAGGGAACATAAGGTTCAGTCAAAATTGAGGCAAAAATATACTACAAATATTCCAATAATATTCCTTCTATAAACGCAAATGCATATTAAAACCAATTAACAGTTCAACAGCATTTTTCCTTCATTTTGGGGCATAACAACTTCCCCTGCTTTCAATAATTTGGTCCCCAAATTCTGGGAACATAAATAATACATTATTTGTAAATAATTCAGATTATCATGTACAATATAGTGATGTCCTAAACTGAACATTAACTTAAAATATAAAGTACTCCATGTATAATGAAATAGTACCAAAGCTATATATAATATAACCAGAATATATAATAATATTGAATAGTATATAATAATATAGAGCCAAGCTATAGATGTAGCAACCAATGGCATATAAGTAATAGGCAAGTAATCAGTCCACTAACCAGAGGCATACAGTAATACAGTACTATCCAATAATAGGTATATTAACCTAAGGCATACAGTAAAACAATACTATCCAATAAATGGTATAGCAACCAATAGCATACTCTAATACAGTAATATCCAATAAATGGCATAGCAACCAATAGCTTTAATAGTAAAATAGTCATGTATTCAAATGGATGGTATAGCATCTAGTAGCAAAATAAATATATTCATACCCAATAAATGGTATAGCAACCGATAATACAATAGATACATGTATGATAATTGTCAAATAAAGGTATATCTCAACTAATAGTATAAGTGTAATTCATATAGTTCTGATATCTTGGCATAGGATCCAACAACATTGAATCATACAATTGAAATCACAGGATCACACAAAAATTCACAAGTTCAAAATCTCAGGTTAAGAGAAAGGGCTTGTAGTACTGTCACCTATATTGAGCAAGGCTGTCATATCATAGTCACATACTGCAGTTAGATGAGGTTCTCCACAAACTCTACAGTCACTAGAATTGGCCCAGCAAGATTGGGGATGGTGGTAGACATTACTACCACATTTTCTGCAGTTGAATGCCTTACAATGTCTTGGTGGTCTAACATTGTAAGACCTATAAAGATCACCTAATAACACAGATAAGTCCTCTCTGCAAGAATCCTTAATTAAATGACAAAAATTATCAAATTGGTCCTTAGCGATTTCCAATTGGTAGTTAGCGTATTCCATTTTGTGGTTCATGTCATCACCAATCTGCTTAATCTGTATATTTAATTTGTCAATTTCTGTTTCACTTTCTTTCACTTTTGAAGTTAACGCACGTTTGTCTGCTACCAAGTTTGACTTATGAAATTTTAATTTATCATTTTGGGCTTGTACTTTTAAAATTAATGACCGATTTCCTGACTTTTCCAATTTCCATTCATCATTTTGGATTTGTACTTTTGAAGTTAACGCACGGTTTTCTGCTACCAAGTTTGACTTTTCCAATTTCAATTCACCATTTTGGGCTGACATTGAATCTAACTGTGATTGAAGTTTTTCAATGTCATATTCAGTTCTGTTCTTGTCCTGTTCCATGGCAAGACGTCGGCGTTGTTCATTTTGTAAGCTGTTTTGTAATTCTTTATGCTGTACTTCAAGTTCATAGAGTCGCTGCTCAAATTCTGTTGCTGCTTCCTCATTGACTTGCATGCAATATCTGAAGCCGTCTTTCATGCACTGATATTTGTCAAAACATGTTGAGAGTTCATCATTGTCGAGTCCATGAAATGGAAATGACTCCAAAGCCTTTCTTCTGATGAAAGTTGTTATTCGGCTGTAGTCCCTTTGTTTTGTTCTGTTTGATTTTTCCTTGGGAATAGCTTTCATTGTACACATACGTGCGTAATGTCCATTCCAACGACAACGACTGCATTTTACGTTCCATGCATGGCAATGTCCAAGTTGATGAGTAAGTCCGCACCTCTTGCATCTCGAATTTGTCCGCTTTTGTTGATACATTTTTCGTTATATACAAATTATTCTTTCGTTTGGGGAATAGTGTTCTCAAGTAGCAAATCACTCACTTAGCTGTGAAGGTCCGAAGAAATCGTACCCAAGATTCTCATACCAGCTGTAATGCAGGGTTTTCCCGACCGCATTAACTATCGACGGGGGATATAGAGAAGTCGACAAAAGTTCGGGTTTCCAAACTGTAATTTTATATGTTGTGAGTGAGAATTCTCACAAGTCCACAAGTTATAATTAATAACAACAATGTCGGTTAAATCCGAACAAGTATGTTCAACGTATTTTAAATCCAATGGAAAACCATTAATTGTCAATGTGTACACCTCGGTAAAAACCAAGTAAGACAAATGAGTACACCTTGGAAAACCAAGTTAGACTATATTACGTTATTTAATGTTTACACCTTGGAGCACCAAGAAAGACTATATTAAAAACATTTCTACAATGTCCAACACAAAGGTTGGGATTCTGGTTAAACCAATGAAATCACTTTTAAAACAAATATGCAAATTTACAATAACCAATAGATTTCTTATATCTCATATACATAACTCTATTAAAAATTGAGTCATTAACTTCTAATAACAGATTGGCCTTTTGATTACCAATTACATTACAAAGATGTTTGGCTTGGATTTGCTGTAACAAGTTGATGACTAAACAATGGACAGGCAAGCCAACATTTAAACTTTTAGACAAACAGGTGCGAATAAGTAATTACTGACTGAAACAAGTTGATTACTAAACAATGGTCAAGCAAGCCAACTTTTAACCTCTGAGACAAACTGGTGCAAGTAAGTAATTGCTGGCAACAGAAGGTATTTTATAATAAAAATATTTAACAATAATTAATCCAAGTATATGATTTGAGTCATTAGAGTTTGTGAAAAAATGTTTGGTATGCTTAACACAAGAAATACAATGCATGTTAAGGGAACATAAGGTTCAGTCAAAATTGAGGCAAAAATATACTACAAATATTCCAATAATATTCCTTCTATAAACGCAAATGCATATTAAAACCAATTAACAGTTCAACAGCATTTTTCCTTCATTTTGGGGCATAACAACTTCCCCTGCTTTCAATAATTTGGTCCCCAAATTCTGGGAACATAAATAATACATTATTTGTAAATAATTCAGATTATCATGTACAATATAGTGATGTCCTAAACTGAACATTAACTTAAAATATAAAGTACTCCATGTATAATGAAATAGTACCAAAGCTATATATAATATAACCAGAATATATAATAATATTGAATAGTATATAATAATATAGAGCCAAGCTATAGATGTAGCAACCAATGGCATATAAGTAATAGGCAAGTAATCAGTCCACTAACCAGAGGCATACAGTAATACAGTACTATCCAATAATAGGTATATTAACCTAAGGCATACAGTAAAACAATACTATCCAATAAATGGTATAGCAACCAATAGCATACTCTAATACAGTAATATCCAATAAATGGCATAGCAACCAATAGCTTTAATAGTAAAATAGTCATGTATTCAAATGGATGGTATAGCATCTAGTAGCAAAATAAATATATTCATACCCAATAAATGGTATAGCAACCGATAATACAATAGATACATGTATGATAATTGTCAAATAAAGGTATATCTCAACTAATAGTATAAGTGTAATTCATATAGTTCTGATATCTTGGCATAGGATCCAACAACATTGAATCATACAATTGAAATCACAGGATCACACAAAAATTCACAAGTTCAAAATCTCAGGTTAAGAGAAAGGGCTTGTAGTACTGTCACCTATATTGAGCAAGGCTGTCATATCATAGTCACATACTGCAGTTAGATGAGGTTCTCCACAAACTCTACAGTCACTAGAATTGGCCCAGCAAGATTGGGGATGGTGGTAGACATTACTACCACATTTTCTGCAGTTGAATGCCTTACAATGTCTTGGTGGTCTAACATTGTAAGACCTATAAAGATCACCTAATAACACAGATAAGTCCTCTCTGCAAGAATCCTTAATTAAATGACAAAAATTATCAAATTGGTCCTTAGCGATTTCCAATTGGTAGTTAGCGTATTCCATTTTGTGGTTCATGTCATCACCAATCTGCTTAATCTGTATATTTAATTTGTCAATTTCTGTTTCACTTTCTTTCACTTTTGAAGTTAACGCACGTTTGTCTGCTACCAAGTTTGACTTATGAAATTTTAATTTATCATTTTGGGCTTGTACTTTTAAAATTAATGACCGATTTCCTGACTTTTCCAATTTCCATTCATCATTTTGGATTTGTACTTTTGAAGTTAACGCACGGTTTTCTGCTACCAAGTTTGACTTTTCCAATTTCAATTCACCATTTTGGGCTGACATTGAATCTAACTGTGATTGAAGTTTTTCAATGTCATATTCAGTTCTGTTCTTGTCCTGTTCCATGGCAAGACGTCGGCGTTGTTCATTTTGTAAGCTGTTTTGTAATTCTTTATGCTGTACTTCAAGTTCATAGAGTCGCTGCTCAAATTCTGTTGCTGCTTCCTCATTGACTTGCATGCAATATCTGAAGCCGTCTTTCATGCACTGATATTTGTCAAAACATGTTGAGAGTTCATCATTGTTGAGTCCATGAAATGGAAATGACTCCAAAGCCTTTCTTCTGATGAAAGTTGTTATTCGGCTGTAGTCCCTTTGTTTTGTTCTGTTTGATTTTTCCTTGGGAATAGCTTTCATTGTACACATACGTGCGTAATGTCCATTCCAACGACAACGACTGCATTTTACGTTCCATGCATGGCAATGTCCAAGTTGATGAGTAAGTCCGCACCTCTTGCATCTCGAATTTGTCCGCTTTTGTTGATACATTTTTCGTTATATACAAATTATTCTTTCGTTTGGGGAATAGTGTTCTCAAGTAGCAAATCACTCACTTAGCTGTGAAGGTCCGAAGAAATCGTACCCAAGATTCTCATACCAGCTGTAATGCAGGGTTTTCCCGACCGCATTAACTATCGACGGGGGATATAGAGAAGTCGACAAAAGTTCGGGTTTCCAAACTGTAATTTTATATGTTGTGAGTGAGAATTCTCACAAGTCCACAAGTTATAATTAATAACAACAATGTCGGTTAAATCCGAACAAGTATGTTCAACGTATTTTAAATCCAATGGAAAACCATTAATTGTCAATGTGTACACCTCGGTAAAAACCAAGTAAGACAAATGAGTACACCTTGGAAAACCAAGTTAGACTATATTACGTTATTTAATGTTTACACCTTGGAGCACCAAGAAAGACTATATTAAAAACATTTCTACAATGTCCAACACAAAGGTTGGGATTCTGGTTAAACCAATGAAATCACTTTTAAAACAAATATGCAAATTTACAATAACCAATAGATTTCTTATATCTCATATACATAACTCTATTAAAAATTGAGTCATTAACTTCTAATAACAGATTGGCCTTTTGATTACCAATTACATTACAAAGATGTTTGGCTTGGATTTGCTGTAACAAGTTGATGACTAAACAATGGACAGGCAAGCCAACATTTAAACTTTTAGACAAACAGGTGCGAATAAGTAATTACTGACTGAAACAAGTTGATTACTAAACAATGGTCAAGCAAGCCAACTTTTAACCTCTGAGACAAACTGGTGCAAGTAAGTAATTGCTGGCAACAGAAGGTATTTTATAATAAAAATATTTAACAATAATTAATCCAAGTATATGATTTGAGTCATTAGAGTTTGTGAAAAAATGTTTGGTATGCTTAACACAAGAAATACAATGCATGTTAAGGGAACATAAGGTTCAGTCAAAATTGAGGCAAAAATATACTACAAATATTCCAATAATATTCCTTCTATAAACGCAAATGCATATTAAAACCAATTAACAGTTCAACAGCATTTTTCCTTCATTTTGGGGCATAACACAACCATAAGCAGGCAAGCTCCTTACAATTCAAATTGATTAGGTAACCAATGTTTTGTTAGTCTGAACATAAAAGAGGGGCCATACAAGAAAAGTATGTGCATTATGTGCAATGTCACATTGTGCTGGGCCTTTTGCAGACATGTAAATATCATGCAGTTTTTTCTAAAAATTAAAACTACTGAACAGTACACCTTTATGTTATTAGCCCAAGTGAATATGTACAGTTAAGTATTCTAAACTTGCCAATAAAATATGTGAGCACCTTTACTCTGAAGATACAACTCTACAATACCAGTGTAATATATTTCTGTTCACAAACGACCAATGCAGTGACAAATGTATACACTAGTCTTATCTAAGTAAATAATATCAAGATGATAATGTAACATTAAATATATATTTGAGAGCTGTGAAACATTTTATAAATGACCCGGGATTATGACAGGCAAGATAATACTTATACAAGAGGGCCCAAAGGGCCCTAGGTCGCTCACCTGTCGTACTAGTGCATGCACACCCCTATGGTGATCCTACACATTTTCTGAATAAAATTTAAGGAAATTCAGCCTCTATTGCAAGTTTTTGTATGATTTGACCATGTGACCTAGCGTTTGACCCCAGATGACTTAATTAATATCAAACTTAACCTAGATTGTGTTGAGATGATTATTAGGACCAAATTTCATAAAGATTAAGTCAAAATTGTAACCTCTGGCGACTACACAGGGTTTTTCTATGATCTAACCTATAATTTAAGCAAAATATTTCCTCAATATAACTGTACAAAAACATGCTATAAAGACAGAACAATACCTAAACACTTAAAAAAAAAATTATGGTTCCAGTGGGGTTTGAACCCATGACCCTCAGGAAAATGTCAATTGACATTGTGACCTTGTTTTTGACGCCAGATGACCCAAAATCGAACTTGGCCTAGATTTTGTTGACAGGATCATTGTGACAAAGTTTCATAAAGATTAAGTTGAAATTGTAACCTCTGGTGACTGACTACACAAGGTTTTTCTATGATTTGACCTATATTTTAAACAAAATATTTTGGAATATTTTTCCTCCATATAACTGTACAAATACATGCTATAAAGACAAAACAATACCTAAACACTCAAAAAAAAAAAAAAAAAAAAAAAAAAAAAAAAATTATGGTTCCAGTGGGGATTGAACCCACGACCATCAGGAAAATGTACAAATAAATGCCTTACAGACAAAACAATACCTAAACACTCAAAAAAAAAAAAAAAAAAAAAAAAAAAATTATGGTTCCAGTGGGGGTTGAACCCACGACCATCAGGAAAATGTACAAATACATGCTATAAAGACAAAACAATACCTAAACACTCAAAAAAAAAAAAAAAAAAAAAAATTATGGTTCCAGTGGGGGTTGAACCCACGACCATCAGGAAAATGTACAAATAAATGCTTTACAGACAAAACAATACCTAAACACTCAAAAAAAATAAAAATAAAAAAATAAAAATTATGGTTCCAGTGGGGTTTGAACCCACGACCCTCAGGAAAATGTCTATGCTCCCTACAGCGCTTTGATTTCCACTTAACCATTACAATTCACACCCTCTAGAATATTTTGATATTTGACCTTTACAAAACTGCTGTGAACCCTGATACACATTTTCATTGGTTGATGAAAGTTTACTTGTATGTATAGAGTGTAGAGAGTTACAGCAGAGAGTTAAATGACCATGAAGACTACATGTTGAAAGGTTTAAAACAAGGTTTTTCTATAATTTGACCTAGTGAGCTAGTTTTTGACCTCAGATGACCCAATATCGAACTTGACCTAGATTTTGTTGAGATGATCATTGTGACCAAGTTTCATAAAGATTAGGCCAAAATTGTGACCTCTAGAGAGGACACAACCCAATTGTTGACGGACGGACGGACGGACGGACGACGGACGAAGTGTGATCACAAAAGCTCACTCTGTCACTTTGTGACAGGTGAGCTAATAAAAGTATAACGGCTGCTCACGTATATATGTTGACATGACATATTTAAATAAAAACATATTATAAAATTATTACAGTAAACATGTTATTAAACTATTACAATAAAGTTTTTCTACTGAACTATTTAATCTTTTAATGGATATTCTGATTAAATTTGGTAGTTTGACTTCAAAGACAACAAGCTGGAACACTCGCGTACATTGTACTGTAACTATTGGGTTAATGTTGCACCATATAGGTGGATATGTTTATAGTTATTTCATAACAACACTTGAGCCAGTCCCAAAGTACGGATTTCTCTCACCTATTTACTATAGGTCTATAACAATGATAAAATGCCTCTATCAATAGATTAATATTGGTTAAAACTAATCCAGATTAACATACAGGAGCTTTTGTATATGTAATTAATCAATTCTGACTTAAACATTTTCAAATCGGAAAAATTTCAATGCATAGTCAGGGTGTGCATAAACAGTTTATGTCAAGTGCTGAAGGTGTAATGGTTGACAACACATGGCTCCTGACTTTAAGGTTGAGGATTCTAATCCCACCTTCAGTTAGAGCCACCACCTACAGGTCAGGGTTTGGTTAGAGCCACCACCTACAGGTCAGGGTTTGGTTAGAGCCACCACCTACAGGTCAGGGTTTGGTTAGAGCCACCACCTACAGGTCAGGGTTTGGTTAGAGCCACCACCTACAGGTCAGGGTTTGGTTAGAGCCACAACATACAGGTCAGGGTTTGGTTAGAGCCACCACCTACAGGTCAGGGTTTGGTTAGAGCCACCACCTACAGGTCAGGGTTTGGTTAGAGCCACCACCTACAGGTCAGGGTTTGGTTAGAGCCACCACCTTCAGGTCAGGGTTTGGTTAGAGCCACCACCTACAGGTCAGGGTTGGGTTAGAGCCACCACCTACAGGTCAGGGTTTGGTTAGAGCCACCACCTACAGGTCAGGGTTGGGTTAGAGCCACCACCTACAGGTCAGGGTTTGGTTAGAGCCACCACCTACAGGTCAGGGTTTGGTTAGAGCCACCACCTACAGGTCAGGGTTTGGTTAGAGCCACCACCTACAGGTCAGGGTTTGGTTAGAGCCACAACCTACAGGTCAGGGTTTGGTTAGAGCCACCACCTTCAGGTCAGGGTTGGGTTAGAACCTGCAAGCTACAAGTCAGGGTTCGATTAGAAACCACAATGTGTAAGATAGGTTTCAATTAGAACCCACAACCTACAAGTCAGGGAGTCATTAGCTGTTCATCTCAGAATAGATGGTAACCTGTGAGAGTCACTGACAGATGTCAGTACCTTAAGTCTGTATCATAACTGACAATTGAAAGCATAAATGTACTGCATAAATCCCTAGACTATCTACCAAGTGTTCAGTAATCTTATAAGTGATTACAATGTACGGGTAGTTATATTAAGTTCTCCATCTTCATACTGGTTATGTGTACATTACTGATATTGTCACCCCCATGTCTGAATTCAAATTAGGTTAATGTTTTGAAATGCATGGTATCGAAATACAGTAGATGGGTCAAAAGGTATTACCATGGAGTAAAGGACTAGACAAAGTCCTCAGACAGGATTGTTTTCAAAATGAACAATTTTAAAACATTAACATTGCATACTAGTAATTATGGGAGCCTTTTTAATTTTGAAATCTGTACATACCATAGCAACAATACAATTTACTGGCATGATAAGGCATGATAATGGCACACAAATTTTGAAATTCAATATTTTAATTAAGCAGTACAAAATACCTATTTCATATGCTTGGTAGGTGGTAAGCCAGACAGCCTTTGTTTGCATATGCATTTTCTGATAAAATTTGAAATACACTGAACCTTTAAAAGATCAATTAATATATGATACACTTGAAAATTCTACTTAGAAAAACCATTGCTGCAAAGCAAAATCTGAACTCAGGTTTTACAGATTTAAAATGAGACATTATTTTTTCTAATGTAAATAAAGCACAATTCATGCCCATGTTTAACGAAGTTTACAAGTCCAACACGACACAGTATCATATTAAAGTTACCTGGATTTCAAGAGGAATTCATTTTATTCAGAGCATTTATTTACTAGCAATCAGAGACAAGTCGAGCAACTTTTGCCTAAAATCGCGCGAATGGGGTAGGAGTGACTTTACAATTGCATCACCGTGATGTGTGAATATTCACCAAAGATGAGTGAATTCACCGCAAAAATCTGAGTGAAATTTCACTCGCATTTCCCGCTTGCTTGCAGAAATGATCGGAGGAAAATCACTACGATTTCACTGCGATCACTGTGAATTGCAGTGGGTTTTTTTTATACAGGTTAGAATGCATTGAATATAAACAGTCTACAAAACTGGCATTGAATTTTTTGATTTCGTGTCCATTCCTGACAGTGAAAGTAATCATAGTTGGTTTTGTAAATTGAGTACTGGTAAAATTCAAAGTGAGCTATTTCACGGATCTCATGAGTTGACGTCATTTAGATGCTGGTTACAAAATAGTTTACAATATTCAACATGATAATTTTATGAATACCAACTATATATGACATTACAAAAAAAAACAAAAAAACTTTTGCTAAATACTATTTTTGATTAAAGTGCAGTACACTCTTCAAGGTAAAGTCCATTGAGAGACATATATGGCTGTTGATTAAGATGTTAAAAACCTTGGAGTGAATTAATGCAACACTAGTCCATCGATAGCTCCACATATTGATTTGTTGAACTTTGTTGAAATTTACCTGGGAAAATTCATTGGAATATGTATGCAGCAATGTATCATAATTATGATTGCATTTACAGCTAACATAGAATCCTATCATTGGAAAACTTAATTCTTGATTGAATACTGACGTTGGTAAATCAGCTAAACCATATTGTCAGGTAAACCATATTGTCAGGTAAACCATATTGTCAGGTAAACCATATTGTCAGGTAAACCATATTGTCAGGTAAACCATATTGTCAGCTAAATCATATTGTCAGCTAAACAATATTGTCAGCTAAACCATATTGTCAGCTAAACCATATTGCCAGCTAAACCATATTGTCAGCTAAACCATATTGTCAGCTAAATCATATAGTCAGCTAAACCATATTGTCAGCTAAACCATATTGTCAGCTAAACCATAGCTAAACCATATTGTCAGCTAAACCATATTGTAAGCTAAACCATATTGTAACAAGTACACTGTGACCATTAATTAGCTTAAAAGTTTCACTTACTTTCAGCATTTTGACTTCTCGCAATGCGATCTTTTTCACCATTTTGTCGTCCTCACTTTCCAGGAATTTTTTGATGGCCACAAGTTGACCAGTGTCCTTGTGACGACATTTTAGCACCATACCATAACTTCCCTCGCCCACCAACCCCTGGTTCTCATATTTCTCCATCCTCTAATCTACACCATCTACTTTGTTATAACAGCAATCCTGAAAAATATAAGATCCAATTTACATGTATGAAGAAAATACTCAGAGACCTAATACGGCATAATGCCCAATCCTGAAAAAAGTCGCAAGTTAGTTCCAGGTATCATCAGCACACCAAAACTCTGTTCAGCTAATGAAATTTCAAATGACCATAACTTAGTCAATAATTAGATATTTTTCAATCAAACTACATTTATTATCTTCAGAAAAAGTTTATTTATTTCACACAGCTTAACAGATTTGTCAGACCCCTGTACACATGGTTGAATAGTTTAGTATCAAAGGAGTGTTAGATCCAGAAACAATGCATGTACATATATTATATTCTTTGCACAGAGTCTGACAAGAATTTGTGTTACAATTCCCATACCTCAGATAACTTTTACATAAATTATCTCGCAGAAGGAATCAATGCAAGCCACAATTCCACTTGAATATCCTTTATAATTGCGTCACAATCGACGCCATACATATATCAGATTTACATTATTTCATGGCTATAAATAAATGGTTTATTCAACTTACGCATATCATTTGTCTCATTTATAATAGAAGCCCAATTCAATATTAACATCAAAATCAATATGGTTTCAATAATTGGACAGATACAAGTTGTATATTAATCAACTATTTCATTATGCAAACATTTTATTGACATAGTACAGCAATATTGTTTGGGACATCTCTTCTACCCAATTAATGGGTAGTGTCAAGGAAGCAGTCACATAAAACAAAAATGTACAATTTATTATACATAAGAAATCTCTCCCAATGCGAGTTCACATGGAACACAAGTTCGGATTCTATTTGGAAAGCCAGGTTGTGACTCTAGTGATGTCATTTGAACCGTTTGACCCAAACTTCTTTTTTTCATTTGAGGCCCCTTTCGGGTTACCCCGTTTATTTTTTCATTTATTATACATTTAACAACAAGATAGAAACAATATTTCAATTACATGCTAACATTTTATCATTTTGCTGTCAAATGTATATTCAACAATGTTTTTCATATATGATTTTGTCCCATTTATTTTTCATATGTTTATGAAGTTTAAAAAATAAGATAATGGAAGTTTTCTTCAAAAAGATATTAAGTAAAAAGGAGGGGGGAGGGGGTTTGACGGTATCATCTATGACCCAAACTTGAAGAACAACAGACTAGTGTTCCAAGATGGTAATCTGCTAAAATTGCTAAGTAGTTCCAAATGAGTGGAAGTAAACAAAAAAGACTTATGATACAGTCATGTGACTTAAATTATTCGATTTGGTTGTTTATTAATGTAATTGAAGCTTTTGTTACTTCTTTATCCGTAGACTAGCTTTTAACGCCTTTTAATCACTTGAAGAAAATTTCAACACATGCTTTTTGTTTACACTCTCAGCAGGGTCACTCCATGGAGCACTTCTCTGTACAAGCCCTCAACATTATTTTTAGAAATGATATCAACACTCCCGACTCTCGGACTTCTATATAAACTCGCCCTCAGTGGCAAATTGATATAGAAGAAGTTAATTCTGTGCTAAGTATCATCATTGTCATGGGTTCTTACAGGACTAGAGTCTAACCACCTACAAAGTTGGAAAGGAACATGTACATAGTTGTCAGAACCATCTTAGATCTATCTAAGCCCTTGCATTGGACCTGATGCACTAGCTAACATGAGGCCTAGTTTAATATATATGTCATTTCACAGTATTTCAGATAATTATATTGAGACTCTTTACCCAGTCACATTATCCTGATACAAGACGACACATTAAGATGCTGTAACCCAGTCACATTATCCTGATACAAGACGACACATTAAGATGCTGTAACCCAGTCACATTATCCTGATACAAGACGACACATTAAGATGCTGTAACCCAGTCACATTATCCTGAAACCAGGCGACACATTAGGATGCTGTAACCCAGTCACATTATCCTGATACTAGACGACACATTAGGATGCTGTAACCCAGTCACATTATCCTGAAACCAGGCGACACATTAGGATGCTGTAACCCAGTCACATTATCCTGATACAAGACGACACATTAAGATGCTGTAACCCAGTCACATTATCCTGATACAAGACGACACATTAAGATGCTGTAACCCAGTCACATTATCCTGATACAAGACGACACATTAGGATGCTGTAACCCAGTCACATTATCCTGAAACCAGGCGACACATTAGGATGATGTAACCCAGTCACATTATCCTGATACTAGACGACACATTAGGATGCTGTAACCCAGTCACATTATCCTGAAACCAGGCGACACATTAGGATGCTGTAACCCAGTCACATTATCCTGATACTAGACGACACATTAGGATGCTGAGTATCCAGAACGGGGGTATCAGTACCATGTCCCATGACTTTGGTACATCGAAGCCTGGGATTTAATCAGAGACCTTTTACACTTGAAACATACTCTACTAGCCTACCAGGTGAATTAAAATAAGGATCAACTTCCAACACATATACAGTATACATCAACAAAGCCTGCACTGCATGCAAGATACTTGATTGCAACATTTATACAAATAATAAATGAAAGATCATTAAAAGATCATTCTTTGTCTTTTGATAAAAAGTAATCAATTGAAAGTGTGGGAGCTCAATTACTCTTATGTCCAAAGGAAAGACAGCCAAAATTGCTGTATCCAACTAAGGCCAAAATTTATATTGTAAGGTGTTACAAAGTTTAAAGCAGTCACTCAAAGCATTTATCCTTTCAGGAGCCTGTTGTCTAACCAAACCGCTACCAACTCTATTGAGCAGTTTTCTACGTCAATGCAACAGCAAGCAGTGCTTGCCTATAATATACCGTTTCTCAGCACTTTGCTAGGCGAGCGCTTCCAAGTGCTTTCTCATGCAACAGACTGCTTCGGTAGTGCTGGATAGAGCTTTGCAGTGCAATGGCCTGCTAATAGCGAGCACTAGCCGGTAGCATATTAATTTTCCACTTTGTCCACTATGTTACGCTTTTTCGAGGCAAGCAGTTTCCTAGCATAGTGCTATCGAGCGTTCGGTAGCGCTTTAAGTTCGGCAACAGGCTCCAGGTATATATATACCGGAGTTGTCGTTATATTGGTTAACAGCATCAATTTCAGCAATGATTTTACTGGTTCAATATTCAAATAAAACATCCTGAAGTCATAAAATGGTATTTATTATTTTTAGTAAGCTCCATTGCTTAAAGTTAACGAGCTCTCTTGACTGGGTAGGTCATATTAGGAAAACTGATTACTCCCCTTTTGGTTTAAGGTTATTCAGTTAGTATTATAATTATAAATGCAATGCATTTAATGCCTCAATACGCCTAGAAACAGTTTCATGTCTTAAGATATAAAAGGTATTTTATATAGCTGTGTAAACAAATCAGTACAAACAAATGTAGTACAAATGTCAACTAATAAACCAAAGAAAAAGTGATAGCCCTACTATACTCAGTATTACTCACACACTTATACTCAATTATGACAAAAATTACATCATTCCAATTTTTAAAAATATTGATGTAAATTTAACCCCAAATAATCCTATAATCATTTCCTTTCTTGTTTTTCAAGGAATTTTAAAATAGAAATACCAGTAAATGAGAGAAAAAATAAAATACACCATATAACCATACAAACGCTCACCTTTTTTGGTAGAAAAAAATACTGTACAAGGAAATACTAATTCCAACTTTCACACAATTATCCTTTTCAAGTTTTCTAAACAAATGTGAATTTAAATGTACAATCAGAAACTACACAGTAATCAAACTTGAAACTAAATTAACCTCAATTTATTTCACTCACTTTAATTCAATCATTAAATCCAGTAACATTTCAAGTCATTGTTTTCAACCCTTATTCACATGTTGAAGTGCAAAGACGTGAATCAAGAATTAAAATCAATTGAACAAGTACTTGAAAAAAAAGCTTAATTAAAATTTCAACATGTATCACATACGGGTATCCCTCAACAATTATCTAAGTAACCATGAAGTTTACCAGTAGTGTATACCCATACTGGAGATTAAAGCTTTTTTATACATATCACTTTAATCCAGCCAATCTATTGTAAAATTTGCGATTCAATACTCTTCAATAGTGGTATGAACATTTATGTTCAATTAATCCATTTTGTGGTTTATTTATAGCAATATATATATGGTACATTGAAGACATGGAACTTAAACATTATGTTAAGCGCTATGAGATACCTGTTTTATGAAATGAATGAATATCGACATCTTAATTTGTTCATTGTACAATGAATACCAGTATTATACATGTATAGGTTTTATAATGTTCAATACAGAACAGAACAATGACAGGGAAAAAAGATCGCTGACTGAACCAGGGTGACGAGCATTACAGCATAAAACAAACCAATATAGAGAAATGTATGCATATCTAATAATTTCTTCTGGTGTAAATACATGGCTAATAACCCTTGCCCCAGTCAAATTATGAATTATGAATATAATCCATGAAATCTTATTTACACAGCAAATATAGTTAATGGAACATGTCCAGAAATATGTCCTAACACAGAACACCTGCAGATAAAACATGTTCCTTCTTCCACTCCAACAATTATATTTCATGTAGCATTTTATAAACAAAGAAATACAGGATCTGTCATGAGTTGTCTTTGGAGATCAACATTTCTTAAACAAGTCTAGAAAACACAGGTTATTAAGCGAGTCTTTGGCAAGCTTACTAATTTGTTTTTTCGTGACAAGTTTATGAAATGTTGATCTCAAAGACAACAAGTGGTGGCTTCTTTTTATTACAATATCATAGTTATCGAGTCAAAACAACATCAGAAATAACGAGTTTAAGCAGACAATGTTGTTTTCACGCAGAAAAGCTGGTGACGTCACACATTTGTTATCACACGTGTTGCAGAACATTGTTCCGTCATTTGTTCTCACATGGCAGATCATGGTATTTATGTGATAAAAGAAGTTCTTATGACCTTTCACCAGTCTTAAACCCTTTACACCATAATCTGTTTATCAATATAAGTTCCCCCCCCCCCCCCCCCCGATACAAAACTAGATGGATTGTGTTCACCACTCCATACTAGTTATTAGTTTTTGAATAATATAGTTGTAAACTGGTGGTACATGATGGTACCATGAAGTAAAGTGTCAATGACATATAGCTGTATACTGAAGAATATGAAAAGACTATACTATGTAATAAGGTTAATATGATTCAGACTCTTCAGTTGCTACAGAAGATTGAAATCAAGAATTCAGTATAGGCGGATGAAAGGATTTAGTTCTGGTTGCAAAAACAATTTTGGTTCCATGTTTGTCACTTTTAAATGTCCAACAAACAACATACAACAAACAATTGGTTATTGTGTGATTGTCATACTATGGTATGATGACTAGAAATGTGTCCATAAGACACAGATACCTCCACTTACCATTGGACCATGTCAAGGGTCATATCTCAAATGTATATGCTGACTTATATTTTCTAATCGGTATTATTTACATGTTTGTTTGTATGTTTTCTCTTTCACTTTGAATAGTTTATAAACTTTGGATTGCCTTTTATGTAAATATCAAAATTGTATACCCGAGAGGGTCCAGAAATTGGAAAATAAACTATATTCTATAATCTATTCTATTCCTACAACACAAATACTTACATTACAACACAAATACTTACATTACAACACAAATACTTACATTACAACACAAATACTTACAGAGTTATGAGGAACAAAAGCAAAATTTCATCATTTCATGTGTCACGACTCTGCTAATACAGGTCAGATTAGAACTAAAATATTTATGAGGGCAACTGCACATACTGAGAAACATTCCTACAAAATTTGAAATATGTTTTGAGTTATGAGCGAAACAAACCAAACAAACTTTCAACAAATTTCATCATTCCAAGAGCTGCAACTCTGCTATTACTGGTCGAACCCAAATAGAAATATAAAGGTAAACAAAAATTTCATGGTGACTAGTATTCCTATAAAGTTTGAAGACTTTTCAAGTTACAGACGACACAACATTTTGGGACAGACGGAAGGACAGTTGGGACGGACTGTATAAATACGAGGGGTGATCCAGAATTACGTGGACTTTTGCTCTAATTCGAAAATCGTTTTACTTACATTTACAAATCCGTGCACACTCTAATAATAATACTTCCTGCACAAGTATACCAAATTTCATGTTGATATGATAATAAATAACGTAAATACAGCGTATGTAAGAGGGTATGGTTATGAATGGCGGGGCAGCTCAAAAATGACGTACGACGTCGCCTTCACGCCTATCATTTAATGATGCTTTTGAACACTGTTAATCAACTGTTCTTTATTTTCCCTAACCCATTATGCTCGTATTGTATGCATATCTAATCGTCCTGTCAATATGCACCTAACTGTACCGTTACCAGCCCCACAAGATAATATTTTTTCCACTAATGTCACGAATGGTTGAGTCTGACCATTGTAAGCACCGATCCAGTCAACGTCAGGTTTTTACCTTTACCCGCATGGCCTTCACACCATCCAGGCCTTCTTTAAAACGTTTATGCTATTTAAAAACAAGTGGCTGTGATACAATATGTCTAATACTTGATTTCTCAAACATTTCTTTCGCCTGCGTTGGTTTTTTTCCAAGCTGTACTAAGAATTATATGGTTATACCAGTGCAAATAAATTTTGTGACGTCAATATTGACGTTAATTATGGTATGACAACAGTTAAATATATATTCATGATATGACGAATACATCGAATTTTACTTTGAAATTTCACTCAGTTGTCGATTAAAAACTAGACAACGTGATGCCATATTTCTGAATTTCTACATGAAGAAATACAGTAACAATCAGCAATAATGTAACATGTTTTACTGAAAAAATCAGTGTTGATCCGCGAAAGCATTTATGTGTTGCCATGGTAGCGTATAACTGTTGATGAAAATAATTGTTTTCAGATATGCGTTGTGTTTTATGTCAATACTAGATAAAAGTCGCGTGTGTGTAACTTTCATACCGATCTGACCTACAATAAACTTTCTAGAGCAAAAGTCCACGTAATTCTGGATCACCCCTCGTATATTGTGTATTTAGCACTTACTACAAAATGGATTCTTAAAGTCTTATAAAAAAAGGAAAATGATACACACATTGAATAAAGTAATTGTAATTCATTTGATTATTTTGGCTTGTTTACAAGTTGTAAATAATATCAAAGGTAATCGTTGGTCTATGACTTCTCGGTGTTTACATTATCAAGTACCTACATGGACCTATCAAGTACTTCATATAGGCAAAGTAAATATTTGACTAAGATGGTAAAACTGTCTTCTGATCTATTTTTCGCTTGTTATATCTGAATCAGTGTAGCAATACCACGTGACAAAATACTACAGTCCAAAGAAGAATTTTGTAAACAAAACCTCCACTTGGAGACGAAAAATAGGCGTAAGTATTTTATTTCTTCACCGATTTCTATGAAATATAGAGCACGCTAAGGGGAAAAATATAAGGTTTCCGCGATATATTGTATATCTCTCCGTAGTTTTGCCGTTTGTTCAATTACCCTGTGAAACCTTGGAAAAATTGTGTGTGAGAGCGGACTACAGTCTCAAGCATTTTCGTTTCCTTCGTAATATCTACTCCATACGTCATTGAAGAGTCTTATTTACACCTTCCTGGAACACCAGAGGCTATTTCGCAACCAACAAATACAGAATGTAACAATGCATGACATTAATATGACATTTTCCTTTCATTTGCAATTATGACTACAGTCCCAAGAACAAAAATTTAGACTACAGTTCAAAGCTGTTTTCATAATTTACCATAACACCAAGCAATATGTCATCCATTGAGTGTGGACACTTCGTTTACCATAAAAAACTATGTGTTATGAACATGCATTTAAATTTGGTTGATTCAACATGGCCTCCACCTGTTTAATCGGTATCATTTTGGCTCAGTCGATCAAGGCAACATTTACAGATAAAAACATTCCTAGATGGAAATAATAGGGTTTATTTTCTTCAATCACTCCTATTGCGTTATGGTATTGTGAAGCGCAATAGAATATGTCGTAATAATTTTGCTCTAAATAAATGACATAAACTGTAAAGTCATCCTTTTTCAAGGGGGGGGGGGGTAATTTTCATAATTTTCGCTGTTGAACTCGACCACAAAATCTAGTCTCCACGATTAATCGACCTCTCAAATTCAGACATGATTTTACCTTTTTGTGTTCTGTAATCCACGAATTTACGACTCCATGAACATGCATTTTTATCAAAATCCACGAAATTGAATACCCGAAAATACATGATTTTTTCATTATTTATATTTGGGTCTACCACAAGTATACTGACTTCAAGAAAAAAAACGCTACACTGAAAAAAGTAAACTTTTTAATTTTCCAAACTATTCCCGTGATTATCGACAGACCATCGTTTTAGCTAAGAACGCACAGGTCTACCGAAGCGAAAAAGTAATCCCGATCTGGTCCAGATGTGCTGAAGTATGGTATGACGCACGATTCGCACGTGCGTCCCGAGCTCCTTTACCAAGTGGTATTTCCGGTGGTCGATAAAAGGGCAGTTATATGCTGAAATTGGTTTACAATGTGAACTTCACAAGGACATTTACAAAATGAAAGCGATTAAATGTCACGACTAAAAAAGGGAAATCGAGCATGGGTTTTTTGAATGCTGGAAAGTGGAATTTCTCAAATTGACGTCGTTGGACGTTTCGTTGCTTCAAATAAATTATCACCAGATTATAAATTCATTGCGTAAATGTCACTAGGAGCTTATCAGATAGGTCCCGCTCTGATGCACCGCCTGTGACCTCTTTACAAGACGTTTATATCCGTAAATGGAGAGGTTGCGATGCGAATGTGTACGCCTACGTGTACGTGTAGTTACCCGTACATGTATACAAACGCGTTGCCATTAAAATTGGCTTGCGAAAGATAACGTCTGCGTGTAACATCACATGACAGAGGTAGCATGATTTCTTCGTGAATCGATAATGATTGTTTATATAAACTCAATGAAATCATTGGCGATGAATTATTGCGTTTCCCGTGCATACGCATACCTGTGTGACATAGTACACACTATACTTTCGTCTGTCACACGTCGGTTACTTGTAGAAATTATACGCAGTTTCGAGAGATCTCAGTCGTACCCATTGAAGACCGTTTAACCATATTATATAATGCCGATGTGAGTTTTAAATTACAAGACGTGATTTCAAGTTCAAAATCTCAATGCAAGTTTATCGTGACACTGCGATATTTTTACTTACATGTAGCTATGTGTAGATTCACGCCGTTTCTTTCTGTAAGGCGGCCGATTTATCTGAGCTGTTTTGTTGGACTTTATCCCAGCCAGCACAGACTTACCCTTCCAAAAGGAACCGGCAACTTCTACTCATGTGGCG
This sequence comes from Spisula solida, assembly GCA_947247005.1. NCBI lineage: Eukaryota > Metazoa > Mollusca > Bivalvia > Venerida > Mactridae > Spisula > Spisula solida. The sequence continues at coordinate 65,504,987 of OX365944.1, read as the reverse complement.
GATAATTGTTCGATATTCATTAAAAGGTATTCCTCTGACCAGCCCCGACCGAGCCACGTGTGTAAAATGTCCGACTTTTACATACATTTTGTATTTTTAATAAAAAAGATGAAATGCATTGTTACGGATAGCAACTGTCTTACAGTATAGTTCTTTCGTTTTTCTCGCGCAAACCTACTGAAAACCAATCAACGACCTTCCTTGACTTACTCAACTGTGTCACTTCACGGTTTAAACGTGCATAAGTCACCTAACCCGTGTCGACATGACATACCACGTGGTATGATGCGTAATTTTAGGTTAAGAAAACAAGGAAAAAATTGTCAACACGAAGTAAAAATCAAAGCACTGAAAGTACTGGTTTGTGGCGTACTGATGCCATTAAATCCAATATCGAATCCAGGTTGTATCATAATTTTATGTCACAGTTCTGATAAGCCCACCCTTACTCAAACATGTGTGCTGCTAAAGACACCAAGAGAACCAGCAGTTACCTGGAACTTACTTAAGTAACTGCTGAGCATCAATGAAGGGATATTTACAAATACCATTTTTAACGACTTGGAGAATTCGACCAGTGTCAAGATAACTGACTGTTTATTCTCCGTATGACCACGCATGTTAATTAAATGACACTCTATATTAACGTATGTAAAAGGGGTAAACATGGCGTCGCTCCCACATATCGATCGGCCGATTAATGCTTTAAAAACAAGTTTTACATTTTATAAAACCTTTAAGTATTAGCTTTTAAAACAAGCTTTAACGAACAAAATCGATCGAATATTAAATTATTAATTGATGATTTTCGACCGTTTATTTGGTATAAAACGGGATATTTTAAACTTACTTTTACGCGGAACGGATTCTTACTCGTCGCCGTGGATTAACTAATTAGGATATCGTGTTGAATGTTGTCTAAAAGAGAGACATATATCTCTGCTTCATTACAAGCTTTAAATATTCAAAATCGGATAATAGATACGAAAATTATGAGGTCTTATATAAAGCACGGTAGAAATTGACGAGTGCGTTTAACGCTTACCGCGATAACATCGTTAATCGGCCGATCGATATGTACGTAGAACTATTTCAGTTCCCCCCACCAGCTATATATAGCATCAATGTTTGTATACAACATAATTAGGTCATCGTCTGCAATGTGCAGCGGCGGAGTGATTTACATACGTTACAGTATACGATTGAAAACCGTAGGAACTATTAGATTCCCGCCACCAGTGAGAACATTCGTTGGTAGTAAAAATATAGTCCGTTGCGGAATGATTTGCTATAAAAATCCTCTAAAAATAAAAGTGTGATAAAATTGTTGGTCTTAATATAAGTAAATGTTGGTAATGTAAACAAATCAGGTCCAATGATACGTGTAACCTGTGTTGCATGCTTGTAATATTGTTCAAATCATAGAACTATTTATTTGCCGAGGCCTAATGCGTTAAATTGGTCGTAAGCTGAAAAGTGGTAATATCATTGTGTGGCGTTTACGCCACACAAAAACAACTGCAAGTATTTTATGTTTTGACCGATTTTACCGTGAGTCGAATTTCCAGGATGGTCCGTTAAAATCAGTCAAACAATAAAATGAGTATGGTTGTTTTTAACTTTGAGTTGCCAGATTATTTGACTGCGTTCTCAGCCAGAAATTAAGTCACATACCTCGAGGTATGTCCACACTGTTTAAGTTACATTCAATAATTCAAAGTGAATATCAATGGCACCGTCAAATATTTAATTTAGATCAAACAGCAAATACGCGTACTCAAAATTACCCCACGCAAGTTTAATATCAATTACTTCATGTATAAAATTTAAACTATTGTTACCCATGTGCGTGTTTGTGTTCTTAAATTTGGTATAATCTGTTGTTACAAATAAAACATGACCAAATAAAGAATATTGTATTGAGTGTTATGTTAACAAAACTTGCATCAGGAGCGACATGTTCCTTGGTATATAGGGTAAATTATTAAAACAGCTTTGAACTGTAGTCTACATATTTGTTCTTGGGACTGTAGTTATAATTGCAAATTAAAGGAAAATGTCATATTAATGTCATGCATTGTTACATTCTGTATTTGTTGGTTGCGAAATAGCCTCTGGTGTTCCCGGAAGGTGTAAATATGACTCTTCAATGACGTATGGAGTAGATATTACGAGGGAAACGAAAATGCTTGAGACTGTAGTCCGCTCTCACACACAATTTTTCCAAGGTTTCAAAGGGTAATTGAAAAAACGGCAAAACTACGGAGAGATATACAATATATCGCGGAAACCTTATATTTTTCCCCTTAGCGTGCTCTATATTTCATAGAAATCGGTGAAGAAATAAAATACTTACGCCTATTTTTCGTCTCCAAGTGGAGGTTTTGTTTACAAAATTCTTCTTTGGACTGTAGTATTTTGTCACGTGGTATTGCTACACTGTGAATGTGACAGTAAATCTATTAAATGGAGTCAACACTGTCATAAATGCCCTCCATTTAATTGGTTTATAACAAACTGCCACAGTTATTGGGTCGTAGATTATAACAAACTGCCACTGTTTTTAGGTCCGAGATATGTATGGTATTCAATTTTTATGTGACTTTGAAATGAAATGGACACCATCCTTTGTATTACAGATCAATATTGTCTACAGGTATTTCTAAATCAATATTTGATGAAATAATTTGATTTAATTACTAAAATGTTCACTGAAGTTTACTTTTTGTCAACAAACAGTTCATATGGATTTGGTTACCAAAACACTTGTATAGTTATGTTACTAACAATATTGTTTAAACTCTATGTGTGACTTTACTTTTCAATAACTGGCTTTAAGTGTCATTAATCACCACTTGTATATTTGTACCTGATACAGGTTTAGTGAAAACTCCCTTGAAAATATGCGGTATGGTGAAAAACTAATTAAATGTATGCTACTGAGGCATCATTTGTCTTGTGTAGAATGTTTGTATACGTCATACATAAGTTTAGAATGGTAACCAAATTGATTTTCAGTAAGGTAAAAGACCCCCATGAAGTAGAACTACCTCCCACATTCACATGTGCACCAAACAGCATAATTTTCAAGGACAATATCTATATAAACAAGTCATTAAGAATTGCAAGCAATATAGAAGTCCCCTACCGGTTTGAAGCCATTTTCAATGTTTCTGTTGCCACAGCAACCACAATTTTTGTCGGAATCAAAATATTAGACGGGCATAATCCCCTTATTGCCCCCTATCCACATACCAAGTTTCATAAACCTAGCTTGGAAACTATTCAGTAATGTTAGGATCCAGATTTTTTGATGGACTGATGGACGTTCTAACGAAACAGTATTTTTGTGGCTACAATACGAAACAAGAAATATCACTGAATGTGAATAATACCCCTAGATACTGCTTGACACAGTCACTATAATGTGCTCTGACAAACAAGTACGGTAGACTTAGTACTGATCATTCATGCAAACGTTCATTGAATAGTAAATAAGGAAAAGTGTAGACAAAATCTATAAGTGTAAAAAACAAAGGGCCATAACTCCTGTAAAATTGATCCCACCAATGTGTGCTGACGATATGCACAACTAGACTTGGTACTGATCACTCATACAAAGTTTTGTTAAAATCCGACCAATGGTTACAGAGAGATAGCGCGGACAAAATTTATAAGTGTAAAAAAACAAAGGGCCTTAACTACCTTAAAATTGATGCAACCAACGTGTGCCGACGATATGCACAACTAGACTTGGTACTGATCATTCATACAAAGTTTCGATAAAATCCAACCAATGGTTACAAAGAAATAGCGCGGACAAAATTCATAAGTGTAAAAGAAACCAAAGGGCCATAACTACCTTAAAATTGATCTGACCAGCGTGTGCCGACGATATGCACAACTAGACTTGGTACTGATCATTCATACAAAGTTTTGTTAAAATCCGACCAATGGTGACAGAGAAATAGCGCGGACAAAATTATACGGACCAACCGACCGACCAACAGACCAACCAACCAACCAACCAACCAACCATCCTCAAGCATGACTCCAATATAGCCCCTATATACTATGTATCTGGGGGTATAAAAATTAGAACAACAACAGTTACTGCCAAATGATTTTGCGACAAAACAAGTGAATGTGTAAATATAGTCTGGCTACCCGACTAGATAAAATTTTGTCAATCTTTATTTTCAATATTAGCAACATTTTATCTTTGGTGTTTGAGGGTGCAAAGGGAAATAATTTCATAAAAAAGGGTAGACTGATGAGTTGCCTCCTTTAGTCAACATAGGGTCTGTATAGACAGACAAATGTAATTAGTAAAATCTGCACTCAAGACAAACTCACTGCAGACGCAACAGACCTTGTTTTTGGCAATTTTGAATTAGATGACTTGAAAGATGTCTCTTGCTAACTTAAAATGAATGTAGACACTGGAATTCAATTTATAGCAAAGCAATCGAGATTTTACTAAAAAGCATGATATTGTAGGAATGTACAAAGTTATAGGAATAGATGCTACATTGTACCAACTTTCTAGATATCTGGAGCTTGCAACAAAGAGGCAAAAACTAGCTAAACATTCAAATCATTTATTTTGATAGGTCTTTGATGACATTTATGCAGCGAAATATTGCAAAAAAGGCGAAAAAAAGGATTTGTTACATTTGCAGTGAGTTTAGTCCGTGTACCGATTTTACTGATTACATATTCACCGCTTTACATATCACTGGCTTAGAATTAGAAGGTCTTAAGTACATAATCAATATTTTGAGAAAACAAGAAAAAACTGTCTGAAAACTATTCTTAACTTAGGAAAAAATAACCTTTTTAAACTTCAGTTTGGTCAACATGAAAATAGGCTCATAAGAAGCACCTTGAGATGCAGATTTCAAACATGCATGGATCTTATAAGGTCGTAAATAGTACAAAAATACGAGGGTCTAATTCTAAGCCAGCGATACATTCAGATGTTAAAATGTTTAACATGAAAAATACCCAATTTTTCCTGCTATCAATATCGAGCTACCGTTGCTCCAGAGTAGAATAAAATAGAATTTTTCAAATATAAAGTATTTTTAGGACACTTTTTGGTTACGGCAAGTGATTTTTCAGGCAACTTGTCTTTAGAAATGGACAAGTTTGTAAGTACCTGATCTTGGTTATGGCAAACTATTTACAAATTGTTTGTGCAATGTTTTATAGAGTGCGTATAAATACTATCTTCATTCCACATGGTATGAATCTTGATACACCGCTTTTCAGTTTTGTGAGAGAATTGTTCTGTTTTCATATGTCTCTCACTAGCAACCTCAGCTGATTTTCAAACTTTGAAATATTACATTTTAAAGCTTTTAATGTTAAAGCACTGTGTTTAACATCTTCAAAACACTTTAAATTTTTAAATTATCTTTAAAAATGAAAAAGTTATGAAGAAGTGAAATGTGTAACTATTCGCTTTTTCCTGGAAAATTTCCGCCTTATATTGTATAGGAAATCGATACGCGGTCGCGGACCCGAAAATATGAATTTTCAGACTAAATTCTTCATAACTTTTTTATTTTTCAAGATATTTGGATGAAACTTGGTAGTCTGGTAGATGTTTCCATGCTAAACCTTATTGTGGCATCTATTTTTGTGTATGTGGTATATGAACACATGGAAATGTAAGAAAATGAAGTTTTTCATTGTTTAAAATAAAACAAAAAATGGTTGATTTTCATTTTTTTATCGTATCACGGTCCATCTGTTGATTAAACAGCGTGGTGTCAAATTACACAAAAGATTATGTAATCAAGTGGCCATGTGTTTTTATGATGGGAATAGCCTAAGGGTAATTTATATCAATAGAAAGATAATTTTATTGGCTTTCTAAAGGTGTTTATTGCATAATGATAGGGTTAGAAATAAGGAGTAAGTGGACAAATTAGTTACACTATAGCACCAAAACTGATATTTTTCCAGCTGATAAGCCATCAGATAAGCCATCAACTGAGGTTGCTACTCTCACAGAAATGAAAACCAATGTATCCTGTTGTTCCCATTTTCGGGCATCTAAGCACAAAAATGATTTTAAAAGCATTTTAAAAAACTTTTTGAATTTTTTAATTAGAGGAAAATATGACTAAACCACTTAAGCAAAACATGCAATCAACAAAAACACGAATAAAAAAACTTGAATGGTCTATTTTTAGCATCACATCACATGACCTCCATAATCTGAGTTCAAGTGAACTTTCTCGTATAGTCGTCATTTTCGTATTGTGCCTTGACTGGTACTCTTACAAACTTTATATTGGGCCCAATTTGTAATATTGTCCTTCAACCACACGTGTAAATTCTCATTTGTGGTTGAAAACCATTCAAAAAAAAGTTTGAGCAAGAATAATATGGGTTGTTTCCCTTTTTTGAAATGTTTGCCATTTTTTAGTTTTTTTCGAAATTTTTGTTCTTTGCCCAAATCTGATTTATTTTTTTGAGGAAATCAACTAAAATATGTTAAAACTATCAAAATAATTCAAAATCATAACTCAGAAACGAAGTTTTGATGCTTGCCGAAAATACGAGAAAGCACGACGATACGAGAATCAGGGGTAACACTCAGGATACATGAAATCTGAGTTCCGTCTGAGTGTTACATCGGTTTTCAGTTCGTCAGAGCCATATGAAAATAGAACAATTCTCTCACGGAACTGAGAAGCAGTGTTTCGGGATTCATACCGTGATTCCAAGTGGTCATAAAAATTATAAGGTGAACCGTGACTGAAAAAATGAAACTAATTGAACTATACACTCTCGATATACAGCATGTTGGCAGATATCGGCTTCGTTTTCACTGACCATTAATCATGGAAAATGGGTTTTATCCTAAATTGTTGATATTGAGAACGATGAATAAGCCAAACTCATCATCCTTGCTGGCACTGACAATGCTGGGTGCAAAAGTCAGTCTGCCTGGGCACCTGTCAAAATCCACACAGCTTTATAGAAGTAACAAAACATAACAAACGTCACACATTTTTATCATCCATTTTAACTTACCACACGTTCAACGCAGAGTATAGAATATAGTTAACTGTGTGCAGATAAAACTTATTTGGAAGTCATTGGAATCGCACACAAATGTCACAATTTTTATCTCCCTTGAACAAAAATGTACTTTTTCATGATTTATCAGTCAAGAATCAACGAGACACTGAAAACTAGAAGTTGATTTCCACGACAAGCTTTTGTTGTTTTCTTACACCTAAGTAAACATACTGTATTTACACAATTTTGAATTAATTTACGACCAGTGTGTATCTAGTGACAACAAACCGTGTCCGCCATATTTGCTCTTCCATCCAATTTCGTCTACGGAACGCTGGTGCTGTTTTACATTGAACAGGTGCTTGAAAATGCATGATACTGAAATAAAGATCTTGTACAAAATATTTCAAAGATATTCAAAGAATACTTACATCAAAACTTGTCTTAAATTCAACATAATACGGATTCACATATTTTAAACGACTCATGGAACAGCACCGTGAAGTGCTACCATTATTCTAATGTATTGTCGACTAAAGTACAATATCGTTATCGTCACATTTGTCAAATTGACAGCAGACTGAAAGAAAATAACTAAAATAGAAATCTAGTTAAAAACTTATGCTATTTACACAGGGCGAATTTACACCTGTTATCCGTATGATACACCAATTAGTTTTATGTCATTTCTAACTATCTTATAAGATACATTAAAGCAAATTCTGGAAAAATAGGGATGATAAATTGCACAATTAATGGGACTTAGAGCCGCCTGATTATTAAACATGGCTAAAGTTCAAATGTTTCACAGAGGTTTCATTTGACGTCTTAAATTGACCTCTGAAATTCACAAAAAAAACTTTTTTTCACCGTTGAATTTTGAGAATACTCTATTCGAGTGACGCAATCACTAAAAATGATAAAGATGATGCGGCACACTTCCGACATACAGGCTCCACATGAGCATTTATGTAGTCCCAGCCAGTTACTGTACATTCTGTCTTTATTGTCACAGGCAAGCAAATTTGTCTGTATTGTAGATAAAGTTCTATGACTTGTATCAAGTTGTTTTCAAGGCACATCTGTATTACCTCCCTTGTTAAAAGAAAAATGATCCCAATTAAAATCAACACACAGGTACAACAGAGTGTATAGACCAGTCAACTTTTGGTCATCGCAAGTAGTCGTACACATTGAATTGTATAGTTCTCAACTTAGTCATACAGTGACCGGAAGTAAAAGTTGCTTTGGCTTGCAATAAGTCATACACTTTGAATCGTATAGTCTCCAAATAAGTCATACAGTTTAAACCCTGTGTGCCAGTGACTCATACTATCAATTCTTATCACCCTTTCTATGTCTGTGGTATAGTTTATGTACCAGTTTGGTCTTCATGTCAAAGTGAAGTGTGTGATTAAATTGTGATGCCAATATATTTGAAATATGAAACATTTACTCTAAGCTAAATATTTAAAACACTTCCAACCAACTGTATCAGAAAGGACACTGTCCTGCTATTATAAATTAGACAAAAGTCATACATGAAATGTGAATATCTTTATTGAACTATCTAGTAAACAATATATTTAGTAAAAACTTCATAATAATAAAAATACTTTATAATCAATTAATAACAAAAGTCGCCACAGTAAATCATTTATAATTATACATGATTTTTATTTCACAAAATTCGGTAACAGGCTTATTTTGTAGATTTATGGTCAAGTATTCCTGGTATGAAAGTTTATTGAAGATAATATACTTAAATAATTAACCGCATCCTCGATAGCCTAGTGGTTGAGCATCTGCTGCCAGTGCAGGAGGTCTCGGGCTTGATCCCTAGCTGCATCATACCAAAGACATATTAAAAATGGTACCACTATTCGCAGCGCCATGCTAGGATAGTACAATCATTATATATTCAAAACAAAATGCTTCATAACAGCAGCATTACCCTCAGCTGTGTAGAGGTTGGGGCTTCTAAGTCGAAAAGGGGGATAATGTGGACAAATTATGCAGGACTGTTACCTACTCATGTGTAGGTCCTCTAGGTCATGATGGCAAATAAATAAGCCTTTCTTAGTCCAAAACGGGGCATAATTTCAACAAAATGCTAAATAGTTATCTTCTCCAGTGTAGGGGTTGGGGTCATGCTGGTGAACAAGTTTGCGAAGTATCAAAGCAATATCAATGCACTTTGAAGATATAAGAGGTTAAAAAACCTGTACCTAAACTTTAACATTTGCATTTTCAAGTCCAAAAGGGGGCATAATTTCAACAAAATGCTTGATAGAGTTACCTACCCCTGTGTAGGGGTTGGGGTCATAATGGAGAACAAGTATGCATAGCAATATATGAATGCACTGAAATTATTTGAGGTAAAAAAACCTGTACCTAAACTTTAACATTTGAACTAAGTTGAAAAAGGGGGCATAATTTCACCAAAATGCTTAATAGAGTTAGCTACCCCTGTGTATGGGTTGAGGTCATGATGGTGAACAAGTATGCAAAGTATCAAAGCAATATATCAATGCACTTTGAAGATATTAGAGGTTAAAAAACCTGTACCTAAACTTTAACATTTGCATTTCCAAGTCCAAAAGGGGGCATAATTTCAACAAAATGCTCGATAGAGTTACCCATCCCCTGTGTAGGGGTTGGGGTCATGATGGAGAACTAGTATGCAAAGCAATATGTGAATGCACTTTGAAAATACTTGAGGTAAAAAAACCTGTACCTAAACTTTAACATTTGCACTAAGTTGAAAAAGGGGGCATAACTTCACCAAAATGCTTAATAGAGTTACCTACCCCTGTGTATGGGTTAGGGTCATGATGGATCATGGTGAACAAAAATGCAAAGTATTAAAGCAATATGTCAATGCACTATGAAGATATTAGAGGTTAAAAAACCTGTACCTAAACTTTAACATTTGCACTATTTGCACTAAGTAGAAAAAAGGCATACTTTCAACAAAATGTCTGATACAGTTACCTACTCCTGCATGGTGAACATATATGCAAAGTATGAAAGCAATATCTTAAAAGACTTAGTGAATATAAGAGGTTAAAAAACCTGTACCTAAACTTTAACAAAAGTGTTCCGCCGACGCCAACGCTGACACGGACGCCGATGCTTGGGTGACTGCAATAGCTCCCCTTATTCTACGAATAGTGGAGCTAAAAAGCAACATTTTAGGCATTTTAATCGATTTCCCTTGTTCAAAATACAAACTCAGACTCAATAAAGTTCATTATGGACCCTTGTTATGTACCCAACCTCTAGACCACCTAGGTTACTGGAAAAAAAGACTAGCTCCCAAGATACAAGATACTATTGTCATTTTACTCTGACCTATGTATGTACAATAATAAACATATAATAAAACACTCACAACATTCAAAACTGCAACATCAAAATAAAAAAATGACGAAATGAGTATCAAAACTCAATAATTTAATCAAAAACCCAATGCATTTCGCCTTTAACAGGCTCTTCAGGGGTATATCAATACATGTATATATTCATTCAAATGTTAGTGAATGACAAGCACCTGCAGATTTGAACAACATTTAATTTATTCCAGGTACATTATTAGAAAGAATATAAGACAGTTGAAGAAACAAACATCACACATACATAATAATATCCATGTAATATTCTACAGAGAACTTTGGAGGTCTTGTTATCAGTATATTGAAACTCTAGAACTAAATATATATAGACCATAAGTAACCATATACATGTAGACATGTGTAGACATATTGTCTAAATAAGGAAAGAGATGAGATTGGTAGTAAGAAGTGTATTTACAGCCTAATGCATCATGAAGCATGTGACCCTGTATACCACTGTGATAATTATACCTGAAATAACTAACAGAAAAGTAGCACAAATGACCAACGTGAACCAATTAAGATCATTTCCAATTTAAACTCCTTTGGTCACATCCAGGAATTGCCATCAGGTTCTTGTATGTTTGTCTTGAATAACTTGCTCCATATCCAGCAGATCATATGGAACTACATTGTAGTCATAAATATATTGTGATCTTGGTCCGTGTTTTGGTCACGAAAGTCCATGCTATGTGCAGTAGATGATACTACACAATATTCACATATTCATTCTACGCAATAATGTCCAAAATAAAACATATTCAATAAAGAAAACCTTCCTGATGGAAGACTATGGGAGGTATCAAAAAGTATACTGTAGATTTCCAAGGATTGTCTACCTTGTATCCCCAATGCCTAACTTACCTTCCTTTGTTTACTCTACATAGTACAGAACTGAATCAACCATGACTAAGGGAGGTAAATTGTGAAAATATGAACAAGGGAGGTAATCTCTGCTTCTTCAGAAATAGGCATGTTTATAAATTATAATCCATATATTGGTTCAGATTCATAATAGTCATCAATTTCTGCTCTTCTTACTGGATACCTCAATGTATGTTTGATAGCTGAGTTATGCTCTGACATTGGTGTTTCTTCATAATGCAATACAAGGTCAATCAGTGTGGGGTGTTCACAATATCCATCAGCTATTCCATATCCTGTCTCTTTATGTAATATCTTGATATGTACTATCTTCTGCTCACTAAAACAAAACAGAAACATGTAAGGTGCAAACACACTCATCATGACATCAATTGTACAACAGTCTTCATCTCACTTGTTTTGCTTAACATATTTAATCTAGTTGAAGACCGGATAATTTAGAAGTGCAGAGACAACAAAAAGAGGGCAAGGACAACTACAGCTAACAATACACCAGGATTTGACACATCTTAACACTTCCTCTATTATCAATTAGAAATCATAGTTTTGGGATATTAAACTTTTAAGTGGTCACTTCCTTCCTTGAGTGGTTACTTTCACAGCTACCATATCTAAACAAATATTCACATACGATTGCAAAATTAAAACGTTAAGAAGAAATGTTTTGTATTTGACTGCAGTGGAATTACACCTCATTTTGATAAGAATTTTATTCCACTATGCGTGACATATTCCAATCTTGTAACCAACCCTATAAATCAGGCATGATTTAAGAAATAATGAATATGTACCTGTGTTTTATAGTAGAATAAGGCACGGTCATGAGTTTGGATGCATAGTATTTAAGTCACAAGTATGTAGCACAAGTGATTTAATGTATGCACCCGAACAAAAGACCATGCTTTATTATAGATAAAACACAGGTACATATTCATTATTTCGATTCTAACAATGCCAATATTCTGCATTTTACTGCACAGAAAGGCACAGTATTGGTTGCACATTTTCTTCCTTGGAACGCTATTACGCAGTTTGTCTTAGCTGTGTTCTAACAGTAATTTATGCACACCTTGGTTTCCTCTATGTGTATATAGGTTAAACTGCTGGTTGTTTTAGAATGTATTTTCAAATAGCCAATCAACAAGCAAAGAAGAGCAATGGTAAAAAGGCAGATAATCAACAGTGTATAGTCACAGTATAGATATATAGTGCAGATAGTTGACAATATATTCACTGACCCGGACATAGGGGGATCTCAATAGCTCGCAAACAGAGCTCAGGGGTGGTATTCATAAAGCATCTTATTATAAGGGAAACTCATAATTTCCTTAAAATCTTAAAATTCCTTAAGTAAATCAGCTAAACAAGAAAATCAGGATTATCAATTTTTTACATAGTTAAAAAGCATTATGTAAAGATAAAGAAAACATGAGTTATTTAAGCAATAATGATACGTAGCTGTGCTTTGTTGCATAATAAAATTAAGACATGTGTTTGGATGCGTAGTAATTAAATCATGAGTGCGTAGCATGAGTGATTAAATGTACGCATTCAAATGAGTGCCTAAATTTTAAAACACAATAAAGCACAGCTTCCTATTTATTATTTCGATTCTAACATCACCAATGCTCTGCCATTTATAGCACAACAAGACAGGTTGATGTCAAACTACTTTCTTTCCTAGGAACGTTACTATCACCGTTAATTCATATGTCATGATAGTATATTACATCAAACCTGACGTCATCAATCAGCTATGTTTTATTGCGGTAATAAAAACTGGTAAGCTCAATACATACGCAAAGAAGGCAAATCTCACATGCTATGTTAAAATCTTCGTTTCTTTGTGAAATATGTGCAGCTCAATTTTTTAACTTAAGCGAAAATATTTAACTTTTCCCTTAATATGCTTTGTGAATACCAGCCCAGGTCAAGTGCTCAGGTGAACTAAAACTTCCTCCCCGCCTCTTTTTATGAAAAAGCTATATGATAATCTAGAAGTTAATTGATATTGGCCTTGTGGAAACAATATATTTCGTATTGACTGACTTACACCATAGACAACGCATAAGAAGCGACACCATCTTTTTCCGATTTCCTCACAAGAAACGTCCCACGTTCTCTATCTTCCAACATAGCAATGGCTTCCTGTCTGTCGCACAGACCAATGTTCCACGTATCTTCCACCACATGAGGTAATATGTTATAGTCCACCAAACATCTAGTAATATACAGTCAAACATCTAGTAATATACAGTCAAACATCTAGTAATATACAGTCAAACATCTAGTAATATACAGTCAAACATCTAGTAATATACAGTCAAACATCTAGTAATATACAGTCAAACATCTAGTAATATACAGCCAAACATCTAGTAATATACAGTCAAACATCTAGTAATATACAGTCAAACATCTAGTAATATACAGTCAAACATCTAGTAATATAAAATCAAACATCAGTTTTCTTGGACTTACTGACCTTTCCACAGGGAACCAGCAAGTTCTCCATAATGCCATGTGAAGAAAAATTGACAAAGCTAGCCCAGTGTATTTTGTACAGGATTTTACCATTTTATAACAAAACTACAAGTACAACATAAGTTCAAGAAAAAGTTTATCCTTCATTTAGAATTCTGAGGGTTAACATGTGACCTTCAGGAGGTAAAATGTTTAAGGTCAAAGGGTGGAGTCAAAGGTCAAATAAAACATGTGTAGTATGGAGAGGATGTACATAATCTCAACCATGTGTAGTCTATGGAGTAAAGAGTTAACAGCATTAATCAATGTTACCAAATCACAACCCTCATACATGACAATATACATGTCATACCTGTCATACATGACAATATACATGTCATACCTGTCATACATGACAATATACATGTCATACCTGTCATACATGACAATATACATGTCATACCTGTCATACCTGTCATACATGATAATATACATGTCATACATGACAATATACATGTCATACCTATCATACATGACAATATACATGCCATACCTATCATACATGACAATATACATGTCATACCTGTCATACATGATAATATACATGTCATACATGACAATATACATGTCATACCTATCATACATGACAATATACATGCCATACCTATCATACATGACACTATACATGTCATACCTGTCATACCTGTCATACATGATAATATACATGTCATACATGACAATATACATGTCATACCTGTCATACATGACAATATACATGGCATACCTGTCATACATGACAATATACATGTCATACATATCATACATGACAATATACATGCCATACCTATCATACATGACAATATACATGTCATACCTGTCATACCTGTCATACCTGTCATACATGATAATATACATGTCATACATGACAATATACATGTCATACCTATCATACATGAAAATATACATGTCATACCTGTCATACATGATAATATACATGTCATACATGACAATATACATGTCATACATGACAATATACATGGCATACCTGTCATACATGACAATATACATGTCATACCTATCATACATGACAATATACATGCCATACCTATCATACATGACAATATACATGTCATACCTGTCATACATGATAATATACATGTCATACATGACAATATACATGTCATACCTATCATACATGACAATATACATGTCATACCTGTCATACCTGTCATACATGATAATATACATGTCATACATGACAATATACATGTCATACCTATCATACATGACAATATACATGCCATACTGATCATACATGACAATATACATGTCATACCTGTCATACCTGTCATACATGATAATATACATGTCATACATGACAATATACATGTCATACCTGTCATACATGACAATATACATGCCATACCTATCATACATGACAATATACATGTCATACCTATCATACATGACAATATACATGCCATACCTATCATACATGACAATATACATGTCATACCTGTCATACATGACAATATATATGTCATACATGTCATACATTACAATATACATGCCATACCTATCATACATGACAATATACATGTCATACCTGTCATACATGACAATATATATGTCATACCTGTCATACATGACAATATATATGTCATACATGTCATACATTACAATATACATGCCATACCTGTCATACATGACAATATACATGTCATACCTATCATACATATATACATGTCATACCTCTCATACATGACAATATACATGTCATACCTGATAATATACATGTCATACATGACAATATACATGTCATACCTATCATACATGACAATATACATGTCATTCCTCTCATACATGACAATATACATGTCATACCTGTCATACATGACAATATACATGTCATACCTGTCATACATGACAATATACATGTTATACCTGTCATACATGACAATATACATGTCATACCTGATAATATACATGTCATACATGACATTATACATGCCATACCTGTCATACATGACAATATACATGTCATACCGGTCATACATGACACTATACATGTTATACCTGTCATACATGACAATATACATGCCATACATGATAATATACATGTCATACATGACAATATACATGCCATTCCTATCATACATGACACTATACATGTCATACCTGTCATACATGACAATATACATGTCATACCTATCATACATGACAATATACATGTCATACCTGTCATACATGACAATATACATGTTATACCTGTCATACATGGCAATATACGTGTCATATCTAGCAATAATCAAAGTTACCAAATCACAACCCTTATACCTGACAATATACATGCCATACCTAACATGACAATATACATGTCATACCTGTCATACATGACAATATACATGCCATATCTATCATACATGACAATATACATGTCATACCTGTCATACATGAAAATATACATGTCATACCTGTCATACATGACAATATACATGTCATACCTGTCATACATGACAATATACATGTCATACCTGTCATACATGACAATATTCATGCTTTAGGTGCATTTAATGCCGATTTGTATGTGTGAAATATAATTTTCTACTATAGGTAGTGATTTATAGAACGTTAAATATAAGGTGTTTTGCTATGTCGCCGCATATCAAAACGTCGTCAGTTTTTGCTGTATGATATGGAAAAGCATATGACTAATATTTTATTAAATATTCCTCCAACATTTGTCAAATTAACTGGACATGATGCCAAAACATTGAATAAACGCGGATTAAAACAGTTTTCATGTAAGTGTGTCTGTTTTAAATATATGACTTGAAAAGTAACAGTACCGTCTCAAAAACCACGTCATATTTCGACAATAATCACAGCTTGAAAATATACAGTTCTATCACAATCTAGAAGAAAAGACTAAACAAATATTTGAAATGATGAAATGGGCATCGGAAGCGAAGTCTGGCAGAAGTATACTTATATATCGTTAGGACACAATATTTTGTGGCGGAAAATAAACTTTATTATATCAAGCAGAGGCCCGAAATGCATAAGATGAGCGTTCAATTTTGGACGTCCCTCGCCAAGACGGACGTCATATGCGGAAGCCGACTTTAGAATGATAATGACGGAATAATTATTCAACATATCCGACAGTCGTGATATTTTATTACAACTGAAATGTTTTTATTTAAACACACTCCCTTTCTTGCTAAATACTGATAAATTGCAGTTGTATGCAATACGTTTAGAGATATGAGCTATTTATTTGAGCAATGTGACTTGCGAATAGTTACCGTTTACGTATATGACGTCATTGACGTCAATTTTCTGCGGCGAGTCGCTGTACCCAAAGTTGCGAAACCGCTGATATCTCTTCAAGTAATAAATGAATAAATATGAAACTCAGACAGAGAGAGGATATATTTTGTAATATGCATACAACTTTTCTTATTTATATCGGTATGCAATGTCATTTAACAGCGTTTGTCTCATTTCTTTTTGATCACCCCACGTACATGCCATACCTGTCATACATAACAATATACATGCCTTTTCTTTTGAGTCTTCAATCTTGCCAACTTCCTGATAACTGGTTTGAGTTCAGCAATTTCTGCAATTATTTTGCGATTTTGTCTTGTTATACCCCCGATATCCTGAGCCACTTCTTCTTTCATATCACAAATGTCACCCAAGCGAGCAATTAAAGAACTGTAATTATCTCTCAGACTGTAATGTACATACAATCATATACATAAAATCATCCATATTCTGCAACATTTTGTGTATTTAGTAGTAATTAGTAACACTGAAATTACTGAAAATGTCTTGGTTCGATCCCAGGCCACTATATAACCAAGGACAAAATGAAAATTGTAACAGTAATTCCCTTGTTGCACACAAGGATAAACTGGCTCCTCACTCTCTGGTACACTTGAGGTGATGGATACCATCAGGAATGAGGTGTGGAGAGTGATGAATGTAAGTTGAAATAACAGTAATTCCTTTGATACACACTACAAAAAACTGGTTTCTCTCTCTCATTCTCATACTCTTGTGCTGATACCATCAACAATACCATCAGGTGTGAGGTGTCGAGAGTGATAAATGTAAGTTGAAGAACTTGTTTCACAATCGAATTTAAATAAATTTGTTATCATGTATATTTATGTATTACATTTTGTCCATTATTGGCAAATACACGTGTTAGTTGGACCTCCAAAATTCATGTACATAGTAAGTACGAACAAACCTTTGAATATCCAAGGCTGACACTTGCCCATGGAATTGTCGATGAAGATCGACTTGCTGTTCGTAAATAGACAAAGTTTCTGCCAGATTATCGGCTAGTTTCTCTTTAGCTTGTAGCGCTTCTTGATATACTGATTGCTTTAGATACAATACTTCCAGCTTGGTTTCCTCAATACGAAGTGATTCAATGAGTTCACGATAATCTCGTTTCTTCTTAGTTTCATTTGTTTCGTCTCCATACTAGAACACATACAATCAGTCAATATACAATTTGTATAGAAGAGATAATAATAATGACTTTATTTTAAGAGGCGACACAGTTTGAAAAGCCTAGTCTTCCTTATTAGCCTCTAGTTTCTATACAGGGTATTCATATGCAAATGTGCCCACCAACTAGCTATTGGTGAATGGCAGGTATTTATAGGTTCATTTATCCAACAGATTGCTGGTGGGCACTTAAAATATGAATTGGTGACCTTCCCTTAGTAACATATTTTTTCTTCTTTCTTCACTAATTTTAGCAAGTTTTCAGTCATAAACAGCAGACAGTTTACCCAACCAGTTTCCCGGAATAATCAACTAGCCCTAACTTGCTCTTTCACAAGCAATTGACTCATGTGAGGTAAAGAAGATGTATTTTTACCAGAGAGTTATAAATTGGCAAGGAATTCAATTTGCAAATGATGGCAAAAATCAAAACATTGCAAATAATACCCGACATACAGTATTAATATATCCACATATAAACTTACAAGAGAAATGCATCAGTTTTATTAAAGAATGTTTTGAATTTTATCATTTTCATGTTTAATATTTAAGTATTGGAAATAATATTACAATACCATATTCAGGTTATGAGTTTATATTAATACAAGAACATGTTTTCCATCCTTGAAAAAATCTACTAACCCTTGAGGTTCTATTCCACATGACAACTTTTTTTATAGAAATGTTTTTATAATTAGCATGTTGAAAAAGATCAACTTGACTTTAATCATAATTACATTAATATAAAGTTTCGCTCAATGTCATTGCTAATTGTGACCAGGCATTAATTAATTATGCATGTATGCTACAGACCAATATATTATATAATATCATAAAATTATGATTAATAATTAATAATTGCAACAGAAATAAATTATTCACAAATGTGAAGCATACACCTTGAGGAACTTCGGGGGGGGGGGGGGGGGGAAATCCCACAAAATTTTATGAGGCATAGGGATTAATCCAAGATGGCGTCCAAGATGGTCACCATAAATTGACGAACTACCAAAAATCAATGTTACAGGTAGTTCCTTCATGTGTTGTATACTGTAATGCAGCAATGTGTAAATTTACAACAATCTCAGGTGGTTCCTTCATGTGTTGTATACTGTAATGCAGCAATGTGTAAATTTACAACAATCTTGAATACAGAGAGAGAGAGAATCTGAGACCACCTTATATTGTAGCTATTTTTATGGCCCAGAAGACCAAACACCTATACCGCACACTTTGCGATATTTAGATTACTTGCCAATCTTTGAGATGCATATGTCTTTGAGAAGACATGTAGTCAGAACTTGGAAAGGTTAGGTGGTGAGACATTCATGTTGAGTGAGCTATCATTTAGATACTAGACACATATCATATTTAAGTAAAGTATTTAATCATAATGCATGATGTTGCCTCTTTTCAAAGGACCACAATTTGCCTCATAAAAGGGGCTTTTTTCCTACTGTAAAAAACAAGATGGGGCTTTGTCCAACACTCCCACGTTGATGTTTTGAATGGCAAACCTTGACATCTTAACAGTTTACAGTAAAACCTTACCTATAGACCACCTCAATAATAACACCTCAAAATTAAGACCATTTTCAGTAAATATTTACTGTTTTGTGCTTCATTCAAAATGAATATAAATGACACCACAACTTAATTTTAATGGGTTCCTAGGATGGCTTTATTATCAAAGTTTTACTTTAAATTAGAATATAAAAACTTCCTGTCCTATACTTACTGAGTCCCTTTTAGCTCGTTCTACAGGATAGAGTAACTTAATGTCCAGTTTAGTATTGTGTGTAGAAAGTGAATTAGTCTGAAAATAGCAAATCAGATCTTCAAGTGAATGAAACGCGAATGGCTCGGAGAATCCGTACATGTTGTTTCTACAGTATATCTTAACAAGTTTGTTCACACCTCCCTTTTTAACAGTCAGTGTGAAATAACCGGGTTCAGATCCATCCCGGACAAGAAACGAGCCGTCCGGTTGATCCTGAAGCTGTTCATTGACCTCCGCTTTGGTCATGTTACCCCAATACCAACCATGGGTATCGTCCAGATCAAGATTATCCAGGGAATCCTGGGAGCTTTCACTGATTCGAAGACATCGTAAATCAACATAATTGTTAGCCATCATTGATGAAAGAATCCTAGTCTGATATCAAACTTTGCAAGAGAATCCAGTAACTTCTTCACTCCAATCAGTTACTAGTATTTCATTTTCACGTTATCAGTAAACCACCCTGCTTTTTAACTGCACACTATAACACCACTAATTTAACTCTCCATCAATTCCAACAAAGTGTCAAAAATAAACAGTAACTAGTATTTCATAGTAAGTTTTTTTCTGTCCGAAAATATTTACTGGTTAATAATACTTTACTTATGTATTTGATCAGCCTAAGACAATATATTTATATCATATCAAAAAAGTCCTCTTTGGACGAGTTTCGAGCCTTTTACTTCCTGTTAGGTTCACAAACTAGTATCAAACCGTTACACAGTTATAGATATATGTACGTGTTTTCCTCAAATGAGGAAGTTTCAAATAGACATAATATACTTATCCTACAATATTGTTCACAAGTTAAGTGTCGGTTCATAGCTAAATTATAATTGGGGTGAAGTATTTTACTAAAGTGGGTTAGAACCATCCAACCAATAAATTAATGAATATGATTGTATGTCTATTGAAGTATGAAAACATTCAAGGGTGACCGAGTTTAACATTACAAATATACATATATTGTATAATTATATCAAACGACCTTTCAATATGTATGAATACAAATGAATACACTACCCGTAATGTACAGAAACATGTATTAACAGTATCTCCTTTTTTAAAACATTTTAAGAAAGGGAGGGAAGTTGTAAACTAAAAGTTGTCAGAGATGGGTTATGTTCCCTAAACAGGTGTTTGTTACAGAAAGCTTTGAAATTTAATGTCATGAATCATGAGGTGACAATTGTTGTGCATTACTGTAAAATCACATATTGTCGTGGGTATTAAATTTCGTGGATTTTTATGAAAATGCATTTTAGTGAATTCATGAATTCGTGGATTACAGAACATGAAATGGATAAACCGATGCCTGAATATGAGAGGTCGATTAAACATGGGGATTAGATTTCCTGGTTGGATTCAACAACGAAATTAACGAAAATCCAATTCCCTTGAAAAATAATTATTTAACAGTATATCGGTACATATACATTCAGCTAACGTGTTGAAAACACAAAAGGCAATAACTCCAAAATCGAGCGAACAGCTTCAATTCGGTTTTCCTATGAATTACTGATGTTACCGTTGTAAGAAATGTTGTAGGAAAACAATAAGTTACTGCCTCCTTGATAGCCTAGTGGTAGAGCTTCCAGTGTGGGAGGTCCCGGGTTGAATCCCATGCCACGTCATACCAAAGAGGAAATAAAAAAGGTATCAGTTATTCCCTAGCTAGATGCTCAGCATAAACTGGAAACTGCCTTCTCTCCTCTCATATACTTGTGGCGAAGGATAACATCAGGAATGAGGTTTTGAGAGTGATTAATATAAGTTGGAATAACTTGAATCACAACCAACTTAAGACAAATTAGTATAAACTAATAAAAAGGAAATGCAGAGTTGACGTTCTTGATAACTTCACTTCTACTCAATGACATCAATCTATGAAGTTTTATGATAATACCATGTACAAGTTATGCAAAATAACAAGGGAAGGTCTAGATACCAGAACAATGTTTTACGTCTAAATGTAAATCATGATATGATATCAGTCTATAATTTATTCCGTAACCACAGTATAAACACCGTTTCGTTTGTATGAATATTATCACAGTGGGACTATAAGAAGTAATTGGTAGATTAATACTTGATAACAATTACATGTTTACCTCAGGAGTCTATTCACCTTTTACTTCATACATTATTTCAAGCCTCTATTTTGTAATAATGAGTATGAAGGGAAGACCAATACAATTATTAAAAGATGTACAAAGACATATCAAGGGAGATCATTCTTGATATTTGTCCCCAAAAGCTGCACATAGGATGTGTACACAGTCTAGTTCACTAACCTCTTATCTGTGCTGGGTATATGAAGTAAAATACAAACAGTACAAACATTAGAATTCTGGGTGTCTGATTTCCGACCCTATATAAAGCATTTTAACCCCTTACTCCACCATTCTAGGTGTCTGATTTCCGACCCTATATGAAGCATTTTAACCCCTTACTCCACAATTCTGGGTGTCTGATTTCCGACCCTATATGAAGCATTTTAACCCTTTACTCCACAATTCTGGGTGTCTGATTTCCGACCATATATAAAGCATTTTAACCCCTTACTCCACCATTCTGGGTGTCTGATTTCCGACCCTATATGAAGCATTTTAACCCCTTACTCCACCATTCTGGGTGTCTGATTTCCGACCCTATATGAAGCATTTTAACCCCTTACTCCACAATTCTGGGTGTCTGATTTCCGACCCTATATGAAGCATTTTAACCCTTTACTCCACAATTCTGGGTGTCTGATTTCCGACCCTATATGAAGCATTTTAACCCTTTACGCCACAATTCTGGGTGTCTGATTTCCGACCCTATATAAAGCATTTTAAAGCATTTTAACCCCTTACTCCACAATTCTGGGTGTCTGATTTACGACCCTATATAAAGCATTTAACCCTTTACTCCACAATTCTGGGTGTCTGATTTCCGACCCTATATAAAGCATTTTAACCCTTTACTCCATGGTACCACCTTTCCAGGCTGGCCTATCATTTATAATATAGCTATGCTTTGTATCAATCACCAATTATTTTCCAATAACCAATATGGAGATGTTGCATACAATCCAAATAGTACAGGATATTGCAGGTAAATGTATCAGGGGCCTAATAGAGTAAAGGTTTATGTCCTCACAGTGGGAAATGCTTGGTAAATCCCAGCTTTCATAATGTAAAATATTTCCAAAGTGACCTTGACCTTTAACCTACTGACCTCAAAATCAATAGGGGTCATCTACTGTTGCTGACCAACCTCCATGTAGAGTTTGAAGATCCTAGGTCAAAGCGTTCTAGAGTTATTGAACGGAAACCATTCAAATAGTCAGAAATAGTAAAGGTCACAGTGACCTTGACCTTTAACCTACTGACCTCAAAATCAATAGGGGTCATCTACTGTTGCTGACCAACCTTCATGTAGAGTTTGAAGATCCTAGGTCAAAGCGTTCCGGAGTTATTGAACGGAAACCATTCAAATAGTCAGAAATAGTAAAGGTCACAGTGACCTTGACCTTTAACCTACTGACCTCAAAATCAATAGGGGTCATCTACTGTTACTGACCAACCTCCATGTAAAGTTTGAAGATCCTAGGTCAAAGCGTTCTAGAGTTATTGAACGGAAACCATTCAAATAGTCAGAAATAGTAAAGGTCACAGTGACCTTGACCTTTAACCTACTGACCTCAAAATCAATAGGGGTCATCTACTGTTGCTGACCAACCTCCATGTAAAGTTTGAAATCCTAGGTCAAAGAGTTCTTGATTTATTGAACGGAAACCAATTTATACGACCGACAGACAGACCGACCGACAGACATGTGCAAAGCAATATACCCCCTCATCAAAGATGGGGGGCATAATTACGGTATACATGAGAAGATGTTAAAATTCAAGTAAGCATGAGAGTCAGACAATGTTTTTTTAAAAATATAAATTTTTATAGTGTGAAGTGCATAGGTATAACAATTTAAATCATGCAACATTGCAACGAAATAATGAATTTGAATGTGGCAAAATGTCAAATATTAGTCTGAAATGTTTTTGAATAGAATAAGGAAGTGTTCATGTTATCCTTGTATAATGAAGCTATTAAGTGGAATTTAATTGCATGTTTATAAGCTTATTTAAGAGTAAAGGGATCTTACCAGAAGTTTTGGTACCAGACATAATTTGAGTATCTGTTCATTAAAATCATTAATACAAGAGGATCATAGATCCTGGGGCGCTCACCTGCTAAACATGGCCAAACTTTGAACTTGACCTTAAGGTCATCAAGAGAAACATTTTGACTAAACTTGATGAAGGTTAAAGCAAAACAAACAGAGGCCTCCAAAGTGTTTAAAAGGTTTTGCTATTATTTGACATACTGACCTAGTTTTTTACCCACATGACCCAACTTCAAATGTGACCTTAAGGTCATCAAGATAAACATTTTGACCAAAGTTGATGAAGATTAAAGCAAAAATGTGGCCCCAAGAGTGTTAAAAAGGTTGTCCTATTATTTGACCTTATGACCTAGTTTTTGACCCCACATGAACCAACTTCAAACTTGACATTAAGGTCATTAAGATAAACATTTTGACCATACTTCATGAAGATTAAAGCAAAAATGTGGCCCCCAGAGTGTTAACAAGGTTTTCCTATTATTTGACCTTTTGACCTAGTTTTTGATCCCACATGAAGATTAAAGCAAAAATGTGGCACCAGAGTGTTAACAAGGCGTTCCTATTGTTTGACCTTTCGACCTAGTTTTTTGACCCCCCATGACCCAACTTCGAACTTGACCTTAAGGTCACCAAGATAAACATTTTGACCAAACTTCATAAGATTAAAGCAAAAATGTGGCCCCAGAGTGTTAACAAGGTGTTCCTATTATTTGACCTTTTGACCTAGATTTTGACCCCACATGACCCAACTTCAAACTTGACCTAGATTTCATTGAGATACAACTACTGACCAAGTTTGGTGAAGATCAAAACAAAAATGTACCTCCAGAGTGTTAACAAAGTTTTGCTATTATTTGACCTGTTGACCTAGTTTTTGATCCAACATGACCCAACTTCGAACTTGGCCTAGATTTTATTGAGATACAACTACTGACCAAGTTTGATGAAGATCAAAGCAAAATTGAAATTGCTGGAGTGTTAACGGTGAAATGCCTAACGAACGGACCATTGACGACAGACAAAAAACAATCACAAAAGCTCACCTTGCCACTTTGTGGCAGGTGAGCTAAAAACAATTAGTATTACTAGTGTTGCATGGTGATTAATTGGATAACACAGTTAATTGTAGGGATCTAGAGGTCACTGGCCCAACCTTCACTCAAAATAAGGGCACACCTTGATGAACACGACTTAAAGGTGCTAAATACGTGATACTGGAACCTCCAATGGAATTTCGCTGTGAATCAATAGAAACTGGGATACCCAGAAGGCTATTTACAGACCCACCAATCAGAATTCCCGATTCAATAGGAAACATTGTCACCTGATGTAGAGGAGAAGGCCACTCAGTAAAATGGCCGCTACTTGGAATTTACGATGATTACTCTTCATGTTTTGCATTAAATATATAAAGAAGGGCTCAGGTAATTGTTTCATCATAAAAATATATTTTCTGGGCATACACGAAACCATAGGAAAGAAGGTTTCACATTCTTGTGTTATCTATCAAAATATTCTGAGACTTAAATATTTTGAGTAAATCAAATATGTGTATCAATGATAATTGTTTACGGTTTTTTTCAATGTTGATATGAACAAACAGAACATGTTGTCAATGATGCTGCGCTCAAATTGTAAAATAAAACCATACCTTGGACATTACAATGTTCTGATCACTGTGTGAGTTAACTAAGTTTCCAATAAAAGTCTATGCAAATATTAATTCTATCAATCACAACCACGAAATGAAACAGGAAATTTGTTGATTTTGGTTTAAAATCAATATCGTTTGTTATCACTGAAAATTTTCCTGAGTGACTAAGAAAATATTGCTTTCTGTAATCTCTCAGTGAAATATAACATGATCTTAAACCATGATCAATACAAGTAGCAACAAATCTTCAGTTGTTTATAAATTTAATCATCACATTGTAGCATTAAAACATCCAACAAATTATGACAATAGAACAGTATGAAGTCTGAACATTCACCCTTCTTAAACACGGGAAAACATCACACTCTCGCCCTTCTTAAACACGGGATCACACCACCACACTCTCGCCCTTCTTAAACACGGGATCACATCACACTCTCGCCCTTCTTCAACACGGGATCACACCACACTCTCACCCTTCTTCAACACGGGATCACATCACACTCTCGCCCTTCTTCAACACGGGATCACACCACACTCTCACCCTTCTTCAACACGGGATCACACCACACTCTCGCCCTTCTTAAACACGGGATCACACCACACTCTCACCCTTCTTCAACACGGGATCACACCACACTCTCACCCTTCTTCAACACGGGATCACACCACACTCTCACCCTTCTTCAACACGGGATCACACCACACTCTCACCCTTCTTCAACACGGGATCACACCACACTCTCGCCCTTCTTAAACACGGGATCACACCACCACACTCTCGCCCTTCTTAAACACGGGATCACACCACACTCTCACCCTTCTTCAACACGGGATCACACCACACTCTCGCCCTTCTTCAACACAGTATCACACCACACTCTAACCCTTCTTCAACACGGGATCACATCACACTCTCGCCCTTCTTCAACACGGGATCACATCACACTCTCGCCCTTCTTCAACACGGGATCACACCACACTCTCACCCTTCTTCAACACGGGATCACACCACCAAGCTCCATCCATATAAATAATGCTGATAACTGACATACAGAGCTTTAACATAGGTAACAAACACAGCACATACATACTGACATAGCAGCCATGAATTAAACACAGGTAACAAACACAGCATCTTGTAACACAGAAGTATACCCGACACACTGATTCTCAGTTCCATCAGACATTTGTACTGTTATGTACTATTGCTATGACGGAACTGATAACTGGCACAACCCTCGGAAAGAACTCAGATTTTGTGTATCCTGAGTTCAGCCTGAGTATTATGGTGGTTGTCATAGCAATATGAAAACAGTACAATTCTCTGTCGGTCCTGAGAAGTGATGTATCGGGATTACTACAGTGTGTAAGAAACATATGATACAAACACACTACCTACATACTAACATTGTAGCTATGTAATATTGCAATAATTCATTGCATGATTGAAGTGTTTCTAACAAAATAAGCATATAAGCAAACACTTCAATATGTATTTAGAGGTGACAAGAATTAAGCAACAGCCTGTCTTAAACAGCAAATATTATTTTACAGACGAATATTTGTACATGAAGTATATCTGTATAAAAACCACCTGGTAGACTGGTACTCTTGATAACCCCCTTGAGTATTTGTTTCAGAAAGTCAGCCTTTGATACATGGTGAAAATGTTGTTACCCTTGATACATGGTGACAATGATTCATAATATCTTTAAAACCATTCAGCCACACAATTATTACCAGGACATCATATAAAACATTGTTCTGAACAGATTTCTGATGAAATAAAGCAATTATACATGTATAATATATCAAGCAAAGAACAGCATTTGATATTATACAAGTAGCACGTTAAAGCATAATGCTATGAAATTGCTCTTATAGAATGTAAGTCTTAGGTCAGGGGTGTGACCAGGCATGGGTGTGACCAGGCATGGGTGTGACCGAACAGGGGCGAGACTAGGTAGGGGCGTGGATAAGTAAGGTTAAGGCAAATTCAATCTTTAAGTTAACTTAAGATATAGTTTAGTACAGAACATCTTGGTATAGCATGTACATATTCATAATATTGTCTACTTGACTTTTGTAACTGTACATATTTCAATGTTATTATTAGGCTCACATCGAAGACTAGATATACCCAGCTGTGTTGCCTCTTTAAATAAAGTCCTTATTATAATTATCATAGTTTAGACGTCATATACACATGTATTGATTGGTTGATTTAATGGCATTTTCAGAACCCTTAAATTGACTCGCTCCCCCTGTAATTTCCAACAGCCACTTTTTGGTCCTCAGGATTCTTAGGGAAGTGTTAATTGTCCTATTTATGAAGCAAATTTTTGATATGAAAAGGTAAAAATCAGTACAAATTAATCAAATCACCCTTGAGATTCAAAGCATGGTTTGCTAGATCCCAATTTCAAAATTTACACTAATTGTAAACCCTTTATCACTAACAATCGTCGATTCATTAAGCAAAGTTAAATAAAATACTAGTAGGGGCCTACTTCTAATTACTTGATCCGAAAAGAACATTGTACAAGTAAACAGACTTCAACCCTAACAGGAAACTAACAATGAAACATAATTTATAAACTAACAAACAAAGTCAACACAATCAAAGTCACAACAACATTGATCAATCAACATTGACCAATCAAACATCATTGACCAATCATAAACATGATTTTATTAACAGTTAATACTTGAAAAAATATTAAGAAATATTGCACTATTAATTACATATGAGTTGAACAACTATATAATCATTATCACTGCATATGTATTGTCATACATTTTAATATGTTAACATATAGCATCATATACTCTTGTATGTTTCAATCACAACAGCTGGGCCAAGTATAAGTACTTTATAAGTACAAGTAACAAGGAACAAAGTTCCACCAAAAGTTAAAGAACTCTAACAAAAAGCATGTTAGATCAGTAGAGGTTATTATGTGTTTCCTTTGCTTATGTTCCAATTACTGTAAATCTGGTATTATTTGCGGTAGATTAATTTTTGCTAATTTTCGCAATTCGTACTCATCACAAAATCATCATTCCACGTAAATATACTTCCATAACATAAGACATATCTGGACAATTTCAAAAGTAGATATATACCACATGAACAAGACGTTTTGGGTAGTAAATGTTATTTTGGTATGCATGTAGCATATTGGCATAACGTACGTGTATCCGTATAAGGGACTTAAAGACAATTATCTACACAAGTAGGAAACTGTTAAGATGTTTGTTGAGAAAACAATAAAGGTTAATAGACATGTAACATACGACGCCCAATTAACTAATAACTGTGAAAACATGATTAATTGATACAATGTGTGAAATGCATTTAACTAACTACAGTATGTAACTTATGATGGACATAGAAATTAGAAATAATCAATGTTTGTTTATATTTATTGCATGCTGAATGTATTTATTTACTAGAATTTGTTAACTTTTAGTAGTTTTGCTCGCTAAATTTAATATTCGGGTTCCTCGATCACGAATTAATCCATTCAAATCCGAAAATCGCGAAATAAAGCTCAAGCGAATATAAAGTGATTACCAGTATCAAAATAATACAACCCTCTTTTCAAGAGCTCATTGATTTATTATAAGATAATTTTTTCAGGCAAACAGAAGTATTACAAATAATGATGCTCCTTCGTAACTCTTAGAATGGTCAAACTTCCTTACAAAAACCTCATCATCGTGTAAGACATTTTTATCGTAAAATGCCACTAAAGGCCCAAATTAGGTGGATTTTCTCCATATAAGTGACACAATTTATTACATAATACACACCTAAATTCACAATACAATTTTACTCTGATTGGTCAATGGCTGTCGTGTAAACCGGAAATACAATGTAATGTGAAAGTATCAACATATCGTCGTCACATAGTAATATATCTGTACCTAAATATTCTTTGAAAGTATTTCTGGATTATATGGAACTACTAACAAAATATTGCAAAGAAAGATGGGCTCAGTGATTTATATACAAGATAATGATTTAGAACTGTATCAATAAATAGATAATGTATAAAGCACTAAATTGTCAAAATACATGATTTGACCAATTTCTAAGCACTAAATATAAAGCATAGCCTTGCGTTCAAGGAAACATTACTTGACGTACGTTTCGCACAAAGTATGCACCCGTTATTTGTTGAACAGTATGTTTAAAAAAAAACATGTTTGTCACGTCCGCAAAGTTTGGCTAACCATATCCGGAGGTGGTGTGCGTGTATTGGTGTGATTAAACAAAATGGCAGACAGAGTTAAACAAAAGAATGTGAATAGTAAAAACCGTGCATCCGTACATATTTCGAACTGAGAATGGAAAAACGGGTATTTATTGTTTGCCGCAAATGAAGCGTACAACGAAGGATTATAGCAAGTTTTTTTAACATGTTTGCAGGTAGCTTTCCTTGAACGTAGGGCAGATTTAGCACAGTTCAGGTAACAAGGAGTTTATAAATGGTGAAAATCCTTTTAAGTATCACATGGCTAAGGCTACTTGATGAAAGTAGAAGCTGAGTAAACCAAACAATCAGACTAAGCTATCTACTGAAACATTTCACCGAAACATCTGCATACAGCTGTCTCATTCATGCCCTATGATTGGAAAATCAATAATAAATCTGTAAGTTTAATATAAAATGGGTTAACAACATCAGAATTTACTTATGTTACATAATTCAAACATGAAAACCCTGCAGTAAGTAAATGCAAATACTGGTATTTCAAATGCAGATCCTTTGAAAGACAGTTTTTACACAAGCCTGTCAAAATTGTTTTCCCCCTAAATATCTACACACAGCACTCTTTCATAGAAGAACCAGCACTTGTAGAATCCACATTGGTTACGAGTGAATATAAATAAAGTTAAAAAGGCTTGTGTGTTCTGTCAGGTTTACCAAAGTAATATTACCTATCATACATTACTTGAGGTTCAGATGGTCTTCAGATTTTCAACACAACTTGAGATACGGTGATTTCTGACATACAAATTGCCGACATACTTGAGATAGGGTGGTCAATGAATTTCTGACATAAGAGGAGACATTACTGTTAATATATTGGTCTGACAGTTTTCAACACATGTTGAGACATTACCCATAATATCTACCCTGTTGGTGTACGAATTTCAGCCACCAGTACCTCTGTTGGTCTATGTATTTCCGACGTGAGTTGAGATAGTAACTGTAATAGTCTGAGCATTGCTGATATGAATTCAGATTGTACCTCAAATATGTTGGTAAAAAAATTGAGTTTCCAACTAAAGTTGAGATAGTCTCTCAAAAATGTTGATCTACGATTTTAATATGAGCTGGTCTACAAATTTCCAACACAATGTGAGATAGTATGCATTAACTCATAAGTTGCTCTACAAATTTCAGACACAAGTTGACCTATCACCTCGAATATGTTAAGTCTATGAGTTTTCATAAATACTGTGAGATGGGATGGTCGACGAATTTCTAACACAAATTGAGATACTACCCATCAAATCATAAATTGGTCTACAAATTTCCAACATGAGTTGACATATCACCTCGAGTATGTTGAGTCAATGATTTTCCATAAATATTGCGAGATAATGGAGTCACTAATATGTGGGTCTGTCTATAACTGTCACACCAGCATAACTACGTCCTGTCATCATGCTCGATGTTAATAATGTCCACACATTAGCTTTTGGATCAAAACATTCAACTGAGCCAAGATTTGAGGAGCCATCATCACCACCAACAACATACAGATGTCCACCATTAGCTACAACACCTAGAAAAAATAACATGGAAGCTACTTCACTACATATGAATTTTACTTCAGATTATGATAAATCTCATTTTTTTTAAACTTTCGCAAAAGTTTCAAACAGTGTTCTACTGTTAGAATGCAGCTAAACACATTTTCAATGGCTATTAACTTTGTGAATTTTTTTATTTGAACTGAGTTTCGGCAGAATGTTCATTCTTTGAAGCGCAGAAAATCTGGATTTCCCGATTATAAGGATAAAAAAAAACTCCCCGAAAAGTTCGGGATCAGGAAGCATGTTGTCATACACAGGGAACATAAACTGCTGAGCTAGGAAATCAAACCAGCATTTGCCAGGTAACAGTTTGTGCTAAAATAGCCAGGATGACTGACACTGAGCATGTTCCTATCCAATACAATGGTAATCACCAATAATTTTCCTATAATGAGTGTGGAGGGGACTTATCAAGGGAGGTAATACTTTGTATTAGTTTCAAATAACTTCTCATATGCTGTTAACTCATTTTAGCCTGTCTCTTATCAATCAGAATATTGTTAAACACTTACCTGCATTTCTTCTACAGCTGTGCATATCACCTAGCTGTGTCCATGTATTAGATTCAGGATTGTACATTTCAACTGAGTTTCTAACTAAGGGGCCATCATGACCCCCTACAGCATACAACAAACCATCAACCACACCAACCCCTGTAATAATACTACAATCAATCAACATAAGGTCATGAAATAAGGGCATTCTTCAACCCTTAACCACATAGATACACATTTTGTCACATCTTCTAAATCTGCACCAAGCAGCATTTCAACACTGTGCCAAAGTTACCTTATTTTAATGCGGACACATTTTAAGGTGTTCAAATAACTTATTTTTAAACAAGAGGGCCCAAAGGGCCCTAGGTCGCTCACCTGTCGTACTAGTGCATGCACACCCCTATGGTGATCCTACACATTTTCTGAATAAAATATAATGAAATTCAGCCTCTATTGCAAGCTTTTGTATGATTTGACCATGTGACCTAGCGTTTGACCCCAGATGACTTAATTAATATCAAACTTAACCTAGATTGTGTTGAGATGATTATTAGGACCAAATTTCATAAAGATTAAGTCGAAATTGTAACCTCTGGTGGCTACACAGGGTTTTTCTATGATCTGACCTATAATTTAAACAAAATATTTCCTCCATATAACTGTACAAATACATGCTATAAAGACAGAACAATACCTAAACACTTAAAAAATAAAAATTAAAAAATAAAAATTATGGTTCCAGTGGGGGTTGAACCCACGACCATCAGGAAAATGTACAAATACCTGCTATAAAGACAAAACAATACCTAAACACTAAAAAAAAAAAAAAAAAAATTATGGTTCCAGTGGGGGTTGAACCCACGACCATCAGGAAAATGTACAAATACATGTTATAAAGACAAAACAATACATAAACATTAAAAAAAAAAAAAAAAAAAAAAAAAAAATGGTTCCAGTGGGGGTTGAACCCACGACCATCAAGAAAATGTACAAATACATGTTATAAAGACAAAACAATACCTAAACCTTTAAAAAAAAAAAAAAAAAAAAATATGGTTCCAGTGGGGGTTGAACCCACGACCATCAGGAAAATGTACAAATACATGTTATAAAGACAAAACAATACATAAACATTTAAAAAAAAAAAAAAAAAAAAAAAAAAAAAAATATGGTTCTAGTGGGGGTTGAACTCACGACCATCAAGAAAATGTACAAATACATGTTATCAAGACAAAACAATACCTAAACCTTTAAAATAAATAAATAAATAAAATAAAAAAATTATGGTTCCAGTTGGGGTTGAACCCACGACCATCAGGAAAATGTACAAATACATGTTATAAAGACAAAACAATACCTAAACATTTAAAAAAAAAAAAAAAAAAAAATTATGGTTCCAGTGGGTGTTGAACCCACGACCATCAGGAAAATGTACAAATAAATGCTTTACAGACAAAACAATACCTAAACACTCAAAAAAAATAAAAATAAAAATTATGGTTCCAGTGGGGGTTGAACCCACGACCATCAGGAAAATGTACAAATACATGCTATAAAGACAAAACAATACCTAAACACTCAAAAAAAAAAAAAAAAAAAAAAAAAAATTATGGTTCCAGTGGGGGTTGAACCCACGACCATCAGGAAAATGTACAAATACATGCTATAAAGACAAAACAATACCTAAACACTTAAAAAAAAATAAAAATAAAAAAATTAAAATTATGGTTCCAGTGGGGTTTGAACCCACGACCCTCAGGAAAATGTCTACGCTCCCTACAGCGCTTTGATTTCCACTTAACCATTACAATTCACACCCTGCTTAATATACTAGAATATTTTGATATTTGACCTTTACAAAACTGCTGTGAACCCTGATACACATTTTCATTGGTTGATGAAAGTTTACTTGTATGTATAGACAGTAGAGAGTTACAGCAGAGAGTTATGTGACCATGAAGACTACATGTTGAAAGGTTTAAAACAAGGTTTTTCTATAATTTGACCTAGTGAGCTAGTTTTTGACCTCAGATGACCTAATATCGAACTTGACCTAGATTTTGTTGAGATGATCATTGTGACCAAGTTTCATAAAGATTAGGCCAAAATTGTGACCTCTAGAGAGGACACAACCCAATTGTTGACGGACGGACAGACGGACGGACAGACGGATGGACGGACGGACAGACGGACGGACGACGGACGAAGTGTGATCACAAAAGCTCACTCTGTCACTTTGTGACAGGTGAGCTAAAAAAAACTTGTAAGGAGAATGTGTACACGTTATAATTAGAATAATTTATACTGAATGTGCCTGAATTAGAAGTCTTTAAAATAAAGGGCTAAACTTGGGACAGCATTTTGTATCAATTATAATCAAATATGTATTCAAGTTTCTTTAAATTTACAGGACAGCATGTCATCTTTTAACTCATCAGTAAAAAGAATATTGGTTAAATACACCGAACAGCAAATGTGATACAAAATGTTGTACTTGTGATGCAACAAGGTTGTACCTTACTATTTACTCTAGAGAGAGATACAACATTGTGGCACAGGGACAAAATTACATGGTATGGTTTTTGCTAATTGTAAGCATTTTTCAAATGATCAAATAGGGGCGATATGGTCTTCATAAACAACTGATATACTGCGGACTATAAGCCATCAAATTAAGCATTGGTCTCTATAACTTTAGGATATGAATACCTGCACCACTGCGTCTACATGACATCTCAGCTACCACACACCATGTATCATCATTAGGATTATAACGTTCTACAGAACTGAGACATTGTCGAGATGATCCATCATAACCTCCAACTGCATACACATAACCTGCAGAAAATATTATTTACATCTGTGAATTTAGGATTTTAAACTAACTGCCAAAATTGGCAAAACTGACAATTTTTCCTATATATTCTATGCATTATTACTGCACAAGTTACTTGTCGCGGAAAACCAGACAACCGCTAATTTCGCAGACTGTATACAGTAAAACCTACGTAATACGAGCAGCGATTATTCGAGCAACCGACCTATTGCAAGCAAATTTCGAAGTCCCAGCGAATTTGCTTTACAATGTACCTTAATTTATCCCTCTTATTCGAGTAAAATTATTATGAGCATCCTGTCTAACTCGAGCGCAGGTGTCGGTCCATCCAACAATTTTCAACGATAATTAGTTACTTTATCTCGAGGCAATCATCCAACCGATATTTCACACCTCCGAAAAAATGTCAGATTTAAGTTTGTTGCCGTCTGTAATTTTCACACATTGTGATAATCACATTTTATGACAATAGCGTAACCTCCAACACTTAAATCGGTTGTTTGTCTACGATAAAAGTGTCAAAGGGCAAGATTGAATATTACAAATCAATTACGAGGCGTTAATTATGAGAATTTAATGACGAGTCAACATTTGTTTTAGTGAAAGTAATTTTCACGCTGTGTGTAACTCTTAAGATTCACCGATATAATGTTTACCTTTTCCAAGTCAGAGAAACAAAGACAAAACAATGAATATTTTATCATTAAATGGTCGTAAATCAACTCAAATAGAACATTATACATGATAACACAAGCCAAGGTAAAATTCGACGAATGTCTGCACGACTCAAAATGCGTGTTTATTTGATAAACAAAGACGATATTCGTAGTTTCAACCAAAAACACGCATCAAACATGTACATAGTAAAACACAGTTACACTTAGTCATAACAATAATTCATAATAGAATTCAGATAATTCGAGCAACCAGCTTATCTCAAGCATTTGGCTTGTCCCGATGGGTCCTCGAGAAAACAAGGTTATACTGTATATCAATCATGATTAAAGATTTCAAATAACACAACTTTTAGTCCAATGGTAGAAACATTCACCTTTGAGGTAGAAGATTACAGTAGTGATCCTACAGTGACATACCGAAGATTCAAAATGGTGAAACTGATGAATCTTGTATAGCTCCCTTGTTTGGTACCCAGTTTATAATTATAGGTAAAGAATTTGTTATAGGAAAGTCTTTTTTTCATTGAAACATTTCAAACCTACACATAACAACATGCATCAATTCACTTAGTTCTCTAGCTTAATAAGGATATTAAACTGCATTGCTTCGAAACATCAGCCACTTTGATTGACAGATCTGATAAGCATTTATTGAAGATATTCCTAGGTTTGAGAGAATTAAGGAAGTAGCATGGGAACAGTATGTAACAGCCACGTAGCCTATCAATATGTCTGACAGGTTCAAACAAGGGAGATAATTATTGCAGGTGTTGGAACTATGAGTTATAATGTAGTAACTTACCATTGAGAACACCGACCCCTACACTACTTCTCCTTGTACTCATTGGTGCAATCATTCTCCACTCACCACATCGTACATCAAAACATTCAGCTGAATTCAAACCTGAAACAACAAACATACATATACTTTATTCACCATATCATACATCAAAACATTCTGCTGAATTCAAACCTGATCAACAAACATACATATACTTTATTCACCATATCATACATCAAAACATTCTGCTGAATTCAAACCTGAAACAACAAACATACATATACTTTATTCACCATATCATACATCAAAACATTCTGCTGAATTCAAACCTGAAACAACAAACATACATATACTTTATTCACCATAGGACAGTTACTGGTCCTCCAGAATTTTCACTGGTCTCGGACCAGTGTTAGTGTCGAGCCCTGTTATTAGGAGAAATCAGAACTTTGGTAACATGGGGGAACTGATAAGGTCTTCATTTATTGTGAAAAAACATGATTTCGAAGATATTTTCCTAAAGGAAATTTTCTTATAATGACAACTTCTATGGAAGGAAACAGACCTTATTGACTATCTCCACTAATTAGAACAAGATAAGAACATATCTCACCTGATGCGCCATCAAATCCTCCTACAGCATATATGAGATCATTTAATACAGCAACACCTAATGTACTTCTACGTGCTTCCATACTCGGACACGCCGTCCATACATCCTTTAATGGATCATACATATCTACCGTCCTCACACGTAATGAACCATTGAAACCACCCACAGCATATACTAAACCATTGATTAACGCCACACCTGTAAATAGACAAAACATTATATTAGTTTTTTCATCACAGAGATATCAACCTGATTCTGACTTTAATGTATTAACATGCTATAATTTTCGTATGCAGAATATATTAATTACAAGCAATATCATTATTTCACTTTTTGTGTCTATAGTAAACTAGATTTGTAAAACTTCTCATGTGCATAATTAGAAAGCCGAAGTCAAATACTGTTACAGTATAAGTGGTTAATTTAGCAAGACTACTGGCAATATTTGTGAATTTTAAAAATTTGAAATAAATTTGAATTTTCCACATACAAAGAAATAACAAATTTGCTAATATTGCTACATACTAAATTTCTGAAATTCAAGATTAGCAAATTTTTAACCTGCAGCAATATCCACCCATACAGTAAAGACGTAAGTTAAAATTGTGTAATAGTTTATTGTCTGCAGACTACCAGTATAAATTGTACTTGAAACATAATTGAAAATACTATAATTGTGAGTACTGTAGGTTGATCAATATTTCCCTATACTTGCTGTTCAAGTGTCCATGATCGTTCACCTCATACTTTGTTCACAAACATTACAATTTTTCAAGTAAAATAAACTAGACTATATAATAATAACATAAGTGGCCCTTGGAGCAAATAATAATGAAAATACAGGTAAATGGATAAGATATTTATTGATTAAAGAGTTATTGGAATCAGAAAGATTGTCTGGAACAAGATATAGTATATGATCTTACCACATCGACAACGTCTTGAAGGCATCTCAGCGAGCTGGAACCATCTATCCTCCTTGAAGTCAAAACATTCTACACTACGGATTGCCTTAGGTGCTTGACCACCAATCACTAACATTACCTGTAAACAATGATACAGACAGAGTTACATGTATGGTAAGGTTTCTCCATACCAATTATTGTAGATTACACAAATGTTTACCCAAATAAAAACCAATAGAGCACTGAACCCAATATAATAGTAAACATGTATGCTCATAAAATAGTGATTTGTTTTAATGTCACAGTAACCTTGACCTTTTCAGAGGTTCTACTGAGGCATAATGCAAGATCGAGAAAATGAGTTGCAAGTCTGATTTGAGTGTCATAAGCACACATCCTCTCACCAAAACTCAATTCAAACTTAGTTCTAGTGTTTAAATTCAGACGATGAAGTTTTAAATGATCATAACTCTGTCAATACTTTTTCAGCAAATAACTCCTATTTTCTGCAGCAAGTTTGGAGTCCTGTAATTATTCCAACTATTGTAGGAATCCTGCCTTTTGACCTCAAAATCATTAGGGGACATCCATCTAATGGGCATAATAATCTGTATACCAAGTTTGTCTATTCTAGCAAAATACCCACACGCCTTTAAATGGTGGCATAGCAATGGAGTTTTACATGCACATGTCTATTATCAACTTAGTTATTGTTACTAGACTTACCTTCGGTAAACCTAGTGGAGTTCTGGGCACTGTTCTTGGTGTTTGAAATATTGCTTTTTGTTCCCCTTTTAATAAATGATATTTCATGGCTTCTATAAGAAAATCTTTACATCGACTGTTAGATTTGATAAGTGGTTCATCTTCTACACGTTGTACGAGATATTCCTGGGTCATCAATGGAAGACGTACATTCTCTATCAGCTGTGATATCATCTCCTGTCTGTTACTCATATCATGGTTCACCCACGATACAACAGCTTCAAATACCTGTAGTAATTACACAGTTTGTCACAGAAATTGTTGAATTTAACCATAAAGTTTTCTGATCTAATTTTAGATATTGAACAGAAATTTTTCAATAGTGAAAATGTAGTTATTTCAATTTTCATTTCAAAATTGTATCATTTCATGCTCATTAGTCATGTGAAGATCCAGCAAAATTTCGTCATTGGGAGGGGGGAGGGTTGACCAGTAATCTATCTCACTGGGGAGGGGGGTGGACTGACTTGTTTTTTTCCCAATTAGGGGTCTGAGCAGCACATGAAATAGCATACGTGTACCTTTATCATGTGGCCTATCTAACTCTACATATAGAACATCTGTGCATTTATAAACCACTATACCATCATTGATTATAAACAGATTTAATAATAAAAGTCATAAATCCCCTACCTGCTCCTCTGATGTAACAGTTAAACGATCACTGCAGATCAGTTTACATACATTCTGTACTGGTAGTGATAAAAACTCATCATAGTGAAATAATTCCCTGTAAATAAAGATAAAACACATTCAATACCACGCAACTAGATAGCAAGATTGGTATAAAATGTCAAAGTATTATGGCTGCCATATTACAGCACAAAGCTGACTGGCAAATAAAGGCTATGCTCAACTTGGCATTAAAAGTGGCCATATACATAATCTTGTCGACAATTAACATGCAATTATACCACTAAAAGAATTTATGTTTGTGATATGGAACCTCACATTGATGTAATGTTAGGTCATAAAGTAATCATTTTAACCAATAAGTTATACCTACACAAACACTGCACAGTGGGATGTCAAAATTGTTGTAAAGAAAAACAAGCAGCATGTGAAATCAAATCAAGATATAGTTCAACAGTTTACGGGGTTATCAATATTGAATAAATATTATATATTGCCACGTACCCGCCCACCTTTTTATTTATAGTCATGAAATGGCATTGCTCACATTTCTATTAATATGATCAAAATCTATCTGCAAGTGCAAAAAGAACTATTTTGACCAATTAACTTACTTGCATTTTTTTGGTAATTAAAT
This sequence comes from Spisula solida, assembly GCA_947247005.1. Taxonomy (NCBI): domain Eukaryota; kingdom Metazoa; phylum Mollusca; class Bivalvia; order Venerida; family Mactridae; genus Spisula; species Spisula solida. The sequence continues at coordinate 65,464,895 of OX365944.1, read as the reverse complement.
GTAAGAAAAAATTAACAAATGTATTACTGTTGTTACAGGTTTATGCAAACTTATTGTACCCATAATATGGTTTCTAATAGAGGATAATTAATATTGTCAGCACCTAGAAAATGACTCTGTAGAGTTAAGGGTTAAAATCTGAACTGTTTACAGAAAGGTACAAATAAGCCAGACTTACGTAAAATGTTGTTCACAATATGTGTTGGCATAATTAAATAATTCAGTACATGCATGTAGATCAGCGAAAGCTTTAATGCCGAGAGCATTAGATGGGTGGAGTTGTGATTGTAAGAATTCACAGCAAGCATCTCGAACTTCTGTCATCTGTAGAATATTTGCTGCCGGCAGTAAAGTCTGAAAATACAGGCAAACTTGGACTGAAAGACAAGTCTGAAAATACAGGCTAACTTGGAATGAAAGACAAGTCTGAAAATACAGGCACACTTGGACTGAAAGACAAGTCTGAACATACAGACAAACTTCGACTGAAAGACAGGTCTGAAAATACAGACAAACTTCGACTGAAAGACAAGTCTGGAAATACAAGCCAACCTTGACTGAAAGAAGTCTGAAAATACAGACAAACCTTGACTGAAAGAATATTACTTGTACCAAAACAGTTGGCTCCCAGCTGTTGCACATTAAAATACAGATCGAAATTTTGGATGTGTTCTGGTTTTCATTGGGATCTATGCCATTTATTTCAATACGTTCCCTTGGTTTACCTTATAACCAGTTGTCTGAAATAAATAATCCATCAGTACAAACTGATTCTTCTCCACATAAATGTGCAGATATACATGCGAAGAAATCTAACTTATACTGAATGGATGCATAATAATATTGATGTTAATTTTGTTCTTCACATATTTTCCTTTGATAAACATGCAGTATATGTACATGGACATAAGGAATAAACTGTCAAAACAATACCTGTACATTTTCTTCAGTTACTTGTATTTCTGATGTATAGACAAAATCTATCAACAACACTAGAGCAGAGGGGTCAATCTCTTGTAGTGTAATTCTGTCTGATTTAGCTTCAGCCAGGTCTCCAGTGAACATGGCATAAAAGTACTGACTACATGCACACAGAACTACTTTGTGACACGGAATCTCCACTGAGTCAGCAACCAATACCACATCACAAAGAATTTCCTGCCTGCAAATATAATGGTCATATATCTATAGAGATTATAGACAATTGGAAACACAGAATATTTCACACTTCAAAATATATTGTAATGCGAAATAACTCATCCTCTGATTTATTTAGAAGTTGACTACTTTTCTATAATTACAAACACATGGTGTACTTTTAACACTAACCTAAATCACCAGCAAGTTATGTCTTTCATGCTAAACACACAAGAATCTTGTCATATATTCATGCATTAAGGTCGAACAATGTGTGTTTTTGTTCTGACTATATATAAACACTGTTATAGACACAAGCAGATCTATATCAAACTTATTCGAATTCCAATGAATGACATTTGTGGATACTTTGAACACAAGTAATTGAGTAGGCAACCATGGCACACTATCTCTCATCCTAGTACAACTATAGATCTGGTATGTCATTTTTGTGAGTTCCTAAGTATAAGGGTTCCATTTGACTCGATAGTAGGCGTTTTGACACTTGAAATTTCCAAAAAGCTACAGTTTGACCCTCAATATTTTGGTTTGAAGGGTTAAAATCATAGATATTTTGCCTATAAAATGGAAAAAATTTGTATCAAAAGAGTATCAAAATGACCCTTCAGATTCCAAAGCTAGTGGAACCCCTGAAGTATACAAAATTACAATGCCGGTACATTATACATTATGATTATAGCCATTAGTGTCATGAGCTAGTTATCAATGATGAGAACATAATATGTAACATAAACGTACACGGGTCACTTACAGAATATGTAACATACACGTACACAGGTGGGAACAGAATATGTACACAGGTGGGAACAGAATATGTAACATACATGTACACAGGTGTGAACAGAATATGTAACATACATGTACACAGGTGGGAACAGAATATGTAACATAAACGTACACGGGTCACTTACAGAATATGTAACATACATGTACACAGGTGGGAACAGAATATGTAACATACATGTACACAGGTGGGAACAGAATATGTAACATAAACGTACACGGGTCACTTACAGAATATGTAACATACACATACACAGGTGGGAACAGAATATGTAACATAAACGTACACAGGTCACTTACAGAATATGTAACATACATGTACACAGGTGGGAACAGAATATGTAACATACATGTACACAGGTGGGAACAGAATATGTAACATACATGTACACAGGTGGGAACAGAATATGTAACATACATGTACACAGGTCACTTACTTTCTCATGCTATTGAAGTACTCAAAGGCTTTGTTATTATGTTGTGGATGTTTGAATGCTGGCCTTGGATCTCGACTCCCTATAAGGATCTTCGGCCTCGCCTCCACTTCCATTGCCATTGTTGTTGCCATGATGACTTCAGTCTCAATATATGTCTATCTTTCAATTAGGAGCCATCATCTAAATAAATAAATACCAACTTCAATTAGGAGCCATCATCTAAATAAATAAATACCAACTTGTTAAAAACAATACTACATAATATTCAAACTACATGCAGAGACTTGAAACCATACAGAAACGGTGGCATTGCCTAGCCACCCACATAATTTTGTCATGTACATTTCAGCTGAGTAAATATAAGGAATGAGGAGCAAATAAAGTCTTTCAGATTAACCCTTTACCCTATAGTTACATCAATTCACATCCCATGAATATCCCCGTTTCATGAACATCACTGTTCCATAAACATTTCATAAACATCACCAAATCCCCCCAATTCTGAGTGTTAATGGGAGATACATGTAGTCCATACACGAAAATTCGCCCTAACAAGATACCTTAATTATCAATGGAATTCATCAAAAGTACATTTACGATAATTTGCATCAACAAGATAGCTTAAGTATCAAAGGAAATCATCCTTGATATTTGCCATCAAAACTGTGCCAATGAAATCTTTAAACGCTCACTTTTCATAGCGGGCATTTCGATACAAAATGACGCTGTAGTGTGTTTTGAAAACCGGCACATACTGTCAAATCTACAATTCTCCTGTTTAACTGTTTACAAAAAAATCTTGTCTGTTTACCTCATATATAGCATACATTAATGGGTTGTATATTACAATTCAGTGCTGCGCAGAAATATTGTGCATGCGCAGTTTTGATATTTTTTACTTCCCAGTATGTAAACAAGCTGTGAAATGCAGACAAAAATTTATACAGCAATTCTTGTAAAAAAATATTCAAATTTAATTGTTGTTACAGAGTTGTCAAAAATCAAGCCTCTAATTGAATGACAACAGATGATCAAAAGTAATGGCCGAGATAAAGGGTTTTTGAGACTGTCCGGATTGGTGGTCGTTAGCCAGTATGGTGGCTTAGCGCATGCATTATATACATTTTAAAAGCATCTCTTCCAGGTTTAAAAATTTGCACTTCATATTTTCATAAAATAAAATAATTATTATCGAAGGGTAAAAAATATTGGGGTAGGGAACTTTTTTCTCAGGTAGGTAGGGAAGGGGAACATTGAACAAACAATATTTTTATTTTGATCTTGAAGAAAATAGGTTTGTTTCGTTACTTTTAATCTATTTATCGAGAATTTAAGTGTACAATCTGAGAATTCCTGCATACAGATATTTTCAGAGAGGCGTTTGGGGACAGTTTGCAGTCAGATAATTCTTGCTATGTGTAAACCTGTATAATCATAGTGCCTTTTCTTTAAAGCCACAATAAGGTTCCGGAACGACGTATTTTCTTCATATAGAAAACACAAATCTATGTTACTGATTTGATCAGGGACAAATAATTAACACAATGAGCCATTAAAACATGCGCTAACTGTCATATATGTGAAATAATCTTTCCTGGAAGATTGGCATAACGAGCCCGGTTTGTTTAACAGCTTCTCCGTCACTTTCCGGAAACTACCGAGCATTTTCCGCCAGTTTCTGATAACCAATGGATGGAAAGCACACCTATTGCACTATCTTACACTTAAGAACTGCCAGTTCTTAACTGGCCCTATAATTCAAAAACCAAACACAAATATTATTTGATTGTTAAAACACGAGTTAAAGCCGAGTTAGTCTAATTTTCATAGACCCGAGCTAATATTGCCGAGTCTTGACTTACCATGAAGTGACGTTCACAATGGTGATAACAACATTTGTCTAAGTTATGTTTTATCATTCCAATTGTCCTGAAATTCACATAATAAGCCCCAAATACTATCAGCTTTCATTTAAAACCTTTAATTTATCATCTTATGTACGCATTATTATTGAGTTATAGCGCCTGTTCTCTTCGTATCTATTGATTGTTATGCACCAGTTTGTAATGAAAGGGAGGTAATACATGTATGTTATCCCAAAATAGGTCATAAGTTTTTTTTATCGTTCAAATTGAACTAAAATTCACATATGAATCCCGAAATTCTATTATACTATCATTTTAAAGCATACAAACTTCGTATTTGTGGTCGGTTTTTGAGTTACAGGGCCAGTTCTTAAGTGAAAGATTCCCGTTTGTGCGTACTTCCGATTATTGACGAAGTTTTCGGAATTCTTCGGAAAATTTAAACGTAAACACTATTTAGTATTTTGTACAATTAGCGTTTTCGGTTGATTATTTCTCAAAGAAGGAACAGCGACCTGAGATCAGACATGGGTCCATTCTGTACCATTTTTGGTCTAATTTTATAACTAGATCTTTCGATAGTCTTTGTAGACAGAAAATACTACCAATTTAAACCTTATTGGGACTTTAAGTTTAAGGAGCAAAAATAATCATTCCTGTAACGATTGGCACCCAGATTGATAAGATCGGCGAATAAATGATAAATTTATGGGTATGATTGTATTCCCTACTTCGGATAATTCTGGTTTGAGTCAAAGACCTCAAGGTGTTACAGAGTTATACTTATTTCCGGACTATAAAATCACATCAAGGGCCTTTGAACTGAACGCGATTAAACGAAACAGTACCTTTGGTATAATGGAAACGGCCAATAATTACTGAAGCAAGCGTAATGCATTATGACACATCAGTCATAATTTGGCTATTTTTAGACTCATAAACACATTTTCATGGGTGAAAGTTGAAAATTTGTAAAATACTGAAAATTCCTCATTTCAGTACAGAAATGCTACTTTTACTGTAAATTCATAGAGAATAAAATTTCGAAAATACTGAATTCAGTATCAATACTGAAAACTTTCACCCATGCATTTTCAATATGATCATTGCAGAATACTGTGTATCACTGCATGATTCCAGAGAACTTTCTTCCAAGTCTTTGATGATTCATTATGACTCAAAACACAAGTGGTAAGGTATAACTGTATAACAAAGCCATGTTAATCATTGACAGTGCAATATCCAGTAAGAAAATAAATTAAAGAATGCGATTATACGGTGATATAAGGGTGTCAACAAGACTCAACATTGTAAACGCTAGATGAAACTGAAGTCAGTCATCAAAGACACAGAGACTTTTTCTAGGGCAAATCAATACACCAGTGTGTTGTCAATGTACACGCACAAACGCATATAAAATGCCGTGTCAAACAGTCATACATAGAAAATATATTGTTTTGAGCGAGTAGAACACAACATTAGCGTTGAATAAACGATACTTACACAGAAATCACGATGCAAACATTGTGTTTTGACAGCTCGTTTTTACCGGAAGTTTGTACTACACGCATGCGCTAATGGTTGTGGTACCCGGCTTACAACTTTCCCGCAATCAAATCAATACTGGTTCCCGATTTTACACTGGGTGGTAACCACTGAGGGGTGATGTAGCGTCCATAGTCACACATGGCGGGGCACTGTGAAAAGTGAAAGGGGATATATTACTGTGGTGTATTATATGGTGTGCGTTTTTTCTGGTATGGAATATATTTAAACCAAGATGTCAGTTCTTCAGGTAATAACTTTATTAACATCTTTTGAAAAATAAAGTAGAGAAATAACTTAACATCAGTTGCTTTTATTACTTAATTGGCAATTAACTAAAATGAAATAGCTTAATTGCAAAAAAGAACTTTACCGTTTTAAGCGAACAAGATTAGGCATGTGAAAGTAAATAGTTTAAACCTCTCATTACGTATAAAGTCTGGGTTTATGTTTAAGTAAAACAAATATGGTAGACAATTGAAAGGAATATTGACTTAAGCCTGATAGCATTGATTTGTTGCGTGTGAGCACACTTTAAATATTCATTTATACACAAATTACTGGGACATGATTTTATTGATTTCTGTGATTGAATTTTAGTTAAATAGTCTTTGATTCAGATGTTTGTTAAAACATTAGAAAAGATATATGAGCACGTAATATTTGTTGACATTAATTAAGCTGTTTTAAGGAAGTATGCGTAGATAGGAAGAAGAAAATATATATCTGTAATGTAGGGTGGCATAGAGGGGACATTTACACTACATGTATTATATCTTTAATGTAGGGTGGCATAGAGGGGACATTGACACTACATGTATTATATCTGTAATGTAGGGTGGCATAGAGGGGACATTGACACTACATGTATTATATCTGTAATGTAGGGTGGCATAGAGGGGACATTGACACTACATGTATTATATCTGTAATGTAGGGTGGCATAGAGGGGACATTGACACTACATGTATTATATCTGTAATGTAGGGTGGCATAGAGGGGACATTGACACTACATGTATTTCATTTTTCATGTGCGCAAGTGTTAGTATCACATAGCTAACATGTGTGCACATGATAATTTATCACAACTAACACATGAATATGATATCCAAAGAGCTAAATATACATTTAGATCTTTGGATACACTAATATTTCAGCACATGATAATAAACTCTTTGCTAATTTACATGTAGGGCATGACATAATACATGTGAGACCTACTTCCTTAGAACAGGCGATTTAATATTATGCCACCATAGCTATGAATAATGTTGGAAATAATGGAAATATATATTGACTACCTGTACATTGTAGAAGCTATAATCTTTATTTAATATATATTTCGTATTTTTCTAATTCCAGGAATTTCAGTAGTACTAGTTATTCAACATCTATGTACAACTGGGTAGATGTATATTAAATTGATTTATATTTTCTGGCTAATTACAATTTTGATTATTTTATATTCTTCAAAAGAAATGCAGGTACAAGTTTAAGGTTCCAAGTCTATTGTAATTTTATTTTGTCCTGTTTTGATATTATATAATGTATCAATAGTTTTTAAGTATGGCATATATTATTTTCTTGTGTAGAATTGATGGTAAATTCATTTGTATTTGTGTGTAGTGATAGTATATTTGAAATGATATTATCATTTATGTGGCAAATAGCTTTTGACTAAGGTCTGTAACAGTTTCAGTTGATTATAGTGCATTATGTGTGTTGTTTTAGTATGTCAATGTATTCTAATATTCTAAATGGTCATTATATTTAATTCACTCTGAAGCTCAATGGTAAGCGTGCTTGCCGTCTAATCTGGCAACCCGGGTTCAAATCTGGGTAGAGGCACATATATATACCTGCCAATTATTTCAGCATAAAGCTGACAGGCAAATAAATGCTGTGCTCACCACTTATATTAAAACTCTGTCTTCTTTAACCAAACACAATTGATGCCTATATGTAAAAAACAGATTGGACACTAAATTGAAAACTGAGAGAAAATGAAAATAGCATGCAGCCGACTCCTAAATTAAACAATTGTCATAAGCAGCCAATAAATTATCGAGCTCTGATCAGCCATTGTTTTAGGTAGATAAACATTGGTATTTAAAGCAGGTTGGACTTTTCATACAGACATCCATCTTCTATACTATAGAAATTATAACTAGACCAATCTTGGGTACATTATTGTTTTTTTGTCATACAGAACGTATGCCTGTCATATTTTAATTACAATAACTGCAATAATAGTTCTAGATTGTGTATGAATATGTGTTATACATAATATAAATGCATACAATATCTCCCACAGTTTGGTACAGATTGATTGATCAGAAATGAAATGAGAAAGCAGGTAAAATTACCTTCAGATGTGTATACAGACCACTTCAAAATGTTTGCATGTTCATAACCCTGTATTATATGTTCATCTACAGTTTGTTTGTACATGTTGCATGTCAGTTATTCTACTTGTCTGTCACATTTTCGTCCACCTGCATATTTCTACAACAGCCTGAGAACTTGACACAAGTTTGCTGTTTGCGTTAAAGTCTTCAATTCCTTTTATGTGCTCTGAATATTTTGTAGAATAAAATTACTGGCCCTATTTACTTCATTTGTCAGGCTGTACCAGACAGCAGCTGCTGACAGGCAGTAAGATGTGTGCATATACAAGGCTAAACTTGCTTGCTTAAAAAGAGTGTATTCCTCAGGAAAAAAGGTTGGAAAAGGGCCCTGAAGGGATACAAAATTAGAACAGAACAGAACTGAACTGTACAAAATTAGACTAGTCAGTGGCTTCAATTTTGTGTGGTATGCATTTTAGTAAATTTTGTCGCTGATTTTGGTTTTAAGACGAAAATGTTAAATTCCATTACTGAATGTCTGTCACTCAAAGTGTCAATTTACACAACAGGGGTATTAGAATTTGACAACACTGATATCCTTAATGTATTGTATGAAAAACTCAGGAGCCCACAACGTTTTATCAGGCGGTATTGTTAGAGTTTAGTACAAGGATTAACAGTTTACTTATGTATAAGGTCAGCATACATATTTCCTTGCTGTACAAATATACTCTATCTTAGCTTACGATTAACAAGTGGATTAATATGTTTGTGTTATTGAGGTCGATATTGACTTACGCATCGTAAAAATATTGTGAAAAATGACTTACAGCGTATTAACATGTCATAATATATTATGCTCATATAAATTTACTATTTAGTATTCATTGTCAAAAATTTTGAGGAGTATAAATCGATTTTGATGATATCAACAAATATTTAATGAATAAATTATTTATTGAAAATAGTGAATATACAATGGACTTGTATAAATATCTCTTTGTTATACCTATTTGAATGTCAACAAATATGCATGTCAACTATGTAGGATTTTGTTCATGCTACAAGCAGCTTCAAATATCATGTGCATTTCAAAAATGCTGCAGAATTGATTATTTGGCATGTTTGACACATCAGAGCACCAACACTGTGCATTCAAAACCAGTAAATGACAATGGTCAGAATAACATTCTGATTTTTTTTTATATGTAAGTTCTGCTAATGCTAGGCTGTGTGCAGAGCCATTCATAGGTGTGTTTCGGCACAATGTATCTATTGAAACACCAGATCAATGCAATATATTTGGTATCATTTGCATGTATGGCAAAGGCATGTAGTGAATTCATAATAAAAAAGAATTAATACACTAAGTGCCCTCATCCCCTGAAGCGCTGTTTTCAATAACATCCCATTGACACCAAATGGTCAATATTAACTCAATACATGTACATTACATGAAGTCATTGAAAATCCGGTTCCCGGTCTAACTCAGCATCAATAATGACAACAAGGCTTGTTACAATGCCAGGATTTCCACCTGGATGTTTGATCATGTTGAATCAAGCACAACTTAATGTTTGTTGTAGCACTGTATCAGCATCTATAATTGATTTCCAAACAATAAATTTCACACTGTCTTCTCCCATGGGTGACATTTAATTACCAGTGTAATATAGTGCCATGTCTATTTTACCACTAGTGTTGGTGTTTTATCCCCGTACCTGTATACCTGTGAAGTAATAATACCATGTTATTATAGGTAATAAATGTCGAGCATCCCCCATAAAGGTGTTGTTAGCTGTTCATGCACAATGATAGTCAGAATAGTTTAGTATCTAATTCTTAGAAAATTAAAAAAAATTGCTGAACAGAACAGAACAGAACAGAACAGAACAGAACAGAACAGAACAGAACAGAACTGTTCAAAATAAATTGCTGGATAATCATCTTTTTTTTTCTAAAAAAGTGGAACGGACATAATTTGTCTTTTTTCTAGATTCAGTTTGTATTGATTTGCTTTCTTTTGATACATTTACTACTGTTTGTGTTTAGAAAAATGAGGGGTTGGTGAGGGCAATCATCTAGGAAATTCTTTATTCTGTCCCATTAATTGTGAAATTTAATTGATTAATTAATAATTAAATACACACTGTCTCTGTCACATCATCTTTATAATTAGTATTATTATTATCATTCTGTATGCTTAAGAGATGTAAATAATATATGGGGAAGATGCATCTAATAAATTACGGTCTGACTGATTATTTATTAAAGTAATGGTTTGATGATGAATATATTGATTTATTTTGTGCTTTAGACTTCATTTTTGAGCAATTTCTGTTACATTTGCTGAGCAAATTCCAGCAATATTGGTGTAGTAATAAAGATTTCAGAATTTCAAATCCCAGGTAATTCTAAAGTTGCTCAAAATTATAATCAAAGTGCAATTTCTTTTGAAAATAGGATATAAAAGAACAATACAATTCTGCATTTTGAAACACTCTTAAATAACATGGTCTTGTTTAACTTTGAGATAGATTAGTAATGTAATTTATTCTAAACTTGGCAAACCTTCACTTGCTGTAAACAAAGATCTAACCAGAATAAACAATTCAAGATAATCCCCCCTTACTGTCTCCTAGTTCCGATTCTCACCTGACCTTTCATACCAGTATTAAAACAATTAAAACAATTGCAAGATAGATAAGTAAAATGTTGCAAAACTTTAAAAAGATCAAGGAAATTTAATTGCAACACTATAATATCGCTGGCTTAGAATGAGAAGGTCGTAAGTACAAAATTTATATTTTGAGAAAACAAGAAAAAATTGTCTGAAAACTAACTCTTTACGTATGGAAAAAAAGCTTTTTCAACTTCAGTTTGGTCAACATGACCTATTTTTATTTTCTTGAAAATAGGCTCATAACAATCGCCTTGTGATGCAAATTTCAAATATGTGTATGAGTCTCATCAAGTCGTAAGTAGCACTTACGACCTTCTCATTCTAAGCCAGTGATATATAAATGTTATCTAAAATAAAAACATATCCAGTAAACAATTCCTATTGGAAAGCTTGTTATAAATTCTCCCCTCTATGTACTGGTCCTATTGAACTTCTGTTTCCCCCTTGCAGAAAGAGATAAAAATGTATCAATTTGATGATAGCCTTTATTTATCAGTAAAGATGGTGGCACCTATGGTAGTCAAGTGGGTAGGGGTGACTATTGAGTCAAATTTTGACTATTGCAATACTATTGGTATTGCTGAAAGTACTATTGCGATACTATTGTATTGCTGGAAACTATTGCGATACTATTGCAATAGTTATTGCCAAGATTTGAAAACCAGATATTAACTTGTAAATGCAAATTTGCACTGTGTAAGATATCACATTTTGTACAAAAATTTACTATTTGTGAAAATGATTTGAAATGAATTCGACAGAAATAGATTTATAAAATTAAGGCTATTTTGGTCCATTGTGCCAATTTGTGGCTGTTTTGATACGTGTGGTTATTTACAATTAGTTTTTTAACGAAAACGGAAGTTGTTTTAAATTAATAATAAACTTTATTTATAAAACGGGAACTATTGTAACTATCGATTGTTGAGCTAACTATCGGCGATAGTTATTGGATCGAGACTTTTACTATCGATCCATACTATCGGGACACTCGGAATCACAATGCATCGATATTTCGATGCATTGGCCCACCCCTACAAGTGGGTAACACTCTCACCTACAGATTGAGAGGTCCCTGGCTCAGAACTCTTCCAGGGCACTTGGTCATTTCTGAAACGCTTTTTAGTGTTTCCAACCCCCATAGAGATGTTGGTTCTTGCATGTGTTGTTGCACTATGCACCTGACATGTTAAAGAAAGCAAGGAGTCTAGGAGAGCTAGGGTATCTCATCTGGTATCTCACACAACAGTTACTGTCTCTTCCCTCAATGTCGGAGGTCATTGGCCAATCTGGCAGGGAAAAGACTGAACAACCGTGCACTAATGACAGTCTCAGTCAAATGCAAACAAACAAACAACAAACCAGTAAATTTACAGATATATTATGGAAGTGCTGGTCTTGTTTTTGCATATGTTTCCATGGTATATACTCTATGATCTCGTAGGCTAATAGGAAAACATTATCAACCCTGAATGTGACTCAATGGTAAGAATATGCATGTTGTTAGGTGATCAAAATCCTTGTTCAAATATGTTGTCCTCAGTTTGCATGTTCTGGCAGTACCTCATTATTGTCAAACTATCAATGTTGTTAAAGTTTTGTGCTGCTTGAAAGTTTCAAGTTGTCAGAATATTGTGTGTGCTAACATGTTGAAATTACGTTTTCGGTACTGTGTAAAGGTACTTAAGTGAATGCGTAGGCATGTACCAAATGTTTTATCACTGGATTGATTTCGCCTGACTTCAAGAGCCTTTTGATAATATATTGTCATTAAGTTCAATAACTTCTGAAGAGAGAGTGCAAGATTTTATTACCAACATTTTCCTACCATGTAAAATAGATCAAGCACTTTAATAAGTTGTGAAATTTGCCATAGTTTGTGATCTATACCACATGCCCAATAAGATTTGAATAGCTGGAAATTGTAAGATGTTTTATTAAGAGTTTGAAATGGTTTTATTTAAAACTTGTTCATTCAAGTTAAGCATAATTGTTTCTTTTAATGAATATCTGGTATATAATAGCATATAAATGGATTTTAAATTGTAATTTGTAGTTTATAAGACCAAGCTCCTTTCTATCGTAAGCCACCACTCGAAACATGGACAATGTTTTTTACTCCTACTTGAAACAGATTATTGTTACTCATTGACAATGGTCACAGTTATATATAATAATAATATTATATTGACATAACTGCTAAATGCACAATCGAACGTGTGTGAAATGTAAGTCATGAATTATTTACAGATACTTAGATTGTCCCAATAGTGCCAGTTTATATAGTGGCAACATTCAGCTTTGTTGTATATTAATACCATAAAGCTTTTGTTACAATCACCCTTTTCCACGACCCAATATATTGATATACTTGCTTTATTCATTGGTGCCAGTTCATCGAGGGTGCTATATGTAAAATGATATTATGGAATATAAATGGAATATACAATATCTATTCTTCAGCTGAGTCTCAATTAGTGATAACTTTGCGGACATAGCTTAAAGTTATAAATTTTTTCTCACTTGAATTGCTACAAGAATTTGACGCCAGAATATTGGATTTTATTACTTTTGTGACTTAGCACGAATATATAACAGTTCACTTCTTGGATCATAGAAAAATATTAGAAATCCAAAGTGACATGGTTGCTGAAAGTTTCATTTTATCTTACTTAAAATGCCAGACATTTAATGAAACTGTATTGGATTTTAAAACATTTTGAGCAATAGCAGAAATATTATAATAAATTATTTATTCTCTCATTGAGGTTCAAATTGGTGTCAATATCGCTGAAAGTTTATGTTTTATCTTAAGGGTAAATTGAAGGGTTATTTCGAGAACCCTTTGGATTTATTACATTAGTGGTTTGTATAGTCTTCATAATAAATCAATGAAGTAGGTTCGCCCTGCTGAACTATAAGAACTTCGGTTGAAAAACATCATGTATTAATATTTGGTAAACATCTGATATCGTGTGTTGCCACGATACACTACTTCATTTGCTTGTTGTTTGATTAAAACGCTGGATTACTTCGCCTGAATAATGTTGTTGACCAAAGATATCGAGGATAATTAGATGCTAGGTCACTAACATTATTATTCATTCATAACATCATAGGACTTTAAAATTAGTAAAATAAAGCATGTTTATATGTACATGTATTTTAACTGGACAGTGTTTGCGTCACTCTGCAAGTTTGGTTTCATTGATATGAATGGTATTAAATTAGTGTGAAAACAACATGAAAAATAAAGGAATAGAAATCCAGAAATTTTAAATCCTATTACATGTGATATGGATTAATAATTGTTTGAAAGATTTACCATGTAACAATGCATGATATTAAATGTGTGTGATAATTGTTACTGACTAGGTCCTACTAGATTTTCCACATAGAAGTTATTTTAGAATAACTAGTGTACTAAAGTAATTATTACTAAAGGATATTGTGACAATGTGTGTTTGGTATTTTAATGAATTTAATTTGAATGTTTAAATAAAAAGGAAGGATATATTCTCTGTGCTTTAATATACATACATTTGAAAATGCCAAGAAAAGGCTGGATAGGTGGCACTTTAGGGGTAAGTTTTTTTATTACAAAATGAACTACAAACTCATTTAGTTCTCTGGTGTAAGGACCAGGTTATTACTGGTTACAAATAAAATAACAATTTGATACCTCTGTATATTTTAAATTTATGTGTTATCTTCAGGGGCTGATTATTATAATAATTGCCGCTGTAAATCTCTTGTGTACATGTACACTATTATTATGATCATTATTATTAGTGTATCTGAGACCATAGGGAGACCCTTTGAGCACTGATCAATAGTCAAATTGATTTGGGGTCATTTTACAGCTTGTAAAGGCAACAATTTGGCTCACATATACCCGTATAAAGATTGTGCATTGACAATGAAGGCTGCAGTGCTCTGGATGTTGGCTCACTTATGTCTCTTGCACCTTTGCTTAGATAGAGATTTGATATGTCACTATGTCATGACATGAAACACCTTTGATATTACTTGTCATGAAATGATCTTACTTTATGAATTTGTGTTATTTTCACTGTAGGTGTACCTGAACTGGGTGAACTCGGTGTTGAGCAATGATGATGGTACACCATGCACCGGAGTGGCTACAATACAGGAAGGAAAGATTATATGTCAGCTGATTGATACCTTGTATCCAGATGCTAGATTGATACCTAAAGTTCAGGTAAGATGTCCGGTACATTGATACCTTTTATCCAGATGCTAGATTGATACCCAAAGCTCAGGTAAGATGTCCGGTACATTGATACCTTTTATCCAGATGCTAGATTGATACCCAAAGCTCAGGTAAGATGTCCGGTGCATTGATACCTTGTATCCAGATGCTAGATTGATACCCAAAGTTCAGGTAAGATGTCCGGTACATTGATACCTTGTATCCAGATGTTAGATTGATACCCAAAGTTCAGGTAAGATGTCCGGTAAATTGATACCTTGTATCCAGATGCTAGATTGATACCCAAAGTTCAGGTAAGAGGTCAGGTACCCGTAAATATTTAATGGTCTCTTTTATTATGAGACATTATGCCATCAGATTAGTTTTTTACAGTTATCAGAAATGCATAATATAGTAGCTCTATACAACCAATAGTTAGTTAGTCATGAATGACTTTGAGAGAATGTAAATGTGTGTAACCGGTATGCTCCAATGTGATGTTTCGAACATTAAAGTCAAGGGCACATAAGACAAGGTTTCTGCCCTCTGAATGTGCAGGTTCCAAATATTTTATGCGCAAGAGTACACTCTCCTCCGCAAGGTCAAATACAGCAGGAGTACCACCAAGGTCACAGGCTATAAAAGATAGATCTACCTTTCACTACTTTGACTCTTCTATAGGATGTATTGAGCCCTGATTGACTCTCCTTTCGGAGGTATTGTCCTGATTGACTCTTCTTTTGGAGGTGGTGTCCTGATTGACCCTTCTCTAGGAGGTTACTTAGTGTGTCCTGATTGACTCTTCTTTTGGAGGTGGTGTCCTGATTGACCCTTCTTTAGGAGGTTACTAAGTGTGTCCGGATTAACTCTTCTTTTGGAGGTAGTGTCATGAATGACACTTCTTTCAGAGAATGCATTCTGAGTGACTCCTCTTTAGGAGGTTGTGTTTATGCTATGATTGACTCTTCTTTTGAAGGTAGCATTTATGTACTGATGTGACTCATAGTCCAGACTTTAGATAAAAAGGGACCAAAAATCGGCTGCAGCATTAAATTCTTAATTTGAATGTCTGGATTTTAGTCTTAACACACGCGAGGTATAATTTGTTGATACTGAGACTAATTTATTGTACAAAAGAATGTTTAAAGTTTATTTATGATATTGTATAAATTCTCCCGTTACTTAGAGTCTACATATTTATTTTACGACTTGCGATGCCTATAAAAGGATTAGATACAGTTATTACTCCAAAATCATAATAGATCTTAAATGGAAGTTTTGTTATAGATAAAATGTAAATGGCCTTTAAGTCCCTGTCGATTGTAAGGTGTGTACTCTAAACACACTGTATGAATAAACTTTTATTGACTGACGGGTTGGTAAACACTTTCGATAAAATATTTTAAATGCAGATTAGAAGATTACATGTTAATTGAAATTTCTATTAAGCGTCAAGTGTGTTTCCGTTGAGATAAAGTTGAAGCTCGGGCGGTGATCAATGCCGTAATGTCACGCTATCAACATATACTGTATATTAAACGTAACATGATGCCAAATTATCATTAAATAATCTTAATATATCAGCAATTTATACTTTAAACATACATTTGTCAAAACTTCCCACCTATAATCAGATTTGACATTGACAGTTTAAAAGTATCTTAACCTAGCTAGGCGTTTTGAGTATCATTATCCAATATAATTTCAATAATTACTATGATCTATTTCAATTTTCAGTTACAATTGTCAGATAGTGAATATAAAACTTCATATAAGCTTAATTGTTTAATTAGCTTTGTAAATAACTTTTAAAATGGGCAAATTTTGGGCTCCACCCACTTTATTGAAATGCTCAATGTAATTTGATGCTTAATCATGGAGGATAAGGTTGTTCTAATTGTCGAGGGTAGATGCCCTTAGCAAGCAAGTCTTTATTATTATTGCCTAGTATATGTTTGACCCTCAAGATTTTGGTTCATTTTTACACTCAATATCCACTCTACATGTGCTGTTGTCTCCTTTAACCCTTTACTGGATAGATCCCTAATTCAATTACGGGTACCTATGGGGACACAATCTCCATGCAGATTATTGGATATTAATTGGTGATTAACACCAAACACCTATTATACCAATGAAACTGTAAACTGGTGATTGGCACCTGTTATTCACTTTTCCTGGAAACATGATAGATGCATAACAATGCACCAGCATTGAATGTGGTAGGTGTGTGAAGTAAAGGGTTAATTTTTCTACTGTAACTTGCTTTTTGTAGATCTTAGGTTTGACCCATGCATTAGGTAGATTATTATTATTATTGTTCTGGAAATATTCCATCCTGTGACCATAAATTATCCTGTTGTCTGTCAAAGAGTTTTCTGTCTCATGTTAGTACCAGTACTACCTATTCATGTTCTATTACAATGAACATTGTAAATGCCCAGTTGCATGACATATGGTTATCCAGTTTTTACTTTGAATCCTGAAAACATTCAAAGTAATGGGTTGCCAATGTCATTTATAGACATTTGTGAACAAATGAACGTACTGGTACATGGACATTTCAGGCTTGTCTGAACAAAGTGCCATATACTGTGATAGTAAACTGCGAAGTCCTGTAGAACTATAGCTTGGTTCTGTAGCTTACATTGTGACGTTTATGCCCCCTATCTTTGATGAGGGGTGTACTGATTTGCACATGCCGGTCGATCTGTTAGTCGGTCAGTCGGTACACCAAATGGTTTCCGTTCAATAACTCAAGAATGCTTTGCTCTAGGATCTTCAAATTTTACATGGAGGTTAGCCAGCAACTGTAGATGACCCCTATCGATGTAGAGGTCAGTAGGTCAAAGGTCAAGGTTGCTATGACCTTTAACATTAATGACTATTTGGCTGCCATGGGGGCATACATGTTTTACAAACATCTCTTGTCTTTTACACTTGGTTCTATAGCTGATATTGTGATGTCATATATTACAGATGTCAGGGAATTCTACAGCTCAAGGTTACCTCAGAATCTCTCTGGATCATATGAGAAGTCATGGAATCAAATTCCACTTCACACCTCAAGGTAAGACAATGTCTTATACCATAGAGCATGTAACTGTATAATATCTCTAACTTGTTTGGTTGTTTCAGCATAACACAATACATTGACAATCCTCCCGTCCAGCAAGACCTTAGTGCTGTTGACAGACGGTTGTGCCTGTCAATGACATTGACTTTACTATGTGGAGAAATTGCTAAATGTAACACATATTTTTCCTTAATATAATTATGTATATATACATGTAACAGGTTTTTTATATTGATATTGTGAACCTCTGCTTTCTAACTTGCTGTAACAAATATATTAACCAGTATATATTGATTATGCCAATTTACTAATTTTTCTTCCTAGTTGGACATTAACCTTCATTCATTTGTATTTTTGCAATATCTGCATATACTTTTTTATATCTTTGTTGTATAGCTTTGTCAAGGGAACTCACTTCCTGCCAAGTCTACGGAATATGTTTTTCCCTTGGTAACTGGGAGCAGCTATTACATTAATAAGGGGTTTAAACCTAAGATGATTCCTATGACAGCACTATCCTATAAATGTCTGGATCTTATTTCTGGATGCCTTTAGTCATTGACCTTGTAATTCTTCCCTCGAAGTTGGAGGTCATTGGATAATTGGGCAGGGATAAAACAAAATGGCCACACACAGTTTTAGTCAAAAGCAAAAAACTGACCTGGTAATTCAACATCCAATATTAGTAATACTTTGCTGAATAATTAAGACTCCATGTGGTAATTTAGAACAGAAAACTGAAAAAGCAGCTTTGATTAGTTGCACCTGGTATCCCCCCCCCCCCCCTCTCTCTCTCTCTCTATCTCTCTCTCTCTCAACCAGCTTCTTGTTTGTGATGAAACTTCAAAATAATACAAGACTTCAGTTCAATGACATCATTGGAATGGTTACTATTCTATTAATGTCACAGAACTTGGTTTGCTGTCTGATAGAATTATTCCGTGCTGTAGGCAAACTATTCTATTGGAAATAATCTGATAGAACGGTGCTCACGTTCCCACAGCGTACAGGATTCACTCAGTACAGATGTGTGGTCATGCTAATTAAAAATCAATTTTAATTGTTTGCTGTCGGAAACCTGTACGCTCGTTATTACTTGTCATAGGTTTTAATCAAACATGCTGAATTCTATGTACAGTATGCGTTCATGTAAAGGTCAATATTGTATAGATTTTTTGCTTTCTACTATATAACCTCACGCTATTATTCATTATTCCCTTCATATTGCCTGAGTCCTTGAAAATCTGCATCACTCATGACTATATTTGCTTTCTACAAATCGTATATATATATTCTATATTCATCATTTGGTCATTCAACCTTACTTCCAAAAGCAATTATTTTTACCTTTTTTTATCAATTTCTGCAGAAAGTGCAAAACGAGTTTAAATACAAACATTGTAATAGGAAGTTAAGATGGTTTCATCCTTACTGTCCCTTAAAACTTGACATTTTAAGATAATGTTCAGTTTTAAAAAAAGATATTTATTTGTTTAATATCCTATTCCTTGTTAAAGTTCTATAATTAAGCTGATCTTGAAGGTAAATGTTAAACATTTGGTGTGTGAATGTTTGCGCTCTAAGTTTTTAATCGGTTGTGTAAATGTCATTACGCTGGATAAAACGTGATCTACTATCGAAATCGGAAAGGATTACCAATGACTTGAATAGTTGTGACAAATATCAAAATATGATTAATTATTCAAAACTGTAATGTACATGTATATGATAAAACCAGATATCTGACAAGTTTCAACATATTTTTCCTACTTTTTGTCAAATTTCCTTAATTCTATTGTGTATCACAAAGTAGTATTTAAATATTTTTTGCTTATGTTATACATTATGCAAAGCTATTTAAGTCTCTCGCTAAGCATATTGATGTTTTGTTAAGTTCAAAAGATTAAAAGTATCTTTAAGTTATGAAAAGTCAACAAAATCGACAGAACATGAAGTTGTAATACAAAAAAAAAGACATTGTAATATATGAATAGTTTATAGCTAATAAGCTGTATATTTTAATGCCAAAATTGAAGATGAAACTACACTGTCTGATCAATTCAAGAAACTTTTGCAAAATAATTTTATTGAAGAATAATTTTATGCAATTATAGCAAAATGAATTTTATGATCGTAGTATGTTTTCATTTCTTGTGGAAAACTTTCGGCTGAGCGAAAATAAAATGCGGTAGTTAGGAGTGCAAGATCAATCTATTTTTAAAACTTTAATAACACTCGTTACTCTGACACATTATAAGATAATAAAATGATATATGAGCCACTCAGGTGTTCAAAATCTTGTCAGCAAATTGTCACTATATTATGAGCGAGAAAGTTCTGTAAGTTTGCTACCGTTGTCCACACTCAACGGCATGACAGATCCGAGTAAAATGTCAGATCGAGTATTTCACACTCATGCTGTTCAAGGAATATAGACATTCATAAATAATCATTATGAGTTAAAACAAAGCTCTTAACACAGCATGAAATGTCTATGCACACAAGTTAACTCAAAACAATGACAGCTTATCAGATATCGAAAAGTTTTATGTTACAAACCCTCCCTGTTTAAGCTAAGTCTTTGTGTAATAGCCTTTCTTTGAGAAAACTAAATGTTTAGTTCATTGGAATACAAAAGAATTTTTAAAGCTTTTTTACAATGCTAATCAAATAATCCAATCTGAGAGATCTTGCACGTTGTGTTAAGATAATACTTTAATGGTGAACTTATAAAGACTTAAAAATTATACTTAATTTAGAGTTAAAAATGATTATTGAAACTTGTTAACAATGAATTATGTTGTATACATGTGCATGTAAAACCTGAATAGTATGACCACTATTAATGTAGAACCCTCGACAACATTGTATTCATTGATGTTGAGAACCCCCACCCCCAACCCCCCCCATCAGACTAGTCTTTAAATGCCCCTGAGAACATGGTCTTTTTATTGAGGTAGTCTTAATAATATCAATGAGGTAAGATAAAGAACAAAATCTGTAAAAAATGACTTAAATTGAATTCTTAATTTTGATCTGGTCTTATTATTTGGGTGATATTTATGCTAAGTTTGGCCATTTTAAATGCATGAACACGTGAAATAATCAACATTCATGTACTTCAGTCTTGTACATGTTGATACTACATAAACACTGTCCAAATTGTTTACTGGGCAATGTACTTTATCATATCGGTAATTGTTTTATTGCCAACTATATTGACTTGTCTGGTCATTGCCACTGTTAGGTTCAATGCAGTTTAAATGTCCCATACACTAAATTGAACTTTCATGTAAAATAAATTACAGCATGTTGCTTCTGGCTTATTTGTAGCTCAGATATTGAACCAAAACTGAAATCAAAAGTTCAATTATTGATTTTAGATATCGGTAATTGGCCATTAGATTGCATTTGTTGTACATGTGAATATGATTGGCTGAGTGTATGTCTATGTGTGAGAATTGATTTGTGGGTTATAGACGTTCTGCAGACTAAAATAATATTTTTATTTTTTGTTTGATAATATTTTATTGATGTTTATCTGTTATTTACAAACACTACAATGCTACAAAGTCAGTAAACATTTAACAGAATGTAAATTCATGTATTGACTGAAATAATGGGTACAAGGTATATTGTAGAAAAATATTAACATATATAATTATCATACCTGGTTCAAAAACCTGTATGGCTACCCAGGCTAACACAGTCGATAGAGTGCTGTAACACGGTCACTGTTACAATCGGTGACCTTCACTATGGTCATGTTCAGAATACTCACAGCAAAGCGGTCTGCTGTTTGCAGAACAGGTCCGTAGCTACACTGAGGCATCATGGGGCACTCGTCTCTGTGAAAAAATGAGTAATGACTAAACAAGCATGACTTTCGAAGAAAAAACACCCAAAAATATACCCAAGACAAGTTTTGCCTTGGTGCTTTTTTGTCTCTGGATATGGCTCTGCAGAAAAGCAATACTAGTTGCTACATGTAATTAATTCAAGGAAAACTGGTTAAGTCAATTGTCCACTGTGTATAATAGAGAAATTACTGTAAAACAGCGTAGTTTTTTTTTAGAAAAGTTTTTAAGTTCAGAACCATAAAACAGTAAAAACAGATTTTTTTAGTTCCAAAGCATTAAATCCTGAAAAAACAGGTGTTTATAGTTCCGAAGCATAAAATCCAGTAAAAATTGGTGTTGTAGGTTCTGAAGCAAAAAATTTAAAGTTTCAATAATTTATATGTTCGTTTATTTCAGGAAATATATCTATATTGTATTTATGTATAATTTTCATGCTTGTAGACTGGTCTAATTGGAAACAGAGTAAGTTGTAGCGAACCAATCTCAATCAGTTTTCTACAAACATCAAATGTTTCACTTGGGTTGTTAGATTGATCTGCTATTCTTGTTCTGTTACGCAGCTTTTCTATTTCTTCTCGTTATTTTACCTTTTCAGATTTCTCTGTTTTCTCCTTCTGTTTCAATTATGCTGTGTGCACACTTTAAGGATCATTTTAATAAAATTGTGCTGACATGAATTTAAAGTCAGTGTTAATGAGAAATATTGGTATCTATGTGTATAGTTTTACAAAAGTACTCTACTTGATTGATGATTAACTTATGAAGTTTAGTAGGATGTATAGTAATTCAATCAAATTAATAAAATACTATTAATTCAAATAAATTAATATGATATATCCTTTTTGAACAAACATTTGCGTACTATTTCTTTTCTGCATGAGCTTATTGCAATTTTTGAAACTAGAAACATATTTTAATATTACTTTTCTATAGGAACTTATTTTAGTTTTTGAAACTAGATTATGTTGTAGAAACACAAGTTTGTCTTGAACGTGGACAATGACCATCTTTCAGCATCACAAAACAATTCTGCTTCAATAATGATAAGATATACATTTCTGTTCGTAGGCACATTCAGAAAGTTTAATATACATTAATTCAATAGAAATTTAGTAAGACTTCTGATGCTATGGCGATGAAAATTAATAATTATTTTATTTTTCCTTTTGATGTGTTTTGTTTATTCTTGAGTATTTTTCATCTTTTGGTTTCTGTGGATCTTGTCAGACTTGTCTTCTCTTGTATCATCCAAGAACTGCAACTCTTCCTGTCTTATTATAATAATATTCAAGGGAGACAAACTATGTATGCTAAATTGTTTCATAAACGAAAGACATAGATCTGTGATTATCATGTAGTTAGATGCTAGATAAGGTAGAGAACTCTTGATGTCTTATCAAATAGTGTAGAGAAGGGAGATTACTCTTCGTGTCTTACTGTGTGTAGATAAGGGAGGCAACTCTTGATGTCATATCAAAAAAGTGTTGAGAAGGGAGGTTACTCTTTATATCACATCAAAAGATTGAAGATGCTTGTAAATTTTATCAGAATTTTATCTGATTTATTTTTAGTTTACAGCTGTGTTGAATATCAAGCAGGCTTAACTAATTTATTTTCCATTTTGTTGACAATCTTTAAACTTCAATGAAATGTTGTCGTAAATGAACGAGTGATTGATTGATCACTTTATATTTGAACTTTTATATATATACATGCATGTATATTATTATGTATGTATATAAATAGCTTGAATGTTCATTTCATTGCATTTAAACAGTTTTAAATTTATTTATGTTATTTTTTTACAATTCACCATTTATTTTCAGCGACAAATTTCAATTTAAAAAAGTTAATTGTAAATTGTCTTATGTTTTGTTGCCAATATCAAGAAACATGTTGATTACTCCTGTAGACCTGGGTATTGTTTCATAAGTAATTAAAATGAAAGACAAGATATTCGTTTAGAAATAGCATCAGTAATGAAGAAATTCCTTGAACACTTGGAGCTCATTGCCTAATCAAGCTGCTTCCAAATTGCGCTACCGAGCGCTTTCCTACTTCTATGCAACAACACGCTATGAGCAAGGAGTACTCGCCGACAGCATACTGTTTCTTAACACTTTCCTAGGCGAAGGCTACTGAGCGCCTTCTTGTGCAACAGACCGCTTCGGTAGCGCTTGATAATGCTTTGCTATGCAACTGTCTGCTATCTGTGAGTCTGCTATCCGCAAATGTTCCTAGGTAGCATATAATTTTTCCACTTCGTCCACTACGAAGCACTTTTCCTAGCGTAGCTTGGTAGCGGTTTGGTTAGGCAATGGGCTCTTGGTTTCAAATGAATACTTGTACTACATAATACAACATATCATGTACTTCAAATAGGGTTAAAGAGGACTTACTGTACTTTTCATGATAAGTAAGATGGAGGCATCTTGATAAATGTTGACCATTCCCTGTTACAATCAGTGAGATCCAGTAATATCCTACAAGATCGTATGAGATCATATTCTCCTTTGATCCCAGGATTTATGAACTCATGTTTGACTATTTATAACTTTGAACAAAGATTAGTTTGCATTAAGTATGGGACACTTTTTTGATGAAGACTGTCTAACAACTGAGGTTGCTCAAGTGTCGTTGTGTCAAACCTTTCAAATGGCTGAAGTCATGCCAACTTTAATGCTCATATTAACAAAAAAAACCACAAAAAAAGTTATAATTCAAGACTGATATCATCTGTATGTAACTCTTATTGTTACATTTTCTTGTCTTGTGGAGTAAATTAATCCAAGATTTTGTCATTATTTCTAATACATTTGTAAATGAAAAAAACATGAATAATTTCTGTATTTAGAAAATGTATTGAATGTAAAGCATGATGTTTATGTCTATTTCAGATATCTTGGACGGTGATATCAAGTCTATTCTAGATGTACTGTGGCTTATCATACTCAACTATTCCGTACATTCAATCAGTAAGTATATTGTATATGTCATTTCTATTTTCTGTGCTCGGCCATTTCTGTTGAGTGCTGCCTCTCCTGTCCGATATGTAATTTCATTTTTCATAGTTTTGCGATACAGAGATGTTGTATTATGTGTGTAAGAAAGTCTGTAGGTGGTAGGCTTGAATCCTTTGTGAGGTAAATGTCCCCAGGGGACAGTTACTGGCGATAACACATTTAATGTTATATGTCCTAGCTCCACCTTTAATCATGTGTGGATGTTAAGCAAGCTAGTCCTGGCTGGTAGAACATGGTAGGTCGGCTTACTGATTGAAATATTACTCATTTATATGAATACAAATCAAGATTATAATGTTTGATGAATCTTTATAACTCATGTTATAAATTCTCAATCACAGTCATAGTATGATAAAGTTTATACCCTGTTACTTGTTCAAGTTTTCCTGTTATTACCTACTTCAGACCAACTCTATCTCACAACATTTTAATATCTTTGAGAACGATGGTAGATTTTTGTGGTTTATCGGGAATTATATCTAAATTATTATGTTCATTTTTGACAAAATGAATCCATTTTTAAAACCATTAACTCTAAAGGTACTGTATGTCAAGTTATTCCTATCCCTTGTCTGTCTTTTATAATAGTGAGTAATAAGGGGAGGCAATCAAATAACAGAACTTGACTTATCAATATATATTGTCAAGGGAGATCATTCTTGATATTTGTCCTAAAGAGCTGCACTTTAGATTTGAACACATTCAAACACATCTCATAACCGAATTGAATATAAAGATTGAATGGCTTGAATCTGATAACCGATTACCATACTGTTGGTTTTATGTAAATACCATTTTATAATGCACTTAAAGAAGGAATGTATTGCGTCATTCAATCAACATAAGCTGCATTGGGATGTAAAATCTGTTTTTGATGAGACAAATTTTAGAATATTTGACTCGTTTGTGGTTTTGGATCCTGTTGGAGATACATAATAAGGTTCAACATCATTTTGAGAGGTTATATTTATGTGTGATAAAAAGTATTTTTGATCAGGACTCAAATTTAAGCTAGCATGCTTGGGAAATGCTTGTTATTATTTGAGAATGCTGATTTTTATTAACAAGCCAAATTTGCAATTAAAATAAATAACAAAGAACATGTTCAATGTTTTAATGATGCACAGGCCTAAAGATCCATTTTACACATCGGAAAGAAGCTATCAAGCGAAACTTTGCCCTTAACAATTTTGACTTATTTTTAGCATTAAAATACCCATTCAGGACTCAATCATTGCCCGGCTTGTGTTGGCCTTATACTGACCTGGGTATTGTTTTATCAAAGCACTTTGAAAATCGTAAACTTACAATCAAATTTGAATTATTTATAACTCTTTTCAAACTATTGTGTGATAAATGGAGCCGCAATTCAAGTAATAATTTAATTAATGAACACCTGCAAACGGTACCCATCCCAAATTTGCAGTCGGTGAAGAAAATTTTAACGTAAGTTTACAATTTCCGTAAGTGCTTTGATAAAACAGTGCCCTTTTCATAGAACTATAAGCATGTCTAATGAGTGTTCTTTTAATTGTACTCAGATACAGAATATACCCTATCAGATCATAAGATTATAGTACTACAATAATCAATACACGATTTAATGTATGTAAGGCCAAATAAACAAATATATGTGGTTGAGGTAAAATTATGAAAAATATTAGGTTTGGTACCTTTGAAATTCAATTTTCATTCTAATTTTAACCTGGATATTTTGGTTATGACAATATTTTATTTGGTAAAGTTGGACAATTTTTCATGTCACCGAACAGTCTAAAATTAACAACATTTGGTTCATTTCATTATTTCATAAAAACGGAATAGGAGAGATCATGTTTGTATACAAAGGCATTCATACCACCAGCTAGCTATTGTTGAATGACCGGTTTTTATTGTTCATTCATCCAATAGTTTGCTGGTGGGCATTTTGCATATGAATACGGTGATCTCTCCTATTACATCAAGTAACAAATTCAATAATAAAATCAGTCACATCTTTGTAAATGTTTTGATTACATCACAGACACATGTTTCGGAAACTTCTTCCCTTCTTCTGTATCATTGATATTCTCACTATTTGTTACTTATTTTTATCAGTAACAGAACAAATTTTGTTCTTCAGAAACATTAGAAAATATGGTCGGCCTGAAAAATCTACGTAAACCACATTAATGCTTTTTTAGCCTCCTAATGTCTTGATCTTCACTATAATTTACATGGCTTAATAAGATGTATATAGACATAATATGAACAGTGAATAGCTCGTCTCTACCTATACCCGCACATTCTATACCCAATATTTAATTGAATACCAATCAATAATCAGTGTTTATTATGCACGGACAGTTTTTTTTTCAGCGGAAAATTAATTACTGACTTTGTATATCAGAATTCTATACGGATGTATTACTATAGACGTCATTGTGCTTACAGTGTAGATTTATTGGAGTAAAATGTTTTAAACTAAAAAAGGGTCTTTTAACAATGTTTGTACCCAAAAATGTGACAGATTTGTGCTAATTGTGACAGTTATTTCTTAAACATTTAGCGTTATAATTTTGTTATTATGTTTAAAACTTATATTTGAACGTTACAGGATGGCTAAGACCGATATTGACTTTCGATTAATCCATGTTTGTTTTGTACTGTTTAACCAATAATTTGTACGAAACAAGAGAATCCCTTATTTACTTTATATCGTGTAAATTAATCTTCAAGTAAATATATTCACCATTCTTATTGTGGAATAATCCAGTGCTCAATAGTAAGTAAATCATAGATCATACTATATTTGGAGAGTGGGTGCCTAATTTACTCGGAGTTTACTGACACTCCGCCATATTTGATATCAGATAATGAGTAAGTGCATTTTCTAAATTCAATTTCGGACTGACAATGATATTTCTCATTGTTAATAATATTGTCTCATTGAAAGATAACTTGTTGTAATTTTATGATGTCCCTCATCGAAGATGGTGTGGGGTATATTGATTTGCAGATGTTAATATGTCTCACAGTCGCTCTGTCTGTCCATAAACAAACTGGTTTCTGGTTGATAACTCAAGAAATCTGCTGCTTAGGGTCATCAAACTTAGTATGGTGGTTGATCATGATCAGTTGATGACCCCTATTGCCTTTGGGGTCAGTTAGTCAAAGGTCAAGGTTATGGAGTCATTATGTGTAGCACATTTCATGGTATGGGAGTGTATTTTACTTGTGACAATTAAGGTCAAGGTTGCTGTACCTTAAATAGAAAATGGTCTCTACATTATACTTGGCATTGCAACAAAACTTGGTATGCAGGTAGTTTACGAGGAGAGACATTATACTAACATGCATACTAGCTTTCTTTATGAAGTCAAGGTCACTGGAGTTTCCAGTCCATAAATATTTTTTGGAGACCAAGTTTGTTGTACACTCTTCGATGCCTATGAGCTCAAGGTCATTGTCGCCTAAGAGGAAGAATATATTTTCAGAACTATTGGTATTACAGTTAAAATTCTAGCATTGCATTTGAGCGCTCTTCTAAGTCAAGGCTGCTGTAACTAAAGTAAGAAAATACCTGTGATCATTAACTTTGACTTTCAGGCGAAGATGTTGCCATAAAACTTGGTATGTTAGACTACAACTAGCACATTAGATCATCGGTTGCATTGAAAATAAATACTTATTTTGTAATACAACTGTTCCGAGGTACATGTATTGTATCAATGTGATGTTATATAATTTTCCAGCAAGCAGCCCCTATCAGAGAAGTGTTGGTGTAGGGAAGAAAGTATTGTTAGAATGGTGCCAGAATGAATTACATGTTGAGTTTGATCCTCAGAATTCTCTAACATACAAGTAAGTATCTGTATATCTGTTTGGTTTGTTGAATATAATGTAGCGTAGGACTTTGTTGTTCATCTCTCATCCTGGACATTGAACAAGCTCACAACTTCCAAAGAAAGTTCTGCAAGATTATGTCATGAATTTTAAGACTGGTTCAGAACATAGCATAGTATTTATTTTTAAGCAGTACATGAGGAAGGTTTTTATTCAGGTATAAATTCAGCCCAGTTATTATATGGTTGAGCTTTTTTGGGCTGTTGTCAGCACTTTTTGTCTAAAGCATCTCCAAAAGCCTATGATCAATCAAAGTATGCCTGCGATATCGTCTGCATGTTGTAAGCATGACAGCGTATAGAGAGATACAACCTTATGACGCCAAAGGGACAAATTATGGTTACACCAAGTAACAGAAATCCAGTTGAAAATCCCTTTGGTTCAGGTGACATTTTCCTCCTTATTGCCTTATTACTGGATGGAATTTCTTGAAACAAAAACAAGAGCCATCTCCTTAATCAGATACACCTTTGCAGCATGAAATATATTACAACCTTTCCAGAGCAGCCCTCTGTAGAGCACCAACCTCTCTATAACAACACCTAAACATTTCCCTAAGCCTATATTTACTATTTTAACCTCTGTAAAGTAACAACCTCTGTACAATGACCAATATTTGCATCTCCCACAGGGAGTTGCTTTACAGAGGTTGTCCTGTGTGTATTTTGTCACAGAAAGTGCAACCACACATTTTGATAAGGAATTTAAACACTGCATGCTGCTATGATGCCGGAGCGTAATATAAAAACATGCCAAATAATTTGTTGTTCTCTGATTTTTTTTACCAAAACTTATTCATCTTTGTAAAGTTTGTTGAATGTTTATTGTGCAAGAGTTGTATATGTATGCCTACGTTAATTGTAGAATTTGTTGGCCAAAATTCATTCTTTTTTTTAAAATGTCAGCAATTTGTAGGTTCTGTTATGAATGATATCACATTCAAATCTGGGCATTGTTACATTTATCTGACAAGTTTTTGATATCTTAATCTTATAATGAAATTTCTCATTTTGCATTTAGATTTTTCATTGACGTAATGATTGACGTTTTACTCTTCTTTAATTTCATAAACGACCCTCACATTGATTAGGAAATTGTTTGATGTAAAGAGTAATGTTTTTACCCTCAAATTGATTTCAGAGTTCAAATATATGGAATATTTAATGTATTAGATATTGGTTTAAACTATTTAACAAATATAAATAATGTTTTATTGATATGCAAGAACATGCATTTACTATGTTAGCTGTAAACGGATCTAAATGATTCGAAATATTCTAAATGTTTGTTATAGTATTTCAACCAGCCTAAACAATAGAATTGCAGGTATTGATTTTTTTCAATTTATTGTTTGACACGGATCTATTAAAATGATATATCTGCTATTGTAATTGGTTGTCTGTATGTATGAATGTAGAACTAGGTGCATTTCAATCAGTCGTATATCGGCCTGTAAGACATTGATTATAACATTAGTCTTACACACATTCATCTTTTAAGTCTACTACAAATAATGTTACATAGTTTATGGCCCTGTAGAACTTAAATATATGTCGCCTCTGGTTTATATTGATTTGGATGATTTTTAACGTCACATCATTATCACTTTACACGTACCATTAAAAAAGTAGATCTTTGCCTTTTTTTACTCAAAATAGAAGATTCCAAAAAGTCAGCAAGGATCGATAGGTTAGTGTCCTTGTAGTCAATGCCCGCCTGGCAGTACAGATCCAGGGGTTGAGTCCAGTGTTCAGCGAAACCTGTGTCAGATGTCATAGAGAATAATATTTTGTTATTTTAAAACTCAATCATTAGCATTCAATATCATCATTTGATGTGATATGAAAAATGTTTTTTCTGATAAGTTTTACAGTTTATTGCCAGAATTCTGACTAAGCATTACAGTGTATAAACAAGTCAACATCTGGTTATCACAATAAGTCATACACATTGAATTGTATAGTCTCTAAAACAAGTCAACATCTGGTTATCACAATAAGTCATACAAATTGAATTGTATAGTCTCCCAATAAGGCATTCAGTGACGAGAAATCACATATGCTTTTGCTCGCAATAATTCACACAAGTTGAATTGTATAGCCTCTCAATAAGCCATACAGTGATTAGGTTTAATCGCTGTATGGTATAGTCTCAGTATCAGAATGGGAGGTTAATTAATTAAGATAATTTATTCTGGTATACAAGAAACCAAAAATATATTTGGCAACTGAAACCTGGCTTAGTATACTCTTCTGAAAGAAGGAAGATTTAGTACAATAAAACTAATATTTGTGTGTACTATGTAAGCACTTGATCTAATTCTTTAAGTGCATGGTTTGTATATCAAGTGACCAACGTTTGAATGCCAGGATAATACCTATACGAGTTAGAGTAGTTTGTTCAATATACATTGCTACGTAAATATTTGACCATTTTCCGACTAATTGCATTTAGCGGAAACTGCATTATGATTTACTTGTTCGATTTTACTTTCTGGTCGTGAATTTGTGAATAGAATAATATTTTAAATGAAGAGGGCTTTGTGGTCAGTTGTTTGATGTTGTCAGGTATTTGCAATTTATACATCCTACACAACCACTTCATGTGGTTTGTTTGTATATTATAGTAAAATGTTAATGTTTCACCTCATCTCACAATGTTGAAGTATAGAAAAGACTGTTATATTTTAGTAATTTTCTCATGTGCCTTGTAAAAAGTATTCTGCGTGTTAGTGGAATTATAAAAGTGCATGTTATTACGGTATCTACTATTCTTATTTCAATGTGGATTTTCTTTGGAAGCCATTAAGTTTATTGTTATACTAACAATTTCACAACTGATGTATGAATGATGCTGCGTTCATTTATAACTTATATTATACAATGTAGTTATTATGTATTTGGATTGAAGACTGATCATCTAACTATGTATGACAACTGTTCTGTATGCATTTCCATGCTTTTTCTCACCAACCTCAGGTGTCTGACTGCTATTCAATAAAACAACTTTATCAGAAGTTTGACTTATAAACCAAGAAGTGTACATATATGTACATATGCGCGGATCCAGAAAAAATTCTCAGCTAGGTCTGACCAAATTTTTTCTCAGGGTGGGTTCCAATCCGCTATTTTGCATAGAGGAGTCTAATCCGCTATTTTCTTACGGGTATCCAACAAGCGATTTTCTTAGAGGTATCCAACAAGCTATTTTCTTGGAGGGGTGTCCTGATCAGACAGTAAGCCCTGATAAACTTGAGTAAATATACAAAATTGACCACTTCTCTGCCAAAGTTTCCAATGATCCCCTTAGTCCCCCGTCTCAGGACCTATGCATATAAGTACTAAATCTCCTATCAAGTTTCTATCATTTTAAATTATTTATTTCGTTACTCCGTACCTATAATATATTACCAACAACATTTTAATTATAGAGACAATTTCGCTGTACTGGTTTAGCAATTCATAGTGACTGGTACCTGTTTTAAAATGCAACTGCACAGAAACAGGGTAGACATGTCAAAATGCATACGTCCATAATAAGAGAAAATATTTTTAATCAAAATAATGGGCTGCTCAGTTCCCCATTGAGACAGGTTTATTTTTCAGTTTATTCAGTTTTATATAAGCTTAAGGTAGATTTTTGAAACATGTTTAATAAGCTAGAGTTATGATAGAATTACTGGTTGGAGTATGTTTGTTAGCTGTGTTCAATAAATATACTGGCCAGTGTGAAGTCACACATTCTTTGGTCTATATTCATCAGATACGTTATAAATCATAATTAGACTGAAACGAAACAATACCTTGTATGAGTGTTAAGTGTATAGGAAGACTGTCTGTACTGATTATAAACAATGTCACCATATTCATATTGTTATTAATTATCATTAATTAGTATTAAATCATTGTTCTATACTTTGAGCTTTGATGTACTGAAATATTCCCACGTATGTGAGGTATGTTTTGAAAGATTTGCTAAAAGATGCTTGACGTTGTTTATGGGTATCATTTTATTATGCGTACCCGAGTTGTCTGTCAGAAGAGATCGGACTTAAGTTTGTTTGTGAACCCAGACTTAAGTTCTAAACTCAAGTGAGTTCAAATCAAACTCAAAGATTGACTTAAGTTTTAAATTGAGCACAAACTTAAGTTCATTCGTGATCCTGGGGCCAGGGGCTGTTATATTCTTCTGATTGACCGGGTTACCTTATATGGTATGATTGCAATTATTACGACACTTAGGTCTTCCAGTCATTTTAGCTATCTTAGATACGCCAAGCAGGGGAGCTCTCCCAGTACTGATTTTCCTAATTGTGATGCATTACCCGCAATTGAACCCGCTATCTCCAATTTCTAGGGCAGAATAAATGTATACCTGTACCACTGGAACATTGGGACAAGTCCTATGTTATCCATTTGAGAATAATTTATGTCAGTTAATTTGGCGTTGTTTTTATTTTTATAACCCCAGATACATAGTATATGGGGGCTATTTTGGAGCCATGCTGGAGGTTGGTCTGTCGGTCAGTCCGTCTATCGGTAATAGTCTGTGCAAATTTTGTCAGCACTATTTCTCTGTAACCATTGGTCGGATTTCAATGAAACTTTGCATGACTGATCAGTACCAAGTCTAGTTGTGCATATCCTCGGTACACATTGGTCAAATTAATTTTAAGGAAGTTATGGCCCTTTGTTTTTACACTTATAAATTTTGTCTATATTTTTTTCTTTGTTACCATTGGTTGGTTTTTAATGAACCTTTGCATGAATGATCAGTACTAAGTCTAAGTTTAAGTGACTGTGTCAAGCAGTATCTGGGGGTTTTCATCACATTCAGTGATATTTCTTGTTGTACTTATTTTTATTTTTGCACTTATTCGCAAGTTGAGTTTCTCGCAAATTCATATTAAATACCCGTTTATATACTTATTTTACAAAGTCTCTGTTGCGGAAATTTGTGAAATGAAGATCCTACAAATATAAAGTGATTTACAGTATGTAGATATATAATGACATGGTTCAGAATATTATAAGCATTAGACGACATTTTCTAATCCGATAATTATAAAGTTATATTTAATTTGATTATTTATACGCAAATTTTATTGAATTTTAACTCACAATGCTATGTAAAGTCATTAATCTATACCTTACATTGAATTATATTTATCTTTTATTAATTTCTTCTTCTTGCCTTTACATTACAGGGCCTGAATAAAAGTAATATATTAAACTTTATGTGATTATATATTTTACTGATTTGGATTGCGTTAAAACGTCTAACTCACTTGGCTTATGATCGTAAAATTGATTTGTGTGTAACTTACATATAGAAACTGCTTACTGTACAAATAATACCGTTACAAGCTTGGAATGTCAACTGGTTTTCTGTTAACATTCAAATGTCTTAATGAAACATGTAGATAACATTTAATGCTAAACTTTTTATCGTATTCAATTGGCTTGTATGTGAGATAACAAGTGAAATGATTTGAACCAAGTTTGCACACATCGGAAACTTGTGTAAGGATAAATTGTAAGATATTTCCACCTATTAAAAAAACCATACTTTTTCGGTAAGGGAATTACAATTGTGTCTTGAGGTTTGAATCTTTTGAACAAGTCAATGTATTGTCATATTATCATGATCAGTGGATTTTATATCGTAACTAGTGTATTGAAAACCGATCATTTTCAGAAATTAATATCAAACAATTTGAACAGAAGGAATACCATATAAATAGAATGGATCTTATAAAACAAAACATCAGTGATATAGATCCGAATAATATGCCATTATAAACAATGGACGCTTTTATACGTTAATCAGACAACTAACGAATTCATGTGCGGCTTTACACCTCATGCCTTCCTATAAGTGATTTAATGAAGCTTCTAGTAAAATAGAAATATCTAGATTTGAAATCTCATTTGGACAGTTTTGTGTAACGTAAGATTTTCTGATTTGACATGATATAGTGAATAACTGGAGTTGTTTTAATTTACTTTGTGGTTCTTTAATTACTTAACTTGATTAGCGATTTAACAATAACCGAATTGTTTGTGGGTTAAATGTTTTGTGTTGAAGTTTGAATTGGCAGCTTTTTCTTATCTGACATTCTCTCAGTGAGGGAAGTTACAAAATGCTGTAATGTCTGTAAAAGTAGCCTGTATTTTATAGCATGCAGGAAACTTTTGCATCCATTTGTTTTAAAAAATGTAAAAATATTATGTTTAAGATGGTGAAATTGTGAGCTGTAATAGTGTGGTGAAACCTTATTTAAATGCCAAGATTGTTAAAAAAAAGTTGATGATTATTTTGTGTAAAATGGAGGTCTGTATAAGTAATGTATGAACGACCCTCACTGGAACGTGTCAATATAATTCAATCATTTATTGGGGCTTGTCAAGTGGCACTTGTTCTAGTAATTATCATATCAACATCCAGTATATTTCATGATAACCGCTTCATATTTCACATTTTATGTAGAATTATATGTCTTGGTATGAACGATAACTACATGTAGTATCTTTATGATATATTAACATTATATTATATAGAAAGCATTGGTTTCATTGTTTTGTGTTCGGTTGTTAAAATTAATATCTAATAAAATAACAAGTGATTATTTGTGCATATTTTAGCTAGATTCTTAAATATCATGCTTATAATGACTTGACGGTAAAATAGTAAAGGATATTTCTGGAGGCTGTTGGACTAAATCATAAGTACACAATTCAGGTAATTTTGGTGATTAAGTGATTACAAGGCAGTGATATGTAATGAGATTAGATTTCAATTGATGATCTTACATTTAAATGAACACTGCGGGGGGTACAGTGGCTAAGTGGTTGGCTCTCTGGACTGTCACTCCAGAGGTCCCTGGTTAAAATCTCGACCGGGCACTTGAAATTTCAGAAACACTTCTCAGTGTTTCCCACCCAACTTGAGATGAACGGGGTAGTACCTCATGTATTGATACTATGCACTAGGCATGTAAAAGAACCAAGCATTTATTTAGAAAGAGCTAGGGTAGCTCACCCCGTTTCCTTGTTTAACACCAACTTTCTGTCTCATCCCTCAGTCGAACACTTGAAGAAACTAATGAACACTGGTTGTCTTCTCTGTTTGAATCATGTTTCCATGAAGTTGTACATTTCAACATTATACTATTACAATACATTACCTTATATTGGCTGGTTTGGAAGGTGTTTATATCGATACTTACAACTTCTTTTGTTTTCAAAGCGAAGCAAATTTTGTCTTGGACTTGTAGCCTTTAATGATGATAAAGTCACATGGTATTAGTACATTGATATAAGGAACTTATTAAGACATGAAGACACCAAATTGATTGTTCACAACTTGACAATATTATCAGACTGTATAAGTAGTTGTCTCAATACAAACATGCAAGACATTCAGGAAACCATTCATTCATTCTCACTTTGATGTCTATTTACATAATTTTAAGATCAATGAAACATTGTGTATTGAATGCATTCTATGACAATATGAAACTGTTGTTGGTAAACTAGGGTAACTCTATGCCGAACATATCTCTAGTCAACTTGTTATTGCTTTGTGCCACAGTATTTGATGCTGTGAAATCTATGCATATATTCCTGTACATTTTCTTTTATCTTTTACAGTTTGTGTACTGGTGACTGGTTCTTGAAATTATTATCCAAAAATTCGGACAAGAAATTAAATGAGTCCATAGTAAGTATATGATTGTATTGTATTTGTGGTTTTGTACATATATGGGGCGACGGTTTACTATTATTAGATCGACTTTTCGAAGAAAAAAAGTCGAGCTATTGTAGTGACGGGATCGTGTGCGTCTGACCTAAGTTTATTGTCAGAGTCATTTTCTCAAAGACTATCTAAGGTATCAACATGAAACTCAACATAGTTATTCACTATCACAGGGGGAGTCCATACTGACAAGGCTAATAACTCTGTGACCTATATTTATGGAGTTATCTGCCCTTGTTTGGACTAAGTTTGGAAATAGTGGCAAATTTTACACATAAACTAAATTTTCTCTTAACACTATCAAAGCGTTCAACTTTAAAGTCAATACACTTGTGTAATGTGATGACCTTATACATCTACTGACAAGAGGAAACAAATCTATCCAGCATTTTATAAGAGCTATATCCCTTTCTGACTTTTGAATTTTACACAAAAATGTCAATTACTCAAAAACAATCTAAGGTATCCACTTGAAACTCAACATAGTTATTCACCATCACAAGAGGAGTCCATACTGACAAGGCGGATAACCCTGTGACCTATATTCTTGAGTTATCTGCCTTTGTTAATTTTAGAATTTTCACTTACAGATGAGCAAAGGTACTATCAAGTACGAGAAAGTCGAGCGTCCAGCACTCATAGGTGGTACTCCTGTTTAGACAATTTTTAATATCAAAAATTATCTTGATAAATTTTTTTTTTA
Source organism: Spisula solida (assembly GCA_947247005.1). Taxonomy (NCBI): domain Eukaryota; kingdom Metazoa; phylum Mollusca; class Bivalvia; order Venerida; family Mactridae; genus Spisula; species Spisula solida. The sequence goes on along the minus strand of OX365944.1, from coordinate 65,427,556 downwards.
AAATAGTAATACACCGCCCCATATACATCTAGCTTGTTATCCATTGTGCAACATATTAGATTTCTCAGGCGTCCTCACATATTATATGTGTATACCATACTCAGTATATAATACATACATTATAGTAGGGAAGGAGTCCGGAAATTATCAATCGTTAAATTATGCTTATAGAAGGTCAAGGACGGCGTTAAAATCTCTGTTTTATAACTCTTGTCATTTTCATCTTCGTATCTTTATAGGAAAGAGAAGAAAACTTAGAAACACAACTCAAAGCTGTTGAAGAAAAATATGGAATTAAACACAATTTGATAAAGTAAGCTTGTATAACGTCTTCCACTTACTATTTGACAGTTTGGTTATCTGTGGAGCAGTTGTTATGTATATAAGGATTATGTGTACGTTCGTACTTCAGTGTCCCAAGCTTTCTCAGTCATTCCTCCATAATACCATGTTTCTTTGAAGAAGATTTTAAACCAAACTTTTGCCGATATTTCATTTTGTCACAATTTAATTCACAACAAATAATTGGTATTTGATATTTTGTCTTTAATATAAAAGTGCACCATAGAGATTATCATTTTGAGTGTGTATATAATTATGTCATTTGCTGTTCAGTAGAGTTTAAAACGCTTAACCTTAAAAATTTGGTTCATCTGTTTTTGTGCTTGCCTATTAAAATACCTAACTGAAATATCAAAAAGGAAACCCTTCATATCTTAATGATGTTTTAGTGCTAGCAGTTCATAAACACCCTGCCTGACATGAATATAGATTGGTTCAAGTGACTGTGCTTTATTATAGATAAAACACGGGTACATATTCATTATTTCGATTCTAACATAGCCAATATTCCGCATTTGACGACACATCAAGACATTGTACCACAGCACTATTTTCTTCCCCAGAAGGTATTTTGCAGTTTGAAGTTATTCAGCTGTAGCTGTTGTATCGGTAGTTTGTGCACACAGTGATTTCATCTTTGTGTATATAGTTGAAACCGCTGGTTATGTTAGAATAATCCATATTAAACAACCACCTGCTTTAAACGGCCGTGTTTGATCCCTTGACTGACTATCTAAGACAGGGTGGGTTGTTTTTAAATCTGAAAACTTTCACACAGTCAAAGAACTTGTACGATCATGTCTAGTCTTATCAGAAAATGTGAAATGTGTATTTAGGAGTTTAAAGAATCTAGACAAGTGTATTGACATTGGTTCCATGCTAGATTTAAATATCTACAACTTGTAATCAGTACAAGTCTATGAAACCCTATTTTTACCTTACCTTGAGTTTGGACATGTGTTAGATACACATGTCAATAACTGATTTATTCTTAACATCTGTCACTACTGAGTTATATGGCACCAAATAGAATGAAATATAATTCAATAATTACAAAATATGTTTGATATCAAATATTAATGTCACATTTGAGAATTCAAGCCCCTCCCCCTCTCTATCTCACTGGTGTAACAACCTCTTCTAAGCTCTCCTCAGTGGAGGAACAACCTCTTCTAAGCTCTCCTCAGTGGAGGAACAACCTCTTCTAAGCTCTCCTCAGTGGAGGAATGACCTCTTCTAAGCTCTCCTCAGTGGAGGAATGACCTCTTCTAAGCTCTCCTCAGTGGAGGAATGACCTCTTCTAAGCTCTCCTCAGTGGAGGAACAACCTCTTCTAAGCTCTCCTCAGTGGAGGAATGACCTCTTCTAAGCTCTCCTCAGTGGAGGAACAACCTCTTCTAAGCTCTCCTCAGTGGAGGAATGACCTCTTCTAAGCTCTCCTCAGTGGAGGAACAACCTCTTCTAAGCTCTCCTCAGTGGAGGAATGACCTCTTCTAAGCTCTCCTCAGTGGAGGAACAACCTCTTCTAAGCTCTCCTCAGTGGAGGAACAACCTCTTCTAAGCTCTCCTCAGTGGAGGAATGACCTCTTCTAAGCTCTCCTCAGTGGAGGAATGACCTCTTCTAAGCTCTCCTCAGTGGAGGAACAACCTCTTCTAAGCTCTCCTCAGTGGAGGAACAACCTCTTCTAAGCTCTCCTCAGTGGAGGAATGACCTCTTCTAAGCTCTCCTCAGTGGAGGAATGACCTCTTCTAAGCTCTCCTCAGTGGAGGAACAACCTCTTCTAAGCTCTCCTCAGTGGAGGAACAACCTCTTCTAAGCTCTCCTCAGTGGAGGAATGACCTCTTCTAAGCTCTCCTCAGTGGAGGAACAACCTCTTCTAAGCTCTCCTCAGTGGAGGAATGACCTCTTCTAAGCTCTCCTCAGTGGAGGAATGACCACTTCTAAGCTCTCCTCAGTGGAGGAACAACCTCGTCGACAGCATAATCCACATAAACCATATATGAAGGATTATCAGTGTTATTAGGTTTATAGCTTTAGATTAACTGGTCAAAGAATTTGAAATTTGATTGACCCAATCCAGAATCTAGTCTGAACACTATACATGTCATGTTGATAATTTGTGAATCATAAACTGACACATTTGACATATAGTTCATCATGCACCAGATGAATCATCCGAAATCTCATGTACTTCTTCGGAAGTCCTCTATTCTAATGTGAAACATAGTCAAAGCAATTTAAAGGCTAGTGTAGTAAGATTCAAAGGCATATTGAAAGTCTCGGAGTGGTACTTACTGTTTACGAAGCAGGACATCATGATTTCATGTTCATCATTGCTATGTGTGCATGTGTAACACACGACACTTCTTTTATAACTGGAATGATATTTGTACAAAAAGAGAATATAATATATAATAATATAAAACTCAAAATAACCCGCATTACAGGAAGAAAAAGAAATGCCACTGATTAATAAGTACAAGTCACTAGGACAATTACTCAAATGAATAAGAAAAACTGAAACTGAACTCAATGGAATGTAGTGTGGAACTGTTGGTATAATATTATATCAATGTTTTCTTGCTTACTTTCAGTCCCTCGGATATTACAGAAGGTACTGTGGATGAACACACTCTTATGATATATATCTCTCTACTCAGACATAAGGTAAGTCACATACATGACCACTGTATTAGTCAACCACTTAACGAGCGTAGGCTCCAAGTCTCAGTTTAATGTGGTCATGATCAGACAATACTGACAACAAATGATAAAGCAGTATGTTTATTAATAAATTATTTGGAAATTTAATCTAAGATAAAACATGTTTCATGCAATAACAAAGATAAAGCACATGAAGCATGATTTAAGGGGTCGGTGACATACTGTTGTATATCTGTGTATGAAATAAGTAGCGGATGTGTTAGTATGGAACAGAACTTTGATTTTAGTATAAGATTATGTGAAATCCTCAAAGCATATAAAATGGAGACGTTGCACTGTATGATACTATTGGTTGTAAGTGATCCGATCAAATACTGATAAACAAAGACAAAATTAATATCATCAGTTAGATATCTATCCAAACTTCTAGATACTATGTATAGATAAAACATTATACTTGACTCTGAATAGATCGGTATTTGTGATCAGTTCTACTGATTCTATATACAGCTATATACCACATTCAATTCCATTATGGAATGAACAAATAATTTCATATACCTAAATTAATTGATTTATCAATTATGAATAATTAATTTATTTGATCAATTAGTGCTTCATCATTCTTAGTGCAACAATTTGTATGAACAATTGTGTGAGTCCGAGATGTGTACAATGATTATGACATGTACTTTTCTGCATCAATTTAATTCTGTTAAATTTGAAATAGATGCATACTTAGTACATGTATGATGCCAGATATGATTATGTTCCCCCTTTCAAAGCAGTGACAATATCATGCCATTGGCCAATCTGGCAGCAGAAAAAGTGTCACCATGCATTTACAACTGTTTCAGACAAACGCAAAGAAACAAATCTGAAGACAAATAGGACATTAACGTGCAAAGCTTTCTCTAGTTACTTTTTCCGCTGCCAGATTGGCTAATGGCATGAGGCTTCAAGGAAATAGACAGTTATGTGATACGAGGAATCTGGGTGCAATACCCTAGCTCTTTCTGAGTAGACTCCTTGGTTCTTTAACATACCCATTGTACAGCACTGATATACACTAGACTACCTTGTGGTTACCAGCCAGTAACCAACCAGTAATCAACCAGTTACCAACCCTCTTGTTAAATGGTAAATGTAAATGACCAAGTGCCCTGGCCAAGTTTCAAACCAGAGACCTCTCGATCCCTAATCAAGAGCATTATCCACTTGACCACCATGCCACCTTCTCAAGATTTATATGAATGGAAAGTAAATAAATTTAGTAACACAATTTACTGTAAATTATTTATTGTTTATATTCTATAGATTGGTGATTCTGTTGACCCTGGGACAGTAAGCCCTACCAGTGAGCTCCTGTCAAAGGTTTGTATATGTCACTGCTTGTTATCTACCTTTTCTATGTAAAATACAAGACGTGATTAATTATCTTACTTCACTGATAACGACAGTTTTAATGCCTCCTTTCTATGCTGTAATCTAGCTGTGGGAAACTCTGTTTTGTCCTTTCACATTCATAGGGTTGTAAGCAATGTGCGGATATAGTGTAGGATTTAAACTCTCCATATACAGCTTTAAACTCTTACCTATCTTCACCACATGCATAGAGCTCTGTGATAGATTACTCTTCTTGTTGCTCTTACTTCCCTTTGCATTCTGAAGTAGCAATTCATGCAGCAATTACCTCCCTTTGCTCATTCAGTAATCAATACCAATAAATATCAAAGTTACCTCCCTTTGCTTCATAATAATGATTATGACTTTATTTACAGTTGATGGCATACTTCGTTCTAGACCAATTTTCAATACCCATTTCTATTACGAACAAATCCCTAATTCCTTACCATTGAAATCATTAATACTTCCTTTGAATATAGCTGTGTCGACCAAGAAAAGAAAATCTTTTCCTGATTTTGGAAGATTTTTTGAAGAATTTTCAAATTAATCACAAATTTTTGAACCACTTGTCATCAGCAAAATCAAAATTACTGGTACAATTATAACAAACATTGTTAACACTTATTTCAGAGTGATCAGAAAGTTACATCTGGAGATTCGAGCCAGACAAACCCTGATATTCCATCCATTGTGTTATCTGAAGCTAAAGACAGTAGTAAATCATCAAGTCCTGTACCACGGTTAAACTTTGAGTCATCACCACACTCCGTATCGTCTCATTCTTCATCTACGCAATCACCGCATCACGGTACAGATCCCGACACGTCGGATTGGATGTCCCAGTCGTCGGGCTCTCCTATGTCCTCAGTGCAGTTTAAATTTAATGAACCAAAGACTCCTACAGACTGGGATCCTGAAGCTGAATCTGTGATACATGATACAATAACTAAACATGTGGGAGAACATATGATTTCACTAGACGACGGAATGCAACAAGAAGATAGTAAACTTAGTAGTAGTAGAATACCTGTAAGAGTTAGAGCATCGGATGAATCTCAAAGGTCAATGAGTAGTCCGGGAAGAATTGATAGTGAAAGAGATAATGACAAAGACTCAGGTGTAACTAGAAAAAATAGTATAAAACTTCAGAGACCAAGAAGTCCAAACAGTATTATGGCTGAAGCACGTGCTAAACAAGAACAAGAGAAGGAAAGAAAGAGGAGAGAGAAAGATGAGTTAGCTCGGCTGAGTAAAGAGGACAAGGATGATACTGTGATGACAGGTAGCGCCAGTGAGGCTGACATGTTTGGACCTGGACCTAGGGTAAAATATAATTTAGAATCTGACCCTATAAAGTCTGATGAAGATGACATTGTAAAGGTGAAAGTGAAACCAACTTCTGTTAGTGTTAACTTGCCAAATTCCTCTCATATGAATGGAGAGATACATGATGGTGTGCCTGTGTTTGTGATGCCCGGACAAAAACATGATATGGAGTTATTATTAGAAGCTTTAAAACATGCAAGAACTGAAGCCAGTGTACAGGACCAGTTGATTCAAAGTGCACCTAGTGATATACCAGACTTCCAGAAAGTTGTGGATAAAAATATAGAACAATTAGAAGCACAATTAGCAGCAGTTAAAGCTCAATCTAAAGAATTATTTGATGATCGTCAACGGCAACAAGAGATGGATAGAGGAAGGACACCTGCCAGAGAACCCCCTAAGTCAAGACAAAGTGATGGTCACAGTCCTCCTAGAGGTATATTAGATGTCATGGCGAACCAAAATGTGCATCCTGATGAAACAAGTCCAAAGGAACGAATACTTGATGAAGGAAGAAGTTCTACACCTCAGGGTATTCTACGTAACCGTGGGAGATCACCCACAGATCATTTAGGTCGCAAGTTGTCATCACCACATCCAGGCGGTCGAGATGAGGGCGATGCTGATAAAAGATTAATCAAATTTCTTACAAATGAAATAGAAAATATGAAACTAAAGATGGCCGTCATGGAACAAAAGAATCAACGGTCCCAGAGCCCGTATAATGCCAGCATGGCACCAAAAGTAACAGGTGGATTGCCAGAAAGGGACAGAAGCCCTGCCCAGATAAGCTCTCGTGCTAGAGCAAGGTTTGCGGATGGGGATGGAAACCTTGGAAGCTATTCCCCGGTGAGGAGAGCTCGGTCATCGGATTTAATTGATGAAATAAGGTCAAGGTCTCCTAGATTTGATAGTCCAGAATTGCGGTCAAGGTCACCTAGATTTGATAGTCCAGAATTGCGGTCAAGGTCACCTAGATTGGAGAGTCCTAGCTACAGGTCAAGGTCACCTAGATATGATAGATCAAGATCTCCTGGTATAGACAGTCCATCAAGGTCATTGTCAAGGTCACCAGCAAGGTCACCAACTAGTGCCTACAGATCTCGTACACCAGAAACACTTTCATCAAGGGAGAGAATCCGGCCTATCTCACCGTCTGCTAGAGTTTTAAGTTTGCAAGATTTGTCTACCTCTGTAAATGATGACTTGGAAGGTAATTTGACATTTTCACCAGCAAGTGGTGCAAAACCAGTTAATTTAGGTTATAGTAGCCCTATACGAAAAGTGAATGATGAAATATGGGGTTATGGACAAACGGAAGATGAATATTATGCTGATACTGCCAAATATGAGGACTGGAAATCCTTAATATCACGTGATGCTGTCACTGACGAGGACAATTTAGAACTTAAACAAGCTTTAGCATCTTCATTAGTAGAATTAAATATATTACAAGCAAAATTAAAAAATGCTAATGCTGACATGAAAACAAAAATGGGTAAAACAACGGAAGTGTTGAATGACTGTAGAGCGCAGATTTCGAAATCTCAAGCAGAGAATGCGGAACTTCGGGGGACGATTGAACGGGACAAACAGAATCGGGAAGCTCAGGAACTAAGAATTAAGGACATGGAAGAAAATGTCCGAAATTCAAAAACCAATCAAGATGACAAGTCACTGGAACTAGAAGAAGCTGTTATAACCTTGAAAGGTATGAGTGACCTATATATTAGTTTGTGTTCAGTTCTATAAGGTGCTGTAGACCTGGGTACTGTTTAATCAAAGCACTTACAGAAATCGTAAAATTATGTTCAGATTTAAATTCTTTAAAATTATTTCTGTAACAACTAAACCAAACACTAGGGAATTATATGGTTTGTGGAAACTCATAAACTGAAACATTGTTGTTATAACAGTTCCCTTTACCACAATTTGAAACTATTAAATAATTTTAATTAATTCAAATTTGGACATAACTTAAAGATTTTCTAAGTGCTTTGATAAAACAGTACCCTGTAGTTTGTGATAAGTTGTCTTAGTTGTAAATCTGTCGTAATGTTATTCATGATAAGTTCATTGCTAGGCTATCTTCCCTAACAATAGACCATTGCATGTTAACTATAAGATATTTCAAAATCATCAAAATAAAGCAAATCAGTTTATGCTGAATGCCGAAAAACTTTTTTGAAAATAAAAATAATTAAAAATGAGATGGTAATCTAGCAGTGAATTTATAATGGATAAGGGTTTCATATATTTGAAATTATTAAATATGCTTTGTTCTAATTTCATTTCTAAGTTTGCAGAAAAAATGTTCTCCTGAAATACAAAACATTGCAGGTTCAACATGCTATAAATAAGTTAAAACTACTAATGTAAAATAAGAAGATTTAATGGAATGACTTTATCTTCCAAGCAATTTTAGTATGTGATGGTTCAAAGCAAGTGTTGTGTGCAGTTGATTTAGAAATAAAAAAGATCATAGAAAATTAGGACCATTACATATCTGAATTACATGGCACAATTATGCCTAACACATAACCTAACAAGAAAATGAACTGCCCATGTCCGTGCTGTAGCTGAATGACCCAGTGTCAGCAATGAAAAGGCTGATTCTACTTGTAAAATTAACCATCTATAACGTTTGCAGGTTAATTGTACTATCAATACTGTAATATGTCAGTGTTTTTTTTCACTTACATAATGAATGAGGCAATAAGGGTGTATTTTTAACACACTATTGTTTATACGGCTGTCTGTGGAAGATTAATTTAGTTTTGTGTTATTGTGCGTGATACAGGATGTTTGATTTGAAAGGAAATTTATGATGCACGGGATGCAGTTTGTAACACTGGGATAGTCAGTTTGGTAACACTATGACTATTGTCCAATGTGAAGTCAGTGAGGGTGATAGATTTATATGGTTAAACATTAGTCACAGGTGATGGTAAATGACAAACAATCAACAAATGATGGACAATTATTTGTCTCTGATGAAGTGTTAATAACATTTACTGGTACTTTGTTTGATTATAGTGTCACATAGTTCTTCATAATTAAACTAGTACTCTGGTCAAACTGCATCATGACTCCATACTGCCTCAACCTCCCACACTGTCCCATACTGCCCCAAACTGCCTCATGCCTCAAAACTGCCTCATGCCCCCTTACTGCTCAAACTGCCTCAATGTCCCTTACTGCCCAACACTGCCTCATGCCCCTTACTGCCAAAACTGCTCCATGCTTCTTACTGTCTTATGCCCTCGTCCATTCAATACTGCATCATGCCCCCTTATTGCCCAAAAATGCCCCATACTGCCCAAAACTGCCTCATTCCCCCATACTGCCTCAATATTGCCTCTTGTCCCATACTGCCCCATGCTGCCCTATGCCCCAATACTGCCCCATGTCCCATACTGCCCCATTCCCTATACTGCTTCATGCTGCCATATGTCCCCCATATTACCTCAATACTGACCCATGCCCCATATTACCCATACTGCCTCATGCCCCCATTTTACCTCAATACTGCCTCATGCCCCATACTGCCCCATACCGCCCTTTGCCCCATACTGCCTTTTACTGCCTCATGCCCCCATACTTCCCCACATCTCTCAGGAGTATTATGAGTTCATAATATGTCACAGTGTTTGTTGAGGACCACAAGATGGAAGGCAAACCCTTTATATGTTCCAATTTGGCATGGAGTATTAGATTTTGATAAATCAAGTTGGTATGTTTGATGTCATGATGATCTGTAATGATAGCTTACAACTGTTTATAACATGCATCATGCTGGTATATAGAAAACTCAACTTGATTGCGTCTATGGTGATATATCATGGCATACAATGGTTGTTTGTATCCTTACTATATATGCATCTTACATGTGCTTCTATAATGCACTGAATACCACCCATTGCCATCATAGAACATGATCTGTATTTCACTTTCCTTATAAGATCAATCTTATTGGTAAACAGTTAAACAATGTATGACGCCGTTCCTGGTTATACGATTTTTGATCTATATGCACATAATGTGCAACTTTTTTCTAATGACTTTATGGTGTAATTACATAATCAATTCTCGTAGGTTTTGTGTGAAATTGTGGTGAAAAGGTATCAACTTCATTTAATATTACTCCTACTCCAGCAAATACTTAAGAAGTTAAATTTGGTCAGCATTAATGCTATAAAACTGGCCTTTAGAACCTGAATAGCCGATGTTATAACTGTATCCTACAAGGTTTCCAAGTGCAATGTTTAACTAGATGAAATTGCAAATACTCTTGTATTGAAGAATATTGACTTTAATATATATCATCAAAAATACTTGGAATGACAGATTTTTTGGCCATTATTTGACCATTTACTGTTGGATACGTTTGCCATTCAAACTTTTGGTACCTGTGATTTTCAATTTATTTAGTTTATAAAATTCAAGTATTGGCTTCCAATTGTTTCTTAAATCTTTGTCAATATGTATGATTTTATCACAATATTTGTGTGTTACTTGCAATTGTGGAAGACTTTCATTTAACATTTCCATATACATTATGGTACTACTGTACATATTACTGTAGGGAATTGCTAGAAAAATTATCTGAGAAAACTAGAACATAGTGAACCTGTTCTAGGTAGTAAATTATTCATTGTTCAATAGGATTAAACAAACATGTAGTCACTGTTTATTGATTAAATCCATCTGTTGTTCTGAGCGTGAAACCATCATTTTTTATTGCATGAATATTATCATGGATTATTTTGACCCTTTTGAATGCAGCCTTCTTGAAGGTAATTCAGTTAATTTGTTGACAATATTATTCATTGTGTCGTAAAATGCCGTAATATTGTGTATTAATTGTCCTAACACTTATACCCTGGTAATTCGATATAATATATATAATAGAACATAACATATTGATGTATGGTGTTGATTATAAGATTCACGTTACTTAAGGGTTTTTAAATACCGTTAGTATATATTTCCATTAAGCTTACAATCACAAAAACAATGGATGTCAATTGGTTCTATAAAAGCTATCAGTAAATCGAGTCAACTGATTTTATAGGATTACACACTGTTGTGTTTCCCGGGTTTTAACAGGGATTTAACAGGGTTTTAACGTTCGTCTTTAGGGCGGCCATTTTTACAAGTGTGGTCTTGCTTTTTGAGGCTTATTTTCAATTGTGTTGTGTGTATTTGCACAAAGGTTTGGAGTTGTGATAAAATTGCAATTAGGAACAGTTTCAATTTGTAATGGATTTATTTCTGAAGTGTTTTTACAATTCTAATATTTGACAATGTTCTCAACAAATCAAGAGAAGTATTTGTATGAAGAGGGTTATAAAACTACAACTCAGATGTATGATTTGTTAGATAGCGGCTATTTTAGCAAACCTGGTTGGTCACTTGGCTTGAAAGCAGAAGACTTTGGCAGTTTTCCTGCTAGTTATTCTTCAGCTGGTAAAATGTTTGAAAATTCTAAATTATCTGATCGTAATTGTCTGCCATATGATGACAACAGCAAAAATACGGCGATTCTAAAGCAAAGAGAGGACATTAGTAGAAAAACACCACAAATAGTTTTGGATGTTGATGAAAAAGTGTTTGATAGACAACGTGTATCATTAAATGACAGTGGGAGTGATTTACATTATTCTAGTTTTGTTGACGATGTTTTAAGTCAGTCTTCTGGAAGAAGCGGTTATAACAAAGAGAAGAATACTGATAATAAAAAACGTATAACATTCGAAACTGACACAAACATGGCTAAGGCATTAGGTAGTTCTGCTGGTTCTAGGAAAGGCTATTCAGTTCCTTTGCGTGGTCGAAGCACGTCTGCTCCATGTTCTGCATTAAGGTCAGGGTCATATTCTACTTACGGCTCAAAAGCTTCCAGAAACAAAAAGCCATTTCAAAGTTCTAGTCAGTTCGGTAAAAAGTTGGATTGGGCTGATTTACAAAGACAAGCAGTTTGTGAGGTTGTTGACTTGGAAAATTCCAGATGGAAATGGGAACAAGGGGTGACCAATGTAACTAAAGGTATTGTAATGTTACAGTGAACTATTTCTGAAAGTTTCGGACATCAAAGTATGCTATTATTTGTCCTCGTTTAAATGTTTAATACAAAACTTTGTTTTTAATTACATATTTTTCCTCAAGTTTGGGGATAGGGCCCTTAGTCTTAGCCAGTGATTTGGCTGAGAAATATAATACAATATTTTGGTAATCTGCCAGATAACGGATTTTGTACAGGTTGCAAGTCTAATTTCTTAAGGAAATCCTTAACTCTTCTTTTTTATCGAAAAACTGTATGATTTCAGAAATGTTTTTCCTGTGGAAAACACCTTATAATGATCCTACTAAAAATGAAAATAACTTACATCAGCGGAATATCAGTTCTAATGTGCAAACATACAGACAAGGACTGTTTTGTGCAAAGTAAAATGCTGATTGATCATCGAAATTAGGGTCAATCCTGTCTGATCTAAAGATTTAAATTGTGTAATCTTCTTTTATGTGGTAAATCAAATTTTAATACTTTCACGTTGCACATATAAGATGTTTCATTGATGTATTTTTTAGTGGTATTGAAATCTGCAAAATTTGAGTTTTGTCAATTTGGCAAGTATTGGAATGTTGTACAGATGGGGTATTTTATACTTGTAGGGGATTGGGGAAGATTTAGTTCTGAATTAGTGGATCATTAGATGCTTGTTTCTCACAGTGATTATTGTCAGTTCATAGAATGTTAGTCCTGTAGATAATGGTGGGCAAATATTGATTGTGGAGGGATTTACCAAGACCCTGTTGGGGGGCTTTATATTATGATAGGGAATTAAAGATTGATTGGGCACAATTTAATAATACATGTATGATGAAAATTGTAAATGTAAAGTGTGAACTAGATTTATTTGATATTTTGGAAAGGTGTGATAATGTACTTTGGAATAGGAAGCTACATTTAAGTTTTACGTTTCTGGACGTACTCAGGAATTGTGGATGTTGTTTTATCGTTACATCATATGGCTTATTTACATACATTAAATGATCTGTTCTGTTTGGTATGCTGGGAAAAAAGTTTTTCAATATTGAAAATCGGATGTGATTTTATGTGTTACTTCACTGACCTTTTCCATTATGGATCAACTTGAATACAGGATACCAAGATATATCAGTAGTTCCCGCTACCATTCTTCAGGTATAGAACTACACTGTTTCTAGTCTCAGAACTCACATGGTTGCATACATCATTACTCTGACTTTGTTTGGGATAATGCCAAATTTGGAACATTTTGCATATTTTAAAGTTGAATATTTTTTATTTCAAATTTGATTTTTTTTTATTTCAAATTTGAATATGTATTTTACTTCAAATTTGAATACAGGCATTGTTTTGTATTTCAAAAGTGAATATTTTGTGTATGCCAAATTTGAAAGAGTTGTTTATTTCACTCTTTATTTGAAATAATACCTAATTACTTATTTACATTTCTTATATACATGTTTTCAGAATTTGTTATGTATCCATTATAAAGGAGGCCCATATAAGTGCTGCTTTGTTCGTTTGTTTGTCTGTCTATGTGTCTGCAAGTTCTTGGAAACCACAAATCAGAATTTTATGTAACTTAGTGGGAAGGTTCACTATATCGAGCGAATGCACGTGCCTGACCTTATTGCATGTTTCTAATATTTTGAATTTTACATTCTTCAGGGAGTCCATCAGTTACGCTGTGATATGGTTGAGATGATATTGCTTAGCAACCATGGCAATGATTGTTCTGTTGACACAGTGATGGTCATGTATTTATGTATATTCAGGTATTGTGAACCTAGACAAGAATCAGATGGCACATCTTGAAGAAGAGAATGATAAACTTAGAAAGAAAATCTCGGAATTCCAGAGAGAAAATATCAAACTGAAAGAGGTAATTGTGTATACATCATCTGTACTGTATTTATCATCGTCCCTTAGAAACTAAATGTATTAAAACCTTTTGGCTAGGTGATGTCAAAATAATATCACAAACCCTGATTTAGCACAGTTGGATAGGATGCATGCTTGGCCAGTACCTGAGTGATTTCTGGTTTGAATACTGGGGCGTACAGCTTGCAGTTCTTCCATTATATTGTAGAGGCCATATCCTCCTCATGTGCAGAAACTGTCTGCATCTTAAAGAAAATTAAGTAACTGGCAAAATTGGTTGATAACTTTAAAATTTAGGAAAACTGGTTAGTAATACCTGACTGCCGTGGATGAAAAGTGGCGTCAACAATGGATAAAATCTCTTAATTGAAGTATAATACAATTCTTGTTTCTTGCAACATTTAAAACATGTCTTGTCCTTGTACCTAATAATGTAAAAAATGTATTGTAAAGTTCAGTTTTCTGTCAGCTCCAAATAATTATATAAGCTTTTATAAATTGTGACATTTATAATGTTGCTACTTAATGTATTAATATTTAGATACGTCTTAATTATCTGTTAAATTAGCCATTAAGATGCTCTGTTTAAATTTTAATTACAAATTTAAATATTCAATTTGATACCTATTTATAGAATTATAGACGCGACTTAACAGTACAGAAGGTATAATGTTTTTCCTGTATTATTCACCGTAGTGTTTTATAGTGTGATCTTTGCAACATTTCTCTTATTTTTTGTAAAATTTTCAAACACATATACCTTGGTGTCAGTTTGAATTTTGGTAAGTGGTTTGGTCAATCATGTGATCATACGTCTTAGTCATGTGACCTGCTTGGTCATGTGACAGGTTTATATAGTCATGTGATACAGAGTGCCTAAGAGCCCTGTGAAACATCAAGTAACTAATCAGTGGAAAGGGGACACTAAACAAACCTTCACACCGAAGATTCAACTGGTTTGGAACTGGTACTAATTCTATAGTTTAAGAATGGTGATTTTTTAAGCTCACTTGAGCACTTAATCATAAGTCAATGAAACATAGTTTAGAATACCAACGAGTTGTGTGAAGTTTCTATAAAACCTTGATAGGGCATTATTTGGTTGATGACTGTCACATTTTCTACCATTTAGGCCATTTAAGGGCCATAACAACAAATTTGCAAATGTATTTTGGTAGATGGGGTAGGGAAGTAACCCGGATCCCGTTCTTTATACCAATACTTGTCCGATGAAATTGATGTTGCTATTGTCCGGCAGCCAAGTCAGCATAACCGCAACTGGTACATGACCATTACGTTAATGGTCATATTTAATATTGATGACCATTTATTCAATATCTAATATCAAATCCCCAAAAAAACTGTGCCTTAGTTCATGATAGCACTATAATTATGATTTAAAATACAAGATGGTTAGTATAAATCGATTAATCAGAACGGTAACTTGTTTACATAACATTGTGTAACATAAACATTGCAATTTCTCTTTTTAATGTATAATTTTAATAGACATTGTGTGCATTTGAATGTAGCTTAATGCATAAGGTATTGGTTTTCACTGCCCTTTACTCCAATTGAAATATTTAAAACAATAAAAATACAATGTAATGATATTGCAATGTTTATATACAAGTGACAGACCTGATTAACTAGACTATAGGTTATCACATTCTTGTCACAGAAAATAGTTGTACATTTATTAAGGTAATGATTATTGTCTCTGTATTAATTGTAACATACAATATCTTCTTTATTCACATAGGTGATTAATTACTGTATTAAACAAGCACAAAGTGTGATATTTTATACTGTATTCTAGTGTTGGAGCACTGTTACTAAAACCTTTCTTCATGTTTTTAATTTATTCACATTTTATATTTTATTGATAGTACATATATATGACAGTAATCAATTCATGAAATTGATTAACATAGTACAAGATACAAATAGCTATTGTCTGTCAACAAAAATACAAAATCTATGTCAGTAATTAAAAATATATCAATAGGTCACTTTAAGGCAATTATTATCAGTCTTAATTTCTCTTCATGCTCCAAGATTGTGTGAACATTGTATTCACTATATGATTCATTGTGATTAAGCAGAAACTAAATACCATGCATCGACAACTTTGTACTTTTTAACCTATTTTATACAGAAATTCGATCATTTAGAATGATTTAGAACAATAAAAGTTGAAAAGTTTCTTCGCAATGTATAAAAAATTGGAAAAGCTTTAAATCTGCTGATCTCAAGATGATTATTAAATTATCATTTTTTTTTATTTTCCTAAATGTTTCTTAAAGCCCTGTCACACATAACAACTCTATTTAACAAAGCCTGTCAAATAATTTTTTGATGTCTAAAATAGTCTGACTGAACACAACTAATCTTAACGGACACTACTGCATGCTCACAGACGCATCCATATGAACACCACCAACGATAGAAAGCATACACATACTAATGAGAAGGAATTTAGCAGAAGTCCTTTTTGCCGGTATTTGTTGGGTGGTATTTGCTTTGTGTGATGGGGCCTTTAGAGCCTGGATACAATGTTTTCAATGTTATATTGCCATTAGATCATAAAAAAGTCCATTAAAGTCTATGAAAAAGTACTTAAATTAGTGTAAATCTACCTGGTAATTAGACTTAGCACAGATGCCGTGTTTGCATTCCCATACACTAAAAAAATGAATAAATGACACTCAATGTTTTTTTTATTACTGGGAGTTATATTAATATTTAAAAAAATTGAGTGTCATTTATTCATTGTTGTAGTGTATGGGAAAACAAACACCGCATCTGGCACCTGTGGGTTATAGTGCCCTTTCATGATATATTTTGACCATATACATGTATGATAAAAAACATCAAAATACTATACCTAAACAATTTGCAGTTTATTACTGTGGAATAAACAATAGTTCATATCAATATTTTATTTTTGGGGCTCAACTGCAAAATAAGATACTTCCCTTCCATGCAGCATAATGTGTAATGTCTGATTCTTTCAGGATTTCAATGAGTTGAAAATCTACAATGATAAAGCTCAGACAACAATTAAAGATCTGAAATCATGTTTGGAGGACGCCAGGACTGAGAGAAGTCAACTGGTAGCTGAAATCAAGAAGCTAAAGGAACAAGGCATGAACAACACTGTATCCTCTATTGTTAACCAATACATGGAGAAAGGGCTTTATGAAGATGCAGAAAAGGAAAGTCAGCCAAAAGGAAGGTCAAGGTCACAGTCTCCTGTACGATTCAGCAGTCAACAAAGGAGTGTGTCTCCAACATTCTCAAGGCCTGCTAGGGTTTCAAGTCCGGTAAGAATATCTGAGCCAAGCTATACACCATACACTCCAATGTCAAGGTCACAGACTCCGACCCCCATTTCGTTCAACTACGAAGATATTTCACCGATGAATGATGATGACCATGAAATATACCCTCACAGAAGGACAAGGTCGTATGTGAAGAAATACGGTGCACAGAACGAAGTTCCGCCATCACAGGTTGACTTGAATGATCCCGAGATACAAGAATTCCTGAAACCCAAAACAAAGCTGACCTACGATATTGATTTCAGCGAGGCTGACAATAGTCCACTTGCCAAGAGAAAACTTCTGTACAGTCCTTATATGGACAAAGACTTTGTACCCCGATCAAATAAAAATGATGTGAAAAAAGAAAGTAACTACAAAGCTGATAATTTCGAGAAAGTCCCAAAGAAGATAGACCCCGCTAGTCAAAGACGAACATCACTGGAAGAAGAATGGGAAAGTAGAAAGTTTATAGCAGCATTAGATCACGCTGTGAAACAAACACCTGCTCAACTTGCACAACAGCGCTTCCTACAAGATATTTCTTCTACAGGAGATGAACAGACTGATCGCTGGAGAAGTCCTGCTAAAGGAATCCTTAAAAACACAAAAAGTGCTCAGAACATGTCCATTAAGGAAAGCATTTCTCCAAACAGAAGATCTTTGGAGTCAAGGTCGTATTCACCGGCAGTTAGATCACCTGTGACCTTCTCTTCAAGTAAGACAAGGTCATTTACTCCAGATTCAAGGTCATATGGACATACTACACCTGCTCGTTCATACAATAGTGGCATAACAAGGTCGTACTCTCCAAACAATAGAAGTAGGTCACAGTCACCTAAAACTATAGGTCAAAGGTCATATTCTCCTGGGAACAGATCTTATTCGCCTGGTTACCGGGCTGGTTCCATGAAGGATAGTGGATACAGTACACCCACACAGCAATCCAGGTACCATTCAGGGGACAATAGGGATTATGGTAGACCAAGAACTCCAGTTTCTTCAAGATCACATGCAGAGTAAGTGTCCATTTACCCTTTCTTGTTCACTATTAAGTTTGCTGTGACCTTGGCCTTTGACCTCCTTACCTCATACCTGAATTACTTTGAATGGATTTTTGAATTCTATTATTTATTTATTGAATCAATACAAGTATCGGTTTATTAAACACTATCTTCATGAGTGAACAGCCTGATGGAATGTTCGCTAACTAACTTCAATCAAGCTCACTAATTGGTCGAAAAAGTAGAGCAAACACTGAGTACTAAACTCCAGAAAAAATATTTTTTAGGTTATGTTCTCTTGACACAGGTTATGTAATACACTACCTGTAATTCCTTTCCAAATTAAGAAAATATCAAGTTGTGCTATAATGTTTTCAGATTGAAGAAAGCTGGTTTGTTATCTGAAGAGGAGAGACGGTATGCAGATCTGTTGATCGACAAATATACGAGGCAACATTTTATTGGAATCCCTTTAGCTTCTAGCTAGCCTATAATCTTATAACTTTAGGTAAAATGTCTTCTCTACTAACTTCCTATTACTATTTCTATATACTACAGGGTGTTAAAAAAGTTTGTTGTCAATGTTTAAGTTTCAATAGTTTATTTTTCTGGCGTTATAAGAATGTAAAATTTTCAGTTTTAGTTCTCGAGGGTTCTACCATTGTTCTAATCTTTCTGGCATTAGATGAAGCTATTAAAGAAAGACATCAAAATTGTACACTGTGTAAATAGTTGAGATAAAATTTAGTATGAATTCAAATTTTGATAACAAACTTTTTTAACACCCTGTATATATCATAATCCTGTCATCTGTTGTAGTCATGGCATTAAACCTTACTCCATACATCTTACACTAGTCTTATAAGAGATGAGCTTCATTGTGTACACATTCATGTGCAGCTCTTTATGCGAAATGTCCAGAGTGATCTCCCTTGACAAGTTATTTTAGTAAGTCCATTGCCATAATTGGATCGTCTCCCCTCCTGCCATACCTGTGTAGATGGAGATAAGATCGATGCATGTATCAATCTATCTATGGAGTAAAGGGTTAAAGCTTCTATGATTGTTCAATCATCTTACCAGATCCATTTTATGCCCCTCACCATTTGAGGTGGTGGGTTGGGCATATATACAACAAATTGTAACAGACGAAACATTACTTATTCAGATAACAAACCTAAGATCAGCTGATGTTGCTTAATGACCAATAAATGTCAAAATTAATTCACAAATATGCATAGGATATATTCATGATGAGGGCCAGGTCAGTTGTAATGTACTTCATCAATTGAAAGCATTATAAGATCATTACAAATTGCCAAGAAGGGATCATTTTACTGTTTGAATAGTTCAGGCTCATATCAATCATTGGATGCATGTGTAAGAATCTTAAAATTATGTCTTTGATTTAGCAGCCTGAATGCCTTGCTTTTGAAACACTCAATCAGTGTATTGGTTGATGACAGCATGACATACTGACACATTCTGCAGGGGTATGAGAATTTAGCAGTTATATATGTATATCCTTGAAGCAAAATGTGCAAATTATGAACAGATGATATGAACTGATATTATTGTACCCAATATTATGTTCCCCTATATATACATGTACACACAACCTGTAATCAGTTCATCTTTATATTGAACCTCGTGATCTTTTAAATAGATATCACACACTGTGTCTATACAATAAATCATGCAGGTAATATATACATGTGATTACAATAGGATAGTAGCATGGTATTAAAATGCAACCGTCAGCGCTATATGATACAAGGCTATACAGATACGTCCATTGTGAGCAAATGCTGCAACATTCTGTATGTGCAATAGTTCAAATGCTTCTCATCATGTGACATTTATATAATAAACTTTGAAACACTTTCTTATGATACTGTATATAAATGCATTTTATTAAGTAATAAATATTCACAACTCATCCAAATTCATGTACATTGTAATTAGATAAGTCTGTCTGTCTCTTTCACAAGAAGCATGATTATCTGCCCTTGTACCTTTGCATGCTTATTTCTTAAAGTCATTTCATCTTGTAAAGTAGATTTGATTTTAGTGTTGTTCTTTCTCAACTGAATAATTTTCAGAATGGAATAACTCTCATTTAGACTTCAGATATTTTTCTACATGATCATCATTTGTGTCATGCCATACTACGTGTTTCCGTTTTTGCTGTTGAAACGTGGTTATTCAAATTGGGCATACTAATTGTTTAAAGTGGGTCATTTCGCTGGGGGTTTTCAGCTTATGGGAGCTATGTCTTTCAGTTGATGCACTTGGTTTGTTGAGGATGGGTCATTCAACTATGGCATTCCACTTGTTGAAACTAGGTCATCCGGCTAGGGCTTTCAGTTTTTTATTGCTGAAACAAGGTCATTCATGCTTACAGCTTTTTAATACTGTTATTCTTTGATTTTTTAGACTTCAGACAGCTATATAAAACCGGGTATTTCAGCCCTTTTACTGTTGAAATTAGGCATTCAGCCTTTTAAATGCTGAAACTAGTTCATTCAGCTTTTTGACAGCTGGAATTTGGGCAGATCAGTTTCTTGTTCAGTTGGGTGTTGGCCATTGTGCCTTGTATGTTTTTATGTTTTCTGTGCTCAGCTGGTTAAGTTGAGTGCTGCATTCCCTGTAAGACCTGTTATTATCTTTTAAATTATTCTTTGTCATGTCAGAATGGGCATTGCCATGGTTATTCAGTGACACAGCATTCTGGATGTTGTCATGGTTGGTTGTGTTGTCATCTTGATTCATTTGATAGGATGTAAGAATTGATAACTGGTAATTTTATGGCTTATTCAGTAGAGTATTCAAACAATGATGAGTAAATCAGTCCTACTATAGCCTTTGTTCTGTCACATGATAAGCCTAATTTGTTACACAGTCACTCATGTCACAATATCTGTTTTCACTAGAGATGGGACCGAATATTCGAACATTAGAATCCAAAATCCATATTCGAATGTGCAAATTTTGTTTTTCAACAAGTTGGTTTTATCACATACGGGGAAATAAAAATTGTTGTCTGTTTGGGAGATTATGAAAGTGAACAAATACATCAAATATTCGAATTTATTCAGGGAATTTCGAATATTCAAATACTGATTTTGGTACTCGTTCCTATCTCTAGTTTCCACATTTCCTAAAAAAACTATAAATATATATCACAAAGTTTCATAGGTTATTTGAAAATTGAGTACAAATGTATACCCAAGATCTATGATAAAGAATATTTGATCTTGTTGTATTTCTGTCTTGTACTGATGTATCGTTGTATCAAATGTTGACAATAAATGTCATGTTTTCACGATTTTCTAACCGGTACAATAGATTGATGTTGTAGTTGTACTAGTGTAATGAATGGTTAATGCTCATGTTGATCTGTTGTATGATCCAGTAGGTTTCATGCGTTTGACATTGATGTCGGACAGTCAGTAGCTTTTTTATTTGTTGTGTTCTTCTATTAAATCACACGTATTCTTCATGCATGATAGACGTACCTTACTACTTACTGACGTACTCTTCCATCTGTCTCCACCTTTAGATGAATCCAATAAATGGCTGCCTCCTCGTTGTTATATCTAAAATTGCTGATAAAAAATTTATCCACTTTTCAAAGATTTTGTTAACTTTCTGATTGACAAAGCTGGGTTAAAAAAACCACATAATAAATTCACATGTGCAATAATTACACAAAGAACCACAATAATGTGCATTTCTGATCATGAGCAATCATGGTACATTAAGTTTGATCCAATCTGGAATCTATCTTAATTAATTACATGCCTGGTGAGACAAATTGTCTAGCTTGTGATCTATGTATGTACCGAATGCAGTTTTTTTATACAATGGTAAATGTAATATCTCATTGCAGTTGTACATCATTGAACAAAATGTGCACATTTGTATAACTTCCCACATATTCATATATACAGAATGCAGAAGCTAATATAGACTACTGCTAAATGCCGAACATAGCCTTTATTTGCCAGTCAGCTTTCTTCAGAAATATGGCAGGCAAATGAGTGCTTCCACCCGTTTTTGAAAACTGGGATGCCAGATTAGGCAGCAAGGGCGCTAACCATTGTGCTACGGAGGCACAAAAGTATGCGAACAGAGTTTGAGACAACTAGATTAATGTTTACCCGACTGTACAATAGACATGGTGGAAGCAGCTTACAAAATCCCATTAAAATCAGACCCTAACATTTGCTCCATTCCTTTATGTTGTTAGAGATCTCACTACACTCAGTTAGAGGTCATGTTCAAATGACCTCTCTGGTACACAATGACGTCACATAGCCTCAGCAGGCTTCACCGCACTTTCAGATTTGTTAAAGAAGCAATTTGATTGGATGATGTAATGTTCACATCAACATAACCCCCAAACAGAGGCACTGAGTGTCGTCAGATCCTATATCAGCGTAAAGTAGTTAAGTGTAATAAGGGTCTGATTTTAATGAGATTGCAGCTGACAAAATGTTACCCAAAGTCGGAAGATATGGCTTCAGTGGGATGCTGTGTTCAGTCAAAGTACATATGCGTCATTCAGGATTCAAACCTGGGTCCAGCCTCCAGGTTGGCTTACTAACCGAGCTAACTGAGTGAACATATTTCGTTAATATAATTATAGATGTTTTAATTTATGTCTTACTTATATTTGCTGTTTTCTATTTCAGTGATGAAGTCATTAACATCCAACAATGTTATGCTGAAACTCACCAACTCCAACCCACTGACCTCTGGTGCTGACCTTGACCTCTCGTCTGGTTGTCATGGTAACCAATAACATACATCAGGCAGCAGGATAACCTCACATATTACATGCCATATGACTTTTAACAAATTGTGAGAGTATGAAGAATGGATATAAATGTAGAGTTGTCTGGGGATGTTTGGCCATTGTCAGGAAGCCTAATTTAGTTGTCTGATCTGGTAGCCATTAGTTGTTGTATTATATATTATTTCGGACTACTGTAGAATCATATATTTTAGCAAGGGATCCATTTTTGCTGTATTCCCGGATCAATATTTGCTGTATTTGCGAATTGGATAAATTTGTGAAATTTTGTGACAGTAAAACACAGAATGTAGTTCTTTCTGAAGTGTATAAATCACGAACATTTACCTTCGCAAACTACTTCAGAATATATAATTCCCTAAATTTGGACTGTCCACAGGCAAAAATGTATGTATGATTTCACAATATTTTATGGCTACAGACAAATGAAGACTAACAGAGAAATTGTCACAAGAATATTTGATTACCATGTCCTAGAATTTTGTTTTTCGTTTCTAGGATAAAAATTAATCTTGTGAATTTGGATGATTTTCGGTGTAAATTGATGAATATATGAACAGAACGTGATAATGATGAATTTGTGCTTTTAATTTTTTGTTGATTTTTCTTGTACATGTATATCATTTTCTGAGTTTTCTATAAGTTTGTGTATAATTATAGTTTTGAGTTACTAGTATATGGTTCTGTGATAAACTGTACAAATTATTTTTGTTAAAATCATGTCGAACCTCAACCTTTCATGTTTAACTTGATGTACAATATTTCTAGATTGTCTCCCTTCAAGGCACGCATGTTATACGTCTTTAATCACATGATCACCAAAATGTTGTGATTTATTTAGTACAATTTATTTGTAAAAGATAAAATTTAATGTGTGAGACATGTGCCTGTGGTTTCTGTTAAATGTCAAACTTTGTTGTATAATTCGACATAAAATTGACATTTATTATTATTTTTTCTATGTAACAAATTAGTAAATGAATAAATTAATATTCAATGTGATCGTGATTTAACATCTTCATCGTTCTGACTCTTATGTGATTACGATTTTGAATTTTAATCACACAGACGGTTGTGTGAGTGAGTTAAATGTTCATCGGTTTTGAAAAGATGATGAGCTATTATTGTAGCTAAATGGGTGTCTGTGCAGACATATGTCTTGTGAGTCCACAAAAATGATAATATTGTTTTGACTTCATCAGGAAATTGTAGACACAACATTACTATCAGACATATCACTGGCTTAGAATGAGAAGGTCATAAGTACTAAAACACTATTTTGAGAAAACAAGAAAAAACTGTCGGAAAACTAGTCTTTACTTTTAGAAAAACAAGCGTTTTCAACTTCAGTTTGGTCAACATGACCAGTTCCAATTTTCATAAAAATAGGCTCATAAAAAGCGCCTTGTAATGCAGATTTGAAATACGTAAAGGTCTTATAAGGTTGTAAGTAGTAAGTAAGCTCCTCATTCTAAGTCAGCGCAATGTTGGCATCTGTTAGCAGTGTTCTAGTATATTTTACTTGTTGTTGATGTATTCATGTTCCCCGTCCATGCACCATGCACTGTGATTTTGTAGATTTAGCACTTCAATGTCTGTGATACTTTATTATATTTGTTTTACTAGATGAATAAATTACTGTTACTTCCTTAATTAGCTGCTGATAACTAGAATACATAGCGAGAACTTGCTTGTTAATTGGATTAAGTCTTGTTTAAATATGATAAATTTTTTATCATTTCATAAAATGATCAATCGAAGGTCAACTATAAGTGTGTGTACCATTCGGTATCTGAGACGACATTTGTTGCAACTGTTTGAAGTTTGTCTGCACTCTGACGTATATAGAATTGTGTTTTGATAATAAACAATGCTACACATCTGTGCTAAAACTGACTAATAATAAAATTAAAATAATATGTATGTAATATGTTAACGAAATGCAGTTTTTTCTAATTGATCATAATGCATACTGTGAATCTGTCTTATGTTTGATTGTGTATGAGCCAGGGGCCTAACTAATGCGATAAATAGACAATAAACTTGGCTGAAAAACATCATGATATATCGATAATTCAACATATATAGCTATGTCTTGAAGTCATGCCTATATTTCCTAATTTTGTTCAAGATTAAATACTGTATGTTGATGCATATGAATTCCTTTATCGTGTTTGAATGATACATAATTTAGTTTTAGGTATCATGTATAGCCTATTTATTCAGGTGTGTCACTTGTATGCAACATTAATTTTATCTGTTAAAATTATAAATTAATAAGAGAAATTGCAATGTTTATATACACAATGTTATGTAAACAGGTGACTGACCTGTCTTAACCAGTTATACATTCAACACGTATTGACTAAAAACACAAGAATGAACAATTTTTTTGGTACTTTTGTTAATTGATCAACTTGTTGTGCATCTCATTATAAATTGTTTTATACCTTCTGTCACGTTCGTGGTTCAGATATTTACACGATATTATACTAAATGTATTTATTTTATTGTTTGTATTTCCTCCTTGTGGTTGATTGTTGCTATTGTTATAAAACACATAATTAATGATGATGTATGGAAAATCATGACAAGAATACAAATTAAAATTTTCGATCCGATTTATAAATAAATATGTTTTGAGATTTTATATGATTATTATTTTCTGAGAACAGTGTTTTTGTTACACTTTCTGGTGACATAATGTGTACTATAAAATATCTCTTTACAACTTACATGTATATCTTGTGTACACACGCATAAAATGCTATTTATTCATGACACAACTTGTGACAAGTGAAAGTTTAAGAGCTGCAAATTTTGAATAAGCATATTTACATCGGTTTTACATATACTTTAATTGACATTTAATCAAACATGTGTTAGTTATCACCTTGATAAAGCAACCACCTGTCTTAAACAATCAATATTATTAAATCACTGACCAGTTTATATTGAATAAACCTGTTATCACCAGCCACATGCTTTAATCAGCCATATTTGACAAGTGCGTAGGACTTGGGAAAAACAGATGGAAAGGTTCCTGTAGTGCACTTTCAGCCTTAAAATCTGAACTTATTTGACATTTTCTAATGTGATATTTTATAACATTACTCAATATAAACCTTTAGATTTTTGTCTCAAACTTTCTATTAATGCTTCATTATAAGACTTAATAGTGCTTTATGAAGTGATATATTTTCTGTCTTTCGTGTCAAATTAATGAATAGAAAATATCCTTCTAAGGGACATGATATATTTAATTTCTCACATCAAAGGGCCAATAAAACAAATGAGGTCAGGTAAGCTGACTATTGGTTGCTCCATCTATCTTCAAACATTACTAATACTAATTTGTCTTTAGTATCAAACTAAGCGGACTTCAGTCATTCTGTAACGTCACTGTTCCGTCACTGTTCCGTCACTATGAACAAACAATGATCTGCTATTACGTGCTTTTGGATGTTAAAGAATAAACAAATATTTGTGTACAATGTACTCAAAGCCTACAGCACCTGTGTTATTTTAATCAGTGATTCAAGTTTTATTGTTTTTTGCGGTCATTAATTTCGGTATAATTTATTTCCCTACGTTACAATGAAATCGTCATACCTTTATGTTACAGTGGTTTGTTTATGGTTATTTTGCATATTTAATATCTGAGTTGAATGTGATCAATCTATCACTTGGTGTACACAATGATGTCATAATTTTTGGGTTTTTGTTTACAAATTGCCACAGATGGATAGATAATGCACTCGGTAATGAATGGTGTCTA
This sequence comes from Spisula solida, assembly GCA_947247005.1. Lineage (NCBI taxonomy): Eukaryota > Metazoa > Mollusca > Bivalvia > Venerida > Mactridae > Spisula > Spisula solida. The sequence goes on along the minus strand of OX365944.1, from coordinate 65,400,960 downwards.
ACACTAGAATAAAATTATAAAAAACCCACCAAAGACGGAAATGAAAATTATTTAATGTTAATTTCATTTAGTAGAAGGTGGTGTTATAACATAGTACAACAGAACATAGAATCTAGTGGTGTGCTTTGTAACACAGTCATGCAAACCATATTGAAAGATACTTAGCATAAATAATGTAAAATGTGAATTTAATGCACAAAATATATGATGTACACTCAAAGTGCAGGCAAACAGCTAAACTCTTTTATTCCAAATGACAACAATAGAAAAATATCTAACAATGAGATTAATTCTTGCAAAAAAAATCAAATCTTAATAATTTCTTGGTACATAAGTTTCAAGGGATGTTTGTTTCTTTTAGCAGTACATACTGGTATAATCAGGTCAGTCATTAGCCCAGTTATCTTGATTTCGAAGCCTGCTAGAAGTATTTATTTATGTAGACCTGGGCTGGTATTCACAAAGCATCTTAAGTGAAAACTTAAATATTTTGACTTAAGTCAATAATTTGTGCAGCTCATATTTCCCACAATTTGAAAAATAATCCATGTTTTCTTAGTGAATATAATAGCTGTTTACATAATGCTTCCAAACTATGCAATATATTAAGCATGTTGATTTTCTTGCTTAGCTGATACACTTAAGAAAAATTAAGATTTTAAGAAATTTCTAAGTTTTCTGCTTAGATGCTTTGTGAATACCAGCCCTGTACTGTATATACCGCAGTCAAATCTACAATATTTATTTTGTTTAGATAGGGATTTTTGTTTTTAATTATTTTTTATTTATTTATTATAAAGTTTTAATGAACTGTCTGTGATCCATTTATTAGATTACAAACTTATGAGATGTATTCTAGATTTTCTGTATAATATACATCTATGTTGTGAGTTTTCTATTTATAGAAATTGCCAGGATTTCACTTGACCCCTATTGTTAAATTATCTCACACCCAACGCTATTTTAATTTCAAAGTAACATTTGTAACTATCATTTCAAATGATTAAAATATTTTTAAAATAAAAAAATATTTGTTCGAAAAAAGTCTGATCATTATATAATACAAGTCACTGTCTGTTCAGCTTTCCCGACAGTTTAAGTACTGAAAAAACACTTTATGTAGGACATGATTGTGTTCTTGGAGCAAATCAACAACCACTATTGTACCCATAAATTGTTGAATGCAGTTTAATGGATATCTGAGGTTTCTGCACCGAAGCCTTGCAGGTGCACATTACACTGTACACAAACTGTTTTATTACAAGATGGATGATGACTGAAAATCTTAAGTTTTACATTATGCTATTATTAATTAAAAGCAACACCAAGAACAAAGCAAATTATTTCATTTCTTTATATTTAGTGGGCATCTAAAAAATAAGAAAATATATCAGTAAGGAACATTGATTGTATCATATATGTGCACACTATTTTGCTGCATCACTAGTTTTCTAATATACCAGTGTCTATATTAACCTACTTTATGCATCATATACTAGTATATGTTTGTGTTTTGTTATATTTGTATCACTATAACATATTGTGTCAAACTGGACAATTTAAGCCCTCACTGAGATCATACTGGACAATGTATTCTCTCACTGATGTCCGTGTGTTGCTGATAGACGTTTATATGTAACATAGAGCTCTAAATCCTACCCATGTTTCTAGCAAGAATGTTGTTGATTTGATTAGAGTATTTTCCTATTTGCAAGTATACACATTAGAAAATAAATTGTTTGATCTGAACAGAGATTTTTGTTATCATTATACATGTACATATAAAGTTGACTGTATGACAACCTGAACAACAACAACACCTGCTACATTAAAAACAACAACTGGAACAACAACAGCAATGCCAATATAGCATGAAATGCCTCAGTTGCAGCAATACCAGTTGAAACAAGAGCATCAAGATCAGTACAAGCAACAGTAATATGAGCTGAAACAATATCAACTAACATGATTTACAGGTATAGATTTACCACTTACAAATAACGTTGGACAAATAGTTTAGACTACAGTGTATGTACTCTCGGAATTATATGTGGAATCTGTTCGTATATTAACGACCTACTGCAAGCGTCAGTGTGCTTAATTACCTGCGAGGTTTTTGCACTATAATGACGATCAATCAGTATAGGTTATCGATCTGTTGGTAAACGTATAAAGCGACCCGCCTGTCGGAATGACCGTCGTCTGTCTTCTTCAAACCAAAACAAAAGACGTATTAAGGTTACGGTATTTAATTGATTTCACAATGTACGAATGTATATTTTTAGTTATCATTCAGCGGGAGTCCCATATGGGCGACGCCCCCTGAAGAATGTTAGTCATTTTAGTGTTTTTTTTGCGGATACTGCATAATACAGAAGATGATCACATACCAAAAGCATCATTGGTTTTTAAGTGCCGATACCCAAATCGTACCAAACACCACCAAATTGCATCAAACCATACCAAAATATACCAATTGAATTACACCAAATCGTACCAAAAACACACCAAATTGTACCAAAACACACCAAATTGCATCCAACCATATCAAATTGTACCAATTAAAACCGTACCAATTGTAATACACCAAAACGCACCAAAAAAACCAAATTGTACCAAAAAACCCGCATCAAATTGCATCAAACCATGCTAAATCGTACCAAAACAGCGAATCAGACCAAAACACAAAAATAGTACCAACCAGCATTAATCAGACCCAAGCACCACATTGTACCAAATACGCACCAAATCGTACCTAAACATAGCGAATCGTACCAAAATACTCCAAATGGTACCAAACCAAACCAAATAGTACCTAACCACACGAATACGTAGAGCAACACTCCAAATATTACCTAACCCAACGAATACGAAGAGCAACACTCCAAATAGTACCTAACCCTACGAATACTTAGAGCAACACTCCAAATAGTACCTAACCACACGAATACGTAGAGCAACACTCCAAATAGTACCACGACACTACACATCTTCATCAATACCCATACGGTCAACAAGTTAATGAGATGTTAAATAAAACAACACATTATCATACAGAACGTCACCTCGTGTATATACATAGTTGATTAATTAACACATTATGCATTACTTTATCATCATGTTGTTATTGTTTATTAATTTAATATACTAGTATTGACGGTTAATTGATATTATATGTATATTACCTATTACTAGTATATCAATCTGTGACACAGACACGTTGAACAAGCCTTTCTGTGATCTGCAATAGCTTGTTAACATTTATATAATCAATGTTTGACACCATTTCAATTTAATACTCTCCAATGGCACGTAGGAATCCCGATACATCGCTGCTCAGTTCCGTCAGAAAATTACTCTCTTTTCATATGGCTTTGACGGACCTCTGAAAATCGTTGTAACGCTCTGACGGAACAGATGTTACAAGACATCGGTTTTCCGTTCCATCAGAGCTACAAGGAAACCACAGGAACTTGTATAATTTATAAAAAAAATCAAAAAAATCTATATTATATTAATACAGGCTCTACAGTAGTGAAAAAAAATCCATTTTTTTTTCAATTATGCAAGTTCCTGTGTTGAAAACAGAACAATTCTCTGGCGGAACTCAGCAGCGATGTACAGATTACCGGGATACATACCGTGAATGGCCTTTTCAAAACTTACAAATATTAGCCAAAACGAATTTCTACATACATTGTATGAGGCAAACATATTCATATTCCTATAGATCATTTAACAATATTTGAACCATGTTTGTTACGAGTTATTTGCAAGGTATTGCTCATTTTGGTTATATAATAAATCAACCAAGCAATGTGACTTTGGAATACATACAAAATCTTGGAACTGCAATACATGTACATGATTGTATAGGTATAGCAATATAAAAAAGTCATTTACAATCATAAATCGTTTTAAAACGTAAAAGAAAGAAGGACATTCCAGGCTCCATGCAAGATTTGAACAAACACTAAATGATAGACGAACGTTCTAGGCTCAATGCAAGATTTGAACAAACACTGAATGATAGACGGACGTTCCAGGCTCCATGCGAGATTTGAACAAACACTGAATGATAGACGGACGTTCAAAGCTCCATGCGAGATTTGAACAAACACTGAATGATAGACAAACGTTCCCGGCTCCATGCGAGATTTGAACAAACACTGAATTCCAGGCTCCATGCGAGATTTGAACAAACACTGTATGATAGACAATCGTTCCCGGCTCCATGCGAGATTTGAACAAACACTGAATGATAGACAATCGTTCCCGGCTCCATGCGAAATTTGAACAAACACTGAATGATAGACGAACGTTCCAGGCTCCATGCGAGATTTGAACAAACACTGAATGATAGACAGACGTTCCAATCTCCAAGCGAGATTTGAACAAACACTGAATGATAGACGGACGCTCCAGGCTCCATGCGAGATTGGAACAAACACTGAATGGTAGGCAAACGTTCCAGGCTCCATGCGAGATTTGAACAAACACTGAATGATAGACGGACGTTCCAGGCTCTATGCGTGATTTGAACACACACTTAATGATATACGGACGTTCCAGGCTCCATGCCAGATTTGAACAAATACTGATTGATAGACGGACGTTCCAGGCTCCATGCGATATTTGAACAAACACTGAATGATAGACGAACGTTCCAGGCTCCATGCGAGATTTGAACAAACACTGAATGATAGACGAACGTTCCAGGCTCCATGCGAGATTTGAACAAACACTGAATGATAGACAATCGTTCCAGGCTCCATGCGAGATTTGAACAAACACTGAATGATAGACGGACGTCCCAGGCTCCAGGCGAGATTTGAACAAACACTGAATGATAGACGGACGTTCCAATCTCCATACGAGATTTGAACAAACACTGAATGATAGACGGACGTTCCAATCACCAAGCGAGATTTGAACAAACACTGAATGATAGACGGACGCTCCAGGCTCCATGCAAGATTGGAACAAACACTGAATGGTAGGCAAACGTTCCAGGCTCCATGCGAGATTGGAACAAACACTGAATGATAGACGAACGTTCCAGGCTCCATGCGAGATTTGAACAAACACTGAATGATAGACGGACGTTCCAATCTCCAAGCGAGATTTGAACAAACACTGAATGATAGACGGACGCTCCAGGCTCCATGCAAGATTTGAACAAACACTGAATGGTAGGCAAACGTTCCAGGCTCCATGCGAGATTTGAACAAACACTGAATGATAGACGGACGTTCCAGGCTCCATGCAAGATTGGAACAAACACTGAATGGTAGGCAAACGTTCCAGGCTCCATGCGAGATTTGAACAAACACTGAATGATAGACGGACGTTCCAGGCTCCATGCGAGATTTGAACAAACACTTAATGATATACGGACGTTCCAGGATCCATGCCAGATTTGAACAAATACTGATTGATAGACGGACGTTCCAGGCTCCATGCGATATTTGAACAAACACTGAATGATAGACGGACGTTGCAATCACCATGCGAGATTTGAACAACACTGAATGACAGACGAACGTTCCAGGCTCCATGCGAGATTTGAACAAACACTGAATGATAGACGGACGTTCCAGGCTCCATGCGAGATTTGAACAAACACTGAATGATAGGCGAACGTTCCAGGCTCCATGCGAGATTTGAACAAACGCTGAATGATAGACGGACGTTCCAGGCTCCATGCAAGATTTGAACAAACACTGAATGATAGACGAATGTTCCCGGCTCGATGCAAGATTTGAACAAACACTGAATGATAGACGGACGTTCCAGGCTCCATGCAAGATTTGAACAAACACTGAATGATAGACGATCGTTCCAGGCTCCATGCAAGATTTGAACAAACACTGGATGATAGACGATCGTTCCAGGCTCCATGAGCGATTTGAACAAACACTGAATGATAGACGGAAGTTCCAGACTCCATGCGAGATTTGAACAAACACTGAATGATAGACAAACGTTCCCGGCTCCATGCGAAATTTGAACAAACACTGAATTCCAGGCTCCATGCGAGATTTGAACAAACACTGAATGATAGACAATCGTTCCCGGCTCCATGCGAGATTTGAACAAACACTGAATGATAGACAATCGTTCCAGGCTCCATGCGAGATTTGAACAAACACTGAATGATAGACGGACGTTCCAGGCTCCATGCAAGATTTGAACAAACACTGAATGATAGACGAATGTTCCCGGCTCGATGCAAGATTTGAACAAACACTGAATGATAGACGGACGTTCCAGGCTCCATGCAAGATTTGAACAAACACTGAATGATAGACGATCGTTCCAGGCTCCATGCAAGATTTGAACAAACACTGAATGATAGACGAATGTTCCCGGCTCGATGCAAGATTTGAACAAACACTGAATGATAGACGGACGTTCCAGGCTCCATGCAAGATTTGAACAAACACTGAATGATAGACGATCGTTCCAGGCTCCATGCAAGATTTGAACAAACACTGGATGATAGACGATCGTTCCAGGCTCCATGAGCGATTTGAACAAACACTGAATGATAGACGGAAGTTCCAGACTCCATGCGAGATTTGAACAAACACTGAATGATAGACAAACGTTCCCGGCTCCATGCGAAATTTGAACAAACACTGAATTCCAGGCTCCATGCGAGATTTGAACAAACACTGAATGATAGACAATCGTTCCCGGCTCCATGCGAGATTTGAACAAACACTGAATGATAGACAATCGTTCCAGGCTCCATGCGAGATTTGAACAAACACTGAATGATAGACGGACGTTCCAGGCTCCATGCAAGATTTGAACAAACACTGAATGATAGACGAATGTTCCCGGCTCGATGCAAGATTTGAACAAACACTGAATGATAGACGGACGTTCCAGGCTCCATGCAAGATTTGAACAAACACTGAATGATAGACGATCGTTCCAGGCTCCATGCAAGATTTGAACAAACACTGAATGATAGACGGACGTTCCAGACTCCATGCGAGATTTGAACAAACACTGAATGATAGACAAACGTTCCCGGCTCCATGCGAAATTTGAACAAACACTGAATTCCAGGCTCCATACGAGATTTGAACAAACACTGAATGATAGACAATCGTTCCCGGCTCCATGCGAGATTTGAACAAACACTGAATGATAGACGGACGTTCCAATCTCCAAGCGAGATTTGAACAAACACTGAATGATAGACGGACGTTCCAGGCTCCATGCGAGATTTGAACAAACACTGAATGATAGACGGACGTTCCAGGCTCCAGGCGAGATTTGAACAAACACTTAATGATATACGGACGTTCCAGGCTCCATGCCAGATTTGAACAAATACTGATTGATAGACGGACGTTCCAGGCTCCATGCGATATTTGAACAAACACTGAATGATAGACGGACGTTCCAATCTCCATGCGAGATTTGTACAAACACTGAATGATAGACGAACGTTCCAGGCTCCATGCGATATTTGAACAAACACTGAATGATAGACGGACGTTCCAATCTCCAAGCGAGATTTGAACAAACACTGCATGATAGACGGACGCTCCAGGCTCGATGCGAGATTGGAACAAACACTGAATGGTAGGCAAACGTTCCAGGCTCCATGCGAGATTTGAACAAACACTGAATGATAGACGGACGTTCCAGGCTCCATGCGAGATTTGAACAAACACTTAATGATATACGGACGTTCCAGGTTCCATGCCAGATTTCAACAAATACTGATTGATAGACGGACGTTCCAGGCTCCATGCGATATTTGAACTAACACTGAATGATAGACGGACGTTGCAATCTCCATGCGAGATTTGAACAAACACTGAATGACAGACGAACGTTCCAGGCTCCATGCGAGATTTGAACAAACACTGAATGATAGACGGACGTTCCAGGCTCCATGCGAGATTTGAACAAACACTGAATGATAGGCGAACGTTCCAGGCTCCATGCGAGATTTGAACAAACACTGAATAATAGACGAATATTCCCGGCTCGATGCAAGATTTGAACAAACACTGAATGATAGACGGACGTTCCAGGCTCCATGCAAGATTTGAACAAACACTGAATGATAGACGATCGTTCCAGGCTCCATGCAAGATTTGAACAAACACTGGATGATAGACGATCGTTCCAGGCTCCATGCGCGATTTGAACAAACACTGAATGATAGACGGACGTTCCAGACTCCATGCGAGATTTGAACAAACACTGAATGATAGACAAACGTTCCAGGCTCCATGCGAAATTTGAACAAACACTGAATTCCAGGCTCCATGCGAGATTTGAACAAACACTGAATGATAGACAATCGTTCCCGGCTCCATGCGAGATTTGAACAAACACTGAATGATAGACAATCGTTCCAGGCTCCATGCGAGATTTGAACAAACACTGAATGATAGACGGACGTCCCAGGCTCCAGGCGAGATTTGAACAAACACTGAATGATAGACGGACGTTCCAATCTCCATACGAGATTTGAACAAACACTGAATGATAGACGAATGTTCCCGGCTCCATACAAGATTTGAACAAACAATGAATGATAGACGGACGTTCCAGGCTCCATGCGAGATTTGAACAAACACTGAATGATAGACGATCGTTCCAGGCTCCATGCAAGATTTGAACAAACACTGAATGATAGACGGACGTTCCAATCTCCATGCGAGATTTGAACAAACACTGAATGATAGACGGACGTTTCAGGCCCCATGCGAGATTTGAACAAACACTGAATGATAGACGGACGTTCCAGCCTCCATGCGAGATTTGAACAAACACTGACAGAAAACCAGACAATGACGAAATATTGAATTGGTTTTATTTCAGTCCATCAAGTTACATCGAGTTAGAGAGGTTGCGAAAGTCAACGTGTAACGTACACACGTGAATACTGTTTTTTGGGGGTATTTCGTCATCCAGGTATATGAAGTTTTAGTGTTTTTTGTGTGCCTTCGTATTTCAGTGGTTAGAGCGCTTGTCGTCTAATCTGGCGACCAGGGTTCAAATACGGGTGAATGTAATACAATGTAGACGGATTTATAGTGTGTACTCTATACACGTACACGCGCATTGCAACCTCTCAATTACCTGAACGTTTATCTGTTTATTAAATTTGTTTATCAATGTATCATTTATTATAATATAAATTATATCCACTGTCTAAATAACTGAATTACGTGCATATTTAATTGTTGTTTACATTGTGAATCATGCACGCGCCCCCACCCAGAAATAGACATTGACGTCATTATACGAACAATCAGTGTTGACATAAAACAACAGTAACAGCACGGCAAGTCTTAACTGACAGTGGTCAGTGATGACCTTATTACAAATCAATCAATTATCGATGTTAATTATCTCTTAATTAGATGTTATGTTGTTTATAAGGCATGCTCTTTACCTGTCAAACTATCCTTAGGAAATAAAAATAACATAAAAACAATAATGACGTAAATACGTAAACAAGTAGTGACCATATAAAAGTGACCTCCAGCAAACTGCCCACACTTTTGTTTATTTATTGTTTACCAGAAGAGAGTGCAGTCGGACATAAGGGAATTACAAAATACAAATAATTTTAAAACAAGAATTGGATACGTTTTGAGTTGGCCATGTTTTTAGCTACTAGTATAATTGCTGCCTTTTGGCTAATGTTACTATCGGTGACATGTCAACGGATACCAGTGTTATTTGGACCAAATACTCAACCAGTTCGAGGACCACAAGTAATGGCGCCACCAAACCGGGTACCAATACAGTTTCCTGTTCAGTTTGGTGGACCCAACACTGTTCCAACGATACCAGCACGACCACGCCCCTCGATGCCACGACCACGCCCCTCTGGGCCACAAACACAACGGACATTTAATCAAGCCAATCAGAACACAGAACCTTGGGCTCCCGGTGAGCCCGAGTGGTTTTTCCCGAGTTCTAGACGAGAATGGATGAGTTCATGTCAACGCTTGTAAGTACACTTTATTTGTTCTGTAATTTAACCTTGGTCGTAATAGATCAATGAAAATTGGCCGAAACGGTCTGACTGATTTAATCAGTTAGAAATAATTATTGAAGATCTGTGTTTTTCTGATTTTTTAATAAATGATGTACGTGATATAAACTCATAATACTATATAATAGTATATACTCACTGCTCCAAAACTAAAATAAATTATAGTGGTAGTTTGTATAGGTATATGTCTAACTAGGATTTTGGTTTCAACTTTTACAGCACTAGTATGAGTAGTTGTGATGTAGTGATTGCACTATGTTGTGATGTAGGGATTGCACTATGTTGTGATGTAGTGATTGCACTATGTTGTGATGTAGTGATTGCACTATGTTGTGATGTAGTGATTGCACTATGTTGTGATGTAGGGATTGCACTATGTTGTGATGTAGTGATTGCACTATGTTGTGATGTAGTGATTGCACTATGTTGTGATGTAGGGATTGCACTATGTTGTGATGTAGGGATTGCACTATGTTGTGATGTAGTGATTGCACTATGTTGTGATGTAGGGATTGCACTATGTTGTGATGTAGTGATTGCACTATGTTGTGATGTAGTGATTGCACTATGTTGTGATGTAGTGATTGCACTATGTTGTGATGTAGTGATTGCACTATGTTGTGATGTAGCGATTGCACTATGTTGTGATGTAGCGATTGCACTATGTTGTGATGTAGCGATTGCACTATGTTGTGATGTAGCGATTGCACTATGTAGTGATGTAGCGATTGCACTATGTTGTGATGTAGCGATTGCACTATGTTGTGATGTAGCGATTGCACTATGTTGTGATGTAGCGATTGCACTATGTTGTGATGTAGCGATTGCACTATGTTGTGATGTAGCGATTGCACTATGTTGTGATGTAGCGATTGCACTATGTTGTGATGTAGTGATTGCACTATGTTGTGATCGGCACACTACCTTGTTTCTGTATTCTTTTTTACTTCAATTCGCACAGACGCTATGTCATGGCAATCTACTGTACACAGTTGTTTACAGGGCATGAACAAATCTTTAAGAATCGTGAAACGGGATTACAGCTAGGAAATTAAGTACTAGTTTTTTACTCCTGAACAAATTGATGGTGTTCTAATACGTTATTTCTCGTATATTTTGTTCAGGGGATGTTCGGATGTTGGCGTACATTGTGTATTTTGGGGTAGTATGTGTCCTACATCTGTGAGACGGGTACCATGTAGATGTCAGAGAGGATGCCGGGTAGACACACATTTTATACCGTTTGGTCAGAGACGTGTAATAGATCGATGTAACAACGTGTGTGTCTGTGACTCCCGGGAAGGAATGGTGAGTGAAACATATAGTTGTTCCTGCATTTAGTGTTTGCTTGACTTTGTCAACAAATCAGCGGTCTTGATTTACATCGTCTAATCCCTGCGGATCGTCCTATTTTTCAAAAAAATGGTCTTCACCATGAAGAAATTTGAAGCCACTGCGCATGTGCAAAAAGACCGTGCCGTGCAAGCGAAAGCGTGAGGTTCTAACCATGGGATATAAACGGGTGATATCAGTAATTAAACCAACAATTCATAAAACACACGATTTATTGAAGGACATCCCTTAATAAATGGGCGTTACGAACAATGTAGACGTAAACCACGTGTTTCTTTGGGTTTCAACTACTGTGGGTGGAGCTAACACAAAGTCGGTTTGAAACAGTTTTCTTCAAGGATTTATAACCACACTCACTCCGTTCCTTCAGGTTAAAATCCTTGAAGACATCGTTTCAGAAACTCTAACCTTAGAATTAGTGTGACGCATCTTAATGTATTTGAGTGATGGGGTCCCGGGTAATGAACTAGATCACTAGATTGCCTTATTTTGTCTACGAAGGGGCATCAGATACCTTAATGTCAGTTAATGAGATATCCGATTGCTTGGTTCTCTATCTGTTTTCTGTCATATTCCATCAGATCAACATCTGAGCAATGACGATTTTCCTTCATATGTTTAAAAATTACCGGTTTTGGGGGAAGGTTAGTCATTAAGTTAGTACTGGTTAGGATACAGTCCAGGAAAATTGGTTTGGTGAATTGATCGCTGTATACGAGCGTATACAGTAACTGAAAAAAACCGTTGAGAACCACCAGGAGTGCAATAACTGCGGTACAATGTATTACCACACTCTATTCAGACCCACCCCTTCAATTATCACTACATTTAGTCTCAACCCTACAATGAAATATGTCTATGATTGTACACAAAATGTCTCTGCATTCATTACAGTATTGCGTTAACTTGATAAGGGTGGGTTTTTTTTAAAAACAAACTCCGCTAAAATTTGAAAATTGAGACGTTACTGTGTCATGTATAGTTATGACTAGAGTAGCGACAACGGGCATGTCGCTGGTTGAGAATGAGAAGATCATACGTGTTACTTACCACATTGTAAGACACATGCATACATCTATTCGAAATCTGCATCACAAGGCGCTTCTAATGAGCTTATTTTCATGAAATTCTTAAATCGGAACAGGTCATGTTGCCTAAACTGAAGTTGAAAAGGCTTGTTTTTTCCATAAGTAAAGAGTAGTTTTCGGACAGTTTATTTTTTTTTCTCAAAATATCGATTTTGTACTTGCGACCTTCTCATTCTATAAAGACATCAACTGAATAAAATGCAATTATTTTACAGACATAAACAATGTTATTGTAAATGTTTGCTGTTGGCATACGAAAATATCAAGCACCTTCATTTCAGACCATATTTTAAACTGTCTATATATTTTCTTTTTCAGGCAAGATGCACCTCAAATCGTTGCTGATGTGGTTATGTTTGATACGATCTTTTTGAATTCCACATGACTGTGAACGGGTGTAATTCGTTAGCTGAACTCACATTTCACTCGCTACTTCAGAAATAACTTATAAGATAATAAAAATAGTATTATATAACTAATCAACATACATTGGGTTTTTCCGATTGGTTCCGAAGGAAGACGCAAGTTCCCGGAATGACTTGACTTACTTGTATAAAATGTAGCCGCCAAACATCGGGTGATTCCGGATGGTTGCGCAAGGAGCCGGAGATTAAAGGATTGTCTGCTAACGACATTGCGAGTTCTATTACATTTACAAATGGTTATGGTCTTCAGCCAGATTGTGCGAAGAAAACATGATACGATATTGTTTTGTATGCACAAAATTACTATTTTCAAGACTGGAATTTGATAAAACGTTAACACTGAATCATTAATTACAGACCATGTAGTTCCCAGGGATGGTAATCATTATTGATCTTACTTGACTTAAGGTAAGGACAAACAGCCGTATCGACTGTTACTGACCAATATTTTGATATGGTGTGAGGTGATTGGTTGTCCTTATCCTTAAGTCAAGTAAGATCTACATTTATATTGAATACCACCCCATGGATTAGAAATCTGACCAAACTCTTTTTGTAAGTCAGATTGAGATATACGGTACTTACTATAGTTTCTCGTCAGTCATGTTGATAATTAAAAGACCTCATTATTGTTTTTAGGACAATTAACCCAAATAAAACTGACTGTCATATCACACACAGAGTGTAGATAATTAGTCGTTAATGTAATAAATGACAACATTGTATGTAAGATATCAACGTTTATCTCTCTCTACGTATATAATACTATAGTTTATATAATAACACTGATAAAGCTTTCAGTGGATGACAAATTGACGGACCCCGTGACAGACACACGTCGAAAGGTCATCCCATTATACAACCTAAAGTGTATATTTAATTTTAATTTATCGCTTTGTTGCAGCTAAGAGAAGCTATTTGCATATACATTATGATAGAGAAATACTAAACGGAGATAAACAAAAATCCCAACAAAGAAAAGGAAAACTGGTTAGACCAAAGGGTGATGTTTGTGACATAAACAGTATCAATACCACGTCAGATAAATCCAAAGATATATCAACGTGGAGATAGGTCCTAACCAGTGGAATCCTTTGACCTTATCGTCATTTCTAAATTTTTCGATGTGAACATTCTCACTACCAAACGAAAAACAGCAATAAAACGAAGCAGTCCTAATGAAAGGACTTGCTTACATGGTTAAGACTTTTAAAGGTCCCGAGACAGCGTCGTGACGTAGGCCCTGTTAGTTATCATACAAGGTGAACATCATAGGCTTCTAAACTGGCAAATGCACGTCGCATTCAAAGTAAATATAATAAAAACTGTATCATTCGTCAAATATTTAGCAAGATATCGCGTTTTATACTTTGACAATCATTGACCTTCTATCAAGATGACGGTTTGCGGCAAAGATTCTATGCATTACCAAATGAGTTTGTTTTATATTGTATATATCATTATATTATACTAAAAGGGCCTACGTCACCAGTGGTTCCAATAGTGCCTTTGTTATTTAAGTTCAGTTTACTGTATATAACGTCAAAACTCGGGTGTCACTGGAATTTAACCAACAGCGGTATGAATTTTATATAAATGATTTTGGTACGAAAATAAAGCTAACAAAAATAACTCTACGTACATTACAGTGGCCATTATGTTAAGAAGAGAAAATTTAAATTTTAAGCTGATGTTTGCGGAAAAATACTCAAATATTGCTATGTAATTTGTAACATTGAAATCCTCCCTGCCACAATCACTGGACCGAAGGATGTCATTGTTCATTTTGACGTCGTTAAAACGAATGTATTTTTGTTACGGTCATGACCCCAACCTTTGACGTTACGTTGAGTAGTCTAACTATTATTTACTGTTATTTAATATTGACATATTTTTCAAATAAATTCTTTGCAATATTCATTGATTTGCTTTGTTATTTCCTTCTTGCACTTACAGTTACGTCATTGATAACGATTATTTTGTTTTTATAAAATTTATGTTCTCTAAGAAAGGGGCATTTGTACTTACGTGGTCAGATTTTCATGGTATCAAAAACAATAATTGACTTTTGATATCTTCATTAAGAAGTAATTACATTCATAAACAATATTGTTAGAACTATATCAATGCAAAATCTTATCAAAATTGATAAACTAGTTAAAACGTTATGCCATGAAATGTATATCATGGTGTCAAGTCGATTCAATAATCAAAGCACTGAAAGTACAGTTGTGTGGCGTACTGATGCCATTAAATCCAATATCGAATCCAGGTTGTATCATAATTTTATGTCACAGTTCTGATAAGCCCACCCTTACTCAAACATTTGTGCTGCTAAAGACACCAAGAGAACCAGCAGTTACCTGGAACTTACTAAAGTAACTATGCTGAGCATCAATGAAGGGATATTTACAAATACCATTTTTAACGACTTGGAGAATTCGACCAGTGTCAAGATAAGTGACTGTTTATTCTCCGTATGACCACGCATGTTAATTAAATGGATATGACACTCTATATTAACGTATGTAAAAGGGATAAACATGGCGTCGCTCACACATATCGATCGGCCGATCAAAGACCTAAATATACACAGATTGGAAAATCTACCAAATCTCACAATATCTCGCGGCAGTTTTCTGAAATCTCGTTTTTCTTTAATACCTTATATCTCCTGTTTTGCTATACATAGGAAAAAACTAATATGTTCATGCAATAGATTTATCATTCTGCTTTAAAATGATACATAATCTATTGAAATCAGTCGAGGAATAAAACAATAGACCTCAAAGAGCCAGACCTACTCTCATTTTAATGGAAATGCTTATTTGAGCAGAAAAGACCCCGTTTGCCTCATTCAAACAATAATTTTCTGAATTCTATAAGAGATAGAAAAAAATAAGTTACATCATGCAGTAGAAGAAGCTTAGCTCTTCAAAATGAAATATAGTTCATTAAAAATGGATGACAAACAAAAGTGTTCATGCCAAATATCAGAATCTGCTGCATGCTATTTTGCATTTTCTCTCCGTTGTCAATTAAGTGTCAAATCTGTGTATATTTAGGTCTTTGGGCCGATTAATGCTTTAAAAACAAGTTTTACATTTTACAAAACCTTAAAGTATTAGCTTTTAAAACAAGCTTTAATGAACAAAATCGATCAAATATTAAATTAATAATTGATGATTTTCGACCGTTGATTGAATTTTTATTTGGTATAAAACGGGATATTTTAAACTTACTTTTACGCGGAACGGATTCTTACTCGTCGCCGTGGATTTAATAATTAGGGTATCGTGTTGAATGTTGTCTACAAGAGAGACATATATCTCTGCTTCATTACAAGCTTTAAATATTCAAAATCGGATAATAGATACGAAAATTATGAAGTCTTATATAAAGCAGGGTAGAAATTGACTAATGCGTTTAACGCTTACCGCGGTAACATTGTTAATCGGTCGATCGATATGTACGTAGAACTATTTCAGTTCCCCCCACCAGCTGTATATAGCATCAATGTTTGTATACAACATAATTAGGTCATCGTCTGCAATGTGCAGCGGCGGAGTGATTTACACACGTTACAGTATACGATTGAAAACCGTGGGAACTATTTTAGATTCCCGCCACCAGTGAGAACATTCTTTGGTAGTAAAAATATAGTCCGTTGCGGAATGATTTGCTATAAATATCCTCTTAAAATAAAAGTCTGATATAATTGTTGGTCTTAATATAAGTAAATGTTGGTAATGTAAACAAATCAGGTCCAATGATACGTGTAACCTGTGTTGCATGCTTGTAATATTGTTCAAATCATAGAACTATTTATTTGCCGAGGCCTAATGCGTTAAATTGGTCGTAAGCTGAAAAGTGGCGTTACGCCACACAAAAACGACAAAGCTATTTTAAACAAGAAAAAGAAGTGATTTCACGGCACTAGGGGTTTATTTTCTTATTTATGTTCGGATTTTTTAAATATTGGTATCAAATTAAAGATGAAGCTCTCTTATTTATGATTATGTAAATATATTCAAAATAACACCAGTCATTATAATGTTTATTAAAACAAAATGTACCTCAGTGACTGTCTGGTCAATTTTCCGTGTTATGAACCTTTCTAAAAGTGAGTTTACATTACGTTAAATTGTTGCTTGTAATTGTTGCCGTCAACAATTTGCCTAATGTATTTACTCCTGCAACAGCTGCACAATTGTTTCACAACAATTTTACGAAATAGAACTTGTTCTATTTTCCTGCAACAATGTTCCCATAAATTAACCGATAAGGGGGTAAGAAAGCTGTCAGGTATCGATTTTCATCCTGATAAAAGTATTTTATACAAATGAGAGGCAAAAAGGTATCTGGACAGATGCCTTTATTGAAACTTTAATTTATCGATATAAAAAGGATGAACAATTATCAAAGATTTCGCTATCTCAGGTTATTTTTAAAAGTATGTTTGTAAAAAATGTTGCACAATTTAATTTAAAAATCTGGCTGGAGGAAAAGTTTTTCTAAACACCCATTGGTTTATGTACCGAGAGTGTTGTTTTGGAGAGATGAACTGTTTAGTAAACCTAAGGAATAAAATTATCAAAGAAGGGTTGCTCAAAGAAGGGTTGTCTCGAGAGGTGGCACTGTATACTGGGTTTACATAATAAAATAATGTATATCAAAAATGATCAAATACTTCAAGAGACTGATACTTCCAATTTTTAAGCAACATGCATTAAAACTAATGTAGAGCAATTTTCTGTGTGTATACAGAACTAAAACAATTACATGCAATCATTTGGCAACAATTGCACTAGTTTTAAACTGAGTGTATACAGAACGAAAACAATTACATGCAATCGTTGCGCAACAATTGCTCTAGTCTAAATAGAGCTTAAGATAACATAAATTCTATCAAATGTACATGTATGTTTTAACTCTTTATCAATGACTGATCTCAAAAACTCTCGCCCAAAATCTAAAACCCACATTCAATTTATTAGGCACAAACTTTCGATAAGTATGCGTAAAAACTTTCTATTTTTTGGAAATATCTACATTATATATATATTGTTTCATCTGTGTAAAATCACGGGCGGTAATCACGTGACTTCGTCTTGTATGTTAAACGAACAATGGCGGAATTTCAGCCTCGGTAAGTACCTATTTTTCTTGAAGTTATATGTCTTACAGCCTCGATATCAAAACCTCACATAGCCTATCATATGCGCAATGCTTGTTTTCGAACGTTAGAACTTAGTTTTGCCTCGTAATGTGAATAGATTTCGAGAACACTCATTGAATTTGATCCCGAGTTTCGGCACAAGGCCGGTATGTTACACGCATCGTATAAATTGTTGTCGAATTATCGACAAATAAGGCTCTCTGCTACGAAAATGGTATAAAATTATATCAAATGTTTGATTGTAACGTGAACGAAACATGTACGGATGTCTTTGGGGTAATATTCTGCAGTATATTTCAATTTATGAAAGTAGTATGTAAAACGAACGTTTTTGTATTGGTATGTCTCACGTACAAATCTCGGTATGGTTCAGTAAGTTCAGAGTTAGCTTTATTTAAACATCTTACCATCCCATATACTGTATAGCGGGTATATTTCATGGGGTCCATTATTCGCGTTTTCTGGATGCTTTTGAATTCACGGTGTCTTGATTTCGCGCAAACGACCTCGACCGCGAATTTAAAACCTTGTTGGTAAACATGAAATGGGAAACCGTCAATCTTACGTAAGTTACACCTTGGAAAATAAAAAAAACTAAATAAATTGATTGCTGAACACGGCAATTTATAAAGCAACTTTTCGGTATACAGAGTCTAATAAGAAGTCAGCCCTATTTATATGACTATTTAAACCCCTGTCCATGAGTTATTTATGCACCCCGTCGGTATAACATATAAGGGCGTGTGTTTCTGTCCTTCTAAATTTGATGATTTATAAACGATTTACGGGTTTTACAAATTACGCAGTAAGCTTATTTATTTTATTCATAAATCGCTCGTTGCATTTCGACTGTTATTTTGAACGGTTTGTTCTACGGCCGTTTTGATTATCATTAGAAAATGTACACAAAAAAAATTTTTTTAGCAAACATTTACACGTTTTGCAAACAAAATGATTAAAAGACAAGGTTCATTTAGGGCTTAATTTGGCCCTGAGTTTTATCGAAAAATAGAAATGCATCTTCCTATAAATCTGTCCTATGTTTCTAATAGCCTAACATTGTCTTTCAAAAAATTAAGCATACTTTTCCAAATTCCCTCGTAATATATCGTCAAATATACTTGAAATAGGTTCAGTTTACCAAAATATGTCATTTTTAGCCATTTTCATGGCTTTTTATGGCGTAAAACCTTCCCAAAAACCACGATGGCACTCTTGCGACACTTTGATATTTTGTACATATATAAAGACTTGCAGGACACTGGTTATGTAGAAATTTAAAAGTGTCGCAAGAGTGCCATCGTCGTTTTTGGGAAGGATTTACGTCGTTAATAGTCGTAAAAATGGCCAAAAATGAGGTTTTGGGCTAAACATGACATATAACGTCATATTCTTGGCAGTTTTGTCAACAAATTGCAAGGGAAATTGGGATATGTATGCTTATTTTTTACACAGGAAATGTTAAGTTATTTGAATTATAGGAAAGATTTATAGGAGCATGCAGTATTATTTTTTGAAAATTCACAGGGCCAAATTAAGCCATTAGTGAACCTTGTCCTTTAACAAGTTTGATGCACCTGTTTATAATTAACACATTTTAACGTTGAGAAAACATGATGCACGTATGATATTTGATACACATGCATAGAGTTTACACACGTTTTACAAAAATCTGATTTGAATTAAATTTTGTAATTTATTATAAGTCGTATTCTTATTGTCGTATTTTACCGTATTCCGCTAAACCGATGTACTTCTTGAAAACTCATTGGGTCAACGTTGGTTCATTTCTTGTAGCGCCTTCACATGTTTTTAATCATGAATTGTCTCCCTTTGTAAAATTTGTATATTTACGAGGTGAATATTTCGCTGGGTTTAGATTTCGTGCTATCGATGTTGACCGCGAATATAGCGAAAATTAGACCTCCGTGAAATATACCCGCTATACAGTATATGATGTATATGTCACAATATTTTTCAAGGAGAAGTATATTGGTTTATTTATAATCGATACATAATTATGCTACGTTTGCAACTAAGGACTCGGTACACTTTTAATTTAGATTCTGTCAATTTAAAAACGGACATACTTTCAATAATTGATCTAATAGCCAAGACTCATACTCTTATACTACTTATTATTTAACCAGACAGACATGGACTTTCCATGACACAAACGAGGTATAGCGCAACTTTAAATCAAACAGAAGTATACAAGGGCGACCTTAATGCGAGTAATTGGGCAATGATTGGATTTATATACCATATCGTTACAGTCCAGTTACATTTTACATTTAAGTTGAAAAGGCATTTATCTGTATTTGAAGGGTAAGATAATCGTTGCAATTAGTTTGAGGAATTTGGCCTTGGCTTGCTGCAGTGATAGGTGGCTTTCTTGTGAAGGGTTGGTTTCTGCTTCCGCCCAGGCTTCCGAAATCTTTGTCTGAAGGTCTTCCAACTCCTCACTCTAGTATGGTTTGAACTCTTTTCTGGGCCCTCTAGGTATTGCCTTCTGTGCTGCGTTGAGAGTGCATGTATTGAAGTCTTTCATAACTTTGTTGATGTCTCTACCATCCACTCTGATGTCTTTGCAGAGGTCATCACTCAGACGTTGGTATAAGGTCCAGTTGGCCTTCTTGTAGTTTCATCTGAGGAGACTTGATGATGTAGAGGCCGTGTGTTCCATAATGAGATGAACTGGGCAATGGTCGCTTCCTCCTAGTTTTTCACAGACTTCTCTCTTGATATACCCCTGATATAGCTCCACCCGGTCGAAGCTATTTCCTGGCCTAGTTAAATGGCAATTGGATTCATGCGGTGGACGGAAACGATCGTTTCTGAAAAGTTGGGAGTGCCAAACTAGTCATGTGATATAATTTCTAATCCTTCTTTTAATAGTTACAAATATTAAAATGGTGTCGATTCTACCCCAAACAAATGAGTTTATATATAATATTGAAACCAGAAAGACTAAACAACAAATATTACAATAATTTAGGTATGATAATGCAAAATATTTACGTTTAAACAGGTATGCGATATTACCAGTCGACGAGTGGCGTAAGCGGTTCAAGGTAAAACTTCGTTCGTGTTAAAATTACAATATTTTACAGAAAAAATGTATAGGGTAGGGTATTCACACTATCTTAATTTTTACATTGAATTGTAGTATCGAAACCAGTAAGTTTAAATGCAATTCACCTGAAGACCATAAATTCCCCGAAACTGATTGCAACGATTATCTTACCGTTCAAGTACAGGTAAATTCTGTTTGATTTAAAGTTTCGCTATACCTCGTTTGTGTCATGGAAACGTAGCATAATTATGTATCGATTATAAATAAACCAATAGACATCTATATAAAACCAATATACTTCTTTTTGAAAAATATTGTGACATATAAAACATATATATGGGATGGTAAGATCTTTAAAAAGAGCTAACTCTGAACTTACTAAACCCTACCGAGATTTGTACGTGAGACATACCAATACAAAAACGTTCGTTTTACATACTACTTTCATAAAATTGAAATATACTGCAGAATGTTACCCTAAAGAAATCCGTACATGTTTCGTCCACGATATAATCAAACATTTGATATAATTTTATACCATTTTCGTAGCAGAGAGTCTAATTTGTCGATAATTCGACAACAATTTAGACGATACGTGCAACATACCGGCCTTGCGCCGAAACTCTGGATCAAATTCAATGAGTGTTCTCGAAATCTATTCACATTATGCGGCAAAACTAAGTTCTAACGTTCGAAAAACAGCATTGTGCATATGGTAGGCTATGTGAGGTTTTGATATCGAGGCTGTAAGACATATAACTTCAAGAAAAATAGGTACTTACCGAGGCTGAAAGTCCGCCATTGTTCGTTTAACATACAAGACGAAGTCACGTGATTACCGCCCGAGAAAATACACTATCTGTCTTAACATTTTTTCTGTATTAGTAATTAATACATTCAAGTTGAGATCATGAAAACCATTTTTTTATGAGAACTGAGCACTGGAAAAATATTACTCTACAAAACGTAGCTTTGTATTTACTTTGTACACATGTAAACTTATACATGAACGTTTATTTCAACCTGACTTATAGATGGACAAAATAGAACGTTAAGATAAGATTGAACCACTTCGAAACGGTTAATTAGATTGCGCTAATTAATATTGCAATTACGATGATTATATTTTAATCACAATAACAAACGTACATAAACCACAACGATGCATGTCAAATGAATATGACACATAAATTATGTCACTAACAGAAGCCCCGCTTTTCGCGAACACGATTGGTGGAATGGCGTCGTTTACAACGTACTCAGTGATTGACGTGCGTACATTAATGAATTTGATAGAAGTTTAACACATATAATTGGATAGTTTTTTTTATTTTCGAAGCTCATCATTAACCTTCTAATGATTGATAACGCGTGAAAACGAGGTCCGTTGCGCTTTACGTCATTAACGTAAATGACATCGAATCGTATAAAATGAAACGGTATTAATTTTAGCGACCACTTGTTACACGGGAAGCGGCTTTAGAAGTCGCAAACGAAACTCATATAATTAAATAAAGAAAAGAAACTGATCTACAAGAATAATTATAATAAAAACTGTTTACATCAATTGGACTTTAACGGATTAAATAACGCAATGGGGACTTTAGCCGTTTCCGTGTTTTTCGTTTTGCTAGGGTTAGTGTGTGCTCAAGACACCCCTGGCACATCAGCGGTGTCAGACCAGGCCATACCTAGTTCGGGTTCAGTGTCTGGCTTGGAAAATGTCATGGCGGATTTGAGTGTAGGTTCTGCCGACGGGGCTTCCGGTGGTTTCCTATCTTCTGATCCCACAACCAAATCAGGTAGTTTAATGCCCTCATTACCTGGCGATGCTAGAATTTTCGGAGGACCAGATCCTATGGCAACGGGACTAGCAAGTGACCGATTTGGTCCAGGTATGCGAGACGGTATGATGGGTGGCGAAATCAGAGGACTAGGCGGTAAGGATAGACCAGGTCGCGACAGAGGAATGGACAGAATGAGTGGTGACGGATTTAGTGCGGACAGACGTGTCGGTGGTGATAGGGTCGGTATGGGTGGAGACAGAAGAATGGACCGAAGAGATCCAGGTCGTTCAGGCCCAATGGACCCAATGGACAGAATGAGAGATTTGACACCTTCTGGTGGTATGGACCGAAGAGGAGACCCAATGCGACCAAGGGACCGAATGGACAAAAGGAGAAACCCAATAGGACCAAGGGACCGAAGGAGAGACCCAAGGGGACCAATGGAAGACCCAATGGGACCAATGGACCGAAGGAGAGACTCGGGACCACCCGTTGGTATGGACCGAAGGGGAGACCCAATGGGACCGCCAAGGGACCGAAGGAGAGACCCCACGGGACCAAGGGAAATCCCAATGGACAGAAGGAGAGACTCAGGATCATTCGGTGGTATGGACAGATGGGGAAACTCGGGACCATCCGGTGGTTTGGACAGAAGGGGAGACTCACTGGGACCAAGGGATAGAAGACGTGACTCAATGGACAGAAGGAGAGACCCAGTCGATTTCGGTAGATCAGATCGACGAAGCGGTTCAAGCAGCAGAGAGGGTGATCGTGGTATGGGCGATAGGAGAAGGGTTTCTCGTGGAGATAGAAGACGCGGTGATAGATTCCCAATGGGTGGTATGGGTGGTAGGTCATCAATGGGATTCGGGCCCGGCGGATCAACGATGGGTGGTAATTTCAGCTCTTTCGGTGGATTCGGTACACCAATGATGCCCGGTGGAATGATGGGCCCAAGGTTTGGTTCCATGGGTGGCATACCTGGTCGTCCATTTGGGGCCCCAATGCCTGGCTTCGGTGGAATGAGTGGCGGTATGGTGCCCAGATTTGGAGGAATGGGACCACCAAGCTTTGGACCGCCAGGTTTTGGAGGAATGGGATCGCCAGGTTTTGGAGGAATGGGATCGCCAGGTTTTGGAGGGTTATCGCCAGGTTTTGGAGGAATGGGATCGTCAGGTTTTGGAGGAACCGGTATGATGGGATCATCTGGTTTTGGAGGAATGGGTCCGTCTGGTTTTGGAAGCAGTATGATGGGACCGTCTGGTTTTGGAGGAACCGGTATGATGGGACCTTCTGGTTTCGGAGGAATGGGTCCAGGTTATATGCCATCGTCAGGTTTTGGAGGAAGTTCCGGTATGATGGGACCGTCTGGATTTGGAAGCAGTGAGTGTTTTCTTGTAAATAATTTCTATAATTAATTAGAAACCCAAATCGGGATTTTAATAGTTTTCGGCCTATTTGGCCTTAAGGCCCCGTGCATATTGAGTTAATTACCACTCCTGAATAGTGAAGGAGCATTCACACTTTATATGTCGAGAGTCCACTCGTAGCTCAGTGGCCAAAGAGCGCTTGTGGTCTAATCTGGTTCTAATACGGGTACTAGCACTGCCACCTGACTGGCAAATAAAGGAAATGCTCGGCATAAGGTGCATGTTGGAATGTTTTCACGAGTCAATAACATTGTCCTTAATCCTCATTATTCATAACTTAATACATGTATAAGCAAGTTTGTGTTTTATTTCCTGCTTGTATTTTGGTCGATAATAACTTTTAGGGAAACCATGGTCCGGTTGATGTGTATACATGACACTGATGTATAATGGGATAACAGTATTGTATGGTTAAGTTATGTCTATTTATAATGAATGATGTTTTCTATTTTAGTGCCGATGACTGGAATGCCAAGCAGTGGAGGTTTCGATTCGTTCAGTAGTGGCAGCCATGGCGATGGCGGCGGCGGCAGCGGCGGCAGCAGCAGTAGTAGTGGAGGTTTCGATTCGTTTAGCAGTAGCAGCCGTCGTGGTGGTGGTGGAGGCGGAAGCGATGTTTTCAGTTCTAGCAGTGATAGTGGTTCAAGATCCGGCGGTTTCTAAGCAGCACTAAAGAGTTTGTACTATAAAAGTACATTTATACATACACTTGGAGGAATTTACGAAATATCTTTAAATGCTTTCCTAACTGGTCACTAGTACATGTTGAAATAGATACAACATTTTAGTTTGTTCGTCCAGACTTACATTTGTATATTGCAATCTTTAAATATTGTCCAATTAGATACTTGTTCGTGTTTTATTTTATAAAAGAATACGAATGCTCAACCAAACACTGGATCTTAAAACATCACAGGATCTATCCGATAAGGATACAGAAATGGGCAACACACTTCAACATGATGACGAATGTGCCCATTCATCAACTAAGGACAAGCTCTGGTGAAGAAGATTATTATATTCATTAATATTAAGTTTAGTGACCAATTTGGACAAGTTTTTAAGTGTATGTGCAGACCGCGAAAGAATTCAAGAAAATCCATGTATTTAGTAAATGCAGCAAGCATATTGCTTGCCTTGTCGTGCTTGGTGTTAGCCAAGCTAATTAAAACTTCTTTTATAAGGTAATGTCGTGAATTAAAGTTTTGCTTTGTATCTTTGTATAGTGTATTTATAAAGTTCTTTTTTATTTTAGCCCGGTGTTGTTCTTGCTCTGTAAGATTGCAATGTTTTTGTTTTTGTCTCGACTTGTGGCTTTTATTTATTGTTGTCATTGTTTTATATTATGTAACTGTTAGAGGGTTCAAACGCAGAACGACACAAAATTTTTCGATGCTGTAAATCGAGCACCTATTTATTATAGTCTGCACTCAGTATTTGTGAATGCTTCTTTAAACGTGTGATCTATGTTGTCATAGTGATTAAGATGGATTGAGTAAGTCCCGATGCTTGTAACAAAGTAAATAAATGAATGGTGAAATAAAGTTATGTAAGGTGAATTAACGTTATTGTGTATTTTATCACTGTCCTGTGTCACTGAGCGATGTGTTCAATATTCATTGATGTTCACGTTCAATCTTTTACGTTAATTGGTGATACAGAGTGATTCGTAATATATGCCCCACTTTTCAAATGCAACATTTTGATATGCTTGAGTATAACCACAAACAGTTCACACGTCCAAAACATTGATGTTTTAAAGTTTTATTTGATATACAACATTAAGTACATGTACTTTCATTTATAGTTTAGTTTACAAAAGGAACTCTATTCCATGTCATATATTCAATGTAACGTTCATTTCTGAGGATGATGACACTTAAGAATACTTATTTTAACGTGGCTTAAAAGTTTGCCATTTTCAATTGATATACAATGTAATTTGCTGAAACCATTTAACATGCCTGTGTGCCGTACATCTAGACAGTTATATCATGACCAGCATTTTGCATTGATCTGATTGCTATAATTGGAGAATAGTTTTCTAAACATTTTCTAAACAGAGCTACTCAAAATCATTCTGCCTTAAAATATTCTTCAAAAGCGACGTCATATGCATCTTACAAAAAGGTTGATCCCTTTGAATCCGGGGATTTCTTGTCCTCATTTCTTGTTCACACGCTGTATCAACTGTCAGGCATAAATATTGAAATCAGACCAGCTATATACTAGTAGGCTCTGACACGTTACCTATTATCTTAATGGCCTATCAGATGAATACTCAATGGTTATCGCGCTTGCCGTCTTATCTTGTGACTCGGGTTCAAATGTGGGTGGAGGCACTTGTATGCCTGTCATATATCACCAGAAAGCTGACTGGTAAATAAAGGCTATGCTTGGTATACCACATTGCAGCATCCCCATACCTATGCTCTCCCTAATGTAGTTTGTCTGAACAGTCGGAGATTGTAATCATACCATCCACACCACATCATGCGATCTTCTACATACATATAGAATACACACAACCAACACTTGCATTGTATGCAAGATATACATATGGTAGAGACACCGTCAATCTTGTATCGTCGGTACACAGGACAAATGCTTGAAGGTTAGAAACCAACAAATGGATTTGTTCTTCAAAGTTCAAACGTTTAAGTCTATGGCCACCTGGCACACATATACCATCTTAAAGAAGTATGTTTAGGCTGCCAAATAATACAATAAAAGGGGGGGGGGCATGTATCTTCTAAGAAAACATTTACTCTTCAAAGAGAGAACACATTTTCGCTATCGCGCGGATTGATCCCAGACCGGTTAACCCCTACTCTACTTTCACTTTAATATTTAGGTCAACATGTCACAAAATTCAAAATTAAACAGTGTCACTACATCACATTTAAACTCAATTCCATGATTTCGAAGCAGACTTGTCAATCCATACCACCACTTCCAGTAAATCCAATGTTTCTTTCAGGACACAATTTGGGCCGCCTATTATGTATTAAGTGGTTCCTGACCTGAACAAAGGCAACCGCATATCTAATACATATTCAAATTTCAAAGAAAAGTTAACACGGTGGCCAATCACGTGACTTGTGGCGTACCGATTTCGCTCTCATGACAGCCAGAAAATGTAAACAAACGGTGGTTTTTGAAGGTAAACATTTTAATTCTGTATTTTTGTTTAATGGCACCTAGCCGAGGCAAGTCCTTCTATCAATGCGCACCTCCGGTAATATAACGTGTGTGCGAATCTGCTTTAGTTTCGCTGATTACCTGGCCAAACTGCAATGCTCTCACCACTGCCATATTTCCGAAGTGCCTGAAATCCCACCCATAACATTGAATCCTTGATAAACGACCAACTATCTGTCACCGATAAGTTATCTTTGTGGTCTCAGCACATTAGGGAAGTATTTTTAGATCGAACAACGGTGTATTAAATGATAGATCGCCGAACTAAACAAATGACCGTTCAAAAGTCCATTAGCTCCCATACCTTGCGCTATTTTAAATAGCGAATTTCTCTCGTCTCTCATTGAATGTAATGCACCAATTAGCACAGGTTGAGTTTTTCTCTACGACGATACACTTTGTAACGTTTACTGTTCGTGCATATTGATATTTTCAAGAAAATGTGGACAAGTCTTAATCATGTTCTCAAGCCCAGCGACTGTGAACCAATGCTCTAACACCAGTCACACATCTTTAGCCAACAATTTTACCCTCGTCGATTGTTTATTTCGCACGAAGATCATTCCGAAAGTTTTATGATTTAACAAACAACAACAAAAAACAAATAAAATTTATTTCAAATCGGCAAACACATGTGCCTTTGGCAACGAAAAGCATAGACATATATACACAACAATATACATACTAACATTATATACACGGTACATTATATTAATAGTTGTCCAAAATAGGTTACTTAGAATATTAGGTTGTTCTTATATCAAAGGAATGTTTCAAGAAGTAGCAACAGAAAACAGAAACAACACAGACCACAATGTTTAAACAAGTTTAAAATGTATGATTAAGAATTCAAATTCAATTTTGAACGTAATGTGAAGATTTTCGAAAGTGCTTTGATGAAACAGCACCCAGCAGCGTGAAATCATGAGACAAAGGCGTAAGGCAAATACCGACATAAACGTCATTTGTATGACCAGTTGATCGTTGACACAGAAACGGTTGTGACAGTTTGTGTGGCCTTGTAGCGTTATTTCGATGATTTATATAGGTGAATAGTTGGTCCAATTATGATAACTTTCGCTAAAGATTACAAAGTTATCTTGATTTTAGACGATAACATATTTCGGTGAAGGTTATTATCCTCTAAAGCAATACAGTACTATAGTACAGTAATATAGTATTGCGTATATTTTTGTATTTATTTTTGAGTGAACAGAAGACTAAGTATGAGGAGCGTTTATTTACGATCCTTAGCCTTGTTGTGGATGTCCATTAGGGCAACACTATGTAGCCCACTTCCACCTATATGTTGCTTTCCCAACCAGTACGAGGCATTTATATACGCTACTAACGGACTACAGGATGGTGATAATTATGGATTTGGAAACAACACAATAAGGACAGCGTTTGATGGAATAAATCAACTTACATTTACTCATGAACATACATATTCTGTCACCAATGTTTTCCCCATCCCGATTACACAGGATTATACCAACATCATGGAATACAAAGCGGTAAGTTTATTACATATACGTATAAATCCAGTTAGGGCTTACGAGAGTGACTTTGTTGTTTATGTGTACACAAAATATTTCAGCCATTGCCTGAACAGGTAGAGCGAATGCAGTATGTTTAAGCACTATGATTGTCTGCATAAGCCTCTATCATCGGTCTACACCGTACTATTGGACTCGACCGCTGCGTCACTCTGTTCTTACCCTGACATGACATGTACAGTGCATCCCATTTAATCCCATCATGGCATGTGCAGTAAAATTTATAGTACATGTACATGTGCATGTTCCATAGTATGTTTTCCGATTCCGCCATCAATCATCTCACTATCAACATATTCCTTGGCACCGTCAATACTGTCCTATGTACTATAAAATTGTATCACAAACAACCAAAGATATAATGTTTTATACATGTTAATGTTGTCATAAATACTGACTCGCATCCATTACATATAATAATTAGCGTAATGAATAAACTGATAGTAACGTTCCAGCATCCAGACCAACTCCAAACACGGACGCAATCCTATACGAGAGTTGTTCAAATTGGAATGCAACTAAGCTTTTAAAAATTTGACCTTGATAGATTATAATGAAACAAGTCTTTGGTCCCATTGCAATATTCATCTCCGATATACATGCGAAGTTTCATTCAGTTATTCCTTTTTTTAAGTGTGATTTTGTTATCATTCCTAGGTACACTGTACATATACTGGACATGAACCAAACCGATATTTTAACATACCTGATGATTTTTCCGATAATGAAATTTAGGAGTCGTTTATCACAAGGTATGTAATGCGTGACCGGAAAGCTCAAGAACCTTCACGTTTCTCAGAAAGTCGCGTCAATGGCTGCTCTGCAATAACACGCCATCCTTCAAACATGTGGATTGGCAGCGATTGTCGGAGTATTTCTTCAATTTCTGAAGACATTACCTTTGTTAAGCTTTGCATTTACCCATTGTCCATTTTATACATCAAATTTAATGCCGTAGAAACTTGGTTTACTAGTATATCGAAAATAGTGTACATTTCTACTTGCACCCAAGGTGCGTTTTACAATGCATACTTTTGTTCTGTGTTTTCTGGCCATTATTGGTTTACAGGTCTGTCGCATGGGGGAAAAATGAACCCGTGTCTCGTTTATGGTCATTACATTTGCAAACGGTCGACTTTTTGTTTTATCTAGAACTGGTTTCAACTGTTTTTGGACAGTTTAGAAGGGCATATGTGTTGGCGTCTCGAAGCAGATAGGGGTATCCAAAATATACTTATCGTCCTAATTTTCTAATATGCTTGATAATGGTATGAATAGCACCTAATGATGCGCCAACACATTGAGCTACTTGAATAACTGTAAATACTCCATCAGTTTCAAAAAAATATTTGATTTCCACAACCCTTTTCTAGCATGTAGCTGTATTTGAATGGCGTGCATTAGGTTCATTTCGAAGGAAAATTACCCCACTTAAATTCTTAAACTATCGAGGAGTTGATGAATAAGACATTTTATTATTTGCTTTCAATGGATTATGGAGATTTTTCAGTGAAATAAACAGTGAAAATAACAGTGAAATTACCACTTTGTTATTTTCACTGTTTTAGAAGCTGGTTCCAGTATCATGCAGAAAAAGAAACGTAACGTCAACGGCGCCGGGCTTTAAAATATGCGTTACGTCATCATGACGTCATAATTATCACGTCGTGACGTTCTAATTTCGACGTGATTTTTCCAATTAAGCCAATTACGGCACATATTTAAGAGGAATTGAGGCATATAATAAACAGAAAATTTGTTGATTTTTGGTGTAAGATAAATTTTATTTCACTCGTGATCACAGAAAATTACATTTTAACTCGTGGCTACGCCACTCGTGAAAATATTGATTTTCTGTGATCACTCGGTGAAATAAAATTCGATCTTACACCAAAATCAACAAATATCCTCTATACATGACACCATTTTACCATGTAGGTTATTGCAAATATTGTATTTGCTCCCCCATTAAGTAAACAATGATTCTTAAGGATGCTGGATCGGTTTAATGCGCATGCGTCATTTGTCATAGTACGTTATGTGCCTTATAAATGTAAACATGTGTCAAAATTATCTAAAATAAATCAAATTGAACAGTTTTGATAAGTATTATGCAATAAAATTAGAAAATACTAATCGAAATGACGGTTTCCATTCCGAGAAAAATATTACATTACAAAATAGGTGGGTGGGGTAAAAAAATGAAAATATTGCTATTTATGCCAAATTACTTTTTTGGGAGTCAGGTTCGTTTGGTAATGTTTGTTTATTGTGTGTTGATGTGTTTTCGCGATATTTACATGCTCAAAAAAATTTATTTTAAGCGTTTTCATTGATTTTCTCAGCATTTTAGCCACATTTAACCAAAATAAAAACAAAAATTGCGAAAAAGATACCTCGGTCACATACAGTTTTTATTGCATAATTTTGAAGATCTATGTCACTAGACTTATTTAAAAAAATATTTAAAAAAGTTAAAAGTGGAAAAAAAAGTTATCAGGATTTTACCTGGGTGCTATTTTGCTGCATTAAATATAAAGTGGGTGGGGTAAAATAGCAATATATATTAGACCAAAATTAAATATACCATTTTTGGTATCTTGATCATGTATAACAATGTGTACCCAAACAATATTGAAAAATATTTTAATATTTAGATCACAGACATCAAATAAAAATGTCAAATTTGAACACCACCACCAATTTACCAATTTCCATGGAATTATAAAAAAAATTCATACACACTTCAATCAGGGCTGATTACCCGAAAAACGAGTTCCGTGACCTAGTGTTTTTTCATCATATTTTGTGTCAGTATAGATTTCTTTACTTCCTGGCAAAATTTGAGCAAATTCTGAAGGTTGGATCCTAAGCGCTCCAACATCCTTAAATGTGACCGAATTTGGTCAGAAAAAAGTGACATGTTCTCAATCATTTAAGCGTTATTATACACGAGTAGACATTGTTAGTTGACCTATTGTTACAAATACACTGAACGGATTTTAAAATGCGAGTTATCAATTTAAAGCTTATACAATGATCTTTGATATAAAGCTCTCTATTTTTAACAATTCATTGATACAAGAAAGATATAGCATCACTTGCATTTCAATTTAAACAACACTCGTAATTGTATCATTATTTGATCTACCCATCCTACCTTGTGTCAAGTAACCGGAAACCATCCATGTTTTATAACGTCTTGATTGGCTATCTACCAGACGTGTAGGGAGGGTAATCCTACCCAACGTGTCAAAGCAGTAACAATGCTTTCTCTACATGCTGTTCTAGGGAGACCCCGTCCTAGAAAGCACCTGGGACCCCGTCCTAGAAAACACCTGGGACCCCGTCCTAGAAAGCACCTGGGACCCCGTCCTAGAAAGCGCATGGGAACCCATCTTAGAAAGCACATGGGACCCCTTCATAGAAAGCACCTGGGACCCCATCATAGAAAGCACCTGGGATCCCATCATAGAAATCGCCAGGAAGCCAATTATATATATATATAATGATTATGTTTCCCGAAGAAATTCGGTAAGCATATAGGCCCACTTTCTTGTACGGGCTATTTCTCAAGAACCGCTGCTCAGATTTTAACAAAACTTCATGGATAGCTTCACTACCAAGTGGAGAAGCGCAAATTGTCGGCACGGTCCGGTTTGCTGATTATTCACAGACTCATACCCCTTGGAAGATTTGCACTATAACTATATACTTTATTCTTGTCCGGGCTATTTCTCAAGAACCATTGCTCAGGTTTTCCCAAACTACATGGATAGCTTCACTATTAAGTGGAGATGCGCATATTGTCGGCACTTTCCGGTTCGCTGATGATTCACACAGTAATGCCCCTTGGAAAATTTGCACTATAACTGTATACTTTATTCTTGTCCGGGCTATTTCTCAAGAACCACTGCTCATATTTTAACAAAACTTCATGGATAGCTTCACCACCAAGTGGAGATGCGCTTTTCATCAGCACG
The DNA here is from genome assembly GCA_947247005.1 of Spisula solida. Lineage (NCBI taxonomy): Eukaryota > Metazoa > Mollusca > Bivalvia > Venerida > Mactridae > Spisula > Spisula solida. Next base: position 65,367,837 of record OX365944.1, on the reverse strand, counting down.
TTCCGGTTAGCTGATTATTCACAAAGTTATGCCCCTTGGAAGATAAAGCCCGGTTGACTTGTTTCGGGGAGCATCCATCTGTTCAACTGATATTTCCTTGTAATATGCATACCTGCAGTAAGGTAGCTTTTGAAACTAGCTTTGCTCTTCATGTCCTTTGCCGAATCATGTTTTACATTTCTCACAGAATGTCCAATGGCGTGTGTATAATGATCAGTCGTGTGATAAACTAGACGTTGGGTTACCTCTTTACCAGGAATGTATCCCAGGTATGTACATGCGATTTCACTGGGTAAACACTACAAGTATTGCTCCTCCCGAGAACTAGGTTATCTGCCCTTGAGAGATCTTCATCTGCACGTGCGCAGTAACGTAATTCTCACTACCGGTATCTTCTCAAAATGAAATTGCATGCAAACTGTTCTGTATATATCACATGTACCATATACGGTGTAAAGTTGACCTAACTTGTTTTTCTGGATTTCAAACTGTTGAAACGCATATCGCATATAAACAATATAGTTTACTGCTATCGAAGATTATGCCAAAACTATGTAATATCCAGTAGCCATGTCATGAAGACAGCAGTATTTGATGCAAGTAGTCAGATTTCAAATTCAAGAAGGGAAGTATTCTGATATGATAATTGTCTGTCAATTTGCATGTTGCCTGCAATCAAATTAGCAAGTGTTCCCCGAAATGTGTGAGTGGGTATTGGGTAGCTGTTTGAATTGCGGGTGATTAAAAATAAGTAAACACTGATAAATGTTTGAGTTTTCATCTACATTGTTTATCGGTATAAGCACATTTTAATATAAAAAACCCTATCACCATTTAATTCAGGAAATGCTACATTGCTCAGTGAAGGCATGTTCGGACCAGGATTGTATACGAAAACGTATTTATTCCATGATAGAATTTATCTTGATCCGTACGAAATCACCATCACTGTCGTCATGTCAAGTAAGTGTTTTATCATTGTGTCTGTTTCGGTGTCCGTTCACCCTTCAAACTTCTCCCAACGATCATCTCTCTGCGCTGTACTCGGAAACAGAGATTTTTTCTATTCATGTGTGCCATAGGCACGTGGTTGCAAATTATCTGAGTGCACCTTATAGTTTCAAATTATCTGAGTGCACCCTATAGTTTCAAATTATCTGAATGTTTAGCCGCAAGGGATATGACGTTACGAAACTGGTTCCCAGTTTTTCTACAGTGGTCAGTTGTCACAGCAAAATCGGATGCAAGTTCCTGTCATATCCGTTGCTGCTAAACATGGCCGCTGCAGAACCTTCTCTATATAGGGTACACTCAGATAATTTCAAACCATGTGCCTGTGATGTGTATTTGCATAATCGGCAGTGTATGTTATGGTCTGTCTCTTGAGTGGGTGGTAAGGCGATGTCGCCGTTTCTGTGTGACTTTGACTTGCCTGTGCATGTACCAAATTTAACTTATACAAATAATTTGGTTTACTATGTTATACAGATGAGATAGAAGGAGAATGTTGGCCTGTCAGAATGAGTTTTTCATCAGCGTATGTATTTGACAGCAACAAGAATGTGGATATAACGACCGGGGATATATTAGACTTCACAGAGGGTATTAAAGACACGTCCATATTTATCCCGCCTTCTTCGTGTCCACAATCTACAACACCGACAAAGGTAAAATATTTTCATGTTAAACCCCTTTACTAATTGTCATAAGAATTTAATCGTCGTTCAATGCTTGCAAGGCTACGTCGAAATAATGTCGCACGTCTGGAATAGGTGTTTTTATTTGGAGCGGTCACACTTGTCGTACGTCCGTCATAGGATGATGTCTTGGAGGTAATTATTGGCAAGTGTATATTCTAGCGACGGTCGTACGATGCTCGCACGACAATACAATGATCACACGACAGCTCAACGTTTATCATATATAAAGCTTTCAAATGATATATTTATGTCCTATATCAGAGCGAAGTTATAATAGTTTGAAAGTGGGACATATATTATGAATCACCCTGTATTGTTAAAGGTTGAAAATGAAGATTGTTTTTTTTATTTCAGTCAAAAACCATAACTCAGACCCCCAGTGGACTTAAAGAAACGCTGTATGCATTATCTGCTCGTATGAGACAAACCGTGCACGCTAGACATTAATTACATGTTGATTATGTAGTAACTTTTTTATCATGCAAAAATTAAAAAAATATTGAACGCGAATATTTTCCTATATATACATGTATAATTTATATAGCTCAATGATGTGATACAGTGATTCGTTTATCACCTTGTGCTTAACGTCACCATTATGATCACCTCGGTCTGTGTGCATTTATATTTACCGGAGACAAACGGAATTGGCCGGCCGACCTTTAACAATTGAAAAGGTCACCTGCGGCCAAAGACAACTTTTATAAAAGCTATCTGCAAATGTAACCCATCTAACTCTTCGACGATTTTCAATGATACCGTATTTAGTCAATCCAGGGAGCACCTGCCAACTTACACCACGTGTTGTGGTTACTGTAAATACTTCGTGCATGTTTGAACCAAAAGGAGTTAACTTCTCATCCATCTTGGGGGATATTCAATATTGATCTTAAATGACTTAAGGACGAGGACAACCAATCAGATCACACCATATTAAACTCTTGGTCAGTAACAGGCGATATGATTTGCTATCCTTATTCTCCAAATAAATAAGATGAATTGAATACCATCCAATCAATGTACGATAAATGTTTTTATCATTATATGGAACTAAGGTCACAACTATGTTTCCGTGATATATAATGTGATTGTGATTGTAAATATGTGAATGAGACAGAAATAAAGAATACATATAATGTATACTATACTTCATGTAATCCCAATCCCCCCCTTTCCCACTATCAACATGTGTCTGTAAGATACACATGTATGTATTTAAAGTTATATTTAGTAAGTGCTAATTTGGTTAATTGCATGTAAAAATCATTTCTTAAGTTGAAAATACGTATATATTTCTGTACATATTTCAAACTATGTTCTTGTATTTTGCATGTACAACCACCATTGACATGTTATGTTTATATTTGAATACACAGTGTATGTTTGTAGAATAATAGGCTAATAGCCTTTTTTTAATAAATGCTATATATTAATTTTGCGATTTCTTTTGTTTGATGCAAACTGACAAGATTAAAGCGGCAATACTTAATAGTGCACTTTCAATAATGAAGTCGAGTATTTGATGGTCAATAAACTTTTCGCAATGATTGCGTACTAATAAAACACACACCTTCATAGCTGCACTCTCTGGAGAGATATTCTAGTGACATGTGTCATATTTAGTATTTACAGAGAAAACTTGCCTAAACTCAAAAGGTATGTAAATGTTACATGGCCTTCCGCGGCTACAATGCAATCGATTCGAGAGGTTGATCAGCATACAATGTAACATTATACAGTTATTTCATGTCTGTTTGGTTAACAGTCAACACTATTGTCCCACACAAAATAAAACAAATACAAACCACAAGCACGTATATGCCACAATGTCCAACACAAAAGTGAACAAAAACAAATGAACTAATCAGCTACAACGTCTTAAGAGCACGTGTCAAAAATGATGTTTTGTTTTCCATGTGCACAATGGTTGTCAACAAATAGATGGAAACGAACGGGGGGGGGGGGGGGGGGGGGGTGAATATGACAATGTACCGGCAAATATAATTTGTACAATTTACTTATTTGTTAAAGTAAGCGTTGTTCTAAAAAGATCATATTAAGTCAGACAGGGAAGGCAGCACTCAACATAACCAGCCGAGCACAGAAAACATTAAAAACACACAAGGCGCAATTCCCAACTGAACCAACCGATCACATAAAACATAAAACACATACAAGGCATAATGCCCAACTAAACCGTATTTTCCTGAAAGATTTAATACATCATTACGTTCATTTTTGCTCATGACATATAAGGCCTTATGTTTGAGTGTTGAGAGTGTACAATGATTTAAACAAATTGGGTTGATGAAAGGTGCTGCCTCACAGATTGGGCTAAAATTTTTATATATCGAGATTTTCCAACCTAACTAAGTATTGATGTAAAAGAAAGCCACTGACAGTTGCTTTATGATAGATTTGGTGCAAAAAGCAATTTTATCCACTCTCGATGTCGCCCACTGAGTATTTTTTCTTGAAAATAAAGCGGCAAGTTTCCTTCCAACATGCTTTTTGAACTATGTAATTCACTCGTGACCGAGCTGTAACCTCAGCAAACTACTGCGTAAACATCAGTTATGTATTTGGTTCGGTTAACGATTCGTTTTCATCAAATGCGAACAAAGTTTAGGCTATTTAAGTATTAGCGGTGTTAATTCTTTAGGGTATTAATACCCTATAGAATGGTTGATGTAAAATACTAGATAACTACAAAATGCCGAAGTTTCTCAAGTTATTTTAGATGTCAGTGTGTTTGTTTATGGGATATACAGGCAACTATACCAAAATAACCCGAATATTTGACAATTTTATTTTATTTTTGCAATATACCAATATTTGAGGCAGTCCCTTTAAAGTAGGACCAACATTTGACCCACATATCAACAACAATCACCCGGTCTAGATAATGGCTTATCCATTGTCGTGCAATGTCATTGTAACTCATAACTTATCTAGCACAATGAACTGTCAACAGGTAAAGGTAGCTTGAAAATATCTTACAGCCATGCATGAAATGCAGAAACACACTTTTAAAATTGAATAAGGTCAAATAAATGATTAATTCCTTATTTCTCACTTACAGCGTGGCCGTAACAAACAACATACTTTGGGTTAAACTAAATTAATTCCTAGATTATCACCTACATCCTACATGTATATTTCGACGACCTTTTTATTTGATCTAAAAATTCATGGTTTGTTTAGGTGAATATTTTTTCAATTATTACAAATCCAAGTAGGTGGTGAAGCTGCAAAAAAACCTATGCTGTTTCAAAACTATTATTTGGACGGGTTTTGAAAATTGATAATAAAATTCAGCCACTACTAGTAATCAATTAATGTATAGTGGCCTTATATTAGGGTATCAGTTATTAAGCATGTTTATATTCAATAGTGTAAGGTCAGGATATAACTCATTACATTGTCATACCATCACCACAATGCGGATATTAAAGTTAGTCCTAGTATTGTTTTCGGGTGTATGTTTAACTCAAAGCGGCACGCTGCCACCAAAATGTTGCTTTCCGAAACAGTACGAAACCTTTGTTCACGCCATATCCGGATTGCAGGACACGGAGAACGTGGCAGTTGGAAATGGTACGGTTAAAACGGCGTTCGATGGATTTAATCAAATGACATTTACTCATGAAAACTCTTATACTAACACCAATGTGTTTCCAATTCCGATTCCTTTAGATTCTATCTACATTGTGGATTATAAAGCGGTAAGTTCATTAGCAAGAATTTTATACTCGACTGTAAGGAAAATAAGCTACGTAAATTAAATGGCTGCTAGAACTGCGCCCAAGTATTCTAGCTTGAAGGATAGGCTTTCTGTTTTATATTTGTCTGGTAGAATCTACGGTCACACTGACACCTTGTTTAATGTCACAATTGAGCGACTGTTTGTGCGGTATCCAACGCTATACATGTCTTTGGTTCTTCGTATTTTAGAGATGTTATTTCTCGAACAAACAGACTTTAGCAGAGCATCGATGCTGTTCGAACTTACAATCATCAGTTGAAGGTGAGCGACTACGATCGACTGTGGAAAAATACAGTATCAATAAATGGGAATACTTCATCGCTGGAAGTGATTCGTCTACATACAAAAAAGCACATGCATAATAACCAATTCAGACTATCTGTGTGCATTATGTGACGAATTACGCGTGTTCATACTACGACCGAAGGATAGGGTGTGATGACGAATTAAAAAATGCTGATGAATATTCCTAGTAATTGAATATATGTGTTGAACTGAATCAACTATTAAGTGCTCTTCTATAAGCCAAATCGGAAAAAAATATCTAGATCTATTTGCATCAACCATGTCTTTTGAATATTCATTTACGTATGATACGTGTATATTAAAGAATGTAGAATGGTTTGTAATATTCATGTTTGTATTATATTTTATAGAATGTTCAATGGGTTGTATATAATGACGGAACGTGTGATAAAGAAGAAGTCGGATTACCACTATACGAGGAATGTATTCCAGGTGAAACATTTAAATTGTACAAATGTATTAATTTTGACCTTCATTATTCTATTACAGAAGAGTGTCGTTGTTTTTATTACTTCTACAACACCATGTAATGGATATTTCTGCTTCGACATCGAGCGGCCAAAAATCTAACAAAGATCTAAATTGTTTTAGATCGGTGCTAAAGCACAGCATTTCCGTCTCGAATCATACTATCGGTTTTAACAAAATAATCAAAGCACTGAGAGTACACATGGGAGGCGATCTGGTTGCTGCTACTTAAGCTTAAACCGACTTTACACGTTTAATGTTCGTTTTCTTACTGCCGATCTTGTCTTGAATGTCAAAATAGGCATATGTGACTATATAGGCATGTTGGGTATCTAAATAATTGTTAAAAGGTGCATATTAATTTATATGCAATACGTGTATTGAATGCGTATATCAAAAGTGGCTTAAAAAATAATACTACGCGCCTATTTATCAGATTCTACAGTACCGTCATGTAATCACTTCCCTCACAGCGTGAGACAGTCTATTGAAAGCGGCTAGCTAGTACAGCGACACCATATGATTGCATAACAGTACTTTGCAGACCGTATACGATTCATTGATAAAACCATCACTTGACCGTAGTCTGAAGTTTCTAAAAATAGCTTTACAGCCGGGACTTTTGATGAACACGTCATTTTCGTATTATGAAACAAGTTCGGTATCGGCCGGTGTAGTGATTGTTTTTGCAAAAATATCGATTTAACGAACAGTTTCACAATAAGTTTTGATCTTAGAATAAACAAATGTTGCTGATTGGCTTAAATCAGTTAAAAAAATTTGGAGAAACATATGTAGCAGTATTGGGAATGTTGACAGTTTCTGGAACTAATTGAATGCGGATTCACATAGCAGCCTAAAGGCGGTTAATTTTGTATTAAGAAATGGGCAATGGTAGTAATGAGAGGCTTAAACGTCTCCCAAAAACTGTTTTCTCCGATGATTTCATACAAATCATGTATAAACAATAGAAGTCGAAACGTTGGTCATACTCAATAAAATATATTAACTTGACCCGCCTTGTCCGTGTGTTCCACTTTCCTACCTTTACTTATCATGTATAAACATTCTTTAACAGTTTGTGATATTAAGACCATATAATGCATCATTTAATTCAGGAAATGCTACATTGCTCAGTGAAGGAACGTTTGGACCAGATGGAAAGGTGATGAAAACGTATTTATTCCATGATAGAATTTATCTTGATCCGTACGAAATCACCATCAGTGTAATCATGTCAGGTAAATTCAAATTATATGTAAACATGTCTTACCTTACCTTATCCCCTTTGATCCGGTTCGGATCGTAAGGTCGCCCCAAGATTTCTCCGTTCAGCTCTGTTCTTTGCTTTGGTTTCTGCCTCTCCCCAGGATAATCGTAACTCTCTAAGCTCGCTCTCTATCGTTCATCGCCAGGTAATCTTTGGTCTTCCTCTTGATCTCTTGCCTTGAGGTGTCCATCGAAGAGTACTTTGTGTTCTTTGACCCTGACATTCGGAGGACATGTCCTAACCACCAAAAGCGTATATGTCGTATTTGTTGGGTGATACAGGTTGAATTCAGATCGACTTGTGTTTTGTTGGAGATTCTGCTTATTTCTGCCGATTTGTCACAGGCAGCTGTGGTGGAAAGTAAACATGCAAGATAAGCTAAAACGACACACAACACTCTCTATTGTATTTTTGGAATTATGCTCCAGGACAGAAAGGGTATTCAATGGTGTCCGTCACAAACAGGTGTTACCCGCTGAGCATGTCAGAAATTGAAAAAAAGCAGTCACCACGGACACCGAGCTTGTCTAGTGGAAAGGGCAACCGTTTATGGATGTATGAGATCGTATTAGCGCAACGCAATAGCGAGTATTGATTGTGATTGTTGTTGTTTTACAGATGATGTAGAGGGAGAGTGTTGGCCTGTCAGAATGAGTTTTTCATCAGCGTATGTATTTGACAGCAACAAGAATGTGGATATAACGACAGCAGACATATTTGACTTTACACCGGACATTAAAGACAGGTCAATATTCAATCCGCCTTCTTCATGTCCCAACGCAACAAAACAGCCGAAGGTAATGTATTGTTTCTTGTAAATGCGGAGTATTTTCCATAACCTACTCGTAGAGGCTATTTGTTTCACATAAGAATGAAGGATGCAAATATTAGATCTAACACATATACTACAGTACACGTATTTCAAGACGTTCATTTTACTATAAATGAAAAGTCCGCGAATTTACGTTGCAATGAAACAGTATTTTTCCCATAAATTTCACGATTTATGCACATAAAAGGGAACGTTGGATGGGTTGGTCAACAACCTCTTATATTGATGAAGTGGCATCGTCCAAGAAACGCATCTCTCAGAAGGTAAATGCGCTGGTGGACAAGAAAAAGGTAAACCACTGCGACCAAACTTAAAGTGTTTGCGTTGAAATATTAATGAGAGGCATGTTCTATGCATCAGTTAAGCTGGAGAATTTGATATATCAAAAGCTATTTGTGATTTTACGAAACAAAATCTCTGAAAATACGATTTCGCAAATTAACATATAAGAGTCATGTATTGAGACGATCATTCATGGTTGTAAATGATAAGTAAACTGTTGTTTTGTCGCGATTTCAGGCAAGTACGATAACTCGGGCACCAGTTGGACTGATGGGATCACTACATGCATTTTCGGCTCGAATGAGACGTAACATGCAGGATTTACATTAACATTTACTAAATCAATATCATGTGGACGTTTTTAAACATATGTATACGCAACACCTGTACTTTTCAAAATTTCTCGACTATTAATCAATCGAAATACAACTTATAGTTAAATTGTGGAATGTGAATAACATAATATTCTTTGCACCCCCCTAGAATTTATATGCAAAACAGTTCATTGAAAGATAAAAATAAAACCAAACAATAAGCATCACTGTGAAACGAAAAGTCACAAAAACGACGCCATGTACAAATACTGAAGACCGGGTCCCGGCTTTAACATATGCAACACAAGTATTTCTGAATAATCACAACATACAACAGTTGCCGCTATTACCAAATACTTCAGATTTCAAGATTATTCAGAATTTGAGGGGACGAGCTGTGCAGAGAACAAATGAGGCGCCCACCAACATCGCAAAAACCTGAAGAATCATCCCTACAATAGCGAGCCAAAAATTCATTATTTATCTGAGCTTCACATTCTAATACAAATCTAACTCCAAAACATATTAATTAAGGCAGTTATACCAAAACAAACGGGCCCAAAGGGCCCTGGTCACTTAACTTTCGACATAGTTTATGCATGTCACCTTGGTGATTTACAAATCATTTACAGGTTCTTAGAATCCAGTAAATACTAGTACAGCCTCAAGTTCATAAAAAACTAGGAATACTTGTAGCCTATATGAGGTTTTAGACAAAACTAGGAATACTAGTAGCCTATATGAGGTTTTAGACAAAACTAGGAATACTAGTAGCCTATATGAGGTTTTAGACAAAACTAGGAATACTAGTAGCCTATATGAGGTTTTAGACAAAACTAGGAATACTAGTAGCCTATATGAGGTTTTAGACAAAACTAGGAATACTAGTAGCCTATATGAGGTTTTAGACAAAACTAGGAATACTAGTAGCCTATATGAGGTTTTAGACAAAACTAGGAATACTAGTAGCCTATATGAGGTTTTAGACAAAACTAGGAATACTAGTAGCCTATATGAGGTTTTAGACAAAACTAGGAATACTAGTAGCCTATATGAGTTTTTAGACAAAACAAGGAATACTAGTAGCCTATATGAGTTTTTAGACAAAACTAGGAATACTAGTAGCCTATATGAGGTTTTAGACAAAACTAGGAATACTTGTAGCCTATATGAGGTTTTAGACAAAACTAGGAATACTAGTAGCCTATATGAGGTTTTAGACAAAACTAGCAATACTTGTAGCCTATATGAGGTTTTAGACAAAACTAGCAATACTAGTAGCCTATATGAGGTTTTAGACAAAACTAGGAATACTTGTAGCCTATATGAGGTTTTAGACAAAACTAGGAATACTTGTAGCCTATATGAGGTTTTAGACAAAACTAGGAATACTTGTAGCCTATATGAGGTTTTAGACAAAACTAGGAACTCATTTAAACTAGAAATATATGCCCTCGGGCAGATTATGCCAGGCATGCGCACGTTGACAAAAAGCACAAAGTTAAATGTGCCAAGTTATGTCAAAATCCCACGGTATAAGACTGAGGAATAGACGACAAAGTGGTCCTGACAAGCTATTTTTCGACAATTGTTTACCTTTGAACTATGACCTGATATTTCAGCATGACACACCTTCTAAAATGGTTATCATACATGCCAAGTTACATAAAAATCCCACCATGCATAAGAAGAAATGTTTCAAACGAACGTAAATTTGACCTTTGCACTCTAACGGTGACCTATGAGATAGGAAACTTGGGTTTGCGCATGACATTCCTTCTCGTTGAGGTCAACATTCATGTCAAATAGAAGGATGTTCAAATTGAAATGCAACTACGCCCATAAAAATGTATCCTTGATAGATTTTAATAAAACGAGCTTTTGATCTCCTTGCAGTATTCATCGCCGATATATGTTTCAATCAGATAATCCATTTTTAAAATGCGATTTTGTTATCATTCATATGGTCACTGTGCATATACTGGACACGTGCCAAACCGAAATCTTAACGTACCTGATATTTTTTCCGACAATGCATTCTCACTCAGAGTCGTGGAAACAAATAAAGATGACAAGGGACATTGCTTGACAAAAAAGGATGGTCGGAAAGCTGAAGAACCTTTACGCTTCTCAGAATGTCGCGTTAATGTTTTTTTAGTTTATTTCGAAAATAAGGCAATATGCCCATGATTTCACATATATAAGTACTGGCTGCTGCATGTGGCGGCTCATTGCTCTGCAACAGCATGCAGTCCCTCAATCCTGTGGCTGGGCAGCACTGATCGGTATCTTTCTTCCATTTTGAAAGAATGTATCTTCGTTAAACTTGGCATTTATCCATAGTCCATTTTATACATTAAATTGAATGGTAGAAACTTGGTTTATATAGAAAAAGGTGTTCATTTCTACTGTCTAGTACTCGGATGAAATCTGTTTGCCTAAGGGTACATACAAGGCCAATTTCATACTTATTTGGTAATTAAAGGCCCATAACCAAATAAGGCCTTGGTCGATTTGGCCTATAATCGAACTTGGCCTAGATATTATTCCTATAAGCATTGTCACAAAGTCTGAAGACGAACGGATGAAAACTATTTGCGTTAGAGCACAGACAAGGTCAATTTTATACTTATTTGGTAATTAAAGGCTCATAACCAAATAAGGCCTTGGCCGATATGGCCTATAATCGAACTTGGCCTAGATAGTATGTCCATAAGCATTGTCACAAAGTTTGAAGACGATCGGATGAAAACTGTTTGCGTTAGAGCACAGACAAGGCCAATTTCATACTTATTGACGTAATTAAAGGCCCATAACCAAATAACCAAATAAGGCCTTGGTCGGTTTGGCCTGTAATCGAACTTGGCCTTGATACTAGGCCCATAAGCATTGTCACAAAGTTTGAAGACGATGGGATGAAAACTGTTTGCGTTAGAGCACAGACAAGGCCTAGGTCGATTGTGCCTATAATGGAACTTGGCCTAGATATTATGCCCATTGTCACAAAGTTTGAAAATGATTAGATGAAAACTGTTTGCGTTAGAGTACAGACAAACTGCTAGACGCTGATGCCCGCCCGCACGCCAAGGGTGTTCCAAAGATCTAAAAATGTGTTTAGATCTTTGGGTGTTCCCATAACACGTCCCGTTTTTCAAACAGGCGTATTAAAACCAGTACCTTATCTTTAACATTGGCATTTCCAAGTCCAAAAGGGCGCACAATTTCAACAAAATGTTTGATAGAATTACTTACCCCTGTGTAGGGGTTGGGGTCATGGTAGTGAACAAGTATGCAAAGCAATATGTGAATGCACTTTGAAATTTTTGAGGTGAAAAAACCTGTACCTAAACTTTAACATTTCACTAAGTTGAAAAAGGGGGCATAATTTCACCTAACCCTGTGTACACTGCCCACCAAAAATAAGTATACATATGTTATTTGCCCACTTCTTTGCCTGTAATAATACTATTTGCAGAACAGTGAAGCAACAATATATTTGAAGAAAAGGAATATTTTTGTTTATTAAATGGAAAGGCCATACATTAATTAGTACCCTAGTTGCAAAATCTAGTTTCTTTGTCCCTCTTGAATGGTAACTTTGTAACAAAAAGATGGAAATTTCAGCCTTTTTGATCACATTGTTATTTTAGTTCCGAAGATCCTCATCTTTATTTCTATCTCTATTTTGACTCATTGAGTACCTGTAGTTTTTGAAACTAGTATAATTGTGACCGTCTGATAAACAGATATCGAATAATTTAGCAAAGTTTAATTTTGCAACAATTATTTACTGTATACTTATTTTTGGTGGGCACTGTATATGTTGGGTTAATGATAGTGAACAAGTATGCAATGTATCAAACAATATATTGATGCACTTTGAAGATATTAGAGGTTAAAAAACCTGTACTTAAACTTTAACATTTGCATTTTTGAGTCCAAAAGGAGTTACCTATCCTTGTGTATGAGTTGAGGTCATGATGGTGAACAAGTTTGCAAAGCAATATGTGCATGCACTTTGAAAATACAAATGTAGTTGAGGTGAAAAAAATTGAAAAACTATATGTTGGAGACTTTCTGTCCAGATATTGACAACATGTAGGACCCTCTCCTCCCACTATATGTTGGAGACCTTTCTGTTCAGATATTGACAACACATAGGATTCTCTCCTCCCACTATATGTTGGAGACCTTTCTGTCCAGATATTGACAACACATAGGACACTCTCCTCCCACTATATGTTGGAGACCTTTCTGTCCAGATATTGACAACACATAGGACCCTCTCCTCCCACTATATGTTGGAGACCTTTCTGTCCAGATATTGACAACACATAGGACCCTCTCCTCCCACTATATGTTGGAGACCTTTCTGTATAGATATTGACAACACATAGGACCCTCTCCTCACACTATATGTTGGAGACCTTTCTGTCCAGATATTGACAACACATAGGACACTCTCCTCACACTATATGTTGGAGACCTTTCTGTCCAGATATTGACAACACATAGGACCCTCTCCTCCCACTATATATTGGAGACCTTTCTGTATAGATATTGACAACACATAGGACCCTCTCATTCCCACTTTATGTTGGAGACCTTTCTGTCCAGACAACGACAACATGTAGGACAAAGGGCAATATAAAACAAGTACAATATAAATGATCATTTCAATAGTTTAATAGAAAAAGCTTCTAAATGTTAACAGTAACTTGTACAATGTTAGTACATACACCAGAACATAGTACATGTATGTCTATGCATGGTGATGTGGAGTTTATTTAACTGGACCATACTATCTGAAATAAACAACACACTTTTTTACCAAGTATTATACCATTTACATCAAATTTAATACCATACACATATATAGGAATATTAACAACAGGTTGCCCCTAAGAACCAAACAACCACAGTCCTGGTACGGTAGTTCACCTGAGTACCTGGGAAATTGTTTTAACTTACTTAGAATTTTATTCATTGTTGTTTCATTAATGTTGTTACTGGGTATGGCATTTAAAAAGCATTTTTCAGACTTCATGCAGACATATAAGCTTATCACTCTCATTGGAGAGGAATTCACAACAAGAACTAGATCTACTACTAACTTCCTCTTTCTCAAGAAACTGACAACTGCAAAAATGTCAGGTGAGTAAAATTTAATTTCCGAGTGAATAACAGTTTACTCTTGGCAGGGTCAAATAGTGATATGATTCAGTTCGACAGGTTAACTGAGTTACTTGTAATTTGTTGAAAATGAAGTTTTGTAATGGATACAGGAGATAACCCACCATTATCACCAGGTGGACTCAGGTGAGCTACATTCACACAGTACCAAATGGTTGGTTAGATATGAAGTAATGGTCCATTCAATAAAACATGAGGCCAGAACAAATCAATGTCTAGATTATCATTTCCACAAGCCCCTACTTTTCAAGCTGCCCCTTTTTTATTTTTCTACAAAACAGTTGGCCGACTGTCAAACTTATCAAAAATAAAGTTAACCAGGCCAAATTGAAAACTGGTAATAAAAATAAACAATTTGTTGAAAATAAATTGGCCCCCTCCCCTTTTTAAGAAAGATTTGAATGATAAGCTAGCCACTAGTTTATAATGGCCTTAACTTTCAATAAATATAAATTCTGGATCAAATGAAATAGGGAGCATAGAACAATACATTAGGTGCTGGGGTGGGCGTTGTTCTCGTATATAATATCTCACTATGGAATGAACTTCTAAACTACATCATAGATGCAATGATAGAATATGTAGCTAATCCAACTACAGTGATGTATGCATGTATCAATACTACATAACTGTCACAGGAGGTTATCTCCCTTTTTTACTTTTTCCTGAATTACCTCCCTTTGTATATTCTATAAATAGAACTTTATCAGTAGAATTATTATTAACGAAGGGAGGTAATTCATGAAAAAAATCCATATATAACTTTATTCTTGTTAGCTCGCCTGAGATAACTCTAGCCTTATCTATAAAAAAACATGGATTATATAAACACTGAACGGTCAACTGACTGCTTGTACACATTAAAAGTGATTATGCACAAGATTGAACAAAATTGAAAATTGAAATGCATTTAATTTTTATTTGTAAACAAAGGCTAGTGTTATCATCAGCGAATACAAGATCATTGTAAATTGTGTACAAAAACAAGGAAACAACAACAACAAAGGGGGACAATTTCCTGCGATTATGAAGTATGATTATGTTCATGCATGAACCAACAAATACTGGAAGACTTAACTTCAGTGGCCATGATAATATATAAACATAAAACATCTGTAAGTCTAGTTATGTTAATATCTGTAATCTGTATCCGTAATTTATATCGGTGGGTAAGTAAAATGGTTCCTGGATTAAATGTTCAAACATTTTATTGTTTAAAGCAAGCTACAGACATTTCTGCAAGACAAAGAGAATCTGTTATCTCATATATACGAGGGGTGATCAATATATTCGTGGACTTTCCTTCTAACTTATGGTATATTGATCCTAGGGTAATGAAATTACCAGGTCATACCTTATGTTACCTTATGTAGCTTCTGCACGCAGCACTGATGGGTGCTCTGTATGCAGCTCTTCGTTATTCTGATAGTACACAATACGTTTAACTTCCGGTGATAGTTTATAATCTGCCTTAAAATCAAAACGTAGAGGATGGGATTTCCAGTAGTTGTCTAGCCTATTTTCGAACTGATGAATGTCCTTTGAAATAATGATGTGTTCTGGAATACTGTTCCATAAATCTACAACTCTAACTGTAAAGCTATTAAGTCTCAAGTCCTTATTGCATCTTACTTTTTCTAGCTTCAGGCTATTCCCTCTAGTAATTGAGATGTCACTAAGTTTGAAAATATCTCCAGTAACTTTGTCGTCATAAATTCCTTTCAATATTTTGAATGTTTCAATCATATCCCCTCTCATCCTACGGTATTTCAATGTTGGAAGTTTCAGTTTACGCAATCTCTCTTCATATGTTAAATCTTTCATAGTTGGTAGCATTTTAGACGCTCTCATGCAGATCTATTAATTATCTAGCGTTTAAATAAATTAATTTTATTGTGACGTCACAATTTACCTGATGACGTCACTTATCGTGACCTGTGTGTAGCACGCACAGTCGAGCATGTCGGACAATACATAATCGCAGAGCAACGGCATGTCAGTACAATGACGGCCTACGTCGCGCGCTCATTGGGTGAATGAAAGTGTGTAATAAGTGCATTCTGTCGAAAGGGTCTTATTCTAAATGATAATACATTGTTTTGGAGCCTGACAATATAAAATTGCTAGATGAAAAGTCCACGAATATATTGATCACCCCTCGTATATATATATATGCAATTAATTATTATAAGGGGAGATAATTTAAGACGATTTAAATCATACACAAAAAAAATTGGGCCCCTTAGCTTAAAAGGTTGGAAGGTTTATTGTTGTGCAGCCCCTCGATAAGAGGGTGTGCTCTGTATCTCGATTAAAACAACATATTATGTTTTTTTCCTTAAAACAAAATGACAGTAGATAAAATGTGGATAAACAAGAGGGCCCAAAGGGCCCTAGGTCGCTCACCTGTCGAACTTGACCTAGATTTTGTTGAGATGGTCATTGTGACCAAGTTTTATACAGATTAGGCCAATATTGTGACCTCTAGTGACTACACAAGGTTTTTATATGATTGACCTAATGACCTACTTTTTTACCCCAGAGGACCCAATATCGAACTTGACCTAGATTTTGTTGAGATGATCATTGTGACCAAGTTTCTTAAAGATCAAGCCAAAACTGTGACCTCTAGTGACTACACAAGGTTTTTCTATTATTTGACCTTGTGACCTAGTTTTTTACCCCGGATCACCCAATATCAAACTTGATCTAGATTTTGTTGAGATGATCATTGTGACCGAGTTTCATAAAGATTAGACCAAAATTGTGACCTCTAGTGACTATGCAAGGTTTTTGATTTGACAATGTGACCTAGTTTTTGACCCAAGATGACCCAATATCGAACTTGACCTAGATTGTGTTGTTATGCTCATTGTAAACAAGTTTCGTAACGATCAGGTCAAAACTGTGACCTCTAGTGACTATGCAAGGTTTTTCTATGATTTGACCTTGTGACCTAGTTTTTGACCCCGGATGACCCAATATCGAACTTGACCTAGATTTTGTTGAGATGATCATTGTAACTAAGTTTCATAAACATTAGGCCAAAATTGTGACCCCTAGTGACTACACAAGGTTTTTCTATGATTTGACCTTGTGACCTAGTTTTTGACACCGGATGACCCAATATCGAACTTGACCTAGATTTTGTTGAGATGATCATTGTAAACAAGTTTCGTAACGATCAGGTCAAAACTGTGACCTCTAGTGACTACACAAGGTTTTTCTATGATTTAACATTGTGACCTAGTTTTTGACCCCAGATGACCCAATATCGAACTTGACCTAGATTTTGTTAGGATGATCATTGTGACCAAGTTTCATAAATATTAAGTCAAAATTGTGACCTCTAGTGACTACACAAGGTTTTTCTATAATTTGACCTAGTGACCTAGTTTTTGACCCCAGATGACCCAATATCGAACTTGGCCTAGATTTTGTTGAGATGATCATTGTGACCAAGTTTCATTGTGACCTCTAGTGTCTACACAAGCCAATTGTTGACGGACGGACGACGGACGGACGACGGACGGACGACGGACGGACGGACGACGGACGAAGAGTGATCACAAAAGCTCACTCTGTCACTTTGTGACAGGTGAGCTAAAAACAGGATGGTCAGATCAAATTGGTCAAATTCTTAATATAACTAACAATTACAGTTAAACACATTTAGTTTTCAAAATAAAAAAAAAAAAAAAAATAAAAGTAAATAAGAGAAACAAACACTAAGCCCAGTCCATACATATATTTGTTTTGGTTATAAAAGTAACAAAACATAATTTGAAATGCCGTAATAAATTCAAAACGAAGAATTATCTTATTTTGATTACCTCAATGAAATTAAAATAATTAAAGTAATCGTCAGAATAATCAACTTTAAAGTAATTTAAGGAAATAAAGCAAACTTAAAGTGAACAACTACAAATAAACAATAGGAAATAAAATGAACACACGGTTAAAACCAATTATTTACAATGATACATATTTACATAATTACACAAAAAACTGTGAAATGTATATTTGTGACCTTTTCAAGGTCGTGAAAATTAACAGAAATTTAATGCTCCTTGTATGACACAATAAGATGTATGTTTAACAAGTTAATTGATGCATAGCAAAGAAACTACAGACATTGAGTATAATCTGATTAAATCTAATATCTTAAATAAGCAATACAACCAGGAATTTTACAGATATCCTATCAAGTTTGGATGAATTTAAGGTTAAGCTTTGCATTTAATGAATTTAAATTTTTTTCTCAATTTATTTCAAAGTTAACAGTCATTTCCTTACAAAATGTTCACATCAACAGTCATGTTCCTGAAAAATTGTTAAATATACAATTATTTAGTATAACTGTCAGTAAAGCTACAGTCAGTCTGCACAGGCTGATTACATGAATTTCCAAAACCACTACACCAACACAAGCAAAATGGCCTACTCATATTTTATATCATAAGATAAGCAATGTACTCTCATATTCTAACCATATAAACTACATGATTACAAACTCTATAATAGATTGACGATCAGATCAGACTCAAGTTCTGTAAGATCATGCTACGACATCTCAACTTCAACTATTACACACGGGTGATGATATGGTCACATGATATGCTTACGTTACTTATCACAATATCAACTAATACGTAATTGACAGGTTATGGTATAAGATGGTGCTAATTGATCCTCACACTTACAATAATGAATAGTGTCACATTGTATATAAAGTAGGTGTCTTATTTTAACAATTTAAATATCCTTAAGGCGCAATAACTAAAACACAGAACGAAGAATTACGTGATGTTACGCACGCTTCGTACCCGGTATGTAACCCATGCGTAACAGGTACGCAACGTGTGTCACGTAATTCTTCGTTGAACGCAGGGTAGGTAAATATGTTTGGACAATTCTACAGTGTAGTATCATGCACATTAATTATTATAAGAGATAATTCTTAATTCTTTTCACGGTATATATCTATGTTTTTGCCTCGTTGTTGATATCATTTGTGTGGGATGGCGTTTTTGACCTTAGGAAAGAAGACATATGGTACATGAGGATGCAAAATGAATATTTAATATTATCACAAAATGTTACCATGGTAACAATAGTGAGACAGACAGTGAAATGTTTCATGATGATTTAGACTGATCATGCAGCAGATATGACCAAATTGAATGCAATTAAACCTGCTGACAAATGTATAGCAACACCAAACAAGCACAATAACTATGATGTTAATAATACAAACAGTAATAAAATGATCCTTCAAAATTGTTTCTCAACATTAAGAGTGTACTTCAGTGATATGTTACATGATTCAAAGTTTATTAAGTTATGATATTCGAGGTCATGGATACCATCATGAAAGAGGTGACGAGAGTGGATACTGTTTGTTACAGAACATGTTTTACAAATAAACCAGTAACATATTAGTTATATTGCGCTGGAGATAACTCTAGACTTATCAATAAACAAACATTCATAATATACACGCTGCATGGTCGACTGACCGCTTGTTATCAGAGTAGATTTCAAGAGTTTATCCTTAAAAGTGAATATGCACAAGATTAAACCAAATATGAACATCGAAATTGCATTTAAAACTCATTTTTATTTGTAAACAAAGGCTTGTGTTATCATCTGCGGACTGTATAAACCCAAACTAGCTATAAGTTATTTATTAACCTTCACCATAGCTGTTTGCTTCAGTTTTGATTGTCATAATAGTCACTTGCTACACTGCTAGACTATTTTCCATACAACAACATACATATCTACAAATGAACCATATTGGATACTGTTCTAAACACTCCTTCAATCTTCAGTTGTCAAGCAATAACCATATACATGTTTACCCATATACGCAGCGTTTCAAGCAATAATCATATTCATTCATATATCAATATTCACCATAGTAATCCTGATACATCGCTTCTCAGTTCCGTCGGCTATGACAGATTTGAAAACCAATGTAAGGCTTGGACAGAACTCGGATGCCATGTATCCGGAGTTTCTGAGAAGCAGTGTATCGGAATTTCGACCCTACCGTGACATTTGCACCACAAGATTTAGACACCATGGTACTGTTTCATCAAAGTAATACGATAATCTTTAACTTACGCTCAAATTTGAATTCCTTATATTGCTTTAACAACTACAAATTTGGGACTGGTATGGTTTTTTTAAGAGTTCATTTACCGGATCATTGTTCATATTGCAGATCCATTGACCACACATTGTAGTTGTTAAAGAATTATAAAGAATTTAAATTTGGACGTAAGTTTAAGATTTACGTAAGTACTTTGATAAAACAGTCCCATGTAAAGCTGTTAACAGTCACACACAAAATGTAAACAATATGTGATGATATTAACATGATACTATATACAATGAGTAAGATGCTACTATATACAAATGGAAGAAACAATACCACTTTGTGATACTCAACATTATACATAACATCATTAACTCAACAAATCTATAACAGCACTTATGACGATTGGCAAGCACAGAGTAATAAGACGATCAAAATCACTCAATAAAAAATATTCGATAAAAAATATTCGATGATTATCAATAACATAAGTTAATTGAAAAGTGCTTCAATAACAGAGTGAATGTGTTAATTAACGGGTTGTGAGAATTAACGGGTTGTGAGAATTAACGGGTTGTGATAATTAACGGGTTGTGAGAATTAATAGGTTGTTACAAGCTGATATTGATCTACTTCAGCAGTTATAACTTGGACAAGTTTCACTATATATATCATGCTGAAAGTCTTAACAAATGGAGAAAAAAATTGAGCTCACACAATAAGTTCAAACAATAAATGAAAAACCAAATACTAGTATACAAACATATTAAGCCAGGCAACAATCTTATTCAAATCAGAACCTTACATTTTTCCTTTATGCTTATATAGTCAAGTGTAATACGGATTTGATTTTAAAGAGATTGCTCATCTTTTAAATTACCCATTCAACAAAAATAACATGCATCACTAACTGTATCTATTTTGTTTTTGAAAATTGAAACTATTTCAATTTTAGTGATACATGAATCTTTGTTAAAAATCTACAAATTGTTAATGCACATTCCATTTTAACAAATTAGGCCAGATTAATAAACTCCTAGACTATTGCCCCATTCCCATCCCCTAATTGTTTCCTGTCACCAGGATCTTGAAGTATTCTAAAAATCAGAGACCTACAAATCATTTGAGAGCGTTTACTTCTGAGTTCAAAAATATTAACCCACATATTGTGAAATACTTGCTAGATACATTGTTATGTGTATTCAGTACAGAATAAACGACTATTTCAAAGAAAAGAAATGCCTCCTTTGATCTTTTTTATGTAAATAATCCAGTAATTAACTTATAATAACCTCAGAAACAATAAATCAATATAATGTACAGGGGTGGTATTCACAAAGCATCTTAGCAGGAAACTTAGAAATTTCTTAAAATCTTAAACTTTTCTAAATTGTATCAGCTAAGCAAGAAAATCAAGATGATTATTATTTTACACAGTTTCAAAGCATTATGTAAACAGCTATTATATTCACTAAGAAAACATGGAATATTTTTCAAATTGAGAGACATGTGAGCTGCACAAATTTTTAACTTAAGTCAAAATATTGAAGTTTTCACTTAAGATGCTTTGTAAATACCACCCCTGGTTAATAATTTCAATAATACATGTTATTTTGATTTGAGACAATATAATTATGATAGAACAAAATGCTGAGATGATGATGATGATTTGATGGTTAATCTCTACGACAACACGATGGCCATTTAACAGTCTACAGTCAAATACCACAAACTTACAGTTAGGTGATCAGGCAAGGGTAACTTTACAACTTAAAGGGGGTTGGGTATAATTCACGATGCTGAAATTAATATGTGGGTAAGTATGTCAACCATAAACTCCCTATTTTGACTTCAATACACTGTATTTTATTTTATACACTGATAAACAAATCCCTGTCAGGGGGTCATCAAAATTCTCAGTAACTGTGAAAAATGTAACTTAAAAACTATTTTTTGTAAGTAGAAAAAACCCACAAAAGATGCTCACCCAATATCCATTATTATTTTATATATGCATGTACACACAAAACTTCATCAACACAACTTTTAAGAAACATAATATGAATGTCATGGAAAGAATACCACCGGAAGGACATCAATACGGGCTGTTCCAAATATAAGTCAAGACTACATCATAATACGGGCTGTCCCAAAAATAAGCCAAGACTTCATCAAAATAAGGACTGTCCCAAGACATTTCTATAATAGTTATCAACATAGCGTACATATAGTTATACTTTAATACACAATGATAAATTTTAGGACAACCATAATAAAATATGTAACCAACCATTTTTATAACAAGATAACATAATGGAATGCGGACAGTAACAATGTATCACAGATTCAGACATAAACATTTCTCACACTAACAATGCTCTCTACAATATACTGTATACATGTACAATAACTATTAACCTTGTCTATATACACAATGTCAATTCATAGTAAAGAAGTTAGACATTAACTTAATCCACTGAACTTTTAACATATTGTAACAGTTAAATTCTTTACAATTTGCTGTGGACGAAACTTCATAGGTGAGACTCAAAAATGTTATTTAATTTTCAGACCTTCATACAACCATGTTCAACATATTGTGGCTGATAACGGGAAGTAGATGATACTGATATCAAACACACAATGAAGACATTACCATCACATTTACTGTAGACATAAGCATGGATATGATGTTTAAAGACTTCCATACCACTGACACAGCTCTTAGTGTATATTACAAAAGAAGGCCAGAATTCTTAATCTTATGTCGACGTAACTAGTGCATGTCAGTCAGTGAGAGAGGCACAACATGTGTATACAGAGAAAGCTTATTAAAGGACTGGTCAGTGGGGCACATGATTTGTTTTCGTCCCTAATAAATGGATGCAATCCAACAACTCAGATGCACAATTTCAGGTCAACATGTGACTCTTTTGACCCATCAATTGACCCTTGAAATTTAAAAAAACTCACGTTTACATCTGGAGAATGGTAAAATCTAAGTGACCTTAAAATCGTGGGGGATGCATAAGAAATATATGAAAACGACTAAAGTTCAAAAGTGCAGAATATTTTTTGCATTTTAGTTACAGAAATTTTATGCATTGTAGCATGTCATTGACTTATATCTCACATTTATTACAGCAGCAAATGACAGATGAGGTATCAGTTAATCGAGATGTACGATACATAGTGTATGATACTAGATGTACGATACACAGTATATGGTACAAGATGGACGAAAACAAGATGGACGACAGGTGATCAACAACAGGCGATAGACGATACATTGCATTATAAACAAACACTTTGATCACCCTGTATAACTGAAGTTCACACATCAACTTGAGGTATTTGTGTTGCTCTAAATGAGTAAAAATTAAGGCTTGAAAAATGAGTATAAAATATATTGTCTGGACTACACCACCACAGTATAAACTACACATCACATTTACAATGCTTCAATCTAACAATACTAACTGAATAATGAGAATGAATGATGAAGTATGCTTGGAAATGTCTCAATAGATTGCCTTAACCCATCACTCCATAGCAACCCATTTTGATATAACAGGAATTTAATGCATTTACCTAATTTCAATGCAGATGCATACATTAAATGTGTCAATTACCTATTTTATGAAATAATGAAATGTTTACAACAGTGTAAGACCAATATATACTATACTGAACCATCAATGCTAGTTACTGTTATATGCGAGTGATGTCACTAATTTTATATCAGTACCTAAAGCAACTATTGGGAAATCTATGTATTAAATGAATTTGTTTCATGCTACTGTATTATTCTTCCAGACTAAATTATTTACATGTAATGATCCTATAAATACACTCAACTTAATGTTAGTTAATGAATGATTTTTAAGTGGATGGAAAAAACAATGAAAAGACCAGATTTGAAAATGCACTCTTCAAATGTCTTAAGAAGACAGGGAAGCTATTCTGATGGAGTTGACAATATAAATAAATGATACAAAATGGCATTAATGTACTCAAACAAGAGACAAGACCGTGGCATACTCAGTATCAAACACTAAAACTAGACACTTGATTCTTTAAGACATTCAGATTTCATCTTTTGACGGTAGTATTCCTTCTCCTGGAGTGCTAATTTGGTCATCATTTTTGCAGTATGTAGATGTGGTTTATATCTCGGCATATCACATGTGACACCGTGATCTTGGTACATTTGAGGGTAATACGGTGCTCGAGACCTAGGTTCATGGTTCACACCAGGTACATAACTTGTATCAGTCCCATGATGTCGCAACAAGTCATTATCACTATACTGATCAGTTTGGTGATCAATGCGTACAGGTCTCATGGTTGCGTAACGACTTGTTCTATCAAAACCATCATCAACAGGTTGTGAGAGATAATACTGATCAGTGTAGTCACCATGAGATGGTTGATGGTATGATATGGGCCGCTCATTTCTTACACGGGCGCTTCTTCTACCGTAGTCTGAAAAATACACAATCATGCCCAATGAAGTAACACTGAAGAGTCGGTTAAATTCCCCCCCCCCCCCCCTACATTGTATCTACGCTCAGGTGTCACTAGTCTAGGTGCTGTATTGTAAGTCTCATTTAGATTATTCTGTACTGTATTTTACCATTTTATGTTTTAAAGAAAAATTTCCTTACATTTTTGTCAGAATTATAAGTCAAAATGTGTTTTTTTTTATTTAAATTTCAGGGTTGAAAGGGTCAGTTGAAGTTTCAAATGGAACTACTGCTATGGGCCATCCATTTTGGTTAAGGAGGCACCAACTAGTATATACCAAATATTTGTATTCCCTAATTCTACCATGTTACTATTAGCCCATTGGCAGGTAGGTATGAATTTCGATGAATTAACCATTATTTTACTGGCAGACAACTCGCCAAGCAAATATCCAAACATAACAGAATACATTAAATCCATACTATTATTTGGTATTTTTGTATCTCACTCCCAAGGTGGCTACCTAAATCACTTGACTATGAGAAATGTTTCAATTTAAAAGATGTCAAGTTTTTTTCTTTGCAATTGTAAATGACTGCGATATCGTATAAGCTCTAACCAATGTAAACTATAAATCAATCAAATCAATCATTGTCCATGTAATTACGTACCTTGTCTATCTGCCGACCTGTTTCTACTTCTGACTTCCCTCGACGACTTCCTGCTGTCTGAGTCTCGTCCTCGTGTCATCGGGTTGTCTGTACTATCATCAAACTTGAGCGGTCTTTGATCACTCATATGTTGTCTTCTTCTGTCATCATAGAGTGAGCTGATCCTACCATCGACACAATCATCGTCTATAACACGTGACGATAAATAACCATCATCCAATGATTTACTAACATTGTAATCAGTTGTTACACTATATGCACTGCTAGGTCTGTTAGATATATTCCTGTTACTGCTCTGTCCATGGCTACTGGTACCTGAACTATATCTCTGAGAAAGATGGCTTGGTTTGCCAGGTAGCGGAGGCTTATCAGCGCTTGTACGTACTTCAACAGGAAGACTCTGAGGTTCACTGGAGACAGAACGACCAAGTACTTCAAAACCTTGGCCGTTGTGAGAGGAGACAGAATGTTTCATGGGTACGGAAAATTGCCGCTCTATCGGTGGTCTGGTGTCGGAGTATTGCTTTCTGCTTGGTTGCGGTGTGGACCAGTTTCGACTGCCAACTACAGGTGGGGAAGGAGATTTTCGAACCTGCTGAGGAGTAGAAAATATATCAGGCCTCACAGACTTCTTATCTGCACTGTTAGCCTTTTGATTTGCCATTTTAGGTGGGATTTCAGGTTGTTTCCACTGGTCTTCAACTGAATATTGAGATTTCTCATTTAGATTTCCTCCTTTATGGATTTGATTCGAATGAATTTTTAATTTAACACTATTTGACGCAGTTCCATTCATTTTATTGTAGTCCCTTTCATTGTTAAGTAAGTTAGATTGTCTGGATTTGTTATTACCTGGTTGGGTATTGTACACTGTGGCTGGAGTTCGAGTATTATCATCTAGGGGAGAAGATGGTGCACTATTCTCACTACCCGAAGTATAATAGTGACTATTCTTACTGGAATCAACGCTGTCTGATCTCCGGTAAACATGTTTAACACTGTGTGGTGAAACATTCACTTTATCGTTCGTTGGCTTACTTCGTAGAATTTGTTCTGCTACCGTCGGCTTATATCTAGATATCGGCCTTGGATCTAACTCATCAGAAAAACTATTGGATTTCTGATCAGGAAAAAGTTCCTTTCTAGGAGATTCGTTTGATTCTTGCCTCATTGATTGTCTAGGTGAATTGATACCAAAGTTATCTCCACGTGGAGAGTTTATGTCCATTTCTTCGTGCCGAGGAGATTTTATAACTCCATTCTCCATTTCTCTATCAACACGAACTTGTTTATACTTCTGTTCAGTTTTTGGTGAATTAATCTCACTACGCAGTTTATCTAGGAGTAATTCTTCCTCCTTCAGTAGAGAGTCATTGACACCTCTCTGTATGGGAGGTTCTGACTTCCCTCTAGACTGTTGTCTATTAGCCCTATAATAGTCACCATTATCTATCAAATTTACTTTATCCACATAGTAGTCAGAATAATCTACCTCGGTACTATTTTTACCTCTAGATGGAGAGCTCACTATGTTTTTCTCTTCCTCCATTGGTGAAGATTTAACAGTTTGCATTGACCTTGGAGGTCCACTGACATTAAACACCCAATGTGCTTGTGATTGTAAACTTTTCACAGTGTTTCTGGTCAGGTTTTGACGTTGATAGAACAGTAAATATGCGGCTCTAGAGACGATGTCAGCTCTCTGTACGGGTTTCACATTAGTGTCGTCAAACTCATACCATCTCATGTCAACTTGATTCTTACAGAATGCTGAAAATTGTACATAGTAATATTCATATTAATTAAAGCACCATGATTATCAATTAAAGAATAATTTCATACTATTACATAAATAATGTATCAATCAATTAATTAGGATATTAAACAAGACTGCGTTCAATAAACGCTTATGCCCAAGCCTTGTCCATAAATAAGTTTAAGTCCAAAATTAGGTCAAGGTGAAGGTCAAAATAGGGTCAGGTGATACAGATGTGTGGAGAGTGTTAATATACAACATCCATGCAAGTTTGGAAGCTTTGTAGGAAGCCATAATGATGCTAGAAGAAATGGTCAATTTGGGTTAACCAGGACGGATGGGCGCGGACGAACGGACGGACAGGTGAATCACTATATGCCTCCCGATCTATCGATACGGGGGCATAAAAATCATTTCCACTCCAATATACATGTTTATACATAAACCTCCGTTGTATACCAAAGGGCAAGAACTCACTTAAATTTGATATTGATCTCAGCATAACGTGCTATCTATATTTATATACCGGTCTTAGCATAACGTGCTACCTATATTTATATACCGGTCTTAGCATAACCTGCTACCTATATTTATATACCGGTATGTATACAACTAGGCATCATAGTAGTGAGTCATAATATGTTTTGTTGAACTTCAACCAATGGCTACTAACAAAATATGTCTACAGACAGATGGACGGACACAAGTGCATACTTAGTATCTGAGAGAATAGTAAGAACTTTATTAGCAGAGTGTGTAGTTGATGTTTACCTGTATAATGACCACCGCTCATGTTACCATAGTGATTAGAGACACCATACAGGTCATATAGGTCAGACTTATCACTATGGTTACTGGAATTAGAGGTCAACAGATGATGACCCATCTCAAGGTCAGAAATTGGAAAGTTTACCAATGTGTTCAATTTGTTTCTTCTTAATCCTGACTGTAAAAGTTAAAGAAATAACATGGAATCAGTTGAATGTTCAAAACAACTCACAAACAGAACAAGATTAGAATATCAGTAGAACCATTCAGCATTTTTAATGTTATGTTGTTTATAATATGCTCCTCTGGTAAGTTCAATTGACTTCCGGTAGGTGGCTGCAGATAAACATATGCGAAACAAATACGAGACAAATGAATACTTGGTCAAACAGACAAAATGGCGGTACAGTATAATAAAATTACTGAAGCTTTAATCTAATTTATCTATTCAATGCAAGACTTATAAAGGACATTGTCAATACCTGAGCAAGAAAAGCAAACAATTTTATTTAAGACTGAACCAACAACTTTAAACACCAAAGTGAACAAGATGTGGAAGCTAGTCCCACAATGAACACTTTGCATTCATTATACTATTAGTAACCACAATTTAACAGAATTAAGATGTGGGCACAGACAATGACCACTTTATAACAATAGATCTCTCTTTGGTTAATCTAAATGGGCAAGATAAACATATAACGTATTAATCAATACATACATGTCTGAAGCGTTTGAGGTGGATAACAAGTACATCAGGTGCAGACCATAGTCCCAGCTTCTTGGTGGCCCCTTCCTGAATCTTGTGACAATTGGCACACTGCCAAGCATCACCTTTACCGAGCTGAAAACATATAGAATACAGTTAATGAGTTATAATAACTTACTATTCCTGAATTTGATAGGCCACTGATAGAGCGACCAATGTACCAAATGTTAAATACGGGGTTGGGCAGGCTAATTCTTCCGTGATATTATTTTGCTACAGTCATAACCTCCATATGAGGAAATGTGGTCAGTTTTGATTGTTCAAGAACAAGTTAGTACTGATAACTAATTTGAGGAACATTCCTGGCCAGGTCAACCGACTGCCGTTGAATAATCTATACATAATATTTTTATAGTTGATGTACAAACATGGTTCTGACACAAAATTCCTTGACTTTTCTCTGACAACATACCAGTTTTCCCTGACTTTTCCCTGACAACATACCAGTTTTCCCTGACTTTTCCCTGACAACATACCAGTTTTCCCTGACAACACACCAGTTTCCCTGACAACACACCAGTTTTCCCTGACAACAAACCAGTTTTTCCTGACAACATACCAGTTTTCCCTGACAACACACCAGTTTTCCCTGACAACACACCAGTTTTGCCTGACAACATACCAGTTTCCCTGACAACACACCAGTTTTCCCTGACAACAAACCAGTTTTTCCTGACAACATACCAGTTTTCCCTGACAACACACCAGTTTTCCCTGACAACACACAAGTTTTCCCTGACAACACACCAGTTTTCCCTGACAACATACCAGTTTTCCCTGACAACACACCAGTTTTCCCTGACAACACACCAGTTTTCCCTGACTTTCCCTGACAACACACCAGTTTTCCCTGACAACACACCAGTTTTCCCTGACTTTTCCCTGACAACACACCAGTTTTCCCTGACTTTTCCCTGACAACATACCAGTTTTCTCTGACTTTTCCCTGACAACACACCAGTTTTCCCTGACAACATACCAGTTTCCCCTGACAACACACCAGTTTTCCCTGACAACATACCAGTTTTCCCTGACTTTTTAGAGTGCTTGCGTACAGAAGCATATTTTTGTTCAGATAAACTATGACAATAAAAATAGAGAAAGGGAAGCTATTTAGCTTTATATAGAATAAAAAAGTTTAAGTAATAAGATCTAGGGCTGATGATTGACAATAAGTTATTCTCATTATGAACTGTTCAGAGCGAGCATAGCGAGCAATGATTTTTTTCAATTTTATTTTTTTTCTGCATAGGAATTGGTATGTTTTGACTGCAAAAATAAAGAATTCTGTGACTTTTCCCTGACTAATTTCAAAATTATTTATTCATTATCTCACGGGAACTCTGACGAAGCTGTGATGCTATCAATAGTTTATCATAATTATCAAGTATAAAGTGAGAATAGTCACAATGTGTTTAAAATAAATATAAATCAAAACAGTGCAACTTGTAAAGTGCATGGGCAAAAGAAAATTTATTGACAATAAAGTTCTAAATGTTTTTTTCAATTGATTTTAGCTAGCTACCTACCCATCCCTAATTGGCCAGGGTTGGAAAGCTGAAACAAACAATATTTTATTTTTGACCTAATTTGTAAATCAAACAAATGCCTTCAAATCATAAATAATACATCACTGTGTTATACAAGTGTATTGTGCTACTGACCTTTTCCTCCTTAGTGAAGAGCTGGAGACAATCTTCTAGACTAACATTGGATGGTTGTTGTTGTCCCAGTCTAGCTTTATGTACAGACTGGTGCTCCTCAAACTGATCCTCATCATTGTCTACAAAACTGAAATAGTGAGACACAGTCTACAACACTGAAATAGTGAGACACAGTCTACAACGCTGAAATATTGAGACACAGTCTACAACACTGAAATATTGAAACACATTCTACAACACTGAAATATTGAAACACGTTCTACAACACTGAAATATTGAAACACATTCTACAACACTGAAATATTGAAACACATTCTACAACACTGAAATATTGAAACACATTCTACAACACTGAAATATTGAAACACAGTCTACAACACTGAAATATTGAAACACATTCTACAACACTGAAATATTGAAACACATTCTACAACACTGAAATATTGAAACACATTCTACAACACTGAAATATTGAAACACATTCTACAACACTGAAATATTGAAACACATTCTACAACACTGAAATATTGAAACACAGTCTACAACACTGAAATATTGAAACACATTCTACAACACTGAAATAGTGAGACACAGTCTACAACACTGAAATAGTGAGACACATTCTACAACACTGAAATAGTGAGACACATTCTACAACACTGAAATAGTGAGACACAGTCTACAACACTGAAATAGTGAGACACATTCTACAACACTGAAATAGTGAGACACAGTCTACAACACTGAAATAGTGAGACACAGTCTACAACATTGAAATATCGAAACACATTCTACAACACTGAAATAGTGTGACACAGTCTACAACACTGAAATAGTGAGACACAGTCTACAACACTGAAATAGTGAGACACATTCTACAACACTGAAATAGTGAGACACAGTCTACAACACTGAAATAGTGAGACACAGTCTACAACACTGAAATAGTGAGACACAGTCTACAACACTGAAATATTGAGACACAGTCTACAACACTGAAATAGTGTGACACAGTCTACAACACTGAAATATTGAGACACAGTCTACAACACTGAAATAGTGTGACACAGTCTACAACACTGAAATAGTGAGACACAGTCTACAACACTGAAATAGTGAGACACAGTCTACAACACTGAAATATTGAAACACATTCTACAACACTGAAATAGTGAGACACAGTCTACAACACTGAAATAGTGAGACACAGTCTACAACACTGAAATAGTGAGACACAGTCTACAACACTGAAATATTGAAACACATTCTACAACACTGAAATAGTGAGACACAGTCTACAACACTGAAATATTGAAACACATTCTACAACACTGAAATAGTGTGACACGGTCTACAACACTGAAATAGTGAGACACAGTCTACAACACTAAAATATTGAAACACAGTCTACAACACTGAAATAGTGAGACACAGTCTACAACACTGAAATATTGAAACACATTCTACAACACTGAAATATTGAAACACAGTCTACAACACTGAAATAGTGAGACACAGTCTACAACACTGAAATATTGAAACACATTCTACAACACTGAAATAGTGAGACACAGTCTACAACACTGAAATATTCAAACACAGTCTACCAACACTGAAATAGTTAGACACAAGACAAATAATATTTTTTTAAATAATGTTTGTCGTGATCCTATCTAGGGTTAGTAAAAATATGGATATTTTGGGGTAAAAAATAATTTCACTGAGCAAATAATATGAAAACACTCTGCGTGAAATAGCGGTTACATTTTCATTCATTTTGTGTGAAATTAGAAATTATTACTTGGGTTACCTGTACCAATTGATAATGAGTGCTTGTATTGCCTGGGACTACAAAGATCCCCTATTACTGATATATAGGGAATGAATTAATGATCTCTTGACTAAAATTGTGAAGATTATTCAAGTGAGCGATTTAGGGCCCATCTGTGCCCCCTTGCTATATGGAATGCGACGTCACTGACAAATTGGGAAAAAGGGGAGATAATCCAGTCATAATAGCACAAAGTGTAGCGTGAAAACCTATGTTTTATTTTAATTTTTAGATAAAGTACACTTTAATCAACATCCTTAGCCAAGATTAAATTGTGACAAGACCAAAATCTATGAGAAAAGCATATATGCAAAATGTAATAATTTGGCCTTTTTTGCGCCATTTTACCTCCATTATATCGCAATGTTCATTGCAAAGAGACACAATTACGACGTAACTGCAGCTAAGATAATTCTTGTTACACGTCAATTTCTTCTAAGTTTATATTTACTATACTTTCATGTACATAATATGCAAATGTGAGTACTCTTTTGGTATTAGAATATTTTCTACGCGCACATATTGCGTCGTTTTTACGCAATTTCACTAAGTATTTTTATGATATAGGGGGACAATAATGACGTCATAGCGCAAAAAGTAGTCCCGTGACCTTTCTTTTTTATTTAATATTTTGATTTTGATTGAGTACACTTTTATCAACAAAATTAGCAATAAAAAATATATTGGTCATCGAGGTCGTTTTTGAGCTACGGCCGATTTTGTGTATTTTTTTTATATTTTTTAGCAGTAATTTTTCCAATATTTTGACAATTCTTTTTTTGTCAAAAATTTGTGAATTTTCTTATCAATACCAAAAGTGTATAGGGATGTTTGAAAAATATGTGTTTGTTCATTAAAACCCATGGAAATAATTTTAACAAGAAAAAATATCGATTTTAATGCAAAAATGAATAAATTGCGAAATATCAGAAATTTTGGTCATTTTCTTGAAAAGTGATGTTGCAAAAGGGCCCATGACCCCTTAAATAGTACCGCGACATACCATTTTTATTTCACATATTGCTTCAGTATATATTAAACTATAAGTGTGCCTATTTTTTGGTATCATTTAAAAAAAATAATAACCCTATCGAACGTCCTTAAAATCATGGGTCTTTTGCCTATAAAATTTAGTCAAAAGTATCAAAATGACCCTTCAGAATCAGCAGCTGGTGGAACCCCTGACAGTATTTCAGTCATTTTGAGACTATCCAGACACATTATTCGGACTGACAATAGTTAACCAGATTTTACCTGAAACTAACTATGTGGAGCGCCAAGCAAGGGAGAATCAGATATATCAGTACCATGTTTAATGACTTTGATATGTTGCAACTAGGGATCAAATCTGTGACCTCTCTACTCAGCTTACAGTCAAAACCAATTCAAGAAGGACATGGTTAGTATAAGGGAGATCATTTATGTAAATAACATAGTTTTATAATACTGTATCCATGGAACCAGCTCACACAATTCTACAAACCATATCTTGAATTTATGAAATCATGCTGTTACACTTTCAGGAATAAAAACAACAACGCTGATGGAAGTGTAGTCATGACAACACTAATACTGTGTTTTTATGTATAAAAGTTTGATAGTTTCCATTTGTTTGGACATGCAACATGTATATCAGCTGTAAGGAAATTAAAGAACAGTATTTTTGTTCAGTCAATGAACATTTGCCATTGTTTAGCATCCTAATTCATCTGAGATGTTCAAACTTAGGCTGCAGAATGCTTCTATCAGAATTATAACAAACTGTTAAGCTTAGGAAAGAGATGTTGGAAAACCAAGGCAATTCTAAACAGATGTTTCTAAAATATTGAGCACAAAACAAACTGGTTTATCATAAAATAAATACCTTCGCTTCATTTCGGGATCCCATTCTATAACAAATTTCACATGAGATGGACCATAATCTTCATCATATGTGGACAGAGCTCTGCAATATAATTGATGATTCGTACATAAATAAGTTTGCATCAAATTTCAGTGGGTAAGGACTCATCGTTTTTAAAACCAAAATGAAACACTGCACATGGATAATGAGGGTAAACTTTACCAGTTAACTTATTACACATTTTTATGTTGTTCCAAAGTCGTTAAAATGATATTCTAGTTGTCATTATTTACAAACAATGAAGAACAATAAAGTATTCCATACTTGTCAATAGGTTGTGTATATAGTGGCATGTCTACATCAGTTGGTAGATAAACATCTCTGGGTCCACAATCTACCACTCGTACATCAAATATGGCACTCGTATAAGTCTGTAATAAATAAAGTCATGGGTATTGTATTAGTAATGTTACAACAAAATTCAAACTTTCCAGTGATAATGATACACTAATATGACTATAAAATATGACACTGAGCAATTCATAATCAAAACATTCAGAATGTTCAAGGGAAGTTGGTTATCAGGCATGGGACCATATGGAGGCGAGGTTGCTAAGGGGTACACTACCTCAAGAATGCCTGTCATTTAGTAAGTCCTACATTTAAATTTAAAGCTGTATCTAATGTTATCACCTGCCTCGACCAGGATGCAAAACCAGATTTCCTGGTTACAAATCAAGTGCACTAACATTGGTTATGACCCTATAAATAATTCTGTACAAAGAGTCTTACATTGCTTTGCTCGATGACACGTTCTGATACAGCAAACCTCATACTCTTCAGTATACATCTTTGTAGTTGTGTGAACGTAATATCACGATGTATCTTTATAACTTCAGGACAGCAAAACTTGTAACTGTAAAAGGCGAAATTTTTATGAACAGATGTAACTTAATGACAACTTTCTACTGAGTCTGACAATACATGGAAAGAACTCTTTATCATCACACATGTTTCTATGACATCTTTATGATATGGAACAGCTTCTAGTTTTAACATGTAGAATTGGAAGTGCTACTCAAGACTTTGTCAGTAATACAAATGTAAGAAGTATCTACTTTTGGACGCTTGAACATGTATTCAAATGAAAATTATTCGTTTGACATTCAATTCAATTTATTTACATGTTGTAATATTTAATTAAGCTACGTTGTAGCTACATATATAAGTTCCCCACTACAGCAGAAATCAACAGATTAGAGCATCAATATATATGAGCCAGTCTCCAGGAAAACCTGCTATAAAAAGTATAATGACATTATGTAATTACTATATCATTTATGAAACAAGAGTTTGATAAAGCTCTAAAATAAGGAAAAATACATATCTATTGATTCTATTTTAAGTAATTGACCCATAAAGTACTAAACCTTAGCTTTAAATTTTCCTATGAATTATGTCGAAAACATAAAATTCGTTACTATGGTGACCAATTTCAGAAAAGTACTCCGATTGAGAAAAACAAAGATTTAGTTGTTTAAAACAGAAGAAGCTTTTCTCTGAATGCAAACAATTTCGATTTTGAAATGTATTTTGAAAAGTGAAACATAATTATAGAATTTGGTACTATTTTGAACAGTTTATGTCAAGAATTGATCAAATGATGTAATAATGAAATACTTATTTCAGTTACGTCTAATAACGTTTGAATGACGTTTGTGACGTCACACAAAAAGCTCCGAATAGGGACTCTACAAAAACAGCTGTAACTTCCTTAAAACTTAAGATACTGTAAAATCATTTAATTTCGATGGGATGAAATTTCGTGGTTTTGGTGAAAAAGACCATTTCGTGGGGACGTAAATTCGTGGATTTCGTATTTCAGTAAAAAAAATCGGGTCAAAACCTTAAAAAAATCAGGTCAAAACCTTCACTAATGATCAGAATTTCACTATTAAAACATCAACCAATGCTTATAAATAATATTGTTAATATACGTAAGTCTGTTAATGAACTGACAAGCAAACATAAATTGATGCTTAAACCCTCCCAATACGCTGTCATATTCTTTAAACAACATAGCTTATCATTGTTTATCATTTAGATCGCAATTCATATTGATAATCCTACTAATAATGTCAAACTGTTTAATGCATGGATGATACACAATATACGATATAACGATTACCTAACACCCTATTTTAAAATCCACAAGTGTTATCATTTCTATTGTTTACATGGCGCATGCAATTTATAAATGTGTGTTAAACACTTTGGGTCAAGCTGAAATTGATGGCAGTATTTGACACGTCTAAAAATAGACATAGTGGTACTGTGTAAGTTTACCTGTATGAAGATGTAGTGGAAGCTGCTTTACACTCAGTTATTGGAGCATACGCAGTTTAAACCACGTATAGTTTATGAAGTCAGAAAAAAATGTAATTCTTATTGGAAACTTAATATGTTTTGATCTGGTAATTAATTGACAGTCTGATAGAATTTATTATGTTTTATGCTGTAAGTAAACTACCAAAATCCTAGAAACATAAAAAGACTTATTTAAACCTGTAATTTGTAAACAAAAATGGCGGTCGCCGTAAATTTGAACATTTTCAATTTACATATTAATTGGTTAAATATTTCGTTGGGATTTGATTTCGTGGTTTAGTTCATCCACGAAATTTAATCCCCCACGAAAATTAATGATTTTACAGTATTAACATAATTTAACATTATCCTGCAATACTATTGAAAATCTTAAAGTCAATATTTTTGTCAAAATAGCAGGTTTCCCTGGAGACTGGCTCATATACGTATAGCTGCTTCTATTAATATTTTGTGTATGCTTTTACTGAATGTAATGTAAATGGATGTATATATACATAAAAGCTGTGACTAACAGGAAGATGGCAGTTTATAGTCATCATACATATATAATATATACCTCTTAGTAGATGACAATTTCTCAACATGTACTAACAAAATCTGTATAAGATCAGAGCCTGGGGTTTTGTTGATTTCACTCAGTGGAAACGTTTCAAACACATATATGTTCTCAGATTCATGTATATCAGATAGCGGTTGATCATCACCGTACGTGTTCCCAAATCCTTCATCACTTAGTTGACACAAAACAAGCTGCAAAGAAGCAGTATTATAATTACACAGTACAAGTTTTACAAAATTCATAAAAACATGAAACAAGGCCAGAATAGGAAATGTGGAATGCGCTCAAGCTGGCGGAATAATTTGTGCCGACACCCTATCAGACCAGCGCTGTTAAAGTGTTATAAAAGTAGCACTTTGTTTTAGAACTATTTTTTGTATTTCAGTCCAATTTTTTGGAAAACATGTTTTTCTGTTAATGATTAAATCTATATTCAAATATATTATAGATGTGAACATTATCAGGTTTTTGGTTACTTGAATTTCTCCCAAAATACTCTCCTAAAATATGATACAATAGGAGGCCAATTATCGATAGTGTAATAGAGAACAAGCAAGGAATAATCAATTTGTTCCAGATCAATATTGTTGCATATTGAAAACAACAAGCTAAGGATTTGTGGACAGTAAAATAATAACTTACTCTTTTTGGTGTAACATAGAGTTCATGAGCAAGTTTGTCTCGTAGTTCTTTGATAGTATCCATAAAGTTTATTTCTAATGCAATTCTCAACTGTTTCGGTGAATCGTCTAAATAGACAACAGTCACATATACTGGACGTGTGCTCTTCTGAGGTACAGGTAGTGAAAGACAGAGGTAGGATTCATATGTATTGCTGTGTTTGCCGCAATTTGGACAAGACAGAGAAGATTGATATAAAGCCTGGAACCGGTTGTACACCTCAAAACCACTGTTCGTTGAAAGTACAAATTCCGGACTACTTAGGGCTGTAACAATTTCATTTTGCTGAAATACAAACAAAACTTCCGTCAGAACAAACAATCATTGTACAATGAGCGAATCTGTATAAAGTTATTATTAAGAAATTCAGACAATACATGTATCCAATTGACATTCACCCAACTCTTACTTTTTAAAATCATGAAAATGGAAAGAAATTTACACTATATAAACAAAAGCTGTGTAGGAATATTTTAATGCGGATTTGCACCTTTCTATTCTTGCTGTTTTAAAACATCTTTGTCAATGTTTAAATGATAAAACAGACTAAGCCTCATCGCCACTGACAGTGCATATTAAATATTAATACTAATAGTACTTTTAATAGATCTATAGATATTTTATAATTATTTGATGATAAAAATGATATTATGAAGAATGACACTGCCAATACTGTAACAGTAAAACAACCTTGAAAATGACTCCAACAATTGTATTATGTATTGTCTTTTATATATGTGTTAACTTATGTTTATACCTTGTCTTTCTTAGACCTTGGTAGTGTTTCTTTAGCTTTCTTCTTGGAAGAAGTAAAAAGTTCTTCATTAATTCTGTCAAGTAACCAAAGCAAGAACTCTTGTGCATCATGTTGTGACGAGCCTTTGTATTGACAATTGTATTTACTGATAATTGACTTTAACTGATTGGATATTTCCGGGGTGTAAGAGCCTGACCACAAACTTTCTAGAAGTCGACCCAGTTCCTCACATACTTCTCCCTTTGCTGACCCAACAAGACGCTTCAAGCCTTTAGAGTTAAACACATCTTTATATTTTTTTTGTACAAAATAGTCAGCAAAAACATCGGTGCAACTAAGGCACTGTAGAATAGTGTTCATAAAACAGGTATTGCCATGGTTGTATAAGCCGACTAAACCAGGTGTTGTGTCCCATTTTGGCAGTTGTATAGTAGACGTAGCCAGTGTCATGAGAGGTCGTCTGTTTGAATTGGACTGTGATTCGCTCCGAACTTTCTCATTATGTATGACCTCCCCAGGTGTGGCGTCTACAGAATGTTGTCGCCTTGATAGGGTTGGGGTAAGACCTCCTTTCAAATTAGTACTGGTTTCATCAGACCGTTTAACACGGTTCCTTGACGATCTATACATCAATCAGGCCATACAAATAGTAAACCAAAAACATACTGGAATTGGATTGAACAGTTTTGTTTACAACTAGATTTCAGGTGACTGAACTCTACATTTGTTGATACAATTTATTCTTGCCAAAACATTGGATTAAAAGACATGGTGGGCAGAAAATATGTTTTAACTCAGTCTATAACAACAGGGAATATTAATTTTATGTAAGTATCTTGGTAAATGTACAAGTATTTGGTCTTAAACACTCAAAGTTTATATTATTGTCATCGTTTCCGTGTTCACCTGTCAATTAACAACCATGTTTAATTGGAATTGTGGGTAACAGGTGGTTGTTTCTGAAAACGAGGCTGGTACACTTGATTTTAGACGCTCATAGCTCGTAGTCAAATCTAACCGAGTTTAACGATCAATTATTTAATTATAATGTTATTTATGCAATTAAGATCACTATATCAAAGTTTTAATCTGTTATAATGATTATGAATTATTTTATGTACCATCAAAATGCAATAAACATTACGAATTGAAGTTTTATTAGAATTTGTTTTTAATGCAGAACTTTATTCTTGTCTGTAAATCTGGGGCATACCTGAGTTGACAAATGGCGGGAATCGTCTACAATTAAGTTACAACACAAAAACTTTAAGCTGGCCTACTGTCCACAAAAGGTGTTGCTTCGTGATTAAAATAATTGAATTCATGATATATATTTATTCTGTCGTAAAAGTGCGCAATGTTCCGTCATGTCATTTTTTAGAAAACCCACAAGCCCGAAATTTGTTAAATAGTAGATCTATATTCGGACTAAACTGATTCGGATATTTTTCTAGATTACTAAAAGATTTTAGGGGATTTGCTATCAAGTTACACTGTGTGGCTCTCTATCAATTTCACGTCTGGTTGTAAACAAATGCAATAGAACAAAAACACTAGAATGTTACGATCCAAATGAGAAGAGGATTCAAATGAGAAGTAGCTAGCCAAGTCGGGACACTAATTGACTGATTAATCTCATGTTTACTTATTTCACTCTTGTCTGATCACCTTGTCTTACACAAGACAACGGAAGTTTTTTTCATTGTCCCTGCATGCATGTTAGGCCTGTACTCACTTTTTAGCTCCACTATTCATAGAATAAGGGGAGCTATTGCAGTCACCAGAGCGTCTGCATCAGTGTCGGCGTAACACTTCTGTTAAAGTTTAGGTACTGGTTTTTTAACCTCTTATATTCTCCAAGTCCTTTGAGATGTTACTTTCATATTTAGCATACTTGTTTGCCACCATGACCCAACCCATATGCAGGAGTAGGTAACTCGGGCATGTTGTTGAAATTATGCCCCCCTTTTCTACTTACTAAGTGCAAATAGTGCAAATGTTAAAGTTTAGGTACAGGTTTTTAAACCTCTAATATCTTCATAGTGCATTGACATATTGCTTTGATACTTTGCATACTAGTTCACCATCATGACCCCAACCCATACACAGGGGTAGGTAACTCTATTAAGCATTTTTTGGTGAAGTTATGCCCCCTTTTTCAACTTAGTGCAAATGTTAAAGTTTAGGTACAGGCTTTTTCACCTCTAATATTTTCAAAGTGCATTCACATATAGCTTTACATACTTATTCACCATCATGACCCCAACCCATACACAGGGATAGGTAACTCTATCAAGCATTTTGGTGAAATTATGCCCCCTGTTGGACTTGGAAATGCAAATGTTAAAGTTTAGGTACAGGTTTTTTCACCTCTAATATTTTCAAAGTGCATTGACATATTGCTTTGATACTTTGCATACTTGTTCGCCATCATGACCCTAACCCATACACAGGGGTAGGTAACTATTAAGCATTTTGGTGAAATTATGCCCCCTTTTTCAACTTAGTGCAAATGTTAAAGTTTAGGTACATGTTTTTTTCACCTCTAATATTTTCAAAGTGCAATCACATAATGCTATGCATACTTGTTCTTCATCATGACCCCAACCCCTACACAGGGGTGGGTAACTCTATTAAGCATTTTGTTGAAATTATGCCCCCTGTTGGACTTGGAAATGCAAATGTTAAAGTTTAGGTACAGGATTTTAACCCCTTATATCTTCAAAGTGCATTGACATATTGCTTTGATACTTTGCATACTTGTTCACCATCATGACACCAACCCCAACACAGGAGAAGATACTATTGAGCATTTTGTTGAAATTATGCCCCCTTTTGGACTAAGAAATGCTTATTTGTTTACCTTCATGTCCAAGAGGACCTACACATGAGTATTGAGTAGTCAACGGTCCTGCATATTATAAATTTGTCCAAATTATCCCCCTTGTTCGACTTAGAAGAAGTCCCAACCTCTACACAGCAGAGGGTAATGCTGCTGTTATGAAGCATTTTGTTTTGAATATATAATGATTGTACTATCCTAGCATGGCGCTGCAAATAGGGGAGCGTGCTGTTCGTGGACAGCTCTTGTTTCCAAAACTACTGGGTACCTACCCACTTTTTAAAATTCCAGTGGGCATGCTGACAATAGTCCAACTCCAAGGTCTGATGGTGATGAGAGCAATTCAGAATGTATCGGGGTGGCTATCTCTCAGGTTGGATATGGGCATTCAAAAAGAGTAGCAGTGAAGGGTGATATGTCAGACAAACTCCCTGTACAACCCAGGGTTCCGTGGGGCTCTGTCCTAGGCCCTTGCCTATTCCTAGTCTATATAAATGACCTACCAGACAGTATCAAAAGTAAAGCCTGACTGTTTGCTGACCACACTATTATATACCAAGTATTTCTATTTCAGAAGAAATCAGGCCAACAAGGATGCCTTCAAAGAAAACGAACTGTCCACTAGGACCCACTAACACGTACAGAGTAGCCACACCTATAGGAGAGATCGTGTACACTTGTTGTCCTAAGGGACTGCATACTCTCGGTATCACAGAAGAAATAACTGACGAAAATTTCTCTCCAAAACCACAGTTAGTATAAAAGTTTTTAACTCGTTAAATTATTATCACTTTTACATTTCTTTATGAAATTGTTTGATGTCAAGCTACTGTATAGCTTATTATATTACGAGGTGAACATTTCTTCTACTCTTGGGACTGGTTAGCCTTAAAGCTCTGTATAATTCATGACTGAGTATTCATGAACAACTAGCAAACTTTTTAAAAAAACAGGATTCAAATTATTTTCACATGATTTACTGTTTGGAACCATGCTAAATGTTGGTTATGATGAAATCCAGGTTGATTGAGTATGAATATGGCTGATCTGGGATAAAACTTAAAAGTCACATGGTCAATCGTAGAAGAACCCTGTGTTTGCAATGGGGGCTGCATTTTGCATCAATTTGATATTTGTGAATCTTTATCAAAATGTTTGTTTAAAGCTCCATTAAGCACTAAACAGCTATTTTCAAAAAGCAATAACTTGGTAACCTATCTGCAAATGATGCATTTTGAACACTTTAGTTGAGTCCCAAAGGTGGAAAACACCATAAGATGGAAGAAAACAAAATACAGCCTACAGTTGGTTAGTAGGCAAAATAACAATAAATGCATATTTTATAGTCTAAGGGAAGCAACTCTTGCAAAACTAGTATATTGTCTACCATATGCTACATTTTACTTTAATGTGATTTTTTGCATACTATTTCAACAGAGTTAACATTCTGTCATCAATTATTTGTCATTTGTGAAAAACATTCTAATTCGTTGTATTTACTGGATTATCGGAAATTAGTTTTGGGAGTGATAATGGGACTTTAAATGAAATCAATGTTGAGTTTGAATTTGGTTTGACTGGATCTGTATACTCAGGCAAGTGATATAGGATCATCTTGGTCGTTTTGTTTAACTTGTGTTGTTTATTTCCTAGGATAGAAGTGTGCCTGATATCACAGATGTACGAGGATAATGGTTACACATATAAACCTGCCACTCAGTGTTTACATTGGTTACAGTCATACTTCAGTTGTACAGAAAAGAAGGAAACTCTAACATTACCTAAAATATGTTCTCACA
Organism: Spisula solida; assembly: GCA_947247005.1. Lineage (NCBI taxonomy): Eukaryota > Metazoa > Mollusca > Bivalvia > Venerida > Mactridae > Spisula > Spisula solida. The sequence continues at coordinate 65,324,808 of OX365944.1, read as the reverse complement.
TAGGCAAAGAAGGTAAGTAGCATAATGTTGACATGTTGTTACTTTAATTGCATACTCCAACCTTGGGTCTCTCATCAGTATATTTTCATCAAATCCATAACTGTAAAGTCAATATTTTTTGTGGGGGGTAAATTTTCGTTGATTTCGTGGTTGAACTCTACCATGAAATTTAATTCCCACTATTATTCGACATTTCAAGTACAGAACTAGGTTTTTTCCTTCCGTATGGTGTTAGAATGATGGGGTAATCCTATTGTTGTTGCAGCTGCAACAAAACACATTTGTGTATTGTCCATTGTTTTCTTCAAAAAAGGAAATCATGAAAAGTTTCTTGCCCAGATGGTAGGGTAATGTCTCTATGCTCTGAAAATGTACGGTTTTACATCTTTTATCCTCGATGTTGGTAATCGGTATGATTGAAGTTACTTCAGTGGTAGGACCTGTCTTTGTTGGGGTCGTGTGTTTCAATCCCATCCACCGTTAAGGGTTCAAATGTTGCTTACAACTTGAAGTTTGTGTTGAATGTCTCGAGGTATTGACCATTATTTTAATGGACTTATACTTTTCAGGTTCATTTACATACAATGTGTGGTTCACACTTCTACGTAGAGTACCATTTGGTAAGACAGTATCATACAGAGCCTTGGCTAGTCTATGTGGGAATGAGAAAGCTTGCCGGGCAGTAGGTCAAGCTATGAGGAACAACCCTGTTGGACTTGTTATACCGTGTCATAGGGTGATACAAGAAAGTGGAAAACTAGGCAACTATCATCATGGTACCAGAAATAAAATGAAGGAATGGTTGCTGAGACATGAAGGGTCTTATATGTAAGACTGTGTGTTAATTAAGACACAAAAGGTTGTATGCATAAGGCGTTGGGTAAACTTAGTGAAAACTCAAATTTTGTATTTACTTGACTGGTAAAACTAAAACAGGCAGGCAATTTTTGCTTCATGGTTTAAAAATTGTGCTGAATGATACAATATGACAACTTTGAGACAAATTGTTGAAATTATTTCTTGTTTATTTCACCTTGAATGTGAATAGAATTTCAAGGTCAGAAATAACATAGCCGGTAATCTATAGAAATGAATCTCTATATTGTACAAGACAGTATTAAGTTTGATAATTTTCATGTATTGCACTTAAGTATGTATAATCTAAGTCAGTAGCATAATATTGTTTAATTTTTTACTTTGAGTGGTTCTCAATAATTATGTTGTTTATTTGGATTTAAGTTTTATATTGCAGAAATGTACAGATAAGGTTTTTCGTCTGGACACTTCACTTATGATCTGCGATATCCCTTTGACCATTTTCCACCAAACTTTGCCACAGTATTTTATTTTGATTATCCTCCATAATACTACACACACCTGAGCCCCGTTGCCTTACTAAATGTACTTTCCTTGACCCTTTTGTTTATTGACCGCCCAACCAGTTAAATATAGGCATGTATTGACTCCCCTGGAAATCAGAACTAAGCGCTTAGGCAATGAACCTCTGTAGTTAATAATTGTTGAATGTAGCCATGGCAACAGTTGTTAGGTGTTTTCTGGTTGTTCCATATGTTCATTTATTGATATTACTTCTGTAGTCATTCAAACATTTGAATTGCGCCATATATTTGATCACGTTTTTATAAAGTAATCATTTGAACTTGAGTGATCTTGAAAGAGATACTTTTGTACATAAGTTCTTGTTTTAACTACGTATATTATTTGATTTTATTTGTGCCAATGTAAGTACATGTGAGTGCTAGGTAACTGTATTTGTGATATTGTTTTTAATGTGCTGTTGATGTTGAGCTCACCTGGACACTAAGTGATCACGGTGAGCTATTACGATCGTTGAATGTCTGTTGTCCACAATTTGTTTAGAAGTCAGTTTTCAACTTCTGTATAATCTTTATAAAACATTGTATCACTGTTTGTCTTGATAATATCAAGGTCAAGTTTGATACTGGGTCATCTGGGTACAAAAACTAAGTCACCAGGCCCAAACAGAGAAAACCCTTCTAGAGGTCATATTATTTGTATGTATGTTTCTTCAATATTTGCGTCTGATTCATCTCGGGTCCGAGGCCAATCAAAAGAAAAAAACCTGTCATTAGCATTTTGGAGTCGTCAGTTTAATCCTGTTTTTATGAAACTACTGGTCACAATATTTGTTTCTATAAAATCTAATCCAACCCAAACAAAACGCTTGTTAACACTGTTTAAATTGATCCAGTCATAATTTTGTGAAGAGAAATCCTAGAATCCATGGTAGAGGGGATTCTGTACAGTCAGGATATGGTGTGTAGAGTTTCATCACTATCCGTATTAGTGGGAGAAATTGACGGGATTGAGGGCTGTGCACGGAACTCAACAAACTCATCGGTGCTATGAGTCAATACTTAACAAGCATCAAACGACTGTAAAGAGAAACCGAAGTTCCAAGACCTGAAAAACATGAAGAGAGCACAAAAAGAGTAGAACCGAAGTACAGAGAGGCCATTTCACTACAGCAATAGCTCAATAGAAATATAATGACTTGATAGTGTATTTCCTATGTTTTAGGGATTATGTAATAGTTTCCACTATTAAATCTATTTGTTCAGCTTGTGAAGTTGACTCAGGTGAGCGACCCTGGGGCCAATTTTTGCCCAAGTTTGTTGTTTTCATAAAATTATGCCAAATATTTCCTGTTGTAACAATGAAAAATAAACATGAAGTTTGTTGAAATTTATTGAATTGTGTTGAATTGTGTTGAATTGTTTCTGATTCTTGTACACCCTACACATCACCACAACCATGTGGTTGTATATCGTGGTTGTATATCGTCCAGGAAAATGTTAAAAGTTGTGCAGTGTCTTCTTAAAATGAAGATCCAGCGAATCGGTTCCTTTGTTGCCAAATTACTACCATTTTTTCTACATATTGCATACTACATGTAGTAGCTAAGGCCTTATCCCAAGAATTGAAGAAATCCCTATTCCTAATACTGTGGCATCTTTAAATTGCTCATCTAACCAGTGTCCACATTTACCTCATTGGCATTAATCCGATAATGTCCACACTTTAGATTGATTTCCATGATGGAAATTTCACTTTTCGCTTGAACAAGCTCACTGGTGGTCCGAAGTGGGCAAATATTGCTAAAGGGATGTAATACGAGGGACGTTTTTAAGTTCTAGGAAGTGATCTGTAATCACCATAAATGTTTAACATGTTGCAAATGTTTCAAATCACTTCAAATTTGGCATTTAAATAGCACCATCCATTATATATATTTTAAAATGAATCGAACGCACGAGGGCGAATCATACAAAATTGCACTGCTGCCATAGTAACGTCAGAAATGGCTACCCATCGTCGCAACGTTTTCACTGCCCATACATGTATGTTATAAAAATGTTCTGAATATATCTCACTCAGTTAAATCACATGCAGTTCTCCTGCCACAATAATAAGAATGTTTTCTGTACTCAAAATATGAATCGTTTCAACGTCTACACTTTCGGGATCGCTTTGCAAAGCGCCGCAAAACCAAGCAGAAACGTTCGACACGACGTCTCTCGTCTGATTCACAGCACGCCGTCACTTCCTGTGGTCATTTGCAACATTACCACGGACAGTCTGGAAGCGTTTATATTCTACATTTTATCCTACTCTGTGCGATGCAAAATTCTTAACAGTGGTCAGGTCATCCATTGACTATAATGTTTTACTGGCAAAAGACAATAACGGATCAAATTCCAATGAACTTCTGATATTTCGACGGATGATTCTAATACGGTGACAACAATATCGCAACATGATTGTTGGAATATTGAAACTATGTTATAAGTTGAATAAAATGATGTTAAGCTGCCCGATGCGAATTACGTAGAATGGTTTTAGGTTGTAGTTAATTGGTAGCAGTTTAGTTGGCGGCAATGTGTTGTTAGTTTGACGATTTCTTGGACGCGATGTCAAATTTGCACCGGTTAGCTCTTCCTGACGATACCGTAGATACAATAAGAACGGTAACTTACTATGAAATCGTAAGAAAATATAAGAATAGGTGTCTTTGTCTCTATGTGAAATATCGTTGAGGTTTAGCAAACGTCTAAATTTCTATGAAAGTTCATGGAACTTAAAAACGGCCCACGTGTATACTAGTATTTATGTGTTTATGTTTCAATTCTCATTAACAAAATAACAAAAATGTAGACTGTCTCAGCTGTGTCACATCATGTTGCTTTTGCTGAAGTGTTGTCTCTGTGGACCATGTTGCAGTTCTCTCCTGACGGTCGTTTACAGTGTTGGAGCACATGCTCTGTGGCTTGATCACCCTCACCACAATCGGCCGCTGTTAGTACCGTTTTATACGCCCGTTGAAAACCTCAGATAATTGTAAAGGTTGATAAAGGCACGCATGTTAATTAACATGCGTGATAAAGGTTAAACATGTTTTTTGTTTTATTTTTTAAAATTTATGTTATCTTAGAAAGATGCATTTGTACTACAGTGGTCAGATTTTTATGGTATCAAAAAAGAATTGGCTTTCGATATCTTCATAAAGTAATTAATATATTCATACACAACATTGTAAGAACTAACTCCATGCAAAATCCCATCAAATTGGCCACTAGTTCAAAAGTTATGAAATGAAATATATTTAAAATATCACCAGTATTAATCACAAAATGCACCTCAGTGACTGTCTGGTTAATTTCCCGAACAATGAACCTTTCAATTTTTTTACTCTTCAAAGATAAAGTTACCTGTCTTGTAAACGGTACGTAAACATGTGAACACACTTGGTGCGCGTGCGGTCTTGCGGCGGCGTCCAGTAATTTTGTTTGTACTCTAATTCACACAGTTTTCTTACTTATAATCGTCTTCAAACTATGGCCATAATATATCATTACATGTATATCCAAGTTCAATTATAGACCAAATCGGCCCAGGCCTTCTTGGTTTATGGTCCTTTAATTACCAAAGAAATGTGAACTTGGATATGCTGATAAACCTAATTTCGCATTGATGCTTGGCAAAGTATTGATATTTCAAGATCTTATTTTTGAGCCATTAAATATAAGTGTATATAAATTATTTTTCCGTTCCCTGACCAGGTCAAGGGGCTGCTCAAGCCCTTTTATTACAGGTGAATGTAATATTCGGGTGAACTGTTTCGGTCCTCTTATCTGTCATTGACAAACTTTAATAACTTATCACTGACTGCTGTCGCTATCTATTTATGCTCGTAATAATTAGTCCAGGAGCCAGATTTCAAAAGAGGCTTAAAATGGATTTTCATTTACCCCATCTGGTAGAAAAAGTCTGTTGGTATTTTCGAATAATATAGACATTCAGGCTTTAGAAAAAGGTGGATGCCAGATCTGAAAGTGGTGCAGATTTTTTTAACAGGGGCAACAACTCTTGCTATCCAAGAAATTTACGAAACCACCCGGTAACCTATGTTCTGGTGTGGATTTTTTGTTTATATATGTATTGTCACATATTTGCATGGATATTGTTCATTTGATAATGTGCATCAAAAGTACATACAACATGGACCAGTTTGATGTCAAGGTCAAGGTCAGTGCAAGGTCAAAGTGAGAACAATAGCTTAAAATGAATATTTGCTCTCTATTTTTCTTAGTATAGCATGTGTTTTGAATTTAATTTGGTTATAAAAGTGATAGTTATGTTGGTTAGTACATATTCTGTCATTATAGGCCATTTGTTTGATTCAAAATATAAAAATATTGTAAAAACAGCCATTTAATGCAAATGCATGTTGGCCCAAATAGCAATCTTACGAAGACACCTGGCATTATATGATCTTATGAGATTTTTTTGTTTACGTATGTAGTGCCTTATATTTATATTTTTATTATTCATATGGTTATATGCATCAAATGGACATACACCTAAGACAAATGTGAGGTCAAGGTCAAGGTCATTTCAAGGTCAAAGTGAACAAAATAGCTGAAAAAAGTAAAAAATCAGATTTCCTCTCTATTTTTCTTATATAACATGTGGTTTGAATTAAACTTAGGTTATGGAAATGATAGTTGTGTTGGTTAGTTAATATTCTCTAATGATAAGCCATTTTTTAAATTAAAAATGTATCATTTTAGAGAAAAAAACAAGTCATTCTATGCTTTTAGAGATGGCCCCTAGCATATTATGGCCTTATGTGATTAGTTTGTTTACGTACGTGGTGTCTCATATTTGCATGGATATTATTAATTTGATTAAATTCATCAAATGGAAATACATCTTAGACCAATTTGAGGTCAAGGTCATTTCAAGGTCAATATGTGAAAATAAAGTAAAGCTAAATATTGATATTTCCTCTCTATTTTTTTATTCTGACATTTGTCTTGAATAAAGTTTGGTTATGATAACATGTATCAATAAACCTAGGTATAAATAGGATTCCCAGACCCTTGACAAAACCCATTATCGTCTACTATTCGTAGCTATCTAGAACAATTCAGCCATCCATGCCCTCCAGGGTATCACTGGTAAGTACGTATATAAGTACAATGTAATATGCCTCTTGAGGTAAGCATCAATGCCAAGTACATGCATCTAAGACCATATGCGGTACAAATCACTACCAGCTGGTACAGACATCTCAGGGCCTATGTGGTAAACACCATTTCAGGGTACATACATTAAAGACACTATGTGGTACGCATCATTATAAGGTACATGTATCAGAAGCCCTATGTGGGCACTCATCACTGCAAGGAATATGCATCTCATGGACATACACTACTGTAATGTACATACATCCTATACTAAAGAAGGTATTTACCACATGAGAATATACACATCCCAGATTGTAATGTACTCAATAACACCTAAGAATACAGCTAGACCCTGTCTGTTACATTCAACATATCACTATGTTGTAAAGACACCGAAGGCAAAATTAGATACTAATGTTCAACACAACAAAGTATATCCATTCCATGCCTATGAGATACTCATCACTAAATAATTTATTTATCTCATGCCGGACACGTAACCGTCACTGAATGCAGCTATCACATGCCAATCGGGTACATACTACATAAAGCAGCACATTTGACAGTGAATGCATCTTTAATTATAAGTCCCTGTTTGGTAACCAACAGAACAGAGTATAAACATGTATAGCTGTATAATGAAATCACCACCACACACAAAAGCCATATATATGACACTGATCTCACTACCTCTGAATTCAACCGCACCAAGTTTTTTGTGGTACTCATCACCACCAAGTACTGACAAACCGGGTCCTAAGGAATATACTCGTGCAACCCCAGTTCCTAACCACTACTAACCACTGTGATGTACAAACATTGTCCCAGACACTATGTTTATTTAGTCAACACAACGGAATATACATGTAGTTATCCCAGACTAAGTAGTACCAACGTATTTAGTATACACCACGATATAATACTCTAGAAGCCATCAAACAGCGTAAGTCTTGCACACATCATCACATAAATATGTCGTCACTGGTCCTACAGAATACTAATCACAACCAAGTGCAGCCATCACAGACCCTTATAGGTATTCGCAACCACAGGGTACAGACACACAAGGCTCTGTGCGATAGATACCGCACATTTGCACCATACCAGGCCGTAAGGAGTGGTCCCAACATCGGAGTAGAGTCAATCACACGTCATGTTTGGTACTCACCATTGGCAAGTACAGCTATTCAAAGTCATGTTGAGTACTTTACATGGACTGGTATTGCCATTCATCGCATTAGAGCCTATAATTGTTTGATACTGTGTGAAAGTTAACAAAACCTGGTATATACAGGATGTCAACAAGTAAGTTTCTCTACCTATTTATCAAAATATGTTCTCCTTTCACAATGAAAACTTTACTTAGTGGGGTACCTACCTATCACTGGTACAGTCATTCTGGATTTTACGACCACCACAGAGTTAAGCTATAGTACAGCCATACACCTGGCCTTATTCAGGAGATGCTGAGGGTACTCACTATCACTGTGTATAGCTATCCCATGCCCTATTGGGTGTTTACTAATACATTGTACAGTTATTCTAGGCTCACCACCAAGTGCAGCCAAATATACCAGATCATAAGGGTTACCAATCGCCGGTAAATGCAGATATTCCAGGCCCTGTGAGATACTCAACACCATAGAGTACAGTCAGCCAAGGCCCATCGCATACACACCAGCATCTAGTACCGACACATCCATATCAGACCTTAAGATATACAGAGACCATTATTTTGACTTACTGACCTCATAACCAATGGAAATCATCTACTGTTCTATAAAATTTGAAGATCCTAGGTCCAGAAAAACCTGAGTGTCAAGGGTGAGGATCCTAGTACAAAGCAATGTAAGGGTGTTACTTGAAAACCATGTGAGCTTTATAACCGACATACAGCAGTGTAAAGCAGTATACGGACCCTCATCAAAGATGGTGACATAATGTTTCCAGCTAAAATAATTACACACCTAAATAGACAAACTACAAACAAAATACAGCGTACAAAGTGCTTCATATTACATGTAACGAAAATATGAGACAAAACTTAAATTGTTCAAGCATTTGTAATTTGTCCTTGAAATGACATTAGCCTTGACCTTGAAGTGGTCAGCATTTTATATTCACTTAAGAGTAAGACATTGAGTAATGTAACAATGTCCATACTAATATTCAATAATACTGATTAAATAAAAATAAAAAGTATATTTGAAAGCAGCTAGCAATTAAAGAATACCATCTCAGTCAGCATGCATTTGCGTTAAATGGCAGTTTTACCAATTATTAACATATATTTTTTAAACAAATAACTTATAATGAGAAAATATGTGCTAACCATTATATCTATCACTTTCACAACCAAAATTGAATTAAAAACATACGCGAGAATAAGGAAAGTAGAGCGGAAATATCAATTTGTACTTTTTTAGCTATTAGTTTCACATTGACCTTGATATGACATTGACCTTGACCTCAAATTGGTCTAAGGTGTATGTCCATTTGATGAATTTAATCAAATTAATAATATCCATGCAAATATGAGACACTACATACGTAATCAAACTAATCACATAAGGCCATAATATGCCAAGGGTTTTCGTATGAATGCCATCTCTAAAAGCATAGAATGACTGCTGTTTTTCAAAAATGATACATTTCTAATTTAATAAATGGCTTATCATTAGAGAATATTTACAAACCAACACAACTATCATTTTCATAACCTAAATTTAATTCAAAACACATGTTATATTAAGAAAAATAGAGAAGAAATCTGATTATTTACCTTTTTCAGCTATTTTGATCACTTTGACCTTGAAATGACCTTGACCTTGACCTCACATTTGTCTTAGGTGTATGTCCATTTGATGCATATAACCATATGAATAATTAAAATATAAATATAAGACACTACATACGTAAACAAAAAAAACTCATACGATCATAGAATGCCAGGGGTCTTCGTAAGATTGCCATTTCGGCCAACATGCATTTGCATTAAATGGCTGTTTTTACAATATTTTTATATTTTGAATCAAACAAATGGCCTATAATGACAGAATATGTACTAACCATCATAACTATCACTTTTACAACCAAATTGAATTCAAAACACATGCTATACAAAGAAAAATAGAGAGCAAATATTCATTTTTAGCTATTTTTCTCACTTTGACCTTGAACTGACCTTGACCTTGACATCAAACTGGTCCATGTTGTATGTACTTTTGATGCACATTATCAAATGAACAATATCCATGCAAATATGTGACAATACATATATAAACAAAAAATCCACACCAGAACATAGGTTACCGGGTGGTTTCGTAAATTTCTTGGATAGCAAGAGTTGTTGCCCCTGTTAAAAAAATCTGCACCACTTTCAGATCTGGCATCCACCTTTTTCTAAAGCCTGAATGTCTATATTATTCGAAAATACCGACAGACTTTTTCTACCAGATGGGGTAAATGAAAATTGAAATTCTCGTCACCAGCTCCTAGACTAAATCACAAGTGTTGATTAATAATGGTTCATTTTAAAGTGTCAATATCTTTCCATACATGTATATAGTATAGGATTACTCGTACACTGACATGGACGTATATGTCACAATCTACAAACTGTTGAACATGTGTAAGTTCTCATCTGACACCCGTCTACAACAGCTGATGTGAGTCATTTCATAGTGAACACACCTTTGGTAAACACCTGATGTGTAAGATTAGAGTTGCTGTGTATTTTACTTACTCTTAACCATGTTAATCATGCAGCATTGTAAAATACACTCTACTCTAAGAAGCTGAATGTCGGAGGCTCATTCTGACTGATATAAAAAAGTTGACAAAAAGATCAAAAAGAACTATGAAAGAAAACATCCCAAAAAGACATGGTGATGGATTGGCAATGTTATGAGAATGAAAAAGACCAATCCACCAAATGTCGCTCTAAGATAGACTCCAAATGGCAGGCGAACGAGAGGAAGACCGGAAGAAACCTGGAGGAGAATGGTGGCGAGTTGAAAGAGATGGTAATAACATGGAAGGAAGCAGTAAAGACAGCCTGGGACAAACACAAATGGAGAAAGCTGACACCAGCCTTATGTGTCGAAGTACACGAAGATGACTAAGTTCGTAAGTACCCATGTCGGATACAAATTGATCTAGGAAATTGTATCTGTTAGAACCTTCTAACGACTTAGACGATCAGTAACTATTGGAAGATTAAACATGAACATAAACATTTTGAAAAATAACACGACGCAATAAGATGCATCTTTATTCATATTATACAGACTAGTTTTCCTTGTACCGACCGGGTTTCAACATCAGTTCAAATACTTGTTCACCACTCAAGTAGATATTGTATGGCTGATAATTATTGACATGCTTTCTATGTGTGTCACAATGATGAAGGACAATAAAGCTAGCAAGTCACCTGATGTTGAAAACATACACTAATCAGGTAATATAATCATCAACAATATCGTCGACCGTAGTCTTCCTTGATAACTATTGAAGTACTTTATTAATGTTGTAAATGTCATATTGGCGACTCACTAGCTACTTGTTACGGAGGAGGATGACACACGCTTACCGTATACATGTATATAATAATTATACATGCATATATTTATTAGAAAACTAATTAAATTATTGGCACACGTTTGTTAATAACTGCGTTTGTGAGTGGATACACACTTTGAGAGCGGTGACCAATCTCCGGCTGATAAAATTAATAAATGTACATGATGATTTCACAATGTATGAACTTGAACAGTTTTAACCCAATCTATCTATACACTTTGTTTGAATTAGTGACTATCAACATGTTATCATTATTATAACATCGTTATCATCAACCAAGTCTCCCTCCTTGTTTTGCTCTTATTAACAAGAGGGATGTTACAACAGCTTTGGTAGTATGATTAATTAACATGGATTATTTCCTTGACCTTTTTATCGTATTGATATTTAATTAGATGAAGGAATATTGAAGTCAAACAACTGTTTACCAAGAGCTCCTTGATCCCTGTGACGCAGGCGATTTGTACAGCATTATGGCCTTTGAATGTACATTTTGCTTTGAACTTTTCTTTACGCATTATTTTGTTATTTCTAAATGTAGTTATCAGTTCACATTGGTGTAAGGACGTCATCAACATTGGGGGGGGGGGGGGGGGGGTAGGGGGGGGGGGGGCAAACATTTGGATATGGGAGAGGGGGCAAAATATTTTTGGAGATAGGGAACCACATTCACATTCAAAGTGAATTGCGTTTGATGAATGTTTGCGTATCCATAACTACGGGTGTAGCTGCTGAGTTGTCTACATAGTATGAACCTTGCTACACTTGTATATACTTAGGGGGGGGGGCATGCTTTTTAAACTAAGGTTCTTCTGGCGACCCAAGAATAAAAATACTTTTACCCATTACGAGACCATTTTAGGTCTGAATTATTGGTTGGGTCAAACACTATGTTGACCCTCCTTGTCCTGCATGTTTGGGCCTGCCCCCTGTCCCATGGCCTCACCGACTCCTACGCCCATCCTCCACATAAATACTGCTTACAGTTCTCCAGACAAACCCCTGCGATAGAGGCAAGCTGTTCATTGCCAAAGAGGGTGATATCGATGCTAAGTTGTGGTTGACGAAGAGAGGGCTTGTAAAAAAATTGCGTTTTTTGCCTAAATGTTCTATCTATCGTACAAAATACAAACATAATTCTCAATGTATATCGGTCAAATGTTAGTAAAGAGATAAAGTCGTGTTAAGCTGTATAGTCCGTCGTATATGTGTAACTTTCTTGACAACCCTCGTAGAGGGAGTGTTATAAGGTGATCAAGGTTCAACAAGCTCAGTCCTTCTACTTTTTGTGCTGCCGAAGAGTTGATACAACTATTCAAGGTAATATTTTATACATTTTAAATCAAAAGAAACAATGTTCTTTGTTGCTTTTTGAAGAACTGTTCTGGTTAGTCAATGATCTGGGCGTTTTAGTGGCTTATCCTTTTCGCTTTTGTCACTTTTCGTTTTTGTCTTTATCACAGTAGTTTTAAACAAGTTTAGTCTAATACATCTATATTTGACAGCCATTTGTCTCGACAAGTTTCCTGGAATTGATTATTCACCAGTACAGACCAACTCTGCAACTGCTATAAACAACTGTCAACACACGATAAGAATGTAACTGTAGTCAATATCATGGACATAAACGTCCCCATAATGGGAATCGAACCTGGAACCGACAAATGTCAGCGAGCATCGGTGGCTGTCTTTGAGCATACAATACTTTAATCAATGATAAAAGTATAGCACAACGATGATCAAATCTATTTAACGACTTGGCGACCATGGCGGGTATGTTGGTCGGCGGAGATTGATACATGACTTCCGATCTTAATTCTTATGGTCAACATTCCCACGATCATGTACACACGCGATACAATCGAGCTTCAAATTGAAGATGGTAGTAGGTACATAATTGAATGACAATTCGAAACCTGGTAAAATTACGACGTCTTCGACAAGGTTTATAAATGTGCTGCCTTACGTATTGGTTTATCGCAAAAATTAAATAAAATTGTCAAATATTCGCGTAATTTTGGTATAGTTGCCAGAATATTCCCAAAACAACCACACTGACATTTAAAATAACTTGCGAAACATTAGCATTTTGTCGTTATTTAGTATCTTTACACTACCATCACTTAAATTGCCTGAAATGTGTTAGCATTCGATGAAGATGAGTTGCGAAACGAAAAGAATACCTTACTGCTGTTTATGCTGTTGTTTGTTGATGTTACAGTTCGATCACCTGTGAATTATGGTTACGTGTGAATAACATAATTCACAAAGCATGTTGGAAGGAAACTCTGTGCTATTTTATAAGGAAAAATACCTAATGCACTATATCGATAGTGGTTTAAATTGCTTATTTGCAACAAATCTTTTATAAAGCTACCGTAAGTGGCTTTCTATTACATAAATACTTGGTTAGGTAGGAAAATTATGTCATGCCAAATTTTAGCCCGATCTGTGAGTCAGCACCTTTACGTTACTGCTGACATTATTGCCTTACTAACATCAAACCTGCAGTTCTTATATTATATCTTATTATTCATTACATTCGCTTAGATTCACCATTACAAGGCGTTAACATCGCATAACATGAAGATTTCTCAGTTTGTGTTTAATCTCAACTCGTGTTGTTGCTTGTAGTTGAGGTCATCCGTGTGCTCATACCGGTAACACCAAACGATAACATTGTAGCTAATACAAGTCCAACTTCGCCATATTGGTCTCAAACTAAGACTAACATGTAAGCAAATTAACAATTTGAGCTGAGATTACCATTACGATGTTTTGGGCCATTTAACGCTGTTTGATTTATCTGTTCATGTTTCGTGTATTTTTATATTTCAGATGAAGTCCCTGATACTCGCAACGTGCTTCTTCTGCGTGGCTTGTAAGTTCAATATGTTCTAGTTTTTAGTAGCGTACATAAACGACTGTTAGCGTACATGAACCAGAAGAGTGGCGGTAGTAGGTTATTTCTCGACGATTACATGACTAAACCTTAGATAAACCATATCCCGACACTCTCCCTCCTATGACGGGGATAATAAAGTGACTACATGACGTAGCTGAAAATTAAAAAAAATATATTTCGAATCGATAAAGTAAACGAATAACATAATGTACGGCTGTATACCTGCTACAATGTATATAACAATTAGTTGGTTACCGTTTAAGAATTAGTGCGGTTACGTAAGGTAAGGTTTTAATTTCTGCTTAAATTCTTTAGATTCCACTATGACAACAGAGCAAGCCGGGACGTCACAATCGACTGGAGCGGCCGTCACAACGAAACCATCACCCACGATGACGACACATCAGAAAATGACATCTACAGTAAAGCCAGGAACGTCAAATTCACCAAAGTCACATATGACATCAAAGTCTCCGAGGCCAGGATCAGTTACCACTGGCTCATCAAAACCCAATACATCTAACAGTCCCAAACCAACACCAACACCCAACCCACCAGCTACAACAAGCGGTACGTACTGACTTTATAAACAAATTGGAAGATACATGTATATAACTATAATCCCTTTTTGAGTCAAGCTCCCCTTATTTGGATACATTCATCCTATTGAACTTTGGTCTAGTCCACCTGGTAAGCGTAGTCGACAGGCCACGTGACTGTCACTTAGACCATCTTGTCACGCTCCTCGTTTTGAATGAATTAAGTTCTTCCGAAATGTTGGTTACAGCCATTTGCTTCACACGTGAACTTGTTGCCAGAAGCTCGCGGTTTAGCGAGTTAGTACTGTTTGAGAACACTGGTTAGACAAGCCGCCGCCCAATGAATACGGTGTTAAAGCCAAAGAAACAACATCATCGGTGTCCCAATTAATACTACTGTCCATCTATTATTCCTTTTGACCAGATACCATTCTATCGAGATTATTTTACCCCTTTTTAGTTCACTTGAGCATTTCAGTTGTGAAAAGAAACGCTGTGTATGAATATACAAAAATATGTCCAGTACATAGATGAGTGTAACCTTGTATATCCTTAACATGTTGCGACAGGTTATCTCCCTTTTCAGAGTTTGTAAGATTGTTTTATGTTTCAAAAGGTAAACAACTTGTGAACTTTTTGAGATTCTGTGACTCTTTTATCATTTATTTGATGCATGTTCCGGCCATGGTTTGACAGTTTTAACCTTTTAACGTCAGACTGACGAAAGAAACTCATTTAACTTTATTGTACAACTGAATAGTCCAGTCAGGGTAATAATAGCGTGACACAACGATCGAGTATACTATACATTATATACATGTACATTGTATATAGTAACGGTGTAAAACAAATTAATAATAAAGGTTTATACAGACAGTTTCAATGCTAAACTAATATACTATATTCGCTCTCTACCTGTTCAGACAATAGTTGTGATATTTTGTGTACGTTGCTCGCACAATATCCTAACTGGATTGTAATATCATATCTACATAATTATTTCGTTTCAGGAAGCGTCTCAACAATGACAGTATCCGTGTGGACAATGATCATGTCTTTAACATTATTTGTGCTCAACCGTCAACATTGAGTGACGTTTATCCAAAGACTAGAAGTATCTCCGGTTAATATTTTTATTTAACATAATAATTCATGAAAGTACATGTATACGTTTAGATGTCGATATCAAACGAATGCCCTGATGATTCTTTAGATGTGTCATGTTTTCCTTGTGTATTTTGATATAAACTATGTCTAGGATAAACAATTATTCCACCAATTTATGATTTCTAATTACTGACTAATCAATAAAACGATAGAACTTTAAACAATGCATGAGTACGAGACTGTATGACACCACAAACAAGTCGACTTTAAGGAGACATGGGGCTGGCCTCTGCTCCAACGTTTTAGTTCAGAGACGGTGCGTACGATAAATTCATTGGGGGAACTCCACTTTTATGCTAATGAGTGTTTCTCGCGCCTCTTATTGAGTATTTATTTATATTACATGTATCATTGTATACCAGTAACAATTCTATATGTTTCATGCAGTGGTTGAGGGTCCTTACTTACGCCTTTGCTCAGACTCGCTTCTTTAATCATTGTCTTATAATCAGGACACTTGTCTTTGTCATTCTGTTGTAAATAGTAATGAAATATACATAATTCTTTTCTATATAGTTAGCTATATACATTTGTACTTCATTGTGTATGTTATGGTTTTGCTGTGTGGTGGTATTGTGTTGTGGTTATTACAGAATCAAAGCATAGATGGTGTTGTTAGTGCCAAACGAAACATTCATTAATAAAATTAATATACCAGCTTGTGTAATTGTATAGAAGTTTATTTACGCCTTTCGTCCTTAGACGTTTGACACCCATATCACACATAGCATATCATATCTGCGTTGAAAGATACATTACTATTTAACATATTTAAAAACGCTACACTGGGATAAGTCGCCTTGTGCCAGGAATACAAAATAATAGATTTCATTAGTATGGTATTGTTCAAAGTCAACTTAAACTTAAAGTTAATGCTGTCATTTTGATATCTTAATTCGGACTAGTAATAATGTAATTACCATATGCACAAGACATTAGTTCAGAAAATGATAGTCACAAATTTATCGGCAAATAGGATCAACGCTCGTCGCTGAAAATGACCAACCTTTGTTGAGGTCGAATGCTTTCGTAAAGGAATTAAAATAAATGATGGTACACAATTCTAATGGTAAGTTGTGTAAACTGTGTACACTTAACATTCTCATTTACCAGAGTATTCTTCGTCCAAAACATAGTCTGGGAACTTGACTCACCACTGATGTATGGGGATGAAACTTAAGGACATATCGAATGATTTCACTGTTACAAAATAAATCAATGGGGCCTCTTCGCATTTCACTGAATCTGAATAAATTGTTCTACGGTAGCAAATACCGATTGGTTAAAAGTGTCACTTTAATTATGTCGATGTCTATATTTTGCTATGCATCTGGATACCAAAATGACGGCATTAAGTTTACCTGTAATATGATGCATATGCCTGTAAGAAGAAATTGTATTTTCTGGTACAAAACATTATACTCCAATGTCGCGTTTATTCAAAATCATACACCGATGAACTGCAAAAAGTGTCACTTCTTAAATAAATACCAACCCAGCTTTATGAGACAATTTCAAGACTGATCTCCCTTGATAAGGTTCTTTGATAAGTCCATTAATTCTGTAATTTGGTTATATTCTCACCATACTGTCATTATAGGAAAGAAATTGTGAATGACAAGTGTTGTAGTGTATTGGACGTATCTATGGAACACATAGTTAATTATTTAATCATTTAATAATAAAAGGATGGTAATAACACATGAAAACCGGAGAAATACAAATTCAAACAAAATATGTATCATTTCAATGTGAAACAAAAACACAAAGTACATGAAAACAGGAGAGATCAACTGCCATATTAAAAAGATTCAATGTGAAAAAGCTACAGCGTGCTAAAACAGGGGACATCAGCAGCAATATTCAAAGAACATGGCAATATGAAACAAAGACACAAAGTACACGATAACAGTGAGAATCAATCACCAAAGGTAAAGTGCATTCTGATATGTAACAAAGTCACAGCAAGCATATTCAAAAAGTTTCAATCTGAACTCATGGCATTAATTAACATAACTTGATAAAAATTGACATAGATGGAATGAAAACAGTGAGCATCAACAAGCAAGGGCAAAGAACATTTCAATATAAAACAAAAACACATAAAACAGAGGACATCAACAAGCAAGGGCAAAGAACATTTCAATATAAAACAAAAACACATAAAACAGAGGACATCAACAAGCAAGGACAAAGAACATTTCAAAACTGAAACCATCGATGACACAAAGTACAGGGTGATTCGTAATATCTGTCACACTTTTCAATTGAAACAGCTTTGATATCATTGAGTATATAGTATATACACAAAAAGTTAACTCATCAAAGACGCATGTGCTTTAAAGTTTTATTTGATGTACAATTGTTTATACTTTCATGAATATTTAAGTTTACAATCCTAATTATAGTTGATGCCATGTGTATGTCTTTCATCTAGACAGTTTCTCATAACCAGAATAATATTTTGCATTGTTATGATGGTAATACAGATTTAAAATTGCTTTTAAAACTGAGCTGTTAAAATGATGCTGCCTTTCATTATGTTTTAAAAGGAACGTCTTGTAAAGCGCATTTTTATTTTATATGACATCGTTTATGACGCAATGAGGTCAACATTATTCCTGTAGTTTACATTAGATAAAACTTTATAATATACGCTTTCAAATGATATATAATACATACATATCTTGTAAAGGAACGAACAGTTAATAGCTTGAAACTGAGACAAATATTATGAATCACCCTGTACATGAAAAGAGAGGATGCCAACAGCTACAGACAAAGATCATTCAAAACAGAAACCGTGACGCATTAAGTACATATCAACAGGGGACGTCAATAATCACAGGCAAAGAACATTCGATATCAGATTGGGAAACTGTACAAATGAAACTAGCTTTCACTAGTCTAGTTTAGAGGAATTTATTACTAGACGAAGAAATTGTTAACGATTTGTTGCATATAAATGAACAATTCGGAGTATCCATGTTTCCATAATCTCCCATACCCGAGCTAAGTTGAAGAATTTGGAGCAAGAAATCCGAAGGTTCGATTTTCTGGTGCAGTAGTTATTTAGATAAGTAATGCCCCCCTAGTTGTCAGATGCCAGACCTTTATCCAAACATTTAAGGAAATACATTAGCTCATAAGGTAGGTATCTAACATATGCAAACATGACAACGCTTTAATTTGCACAGGAGTTGTAAGAGTATTATGATTAGTTTTTTAAAAGCGACCAGTGTTATACACACTGTAAATTTAAAATTGGCTGGACTTTAAAAACACCCATTGACACATCTATCCTATCTGTATGCAAATACATTTCAGCGACTATTTTCCCATGACGCACATGTATGCATTGCATGTGTCCATCAAACAGTAAAATAGACCGATCCATATAATGAACACCCACTCTATTTCTACTTTACTATTTTGATTTGAGCTCACATTTGTGATTAACCATTTGTTCTAAAATATTTGACCATTTCCCAGATTTTAAGGCCCCGTTTTATTAATGACATGTGTCAATCTTAAATATTTTCTTTTAAAATTACCTTGGAAATTGAGTATGCACTACAACTAGTTAGTATGAGATTACTGTTGGTAAATAGAGTTCGTATAGTAATATGGTGGTGTAAAGGCACCGGCTGGTATTGAATGACGTACGCATACAGGGTGTACACTAAAAGTTCTAAACCGCCACTTTATATTTCATTCCTGTTTAGTGAAAAATGCATGTATTCACCTGAAATTTCACATACCGATACATGATTAAGAGATGCAGCTGAGTATTTGTTTATTTTCACCGTTTATTTTCAGTTAATTTCAGCGCATTCGACGTATTGCGTAAAAATGCATTTTTTGCACGTGCGATGCATGTGGACCAGAATTCACGCGCCCATAAACAAATCGGCATTACTGATGACTGTTCATCTTGAAAAACATATAATATGCCGAAACTGACTCGAGAGGAACACTCATGAGATTACAAAAAAACACTGTAAACACAATTCCTAGTTTACATTTTTTTATTTTATAAATGTTTTTTTTAATAATACATTTATTAACACGAAATTTCACATAATGACATATTATTATCCAATGAAGCCAAATATTTTTTACAAGTTTTGGCCTACTTACGGTCTAATTCACCGTTTTAGACTTGTTACGTAATCTAGAATAATTTACACGTGTACTGCATGCGCGCCGAAAAGCACGTGTGCCGAAAAGCACGTGTTCATGTACGGTTTTGATTTTTAGTGAAGATTATCCTACGCGAAAAACACCTAACATGTTGAATTTGGCACACACAGAACGCGGTTGACATGTCGGAATGTCAACAGGTTGTATAAAGTTGCGCCCTTAGTTTTGCTTTTTATTACAAAAATGATTTTCTATTTCGTTTGTAATTGTTATTTTAATGATTATTTCCGTTTTTTCATTCACAGGAACCTTCAATTTTTGAAACACTTAAACAAAATTTGCAAAATTGACAATTGAAAAGCCTTTGTGAAATTTTGTTGTAAGATTCTTACACTTCATCCAAGTTCGTTTTGCGTCAGTCTCGGCATGTTTCGTGTTTTTCTGGGAGGGCAGACATCGGTTGTGCTAAATGTTAATGAACACGTGTTTGTTGCGTTGCAATATGCACGTGTTCATGAACAATTTGGGTGAAATATGTTGTGACTTTGTAAAATCGACTTCATTACGTAACGCCCCTGTATCGAGTAACATGGCCGTTTATCTGCCAAAATGAATCAATAATTATTAATAAGTATTATTAACCTGAGCCGCAGGTTATATTGGATTGCCAAAAGTAAAATGACCATGGAGGGGCACGTGACATGTTCTCGATGGTTTACAATTTCAAAAAAAATAACCAAAAAAAGAAGCATTTTGTAAGAATGTTGTGAACCAGACTATTCCATTATTCCATGCGGATAATATCGGTCTTTATCGCATTACAATAGTTTATTTACCAAGGAAAGCAGAACTATTCCGAAATTTCACTGTGAACGCGAGACCACGAATCTAAACAGCTGGTGTCTGCAGCTGCACAATCATCCTGGTCAATAATAAATATAGTGGGCAATGGACTAAATCCCGTAGAGAACACATCGCTAGATTAACAGAAGCATGGTATTGATACATGATAAATATTTTTCTCATCATTTTGAATTTGTTCATTCGTTTGGCACATACATTTAACACAACCAAATAATTGTTTATTTAAACTGAATACGATTTATATCTGATCATGGCATTTGTTGTTAGATTGATCGGTATTGTCCGATATTACATGTATTGGACTTATTTTGACAGAAACATAAATTTAAACTTACACCGGAATAAATTCGAATTGCATCCAAACTGCAAAAAACACATCCTAAACAATACAACTAAGTTATCAACCGCAGGAAACTATTTGACTTGTTCTAGTATTGGTATGCAAAATTTCATGAGAGTACGTGCAGTATTAACAAAATTATAACACATAATTATGGTGGCGGGTTAGAACTTTTGGGTAGTGTACATGGTGTACACTCGTCGACACTTAATACCCATACACGTATAACAGCGCTCGTCATATTTGTAATCTGTTATCGTATCCCAACATGTTTCCACTGATACCATATTAATCCTTATTTAACCGCTCTCCATTTATTTTGAACAAATATTTATACACTTGAAGTTATTAACAGCGTATCATCCAAAGAGTAGGGCTTAAACATCGGATCAAATTTAATATAAATCCTGTCTTCAGACATTTTCAGAAATCAATTTTGACAGTATCCGTTATTTTTTTACGTTTATGATTTTAAAACGATTAATATAAAAATAAACACACGATTAAAGACTCAATGCATGTATACTTACTATCTTATACTTCCATAATAAGTACACCGAGTCTTGGGGTATTGGTGAACGACTATGTGATTGCCCCCCATAAAGTTTTGATTCAACAGTTGTGATTGGAAAAACTGAACTTTTTCCTTCCCTTGGCCTCGATGCACGATGGTGCGAGGATGATGGGAACGCGAAGGTAAGATTGTAAAACCACGATTGCACGAGGCGGTGGCAAGATTGTGCCTTACCGACGGTACGATGTTGAAACAACTATAATAGAGATAATAAAACCACGATATTCCATCGCATTTTCACCATGTTATCATCGGGCCTTCATGTTTTTACCATCATGCCATCGTGGTTATACCATCGTTGTTACACCATCGTGCCATCGTGGTTACACCATCGTTGTTACACCATCGTGCCATCGTGGTTACACCATCGTTGTTACACCATCATGCCATCGTGGTTACACCATCGTTGTTACACCATCGTGCCATCGTGGTTACACCATCGTTGTTACACCATCATGCCATCGTGGTTACACCATCGTTGTTACACCATCGTGTCATCGTGGTTACACCATCGTGGTTACACCATCGTTGTTACACCATCGTGCCATCGTGGTAACACCATCGTTGTTACACCATCATGCCATCGTGGTTACACCATCGTTGTTACACCATCATGCCATCGTGGTTACACCATCGTTGTTACACCATCGTTGTTACACCATCATGCCATCGTGGTTACACCATCGTTGTTACACCATCATGCCATCGTGGTTACACCATCGTTGTTACACCATCGTGCCATCGTGGTTACACCATCGTTGTTACACCATCGTGCCATCGTGGTTACACCATCGTTGTTACACCATCGTTGTTACACCATCATGCCATCGTGGTTACACCATCGTTGTTACACCATCATGCCATCGTGGTTACACCATCGTTGTTACACCATCGTGTCATCGTGGTTACACCATCGTGGTTACACCATCGTTGTTACACCATCGTGCCATCGTGGTAACACCATCGTTGTTACACCATCATGCCATCGTGGTTACACCATCGTTGTTACACCATCATGCCATCGTGGTTACACCATCGTTGTTACACCATCGTGCCATCGTGGTTACACCATCGTTGTTACACCATCGTGCCATCGTGGTTACACCATCGTTGTTACACCATCGTTGTTACACCATCATGCCATCGTGGTTACACCATCGTTGTTACACCATCATGCCATCGTGGTTACACCATCGTGTCATCGTGGTTACACCATCGTTGTTACACCATCGTTGTTACACAATCGTTGTTACACCATCATGCCATCGTGGTTACACCATCGTGGTTACACCATCGTTGTAACACCATCGTTGTTACACCATCGTTGTTACACCATCGTTGTTACACCATCGTGGTTACACCATCGTTGTTACACTATCATGCCATCGTGGTTACACCATCGTTGTTACACCATCGTTGTTACACCATCGTTGTTACACTATCGTTGTTACACCATCGTTGTTACACCATCATGCCATCGTGGTTACACCATCGTTGTTACACCATCGTTGTTACATCATCGTTGTTACACCATCGTTGTTACACCATCATGCCATCGTTGTTACACCATCGTTGTTACACCATCGTGCCATCTTGGTTACACCATCGTGCCATCTTGGTTACACCCTCGTGCCATCTTGGTTACACCATCGTGCCATCTTGGTTACACCATCGTGCCATCTTGGTTACACCATCGTGCCATCTTGGTTACACCAACGTGCCATCTTGGTTACACCATCGTGTCCTCTTGGTTACACCATCGTGCCATCTTGATTACACAATCGTGCCATCATGGTTACACCATCGTTCCATCTTGGTTACACGATCGTGCCATCTTGGTTACACGATCGTGCCATCGTGGTTACACGATCGTGCCATCGTGGTTACACGGTCGTGCCATCGTGGTTACACGATCGTGCCATCGTGGTTACACCATCGTGCCATCGTGGTTACACGATCGTGCCTTTCCGTTTTCCTCATCGTGCCATCGTAGTTACACCATCGTGCCATCGTAGTTACACCATCGTGCCATCTTGGTTACACCATCGTGCCATCGTGGTTACACGCTCGTGCCATCGTAGTTACACCATCGTGTCATCGTCACGGGTTACACCATCGTGCCATCGTGGTTACACCATCGTGCCATCGTGGTTACACCATCGTGTCATCGTGGTTACACCATCGTGCCATCGTGGTTACACAATCGTGCCATCTTGGTTACACCATCGTGCCTTTCCGTTTTCATCATCGTGCCATCGTGGTTACACCATCGTGCCATCTTGGTTACACGATCGTGCCATCTTGGTTACACCATCGTGCCATCTTGGTTACACGATCGTGCCATCGTGGTAACACGATCGTGCCATCGTAGTTACACCATCGTGTCATCGTGGTTACACCATCGTGCCATCGTGGTTACACCATCGTGCCATCGTGGTTACACAATCGTGTCGTCGTGGTTACACCATCGAGCCATCGTGGTTACACAATCGTGCCACCTTGGTTACACCATCGTGCCTTTCCGTTTTCCTCATCGTGCCATCGTGGTTACATCATCGTGCCATCTTGGTTACACCATCGTGCAATCGTAGTTACACCATCGTGCCATCATGGTTACACCATCGTGCCATCTTGGTTACACCATCGTGTCATCTTGGTTACACGATCGTGCCATCTTGGTTACACGATCGTGCCATCTTGGTTACACGGTCGTGCCATCTTGGTTACACGATCGTGCCATCTTGGTTACACGATCGTGCCATCTTGGTTACACGATCGTGTCATCGTGGTTACACGATGGTGCCATCGTGGTTACACGATCGTGCCATCGTGGTTACACGATGGTGCCATCGTGGTTACACGATCGTGCCATCGTGGTTACACGATCGTGCCATCGTGGTTACACGATCGTGCCTTTTCGTTTTCCTCATCGTGCCATCGTAGTTACACCATCGTGCCATCGTAGTTACACCATCGTGCCATCTAGGATACACCATCGTGCCATCTTGGTAACACCATTGTGCCATCTTGGTTACACCATCGTGCCATCGTGGTTACACGATCGTGCCATCGAAGTTACACCATCGTGTCATCGTGGTTACACCATCGTGCCATCGTGGTTACACCATCGTGCCATCGCGGTTACACCATCGTGTCATCGTGGTTACACCATCGTGCCATCGTGGTTACCCAATCGTGCCATCTTGGTTACACCATCGTACCATCGTGGTTACACCATCGTGCCATCTTGGTTACACCATCGTGTCATCTTGGTTACACCATCGTGCCATCTTGGTTACACCATCGTGCCATCGTGGTTACACCATCGTGTCATCTTGGTTACATCATCGTGTCATCTTGGTTACACCATCGTGTCATCGTGGTTACACCATCGTGCCATCGTGGTTACCCAATCGTGTCATCTTGGTTACATCATCGTGCCATCTTGGTTACACCATCGTGCCATCTTGGTTACACCATCGTGCCATCTTGGTTACACCATCGTGCCATCTTGGTTACACCATCGTGCCATCGTGTAGGTACCAAACGGGACACGGTTATGTGTTATGTTTTATGTGTGAACTGCATATGTATAAGAGCTAACATTAATAGAATGCCACAAATTGCAAGAACGTTCCTCCAATTGGTCGAGTTTTGTCATAAGCGTGCACTCATTACAGTCTTATAAGTTTGTGTTCTATGCATACCCCATTCTCCACCACATGTGCATGTAAGTATAACATTAATGATACGAGGGTCAGTCAAAAATAATTGAGAGTTGCTAAATAATGCTTACGAAAATACGTTTTTGAATATTTTCTATACAGTATCGTGAAAATGTAGTATCAGAAGATCCGCATGGAATAATATTTGACGATGATCCAGAGAAAATACAACTGCAAATACCTTTTAGATGCTTAAATTTACAACTCGCAGTTACTTTTGACTGACCCTCGTATTTACGTTTGTAAATAGGTTATATAAAATAGTTGTATTATATTATACCATACACCATCATAAACATTATAGGAATCATTGGGTTGTTGAATAAAAGTTCTTCTTGTATCAAGGCTACTATATATTATTCAGTGTTGTAAGTTTATCGATATAAAAAAGATTATATTAAGTCATTTTTTATTGACATGTTGGTTATAATGCATTTGAATGACACTGGTGATAAACCATATCATAACAATTAGTCATTTTATCGCAATTTGCAAATTTCAAGATAATAAAATGGAAAGAACATGTTTGGTGTCTAAGAGTGTTATGGCAAGTACACACAGAATCGCAAACACCAACAATCTAGGCCTACATTTACTTCACAAAAGTGCCCATTAACTTTTTGTCAATTTTGTTTTGCAGTTTTGTGCTTCATTTTGTCAAAAATTAATTTGAATTTTGCACAAACTAATGGTTGTAATGTAAACATGTCAGAATGGTATAATCTCCACCCTAATCCGTTATTACCGCAAGCCCTATGCAGACCGGGATAAGAGTAAATTCCAGGCTATCCGGGTATCCCGGGTGGTCGACAGGCTTTCTCAACAATCTTAAAATATCCAAGCATTACGGAGTTTATATTAAAAAAGTAACAATTAATAGAAAGACTGTGACCAGTAATCGGTTTGTAGTACATGCGCCCGATGAAATGTACAAGCAAGTGGCTTAACTGCCCACTTCATCGGCCTGATATGTCATAATCACTTATAGCAAGTGCATTTATAAATTACAGAGGCCCGTTTAGTAGAGAACATTCAGTGAAATTGTGGAATCATCATAAGGATCATTTTCATAGCCACACATAGATCATATGGTGTGGTAGAGTGTCCGCTAGAAGCCAGTTGTTTATCCTGTCCCTGTTCGTCATGTGGTCGCATCATACCAAATATGATCGTCACATGGTCGCATCATACCAAAGACGGTCATCATGTGGTCGCATCATACCAAAGACGGTCATCATGCGGTCGCATCATACCAAAGATGATCGTCACATGGTCGCATCATACTGGACCAAAGATCGCGTGGTAACAAAGATGTTCGTCATGTGACGTCGTCATACCAAAGATGGTCGTTATGTGATCGAAAAATTGATATACAAGTAATCGTTTACTTCTAACCAGTTTGACCCTAACCGTTACAGGTTAACAAATTCTCCATAATGTAGACGTCGCATGGAAACTATCCAGCAGGGCTCTTGAAGGTCACGACACTCGGAATTATTCATCCATACAAAACCCTGACCAATAGCTATCTCAGTGACCATAATATACCAGTATAATTATAGAGTCGTCTAATTTAATAATAGATACACGCTGTGTAGAAGTGGATGTATGAGGGTTACTCAGTGACGACGCATAGTATTATGAATGAGGTGTTGAGAGTGATTAAAATAAGTTGTTGAACTTGTTTTACAATTGTTTTAAAACAAATCCAATAAAAAGCCAATAATGGTCACAAGAACAAATTCTTCATTTTCACCATTGCGAACTTTGTACATAGCAAATGCAAGCGGAGATCTGATGTCTATCTACATGTAGATATTTCGCTAGGTGGCATACAGTCAAAGTCAATTGTAAAAAACCTAAATGTTTTTTCAAAGTTATGAGATAAACTAGTACCGTTGGGGCATTCTCTTCCACCAGGGTATTTATTGTCTGACTTGGGACTGATCACTGAACATGTCATACATGTCTGGTACAAGACGTGCTAGCAGGGCCTCCGTACATAGATTGTGATGTTTCATAAACAAATCATATCGTTATGAGTGTGTTATTTTCACTCACTTAAATCGAAAGTTTATATTGCGTAAAATTTATCATTGAATCCAAACTGCCGGCGAAATCAACTTTAAATGGTAAGATTACAGTTTTCAGTATGAATTCATTTTAAATGTTAATTAACTTTCATTGTTTATTTAGTCTGTTATTAATGACGATCTAATAATAATTAAATATATATTGGATAATTATTAAGAAGTGTTTTTCGTAGATTATGTTTTATAATTTTATATTTAACGACAAACATTTCCTCTCGTATTACACCGGGTGTTAAAATAGTGGTCTTTTTCATATGCTATAGTAAAGCAATGTGCTAAAACTTTGTTTCTATGCCATTGCATGTTAAATTTCAAATGCCGATTATACCAATAAAACTGTAAAATGAATCGGATTTTCAGAATCGGATTTCTCATGGCAACGCCACATGTTAGAACATATACATAACATCTTCCTTGTATTGCATCGCATTTTTATTGAGACTTTTATAGTCTTGATTATGTTTGTATTTCAATACCAATACTGTTCTGGTTGTAATGCCTGGCAAAATATACAACGATTTATATAGTACATGTATTTAATGTATTTTATGTAAAAGTAAGTTAAAAGAAATAAGTAAAGTAAAAAACCCATAAAATTTTCAGTTGTTAATGGATGCCAGTTTTCTAGACTTGATAATCAGCAAGTACTAGGCTGCTACTCGGCATACGATCTTTTCACATGTGTAGGCTAGTGTTATAGAATAACATAACCAATCTAATGCAGGAATCGAACCCATATGATGTGCTGAGCGACCGTGACATTGTAGCACCCTATCCCATGTACTAGAGGGGTAGGCTGGCTGGGGAATGAAATATTTTAACACTGCACAACACAGAAACACGAAAATACTGAAGTGATTGCTTAGTTTGAACTTATTATTTAATGCAATAAAAATTCATTTTGTTTTAGATTCCTTCCAGAAATGACGTATTTATTGCTAAATAATAATAATATAGGTGTGTTCTGTATGCCATGCTCATGGAAATTAGTTAATAATGAATTTGTAGCAGACTTAAGGTTTTAAGTAAGATTTGTTACTTAAAAACACTACTTTTGTAAAAATCAGACTTAAGTTGGCCTAGGAGTTATTCAATTCCCAAAATATTTTGTAAAATAACAAGACTTAGCTAAGCCATGACAATATTTGGGGGCCTCTTGTTCGCGACCTTTTCCCCAGAAATTGAGTTGAAAGATTGCTTCCCAAGCAAATCCAAAACGGCACCGTCAGAACACCAAATGTCGCATACATCGGTTCGCTCGCACCTGACTTCAGCAAACACATTTTATAGTTGATAATACAGATATTGTATGTACTAGTATTATGGATGCAATAACATATCGGTACTAGTATTGAATCGTGGAGAGTTTGAAATATGACTCGTATCATTTACCACCCGGGAGTTAGTGGACCTCGTATCAGTATTGATATACCCACCAATGTTCACCAACATTTCAAGTAATTGCCACACAGCATATTGTCAATTTAACTATTAAGACCGCGCAATTAAGCTTTTATGTAAACGGATTAAGCGAACAAAATACTTCTTAAACCTTTTAAGGGCTACTTATGGACCCTGATACGATAGGTGTCAGGGGTACAAGCACTTCAGAAGAAAATGAGCTGATCGCAAACTGAAATTTGATATTTTCTTACCGTTGATTTCTATACCAAGTACTCATGCAAGAATTTTGTCAAATCAATGATTTGTTTAATAGTCAAACAAATAGGGATTAAAACGCATTTCAAACACTTAGCTTCATGAAATTATCTTTACTGTAAATACGTTTATCAAGGTTTTAAATGTGTTAATCACTAGAAGCACTTTGATGAAGCTGACAGGTGCTCGGGACGTTTTTGTCATAAGACTTCCCACTTTGAATTTTGGATCAGATTTAGTAAGATCATTACTGGCTAATAATTCAATTAAGATAATATAATACTAGTACTTACTATTCAGTACGCTGAATACGTTGAAGAAAACGGAATAACATCGCTTGAGTGTGAGTTTGGTTGTTTCAAATTAAGATTTTCTTTGTAATTCAGCATAATATGATACTGTTAATTCCATTTAGATCTACCAGTATATCTTTTTATTGAGAAAATATGATTTCATTGACTTTCATGTAGTCTAACATGGAACTGATACCATAACGACGGTCGACACAAGTCAAATAAAAATTCTAAAATGTATTGGTTATGCATAAAATCACTAAAATTGAACATTCCTGTAGAAGATGTTTACCTGATCGTTGGTACTTGTGCTGCGAATGTATGATATTTATTTAAGAACAATTAATTTGTTCATAAATTTTTCTACAAACTTCTTGTTTGCGTTTTCTTACGTAATTAAATTGTTATCTTTAAAAAAATGGTTTAATAAACAAATGTACGGTAAGTCATGTTTTCTGGATAATTAATTTATATATTTATAAAATAGGATAACAGTATATTTGGATTTTAAATTTCAAAAACTTCATTTGAAAATAATAATGTAATGCTATGTTAAGACGTTCTGTTGCCATTGATGCAGTTGCTTCGTAATTGTTATTTATCTCTGTAAAAGACTATGTCATGTGTCTGTATATTATTTATATGTACTTGTATATACAAAATGTATATGTTGTAAATTGGCCAAATGCATATAATTTGCCGATTTTGCTTATAAAACTTGAAACTTGAAACTTGAAAACTTATATTTGTGTATATACATTGGTCTGTTTCTATTGATAAACTTTGACTTGATATATATGAGCCAGTCTCCAGGAAAACCTGCTAATTTGACAAAACTATTGACTTTAAGATTTTCCATAGTATTACAGAATAATGTTAAATAAGCAAATTGCAAAAGAAATTATGTTAGTATCTTGAGTTTTAAGGAAATTACAGCTGTGTTTGTAGAGTCCCTATTCGGAGCTTTTTGTGTGACGTCGCAAACGTTATTAGACGTAATTGAAATATGTATTTCATTCTTACACCATTTGATCAATTCTTGACATAAACTGTTCAAAATAGTACCAAATTCTATAAGTATGTTTCACTTTTCAAAATATATATCAACATCGAAATTGTTTGCATTCAGAGAAAGGCTACTTCTGTTTTAAACAACTAAGTCCCCGTTTTTCTCAATCGGAGTACTTTTCTGAAATTGGTCACCATAGCAACGAAGTATGTGTTTTCGACATAATTCATAGGAAATTTTAAAGCTAAGGTATAGTACTATATGGGTCAATTACTTGAAATAGAATCAATAGATATGTATTTTTCCCTATTTTAGAGCTTTATCAAAATCTTGTTATATATACTAGTAGTAATTACATAATGTCAGTTTACAGTTTATTTTAATGTGACATGTAGGCCACCGGCCCATACACATATAATACAAAAAGATGAACAGTTCAATACATTAGCAATGCATATGACAACATTTAGAGAACAAAAATATTTCAAAAGAACATCACATAGAACATACAATATTTCAATGCAGTAATATAATAATGCTTTGTCAATAATATTTATGCTGTACCCTTATGTGAATCTTGATAAGTATATATGCCTAACCTTGGAAGCATGATACAAGTACATGGCTAGGTTCCTAATAGATGATACATCTTTACTATATAATATTTGATAGAAGTTGTTGTGACTAGGGATGTTAGTAAGTGTAGCTGGTAGGTATTTAGCCCTTAGATCACAATACAAAGAACAGATCATTACAAAGTGATACTCATCTTCTACGAGCGTCTCGCAGTATTAGCATTATATTATTATAGCAGGTTTTCCTGGAGACTGGCTTATATTATTTTGGTACTATCTTTCAGGACAGAATGCAGATACAACCTTACGATGGTATTCCCTACTCGTACCCCTGTCCCCCGGGACTGATCAGTCTGCCACATCCTCCGCCCACCATGTTACCACACAACCTGTGTCTACCACGCCCAGGTCTACCCACACCGTACAATCCCGGTATGATGCCACACCCACAGCTCCACCCCTTCACATTGGCTGAGAGACTAGCAGGTAAGTCTAACTTATGTGTCTTATTTCCTTATTGTCGCAATTCATTACCATACCCTCTTTCAGATGCTGTATTTTAATACGTTATGTAAAGGTGCCGCCTCAAAGATAGGGCTAAAATGTTTGTATATCGTGATTTTCAAACCTAACCAAGTATTTATGTATAGGTGGGCGTTGCTATGGTCAAAACTCTAGATGTGATATGTTTACATCAATATTCTAAATAGATACATTTTTTTGTACTTATTTGGTTACATTCTTGACTTAATTTAACGAAATCACTGGTTCAAACGCTGTGAAGTACTTGGCACATATATTGGTCAATAAATGGTCCATAGGCCACCATGTCATACACAATCGTGTAAATTGTTGTCATATTTATAACCAACCAGTCACATATGCTACCAATATCAATATACTAGTATACATGCACATGTCTACACGCATCATTTTCGCATCAATTGGAGACCGTCTAATTACGCCAAATAGTCTTAACAAGGGAGATCATTCTTGGCATTGTTCAAAAACATACTTTCCCAGGTGGCATTTCAATAAGATACATGTACAAACATGTACATGCAAGTCTCTGGTGACAATGGTTGCACCACCAGATGCCAACACACATCTGTCTGGTAGTCATGTGTGTATTATGACATAATGTGAATTGTACTGGTTGCACTATTGGATTAAAGCCACCTTTATATTGCAACTTATAAATGGATATACAAAAAGTATTATAATTAAACAAGAAATATCTTTAAAAAAAGATATACAGCGTTGAGTTAATGACAGTCTGCGATTGTAACATGTATTTTTTCAATTAATTTACAATTAAGTTGACTGCACACTTAATATACGAAATAAAGAATGGTCCATGACATTTGTACAGTTTACGCTTGGAACATGCATTTTCACGTTGTTGTATTATTCTCATTAAAAACTAAAGTGCACGCCCTAAGTTTATCGGAATAATAAAATATTATGTTTTGTGTTAAATTTTGAAGTACATGATCTATTGATGTCAAGAAGTTTAATGAAAGCTTAGGATAAACATGGTCACAGATATTGCTAATTATGCATGTTGTTTTACAAGGTACAAAATAATGTTTATTTTATATTTGTATCAGAGTATTTATGTGACCAAACTTTTTTTCCAACAAACTAATTATTTGCATTTTATTTTGAGTTTATAAGTTTAAAACCAATTCAAAACAATGGTACTTTTACACTGAACATCCCTTGTTTACATTGCTTGACCGACCTTCAGATAACCCGGGAGTTTACATACTATTTATAGAACAGGTCCTGAGTTAACCTGCAGCAGACTGTACTGGTGACGTATATACTATACATGTACACAGCGTATAAACGACTGTATGTAAAGTAGGATGTTGTGATTGGATTTAGATGGTTGGAGTAAAAAACGCAACAAGATTGGTTGAATAATTTGAAATACTAAGCTTAAATACGAAAACATAATGACAAGTTGTACATATTTGTTATAACGATTAACTTTCCTACCGTTCGCATACACTTTATTCCGAAATGTTTGCTCATGTTACATAAAATCATTGAACATCGTTTGACTTTTTGTGAGAAAAATGTACACCGGCTACTTTTAAACATCATTTACATGGTGATTGGGCAAGTTTCGTTTCAATAAGTGTACTTAATATAACAGATATAAAATTAACATATAATTTGCATGTTTTCAAATATTTTCAAACTGTGTTTTTATTGCGATAGATGTGAAAAACGAACCGGCTTTGTGATGCCGCTACTGTATGTTTACTGCATTGATTATGTATGTTTATTGCGATTATTAAAATTTAATGTGTACGACTTAATGCAATTTTTTATCGAGATTTGAGTCAAACTTTCAGGTATAACGCACGAATTCAAGTGCTTATACTGCACATTTTCAACACAAAACTTTGGTACCTGCATTATACATTAAACCACGCATGTTAATTCTGTGTTCATTATATTGTTCTCAATGTGTTTTGTTCCTGTTATACGTGTATTAATGTGATGTTTGATTTGGTGATTTGGAAATTTGATGTAAGAAACAGGATTTTTTGTTTCATTAAGTGTTATAATGAATTTCCTCTCCGTCATACATATAAACAATTATGTTGCATTGTATGTATTATCATGCGGGGTAGGGATTTTGCTTCTTAAAGAAAGTACTTTATTTCTTTGGAGCCTGGGAATCTCCTTAAAGGTAGTATCGTTATACCTTTGTAGACTGTTGCTGGTTAACAGTGGTATCTGACGCTGTTCAAGCAACACCATTTTTATGGGATATTTCATAAGGGTAGGGTTGTTTTGTATTGCATGTCTGTATGTGAAAATGTATATTGTATCTGTTTAACTCTTCATGTATTGGAGGAAAATAATCTATCTATCTCTATCTATCTATCTATCTATCTATCTATCTATCTATCTATCTATCTATCTATCTATCTATCTATCTATCTATCTATCTATCTATCTATCTATCTATCTATCTATCTATCTATCTATCTATCTATCTATCTATCTATCTATCTATCTATCTATCTATCTATCTATCTATCTATCTATCTAT
The DNA here is from genome assembly GCA_947247005.1 of Spisula solida. Taxonomy (NCBI): domain Eukaryota; kingdom Metazoa; phylum Mollusca; class Bivalvia; order Venerida; family Mactridae; genus Spisula; species Spisula solida. Next base: position 65,290,756 of record OX365944.1, on the reverse strand, counting down.
CTATCTATCTATCTATCTATCTATCTATCTATCTATCTATCTATCTATCTATCTATCTATCTATCTATCTATCTATCTATCTATCTATCTATCTATCTATCTATCTATCTATCTATCTATCTATCTATCTATCTATCTATCTATCTATCTATCTATCTATCTATCTATCTATCTATCTATCTATCTATCTATCTATCTATCTATCTATCTATCTATCTATCTATCTATCTATCTATCTATCTATCTATCTATCTATCTATCTATCTATCTATCTATCTATCTATCTATCTATCTATCTAGTTACGTATTTGAACTTTATGTACATCAATGATTTTTGGCGTTTTGACATTTTTCATTTTTATATTAACATGTAATTTTATAATTTATATTTATTAATAAGCCTAATGTAGTCTAAATAAATAACGTATCACATTTTCTATCCATTTAATCCATGACCGGTTTACATTATCCTGCATTTCCAAAAACCTATTAATTTCTGTTTTAAAAACATCCCAGGTACATGCAGGATTTTCTTTCAAATATTTATGTATAAAATCGGACACCGGTCCGGTAGCAGTCTGGTATGAAACCAGTTTTTTTTCATCATTTAAACCCGCCAAAACTGCGTATTTCTCTATCGATTCAACCCATAATTTGAACTCCTTAGAATTGCCATTAAATTTAGGGACTAATTGCCCAATGCACTGAGTTCCTACAGCATTTGGAACTTTTCCTAACTGAACTGACAAATTTTCAAAAATACGCTGAATATCAGCATCGGCCATTATTCCAAAAGTATTATTTATTCTCGACAACTTACAAACATTCACTCACCTCTCTGATCGTATACGGTTCGTACTCGCGTGTGCTGGTCACGATCACCAAAAATAGCCCTGTAGCGTAATGGGCTAAGACTCAAAGACACCGTTTCAGTTATACAATTTTAATGTTCAGTGTTCAGTGGTACATACAAGTTATAACTCCGAGCGTCACTCAGAGCTCCAATTTCAACTAATCTATATAATGATTCACATTTCTTATATAGAGAGTACAATGACACGATACAGACATATTCGGTGAAAGTTATAATTAGCTTCCTTATGTTATATAAATTATGATACCCTGGGCCACATTCTTAACATTGACCCGCTACCTACTTGTCAAGTCGAAACTTACTTACATAACTTGTATGAGTATACGCGTTATGTTACAAATAAACATACATCTCTATCACAATAAACATACAAATCATTTTTCTAAATTATCAGTAAACATACAGTAATGAGACTACATAGCTGTATCACTTTTGGCCTCTATCTCAGTAAAAACACAGTTTGGAAATATTTGAAAACACGCAAATTATAAGTGAATGTTATTATATCTGTTATAATGTGTACACTTATTAAACTGAATCGTGCCCGATCAGGATGTAAGTGATGTGTAAAAGTAGTCGGTGTATGTTTTTCTCAAAAAAAGGCAAACGATGTTCATTGATTTTAGATAATATGGGCAAACATTTGGCAATAAAGTGTATGCGAACGCTAGGAAAGTTAATCGTAATAATAAATATGTACAACTTGTCATTATGTTTTTGTATAATATAACCTTAGTAGTTTACATTATTCTACCAACTTTGTTTTTTTACTCCAATCATTTAAATCCAATCACGACATCCTAGATTGACGTACAGTCGTTTATACGCTGTGATGTATATTGCGAATCCCTCAAAAAGTTGCTAGCTTCTCCTTCTGACTGGTGTAGCAAGAGGTCGCATAAAGTTCAACACTGTAATATTGTCTTGTACACCGCAGAAAAAAAAGTTATAGTACAGCAGACAGGCGAGTACAGTACTATAAGTTTAGCTCAAGAGAAAAATGCAAGAATTTAAAATCGGGCATAACCTTTTGGGAAAAGAAAACAATATTCTATTGAATAAATTTTTGGCATTTGATTCACCCCGGAGATATTTATTAACAGTTCATTGGTTGTTAAAGTAGGTCAACATTCAAGCTAGATAGCTAACGCTGAAAAACGTTTAAGACCTTTTACACTCCAATCGAACATAGAGAACACACGAGTTTACGTAGACACACAAACAAAACGATACATGTACTTATCACGACTGTTAAACACCATATCAACTACTTTTTGTAAAAGCAACGAATTCTTCAGCAAGTTTAACAACGGCATTTGGTGTCGTTGGTAGAAAATGGCTCGTTCGGTTTTTAAACCAATCAGAGCCAGCACACAGGGCATCATACACAACATTAGCACAGTTCAGACGTGCCAGGTCCCAGTGGGGCTCATTGTCTAGGAATTCCATCCACCATTTTATAATGTTCTCATAACTTAGTCCTGACTTAATACACACTTCGCGTGGTTCACCGTTAATATTTTTCTCCTCAGCAAGAGAACTGTACAAGGTGCCGGAAGCCCACAGTGTTCCTTTATTCCCTTTCGGCCTCGGCCAGAAACTTATATACACTTTGTTTGGAAGTTCCAATGCCACGTGACCAGCTGAGATGAAACCAGACGGCTCCCAGTAAAGTACCTTACTCACAGACCGAGTCTGCTCCTCTGTACTCGTGCTACGGTGTCGCATTGCTTCGAATAGAGCCATGTTGATATGTTAACACACGCGTCATACACTATGTCACTTGTAACACGACAGTTAAACCACATAACAGGAATGTTAAGTGCTTACCTAACTTCCTAGTTCTGCTTATTCATTTAAGTTACGTTTCCGTCCGGTTACATGCAATGTTTAGATTATGTATACAGTGTATATAAAATATACTGATGTTTCGGTCTACGCGTAAACACATTAATTGTTGTGTATACCTGCGTAACTATGAAGATGCCATGATTAATTTACCATAGTGGCTCGTTTGTAAAGATACATATTGGAAGCACGGAAAAAAAAAAAATAAAAAGATTATGTTCGGTCAGAGATACCACGTGTTCGGTCAGAGATACCACGTGTTCGGTCAGAGATACAACGTGTTCGGTCAGAGATACCACGTGTTCGCAGTCGACACATTGTACTGACCTCAAAGTCTGATCTGTTCATATTTTCAACATTGGATGCGCTATTGCATATATGTTGCTTGTGTCATTTGGCGCGGAAACTTCGGTTAATTCTTTTCTCCATACACCTTAAAGCATTCTGCCAGAGTTTGTACACGGCTAATGTGCAGCAAGAATGATCTCACTTGTTAACACTTTTGGTAAATCCATTTCCTCAATTCATTTCCTCCAATCCATAGAGTCTTTGAAATATACTTTCACATCAAAACATATTGTTTGTTAAAGTGCGGTATATTTTACAGACATGATATTTGAAGCCAGATATGGACCACATCGTAAACAAAGAAGGAGTAGGACTGCTTTCACCAACCAACAACTTGCAGCGCTAGAAAAAACATTCTCCAAAACCCACTACCCGGATGTTGTGATGCGTGAGCGTCTTGCCATGGTAACCAATTTACCCGAGGCAAGAATACAGGTACAGTTCATGACTCTTACTAGTATTCTACTGTTGTTTATGAACATCTTGAAATATTCCAGTTATATTATTCAAAGTGAACTTTTTGGCCAAGCAGCACACTCCGTTGAACACCATCGCCACCTACTGTATCAATCTGACACCATTTTTTTTTTATTTTACAAAAGCCTAATGAGAACTTTATCACGAAGCGATACAGTGGATAATTTGATCTCTATACTGTATGCTTGGTTACGATAGCATACACCAAAAGATGCAAGATTCTCTGTACTACACCAGTGGGTTCAGCACAATACTTGTCACCCGGTATATCAGGTTTAGATTCCTGGTTTGAACAAGTTATGTCCTATCATGACACTTAGGTAACGACTATGTTATCCACATGCAAAGAAGGTCGCGTCCAGTCGCTTGAAGGGCAACTTTGAAAATGGTTTAAATAATTAAAATAAATTAACAAGTGTAAACATATATTTTCTAATATGAACTTACTTAATGTTTCTTCGTGTAGGTTTGGTTTAAAAACCGCCGAGCAAAGTTCAGGAAAAGGAACAAAATCGTCAAGCTGCCTTCACCACTAAACATACAAGACATTGCTAGTCAGACCTCAACTGCTCACTGCAAAGCAGACGCTACTACAGCCGTACCGGAAACAGCACGAGATAGTATAGATGTAGACGGTGATAATTCTGTTTCTCAAAATGCAGATGAAAATATGTCACAAAGGGACGTAACTCTTAAATCTGGTTAGTATTAACAGATGATATTTACTCACCTTTGAATATGTGCTGCCTCTTATCTTTATAAATGTAGAATATCAGAGAGACAATGTATATAAAGTTAAAGTTCTGTTTGGCCATATATTGATTACATTATACCTAAACTTCAGCAATACACTTATTTAATAGTCTTATAAGTATGTCTAGATCCAGTGGAGTTATAACATCTTCAAACATGTGAAATATTTGCAGAAATGAGTCAGACGACATCTGAAACACATACAACGAACTTTCTTGGACAATCAAGGAGTATCATGAACACACATATCAGTCAGTTATACCAAACCTACGAAGCTGACAAACGTATTCCGAGTGGACCGGAAGAACTAGATTCTATGCATGCGCAGCCGTTATCAAAAGTCAGAAAGGACCTTCATTCTTTATTACAGGACGGAGAATCACACAAACTTCATTCTGACGTCGAGAACACAACTTCAAGTGTTATCAAAACTGCATAATACTTGATATAGATCTACCACGAATGTTTGTTTCAGCAATTTACATAATGTTCATGCGCGCTAAGACATTTTCATCAGTGGATAAGTGTATGTGATACGTGTTTATCAGACAACATATATACATGGATATGAACATGCTATAATTGTATTCACAATTTAGAACATAGTATTCATGATTCTTAATTACAATATGAATATACTAACATGTACGTACATCCTGTAATTATATGGTTTCCAAATCAAACCACCAAAAGTTGTGTACATGCAATTCCATTTGGAAATGCGCCTCGTGCACGTCTGCAGCAACGTTAAATGTCGCATCGACGCTAAATGTCGCACCTGACGTTAAATGTCGCAAGGCTGACGCTAAATGTCGCAACCGACGCTAAATGTCGCAATCCCCCCTGACGCTAAATGTCGCATCTGTGACGTTAAATGTCGCAACAAACTGGCCTGACGTTAAATGTCGCAACATTAACGCTAAATGTCGCATTCCTTTATAAACACTCTTTTATAGTATTACTGTTCTAGTTTTAGTCCAGACGTATCGACAGTTATTAAGGGTTTACCCAAAGGGTTCGACACATAAGTCTGTAGTGATTAAAAACTGTTTTCAAAAAAAATATGTTTTTATTTCTTCTAAGTACATGTACACGTATGTTGTATAAAATATACACAGTAGAAATAAAAAATATTTTTTTGAAAACAGTTTTTAATCACTGAAAGTTTATGTGTCGAACCCCTTTAGGTTTAACGGGATGAACCGAATCTTACTCGGTATACCCGGTTCAGTGAACCGTCGTACAACCGTAACAACACTGGATCGGCAAGACGAACTATGGTGAACCGTGATACTCTTATCAAACTGGCAAAAGAGACCCGATTGTTTTAAAATGTTTAAAGCCTAATGTAGTCATCAGGAGCTACGGGGAGGAATGGTCAAGATTTCAACAGAATCGAAATATGGAGTCAAAACTGGATTACAACCGTTGCTACACATTAGCTCCACCGCGATGTTGCATCCCGGTCTCAGTACGGATTATCCCGCTGTATCCACAGTGTATCCCGGTTCTGAGCTGACAGCAGACCTTGTGCCGGTTTGGCACCCCCGGTTTGTCCCGTTGTATGAACCTTAGAGACATCGTGAAGTTCTAGTCGATGCAAAATACACTAAATAAATAATTATGTAAATCATAATTGAAATTCTGTTGACATCAATTTATTTGTTTTTACGAAAAGTAGCATTCAAACCCGCACGATGAGTTACTTAGAGGATAACGCACGGCTATGTAGGACGGGGTCTAGATAATCGGCCCGCAATCCGAAAGGTCCGTACGGCATTTTTACGAGTTCGACACAGTCATGAACCTGCAGTGACTATCTTTTTTTAAATTTTTTTTTTTATTTCTACTGTGTAAATTTCATACAATATACATATACATAGTAGAAGTAAAAAAAAATAATATTTTTTTTGAAAACAGTTTTTTATCACTAAATGCTTATGTGTCGTACCCCTTTGGGTAAACCCCTAAGAACTGTGGATACGTCTGGACTTAAACTAAAACAGTAATACTACAAATGAGTGTTAATAAAGATTGCGACATTTAGCGTTAATGTTGCGACATTTAACGTCAGGCCAGTTTGTTGCGACATTTAGCGTCAGGGTGGATTGCGACATTTAGCGTCGGTTGCGACATTTAGCGTCAGCCTTGAGACATTCAACGTCAGGTGCGACATTTAGCGTCGATGCGACATTTAACGTTGCTTCACATGTAGCGTCAATCCTAATACTGCAACATCCTAAACATTTGCTAAAGTCGACAACGTATTTGGCTAAGATTTACAATAAGCTTTATATATTGGCATACCATAAGGAGCTACTCATACATTTATCTGGCATAATACAAAAATAAGGAATATAAGTGCTGATTTGATACCCCTATTTGCTTACAGAAGACATGACACGTGCCCCGTTCAAAATATGTTTGGAACCATTAACTGAATACATAAGTCGATATTTTTGCACATGTAATGGCCGTGAACGGGTTCATTTTGTAATCCACGCGACAGATCAATGTCCAAATATATGGGCCAGCAACGAAAATACCTAAGTTTGCATAGTACCGCACACCATGAGCGCCAGTAGTAGTGTATGCCATAATCTGTATAAATCCAGAGCCTACCATTCAAATTGATTACTCAGAAATTGAAGAAATACTTTCACAAAGACATACCAGCCAAGAGTTTGTAGGGAGCCATGCTATTGCACGCGGCAACGTACCTTAACACGATTGTGGTCATTAAAAGCAACTGGTAGGTGAAGAAGTTGCTGAGCTTTTCCATCCATCCTCCGTATTTGCCAGTTATTGTTACTTTTATCTGTTTCCAAGATGCAGAAATAAATTGTCGGGAAAATTTCCCAGCACAGTTTAGATCTCGGTTTGACTCTTCTTCAGTATGTGCACAATATACTTAGGAAGTACAATGATAAAGCATTTGAAAAATTGAAACTGAGCATATCTGTTGGAGGCAAATACTTCAAGACGAGCAAATAATTATTTCATTAAAATATATCAAGGGTACATTTTTATGTGCTTAGATGCGTTCATATTTCAACACCCCTCGCATTATCGATTTATTTTGAAAAATGTTAGGCTTGTTGATGCTCGACCACACGAGTTCCTACAGACATCGTATCGGATTGCATCCATTGAAGATTGTACGTGGCCAACACGAGCTTTGGTCAGACGCTACAATGTTACATGACTCGTACATACATCGGAGCTTTGTGAACAAGCCTTAACCAAAGGTGATCATCGAAGTGGCACTAATGAACTAGGTGGTGCAAGAGTTGCTTCCCATTGGAATCAGGGTCATGAAATATGTGTGTCTTTGTTTTAAGTCGGAAAGAGTTTCACTTCTTTGAAATAAGGTAGACCAAATCGGCGAGTTAGGGATAGAACTACATGTTTGTATCACACGCGTTGTCCATTGATATAAGGGGAAGAAACTCTGCTTAAATCAAAGCATAGGAAATTAGGAAGTGAACCATGTAGTGCAAGAGTTCCTTCCCTTTAATTATATATACTTTATTTATAACCATAAGGTGCATTCGACGGGGAAACGTTCGTTTTTCTTTCAATTATGTACCCCCCAGTCAACCAATCTCATTTAACATTCACGGGTTAAGTGTGTCTTGACGTATACGAGGACTGAGGTGCAGAAACAGGCTTTTAAAAAGCGATGCATTGCGATGAACCACTTCTCTGTTCTTGCTCAATGGAAAATGCACAGTTGAATACGCTAATAATGTCCTTGATTATGGCATTTCAAATTACAGCATACAATATGTTTCGCGTCATTCTGATAAATTTACTTAAAGATGTGATATTATTCATCTCCAGTAAGCAACCATTTGTCTTTTAAAGCAGTCCTCATCAATTCGCTGGCCTAGAATTAGAAGGTAGTAGGTACAAAATCAATAATTTGAGAAAACAAGAAAAAACTGTCTGAAAAGTACTCTTCACTAATGGAAAACAAGCTTTTAAAACTTTTGTTTGGTCAACATGACCACTTTTGATTTTCATGAAAATAGGCTCATAAAAAGTGCCTGGAGATGCAGATTTCAAATATGCATGAGTCTTATAAGGTCGAACTTACGACCTTCTTATTCTTAGCCTGTGAATTAGTCCCGGTCAGTTATGAAATCACATGTTCCATTAATAGTTATATTCGACGTATTCCTTGGCTGACTGGTCGCTTTTCCTTCGTATCTAGGACGACTAACTCTGTCATGTGAAGTAATTTATTCTTGTACGAGTAGTGTCCCTTGTAGCATTCATGTTTAGGGTTGTTACAAATAACATACTAGAAAATGTCCAGTTTAATATCATGCATATTACACAATAGTTATGCTATTATTATAATTTACATGTATTATATTTGTAAATCAACGTACAGAAAATAATAACAATAATTATGATAAATATCGTATAGTGAAAGGATGACTCTATTACTAGTATTAGAAAGTTGGACAACAAGGTTAAAATGTCATCAAAAGTGTGGTGAACATTTACTGTTTTTGAAATTTGATGCAGTTGTTTACGAGATGTTGTCATTGAAGAGAGATTATTGTTGTAGAGAGGGTGTTGCTGAGGAAAGGTTATTAATGTATGAGGGGTTGTTGTTGAGGAGAGGTGGTCATTGAGGAGAGGTTATTGTTGAGAAGAGGTTGTTGTTAAGGAGAGGTTGTTGTTGAAGATATGTTGTTGTTAAGGAGAGGTTGTTGTTAAATATATGTTGTTGTTAAAGAGAGGTTGTTGCTGAAAAGAGGTTGTTGTTGAAGAGAGGTTGTTGTTAAAGAAAGTTTGTTATTGAAGAGAGGTTGTTGTTGAAAAGCGGTTGTTGCTGAAGAGAGATTGTTGTTGAAGAGAGGTTGTTGCTGAAGAGAGGTTGTTGTTGAGAAGAGGTTGTTGTTAAGGAGAGGTTGTTGTTGAAGATATGTTGTTGTTAAGGAGAGGTTGTTGTTAAATATATGTTGTTGTTAAAGAGAGGTTGTTGCTGAAGAGAGGTTGTTGTTGAAGAGAGGTTGTTGTTGAAGAGCGGTTGTTGTTGAGGAGAGGTTGTTGTTGAGAAGAGGTTGTTGTTGAAGATATGTTGTTGCTGAAGAGAGGTTGTTGTTGAAGAGAGATTGTTGTTGAAGAGAGGTTGTTGTTGAGAAAAGGTTGTTGTTGAGAAGAGGTTGTTGTTGAGAAGAGGTTGTTGCTGAAGAGAGGTTGTTGTTGAAGAGAGGTTGTTGTTGAAGAGAGGTTGTTGTTGAAGAGAGGTTGTTGTTGAAGAGCGGTTGTTGTTAAGGAGAGGTTGTTGTTGAGAAGAGGTTGTTGTTGAAGATATGTTGTTGCTGAAGAGAGATTGTTGTTGAAGAGAGGTTGTTGTTGAGAAAAGGTTGTTGTTGAGAAGAGGTTGTTGTTGAGAAAAGGTTGTTGTTGAGAAGAAGTTGTTGCTGAAGAGAGGTTGTTGTTGGAGAGATGTTGTTGTTGAAGAGAGGTTGTTGTTGAAGAGAGGTTGTTGTTGAGAAAAGGTTGTTGTTGAGAAGAGGTTGTTGTTGAAGAGAGGTTGTTGTTGAAGAGAGGTTGTTGTTGAGAAGACGTTGTTGTTGAAGAGAGGTTGTTGTTGAGAAAAGGTTGTTGTTGAGAAGAGGTTGTTGCTGAAGAGAGGTTGTTGTTGAAGATATGTTGTTGTTAAGGAGAGGTTGTTGTTAAATATATGTTGTTGTTAAAGAGAGGTTGTTGCTGAAAAGAGGTTGTTGTTGAAGAGAGGTTGTTGTTAAAGAAAGTTTGTTGCTGAAGAGAGATTGTTGTTGAAGAGAGGTTGTTGCTGAAGAGAGATTGTTGTTGAAGAGAGGTTGTTGTTGAAGAGAGGTTGTTGTTGAGGAGAGGTTGTTGTTGAGGAGAGGTTGTTGTTAAATATATGTTGCTGTTAAAGAGAGGTTGTTGCTGAAAAAAGGTTGTTGTTGAAGAGAGGTTGTTGTTGAGGAGAGGTTGTTGTTGAGGAGAGGTTGTTGTTGAAGAGACGTTGTTGTTGAGGAGAGGTTGTTGTTGAGAAGACGTTGTTGTTGAGGAGAGGTTGTTGTTAAATATATGTTGTTGTTAAAGAGAGGTTGTTGCTGAAAAGAGGTTGTTGTTGAAGAGATATTATTGTTAAAGAAAGTTTGTTGCTGAAGAGAGGTTGTTGTTGGAGAGAGGTTGTTGCTGAAGAGAGGTTGTTGTTGAGGAGAGGTTGTTGTTGAGAAGAGGTTGTTGTTAAGAAGAAGTTGTTGTTGAAGATATGTTGTTGTTAAGGAGAGGTTGTTGTTGAGAAGAGGTTGTTGTTGAAGAGATATTATTGTTAAAGAAAGTTTGTTGCTGAAGAGAGATTGTTGTTGAAGAGAGGTTGTTGTTGAGAAAAGGTTGTTGTTGAGGAGAGGTTGTTGTTGAGGAGAGGTTGTTGTTGAGAAGACGTTGTTGTTGAGGAGAGGTTGTTGTTGAGAAGACGTTGTTGTTGAGGAGAGGTTGTTGTTAAATATATGTTGTTGTTAAAGAGAGGTTGTTGCTGAAAAGAGGTTGTTGTTGAAGAGAGGTTGTTGTTGAGAAGAGGTTGTTGTTGAGGAGAGGTTGTTGTTGCGGAGAGGTTGTTGTTGAGAAGAGGTTGTTGTTGAGAAGAGGTTGTTGTTAAGAAGAAGTTGTTGTTGAAGATATGTTGTTGTTAAGGAGAGGTTGTTGTTGAGAAGAGGTTGTTGTTGAGAAGAGGTTGTTGTTAAGGATAGGTTGTTTTTGAAGATATATTGTTGTTGCTGAAGAGAGGTTGTTGTTAAAGAGAGGTTGTTGCTGAAAAGAGGTTGTTGTTGAAGAGATGTTATTGTTAAAGAAAGTTTGTTGTTGAAGAGAGGTTGTTGTTGGAGAGATGTTGTTGTTGAAGAGAGGTTGTTGCTGAAGAGAGGTTGTTGTTAAGGAGAGGTTGTTGTTGCGGAGAGGTTGTTGTTGAGAAGAGGTTGTTGTTGAAGAGAGGTTGTTGTTGAGAAGAGGTTGTTGTTGAAGAGAGGTTGTTGTTGAGAAGAGGTTGTTGTTAAGGAGAGGTTGTTGTTGAAGAGAGGTTGTTGCTGAAGAAAGGTTGTTATTGAAGAGAGGTTGTTGTTGAGGAAAGGTTGTTGTTGATGAGAGGTTGTTGCTGAAGAAAGGTTGTTGTTGAAGAGAGGTTGTTGTTGAGGAAAGGTTGTTGTTGATGAGAGGTTGTTGCTGAAGAGATTTGTTGTTGAAGAGAGGTTTTTGCTGAAGAGAGGTTTTTGTTGAAAAGATGTTGTTTTTGAAAAAATGTTGTTTAGAGGAAATGTATTGTTGTTGTAACGAGGTTGTTGTTGAAGAGAAGTTGCTTTTGTTTGAGGGTTTTTGTTGATGAGAGGTTTGAGGGACAATCTAGGGTAATATTCTGTTGTAAACTAAATGCTGTAATTAATGCCATGTGAGGTAACATTAAGTTCCGCCAGAAGTCAGAACATTATCTAAAAGTTATTGTACCAGATGTATTGTGTCATAAAATTAATATTTTACATAAATATACAACAAGTTTACTTTGTCCAGCTAGTGTATACACACATGTATATATGACCATTTAATTAAAAACAAGAATTGAAGTATATTTTAATTCCAAGCTGGTATACAAACGCAGTTTGAACCGATGTGTCTGAAGGTCACTTCCCTAAGCAGATGCTTCTGGTTTAAAGGTAATGTCTGTGACGTGGACGGTATCACAAAGAATTACACATGTACATATCAAATAAACAAATAAACATGTGGCTGCTTCTTTCAAATATGTTCATGTACGATACATCCTGAGGATCTGTCCGCAAAATTTTATTCGATTTTCACAAAACTTTTATATCTTATCTCTATAAAAGCGAAATGGACAATGATGTGTTCGAATTCGAAATTTTACAGTGACTTCCTCTGAATAAATAATTGTATTAGTATTGGTGAATAGTTTATAGTTGAGTATTTGTTCACTTTCTACGTCTTTAATATGATTCATAACATGATTCAACCAATGACAATGTACTAGTAATTAAAATATACCAATACATGTACATCACCGGAGCGACTAGTTGGCTATTGTTATGATAATGAGTGACAAATATATAATTACTTATATTTACTAGTACATTATACGATGTATACCCAAAGATTTTATGGAACAAACCCACATGATAAGTCACTTGTCGTGTGAATACATTCAAATCTGTGTCGAAAACCACCTGCGTACCTATTACAAAATGTGTCTGCATATACATGTACCATCGTTTTTATTGTGTAAGATCATGTTCAATGTTATTTAAGCTGGTAAGAAAGACCACCTGTCGACAAAGACCACACTATGTTGTTCGATGGGCGGTCGTTACAGATAGGTTATACTATATATATCATACTATGACAAGTTAGGTGGATCCAGATTTCGAATCGGAAAATGATAATCCCACAATTACTGTCATGACATTCTGCTTATTCACATGTACACGTATCAATTAGATGGTGTAGAATTTAGAAGCTTATATTTCGGCATTTAATAACGGCAGGTTACGGTCAATCCCATCATAATTTGCCTGTCAGTTCTTGTTTTGATGTTGAGTGTCGAACCCTCCATGGGCCGATTAGCCTGTAACAGTGTGGCTATTTAGGACAGATGGACACTCGAGTGACCACGGTGCCTTTCGGAGCTTTACTGACCCATGACCCTTGTAACAACCCCTACGAGGGATCATTGACAAATTACTATGGCTAAATCGACCATCAAATGACGAAAACCTAATAAAGTCAGAAATACTCAATCGACGGGGCGAGGGGTCAGGAAACGTGTAGGGTCCGGTGAAATGATTGGCATATTTCAGTTATATTGTCCGGTTATGATTAAATATCATAACTAAATGTCAAGTTGCTCGGTCAAATACCAAAGGAACATGGTTCTTATAAACATAGAATTTAAAGTAACAATCGTACGCACACACTTTTTATGAAGCTGGAATGCCTAAGATGTTTTAAAATATTCATGACTTGTGCATGCCCACTTGAACACACGTGGGATTGTTTGTACTTCACTTCATTATTAGCCTTGCAAAGCATTTAAATACCATGAACATCATGGAAAATCAGCCATGAATTCCAAAATGATGCGGGGTAAGTCTAAAATACCGTTTGCGGGACAAACACGGATTTGGTAATACGGGTGTTAAAGGCGACCATGAAACAACTCACAAATATGAGCATACGTTATATAAACACTTGCTATTGTCAAAATTGAGAAATCGTTCAGGAAATGTGCACCAAGACAGATGTCTAATGTTTGTAAATCAACAAATTACTTTGAAGAGACGTATAAAAATATCATTAGTCGACTAATTCGGTTTCATGTGTATCGTTCGTTTGACATCATTGCCAAATTTTCATCTCTTCATTTCATTTAATGTTTCGGACCCTCAGTGTGAAAACCTAATTAAAAGAAGAATCCGAAAAGCCCCCATAGATGAGCAAGTTTCATTTGCGTCACTCCCCGTCGTTTCCATGCTCATTTCGCCGAAATTGCCCGTTTTCTTTCAATTAACTGAATCATTTGATGAGAAAATATGTAGAAAATCATTAAGAAAAAGTTTCTTTCGTAAATATGTTGCTGAATCGGCTTCGAGAAGAGTACAATAAAACATTCGAAAAATCGAAAACGTCTGATTACTCCATTTTTCGTCCTTTTCATTTTTTCATTACATCTGTAATCTCGTAAGGACGAGAACGAGATTACGTGGGATTATGGAAAATCCTCGCAGACGATAATGAGGAAAATAAGAAATGGTTCAAGATCAATGAAACCGTCCATCTTTCAGGAACATTTTATCATATTTCGTGTCCTATGTTAGGTAACCTTTCAAAAAATGGAAGACCAACTCAAAACGAAAGACTATGACTAAAGCTGGTTTTCTGACATGAAAGATTCAAATGTATTTGTTTTGAATACTGGAATGTCGCAGAAATAATTTACATCAATTCAATTACTAGTATTCCAAAAAAGAAATATTTCATAATCATTTTGGTGGATTTATCTAATATTTTCTACGTCAGTATTGCAAAGGCACAATGTTTCCCCAACCTCAAGGTAATGGTGTGTAGCGCCCGACTGACTGAGCGTCAGTATAATCGTTCTTTAAACATAACTGAAACAGTTTGCCGCTAAACAGCCATTTGTATGGTAATTCCTTTTTGAGACGTTGTTTGATTGTTCTTGCTTGAGATTGTCGAGGGAATGTCAGAATGATTCCGTAAGGAGACTGACATATCAAATCGCGCGGAAATCTAAGGATTTCTTTCTAGAGACGTGCGCGGAATCGTCGTATTTAGACAAATTTCTATGAATACATATCGCGTAATTGATCATAAGTCTTTGTATTTGCGTCCTTATACGATTCAATGTCCACAAAATGTTTGTGTTTATGTGTTGGTTTCAAGTAATTTTGTACCAGATCAAGTTTCATCGCTCTTGATCCATAGATTTGCTGCAAAAGAGAAGTAAAAAGTCTTTGTACGCTGCGAAATAGACCATAGTTAAGAACCCCGCTTAGATAGAATCCACGGCGATCCACGGCGCTTTTACTATAATGCAATTATGAACTATTCCATACCAAATTAAATTTCTTTATAATTCTTGGCTTTTTGGGCATTTAGTCATGATACTGGAAGCTTTCCTGGGCTTTACTGTTTGTTATAAAGCCAGGGAAAAGTAGAAATTGACATTGTGTGCCTTCGGGACACGACCAGAAAAGCGAGATAATGTTTAGGAAAACTTGTGAAAGGATAGATAATTGGATATATGAAGATTATGGTTTGATATACTGCCTTGTATATTAAAATTCAAGTGTGGAAAAGGCCTAAATAAACTAATTAAAGTATTGGGAAAGGTCATGGTTCATATTGGCTTACAGATGGTGTGTATTATAGTGTATGATAGCCCGGGAACACAGCCTGATAACGTATGTAAGTAGCAGCATTACATTGTAATCTCTTAAATCATCTCAACTTTTCTCATTCATATAACTGACAATTAAAACAGTCGTTCATCATGTTCACAGTTCTATGCAGATGCGCCTCTTTAAAGCGACAAATCTCATGATACGTTATAGAACGTAACATTTGTGGTAACATTTAAGAGCATGTTTTAAAAATTGGCCTCTATGTTTTTCTTACGTAAATTCGAACGAACGAACGAACGAACGAACGAACGAACGAACGGACGGACGGACGGACGGACGACTGGACGCACGCACGGACGAACGGACGGACGGACGCACGCACGCACGGACGGACGCACGCACGCACGCACGCACGCACGCACGCACGCACGCACGCACGCACGCACGAACGAACGAACGATCGATCGATCGATCGATCGAACGAACGAACGAACGAACGAACGAACGAACGAACGAACGAACGAACGAACGAACGAACGAACGAACGAACGAACGAACGAACGAACGAACGAACGAACGAACGAACGAACGAACGAACGAACGAACGAACGAACGAACGAACGAACGAACGAACGAACGAACGAACGAACGAACGAACGAACGAACGAACGAACGAACGAACGAACGATATACAGATACAGAACTCAAAAATACATGAATTCCACTCAGTTCCACTCCGGTCTGTTTTCTTCTGGTCTTTTTCGTTCCGTTCCGTTATATTTGATCCCGTCTGTGATATCCATATCTGAAACTAACTTAGTATAAATATATAATAATAACTACTCCCGTTAAATAAAATACTATCAAGGAACATTGGTCTATTGGTCGCCTAATAAGGATTGCGCTCATGAAAATTAAAAATGAAAGTACATTTCATATACTAGACATATATTTTGATATACTTGTAATTTAAGAGAATATTTGCTGTAGATTGTTTGTATTTGATAGCGTGTTTTGTTTTATTTGATCGTTGATGATGAAATGTTATCATAATTATGTATCAGTTTTGTTATCAATTAAATCGGAAGTAATTCATTAATACAACCAGTGAATCTGATATTCTCCACAATTCTGTTGTAGATATATATCACTGTAGCTGTCTAGCTCTCGGGGTGAGTTTTCTGGTACCGTAATTTACTGCTTGCGAGGGGGATTTTACTCACTAGAAGGGGTATTACAAGAATTAGGAGCGCGTGCGGGACCTTGGTTACGCCGTCCATTCGTTTAAAACGTAACAGATTTCAATTGTCGGAAATAGTGCGGCGAAAAGACATAAACTGCCATCCTTTTCATGTTTATAGATTTTATTGTTTATTTATATTTGTGTGTGTAATTAAAATGAGATATAAAATATTTAATGGTCGGTGAAGTCATTATTAGAATCGAATGAAGTAAGAATATACTCTAATAAAGGAAAGGACATTTTGCCGAACATCCATAATATTGTTTTGCACCATTTTGCATCATATGAAGCTATCGTACTTGACTTAATCTTAGCTGCATAAAAACCTCACAGTTCATTTATCATACTGGAGCCAGGAGGCTTAACTATATAGTACAAGAAAGCCATTAATAATACTGATGGTGCGGGACTCCTTTGAAATATATCCTCGTACAAAATAAATAATATTATATATCTAAGATGTGTATTACATACCTATCTAGTATAACTGTTAGCTGTGTATTAATACACGCTTTGAAAGTAATTATACTAGATCATAGAATAAATTTAAAATGCAAAGAGTTTTCATTTATTATAATATTTGCTCAAAATTTATAAGCCGCAACACAACGGTAATTCGGCAAAGGCTGGATTTACACCACTAGTCATCCGACTGTTTTAGAAATGAATTTCAGAGGCTTTGCTTTGAAAACTAAGACGGCAAATGTTGCTTCCATTGGTATTATTAATATCGTTTCATTAGTTTGTAAATCTGTAGAATCCCCGGGTATATTAGTGATATAATGCAGCCAGTAATAGAATGTCTTTGATTTTTTGTCGTTAATATGCTTGATGCACTTGGATCAGTTTTTGTGTTTGATGTTATAAAGTGAATGTCTATGACTATTGTGTACTATACACGACAATGTGATGTCTACCATGGTGTTGAAGATGTTCCGACTGATACACAGCATTGTCTTAGCTGATCCTTATAAAAATATTGTACACAAATCAATGATTATTTGATAAGAGTATTTTTTTTAGTTTAAGGCCCATATTTCATCATGGGAGACATAATTAAATAGGGCTATATTTCAAAATTAACTGCACATTTAAATGTAAAGACGGGAACAAACAAGCACACGAACCGCTCCATGACGCACGTAACGCATCTCTCTACATGTTACAAACTGTTTGATTTGGTAAAATTAACGTTTTCAAACTGTCTTCAATTAGTAAACAAGTTGATGACGTAAATACAAAGATAAATCTTTTAATGTGTCCATGATATAGATAGATAGATAGCTTTTATTCAGAAAAAGGCTATTAGCCTATCATTCCACAAACATATATACAGGTATAAACATAGCCTGCCAATGGTGGTACAAGAACATAATTATAAACAGTGTACATACATATACGTATTATTAAAGTTAAACTAGAAATACATACGAACATGTGTGTATAACAGAAAAAGCTGATAGTTGGTAAGGGGAGAATTGGGACTATAAGAAGTATAGTAGTGATCTTAATTCAAAACTTTTGTGCACAAACAATGATAGGTGTTTTTTTTATCGTACATCGATTTTGGCTGTTCAAAAGTTGTGCAAATTTCAAAACGTTCGGAGTTTTCCAATAATATTTTTTGATGTATACTTTTCTTAAATTCTGATAACATAACGGACATTCTAAAACAAAATAAAATTCATCTTCTAAGGTGCTGCAACATTCACATTTGCGTTCATGAAATGGTACTTTAGCTGGCTTTTGCCATCGTCCAGATTCAAGTAGTACATATGTAATAATATCTAAGTATGGTTGAAAACGAATATATATATATATCTTAGCAGCTATTAAAGTTCCTTCAAAATGTGTTTCTCCTCATGGCTTCATTAAATCCTGGTTGAGAAAATATAAATACGATGCATATGATGACCAATATTACAGATTTGCACACTGGGTCAATATGATCGCTTGTGGGTTTGTGTGGTTATGAAATGTGTATGTTTCTTTACATGCAAGGCTTCTTTATTAATTCGTTTTAAGAACTAAAACAAATTCGAAAAAAATCGAACGATGATCTTCTCTGAGAAATGGTGTTTTGTTTTATCATGTTTAGGAATGTTACTTTTTTCTACAATTTTTCTGTCATATTATTAATACATTTTTGTATTATATGACTATTATATGACAGCAAATACATTTTTTCTACTATTTCAGACAGTCCAAAGCAATATTACGTACAACAGTTCAGTCACGAATATTTAAAAATAGTTATAAAAATAGTTATAAAAATATTTTTGTATAAGAATTACCATAAATATTTATATAGTATGTTCGAGTTTATCAGAATGTCTGTTGATTTTGTATATTGGCCTCGTATTCATAAACATCTTCTGGAACTCAGATAAACCATTTAAATCAACAAAAATCATGTTCCCCAACTTTGGCTTCCATAAATATGTGAACTTACAAACTGGTGCTTTGTAAAGATAATATTAAATTAATTAGTTTTATTTGCAAAATCGGCCAAAATATACGCCTCAGTTCGTAAAATTACAACATCGAATTTAATAAATGTACACTGCACGTACTCACATACATCTGATAGTTAAAACACAATTATTGCGTAGAAATATAACTATTGTAAAACAATAGGTCAATATACAGCGACCAAAATAATTTCTTCTTAAGGAGGTTCACGCGCCTTCTCTAACGATCGGAATTTAAACTCCGAAACTTCTTGAAAATGACAGAACAAACTTTCAAAGCGACATTAAAGTCATTTAAATTTACATATTGGAATGAAAAATTTATGAAAAATATTTCAAAGTGTAGCTACTTCATATTACTAAATCATGAGCTACGCATTGTGCATACGCAGATTTATTTGACCAATTGTTGTGACTTATCGTAAGCCTATATAGTTCCAAATTGTACTGTTCCCCACACACTTTTATACATCAAAAACAAAAAGGTGTAGAATATAAAACTATGTTTATTGTCATCGATCTACGTTTATATGCCGTCATTGGAACTAAAATTTATGTTTGTTCTTCAATGATTTATCACTGCCATATCGAATTTTAATTTTCCACAAATGCGCACTAGGAGCGCGATCCTCCTTAATTTTTAAGTGAATCTCAGAAATTTCTGTCATAAAATATATTTGAGTAATGTCCCTGAAGCAAACATGCTATATACATGTACTTCTGTCGCCATCTACATGCTGAGGATCAGATCTTATTTATTTCATTTCAATATTCCATTACTCACACTTACGTACTTACGTGTATAATCCCGTATCATTTTATCATTTTATGTCATTAAAAATGGTATAATAGCCATACAGATCTTATTTCAAGCTGTCTGCAATTCTGTGTAAATTTACCATAATCAAACAGACGCAAATGAACATACGGTTCTTGAGAAGACGGTTTTAGGTAATTAATTAAATTGTATATAAAAATAATTACAGAGGCTAAATCAATTCGTGGCTTCTTAAACCATTGGTATTCACGTTTTTCTCCATCATTTGTTTCAATTATGTATATTTCAAACTAAAGAAGACACAGCTTCCAATTTATCCTCAGAAAATTCCTTTAATTCCTGCCTGAGATTGATGTTTAGTTCAAGATAATGTCGTTTCTTCTTTTGCATACATTGACCAAGGGGATGGCGGGGTTTTCCCTATATTGCAGTTTTACGAGCACATGAGAAAATCCTTTAATCCCGAGGATAATGAAGTTATACGGCAGAAGGAAGACATTTAACGTTGCATTATTTCTCTAGAAAATTGACTTTGTTTCCTTCTGAGGATTGTAATGTGTATAGCGGGTTAAAATGAGATATTTTTGCTGAAATGAACGCCGCAATATTGTTGTGTACGCATCATTTAATGACAATAAATGAGAGGATATGGTGCAGATTTATGACCATGCACCCCAGTGCGCATGCGCAAGTGGTGGGACCCAATTCAGGAAGACAAAGTGGTTACGCTGGATAATCTAAGAAATCTGAGAATTATTCAATGCTTTTTACTGAATGATTCAGGAATTTAACTTTTGCATTTTTTTTCTTTTTTTTCATTGATTTATTTCAAACAATACAAATACAAAATAAATAACAATCCTTATATAATTTGTATGAACAAAAGATTTTGTATTGTTTTACGAAGAAGAAGCAAACTCTTAAATGATTTAAATACTTTTAATTTGAACGAATAATTACTTCAATACTTTTCTATATCTTATACACATTTTCAAACAGTAATATTCATTTCATTTAACGTAATTGTGGCGATGAATATAACTTGTCAAACGTGTAGAACAATTATGAACGTCTAAGACGTACGTAACATAACTTCGAGGAACCAACAGCATAATGTCCCTTATTCCTTGTCTTTATTTTCACGATAATTAACAGTGTCGGACACCAGTAGGATGTGAACTAGAGACATACATATTGTACAGGAAAGGAACGTTCGAGCTCCGAACAAAACGAATACCAGCACATAGCGTTCCGTACAACACGTTTCCAACTTCCAATCGGATTGAACAGACATCCCCAGAAAAGGAGCGCCTTTGTCGAATGAGAAACGGACAATACACGCATACGTAAGGAGACGAACTTTATATGTTTGCCTTTGCCATATAGATCGGACCTCACTTGACAAGGAGCGCATTTGCTGAATATGAAACAGTCAATAAACGCACATGTCCTCTTTCTATTTGTTTTACTTAGAAGAGAAAACATTTATTTTCGTTCCAGTAAAACAAAGACCCATTCGGATACACAATGCCTATAAAAATGCTTTTAATTTGCGACCAATTTTGAGAAGTACAAGACAATTATAGCACATGAAACACAAATCAAGGTTTACTACCGTAGCTTTCAAATGATGAAAAGCAATGCTTCAAACAAAACATTAACTAGCCTGAATACGTTTGAAAATATGACGTTAGTAGGCTGTATGCTCCAGTATATAAAAATGCTATGACAGAGAACCAGAGACATTAACATATGCTCTATGTTCTTGTAACGTATGATCAAAGGTTACTTTAAGCGTAATATATACTAATCTAGAACATACATTCAAATTCGGCATTCTATTCGGTTACCCCAGAAGAGGACAATTGATACCCCGGTGCTACTTACATGGCTGTTGTCGTTTATATGAAACATACAAGGGAACCAAAGTCGCAATGAAGATTCATTTTGGTATATTGCACATCCTTGTACGCGTATTTGCTGATCACCCCTCGTAGGTTACAACAGTCAGGACACAGTGGAGCACATGTCGTCCGCACCAGTATCTATACGCCCAGCCAGAGGTTTGGAAAAGTCAGAGTGGAATATAGGACTGTTAGATCCCGCCAAAATAATAGTAAATAAACAAAGAGAACAGTGAAACTTAAAGTACAATTACTTAAAATAATTCCTTAGAACACACACTTTGAAATCAGGGGACAAAAATATGTCAGGGGTTTAAGGTATACCCATTAGTAATTTGATGATTGGTTGAAGCCCTACTTATGTGGTTGGGAGGTCCCTACAATGATTCCTTTAGGGGAAGGAGTGAAAATATTGCACTAATTAAATACCTCATTTCTTATGTGATATGAAACAAGACAAACTTTGATATATACCTCACAACACGTTACACCGACTTTCTCTAGGATATGCTAACTGTGATCCAAGGCAAACTAATGTGCCATATTCAAACATCACGGCGCTTTGAAATTTCAGAATCAAAAACCGTATTAGAGCGAGGTACGAAGAGTGTCGGTTTTGTTGGGGGCATATCAAAGCGCGGATATGTTACGATAATCCAAACACGTGTTCATGTTCAAAGTTGTAACGCTTTTTGTTTGTTTCAAACGCAGGAGATTTAACACTTCAGTTGCATTAATTATGACACATTTTCTGTGACATTACAAAAATGATATTCATCTCAAGCCGGATTAGCAGAAAGTGGCGGGTGTACTATCCAAGTGTTATTTCATATCACATCGTTTTGTTTTATAACTCTGTGGTGTTTTTGGTGATATGGTGTTGCTTTTATGACACCGTGTTTGTTTGTGGCATAGTGTTGGGTTTCTGGCACGGTGCTGCTTTTGTGCGACCGTACGGGTTTTGTGACACTGTGCTGGTTTGTGGCACCATGTTGTTTTGTGACACAGTGTCGTTTTGTGGCACAAGGTTATTTTGTGGCACAAGGTTAGTTTGTGCCACAATGTTGGTTTGTGACATAGTGTTGGTTTTATTGCTCCGGTTCGCTTTGTGACCGTATGTTGCTTTGTAACTAAGTACTATTTCTATGACATGGTGGCCAGTATAGGAGCTATTCTCTATATTGACATTACACGATAAAACCCGTTTCCCGGAATGTAAAATTTCACGGTCGGGGGGACCCCGCACAAAAGGCCGTATAGCGGAAGTGTATATTACTTTTCAACGTTTAAGCATGGAAAAGTATAAAACTTTAACTTTAGCAAGAATGATCCCAAAAGATGCTTTATATTTAAAATATTGCATTTTATTCTGCACTGCCGCTTCTGTAGCTCGATACCGATTGCGAGATTTAACGCATTTTTCAAGTTAAACATATTATTTAGACTAATGTGCCAGCAAAGTCGTAAAATAGTGTTTTCCTTGTGTTTAAGTAAGATGTTTTACAAATTCTTATCATTTGGCTAAAACAATCGCGATTATTGTACCTGGTTACTCTATACGCTTTATGTAGCCACCCCTGACGTACATTCGTAATATCTCGCATATTGTCTCTTAATTGATTCCGTAATCCCGGAAAACGGGTTTTAAACTGTCATATGGTGAATATAGGGAAAGAGCTCTTTTGGTAAGGAGCACTATGGGACATGGGTTATATAGGGTATTGAGATATGAGATATGTGCTATATGGGACACAAACTCTCTTTGTGGCTCTGCTCCTGGGCACACATGTACATAGAATGATCAATGAAAGGACATAGTATTAACCATATATCCAATTTGATAACAGAATCTCAATGATGTTCCATTCAGCTGCTATACATAACGTCTGCCATAGTAACAAGGTTTTTATATAGTGTAGATATACAGCGTGATATAGCCCAATTAATATCCACAGATTGGATCTAGATCTACTTTAGATTATACTTTATGGGTCTTTACGAACGGAGACTTAAATTTGCAGCTCTCAATCAAATCTTGATAGTTATCATATATATTTCTACATCGGCTTCTTACAGGCTGCTACAAGCCACAAAACATGTGTCTTTGGCCTGTTCCAATATTGTGTGCGATCGTAATTACAAAATTTATTTCATAATTTTAAATGTTATTTTAATTTACTTCCGGTAAATGTATTTATAACCATAAATTGCATCTGTTTAATACTACTAGAGCCTGTGTCACATCAGCCACTGTTTTTGTCGCACGATTTATTACTCCCGAAAATGAAAATAAAATAACATTCATGCCATCATCCAGACAGATCGCAGTAATCGCAAGATTACCACACAATGGCCGTACGACAGTCCTACATGTCGCGCGAATATAGTAGATATATTGCTGTAACGGTCATGAAATCGCAAGCAAAACGCAGAGTAAGTCGACATGTCGAGAGTTTATCTTGCATAATGTAAGGGATAGTTAAATCGTCTTAGATTTAAGGTGTATATATCAACTGACTAAATAACATTTGTAATGTTATAACACGCGAGTTAACAGTAAAAAGATGAGGAAAATAAATAACTCTACCTGAAAAAAAGTGTAGAAAGAAACGGTAAAATGGATTTCATGCACTAACATACAGAAGTAAATACTCGTAAACTGAGAACGGAATATAGGACACATTGTAAGGTGTGGCTGGTTGTTAAAAATGGGAACATGCGCTTCCGTAAATACAACAGCTAGTCGAAGGATTGATGTACAAGAACAATCAGTTAATAAACTTACGAACTGTCTGAAACACTGTGATAACTCTGTGACACATTACAATGAAAGAAACAACGAACTTTATTGTTTAGTGTGTTTTCAAGATTACAAGCGAAGAAACCCACGCAAGCGAAGAAACCCACGAGGCGAACAAGACGTGGTTGATATAAACAAATACGTGAAAACGTTACAGTTTAAACAGACGGAAACAGAGCTGTTTAACAAACTACATAGCAACAGACGGACAGCCGAACATCAGTTACTGCAAATAACTCAAAACAAGAAAGCGATTGAGAACAAAAAGCGTCAGTTTGTGGAAGAAATTAAAGCTTTTGTTAAGACACTCGTAGATCTTATACAACATTTAGGACAGGATCTGGGCCAAGAGACGGAGAGTAAAGTTAACTCTGCACTCGAAGAATTAGACCGTGTTTACACAGAGGTAGGCAAACAACTTGAAAAGACCACATCGTTATCGAAAGACATCGAAACCCATCGTCAAAGTGATAATAACGCTGCTAGGGTCGATACTATGATCAAATGTAGGGGCTTCTTTAAAAAATACAATCTTGCCAAAGCGGAGCATTTTGAGCCGTCCTTACGACTTCATAAATCTCTAACTCTTAATGATATTGTTGGAAAGGGTGGACAAAACAATCGAGTTACTCTTGGGACATTCACGTGGGCCAATCGAACTGAATCTGACACTGACACAGTGTCTGACATCTCTGAAACTGATAATGAAACGGATAATGAATTTAGAATAAGGGCTGGTGTCAGCCGTACTCCTACCAGTAGAAACACACATTCAAGACGAGATACGGGACGTACTCAAAGTGATAGTCCCTCAAAAACAAGGGGAAACACAGCCATGTTAGTACATGGGGATACCAACGATTACACTTCTCCTATTATGACAACTAGACCAGCCAGTCACGGTACTAATGGTGAGCTGAATAGTAATGAAAGTCGGGAAAGTCCCTATATAAATGTTGGGAGATTTGCAGAACCATCAACATCGCAGGGGAAATACCATGAAGAAGAGGGTGACCGAATATCTAAGACACAGTCACGAGCTGGGTCTAGATTAGCTGAAAACAACAGTAAACTGTCTGGTAACGTAAGGAGATCGTCAACACAACAAACTCCGACACCAAGAAGATCTTCTCAATCAATACTGTCACCAGGCCACATATCAGCAGCGCTCCTAACAACACCTAGGCCGGGTGCGTACAAAGAATCAATGGAGAGAAGAATTGCCGAAAAGTTGAAAGTGGTCGCTCTGTCAAGAGATGAAAACATTCATAATATAACTGATACAGTTATTTTAAATGACGGAAAAATAGTCCTTTGTGATCAGAAAAACGAAAAGTTGATACTTATGAATGATAAACAAGATATTGTTCATGATATAAAAGTTCGTGGTTATCCACATAATGTCACAATAGTACCAGGTGATATTTGTAAAGTTGCAGTAACAATTCCTGAAGAAAATGTTGTAAAAATCATTGAGGTTGAGGTTGAAACGTTTTCTGATGAAATCGAAGTTGTTAAATTACAAACCAAACCAAAATGTCGGGGAATTGAATATGTTGATGATAATATGTTATATACGACTAAAAACGACGTTGCCGTGTTAAGGAAAGACGACCAAAGAACTTGGAAATTCAAATATGCGTTCCATCAACCAGTGTCTCTCCAAGCTGACCGGAATAATAAAATTGTTTACATTTCGTGTTATGGAACCAATTCTAATTCGACTGGTGAAGTAGTTAAAATGAAATACGCTGATGAATCGATAGATTTTGTGATTTCACATCTTGAAATTAAACATCCAGTGTGTACAGCAGTTGACGATGACGGTTATATATACGTGTGTGATGTAGATCCACCCTCCATACATCAAGTTAACAGTAAAGGTGAATATTGTCGCCGACTTCTCAGTGCTAATGACGGCAAGTTTCAACATGTGAATTTTATACCCGGAAGTGACGTCTTCATAGCCACAGAAAATGATTCAGACAGTGTACATTTTTATCACATGAGATAAGTATTTTACCTGTCAAAATTAACATAATTATTAGTATGAATGACACAGAAGTGAACACTAAAGACAAGTCATCTCAAGAACGGTGAGCAGGGATTAACAATCTATATACCGTAGTGTGTATTTACCGTGTTAGATCAATTAAGTTTATTTTGACAGATCAGAAGTTGTACGCTATATATCCTTGGCTTAGAATGAGAAGGTCGTATTTACAAAATATTTTGAGAAAGACAAGAAAAAATTGTCTTTGAAAACTGAAAACAACTCTTTAGTTATGGAAAAACAGCTTTTTCAACTTCAGTTTGGTCAACATGACCAGTTTCGATTTTCATGGCATTGAAGCGCCCTGTGATGTAGATTTCAAATATGCATGAGTCTTTTAAAGTCGTAGCTTATCATACTGTCGCAGTGTAATGTCCATACACACGAAGCGGCCATATTAAATGCTTCATTCTGATAGAGTGCTGAGCTTCCCCCACCCTCTTTATTTGCCCACACTTAACCTTGTAATTTTCGTTTGTTTCTAAGATGCTAAAAAACATTGTATAATCTGGTGAACACTTCTAGTGGATTAAATGTCCTTTTCAGTAAATCATATCAATAACACTCTACGTGTTTAGATACATTCATATTTGAACACCACTTGTATACAGTGAAAGCGCTCCACTTGGTTGAATATGTACGTAGTATATTTTATGTACTCGTACATGAGATAATTAAATTCCAAATGGAGTCAAAAAGCATACTTTTATAAAAGTAGTCAGATGATTTTCGTAATAGTTTGGTAGTTTGTTGAAAATGAAAGGTGTTAAACAACGATTTAGCATAAAACACAATGTATTCCTGATATAACAAAATTTCCAAACACATTATTTCTGTCTTTCGACATCAAAATGCAATCATGACCATAGGTGAAAAATGACCATCGCCACGGGTGTCGCTTTTGTCAAACATGTATTTAGTGCAAAGGCAGGGTATATAATAGATTGCGTTTTGTATCAAGCTTTTGTTATAACATGGATATACATGGTTTGTATTTATTTGAGCTTTCATTGAACGCCAGTACAGTTCTATACGAGGGGTGTTCAAATATGAATGTATCTAAACACATAAATAGTGTTATTGCATTGAACTGTTTATGAATAAAGTCAGGAATAATGTGCTTTGAAACTATGTTATACGGGTATACCTTGATTACATTTGGTTTTGTGAAATTGATTTCCGGTAACCGTAGCCCGTACTACATAGGGTTGGCAAAAACCTGGGTTTTCAGCGTAAAACCAGCCCAGCGGGAAATACGGGGAAAATCCGGGTTTTACTGGGCAATACTAGGTAATACTGGGCAATACTGGGTAATATGTTGATACTTGAATAAATTAACATCTGCACTTAACTTGCAGGTTTATATGACAGGTAATTACCATTGTTTAATGACTCTTTTGTTAAAATTTTAACATCTTCTATTTAAACCTAAATGTTTGTCACCTACAACTGCATCAGCAAAGACCTAAATATACATGTTAAGGTCTTTGGCATCAGTGATGAGCATGCATATTAGAATAATCAATTTATTTAGGCTACCTGTAAAATTTGAACCTGAAGCAAGTGATTATAATCGCATCTCATGATTTACCCGTATAACTAGTCAATAACCGGTAATCAGTGACAATGGTGACAGTTTTATCAAAGTTCTCATTCACATGTATCTTAGTTTTATTTGTGTAAATAATGCTTAAAGTCAGTAATGTGATAATGTTGTTATTATGGTGCTTTTATGTCTCTTATAATTCAGTGTTGAATGGTTATGTTCATTTGAACTGTTTTTATATTGTGTAAAGTTTTATGTATGAACATGTGCATAAATGAGACGATAATAAAGAATATATATATATGAATAAAAAATTCTTTTTGCACTTTGTCTCTGCTCGTGGAAAAGTAGACATGAAGCCAAATAATTCAATATGGCATTTTAAAAATATGAACAATTGATATAATTTAAATCTAAGGAACAAACTTAGAATCCAAAAATGTGCTTAAGTTGGTGTTTCGATACTGGATGCTCAGATACACAATCATTCAGCTTTATTATGGTAAATGATAAGATTGTCACAAGGTTCTGGCTGTACTAATTCTACTGTGTTATGTATGCCATGTATTGTTTGTGCTATGAGCGAAATATATTTTTTTGTTTTTGATGTGGTTAAATGTACGAAAAGTTGAAAACTATTTCGTATTGCCCAGTATTGTACACATGTATGTTATGTAGTGAAACTGTTTTATTTAGAAAATTTTGATATTCTGGCTTAAATATGAAAGTGGAAGAAGGGTTGTGGCTAACGGACTTCGAATCAGTCCGCGCGAGTGAGAAAATATGTTCACTCACTTTACATTGAGTTAAAGAACAAATTTATTTGGTGGTTTGTTACCTATACATACCCAAACCGGAAATCGCATATCGATAGTTCTGGTGGCCTTTACTTTCTATTGGAAACCCGATAAAAATGCCAATTTTGGTATTTTTGTTCCGTTTTGTTTCAAATTTACACTATTTTGTTAAAATGTGACAATAAATGTTACTATGACATTGTCTTGGTAATTTATTTTTCTTTTAAGATATATAAAAATAATTAAGCTTAATAGCTATCTTTGCAGTCCTAGTTAACTTTTAGTCAACTGACATTTCAATTTAAAAAAGAATGTATCGTCTCGGAAGTACTCAGCATTTTACGTAGACTGCCGAAGATTCTAATATAACGACCCTGTTAATTACTTTATGACACCCCCCGTACGGCGGTCGTAGAATTGCGTTATCGGTGTCGCACGAAACACCAGCGATTTCTCCAAATGGTTCCAAAAAACGTGATCATAGACAGGTTTGCGTCTGTCGCAAGGCTAATGTGACATAGGCTTTATACAACAGTACGGTGCGATGTGATGTGGTGCGGTGCGGCTCGGTGTGGCGTGGTGGGTATGCGAATCAACATTGACTTACTTAATTGACCAATGAAATGCTAGTAAATAAATCATTGGCGCACTCAATAAATAGCTGAGCCTAATTGCTCACAATATACACGCAGCACTGCAATAGAAACCCCCTAATCCGAACAACCTTCGGACTGACAAAAAAAAAGGATTAGAGAAAAGTTTGTCTTTTTAGTGTATGGGACATGAAAATGACGCCTGTTAAGATTTCAAATTTTTGTTTTATATACCAGTGTGTTGTATTTCCTGGTTGTATACTTACATATAGTTTACGACCCACAGAAGGTTGCATTCTATTTCAATCGTAAATGCATTTATGATATCCGAAATACAAAGTTTAATTATACATACATACTGTTCGTTATTCGGTAACATTAGCCGTGTCGTGTAAATATCATACCCGGGGGAGGGGAGGTCAATACTTGATCAGACACATTTGACTGAACTTGTCATACTTATTGTATGGGTAATTTTTGTTCAAATGCTCATTGAAAATCAGATGTATCCTGTTTTAAATATACCACGTGTAGTATGAAACCTTCTGTGATTCTCAACTAACGGGGATGGCATTTTAAGACGATGTGCGAGGATCTGAAACATGAAAAATCATTAAGAATTAGTGTTATATTATTCAATAGTGTCTTAAATGCGTTTTACGGACAGTAAATATCGCAATACACATGCATATAAACACAACCATCTCTATGTATGAGTAGTTTGATGTAGCTAACGGAACACTGTTTTGCATCAACAAGTTTTTTATTAAACAAATTTTATGTTAGTTCATATCGTTATTTTGTTTTGAAGTAAACGTGTTTGAAGAAATCAACCACGAAGCCCGAGAATTTGATAAAATTTGTGTACGCAACATGTTTCTATTATCAATAAAACAGTATGTAATCTGGTACTGGTCGCCTGGCGACTGACATGACGCCGAATCTCTTTGATGAAAACATTATTCATATTAATCATTGACTTTATGGTTGTAAATTGAAACATAGATGCCGATATAGCTGCCTATATACATATTCTATTGCATCAAATAACAGCCATAAACACTGGTAGTGATTTCAACAAAGTCGTTACCGGAACGCGTATACAAATTCCACGCATGTTAAGTTTCTAATTAGGTAGTTTAGTTTTATTCTCTTGTGTTCTTTATAGAAATAATCCCTCCAAGAGCGAGAGCATTTTCACCGGATCATTTTTGTCTACTCTGAGACAATTTGGATTCATCCCAGAGGCGAAATGCCGTAAATGTTTGCAAGATTGGTGGGAGTCCGTGCTATATCATGCTTCATATTTCGCTTATGATCATTATAAAAGGGGGCTGAAAATCGTAATTCCCTCTTTTATTAATTAAATACACCGGAACGCCTTCTTCTTGCAAAAATATCTTAATTAGATTGAAGATATTACTCGCTGCCTACCATATTAACGTGCCTTTCATTGCGGTGTGTGGAATGATAAAATACTCGAAATAAAGAGAATGTAAGTAATGAAACATGGTTAGTATGTGATGGTCGGTGAATTAAAGACTCTGTGATAAGTAATTCAGGTGCAATGTTGCGCGGAGTTTTATTACTTGTAGGCTGAACAATCACTTGAACGAATAAAGCAAGTGAATATATGTGGAAGGTTTTCATTGTTTATACAATAAACGGTGTATGATTTATTTATTGAGTAATAATGGTATAATGATATGAAAAATGCAAAACATATATGAGTACATATAACCGTGGCATAACACGTTCCACATGTGATGGTGAATTTAAAGTTATGGATGTTTATGTTGTTTATTTAAGTAGCACTTTAAGTTATATTTTATCTTTTTTATAAATATTTTATATCTAGTTATGAACAGAATATTCTCTTTATAGTAAGGAACTGACTCGTTCCTAAATACTGTAAAATCATTATATTTCGAGGGAGTTGAACGTTACGTTGTTAAACTCAATCACGCATTATAATGTCCTCGACTTATCGAACACCCAAATATAAAACATGGTTTTACCCTTCCAGGTTTTGTAATCCACGAATTTATGTCCCCACGAAAATAGATGTGTTATCAAATTCCACGAAATTTAATACCCACGAAAATATTTGATTTTACAGTATTGGGAACAAACTAGTCCGCAAATAGTTAGTACCGCCAGACTAGCATCTAAATTAGGAGCAGAATAATAACTATATAGTTTTGAACAAAATATATTAAGATACTTCTTTCACAATAAATCATAGACTTCCAGACTCAGCACACCAAAAGTTACCATTAAGCAATAGAAGTGTCCCTTAATAGTTGGGATTTAATCAAACTAATACCCTAAATAGTTAAGCACTGAATAGTCTTTAATATTTAGGAACGGACTAGTTCCTTTTTGTTTTTAGACTGAATAGCCCCTAAAATAATTCTCTCTTTTAATGCCGTGAGTCTTCGGATGCCTAGTACGTTCGTATTTCAGCGTATACGAGTCTTGCCATCGATATTATTAGAACTTCGTCACAGACTTTGATAGAAACTCGTATTTGCTTGTGATACGTGTCCTGTGTCACCGGAATTTACAACTGACCGGTAATATGAAATAATTGAACCTACAAATTATGAACGTCTTCTTTCCATGGCTTCTAACGTAATAAAAGCATGTTCCGCTTATTAAATGAACACCCCACGTTACCCCACGTACAACTAAATGTCAAGTATGACTACATTTACGAAACTATTAAACAAAATACATGTAATATACAAAACAACTTGATTCAGGTGAAAACGATATCGTATTACTTGAACCTTGAATAAGGAACCTTTACGTCACCATAGGGGTTGGGGTATACATGAATGATTTTAAGACATATTATATTTTATAGTTACTTTGTAGTATAGTATATAACTCAACGAGTTTTAGTTGAATATAAAACCTCTACTTTCACACGTCGTGTAACATAATACTTTCATAAAAACAAAATTTATGAAAAAAGCAGCACGGCTTATCAGCAGATTAACATCTAAACTTGGCTGAAACTTATTCCATATGTACATATCCAATGCGCATAAACTGGTCAAATGACTCTAATCCTATTCAGTTATAAACTTGTCACGTTTGTTTCATTACACATATTTAAATTGTTATGAATCTTATGATAATATCAAGAAATATGTTATAAACAACACGGACAAGTCTACAAAAGTCATCGCTAAAAGACTTCACAGCCTCATTAAAATTCTTGGAACAATTTTTGACCATGTTGGATTAGACATTCTGGCGCCGAGGGCTTTCCCACTTGCATCAGTACCGAGCACAAAATAATGTCGTTAAATAAGAAATTAACAGTAAGTTTCTTTTCATGTTAAGCTCTTTTAAACCCACTGCCTCTGTGGGACCCTGTGGTGAAAGAGACACAAATGAGCGAAAACATAAAATTTTAATATAGTAAAGTGATATCCATAAATACCGGTCATAATAGGTTTAGCGTGGCTTATTAGTATGGTCATATCATATATAAGTGTTTTCCCACATTTATTGTTGTGGCATCACCTTATCTCACTACAGCCATCAACAACACAGTAAGGGGGTCAGCCATTTCTCCTCATTTTGTGAAATTTATCCCAGATTCGATCAACAGCGATGTTTAAGTTTTCTACTTCACATACATGATGGTTTCAGTTTTCCTCTCACCAGGACAGGATTATAAAGGTGACCAGTGAGGGTTATGTGTTATAGTGTGGCATTATATACACGAGTGTTTGGAGCAGAGCAGAGCAGAGCAGAGCAGAGCAGAGCAGAGCAGAGCAGAGCAGAGCAGAGCAGAGCAGAGCAGAGCAGAGCAGAGCAGAGCAGAGCAGAGCAGAGCAGAACAGAACAGAACAGAACAGAAACAGTATTTCCGAGTCATATATATAGAGACTACTCAATCACATTATGCTGACACCCGGCGAACCAGAGTTTACCTGGAACTAACTATGCTGAGCGTTTAGCGAGGGAAATAACAGCAGTACCAATGTAACTAGTTGGTATGTCGCACATCCTGGGATCGAACCGGAGACGTCTCGCACTCGAAGCAGACAATTTTATTCAAACGAGCAGTGTATTTGTGCGCTGCATTTTATACTTGTTATCCACATGTTGTCAAGCATTTACGAGAATTGCGTATTTCAAAATTGACGTAAGTATTTTCGTGAAATTGGGACCAGTTCTTACTCATTGAACCGGTACTGTCGATTCATACACAACTCGTCAGAAGGCAACGTAACCATGTGATTAAAGCGATAGATTCGTCATTTGTTGATTTCCATTTCATACAAATGACCAAACATGAAGAGTCTTGCTATTGTTACAGTAACATGTAAATCAAATACAGTGAATAATTTTCCCATTCTTTGTCAATTTTGTGAATGTTGCATTGAGAAACTAGCAAGATCTTTATAGACCACAGAAGAACAGAACCCAAGCAGCAATTGTTCTGTGAACGAGGTGCTCTCCACCACTCTCCACCGCTTCATGTACGCCAAGGATACCCACTTCAACTACCTTTGTTATGTTAATTTTGTTTGACGTTGACAAAAACACGCCACGAGTGTTTGATTGTAAATTGGAATACGATGTTTCCGTACGAAGATCCGACTTAAACCATATCTGCATACTAATACAGATTTTATGTCAACTAAGAATGTTTGTTTCGGCTTAAATGTGCCGAAAATCTGTCGCTACAAATCCGTAATGTCTTTGACAAACGTCAGAAGATGGCCATATTTTTGTTCTAAGAAAATCTTAAGTTGCAACACAATGACCTTAAATTAGTCGATGTCACTTTCGCCCTGAAAAGACTGAAAAAATTTTCTAATGCATATGAAATATTTTTAAAAGTAGACGCGATTGTTGGTTGTGTCGCACGCTGTTGAAAGGGTGTTATCTGCTAATTTGTTAAATGGTTCCTTTATGGTTAATTATGAAAGTGGTAAAACCATTTTTTTTCTTTTTTGTTAATAAAACACCCGCAATTTGCCCGAGGGTTTTAACGATTCTCACTTAAATACAATGCATAGAACAAAACGGAACGGATGTAATGTAACGAAACGGGACAAACGGAATGGAGCAGAGTTTTATTATTTTGTGCCAGTACGAAATAAAAACCAAATATTAAAAAAAGAAAGTAGGTACCTACAAAATATTATAAAGTGAAATTAAAAAGGTTTGAAAGAAGATATTAGATAATCGGACAGGGACATAAATTGATTCAATCAAGTTGGGTGTTAAGTGTTCAAGTAATCATTTTAATTTAAACTTTTTTTTCAAATTCTACATTACATAGACTGCATTTTTGCTGAAACGAATTCATCAGCAGATTAGGGATTTTAAAATTCCCTGATATTTGATATACAAAAACTGCGGTATTATCTAGGATCAATTCATCAAAATTTTCGTTCACATCAAATAGGAAGATATCGGTTTGTCCATAATTTTAAGACAATATGTTTTTACTTTTCGGTCTCGGGTTACGAAATAAAATCATTAATCATCACAATGTTCTGTCTGTATTTGATTTAACGATCGATACGTCAACTCGAGTCTTCACACGATGGTTCATGTTCATGTACCGAAATTTTGTGTAAAAAAATCAATAGGTTCATCTTGTCACCGATTAGACAAGGATACTAATTTCTACTTGTTTCAAGGGCGGTCTTATTATAGAGGTTGGGTATTTGCAAGAACGATTTTTAAAGTACCCCCTGTATATGTACATTTTGTAGGTCCCATTTTCGGTTTTGCTTCAATACATGACTTTTTGAAAATTCCAATAGTGCGGAGATCGTTATTTATAAAATAAATAAAATTCGAATGTGTGCGAAGTTTTAGTATATATCTACGTCCCCCTCGCCCATCATATACGTATATTTGTGTACATTGGTGTGATAACGTACGGGTACAAGCAAGACATTTTATCAAAATTTTGACATATCCATAGTAACAATTTAGGGACTTATCACTTATTTATCAATCCATATTCACGCATTCTGTATTGATAACTTGTGCCTATTCTGACAACATCTATATGTCCATTATTTAGTAGATAACTTCATTAGTTACTGTAACAGAGTGTGGACCTGCTATTTATTTAGTGTCACTTTTCAACATTTTCTAATCGAGGTCGGATTATCGGACATTGGTGCGAATTGCACCGAGGACGACAACCAGCTACTGTGACGTATTGGTGATGTTATCAGTAGTTCGGATAATTAGTTAAATGGCATTTCTATTGTTCTTCTACTATTCTCAATTACTTCGTCTCATCGATGGCTTGAATGTAAATAACTCATCAGTGTCATTAGGAATCAAAATATTGTAAAACAGAAAGCTAACATTTACTGTTAGAGTATGACAGAATGCTAACATTAACTGTTAGAGTATGACAGGATTGGTGACAAGATAACAACTAATTATCTATTGACAACCCTCTCCTTCTGTCACCGATACACAACTAATTGCTGAAAGTTTTCAATCTGTAGTTAATTTACGTTGCAAAGGATTGTTAGCGAACTTGATTGTCTCGTTGAGATCTCGCGAGAGTTTCGCGCGCGTTAGGCGCGTGCTGAATTCATCACGTGACCTCAAGGGAATTGTCCATTCATCTTCAATTGACAAAATCTGACCACATTTTCTGCAACTCGGGCCCAAATAATGAGTTCGTAAATGCCATCGTATGGCCAGATTATGATCAATTCGTTATGCCCAAACAAACAATTTATTTTCTTATTGAATTTGATCAAATCTATCATAGATTCTTGAAGTATTTTCGACTGCCATTCCTGAAGTTAATCCCCCTTTTACAAAATTTGAAAAAGCAAGTAACGCACGAGGATGTCTACAATACGATGTGGCTTTCTTTAATCGGATCACCGATGAAAAGGTCGACACGACACCTAATTTAAACTTTCACCATGAAGTGCGCAACTAATTTCGGTGAATCTTCCCTTAAGTATTAGTTTAACTTAATGCAAATAAGCGACAAGCGTCGATCGAAATAAATATTTTTCGCGACAGGAGTCGATTTTATTAACGTTTCGAACGTGATGGGGGCCGGATGGACGATTGTTAAATTAACGTGCACTTTGATGAAGCAAACAGAGGTGGTATTTAACTCGATTAACCTTTGTTCGATGTCGAGCTAATATAAAAAAACAGATTTCCTGTGAACACACTGTTGCGGGTACATTATGTACATAACTCTTATGGCCAATTTCTTCGGGAACAACCTTAAGTGGAATTGGGTCTAAGTTTGTGAACACATACTGAGACAGAATTGTATTTTTGCGATAAAATGACTTTATACAAGATCATATGATGAAAAATAGCGTTCCTCGTGACGATATTGCGGTGACAATTTGTAACTTTGATGAAAGAGGTTTTTATTTGTAGAAACAACGTTAATCTGTTGTTGGAGGTCCCAGTAGGGCCTAATGCCCGTTTTATTCGATTTGTTCCGCCCAATTTCGTCAAAGTTGTCGCAATCTGTCCATGTCTCTATAGTGTGATTAATTAACGTCGGATTATAGAAGAAATTAGGCATCTTGCAATTTCTTTGAAAGATGTGCGAATGTTGGACAATCCATCTTCATATAAGACGACTCGATATATGTTTTTTGAACAGGGAATACTGGAACGAGTACGTCACCATGGATTGGGAACAAATTTAGACATAGGTTATAAATGTACTAGTAAAAATGTACATGTCAATATGACGCATTATATTTTTCAACTCGATCAGCGACAGACATGACTGAACGGAATTATTCCTTGAGTTTTGTTGGAGTCAGAAATATCTGTAATTGCTACTTCGGGCTTAGTGTATCATCAAGTTTTGAATGTTCTAAGTAAACTGGCGTTGTATCTATGCTCGACAAGAAAAATTAAAGAAAGGCAACCTTGTGACTGAGTTTATTCTGTTGCTAGTTGAAACGAAATGATGGTGCTTGTTGTTCGTTTTTCAATGTAATAGTTTTCGTTATTTATTATTTTATAAAGGGAAAATGGCTTTTATTTGCGTTTACAGTTAATACGATAGTTCAAGGGTTACATGTGTCCATGCAGTCCAGTCAAATGTCCCACACGGCGTGTTTTCCCGAACGCAATTTCGTTCAAATAATTAGTTGCGTTTCTTTCGCCAGTCGGTATAAATTACATCACAAAAAAATAACAACAACTTAATTTAATATACATGTATATATGTTATTTAGATATTCCACTGCAACGTGTAATCTCAGCCGAAGGAACTAGATCTGAATTGTCCCAGCACTATCTTCACGTATTCCACGTGTTCCTCGGTGTATTTTGTTCTGGACATTAGTCCGTGGAAAGTGATTATTTTACTATCAATTTCTCAGGGATTCTCATAATTACGAGATGTCGCGCTAAAAGTCACGGGAAAGTTTACAAGTTTGACAGCACAGGAAATCATAAACTAACACTGTTAATTTATCTTTAAAATGATAATAAACCGCCTATTTATTATTAGATATTATTTTATTAAATATTTTGCCATAAATCGTTTCAGAAAGGATTTCACGCTATCTTATCAAAACTGATAAGCCATTATGGGTGAACTTAAATCCTTGGTTACCCTAAATCGATTTTTATAAATTTACGTTAAGCAATATATAACCGCGACATGGCCGATGTCAAAATATATAAATAATGTCAAAATCCACTGGTAAACAGTCTTGATAATTGATTTAATAATATTCTCAATATGGCTAATATCCACATGGTCGGTGAGCAATCAATTTTCTGTAGCTAGGACGAAGTAGAAGATCTTTTCGCTGGCTTGATAAAGTTATTGAAATGAAAATGATTAATCTCCTCCGAAAACCTTTGTCAGAAATTTTGACAAGTTTATATGCTATACATCAGAAGAATAGATGGAAAATATATATTAGACCCGGAAAAAGAAGCGAAAGTTTTTGTATAATCTTGGTTGAAGCTAATTTCGTGATGCTAACAAAGATATTTTGCACGAACGTGTGTCGATTCAAGTGTCCCGAAGACGGTGATTTGTCGGGTTAAGACACTACCGTTTCGTACTCGGGTGATGACGGGCCCTAATTGCAATCAGACTGTCGAATTGCTAAGATTAGGGAGCTACGCAAACACCGCTGGCAATTTAACTTAGATAACTCGGCGCATCGAAAAAAACGTAGCGCGCGGTACGGTCAAACGCGTGGTAGATACGATTAATATAATCTTAATCCGCTTCCAAAATAAATGTTTATCTGGATGTTTTAATTCAGATTTAACAATTCTCACACATATGCCGAAGAAGATTTGATGGCTATATCTAATTTTCACACTGTATTTAAGTCGGCTTCCGTTCAAAGGTACCTAGAAGGGTAATAATGTTTTTATATATGTTAGAAAAATGACACATTCAGTGGAACACTATGTGTGATAGGAAACGATAAAAATAATATTTCTAACGATGGTGATCTATGAGATTGTCGTTTTTCTTATAATATGTTCTACTGTTGTTTTTTTGTCAATTCAAATTGGTGGAAACTAATGAAATAGCAAAGATAAATATTACGTTTTCTGAGATACCAGACCAGATCAGAAGTTTATTTTTTACCGACCGTCGTCTTTAAGAAAATCTTGAGAACATCTTAGGAGAAAACTTAGAGTTTCTTAAAATCTTAAAATTTCCTTAAGTGTATCAGCTAAACAGGAAAATCAAGATTATCATTTTGTGCATTATGTAAAGAGCTACATTAATCACAAAGTAGGCTTGAGTTATTCTTCGTTTCTTGGGAAATATGTGCAGCTTAATTTTTTAACTTAAGTCAAAATATTTAAGTTTTCCCTTAATATGCTTTGTGAATATCAGCCCAGGGGCCGGGATTACAACGAATACTTACACTCAGCACTCAACACTCAAATATTAAAATTCACTGTTTCAGTTTCATCACGAAGTTTAATCAAGCGTGCGTGGTTTCATTGCGGCATTTTTTTAGAGCAAGACGTTGTAATAATGTTACTAATTGGTACTAATTATTGTTTTTGGTTTACTTCCTAGTTTAATTTAGTGTATTTGTAAGCTATAATTGTAATTCATCAGTCTGAGTGCTGAGTGTGGAACTCAGATTCAATAATTACATATATACCGTATAAATACATGTAGTTCAAAATTGCAAAGAAATGTATCAAATGTTATTTTAAACACATTTTCCTCATCTAAAGGTGCAATCTAGGACAACTAATAGCTCATTATATTACATTTTCAATATTTGAGTGTTGAGTGCTGAGTGTTAAGTATTCGTTGTAATCCCGGCCCCTGGTGTAAAGAATATTTAAGCATATTATTTTTAGTATCATTCACAATATAAAAATACAAATAATAACAATAGACGTGTATGTAGACACTAAGAGAATAAGTACCTGTAGACTTAAAATAAATAAATGCATACAACGTAAATCAAAATATTACAATATCAATTAAAAACAAAACAAATACTTAGTAGAATTTAACATAATCTTTGGACATAAAAAACTATATTAATTATTTAACAGAAATTGCAAGCAAGTGATACGCAATATTTTACATACCAATTAATTACATTCAATAGAATACATTGACTGAACACATACGTTTTAATTCGACAATTATTGCCACAACCTACATAACAAGCACTTGAGGAAAATGCTAAAAATTTAAATTACATGCGAAAAAAGATTTGTTCTAAAACCACATAAAGCCAGTCGTGATTTGTTGAGCGTTAGCCTACAATATATCTCTTAAACCAGTAGTATTGTAAAAGCCTTATTACTTAATAATTTCAACGCCTAGAGCTTTACATAGGACTGCTTGAAATATGCTTGTATTGTTCCCGGTAATTATCAACTTGGTGATATGATAACTCCGGGATAAAACGATTCAGTCGTAAGACTCCCCAATGTACTACGAGCTTCAATATTATTCAAATTAGTTTTCCCGATGGCTCCACAGATAACAAATACGTCGATCGTTATTGGACGCTTGATAGAAGTGGGCGGAGCGCTGTATGCGCTGTGGATGATCTGAGCGCGTGACGTCACCAATCTTTGAGATGATAATGGCTGAATTCAGTAAGGTCTCAATAAAGTGCTGATTTATCCACAGCTGATCGCATTTTAAGCTTCTGTAAACAGATTTCACAGGTTCGAGTCGTCTACAGTTTTACTTACTTCTGTCGGAAAGTGGTTATGTTTATGTCAATGCGTTTTATTACCGAGATTCAAGCGCTCTGTTAAGAAAGTGATTTTTTCAAGGAGCATTTCTCAATAAAGCCAAGAACAAGACACTTAAAACAAGTGACTCATGAAAGAAATTGTGGATAATATTTTCTCACAATTTGTGTAAGAATAAATTCACGTGCTAAAGAAACTGCGGGAAAATTAAAGTTAAACGACGTTTGGAACTCACAGCCGTATTTCTCCAGTAAATGAACACTCTACATGAGACACAGTGCTACCCTGACGGACTAAGAGGTTGTGACCAAAGAAGCTCGGGTACTATGCATCTAGAGACTATACCAGCACAGGAGTCCACGCACCACTCTTCATTAAACACGAGCCTCAGTAGCTCTACTTCATCAACGGAAATGGCCGACACAAAAGTGACAGGTATGCATCGTGTTATTTGCGACAATTTGTGACAATTAGTGATCAGGCGTTCTAGGTAATTCGGCGAATTTGTAAAATGCCTTGTCATTACGCCTTGGTTAATGAAGGCAACTATGTTTTTTGTTAATATTGCATATTTTCTTCTCAGACTTGTAGAGTTTCAATCTGCAGCTGGTGAACGCTGCATAGCGTCCAATTATGCTATAATATTCAGCATTTTTATGCCGCATGGTGTATGTCATTATTAGACGGGTAAAATATCCTAAT
The DNA here is from genome assembly GCA_947247005.1 of Spisula solida. Classification (NCBI taxonomy): domain Eukaryota; kingdom Metazoa; phylum Mollusca; class Bivalvia; order Venerida; family Mactridae; genus Spisula; species Spisula solida. The sequence continues at coordinate 65,249,436 of OX365944.1, read as the reverse complement.
AATTTCATGACTATCATTATACGAACCTTGATTCTGTCGGCTTATTTATGCAAAATATACATTTGTATACATTTTGGTCGTCACTAGATTTCGCGATATACGTTAAATGTTTTAGTACTGTATGTAGTTTATTAAGATAATGTCAGGGAAAATAATCATAGTTCATGACTATCGATATTAGAACCTTAATCATGTCGGCTAAATTACCTAATTTACCTAAAATATACATTTGCATGCATTTTGGTTGTCACTAGAATTCTCGAAATATGTTATTGATGTATAGTAGAAAATGTCAGGGAAAATCATTCATCTGATCATGACTATCGATATGAACCTTGAATCTGTCTGGTTATTTATGCAACATATATATTTTAGTTGTCGCTAGTTTTCGCTAAACTATATGTAATAATGAAATTGCTTGTGGTAATTATTCATCATTATATGATTATCGATATTAGGTCGCGACTAGTATCAACACCATACATTTGTATACCCCATGGTTGTCACTAGATTATGCGAAATCTGTTTTGAATGTACATGTACAAATAGTATTTTATAGTATGTGATGATTATGATGAAAACAAGACTCACATAATGTACTATAACAAGCATATTCTGAGTTCCATAATTATTTCTAAAATTCACATTGAAATTCTCATTTCAAACCAGATAATCTTAACTAATAACTAATAAGAAAACTTCTTCCGTACACCTAAAACAATGCCTATGATCGCTCGCGAGTATTATTCATTTCTGCGACATTGTTGTCAACATATTTTGTAAACGAACAATAACAATAATGCTAATTTAGTGTTTATGTTAATTTAATTATATTGCTTATATAGTGTAATTATGGTAAATATCGCCAAATTTAGGCGTGATGGTCTACTGAATAATTTATTTATTAGATATTATCAAAATTACAACAACCAGAAATGTAATTTGTAAATATGCATTACACAATAATCACTGTTCTGCTTTCTTGGCGCTTAAGTACAGTAATTAAAAACAACAGTGTATATGGAACTTGCGTATTGGCCAAATAAATAGATTTTGTCTAATAGAAGTGTTGCATTCATTCACAATATTAGCGGAATATTGTATTTATGAAGCTTTCATTTGTAACCAATTTCATAAACTACATTTTTAATACTCGTATAACTTTGTCATACAGCATAGTTTTATGTAGTGATTTGTATACCTTTGCCTAATAGAATACTTCTAATAATGATGTACTCAAATTCGAATTTTGTTCCGCTTGATTCTGTCTGTTAGAACAATATTTATTCAATTCGATGTAATGTCAATCGGACTCAATCCACGGCCACTTTTTTAGCCCTCACAGCGAAACAATGCTACTTATACTATTTTTAATAATTCGACTTTTCCAACGAATATTTTTTTATTTGATCATAACGTTATTCGTTATTTCATTATTTGATTTTTATGACTCTGTAAGTCCTGTATTCGATTTTTATTCCACTTTTATAATGATGTATACATTCATACTATGAACAACAGAAACAATGACAATTTGTGAGGAACAGCAACAATAGCATTTCGTATATAGAAACAAATCTTTATTACCAGTCTCAACATTATATTGGACATCGTCATTCATATATAGGACAAATGTTACTCAACAAAAACATTTCTTAAAATAATTATTAGTGATTATTAGCAGAGACTAAATATAACATTTTTATCTGTCATCAATAGTCTCTGTTATTAGCGACTAGCACTCTATAAACAATACAACCAACACAAATATATATGCTTTTTTATGTTGTAACTATATTATTACGCGTATGTTGACAATTTATATCTATTTCTACGAAACAAATCTAACAATTTTCATGACTCAGTGAACAAGTTGCTTGATTGTCAATGACTGTACTTGTAACTACAATTATATACGTATTTTGCCGCCACCAGTTGGATTTTATGAACCGTGTGCACCGAGCTAGATTCCTTTTCCCGCACTTACATCAAAGTGTTCCCTTGTTGCATGGTAACACATATTGCTCGGGTTAGTAAATTATATTTCAAGAACTTGCTTTTAAAAGTAATACACGTGAGCCCAAACAAGTGGTAAAATATATGAATTTGAGACACCAACATGTTAAAATGTTAGGAAATAATTACATAGCTAAGTATACGGTTAAGTATCTGTGCAATTGAAACAGAAATTCCACGAATATATGAGTATTTTTCAGACAAATTTCTTGTAGAAAATCTTCATGAAAAAATCGCACACTTAATATAACATATGAATACAAGAGTGTTGTTTAATTATGCTCCATTCATTAACCGCGGGATATATATTACTTTCACATTACTTCATCAGCATTTGATACGATTCACAAAACTCTGATCTTTGCAAACAAAATAGGAATGAATTTCGGATTCGACTCTGAATGTAAAAAGAGAGCGCTCTGAAAAACATCACTTATGACGAAACGGGTTAAAAGATTATCAGCAAATGCCGGATTAATTGGTTAGAGAAAATTGATGCCGCGTTCAAAAAGATAAACCCCCGAACTGATTTGTGTTTTTCTTATGATAATCTGGGAGAACTGTTTGATTTGGAACTATGATAAGTTGGTGGTTTGTAATTACGCTAAATGACAGATACATATCAGAATAGTAAGAGACTCATTTTCTTCCTATTTAAGACGCCGGAAAAAATAATATAAATTATTGCGATCTTGTCTTCCGTTAAAAGACATCATCAGAATATTGTCGTCTCTATGTTCGTATCTTTTATTGTATTTGACGAACGGTATTTTCTGTGTCTCGGATTGAATAATACATTTTTTGTTTGATGTCATGTTTTGTATTTTCTGACCGAATGGGAACTTTAGCTGCAAATATTTCATTTAGTAATTTAGTAAAAGTGTGTTTTAATAAACTAAGTAAATCATTTTGTAAATAATTTCATATCATAATGCAGCGTCAGGTCGGCTTGAATTTAATTTATTTAAAATTTAAAATGAAAATAAAATGAATTAATTTAAATTAAGTTAGCAATTATGTTTTTATTGTAAATATTATAGCCCAAAAACTGAAACAAAATTGATAAAGAAAAGTATGTTTTATATGACCTTTTTGCATATAGTCTGTAAAACATAAACTTTTAAAACGCATCTTGAATAATTACTTTTTAAACTGCATTTAAAGTATGCACCAATCCTAATGTTCATTATTTTTGACGGGTTACCGTCTCTGACATAATTTCTTTATTAAAATTTTCCCAGTTTTTGTCACATTGTAATTTACCAAGAAAACCCCTTGCAAATCTAATTTATTTATCCTCAAAGAGTTTCACATAGTTCCTTCAATCTTGCAGATTATGTCTCACTGGCAGGGCAGGTTGCAATCATTTACAATAATAAGTTTTTACCGGAACGGTGCGGCACATTCACGCCCTACTTGTTAAAAGCACATGCACTTTTCTGCCACGCGCGGGGCGTCACGGAAAGCATCAGACACTGCTTGAATTCCAGGCAATTTCTAAAATTCAGTGAAATGGTATCTAAGAAAATTTTAGAATTATATCCTGAATTTTATCCCCGTGTATCTACCGAACGTTAGAGAAGCATGGACTGTTTTAAATTTCGTCGAAGACATATTTATGACACATTCATGTTGATTTTAGACTGCCAAGAAATATCTGTCAAAATTGATTATTGTTCTTCAGGAAATCGATACAGATTTTGACAACCTGACAAACACGGTTTGACTGGAAATGTTCACTCCTTGGATCGTACAATATGGTCTCAATCTGTTTGCACTGTTTATTTTGTTTCCTTGTCAAAACATCGCCAAATTTCTTTACATATATTTTGTAACTCAAGTACCCCTACAGTCAAACGGCATAAAGATGATGTTAATAGCTGTTGATATTACTTTGGTTTATCCAATTACGTATCTCTCACTGCGCCCCAGGATTTCAAGAGGTACCTCAGCACGCCATCTTTCTTCTGCGACGGCGTGTTGTGCGTAGGGACCGCTAGATGGCGCCGTGTAACGAAGCCGCCCGCCATTTTAAGTGGAACCCGCACTATGTAATAGGCAGTGCAACTTTCTATCGTAACTATCAACAAATACACAATTAATATACCAAGAAAATATTATTATCCTCGTTAAAGTTAAGTATTCTGCGTAATTTTAATCTGTTTATTTCAAAAGAAATTTAAATTAAACGTTTATTAGACGGAAACGGCCTCATATTGCTATCTGGCCTCAAATCAATTCGTTATGAAACAATTTGTTTGAACTGAAATTCCGTTTTTTGATAATCTTCTGATTTGCATCCATTCATGAATTATTTTTCTTGTATAAATTAGTATCATGATAATCATCAAGCAAGTGCGATCATTAAAATTGTTTTTTAGGTAAAGCAACATCTGTTGGTAATTATCAACAATTTGTCGAGATATTTCTTGATAATTTTTCTTTACCAGACCAATTATTTCTTGTTTAATACTCATAAAAATATTAGGACTACATGTATTTGTTGAAATGCCACGGAACAATAAATGAGTGTATCTTCACCGCCCATCTTCATATAATAATAAACAATATTGTGCCTATCATAAAGTTTAGACAACTCTTCACAAGAAGAGAGCGACAAACACACGTTTGCATTTAAAATGGCTTCCGTTACGCAAGTAACTAAAGGCAAAAAGGTCAATAGAATTTGAGAAAATTCCACCACGCATTGAATTTGAAATAATTCAATATGCTTTGAATTTAAAGTAATTCAATTTTCAACAGTTCACTGATCTATATTTATATATACACATCTTCCAGAAAAACGGACCTCTCAGAAGACCGAAGGCTTTCTGCCCGGTCCGAACAGGGTCCGATTTTTAGGAAGTTTACTGTATAAAGGAGGCATTAAACTCGAGTCTCGATTTTTTTCTTATTAATTTATCTTAGTATGAACCTTATTTCTGCTTTAACATCAATGATGTGAAATTAACAAGAAAATGGCATTTAAGTCTAAATTACATTATGTTTTATATACATGCACTTGCTCACCCAAATTCAGGTACTATTTACATAATTAGTGAACTCCAGACTTCATATAATGTGTTCTTTTGACTAAACCTCATAGAGGTAATGCTATTATGCTTCCGCATGCTTCAAGTCCATAAAACATGCTGCTATTAAAATATATGAAAGCAAAGCCTTCAAACGTTTAATTTCGTATTCTTAGGCACACACACATGAATGATTCGGATATGTGAAAAATCATGCTGGAATGTTGCTGAAAATTTGAATGGAATCGGGAATGAAATACACTAAATATATACCGCATGGTGCTCGTCTTTCTGGTACATATTGGGCATCAGATTTTAGTTCAAAACGATATTTGTAATACCTGCACTTCGAGACTGGTTTAGTTGAAATTTATTTTGTAATGACACGGTATGTCTTCTCAGTTCCGTCAGATTATTATTTTGTTTTCATATGGCTCTGACAGAACTGAAAACCGATGTATCGCTCGGTAATGTATCATGCCTGAGTTCCGTCCGAGTGTTACATCGGTTTCCAGTTCCGTTAGAGCCATATTTATAAAACAGAACAAAACTGAGACGTGGTATATCGGTATACATACCGTGAATGTATTGCCTAAAATTTTGTAAGTCAAATGAATTTTGCATAAATCTGGCTGTTAGTGATGTTTATCTAGGCCTGAACAGAACAATACAAATGGGTTTCGTGGCTGTTGTTTGTAAATAAGAAGTTATTTTGTAATTTGATTTGCTTATGCTTATAAGCAAATTATTTTGTAAATAATGAAAGCAACATAATATTATTGATCCATAGACCTTACATCAAATACTTAAGTAATCAGATCTCTCTTTGAATTCATTGAGCTTCATGCTGCTGTATCGTCGCCTGTTACCAAAGAATCAAATTCAACTCGTTGCGTTTTGTAATTTTCCTTCAACAACATTGGCAACTACAACCCCAGCTAATGGGTCTCTTGAATTAGTACTTTCTGTCTCCCAGTCCTTGCCATGTGCGCTGTCTAATAAATGGTACGAAACGTATACTCGAGCTCTTGAAGCAACTGTCAACATTAACAAGTAATTGAAAATGTGCGATGCTAGGCAAAATATAACAGAGACATAGTTGTATATTGCCCTGCTAAAAATGTAACAATCATGTTAAAAACGATGACGCTTTAAAAGCGAAAAAAATGAAACAACTTTCGATAGCAAAACGTTTGAAGTTAGAAATCGAATTTAGAAAATATATTATATACTAAATACATATACGGATTAGAATGTGCTTGTGCTAAACAAGCAAAGCCTCTTGGAAGATGGCTTGATCCGGATGTATTCCAATAATTCAGCGTTTAAATTGTACCAAATTACATTGTAAATAAACCCAACGGACTATAAATAATAGCAAAGTGTCCCTTGAACGGACTGTATGTTGAAGATTTTCGCTAGATTGGTAACGTTTCGGGTGATACATGTTATCTGTTGCACATATAGAAGACACTTTAAGATGATTATTTATGGTAAAAGCCACTGACTTTGTTTGTCTATTCGTCGGTGAAATTTTTAATAAACTTCGTGATTGAAGAATCTATTATGACGACAATTGATTATCACCGGACCACCAGAGAGCCTTAATTACGTCAATGACTTGCAATTAAACCGTTTCTTACAAATGACATCGCAAGAACTATATTTCATGCTCCCCAAGCACTCGACAAAGAGTATTCAATTAATAACAAGACAGGTAGAGGCATATTGTTATATTGAATTGCCTTTTAGTCAAGTGTGCTGCTAGGTTGGTTTGTTGATAATTCTAACAAATATTTCTAACAAATGGCTAATAGAGATATCTTGTGAAAAGGATATTGTACGAGCAAGCAAACACTGAAGACAAACGATGTTTTATACGGAAAATGTTAGACCTTTAAATTGATTTAGACACTTTATACGGAAATTGTTAGACCTTTACATTGATTTGGATTCTTATTTGCCGTTGTTGTAACGTGATTATGCTCACCTATTACTTATTACGCTTCGTCCCCGGTGGCACACACGCCTGTTATGGTCTCTATTCACTTAGGTCTGTTTTTGGGCCATTCTCTGCGCTTCTTCAAGATAATTATACTCACATATATACAGACAAAGAGCAGCCATACATTGAGCAAAACGAACATTTGTGCATTACTTTGTGTAAACATGTAACACTTATATTCAAATATGCTGAGAGAAACCGTGAAATAGGCTGAATTCCATATTAGAACCACTGGATATTCCATGCAGTACTCATACTCTCACAACGTCATTTATGTTCTTGGCTGTTACTACATTTGTCTCTGTATTTGTGTCTTGTTTGTATCTAAATGTCACATTGTGTGTTTATGCTTGAGTTGCTCTCTGTGTGCAATTTCAAGCACAACTAGTTAATCTCATCCAGATTTTAAAAGTTCGTTTTCAACTTAAAATATTTCATACATAAAACTAGTAGTTCATTTTGGTTTACACTTGCGTCTTGCGTGCTGCGAATCCCTATACGTTTTTTTGTAAAATTGGTGACCCACCATCTCGTCGAATAATGGTCACCGTGGCTCAACCACTGAAAGTGCTGGTGCCTTGTGCTTAAATGGTTTAGAAAAGAAAATAGGCTAAGGAAGTCATAGTTCTAAATGACTGGCGCTGTAAAAAGACCACTGACTCTAGAAGTATAATAAACAAACACTTTGAAGTTGAGAAAGTTTTACATATTGTAGCTCGAATTAGAAAGCGGTTAATATTTTGTAGGATACTTCTAGCTATAATAAGTTTTATTGTAAGAATTAATCGCTTCAGGTTGCTTTTCTAAACAGTTTTATTATTAAATTTGCTGTACTAAATGTCTTAGACGCGGGTTAATTAAATTAGCGGTATATACATACAGATGAAAGGTAGGTTGTTGAGTGCTTTGAAATTATGAAATTAATTATTAATTAATGTTATAAATGTTAGGGAGAATAAAACAGATTTTAACTGGCCCAAATAATAGGGATTGTAAATTCAAGCTGTTTTATTTAGACGAATTATTTCCAGTGGGAAACGTCATTCAATAAGAGGAGAGCATGCACGTAGATCTAAAACATCAAAAGATCGGAGCGTGATACCATAATTGTTATTTTTATCTCGAATAATTTTACAAGCGATGAATAGTTGTATAAGTATTCATTTATCATTATAATGCATGTTTAATTTTATCTTTAATTTAATATATAGACATGAAAGGTTTCATATTCAATCTTTTCATCGATATAGTCGGCGGCAATGGAGACTGAAGTACATGCGAAGTTCATTTGTATTTTCTCATAAAATACATTCTAACTTTAATGACGTCATTGATTTCAAAATGGCCACCGGAAGTCACTAAATCAAAAATCTTCTATCTGTCTAAAATTGAAATCTTTAAAAGCGTCCAATTACTCTGATTTTGACAGTTTCAAAATGGAGTCTATAAAGATGAGCTAACGGGTATATTTTCGTCTGGACAGGATTGTTGTTAGCTATTCGAGTGCCAAAATGTCGGGTTGGCATTTTGAAGTGAAGTACAATTTGAAGATATGCTTAATAAATTATTCGCATGAAGTGATTATTATATTTGATATGCTATCAACAATCAACTTACACACAAGCATGCTCAAAACTCGATCAGCGCTACAATCCTGTCTTAGAGGTCATACATAATATATTTAAACACCATAGAAAATGATAATTTTTGCTGCTTTTGCTAAAAAATAATACGTCAATACAATACCATTAATACAATACCATTTTTACTATGTACATATATTTTGAAATGCTATGTAACTTGTTTGTAATGAATAAATTGTTCGTATTTATATATGTGATTCATGGGCCAATGGCTTACAATCTTGAAATAAACTGTAAAACTATCATAAATTATATTAATTTTGTATATCAATGCAGTAAATATAATCTATATTGCTCTCATAATTCATCATACACGAAATAAAAAAAACAATATACGAGTCCGTAAGAATACATAGAAGAATATTTAAATGTTACTTCACATGTAGGCGTTTCTGACATTGTAATATACCTGTATTATAGTTGTATGCCTATTTTGGATAGAACATGTGACACATGTATATCGCTCAGCGAAATCTCACATCAAAACCATCTCAAAATAAAGAATATCCTGTTTATAAGACCATAATAGTTTTCACGGACCTGCATTTGCTTGTTCATTTAAAGTGCTACCCTAACAACATTACCTCATTCGTACGACTTTCTTCAGTACGAAAAGTGTTCTTATTTATAAAATCGGTTACTTGTGGGACAAACACACACAACATTTTATCTAAATGAAGCCCTTCCCTCTAGCATTAGACTATCATCACGGTAGATTCGTGCTTGATTCTACAACAAGTATGATCCCATCATGTGGCTACGGTCAGGTTCTACATATGTTCACAATTTTGTCCATAGCTCGCCGAAGAGTTCTTCTATTTTCTAATGCTGGCTGGAAACCAATTGCGAAAAAAAACTGGTTCAGTCAACTGGTATGGCTGTCGTAAAAATGAAATGTTACAGAAAAGCGGTACCATACTCCATGCAAACAAACATACACGGTAATGAATAACAATTGTTCTCTAATATATTTCCAGAATCACCCGATATGAAAGTAAAAAATGAAGCCGACATAAGCGATGATGATAAAAAGAAAAAGCGTCAGAGACGTCAACGTACACATTTCACGAGCCAACAGTTACAAGAACTGGAAGCTACATTTGCCAGAAACCGCTACCCGGACATGGCCACACGTGAGGAAATATCCGCCTGGACCAATCTTACAGAGGCTAGAGTTAGGGTGAGTAGTTTAAACATATTTTTACATCAACTAATAACAAATATAAAATAAAATATAAAAGCTTATTTAAAAAGAAAACCAATCACAATTCTTTTCACCATGGTCTTCAATTAAATTTCATTTACGAAAATATATACTTAATACAGTTGATATAGTTTATTAAAAATGTTTTAGGCCTTTTATATATGTGAAAAATCTGAAAATGGTTTTGATAGATATTGCACTTTTAGCTGTTGCAATGTTATCTGTTTGGAATCATAGTCTGTCTATGTTCTTAATTACATAATAATTTATGTATGTTGATATAAAGTACAGTTTTTATTTCGTTTGGATATTACTAAATTTGAATATCGTAGAAAAGTTTATCGGAATTGTCGGCAAATTTGCCACATCTGAAAATGAATTGGCCTAAAGCGCTTCTCGTCCTAACATGAAACAATATTTTATTCATAGGAAAATTATACATGTATAATAAAATCTTCAAACGATAGCAATGTTGTGAAACTATTCATTGTTCGCTTTATCGCGATTTCTTGCAATTTAGGTTTTTATTGTATTAAAAATTGACGACTTTTTATCACATTTTAAGTTATTGTCGACACACCGCGATTTACACGTCAGTGAAGAAACGCGACTCGGTGATTTGTATTATAACGGTAAAACTGAGCCAGGTTTAAGTGGCGGATAATTTTCAAATGGTATTTTAATGGCCATATTTTGTACGGCATCAGATCCATGCTAATAGGGTTCACAATCGAACTGTTGAGTGAAAATCTTATATAAGTACAATTTAAGCCCCTGAACAATTGGTCCCTTGGAGAGTAGGTATTAGAAGTCGTATTTCGACCACTGTTAAATTGATGAACAATCCAGGGTTGTAAATGATATATTTGTTTAAGAAATGTTTGAATTTCAAAGCCTATGATCATGCTTGATTCTTATATCAGTTTGAAGTCGTGGATACGACAATTTGAACATACGAAATCGTGTTTTATCGTGTTCGCACGTTAGTGATGATTTTCAAAGATTTCTGTAATTAGATAAAGTTAGCAACGTGCCACATATTTTAGCTATCTTTGTTACGGACCCTGACACGTGGTGTTACAGTTATCTCACATGCTTACAATTTTACTGGATTTATCATCAACAATTATTTGCTAAGTTTTTCTTATTTTCCAAGCGTTTATATACACGGAAGCGTTCGTATCTTTTAAAACAAGCGCCTATGTATACTTGACTCGTATATTCAGGCCACGCGGATATCTCTATCGTTTTGAAACGATATACGGCAAAAACAAGTTGACACTAGATATTTTCCAATTCTTCATACATTTTTTAAACGAAAACAAAATCACCCAAAAACATTTGCGGACAAGATAATAGGACTCATGGTCCACAAACGGCTTAGTTTTTAGTTTAAAGTCACGTTTTTACATTGATAACAATTAAAAAACAATAGGTCAAAATAGAAAGTTGACACAAAATCAATTACAACAGCGTGTTGCGAACGATAAATGAAGACATTCAACTCAAGTGTTGGTAAGAATACCATCCACATGCTGTTTTAATATTTAATATATCGGAGATTTGACGGGGAGTTTCGTGGTAGCGCCGCTAACGACATCAGACGCGTACTATTATGTCGACATTAATTAGCCATGTCAAAATATGAGCATTAAACAAATTGTATACTTTCCCTAAAAATGTCGACAATTTTTCTGCACAATTCTTCATGAAGGTAATTATACTGGAGTTAGAACATAAACTAACTACGAATGTACGTGAACAAACAGTTACAAATAGTTCACCTCTGACGGAATGTTTTGGGTTTAATATGGTTACATTCTTGTTGTGTGATAACGTTAATTGTCGGGTTTATGTTAGACTGAAAAATTCAATTGCTTTTTTATTATTTCGGCAGGTTTGGTTCAAGAATCGACGCGCAAAATGGAGAAAAAGGGAGCGGAATATGGAAACATTTAAAACTGGATTTGGCACCCAATTCACCGGTCTAATGCAGCCGACATTTGATGATAGTTTCTACAATGGTTACTATAACAACACATGGGCTACAAAGGTTCCAAGCCCACTAGGGTCGAAATCTTTCCCGTGGGGTTTTAATTCCGTGAATCCGCATCTATCATCCGTAGTTCCATCACAACCCATGTGCTTCTCATCTCCATCAACGAGTATCAGCTCCAGCATGGTGAATAATGTACCAACAGTACCGACAAATATGAACACTCCAAATTCTCCGTGTCCCTATGCCAGTCCTGCGCCACCATACATATACAGCCCTAATAGAGACACGTGTACTAACAGTATTGCAGCGTTAAGGCTAAAAGCCAAACATCATTCAACCAACCCGTTCTCCTACCCATCTATGTCTCCTAGGCAACAGTCTCTGTCTGCCTGTCAGTACGCGACAGTCGGTAATACTGGGACAGTGTGATGTCGGAATGACGTGATAAAACAATTAAAACATGGTGTGTGTTAATAAGGCGGTCAAGCAAGAAAGTTGGGATGATCTGATGACAGTGAACGTAGATCTGATATAATATTTACTGCAAGCCAAACCGTACGGACAATTCTTTTATTCTCTACAATGAGAAGCTCATAAAATTGCGATGCAAATGTTTGCATAATTATTCCACATTGTTGCTTGTGGGAGAAAACGTTATAATCCTGGACTGCTGTGTTTGAAAGGAAAGAACAAGCTCGCCGAACAGCATTGACCAATGGTCATTTCCAAACGATTCTCGCCGAGCAAGCAAAGTTGTGAATCATGGTTTTATAAGAACTATCCTTTGTGTGTTCGTTCATTTCTAAGTAACAATGATTAATGGTTTCCATTAAACCGGAAGTTGTTCGTCTTCCAGCGGAAGTGACGACAAACTACGAGGGTATCGAATTCATACCGGAAGGTAGACATTTTGTATATTTTTTGTTATAATTGTGTTCTTTGTTATAAAATGTGCTTTTACAAGAAATTTAGATTAGATGTCAGTATGCTGTTTTGATGAATGAAAAATTCATTCAGCTCTGTGTTATATTCGGAGACATATTTTGTACAAATTGCTCGGTTATAAAGTCATGTCGTACTTTCCTGAACTCGAATACATTTCAAACTGATATATTATCTATAACAATATTTAATGTATGTTTTTATGGTCCTAAAGTTGGACCACTCTACAATTTATTGAACCTTCTATGTTCCGGAGTCTCAATATTTTTGTGAATTCCATAATGCAAATGTACGCATACTTTAAAGTCAATGCATTCTTTAAGAAATATTGCATTTCTAAAACAAATCCCTCTGCCAAAACTGTACATAACGTATACATGTATATTGACGACTTACAAATATATCATTTCATTACTTTTAATTCAATAGAATACTGAAAAATGGCACCAAAATCATAACGGAAAAGGTTGCGAAATTTTCTTGTATTAAACCTTATCATTGTAATGCCACGTTTTCCAGTCACATTACGTAATTATAGACATTTTCCTGTCTCGGTACTCGCATATCCTTCGATTCTAAAATGCAATAAATGCGCGGGATGACGTTATTTTATATGAAACAGACATCGGTAGTGGTTTAATATCGTGGATTATTACATCTTTGGCAATAAAGAGACTGGTTTTATGAAATGGAATGCATAATTTGTAGATTTTATATTTGTTTTGTACGAGTGCTTTATTGGGATAATATTTATTTGTTTTGTATAGATAATTAATGAATGTGAATAAAATTTTAGAATATTTGTTTAGTATGTATTATTTATATTTATGACCACATCGTATAACACATGTACATTGGTTAAATACTGACATACATTTTTCTATTGTACATAGTTCTTACACATCAAACAAACACATGTACATGCATAGAAATAATGGACTCAATTTTAGAAAAACATTCGTAATTTAAATTTATTTAGTAGATGAACCAAGCTGCTCGAGTTGCAGGATTCCATTTTGTCCTGAGCTTGTAATTGTCTTCAGATACTGGCATACCGACCGCAAGATGAAAAAGAAACATCAATGTATTGTTTACGTCAAAAGTTATTTTCACAATTAATTATTCTGCTATATTTCAATGAAACATAATTAGATGAAAATGTTTCATTTCTTGTTATCCGGTGTAACACACCCACTTACTAGCCTCGGTACTAATATAGCATCCTTTACGATACATATACATGTACTGTTGTTCTGAGGTGATCCATTCAGAGAGGTTATATACATGTAGATAGCAGCTTCATACCACACGGAAACATAGCCAATACACAGACTGGCGTTATGATGTTTCTTAGGGAATGCTTCTATGGTTTTATTGAAAAAATGCAATTTGCAATATTACCACGTAAATACGACAACCTTTGGTCAACTCTTTCATCTAAATGTGCACCATATGATTGCACTATTTGCACACGTTGTTCAATTGGAAACAACATTTTTCAAAATAGGATTCAAGGGTCCGACTGTGCTTATGAAACTTTTGTCTAATTAATTTGAATAGATGTTTTTATTTCATAATTGTACTTTACGAATGTACCATGTACATAAAGTTGAGTTCAGCGTCTACGTGGGTAACAAACGCGGGTGAATGCACCAAAACAACACAGTTTCTGATTATTCAGTTCTAATAGGGAACATATAAACAGATCGTATTGTGCAGCTACAACTATGCAACATTACAATAAACATACACCATTGTATGTTCAGCATTCTATAATGTATTTAACACCAGAGGCGCATATGCTAAAATCATCATTCCGTACATTACAATATGTGTGAACATCTTTAACAAAACATGGTACTCATAAAATATACAACACATTTTATATACAACTATACATTGCAACATTTACTTACATACCTGCCTCTATTGATATCACTGGAGGACCGCTATGAATCTGGTATTAGTACTTGCAATAACAAAGGATTTAATTAAATAATATTCATCACATTAAGACAAAGCAGTCATAATGCACATTTCGCCACAGGTAGCCCGTGGTTTACTATGGTTTTAGATAAAGCATAACTTATATACTGCCTCAAGCTAGGTAACTTGCAATAAGTTGATGTGATGCCTACTTAAACTGAACTATCAACATTTAGAAAAAATAGAATTAGTGAAAGAAAGTCACATGCGGAAACTCATACACGAACTCATAGTCTTGTGAGAAATGCTATATGCAGGATAATATAATAAACAATCCAATGACAACCGTAGGCATGATATTTGCTATGTAAGAATATAATTAGTTAAAAAAGTCGCATGAGTATACTTATATACACGCAGACAAGTAAGTAAGAGAAGACACAACTAATCCAATGGCACACAAATACATGACCTTTGCCGTGTATGATGTTGTATGATGTGGCACTGCTAGTCTACAGCTATGTGACCAAACAAAACAGTATTCAGGTTTCTGGTTACTCTACATGTCCGATTTATTTCCCCTATTCTAAATATTTTATTGACTCTTTGCTGGAATCGATGGTCTTCCAGTGTATAAAAACAATCAAATAATTAAAAAAAATGAAATGGGGTTTACTACCAACCTTATTTTTCAGCATGTTACCAGCACTACAATATTGGCTTGTTTTGGTCACGGAATCAATGTGTGAGATATAATTCCATGTTTTGGTCTAACCTTGAAGCGATGGTAAAACTTGGAATGTTGTCAAGCGTGAAATTAGTAACGTTGGATACATATTACACAAACCAGGGACTTCGAGACTATTCAATGGTGGACACACTATCCTATTATACACATTCGGAACTGTATCAGTTATATAATACAAGTAAGTGACCATGTTTCGGATACCATGTCCATGATATTAATGTATTATGAGAATTGCAAGGCAAATACTACTCAAGTTCTGTCATAAACGTCAGTAAAACAAAATGTATAATACTGAGACTTCATCGAAGAAATAAACAAATTGTCACCCACACATTTACAGATGAATAAAACATGTATTAGAAACCAATACAATCAGGGAAGGCATCACTCAGCAGAAACTGCTAAAAGACGCAAAAGCATCAACAGAAAGACGAAAAGGAACACTGACGAAACTCTACACTCCGACAGTCTGTCGCATGTCATACAGAGCCAAAAAACAACGAAGCAAACAGACGACCGCACAAGACAAGGACAACCTTAAAAACGGCAAAGAGACAAATTATATTTCTCACAAAGAACTTCTTGTACAAAAGAGACACTCATTAACACAAAGTGGGGATTGGGCAATCGACGAACAAAATCAAGTGACATGTTTGAGCACAGGCCATGCCACAGACAGTAGTACTTTAAAACCACTTATGTATTAAGTCTAACATTATCCAGGACAATTACTTAGTCTTGCTTCACCCACATCGCCTTCATAGTTTGTTAGAAATGAAACCCTTTCAAGACGAAGATGCTAAGCATTGGCGTACGTACACTCTAACAACGCAGATCAAGTTTGCTTTCAGAAACAACACAATTTGAAGAAAGATATACACGACAACTCTCAATAAACGAATCCTTTAAGACCTTGTTAGATTATGACAACAATAATGGATTTATGATGTCATAGTATGCACGGGTCTAACCTGTTTGCTTTTCTTGTCTGTTGCAGAAACCAACTAAAGCAGGCAAGATCAAGCCGTTAATCCCGCTCTAACCATTTCAAGTGGAACAACACTGCAGGTCATTAGCCAAACATGAATCCACGTGACTGCTTGTTCACACTGGGTGTATAAAATATCAAACAAGAGGCCGTAAGATTTCCACTCGGATAATAGCAGCTTAATGCTTTTATATCAAGTAGAGAAAGTAGCTCTTACACTTGCTAAATGGGGATCTCTAATTCAACAAAAATCCCTGAAGTGGGCGAATTAAGTAAGACCCCGATTAGAAGATATCGACCGAGTAGTATAGATATATGCATGTCTATTTCACGCAATGGAATACTTCTCCAAATAAATCATTAAGGAATTTTAAAGGTAAATACCGATATACAGACAGCACTACTACGCCATATATTGGATAAATTACACGCCAACTGCATTGATTAGAGGAATAACGAAGCAACTCGTATTGAACGATGGACCACAAACAGCGCGCATACGTCAAACGTTAGAGGTAAACACGCCAAATCACCATAAACACATAACACTGAGCAGTATTAAAACTGTCTGAGTATTAGGTAAATACAAGGAGTTGTTTATACTACAGTCCGACCTGTCTGAAACAGTATGTCAAGTGATGTTACTAAGAAGGATAATAAGACAGCGGAGAGGGAAGGAAGGTAATATTGACCAGAAGCAGCAGAGCTCTAAAGGCACAACAATAACACACGAATTACAAATACAAGTCAAAAGACAAACATAAAACCAAAACACGGACAAGAAATTATATAACCCTGCAACTAAAGATTGAAATTTGATATTCTTATATGTGCTGCTCATGGTAAATGCTTGTGAACTATATATGACTAACCACACATATTTTATTATATTCAACAACATTGGGATTGGAAAGTTGACACTACTAACCCTCCTCTCATTTGAACACTCAAACCAATGTCCAAAGAAGATGGTTTCATGCTTTCGTAAGTTATTAATTAATCGGATTAACAGAACACACACTTATTCCTATTTGTTATATGAATAGAAAAGGGAACACTGTTCACATTTAATAGATACATAATATTAATAATATGCTTGTTTGATGTGCAGCTAAAGATAGAAGTTATAAAATATGACAAAGCAAGATTCAGCTGATGTAAATGTGGTGCATATATTCATAAGGATGCAGATGTATCAAAGTTAAATGGCATAGGGTGGCTGAACGGTTGAATTGCTGAAAGCGATCCTCCAAAACTGGTAACTTCTTATAGATATTGGCTTAAAAGAGCATTGGTCAATTTGTTTGCGTTTGGTTGCATGTTTTGGTGATATGCATTGGGCACATGACTACTTCAACGTTTATTAGAGTTTACTTTGTTTATGATAAGGAAATCTATTGTAAACATATGTTTGCCAAAGAAATGAAAGTAATACCATGAAAGTCAATGCAATGAAAGTCATTGCATAATGTGAAGAAGTATATTATAAATATAAGTCAGCAGCTGTTATGACATTGGATATTTTTAGATAAATAACGCTTATATGAATATGTTTTTACATCATATCAGAATTCATGTTGTTTATGACATCACCTGCTATATGCACCCTGTCAGAAAGTTTTTACAAAGAAAAACATTCACCCCGCCGATATCTGTTCGGCTTCTTACCTGCTGGACAAAGAGAGAAAATATTCACCCGCATATATCTGTTCGGCTTCTTACCTGCTGGACAAAGAGAGAAAATATTCACCCGCCGATATCTGTTCGGCTTCTTACCTGCTGGACAAAGAGAGAAAATATTCACCCGCCGATATCTGTTTGGCTTCTTACCTGCTGGACAAAGAGAGAAAATATTCACCCGCCGATATCTGTTCGGCTTCTTGCTAAACCTGCTAGACAAAGAGGACGAAGAACGCTGGCATGGGACATTAAAGCGATTGGTATTAAGTTATAAACACATACATTGTACTATTTTGCCAAACAATTTATATATCGTTCAAGTGGCACGGGGCTCGTAGGAACAGTCACTGGCGTGATTGGTCCAGAGTCGGAACACTTTGACAGGAAAATCTTTATAAATGGACGGTTATCGGGGTGCCTTTATAGCTAACATAAATATTGTTGTGTCCAACAGCTTTTGTTTATATTTTCTTTCAAATCAAAGCGAATTTGATTCAATAATGAATTGAATATACATAGTATTTTTGTTATGAAATTGTTTAGTCAGGAACATGGGCATGATGTGCGTTTGTACTAGATTGGAGTGGAATTGTATGGCCGGCATCAGGTGAAATGGTGCAAGTACATATAACACGTACCTTTTAATAACTAATAGATGACTAAATTAAAAACGAACTCTACACATCGCAATAAAATATCAGTATGCCTCATTTACCATTGTCATAACTGCCGAGGTTTGGCAAGTGCAAGCCGTATGAGTGTCTATCATGACATGCTAATTAACGTAACCTTCGCTACCAGTCAGTAATGTTTATGGTAACAAGTAATTTACAATACCAGAATTCTCGTGGCTACAATAATACACAATGATTAGCGTTCTGCACGAAAATGATTCCTCTATTCTCGTCAAATTTTTGTTATAAAATTACTCTCTGTGTTGAAAAATAAACACGACTAAGCAATGTAATACTGTTGTTTTCCAAGCCAAGGCTGTGGGTTTCCCAATCCAAATAAACTAGCAGTAATACTACGCCAGTCATGAGCTTGCTATGTTACACAATATTTATGTACTGTTTTTACATGGAAATTGTTTTAATTAAATGGAAAACATTAGAATTTGTCTTATAATAATCCGTGAGTACATTTACGGTTCATGGTAGTGTTTAGTTACGAGTCAATCTGGTGCATATATAGTTCCCAAGCTATTTCACCAAACATCAACACTATTTGTACTTCGTTTGTAATTTCAGACATATTCTGTAATATTAACTTTGACAGTCGAAACGTTAAATAAGACAAACAAACCTATTAAAGTTTCTTGGGAAATGGTATCAAAATAGAACGGAATGGATCGGAACGGAAACAATAACAAACCAATTTGTTGCCGTTGGAAACTTGCAATTTTTGGATTAAACAGGTGAATACAAGACCCCTTGCATCAATGGTGACTCCGTTCTGCTATTGTTCATAAATCTATTCTTCATCACAACATGTTAGGCTTTGTTTATTTATAGTTTGTTTACAGTTGAGATATGAGTATATTATAAATACCTTTTCTGAAATCTTTAAGGGGTATTAAATATTTCTAAATATGACAACATTCCATGAAATAATAACATGAAAATAACTAACATACTCACCATTTGTATAGATATACACAAACATGGAACATGGATTCACAGCGCATTATATTCAAATAACAACATTTGCATTTTTGCGTGCCTTTTCTTCAAGCGATGGAAGGGAAATAAATAAATATACATGTGCAAGTAAGAGAAAATAAATACTTAACTTGAAATACAAACGAACGACATAAGAAAACAAGAAAATAATTGCACAACATTGTTAACTACAATCAAGATCTCGTACGTATATTTATAACGTAAGTTTGTGACTGTCGCCGACACAGCATGCATTTCAAACATTTTAGATCAAAATTTTCAAAGCCACCGGTACTTAATATAATTTATACAGCAGAACACCACCTGTTATTCAATTGCACAATTATACTTTACTTGTTTAGACCACATATAAATTAAAAAGGTTCTTTGGGAAAAACAATCTCTACATCAAAACATTTGGCGTTGAGGAGGTCGGTTTATCTTCTCCTTGGTATCAATACACGGTGACATTGTTTGACTGAATTGTTAGGTAAGGACGAAGGCACTGTGCAACGCCCGGTTCATTCAAAGACAGAATTTAAGGACAACATCCGGAGTTTGCTATTATTGTTGTGTGTATTATTCATCGAACAGTAAGAGTAAATTAATCTTTTGGATGATTAAATTCATTGTGTGTTCAAAGTTCTTTCTACAGTACCTGTTATCCCGTCATCTTGGGTATAGGTGCGACAACATTATCTCAAAAGGGCCAAAGCAAATGTCCGAACTACCTTTGTGCGTTAAGCATCAAAGAAGGATCTGTACTGTAAACATCAAGACTTGTATAAGATAATTGCATAACAAAATTCATTTTCAAAAGAAATCTGCAATGATCGCACCAAACTTCTGAGAAATGCATGTACTAATACACCGCTGGAAAATGAATCATTGTGGAAAATATAAATTATTAAATAAACATATATTGTAATACAAACCCACAGAACTTGTTTACGAATTTATCGTATTTACTCTCTGCCTTGTTATGAATAGATACAATAACTTCTAAGACTTTAGCGATGTCAAAATATTCATCAAATCCCTCAATCAAACGACATACGTGTCCTTTTGCCACAAACACATTAATAACACATTTGGTAGAGAAAATGACAAGTATATTTTCACCAGAACGCATTATATAAATGGCCATGTTGTTATAAATGCATTTCTGATTGAGCTTGATATCCGTGATTGCGTCAATATTACATAAACATAAACTTGTAAATTAAAATAAAATAATAAGTTAAACTGTTTTCTGGCAAAAGCCCACTCGAGGCTCATTTACAAAGTTCGAGAGTATGAACAATGATAGTGATTGTGAACTGTATCACTGCGGTATACCGTACACCGTATTGCACGTTAATTTGAGTAATATCATTACTTTTCGCGACATTGGACTAGAAACGAGTGTAAGTTTAACAACGACATTTTCCGAACGACTGAATCCTTCACGCATCTCAAATTGTTTTAAGCATCTTCAGATATTACCAAGGTATACTTGGTTTTGAATTGAGCACATTTTGGTATGAACCGAAATATGTTTAGTCCAAATTTCAGTAAACATGACGAAAATACAAAACTTACTAAAACAGATACAAGTAACTGTACAGAGAATTGATTTTTACTGTACCGAGTATTGCCGAGTATCTCGTTTGTATAGGAGTATTGAACAACATTATGATTACATTACTCTTTTACTCGCAATATCCATTGTATCGGTATACCACAGTGTGTATACACCGGTGATCCCACACGTTGCTCAGTTATGACCGGAAACTACAACACGTACCAAGAGGTCGCGGTGATAAAAGTTAGATATTATTAATTTTAAACCTGACATGGTCAAGTTATGGACTAATCCCTATCTATCAATTATCTGGGTACAGTGTTTTCTTAGTGGTGTTAAGTTTGTGTTAAATTCCATTTTGATACCGACTTGCAGGATTAGATCGCATCTGAAATTAATCCGCGTGTAGCTGAAATTCTACAGTAGATGTTTAAAACTATGAATGAAACATTTAGATTGTCTTTTATTTTTGTTTGTATGATTTATCTTAACTATTTTATCAGTAAGTTATCTAGAGGTATCTTCACGCTAATCTATCCTCCCTCAACAAACTAGAAGATAGTTAGATAGGTTTGCTGTAACCGCTGGAAGCAATGTAGCAACAGTAACATACCATTGCAATCACACAAACACATACCCACAAACACACCTTGATTCTGCTAATTACACAGTCTTGTTACTACTATCAGCAGTAAATATCAAATGTATAGATTTAAATTATATAGCTACTTAAATGATAAGGAACATAAATTTTATGCAGTTAAGACGTTTTAAAACATAATTATTGCAGTGCCATAGAAAACACGTTGTCTGAAAGTAACCACCATGTCTTAATTCTGTTAATATCGTGGAATTATTGTGTTTGATCATATCTATGTGAACTGCACATATGATGAAAATTCTACTTGACAAATGAAATATCCACTACAATAATATGATGTAAATATATATAAAAAGTTGAAATTAGAGTGCATTTAATATTACCGAATATCATAGAATAATGGAAATCTACATTTATATTTGTAATTCTTTGTATTATGACATATATACGTGATAAAATTAATGGATCATGCGCCACGAGAAATGTGTCGCGCATTTAAAGAACATATAAAAATCCGCGTGACGTCATTGACGTTGCTTGGTGTGCGCCGTCTGCTATAAGTACATGTTACAATTTTACCCGATTTTCGGTTAATAACAAATATATTCTCTTTTTATTTGTCGTGCGCCTTTGTAAGACATTGCGTCAGATATTTATTGAATTTAAATTCAATTCTACAATACGATAATTGAATAAATACAAAGGTTCGCGATTTCTTAGGACAACCCACGTATACATACATTAAAAAAACAACTTTGTATTATGAATTTAACAAAATTGAGACACGATTCACGTTGATATGAAATTTTTGTTCATAATGCTATGAGCTTAGAAATATTTCGAGACAATTTACGTTAATATGAAATCCCATTTTCCTAAATATCTAGATATTCACCCGTCGTGTTGTCGCACCCAGCTGAACAACGTAGAGTTTGGTATTTTGATACATCCAAGAAGCAACAGCATCCAACGCCTTTAATTTATATGAATACCAAGTAATGAGCTTGTAATGTAACACTGTGGAAAATGTGCCGAAACACGCATCGTCGGCACGGGGAGCCCGTGCTAGCTGTCAATGTAAGTTACGTACAGCAACATGTCAGCTGTGGGTAGAGTAAATTGGAAACATTGATGTTTTTCTCCCTGACATAATCAGTCGAAATCTCCAAAATAATGAACACATTTTCCCCCTTATATCTTGAAATTTAAAACACAATTCGGATAAACATCTGAATCTGAATCCTTCGAATGGATTTTTTTAATTTTTTGTTGTTGAGATGTTTATTAATATAAATACAACCACGCACCCATCAGAAATGCGGATTCATTCAATACAGTCAGATTTCATCGAATAAATATCTTAAAAAAGTAATGATTGTTCAAATGAACTACATTTGTACATTTAATCTTATTTTAAAACTTAATACCGAATATTTCAATATAACTAATGTGGATTGTTTCAACCTGAGTTTTATGGTGATGTGCTTTACAAATTTCCCAATTTTGGGTCGTAGTCATTTGTATGATATTTTTATTAAGGGAAGAGGATATTAGTAGTTCTTTAGCTTGCAATGGACGATATGTTTAGTGATGTATCCGTTAATAGTTTGCCATTATGCTTCCTATTGGATTGTGCAATGACCGAACAATAAGTTGTGCCTGTGTGTAACTGTGTTCATTTTGTATGTACACTTCTGTAATTTGTTTGTCCAGCATAAAGCTGCTTCTATTCTGTCTTAAGTACACGTATACTGTGTCTGTTGAGTGTTGTTTGTGGGTTGTCCTTGTGGTGTTTGGACAGTGTGGTCGTCCTTTTCGTGTGTTCTTGTCTTCTGGCACTTGCCCCGGACCTCTGGATTTATTTGATTGACTGAGGCGGAAGACTGGCGGAGTGAGATGCAGTTTTTCGCAGCTGCTTAATTGTTCGTTCTCTGCAGTTTCTTAGGAGTATCATCGCCCCTGTCTGGGTATTTATTTATTAACAGAACTTCACAATAGTCTGGGAAAGCTTACATTATATTTTAAGTTTCATCGTCTGAACAATGAATGCTTTGGCCAATATGAATGAACAGAAAAAACAGACTACTACTTCATTATCTTAAGTTACAAATGACCGTTTGGTTACTTGAAAAATAAACCACTAACCAATAGTCGTATGTTCTACATGATGACAACAACCTGATAAAATAACAAACACAGCTCAGCAATAACCCCTATAGTATCTTTCTTTTATCTAGATAGTAACTGATTTATTTACCTAGTTGTATACTTAAGAATCCATATATATGTAAATGTATATAATTGCATAATAGTATTAATTACCTACACGCTAGCAACTGTGTCGTATTCACGGTACAGTCAAGTCTCACTAATATGACCAACTTAGAAAGAAACACACAGTCCCATTTTAACTGTTTAGCTCTTTATTCAGTATTTATATAATTTGTCTGTAGACCTGATAGATGTATGCATCGACATGCATCAGCCTGTACCTAAACTAAAGTCGTCTGTGATTAGATGCTCTACATTACGCGACCATGGAATTACAGGGTTAAATTGTTAAAAGGATAATATTAAGTCGGACTAGGAAAGCATCACTTTAATAAACCAGACGAGCACAGGAAACTCCAAAAAACATACAAGGCCCAATGCCCAACACACAACCGAACGAGAAAATGAACCGCCCAAAAGATCTTCTACTTGTGTAATGGCCAATAGCTTATCATGCTTCTCCACTACCGTGGCATAAAGTCACAAACTGTCCGTTTGCTTACATCTGTGCTAGTTTCAGTAATAGAACTGACCATTCCCAGAAGTGTCCTAATCCTCGATTAAGGCCTCTACGACTTTTCAACCAGACAACTTTTGTATCAAACAGGTTGCCACTTTTCCATATAATTATACTGCAATATGGCTATGAAAATGTTACACAAGGTTTGTAAAACAGCCAGTCAAATATACCGTGTTTTTTATTTATATAATCACTGGTTTTATTAGAAAACAAATGATTACATACATGAATTATGATGCATACAATATTGTTGTACATAATCTGTTAAGTATTTTACTCAAGGGTTTATATATCACGTTGTTACCCACCTCTGCTCGCCTGTTAGGAACAATTTTCAAAGGCGTAAATCGTAGTGAATTAACTATAAACGATATATTCGAGTATGTTCCATTACTCTTTAACAAGGTATTAATGGGGAATAAAAGATTCGGATGTCAGAACGAACTTCTGTTTAGGAACGCAATGTAGAACAAGTTTTCCCGCCATTTGAGCACAAAGGTGTTAGGTAATTAGGATTTTTATGCGTCAGAAGTATTTTAATTTACCATGTACTTCAGAACAACCTGTTTATTGCCTCATTTTATAAGTAAAATGTTAATGTTTTACACTTGAAGTCTACTCGTTTCTCAAGAGTCAAGCGTCTAGCCCCTTGCTATAATAAGAAATCTCTTTGATGCATAATATACTCTATAGAAGTCACAATTAGCCGTTGAAACACTGTGTGTATCTTATGATAGGAGCATGGCTCGATGTCGTCTGCTGGGGGACCTATATTTGTGATATATCTGATACTGCGCGTATCAAACTAGCTTAATTACGCCACAAGTCTCAGATGTTTCCGAAACCTTTATTTTGCAATCTTTGCTTACGTCTAATGACTTTGAAATTATGTCGTCTGCCAACGTATCTAAACTAACTAAATCGGTTTTATTTAAATCCTAAAGCAGCATTCTTTATCACAAGGGTTTAGAAATAGTGTAAAATCGTGAGATTGTCGTATTACATATATCGTTGTACAAGGTATAAGTCTGTGGATGTTCACGCCTGCCTTCTATGCGTGTCGTCTGCGAAGTCTCGAATCTGTAGCGGACCTAATCCATATTGCCACGACTTAGCTCAATAGTGGATTTACCGACGACCCCGCACACAATAAAGTTATAAGATCCTGATAACTAACAAATTGAGAACAGATATATATTCAAGTATAATTAGTTTTTCACGAGCTCCCGACGCCCTGATCACGTAAGTTTATACGTGGTATGTGGACTCACTTACATTTCACGTATTTATCTTCTGTCATTTATTTCATTATGCTTGGTGACAACGCCTGTACGATCGCTTGGCTAGGATTAACATAAAGACGTATATAATGGATGACACGCTATTATCATTTACAAAACTTAATTTGAAAAGAAACTTTCTCTAAATGCAATCTATTTGTTCGTAGTAAAACGTGGGAAACTTGATGTTTGTATATATTGTGTTCTGACAGACTTGGAATGCATGCAATTGTTACAGTCTAGGTGCAACATTTTTTTAATTGACATCTTGTTTTGTTCAGTGAAAGTGACACTTTGGTTTGAATTCTTCCTCAGCGTCTCATCGATTCCAAACAAAACAAAACAATTTTATTGTGTCAAAATGTCAAATTACATAAATTGTTAAGAATGCGAAGTTAGAGACATACCTTGTTTCTAAAGTTGACTTATCAGTTTTGAATAGAGGATCTGTTTTGGAGCTTCAAAACCTCATGACATTGTGACGTCGTAATGACGTCATTTCCAAACCATCACAATCACCAAAACAACATGGGTATCAGAACTAACACCGATCCAATCATTTATTGGACCCGAGAAACTAATTATTGTTTAAGATAAGACTTGGAGTCGTAACATTTAAAGTATTTTAAAGCATTTGATAAGAAAACGGGTATAAACAATGTGACGTCATAATACCGAAATTTCTGTACTTGTAATGGTTACTGTGTATGTTTCTGATTGAATAGAAATGTATTTAGGGATGGATCTGGCGGACTTATCTGAACTCAAACACTTGTACCGTCATTTATCATGTGATTTGTATATAATTGTTTCAATCAAATATAATTAAACACAAATGTTGTCGTAATTAAATACCTAACGAACAGTTTATTTAGCTATTTCTCCTAAGTTACAAAAATTGACAAGGTTAGTCAACATCGACGCATCTTGATCATTCTTCCTTAATTGAATTAGTTCTAACTCTGGTAGTTTATCTCTGATGAAGGCAAGAAGAAAAACATTTGTAAAAAAATAAGAAGATACACAGGAGTCAGACACCCGATCGCTCGTCCAATAATGTCCCCCTCCCTAACTTTGGTGCTGTTTTACAAATCAACATGGTTTATTATCGTAAACTGTAATGTTGCAGCCAATCTATAGTGCAATGTACAAAGCGAAGCTATTACTCTTGTGCTGTCACCTTTAATAGCATTGGCAAATAACGTCAATGTTTTTTGCCTTTCAACAATTTCTGAATTTGTCACAAGCTATGGGATTCATATCATTCTCTACTGTTCTTGACGAAATACTTTCACGTTTTCTCTTAACTTACCTTTGCTTCCAAGAACAAACTTTTTCTTCTGTGAGTTCGAGTTTTTATAATGTTTTCAGTGCTCGGCTGCCTTACCTGTCTTCCTAGTCTGGTTTTCTATTATCTTTTTTAAAACAATTCTTCAACATATCATTTATATACTGTAGACAATTGATCTAATGCGTTTTTGTTAGAATGTATTATCGACCATGTGAATGTCACGACTGAAACTGATGTCACGGAAGAACTTGAAAACCTCGAGACAATTACTCGCTGTAATGGTATATCAACTTAACTAGCTACACAGACTGGCTGTTATCATTGTCTTACTTCCAAACTAGTACACCAACTTCTAGAACAAAAACAAAGTGGTAAATGAATGAGGGTACTAAAACATGTTCTATTGTTTTAAATTACTTGTCCACATGAACAGTATCTTTAGATAGCCTACAAGTGATGGTTTACAACATGGGTATCATCAATATTCGTTACCAAACATTCATATTCCAAAAACTTAACGACCGTTTTCTTGGCATTGCAACAAACATATAAAAGATGAAAAGTTTATGAAACATTATTTTGGATTAGTAATTAATACACACGGGTTTTATTCTGACTGCAAACCATTCGGTAGATTGAAACATCACAAATACAGCGTGGGGTATCATTAAAACTGCGCAATAATAATCAATAATATATTAATGTAATAATACAACATTCTAGAAAGAGCTGTATAAACTACTCTCGCTGTTACATCATTTTAATTATGGGTATAACTCCGAGGCAGTACTTTGAAGAAATTTCAGAGAGTTTATTTTCCAGATAATATAAAACGATTCAGTTTGTAAAGAGTATCAGTGCAGTCGTTGAAAATGCACCATGCTGTGGAACGTACGTATAACTTAATGCTTACATGTACATGTCTTAGTACAACATCTTTACATGTTCCGCCGATAGTGATACACATGTCTTAGTACAACATCTTTACATGTTCCGCCGATAGTGATACACATGTCTTAGTACAACATATTTACATGTTCCGACGATAGTGATACACATGTCTTAGTACAACATCTTTACATGTTCCGCCGATAGTGATAAAGATGTCTTAGTACAACATCTTTACATGTTCCGCTGATAGTGATAAACATGTCTTAGTACAACATCTTTACATGTTCCGCCGATAGTGATAAACAGTGATAAACATGTCTTAGTACAACATCTTTACATGTTCCGCCGATAGTGATAAACATGTCTTAGTACAACATCTTTACATGTTCCGACGATAGTGATACACATGTCTTAGTACAACATCTTTACATGTTCCGCCGATAGTGATACACATGTCTCATGTAATTGTACAATGCTTTCTATGTGATATGTAATTTGTCTTTCTGATTTAAACACCAAGTGTAGTTTAGGATCCAACAGGCTATCGCATATAGTAGAGAGCAACATTGTCAACTCTGCGATCTTTGTTAAATTCCCGGCTTGGGGAAATTGTGTTCTACCTTGACACTGGCTACGGTTATGTCTTCACTTCACTTATGACAGATGAAGAGTAAAGACTGTGTATTAATTTCTAGAAAACATGCTATGACACCTGGCGGTCGTGTATCACTAAACAATGGTTAAAATAGTATCGAGACTCAAGAGAAAAAAGAGTTCATTAAACATTGTGCGTCCATTCCACATGTACGGATAGAACATAATCATGTTAATTTCCATCGACTCTGGAGTCTGAAATTAATGTATTGCGAACATCCAGTTTCTTTTAAATACAAGAACGAACAAACGATCTAAATAATATTATGCTGTCTTACACCACGTATGAATCACTATATCGATGAGACGGCAATTTAAGTAATTTATTTGATGACGTTACTCATGCAGATAATGTTTTGGACGTCGATTTGGTCTGGAATGGATAAATTAATGATCTAATTTAACCAATGTTCATTTCCCTCCTGTTGTTCAATATCAACATTGTACCCAGTGGCCACCCACACGCTGTTGAATGGCATACCTTGGAAAACTATAATATATCAATTTCTAGTTTTGACACTTAAACAAAATCTTCCTAAATACACGATAACGATTAATACTTGTCACAAAGCCAGGAAAATACATTTTAAACAAATTTAAATCCTGGCAATTGAAATAAATACCAAATGGCTTTATTTATAACATATCATAACATGGTCGGAAAGGATGGTATAAAACACAGTCGTACTGGAAATGAATGCAGAGCATGACAAGTCGGAATAATTCGGCTTACACATGATGCTGGTATACGAGAATACCCCGGAAGTCAAGAATATGGTTGATCAGTTAGAAAGATGTTTTTTCATAAAGGAGCTAGCAAGTATATGTACAAACATTGATGAAGGAGAGACATGGTCAATGATTGATCATCACTTGTATGGTTAATAGTGTTCACCAGATCCAGGAGTAGGAAAGGTAAGATTCTCAAGATTGTAGCAACGTTTAATGTCGCATCGACGCTAAATGTCGCACGTGACGTTAAATGTCGCAAGGCTGACGCTAAATGTCACAACCGACGCTAAATGTCGCAAACCCCCCTGACGCTAAATGTCGCATCTGTGACGTTAATGTCGCAACAAACTGGTCTGACGTTAAATGTCGCAACATTAACGCTAAATGTCGAAATCCTTTATAAACACTCTTTTGTAGTATTACTATTCTAGTATTAGTCCAGACGTATCCACATTTATTAGGGGTTTATCCAAAGGGGTTCGACATTATCAATACGTGATCATCACTTGTATGGTAAATAGTGTTCACCAGATCCAGGAGTAGGAAAGGTAAGATTCTCAAGATGACACCATCCCCAACCATATTAACGACATCAGTAGGGGAAAGAAAGGCAAACATGCACTTACAAATCGGACAAAACGAAAGGCAGCAATAAACAGAAACAGCAGAGTACGAAAGACATGCACACAAAATCAAAAACAAAACATACCAAGAGTACACGCCACAATGACCAACACAAAACTGAATAAGAAATATTAAAACTTATCAGCTAATTATAATGATTGAATGTAGTGGAAATAGCAGACTTCAAAATACTAGTTGAAACCCCAAGGGTGGTTTGCTGCGGACACGAGGTACACCACCAGTTTAATGTAGCTATAAACCATGTATGTTCATGTCTTATGTCATGTTGTCATTGATGCCAACCCAGTTATCGGTGCGGCATAATAATTCGCCCCAGCGACAATAGTTTGGATACTTAGTCGGGCAGGTGAAGTGCTTTGACCAATTTGCAACGATAAGGTCCTGCATTTGTGGAGATGTTTTCAGTTGATTTCGAAAAAGTATGTTACTCCTTGTTGAGAGTAGGTTAGTACATGTTGATCATTAATTCCAGGAAACCTGATTAAGTTAACCATCCACTGTATAGGACTGAAATATGGTTGTAAAATAGAGCTAAACAAGATAAAAAAGAAACAAAATAAATAATGCATTGTATCACTTTGGTTATATTTCACACGTAGGTATGATTATATGTTTTAAATAATCCACCTGTCCTCTTAATGTGCGTTTTTGTATTCTGCCCTTTTATCATAAGTTTGGACGGGTACCACCTAAAACCAACCAACAGAAGTCCACTAGTGTATGTATACACGTATATACGTAGATAAACGAACATGAATGATAAACAGCTATCTACTAAGACGTGGGCGACATATCTCAAAGACATTCTGGTGCATCTATGTGATATAACTGTTCTAAAACATGAAGGAAATTAGCGACAAAACATTAACCTTAATCGCGTCTTGTAATGTATTTTTTCAATTAGCCAGCGTTTGCTTATAGCCGGACATATGAAGGTTGTGAAGTACTACTGCATTGTAAATACATTAATTTAAAGCTGTTTATATGTCTGTTTAGGTATTAACACCGTTGTTCGTGGAGCACATAGGTCAGTTGATCTTATTTGTTTTCCTCGAATTACTTATCTTTCAGTACTTACTTCTTCTTCTGCAAGTAAAGACAATAACAACAAAAACCTGACAACTTTGGAAGCAAAACCACGAAATACATAACATGCCAGATCAGGTATCGAATACAAATTGTTTTGGTTGCAAGCGATAGCTTTGTCCACTACGCGAAAATTTACACCGTCTTATTTTGTAAATTTGTCAGGAGGGTAAGTGCGAGGCTTTCTGCACCATAACACTAGTGACATTTGTTACAGTCCGTACCATGTCTGTACCGTGTCAAATTTCTTTTATGTATTCAGGTATATTAACCATTCCTTATAGTTAAACAGAATAAGGAAAACTACAAATAGATGTTTGTCATTGTGTCTTTTAGTTAATAATTCATTTCAATTATTGTCCTTGTTACGTTGTTACTTTTCAAGTCCGGCATTTAAAGCTGCTTCTTTCATTTCAAAGGACACGTTAAGTGTACAAAGTTTCAGTTGGGTGTTACCTTGACGGCTGTCCATGTGGATGTTTGATCTTTCTCGTGATCATTTCGTTGTTGCCGTTCAGTTTTTTCTTGTTAATTTTTAGCAAGAACGAATCACAAGATCGACTACAAATCACATTGACAACCCACAAAACATCACCAAACAGAAACAGTATGTACGCCCTTCTCAAAGAAACGAAGCAGCCTTGTGCATGAAAACGGGATTGCAGAATGATATTTACTGGATTAACGTTCAACTCTTCTTTTGTAGTTGTCCTTGTAGTCTATACATGTTATCCGTGTCTTTTCTTTTTGTGTATTATCTTTGTGCCTTTCGTGTCCTGTTCTTTCTTTGGGGTACTGTCCCTAGTTTCGTATTTCATCTTACTAGAAAATTGTGCTAGTTCTAATATTACATTCCAAAACCGTCAATAGGGACAGCCTTCAGTTGTGTTGGACACTGTAGCGTGTGCATGTGGTCTCTGGATTGTCTTTTGTGTGTGTGGCTTTAGTGTTGTGCTGTGTGTGGTGAGTGCAACATTCCCTGTCTCATTTGTTACTATATTTCTGAAATGGTCATCTTTGTTCGCAGATGGTCTATACACAAATATGGTTGTATATGTATATATACATGCATGTATATTTTTGAGATTTTGCATTTATGTTGCTAAATAGTGTCATTTTGTTGTGTCATTGTATAAATTGTGTATTGTATATTGATGTTCTCGTGGGCCGTGTGGCCTTCTGAATTTGAAAAAAAACTTCTTCTTCTTCTACTTCTTCTTATATTTTTGAGAAACACATGCTCGCCAACTACATATTTACTTGTTTAAGTATCTTCATGTTCTTCATTTAATAACACTGCGTGTCGAAAAATATTGTGTTTTACATCTTTTTCCTGTCTTGTTCTATTCTGTTTTGTGCTTCACTGTGCACTCAAAATTATTTAATTGGATATTTAGAAACAACAGTATTTGCCTATCACCTATGGCACTCACGTTGTATTCATTCACATCACAGATCAGTAAATTATCGCATTGATAACTTCTTAAGTCTGTCATATTATAAACGTTAATCTATGTCGAATCCTATGTGATCAAAATATGCAATTTTATAGTGATTTGTGCAATTCATCGCTGTTATAAGTTGCAAGGTTACGTCACCTTTGAATATAACAAATGTATTGAGCCTGAGAAAGGACTTAAATCCATCTAAGCCGCCAGTTTTTCACGTGCTTAAGTACCAAGATCCCGGCTTTAAGACGGCGACTATATAGATTAATGTATAACTATATAAATTTCTCGAAAGATGTTCGCTTTTCATTATTCAAAAGTTTTCATTAATGTCGAATGTGTGAACTGTAGATGGAATTACTTTTTCTACGCGTCGTATTAAGATATGTTATTGTTTCTGTGAATGAACTATATGCTTATCTGTCGATGTGGTCTTATGTTGATCAATGTGTACCACGTGACTGGATTATTACATATCTGCAACTTATGTTTCATTTGAGTGTTTCTTATAATGCATGTTTTGTATTGTAATAAGGCTTCTAACGAAAGTTTACGTACTTCCTTGATTCCGCTTGTGTAAAAAATTAAAAATCTGAAATACCGGAGAGGAAATATGTCGTCTATTGGTGAATGTGGTCGTTTTCTCAATGAGTGACCTCAGAGATTGCCGTGTATGATATATATACAGACAAGGTCCAACAAGTATAGCCGGACGCTGTAATTGCAATTTGTGTGACTTTTTGAGGTCTTTGATGAAAACTATGTAAACATGACTATTTAAAATGACGGTGGACTTATTGACATTTCAAATAAAAAGGGAAAATAGAGACTATTGTATTCATTTTAAAAGTAATTTTAATGTGATTTACCGCAGACTCGGGTGATACACAGGACTCACCTTAATTTATCATAACTAAGATACCCAAGGACTGAAACATGTTAATTAAAATAATACACAGTATGGCCAATGTATGACTCAATGTTTACTGTCTGGGTACATGTTGGTCTGATTTTACAAGCGAAAGAAATTAGGACGTCTTCTGGGATTGTCGTTGTATTCATTGAGAATAATAATTAACTTTAGTATGGACAGAAATATTGTCACAATCATATTGAAACGTGGGAACTTGTTGTGATCATAATATAGATTGTTAGATAGACAAGGAAATGTTTAGGTCAAGAGAAATAAAACTCACACTCAAATTCGTGATGTCTTTCATGTCTTCGCTATTGTGCGCTTTTCCAAATAGCGCCTTTTCCAAATAGCGCATATTGATGCAAAACATACTTTATTTTCAAAGATTTATTTGTAATAAAATGATTTAATACATTAAAACACAATAACGTGGTTATAGTATATATTTAGCAATAAATAAAAGTTAAAATCCTGGCAAAATATTAAATCTTCATAATAACCATACTAGGCGTCAGACACATAAATTTGCCAGCTAATATCTTTATCGAGATATATTAGGTTTTATATTCGTAAGTAAATATAAATTTGCTTATAACAAGTGTGCAAAATATTTTACAAGTACCCTCGATCATTTTATTTGTTTCTTGAGGATAAAGTCGAATGTATTCACAACGCGAGGAGTTGTTTTTATAGATTCAGTATATAAGTTACGGTAAATACAAATAATTTGTTGTAAATCATATTTGTAATTTCCTATGTGAATTTCAGGGACTTATAAATAAACATCTCAATGTTGTCTATGATACAGGAGTATTATTTATTGATATATAATCAGGACCGACACAAGGCAATAACAGAACAGCGGGTTCGTCAATATATGAAATGAGTACAAGTTTTACCGAAATAAAATGACGTTGAAATGAGTATTTTTTATTTTTCAACAATATTTAACCAAACATGTATGTTCATTTATGATATAATCAAAGCGGCTATTTATTTATAGGCGAACATGGAATTAAAAGATTCAGGTAATATAGTTGGCGCGACTTTAAGAGAAAAAACACCGCATTATAAAAATGCACTGCATATATTATAATAGTACAATACGCATGTATCCCACCAATGAAACACGTACAACATAATTGGCCATTTATTAATTTTTGACATTTTCCGCAAGTTCAAAGATGTATTTTATCCTATAAAAAAGTATTAAGTAATTTATTGTCTATTTTGAAACTGAACATCTCAAAATATGGAGACTATCAAGATTTTTAATTAAATAACAAAAACATAACTGAGAATTTTATTGCAGAATTGTAAACTCACATACTTATTTCATTTTGATTTCTTTGATATATTTTATTAAACAAGCATCGTCGCAATTTTAAGAATATATTTTTTCGGAACAATTGTTGGTCTTTTGACTATATGTATGAACTAAAACTAATTGAATTATGGTATCAAATTATCACCATGCTTTACGCGGAATTTTCTTTAGTTTAAATGGCAACACGTCCATATATGACCAACGGCCTACTCATACTCGTTAATCATATTTTTGTCTTATTATTGAATAATTGTGTAACTTGCATATACATAATTATTATACTTTTGTACTTAAACGCAAAAACATTTAGAGTTACCTCGGTGTCGCAATTTTAAAAACACAATTCTGCATAACGAATTGGAATAACGCTTACAGTTTCTCAAGTTTCGAGTTTCTAAATCATGACAACACTTTTATTTTCAGCAGAGTGAGCAACAAAACATGGTTTACTCAACATATTCCAGTCAAAGACAAGAAATAAATACAGTAAATATATTGGCTTTGTTTGATCGGCATAAAACACGCTTAATGTTTTTAAAAATATTAGGAAAAGTCCGTTTTCGTTTTGTTCAAATAATACAATTATGACAAAAACTATCGCATTTGGAACAAAATAATATTAAAATGTGTATCTGTATGCTTTGACTATAGACACTACATGTACATGAAGCATGTGACTGGTATAACAGACGTTATATTTAATTAACCATGTTTATATATCATAAATTTATTTAAGAAATATTAAACCACGTAAAGCTATAATTGTTATATTTTGCACTTAATAATGCCAAGCTCAGATTTGATAACAAGTTTCACAGTGTATATAGCTGACATCGTGCTAACTTGATGTGACATTGTACTTACACAAGTTGTTTAGAAAGCTTTTGAAGTGACTTCCATCTCTGGCAAAACTATCATTAATTTAAAAACCGGGTAGAGATAGTTATGTATCCAAGACATGCAAGCCGGAAACAGAATTATTCTCCCCTTTATTTAATTTGCGTTCCATTTCATCATTTACGCCAGTAATTCTTTGTTTTGACCGGTTTATATCTACATTGCAATATAGTGGAGGAACCTGTCTAGTGATCTGTTCAAGTTACACCTGCATTGGTCGTTAAGAAGTCTTCGAATTGGGCGATTTTCAGGACAAGACTAACATGATTTTTACAGTAAATAGCGTGTTGTGTAATATTGCCCAATCTATTCTATTTAGCACCGCTGTTGATTTACATACACGGCATCTATAAGCATCGCAGTCTGATGGCCGTGTTTGCAAACTTAATGAAAAGCTCATGGGATTGGCGCCAAATCTGAACAACAGGCGTTGACGGCATTAGAAACCGTGTTTAACAATTCCACAGGACGAAAAGAACAAACCTGAACTCAGGTTCAATTGAACTGTATACCGGCTATTTTGATACACCAATAGTTGAACGTTGAGTCATTCGAATATCTTTTTGTTTTCTACAATAAATTGCACAAATACATTCGACATGGGAAAATTTTGTCGCGCCATATTTTGAAGATATCGCGAGAATTTGACGAGAAAACGCGATAACTAATGATAGCGTTATAATGGCAATGTAATCAAAGGAATGGACTACTGGGGGATTATCGTTACAATTCTGTTTTGACGAATTGTTTGAGTGCAAGGGCGGACAGCGACAACAGGTGTTGCCTGCCTATACATAGGGTTTGGGGTAAACTAAAATGTCACGGAATGCGTCTTCTGTGTGGAATAATACTGTGATACAAAACTGTTTTAGAACCTGTTTGTACACACATGATACCTTGTACGATGTTCTATGTTTCGGCGATGTTTCTTGCAGGGTGATATTCCTTATTTTTGCGATGCACCTTGTTTGGTCGATGCTCATTGACTGAGCGATGCTCCTTATTCGAGGGACGCCCATTATTAGGGCAATTTCCCTTATTAAGGCGATACTCCTTATTAGGATGGAGCTCATTGTTTGGGCAATGCTTCTTGTAAGGGCGATGCTCCATTTTAAGGCGATGATTCTTACTATGGCGTTGCTTGTTGTTAGAGTGATATTGGTGCGATGCACCTTCTTTGGACGATTGTCCTTGACAGGGCGATGTACCTTATTATGGCAATGTTTATTGTAAGAGCGCTGTTCTATGTTAGGGCGATGTACCTTATTATGGCAATGTTTATTGTAAGAGCGCTGTTCTTTGTTAGGGCGATGTACCTTATTATGGCAATGTTTATTGTAAGAGCGCTGTTCTATGTTAGGGCGATGTACCTTATTATGGCGATGATTATTGTAAGAGCGCTGTTCTATGTTAGGGAGATGCTCATTTTATGGGCAATGCTTATCGTAAGGGCGCTGTTCTATGTTAGGGCGATGTACCTTATTATGGCGATGATTATTGTAAGAGTGCTGTTCTATGTTAGGGCGATGCTCATTTTATGGGCAATGCTTATCGTAAGGGCGCGGTTCTTTGCT
Source organism: Spisula solida (assembly GCA_947247005.1). Lineage (NCBI taxonomy): Eukaryota > Metazoa > Mollusca > Bivalvia > Venerida > Mactridae > Spisula > Spisula solida. The sequence goes on along the minus strand of OX365944.1, from coordinate 65,211,895 downwards.
AGGGCGATGCTCATTTTATGTGCAATGTTTATTGTAAGAGCGCTGTACTATGTTAGGGCGATGTACCTTATTATGGCGATGCTTATTGTAAGAGCGCTGTTCTATGTTAGGGCGATGCTCATTTTATGGGCAATGCTTATCGTAAGGGCGCGGTTTGTTGTAAGGGCGATGCTCATTTTATGGGCAATGCTTATTGTAAGAGCGCTGTTCTTTGTTAGGGCGATGTTTATTTTATTGGCAATGCTTATTGTAAGGGCGTGGTTCTTTGTTAGGGCGATGCTCATTTTATGGGCAATGTTTATGGCGATGCTCATTTTATGGGCAATGCTTATCGTAAGGGCGCGGTTCTTTGTTAGGGCGATGCTCATTTTATGGGCAATGCTTATGGCGATGCTCATTTTATGGGCAATGCTTATCGTAAGGGCGCGGTTCTTTGTTAGGGCGATGCTCATTTTATGGGCAATGCTTATGGCGATGCTCATTTTATGGGCAATGCTTATCGTAAGGGCGTGGTTCTTTGTAAGGGCGATGCTCATTTTATGGGCAATGCTTATGGCGATGCTCATTTTATGGGCAATGCTTATCATAATGGCGCGGTTTTTTGCTAGGGCGATGCTCATTTTATGGGCAATGCTTATCGTAAGGGCGCGGTTCTTTGTTAATGCGATGCTCATTGACTAGGAGGTGTCCATTGTTTGAGCGATACCCCTTGATTTGGCGATGTTCTTTTATTAAGACGATGTACCTTATTAGGGCGATGTTCTTTGTAAGGGCAATGCTTATTGTTTAGTCAATGCTCCTTGTTAGAGCGATGCTCCTTATCTATGCGATGCTCAATGCCTGGATGTTGTTCCTTGTTTTTGCGATGCTTCTTGTTTAGGTGATGCCCCTTGTCTGGTAGCTGGTCCTTGTTTTTGCGATGCTTCTTGTTTAGGTTATGCCCCTTGACTGGTTGATACTTATGTCTGGTCGATGTTTGGGTGGCTCATCGTGTCAACGCTCCTTGTTTCGGTTCGGCGAGGGTCATTGTTGTGACTATATTCCTTGTTTTCTCCTAGACTATGATATGGCCATTGTCTAGACGATGCACTTTCTTCGGGTGATGTTTAATGTGTTTTTTTTTTAATGTTTTTTGTCTGGACGATGCTTGTCGTTTGAGGGCGTTGATTATAGTTTGTGTGATGCTTTGTGCCTCGAGAACCATTGGACCAGTTAATGCAGTTATATGTATATTCTGACATCCCCTTGTGCATTTATGATGCCGTTGAAATTAGAGATATATTATGTACGGAGAACATGGCCTATTTCACTTTTAAAGAAATTGTTTTTGACCGTTTTTGCCAATCTTGAAGCCCCTTGTCTTGTTTTGTACACATATCGGTGACTGCTTTCCTAAGTTATGTATAGCTATTTCATAATAACAAAATATTATGAATGGAATGACCCAAGCAACGTCTTCATAAAATAGATTGTCTGCGATTCCATTTTTCTTGTATACTGCGGTATACAAACTATATTTGTTAAGGTGTATGTACGAATATATTAGAAATAAAACATTTTCAAACTTTATCATAACTTGCAATAAAATACCTGTACACAATAGCTAACATTTAACATATATTATTGTGATATATAAACTTGCAATGTCCGCCACTGTTAACCCAATCAGCACCTGGCCACATAGGGCAGTTCACCATTGATATATACATACACACTAATTCTGTGCTTAAGATCATGAGCGATAAATAAATCTGTTCGATTGAAAAGAAACACATTTACAAGAGCTCAAATCTTAATTAAATACTAGATATTTACGTTCGTATTAATTTCTTTCTCCAATGTTCACGTGTAGGGGTTATTTGTAACATTCCTAAAAATCTATGTAATTAAGAGTATCCACGTTTTGTGGTAATATTAATTGCATTCAAATCAGATCTATTGAATAAAGACCGTTTGTTAGACATCTAAAGGAAATTTTAAATTCAACAAATTGTCAAACAATACTGACAATACCTTTCCTGTTGTTTTGTTACATTGGGTTGTTAGATGAAACTTTTATGTAAATACAGACCGTACGAAATACCAAATATGAAATACGAATTCAATTTACTTGATATTTTAAGCACAGATGGTCATGATTTATGGCGTAGAAAATGAGATTGTAGTTTAAGGTTGTTTAGGACCTTTCTCCGACGTCATCGATAAAAAATCGACTTTTGGCCGAATCTAATGAAAATCTCCAGATATATGCTTAAACATTCTGTCCTTATTGTGCAGTTTTTATTTTTTCGAAATATCGCTTCGTTTCCTAGCAACGTGACGCTATGTACATAGTGCGTAAAATTGACGTTTTAATGGCATAATTCGGTCAGAATAAGGTCTATTTTAATTTTCAAAGCTCTATATGTTAGCCCTTGATCCGTTGAATACGTATATGCTTAATTTAAAGCGATTGTGACGGACAATTTTTCACCGAAAACGGTTTTATATCGAAAGTTGACAGAATGTTATTGCGCATTTGCAACACCCAACTCATTTCAGGGCGTAATTTGGTCAACAAAAAGTGATTCAATCAACTAATGAAATACACCGTGGTGATGCGGTAATTCTACAGAATAAGCTCAACCAATAAAAAAGGGGGGTGATCTCGCATTATTTTCGACAAAATTGAAATTCAGTAAAAAACGGACTTACGTAAAAACGTTACGTCGCACAACGTAACGCGCTGTGTACGCCCGTTCTAAATACGGACTTGCGTCCGTAATGCACGCAATTCACCTGTATCTGTTCATTTATCAAATCATATATGATAGCTTTGTTCAAACCAAAGTTTGTCACTACATAACAATTAGTTATTTCGATTTGAATGTGGTAAGTTTTGCGAAAGTGAAAATGACAAAACTTAGTTTCTCTCGCAATACCTGTACTTCTTTCAGTACTGTTATTTTATTATTCTTCACAATGTGTCTTTATTGGTACTTTTATTATGAACACAGCATCATAATAAATACACAGTCTAAACATCTACTCAGGATTATCGATCTGACATTAAATGCAGTGTACAGAATTATGAGCTCAAGTCTTCCAAACTAACTTAAGTCTTCCGAACTAATTATTACGTCCCTTTAATAAAATAATAACTAAAATATGTATACATCGTTTTCTTACAGTCATATATAGTTATAATGTATATAATAATAGCGTTTGGTATAAAACTAAATCTTTGATGTATAAACATCTGGAAAGTTAGTCCCGCCCTTGTCTAGAAATATTGCAACTAACCACGCTTATATATAGGGTTTCACTGTTACGCTACCAAGTTAAATCCTGTTGGAAGCTGGATTAAAGCTGATGCGGCCGGTAGATGAACAGCCAGCAAATATGCGGCCGGTAGATGAACAGCCAGCAAATAGAAAAAAAACGTTATATATATACAATTTTCAAAAGTATGATGTCTTACACGTGTATTAGATAATAATATAAGTTAATGTAAACACCTTTGAGCCGCTGTTAGATCGGCTAAGTCGCGGCCCGTTTAACTTCACACATTTTGTTTTACAGGTTGACAACGTTTTTTCCTGGAATTTTTGTACTATTTCACAATTTTTGCAAATTAGTTTAATTCGATACTCACGGTATAGGTTGACATTTTGGCTTATGTGCCTTACTTGGAGTAGGCCTACACATCAAACATGACGTTACAATTATGTTACCAGTCAATTGAAACTACTCCACCAATCCAGGGGAAAGACAGGTGATAGCGGGGAACTGTCCCGTGTTTTTACGTTTTCGATGTCCCCGCACTGATGTATGTGTGGTACGCTTTTGATTCGCGACAAAATAGTGGGGAAATGCAAGTCTGACTATACCCATGAGGAATAGGACAGGGGTCATTTGCGGGGTTTTACCATCTGTATGACCCTCGGGGTTTGATAAAGCAAAAGTAAGAATCCCCGTCGGTCCCCGTGGTAGGGGAGCTTGGTTTCAATTAACTGGTTCATAAGATACGTGATTCAGCCACCTTTGAAATTTACTGTAGAGCTGTTGTGTTGTTGCTGTTTAGTGAGTTGGGGGAAAAGTCTTACATATGTATAATTGTTACATTTTATTTTGAATGCATGGACACTTATACTTATGACAGTCCTAGTAATAATGTATACAAAAACCATGCTTAATTTTGACAATGCAAGTTCTTTAATTAATCAATTTGAATATGCATTATCAATTTCAACTGTGTTGGTCAAATGGTTCGTAAATGTAACACATTGTGTCGACGTTTTGGGACTACTTTTGACCATTTATTGAAAATATAACTACATACCAAAGTATGTTTGTCGGTATTTATTACAATAAACATTTTACCACAGGGACTGTAACACTTTGCCCCGACCCCCCCCCCCCCCCCCCCCCCTACTGTGCGTACAAAATATATAGGTCGTAAGCCAAAATGTTAAAGAACAATATTGTTTGTGAGAGGTGGTTAGTGTTTTATACAGTGTGTGCTTGTAGCAATTTCATATCTCTTTATTAATAGGGAAAATGTACGTACATGTATATCACTAGAAATCAAAATTCATACAATTTTAGGGGTATATTAAGGGTCTCATCTTGCATTTAGCGTAATGTAATACATTTTACGTTCTTAATTTTTTTATAATTATTTTGAAACCATGTGCCAATGCGCCAGATACACCACAAGATCATGACGCTGACGGCAATAATTGCCCGTAACGTCGTGCGACGGCACGACGTTATGCTTTTTACGTATGTCCGCTTTTCATTAAAATTCCATTTTGTCGAAAATAATGCGAGATCACCCCCCTTTTTTATTGTTTGTGCTTATTCTGTAGAATTACCGCATAACCACGGTTTGTGTCATTAGTTGATTGAATCACTTTTTGTTGACCAAATTGCGCCCTGAAGTGAGTAGGGTGTCGGAAATACGCAGTAAAATACAGGTCAATTTCGATATAAAACCGTTTTCGCTGCGAAATTGTAAGTCGCAACCGCTATAACTTTTACATATACGTATTCAAAGGATGAAGGACTAACAAATAGAGTTTTGAAAATTATTGTAGAGCTTAATTTAACAGAAATATACGCTTAAAACGTACATTTTACGCCCTATGTACATAGCGTCTCGTTGCTAGGAAACGAAGCGATATTTTGAAAAATTAAAAACGACATAATACGAAGAGTATGTTAAAGCATAATTCTGGAGTTTTTCATTAGATTCGGCAAAAAAGCGATTTTTTACCGATGACGTCGGAGAAAGGTCCTAAACGTCCTTAAGACGCATACATTGCATGACGCAGCTCTATCTATGCCATGATAATAGTAATGTATGAAAGTGTAGGTGTTTATCATTTTATACAAATTCTCAGTATTTTGAATGCATGAATGGATGATTTCTATAATTTGGTCAATATTTTTTTTTCTTTATTTTGGGGACATATTTAAGCTCCTATTGCATTAGTATTATTATAAGTTTTTTATTTTGTTTTTTACTTAAAATATTACTATTTTATTCAAAGCTGACTTTGTCGCCATTAACTTCAAAGCCAATGACATTTCTTTTCAGCGTCTTGAGTCAAGCAGTTATACCAAACATTCCCCATTACTCGGCTCAGTCAAAATAAGTCTTACCCCCAATATTAATATTTTCCAGTACACAACGAAATTGTCGTCTTTAAGTGTTTCAAGAAGTGGTGTTCATTGGTCATTTTGTGATAGTGTTGGAGTCATATTGTTGTTTTGTATGGGTTAACATAAAGCATTGTGCAATATAGGAGCATTATAGTCTCTCCAATGCAACATAATTTAGAGACGCAAATTGTAGCTATTGTAATGGTGTTGTTATATAACAACTGCAATATTAAGATCATATCAAAATTAATAATACAATATTTAACACCAGTTTTACTAGTTCGTGCTTTATTGCCCCCCATCGTCCATTGTCGGGTTTGCCTTTTTCGTGTTTCACGAAACTTGTTAGTGAAAGAAGATCATTTGTCAAGGGTTCCAAGAGTGGTCTTACTGACGTTTGTCTTTAATGATATTGAAAGGTTGTTACTGTTTGCGCTACGTACAAAGACGACCAGTCAACAAAAAAGGAGAATATAACATCAAAATATCAAGCAAAACTAAATTAAATTTACCAGAACATTTTAGATGGAGATAAAAAATGCACATTCCTATAATTCTGTCCTAAATTCTAATATAAGTACACTGTCTATCAAAACACCAAGCAGGCAAAACTAAATTTTCCTGGTAAAATACTTGCCTATATATCCATAGCATATTTAGCTGTTTTCGTGAAACTTTGTGACGTAAATATTCCCCAAAACGATAACAATGCTACAGTTCTCTTCGTAAATGTATGTATGTACCACATATGACAGTTTGGCAAGAATTTGCTTAATGTGATTAATTTTTTGGAAAGCACTGTACAGTTATTAGAAATAAAGAACACATTTATATTCAAAGAAAACATAGGACCGAATGCAGCCATTCGTGTACCTTGTCCTTTTGATATTGCTGAAGTCAGCATTCAATAGAAATAGCGTTGCACGAACAGGAACACGCACAAGATAACTATAAATAAGTCCTATTTATATGCTGCTATTTTTCATGAAATATTTTCACATAATAATTAATTTTGCAAGAAGGAATGCCATTGTATAATGTTCTATTAACTTGTTTTAAATGTATTGGGTTTTTGTATATATGTCAATTTTATTTAAACGAAATAATGAATTGTTCTTGCTGAGTCAAGTTTCTTTATTTGTTCAGTATATTTCGAGTAAAACAAATATCGCTTTAGTTATATGCAAAATAAAAACAAACAACGAAATGTTCTCTGGTAGCAACTAAGCATGTGTGTTCGTGTTTTATTTTTTTGAGTGTTAAATAGCGGGAAAATTAACTACAAAAAATTGAAAAAATGTCAGTTCAGATTTAACGCTTAGGTTTTTCAAATTATATGTAAATTAATCGAGTTCTAAGAACTAAGAGCATTGGCCATGAAATCAGCAATTGGTGCATGTACTTGCAATGAGGTAGGGCGTTAAATCATCACTGAAGTAACCATTTATAAAAAAAACATGTTTAAAGTATGTATTTTATTGTTAAGGACAAAGACCATAGTTGTTTGTGAGCATATTTCTGTCCATATTGTGAAAACATTGTTAAAAGCCTGTGTGTTCCGGTTTTTTTTGTTAAAGGACTAGGATCACGAAACTGTTATTTAGGCCCTTTGTTTTATCCAAACAAAGAAAATCCTATGTGCAACATATTGGGTATTCATATACATTTTAAAATTACAGTTTATTTCTTAGTATCTTTTTACGTGAAAATTCGATTGACGAAGTTGTACAATTTCTTTTAAGTTTAGTCAGACTGAACGTTATAGGTACTTGTAAAATGTCAACAAGGTTGTGTTTGAGTGGAACTTTTTAATCAGAATTAAGTGACAAAATCATAATGTTCATCTGCTCTGATGTATTTGATATTATTGTTTTAATCAAACTAACTTGTACCTGATTGCATTCAGAGGCATATCGGAAACTTACAGACCTAAGAGTATCCACATATACTATGATTGCTGGTATTTAATTTTAAATGCATTCATTTATTTCCAGCTCGCATCCAAATCAGGCTAAAATATTTTGAGATCGTAGAGTATGGGCCTCGTGTTTAACAGCACATTTACTCATGACATTACCCTTAGTTGTACAATGTATACAAGCTTTGAAAGAAATATTTATTTTAAAAAGATAATGCTTACCGGACAGGAAAGTTAACACTCTACAGAAAGAGCTGAGCACAAACTACTTTATTGTTATAATAAAGTTCAATATTTTGATATTCTTTGAGTAAATAACCCAATTTGTTATAGAATGAATATCAAGAAATGACAGGATATTGTTATACAACATAAGATAAATCGTCTCAGTGGCGTAATATAATATTCAATTTATCTTTAAAATTTAAGTTTTTATGACACTTAATAGTAAAAAAATTGCATTTTCTCGCTTGCTATCCAGTTTCTGTAATTTGTTTGGGACTGAGTTGTATTGTCTGGTAAATGTGTAAGCGAGGTAAAAAGGCGGGCTCCAGTCTATGCACCTTATGTTGCTGGTACCACACACAGAGAGGAGTTTATTTTCATAAACCTTGGGTCCGATTATTAATAAATGTATGTTATTTATTATTTTTCTGACAAGCGTGCTGCGTGTTTTTATCTCGTTGCATTTTTGTTTTTCACCAAAGCCCTGCTTATTGATAAACATAACGACTTTCGCGTCTGCAATAAATGCTAATCAAAATTCAAAAAGTCGAACAAAAAAACATCGCTCATACTTGCTTCATAGAACTTAGACATGAGTCTAACAAAAATAAATAAAATATACACTGAGGCGTTGCAATTTTTTTCCTTGCATTTTTTTACAAATACTTTTACAATTTTGTGACATAATTATATATTTATAATATTGATCAATATATGCAATTGCAGAGATGTTGATAAAATTATTAACTTGCAGACCATTTTATTTGTAATCACCATATATAGTTACCTATAGGCATAATATTATCTTGTGTTTTATTATTTCAATATGAATGTATATAAACGAGTAAATGTTTTCAAAAATGCTTTCCATTTTCCAAAAAATAATATCTGCCTCCTAAGTAAATTTTGAAATATTCGAAAATAATGGTTATTACTATTTAACTGTAATATAGTGTTTCATTCTGGTTCACGGGGCGTTGCATTTATTCAATTTTGTTGTTAGCATGTTATATAGTCAAAGTAAAATGAAAGAATTCAATGTCCGTTCCATATTAGAAGCAGCCATATCAAATATTCAAAAGTAATATAACTGATTTGAAATAACTGGATATTAAATGAAATTACCGTATTATATATTATATATACTATTCTATAATGCAATGCTATTGAAATAAACTCGGGTCAAAAATAGATTTTTACAAAAAATAAACAGAACAAATAGCGAACATTTTATAAACTTGAGCTGTTTGCCTAATTTCAATAAAAACGCAAACCAACGACTTTCAAGAGAACGAGCACTTCGGTTGAAGTATACTGCATCAAATAAAAATTTATAATACAATATTGTAGCTGCAAATAAATCAAGAAGACATGTTAATTTTAAACATCAAAGAACATCCAACTGCATGTCTGAATTTGTCGGGTAATACATGAAGGAAAAGCATGCACGTAATGCTATGGTTTGTACTCGAGGTCTTTGAATGTCAAGGAGACCAGTTACATGAACGCACTCCACGAAAAACATTGGTACATGGGTTGTCTGGACACAAACCAATAAACAACTGCATTTCACGCATTTTAACGTTGAAGTTTCTTCATGAACAACAACGACAGAGGCAGAAATTGTTCAGCAACACGGCAACAACGTTACCATATCATGATAAAGCCGCGTTATTGCAACCTGTAACACACCGTTAGAACATAACATCAAAACATATAAAATGATTGTAATTCTTTCTCTCACGAAGAAAATTACATTTATAATCATTGCTTCGAACACTAAAATATAATAAAAACAACTAGCAGGGAAGGCAGCACTCAACTGAAATGCGAGCACAGAAAACAACACAGACCACAATTACACGACACAATGCCCGACGCAAAACTGAACAAGAAAACCCTGAACTTGACCGCTGACAGTCAAAGATTCCGCTGTCAAAATTGACGTAATTGTAGGTTTAGGAAATATGCAATTTTAATTTCATGAGCGTTTAACAATACAACCACTTGAATCAAACCATAAATGTATACCCAACCATGTTTATTTGCTAATGCTTTTATTGAGAGAAGTTTAGATCAATACAGCTCCATACATCACAAGGGAAATCCTTTAAGTAGTCAATGTTTTATTCAATAAGTGAACTAATTATGCTAACTTACTGTAATGGCGCAAACACGCTTAATTTACTTTCGAATGACTGTTTACTGTTGTTTTACGCCATCTTGAAACCCGCAATCACGTGACCTGAAATTGATAAGATGTCCCAATGATACCCAAGTGTATGTAAACAACACATTTCATTGGTGACCCTTATCACTAGGAGGCGGGGGCCATACCAGGGCGTCCCTGTTTACGGCGGAATCTTATCATATCTCTACGGTCCTGCAAATTGCAAGAATATCCCTGAACAAACCAAAAATCACTACTGTATTGACATAGGTTTTCATACTGGTAATGTTTCGACATTTTGAAGCAATTTTACAAATTTAGCCCAGTAACTATTACCATATTTGGAAACTCAATGCGGTTAAAAATGTTACAACTAAATGAAATACTGACATAAACTGCACGACTCTAGAATTGCAATACCGCTCAACATTGTCATTGAAAACAGAAACAGTCGATATAAACATTCGTTTTTTGACTATCAGAACTAAGCCATGCTAGTATAAAAGGTTGAAAAAAAACCCAGTGTGCTTAGTGTTATTGTTTGTTCTATTAGCACGTTTAGTCAATTGTAATTGATTTGGAATATCAACTCGCCAAACTGCAAAGAACTGAGTACATTTGGACCACGAGGTCTTGTGGACCATGCGTTCTTGTGAACCAGGTGCCCGTTTTATAGATATATCTTAGCAAAGATCCGACTTTTTCATTTATCATTGAGAGCATACTAAGAGAATCAATAGTTTAAAATTGTTATTCGTGATAGTTCTAATTCACAAAACTTTTCTTGAATGTACTTGTCCTCATAGGTAGCTCAAACAATCATATTGAAAGATCAAGTCTTAGCTAAGATATGTCTATGAAACGGGCCCAAGGTCCCCGTATCACGAACGAACTCAGAACTTTCGATATCAATGTCCAATTCAACTCAACAAAAGATAGTTATTGTTTAAGTTAAGATGTTAAGTTGTTTCGTAATCTTGAGACCAGGTGCTCCTGTGATCCCAAAATGGTTTTGCTGACCATGACATCTTGTGGACGATGACTGTAGGACGGTAAATGGTATATAAACGACTATAAGTGTTAATGTTGACAAAATACTGATTTTGATTATTCTTATTATGGTACATCACAAAGGGGCGTGTATCGAATTCATACGCCACGTTGTTACCAGGTGTTTGTTTAGCGACATCAGTTGTCGAACATTTGCGATTTCTCAATAAGAACACATTTTCAAAACACAAAGTATCACATTTTCTGAAGATACATATCTATTGGCACATTCAACGACACCACGTTAATGTGGATCACACTCATGACTTCATAGTTACAAAAACACTCAATTACATTTTGCTGTGTCACAATCCCGGAAAAAAGAAACTATTTCAGAAATGAAGGGGTACTTGATTTCGGTTTTTTATTTCTCATGTTCTCGAGATATATTGACCATGGCGGGAACCCTAGTGATAAAACGAATAAATACTAGAGAGATAACCCGATACTCGACCCTGTGACCAGGTGTTCACTCAAACTACACCTCTATAAGGAGCAACAAACTATTTCAGGCTGATATGTGGAATGTCGGTCCAACACAAATCATTCATATCACCTGGTACCTTTAATTTATTTTTAAAATTCGATTACACTTGTAACTTTCATTATAAACTTTGCACGTAAATAAACCTACGGAGCAACGACTGTGAGTTCGGTTGTCTACCTGGTGACAAGTCCTATTGTGCAACCACATTCGTAATGTGGTGGCGGCCAAGTTGGTGTAGTCTATCAGGGAATGAGTCAATCGAAACATATTTACAAAATATTTTATAACAATTCAAACGTTGCTCAATGTCATTGAGTAAAGGCAATCCATCTGTTGATGTATTCCGTCGTAGATTTTGTACCCAATGGAGATAAATTTGGAGCCATACTTGTAAAACGTGAGTCATATCAATGGTTGGAGTTTTAAAAGCTTTTCTAATATACCAAGTGTAATTTGTCTTATCCGAGACATTGATCGTACTGTTGGTGATTAATATAAAGACGTAATTATTTATATTTTATCATTGCCAAAGTCTGTTAACTCCAATAAAATCTCCATTGCCACCAACGATAACCATTCAATATCATTAATAAAAGTATGTTATTGTTAACCAAGCTACGAGGTTCAAAATCAATGTTTCCCATAACCATCATTTGTGACTTGCATGAAAGTGTCAATTGCTGAACAAGTAATTAATGTCCAAAACAGATTTGCGAATATATTTACATGCATTAGCCACATGTCAAATTCCAAATTGAATTAAGATTTGGTTAAGGGCATCACGGAGTGTATAGGAATCTATGAATTAACCTTTCATCCTTTCTGATCCAACATGATCACGGCAGATTTTCTATTCTCCCATTAATTCAAGAGTATGTAACAATTTATCAAACAGGATGCCACCGTCTCATCCATGTAAATAAACGGGAAATAGTTGATGACATTTTGAAAAGTATAGGGCAATAATCCTTCGAAAGTTAAATTGTCAAATGCTTGATAATTATCTGATAATATGTAAATAAACAACACGTTCACATCGGGGAGCACAGATTCCACACACGGCGTCCACATAACGAGCATACTTTTTAAGACCATTATTGTTACGTCAAATATGCCCACCTCTCAAACATCATTAGCCTGTGAGCAAGCAAAGGTACCATATGACCGTTATTCCAGCCAGGCTACTAGAAGACCTAATGCAGCATTTATACCGATGACGAGTTGCGTATATCGCTGATATCACCATCTTATTTAAAATGAATGAACTTAGAATTACTGCAATATTTAGGTTTCCAGTACCTCCAAACACATGTAACTTTGTCGTCCTGGAGCATCAATATTGATCAGTATTATACATACAAGGATATTCATTCACGTCATTGACATTGCAAATATAAGTGTTTAAATGTAACTGAAAATACTTGTAAACTTTAGTCATATCTTTGTGACAAGGACAAAGAAAGGCCATAAACTCAAGAGCGACATAAAAAGATGTCCAGTGGCTTATTGTAACAGAACAACAGGGTTGGAGACTGGAAACTCAAGGGGAACCATTTGACCAACCAGACAGAAAGTAAGATATGAAGCGCTCAACCAAAATGAAACCAAAATGGAACAAGGGCCTATATGCCATCATGTAAACTATCGACAAACTATCGACAATGCAAAAGTACCCCGCCCAACAAATATGAATAACACATTAGTATACCGACCGATTGTTAAAAAATAAAATATGTCTAAATATAAATTCGTATCATATATCGTCTTTTATTGTCTTGTTTATACACACGTGTGTTAATTGCAATCTAGTTCAAGTAATCGGGGGTCTCAATGGTCAATAAATCAATGGTTTTATCTGTGTAAATAACAGGACACCCATCCTTGTCAACTAGATCACGTGGTATCTCATCTTTTATCTTGCTTCGAGCAATCCCTCATAACGCGAGAAAATGGGACAACACTGGGACAACGCCGACTTTGTGCTACACGAAAGATACGGAAGCACTCTACATAAGCCTATAGTGTGGAAATTTGGACACTTCGTGTAAACAGCATACCTTTGTGGGACGTAACACTACCACTTTGCTCCAAGTTTCACCCGGCGAAATGAAATTTTGTGTAATTAACTTGATAAGAAAATTGCAGTATGAGGGAACATATAGGGATATGTTCGGCATATCGTTTAGGTTTTGATATGTTATTATGATAACCTCAAATTTAAGCATACTTGAATTTAGGTAAGGGTATCTTGGCTTATTCATGGGGAATAAGTGTATAGTTTTTACAAAGGCACCACTTGACTTCCCTCCAGAAGACGTCCGTTATAGTAAGCCAAGCAATTTTGTCTGAATGTTGACAATCAAAAATAGATAACAATATTGCACCAACAGATTATCTTATACAATACGTTTTGTCGGATTATTAATTTTAAGCTTTTGACAATCTCTAACTGTGCCGCCAGTCTGTCGACGGTGACTGTGTTATGTGAGCGACTGTCGTTGTCCTCCTTGAAGCACCAATGTCCTTATAAATACACATTTCTGTCATACATCTGTAGCTTACTCAAATATACAAATCGTCTCAAAAATAAAGTATCTGTCGAACACATATGTGGTGACATTGCAGTTAGGTGACATCGATGATACGATGTGGCGCACTTGTTTAGCATTTGTCTGCTCCAGCCAACGAACGTTCATGGCAAACATGTCAACAGACCGATTGTTTATCAACAAAACTTTCAACGGAGAGCTACAAATTTACAGTTCATATAAAAGTAATTGTAGACCAAATGTCTACAAGTTGTATATCACGCAATTAGATAAAAATAAAATGTTTCAATCTTTGCGAGCACTTCTTACACATTTCTTGATTTTGAAATCTTAAAACGCTAATAGTGGAAACTGTCAAAATAAGAATACAATTTAATTCCATTGCCAAATATCTTTATCTTTAAATCAATAAAATTCAGGGCAGGAAATTTGAAACTTCAAAATCTGTCAAATATGGAATTATTAATAAAGCTTTATGCTCGCAATGTTATAGTTACAGAGCAATTCAGTTTGAATGTTGCGTTAGTTTGTGTGTTTATTTGGTAATGTATCTTACAGTTGAATCTATATGTCAGAAACTTTGACCTGCTCTGACAGTATAAATCCTTTTGTCCACAAATGATCTAAAGATTAAAAACAGCCTTATCATATTTTGGATTTTATTTAACAGATTGTGTTTCAATTGGTATTTTAAGTGTTCTTTCAAGGCTTAAATGCGTTTAATCTAATTAAGTAATGCAGGACTATAGAGATAGGTCATTAGTGGTCTTTGATCAGAGTGTGTGCTAGTTTTTGTATTTGTTTTCGAAGAAAAGGATGAAAACTTCTGTATTGTTTATTAGGATGTTGTCATTAAATGCAATACAAGTGTTTGCTTACTGATTATCATTAGACAATGTTACATTATATGTTCTTTACCATGTGCAAAACACCATTGACAGTACATCCTGCTGTTAACTGAGATGCTGAGTAGCAATGACATAAGTTGTACTCATAAATTGTTAAAGTACTCGGTATGGTCGAAGATATATGTTTGTTTGTTTGTTTGCGGTCGACTAAGACAGTCGTAAGTACATTGTCATTCGCTTTCCCCATGTCTGATTGGCCAATGACAATAGGCTTTGAGGAAGAGACAGTTCCGTATTTTCGAATACCGGTATATAAAATGTGACAGTAGTACTCTTTAATTTTTTCTACATGATTCTTAAAACGACTAGATCATCAGTGCAAGAGGGTTGGCTTTGTGAACGGTAAGAAACACAGCGTCATTTCAAACCCATGTATTACTCTTTATTGTCACATTCGGTACCGGATAGTAGAAAACTGGCTTGTCTTTTTTCACATCATCGTGGCGATGTATATCAACAGGAATGAGGTATTGATAGTGACACACAGAAGAACTTGTTTTCTTATCAGCTTAATGGAAATCAGTATAAATCAAATGTTAGTATTATGTATGTTAGTAGGTGCTGCCTCACAGATTGGGCTTAAATATTTGTGTATCGTGATTTTCCAACCAAACCATGTATTGATGTAATAGAAAGCCACTGACAGTTGTTTAATGAAATATTTGGTGCAAATAAGCAATTTTTACCACTCTCAATATCGCCCACTGAGTATTGTTTTTCTTGAAAAAAAGTTTCCTTCAAACAAGCTTTGTGAATAATGTAATTCACACGTGATCGACCTGTAACTTCAACAAACCACAGCGTAAACATCAGTGAGGTATTTGGTTGCCGATGTTGCTCAAGTTATTTTAGATGTCAGTGTGGTTGTTTATGGGATATACAGGAAACTATACCAAAATTACGCGAATATTTGACAATTTTATTTTATTTTTGCAATACACCAATATGTGAGGCAGTCCCTTTAAAATAACCGCATTACATTATTTTCTAAATGTTGCCATTATTATGATTTCGAAGCTAATCTAATCATAATAATTTATAATGTTAATCATTAAGATTGTTATTGGTTGAGTTGGTTGTGTCTTAAGGCGCATTAGTAACATTAAGTGCGCATCAACAAAGAAAATGGTGAACACCATTAGTGATGCATTGGAACAAATTAAACATGGAACAATAAGAAATGGGAAACGTCAAATGAAGAACGTCTTGTTTTTTGCAGATGCCTTTTACGCCATCCAAGTGTCACATATTGTTCTGGCATCCAGGACCAGGTGTGACAAGAAGGGATCGGAGTGGTTGATTCTATCCCAGGCCGTAACGCATGGGTTCGAACGAAGAACGATTTCAGCTCCTAAACGTACTTTAAACGGTTTTAGTTCATGTTGTTGTTCAGTTGTGTGTTGGACACTGTAATTGGTCTGTGTTTTTTATGATTTCTGTGCTCGACTGTTTAAGTTGCGTACAACCTTCCGTGTCCGATTTTTTACTATATTTTACAATTTACATCGAGCTTACAATAAGACAAAGTACCAGATCCATGTAACATCATTAGGCACCCTTTACAGGCATGCAAAGGAGTCGGACAGAGGTCTGATTATAACCAGGCACCTCACGTGGCTATTGAGTTAATATATTTTGATACGCAAACATGAATACAATGACTCACATAAATCGTCCAATGAAAACATACAGTACACAATTTCCTATTTCCACTGTAAACAATGGCATATCTAATAAACATTCATTCTTAATTAGCAATCACATAATATTTTGTTTCAATTTTATTTTCGCCGCTAGAATTGGTTCGCGTACTATTGTTATATACGGACGATGTTTCTAGAACTCACTTTCTATCGTTTCTGTCATTTCAATTGTTTTATAATACACGCTAATCGTTTCCAAACCTAGTTTTCATTTGTTGATCGGTGCTAAGTTTGTTGCAACCATTCTATAGTATGGTAATAACACAATAACAAATCTTACGGGGAAGACAGCTCGCACAGCACTCAATAACAACCACCGAGTACACAAGATAAAACAGGAACACTCAACAAAATAACTTCACAGACCACAAACATTTCACCACAATGACACAAATAAAACCAGAACAATGAAAAAAGAAACTGAACAGCTACTTTAATGTGTACGGACTTCAGCTGATGACGATATGTGACAAAGAAACAGTAGACTATTTGCTGAAAAATATCTACATTTTGTGTATTTTATTATATTGTTTTTTTTTTTAAAAAAAGTGTTGTTATCGAGTTATTTCCAAATACCGGTGTATATTGTTTTACAATACATAATGACAATGTTTTCTGATTTTATATTTGCATTTCTATTTCTATTTTACATCAATGAACGTGTTAGTTAGGTTGTCCCGAACATGAATTAACATAACTATGTGTCATTATTATTATTTTTTACTCCTATTATAAGTTGATTAATGGAGTCAGAAAAACTTTTAAAACTCGCTTTATTAGAAAAATGAAATACTTGTACACAAAGTGAAATTCATTTGACACTACAGTCATGTGTAATAATGTCAAGAATTACCAGATATCGCAACTTGGTTTAAATTTCTTGGAAGTAAGAAGAGATTGGACGGTTGTTATTCGGATAAAACCTGCCATTTAAAAAATAACAACAAATAAATATTTCATGAATGTGCAAAGAGCATGATTTATAGATTAATTCCGAAATCAAAATAAACAAAATTAAGCACGAACAAAAGCGAAATAGGAAGAACAATAAAACCGCATATGACATCGTAAAAAGCCAAGGTTCGCATCATTTTAAACAAAATATGTTTAAAACGCGATCTATCATTGTGTATGTGTTTATTTAGATGAAATTTCTTGCCAGAGCAATTGATAAATGTTCGCATTCCAGTAGTAAATGTCAGGCGGACTAAGCTACCCGGATATCAGGGCTGTACGTGGGATCAAGGGTTCATACCTAGATAGATCACATTGTAGGATTCTTTGCTCGTACATTACAGAATAAAATTACCATCTGACAGTTTGATCAATAACTGGAAGACCGTATGTAATGCTAACCTACATTAATTACCCAGCAATTGACACGTTAAAGTAAAGGCAAGATGGCTTATTGTCTACAGTATTATTGAATCTGTGTATAAATCTAGGTTAAACACAACGATAAGGATGTTTTGTTTGGGGATAAAATGAGTGTGGTAAAGCATTGGAAGGAATCAACGGACGATTGAAAGGTTTTACCGCAGAATGGTGTTATTAATATTTCCTTAACTATTCCTAAGTGTCTGATAGCAAAAATGAATTCGTTGACTTAATAATGTTGATTTCGTCTTGAATATTGGAAAGTGTTTTCATTCGAATAAGTAAATTAATTCAAGTGCATGGATGAATTGTTTAAGTCATGTTATACATTTGTTGCTCACAAAGGGGGCGCTGTTACGACGAAAACATCGACAACCAACATGCGTGAGATATTAACTCGCATTACGTCTACTTAAACCGATCTTTCATATAAGGACTTGTACCTTATATTGCTTCGAGACGGGTTAATACAAATCTAACCACTTACTGTATCTGCTAATTCTTATGGTTAGAAACTTAAGCCAGCAAGAAGACGGAGGGTAACAATGCGATAAACTCACTATTGTATGGTTATGCGTGGATACAGACGAGCACGTGTACAATCGTTACTAAGAAGAATGCATTTAATATAACATCTGCAGCTGTATTGTGTATCATTATTTATCTCCTTAACTTATGCCAAACAATACCGTCACCTATAGAAATCTCCGCTTCCAATATACCATTTTAATAAATTTGTCTATGTGTTTGCGGTATTGCGCTTTACGTCTTTTTCACTCTTATGAGGCAGTCAGTTGACGTCACCAACCTCATCAACAAATACTAAATTGCTCTTCAGCTTATACAATGTATAATTATTATATCTACAATACCAATGCTTCAAAATACGAGGTGCCAGTATACAAATGTATTTCACAAACCTAACATTATGTGAAACAGTTGTTCCGTATTGGAGCAGCCTGTAAAACTGTTTTCAAATAGCACTCAACGTTCACACACGTAAATGCATACGAACAAGAGTGTTATATATCTAAAACATTCAAAAATGATGTAAACTCGTATGTTTCATTTATATGTCTCGCCCAGTAACTTGACTGTAGTCACAACAAAATCTCTCCATGTCTAGATGCCGTATAACCAACACATTGTATGAGCGGATTGACGTCCGTTTCACACAGATGTCATGTTAATGCACAGTCAACAAGGACCATGCTTTCCATGACTAAATCAGAGATTAATTATAGTAATGTGAGTGTTAAAACGATACTCTGTCACAGAACAAGGCAAAAACTATATTTGAACATGACACATAAAGTATGACAAAGTGAAAGGAAAGACAACCGCAAGAAATAAATGGTAGCATAGATTGCAAATCATGGGAGAGACATAAAGTTTTCCCTAACACAGAGATTGGCTGTCGAAATACAAATCGCGTAAATGATATCGCGGTATTTTGCCGTTTTCTGGAAGAAAACTCATCAATGAAACACCAAAAGCAGACAAATGTTATAGGAAGTCAATACGAGAACTTAAAATCTGACCAAACCTAGTTTGTCTACAGACAGTGTAGCATGTGTTTGTAGTTCTTGGATTTCATTTTTGTGCATTTCATACTCTGCTGTTACCTTTTAGTGCTACCTCCACAGTCTGTCTGAGTTGTTATTATCTTTTTTGCGTTTTACTCATTGACATTCTTAAAGAATTTAAATTGCAATTTACTTAAAAATATAACGGCACTCAGTGAATAATTCCTGCATAGTTTTTAAACATATATATATTATATACATTGATTTTGTTATTGGTGTTCGTGAAATACTTACATGTTGTCCGGCGTTTTTAGTTGACGATCGAACGACGGATGCTATGTAACACCTTCTTAGCATGTGCGCGTTACCGTTATATTCCCCCTGTGGGGACGTCTGTTAGTTTAATTCTGTTGATAGATACCCTTTGCCCTCCCGCTACATTGTTTATAGCTACCTTAACCATTCGTCTACGAGCGACTGTCCACAAATTGTTGTGTTTTCAATTGCGATGTATTTTATTGGATTCAAAAAGGTCTTGTAAATGACTCTGTTCATTATCAAATACGCACACGCTTAATAAATAGCTAGTTCAGCAGTTCTAGATCGTCCAAATAAAACAAATCATGGACGAAATCATTAACACTTGTGTTAATATCATTCTATTATCAAATAAACATTTAGCTAAAGTGTGGTATAATCGGTATTAAAAGGAATCTCTAATACATATATCTGCCTTCTTGAGCTTACTAAGTCTTTGTATTGATGGATCATTTCACTGTTAAACACGAAACACCAGCGCTTTTGTTACGCAAGAATTATTCCCACGACTTATCTTAAAGCCAAGAAAATGCTTGAATATATGTCTATACATTATTTATAAATCGCAGAGATAAAGCAGGGATTAATATGTATACCAGTCAAGATTATTTGACCACAATGTAACTAACAAATCCAGAAAATCCCAACGTACAATCACGTGACCATTAAATTGGACAAATGGCGGGGTTGCTACGGAATTCAGACTTTATGAAAACTATTAAAATTTGAACAATATCGGAATTCTTCGGACATCTGATAGTTATAAGATCAATCAAGAAGCGACAAGTACCAAACATCAATGGAGGGGCGATAAATGATAATGCTATGGGATTAACGGATTTTGTGGTCCATAGACCCGGCCAATGTAACGCTGCAGGTGCCCGGATCGCGCCCTATTTACATGTATCACAATAAGTGTATAATTATCAAAAGAAGAAAATCCAACGCCAACAAACGTGAGTCAAAAAGTATTCTAGAATGATAATAAACAAACACCCCTCATCACTAAAATGTCATATATGAAGCCTTACCAATGATGGGAAGATGTTGTCAAAAGGAAAAACCACTAAAAGCATCTGGCTTTCAGTCACAACTTTTTTTTATATTACTAGTATATTTTAGTAAATGATTGTCACAATACAGCTTAATGCATCAACAGTAGATGTAAATAGTTAGAATGAATGTTGGTATAAATGTAAATAGTTGGAATGAATGTTGGTATAAATGTAAATAGTTAGAATGAATGTTGGTATAAATGTAAATAGTTAGAATGAATGTTGGTATAAATGTAAATAGTTAGAATGAATGTTGGTATAAATGTAAATAGTTAGAATAAATGTTGATATTATTGATATCGATTGACGCCAAATCAACGTACTGCTACATATGTCTGTAGAATTTGGACACTTATGTTGAGAAGTTGTTCTTCTGAAGGGATGTATTGCTTATAATGAACTTCTTGTTTGCAAACAGTTCGTCAAATTTACTCTACAACAGTCGAACTAAAAGTCATGAACATACTGTACAACCTTTTAAAAGGAATTTTGAAGAATAATTGCATAAATTCAAAATGAACTTTATTGGCATAGTTTGTAGAAATTTGGTACCACAAGCATACCCTTTTTTATCCCGATTCTGTTATACATAGATATATATTTCTTAAAATGAGGTGCATAATAAAATGGGTAAACTGATAAAGTAAGATATTGGTTCAGGTGTATTTACAAAATATATCAACTGGAATCCAATTAATAAAAAAAGAAGGCCATAAATATGCAGGCCACTGAAAGCATATTAGAACAAAGTTGCGCAATATGAGAGTAAATTAACTTACACGTGTTTACTAAGGTTTTATGTCAAATTTATTTTACTTAATTTATTATGACAATGATATAAGCATTAAATCACATTGAAGCGTTTATTATTTCCTCAATAAGCTGAAAATTACCCGATAAATTTAAATCCTGCTCAAATTTACTTATCCACTTAAAGTTTGATATGATTTGCAAAAAAACTATATTAATTTGTTTTACAGGATGCAGCGAAAGTTTATTATTTTCTATAAATGCTTATACAGTTACAGATGCCGAATGTATAAAGATATAAATATAAATTTATAGAACTTAATATAAAGATCTATGATATACGGCCACCGACACCTTAACATGGTGTGGTATAAAAGCCATTTTATCCGGGGAGCGTAAATTGTTCGGCACCTAATCCCCCATTCGTCCTCTCCATTTATTGTGAACAAAATAATGTCAAATTTTGATCCCCAATGTCATTTATCAACAAACCGGTGACATCTTAATCGATTTTCGTGAAAATGTAACAGCAATGAGAGTGATTTAGACCTTTTCGATTTATTTCTTAAAATTGAAATTATCATGAGATATTACAAAAGTATCCATGTAATACCAGTTAAGCCGTGGAAACCCCATTACGGAGTTCCACAATGTTCGAATATTCATTCATCATAATGAAGAACTATGCCTAGACTTGGACAACAGGAAAATGGAGGAAAACGCGAGAAACATATTGCTTTTGAAATTATAAAATCTATCTCTTAATATCCTATATGACCTTACAGTGTTGGGATATATTAAATTCCAGACCGATCAACAATAGACCGTTCGCTTTTAAGCCGGAACGGAATTGAAAATATCATCAAAATTAAGTATTCTTGAATCATTTCCGTTCATTATTACATCATTGCGGATAAAATCAGAGATAATTAGCATGATATTAACACAAAGAGAGCCACTCATGATTCCCGTGATGATATGCTGCAAACATCAGTCCGCATGCAATGTAGCAGACGACTACTGATTGATACGTTATTATTCAATCATATTTATCTACGTTTTGTCTGCGGAATACAATTTTTTCAAAGGGAACGCCGAGTATTTCCTAAACAACATTATTAGATCTATTTCTATGCAGATCATATCATACTGTAAGCGGCATACTCTGAACAATTAGTTTTTTACCGGAATGAGAAAATATTCGCTGTCTGCATTGAGTTGTTGTATAATTCAGTTGACTGTTAATGGTTGCTTCGGGAGGTATTTGGTCAATAGACGGACAACTATTGTAGGTAGTCGTATAGCAGTATCCATACAGACGATGATACGGTTAGGAGTAACAAATACAATGCTACAAGTTTGGAACAGCCTCGGAAGGAATCATGAAGGAAAAAGGAAGAGTAGGTTAAAAAAACAGGGAGATGTACAGTGGAGACAGAATTAAAAGTTCGGTTCGACCTGGGAAGAATTGAGGAATATAGCAAAATATAGCAAAACAGCAGAGAAAAGTGAAAAGTTCTAGTTCTTGTCCAATGTTTCTCCGGACACAACCAGAACTAGGTAGATAGGTAAGTGGGTAGCTAGGGAGCAGCAAAATTTGGTGGATCTTTAGAAAATGTTTTTCTAGAGTGGTTCACGCGGGGGCAAATTCTGACTACTGAAAAATAAATTATTGAGACCTACTGAAACACACGAAGATTATATTGAGTGATACAACATTATCTCTCAACGGTCTCCTTCAAGTCTTGGACGTGTCGTTTGTATGAAAATGTTCCAGATTCCCATACGCGACCATACAAACTGCACGTTATGGCATTTCATCTACAACTATTAAGGTATTGCGGAAAAGCCAAAAAAATAAGTGACTATTTTGCATCTCTCAGCTGTCTCAGAGCATGCGTTTGGGGTCAGCCTCTATTTCGGTCAGGCGAATATTTTTACAGAATGTTTCATCATTTTGTGCTAACGATGTTGAATCGAGTTTTAGATAGTGTAGGTTGTGATTGGCTGAGATTGTGAGATGCTCTGTGAGAATTAGGACATGCTATTTTCCAGACTATACCATGCTGGTCAGAAGTGGCCGTCATAAGCATTACATCTTGACCTTAGAAGAATAAGGTCTTCGCTTGCGATCTTATAAGTCAAAAACACATTCAAAATATGTATCACGATGCGCATCTTATTTGGTCATCTTATTTTCATGAAATGCACCTTTGCAATGTAAAGAGCAGTTTTCGGGCATTTTTTCTTCTTGTTTTCTCATTTTTGCACTTGCAACCTTTTTCTTCTAAGACGAAGACATGTAGTTGGCAGTTTATTGTACAAACGACCATACGGTTATCCAAGAAGGAAATAGCGAGGTCAGGAACCAGATAGTTTAGATATTCTATGTAAATCCGTGAACGATTTGAGTGCTGGTTTCTAGCGGTCTGCAATGATTAACGAACATCATTCAGAACAATGAGAAGGCATTTCTACATATATTTGTACAAATATATTCGAATTGTTTAAAATAAACAACGGATGTGGTAAACTTACAATTTAATATTACTCAATATGAAACACTATAATATTAAACAATATAAAAATCATATAATACAATCATACGTTGTCATTTATATTTACAGAGCATTTAGACCCGTTTCTATCTGGTCACCTTGTGTACTTTGTTGTGCAATGTCCTCGACTGGCTCAGTCGGTTAAGCGTTGACAAACAAGCGTCTATTCCCGGGTAGGTTATGCTCTCCTGTGACAAGGACCACGGTTTAGGTGTCAACGAGCTATTTGCTCTATTCGATACATACGGATATGGAAAATTTACAAGCATTTTAAAAAACGTTTGTACATGTACGTTTAAAACCGAAACAACATAAAGGTAGATATGACACAGTCTCTTGCAAATAAGTTTACAGACATTTTTATAGTCTTGCTTGAAATATCCATTTTTGGGGGGATATGGATGGTTCGTTCTATGTCTGACTATTACATGGGTGGCTAGGTGCTGCCGCTGTTTCTGCATGGTTTTGGGTTGTCTGATCGCTACAGTATTTACAACAACACAAGGTATTTTAGTTTTTCTTATCTAATTGATATTCAATTAGATCGGCCAGAGAATGATATATTTCATGGGTGAGAAACTATTGATGTAAAAAACAGATTATAAGTTTTACTATTAACACTCATATGAAAGTACTGTCCTCTACAACACAATATACTCGTACATATAGGTATTTAAACATTCTGTTCTAGCCACGTGGATATTGTCTCGGCGTTGTTATTCATCCAGGCAATGTTTCTCTGTATATTCTCACGAGCTTGGTCACGTGCTCGTGCACCAGCACCAGCGTCCGGATAGCGCGCGAAAAACTCTTCAACCTGAAGTAAGTATAAAACGTATTCTGTAGAATATTATAAAACAGACAATTATTTCACAGTTTACAATCTTATCTCTCCAGAGCATATCTCCCGTCAGTAACAACCTCTCCAATCCCACAATACTTTTAGCAATAATCTTTCTCTTCAACAACAGTAATAATTCCAGTGTGAGTCCAGGATGACACTTCAACAGCATTATGAACTTGTTACAGAGCTTTTTATTGAATTATCAATCCAGTCTTGATAATTTTATATCAACAACCTAACAACTACCTTAGCTTAGATCAGTTTAAATCATTTCTGTATACTCTACTGGAATCTTATTGTTCGACTATTTTCGATTTACAAATACATCGTGCAAGGAATACCGTATTATATTTATTGCAGACGTGACCAGTAAAATATACAAAATATATACACAAAACATAAAAACTACTCGATTGTCATTTACCAAATAACAATGGTATTGCGTAGTATATATTATAAAACTTTTCTTTTTTTAATATTCCTTGATACTTTGTAGGTTGCAGACAGAGTTTGAATAACGTGAAAATAATCATCCCCAACAAATATAAGTCGTCGGTCGACCCGGGAAAAACTCGATCGGTGAAAATACATTGGGGAAATAGAAGTGGAATAAAAATCTAAGGAGAATATGACTTACTTCTTGTAATTTTAATTCTGTATTATAATTACTGACGATGTTAGGAACCAATCTGCCGAGATAACGTGAATATAGCGTGAATCTGAAATATAGATATAAACGGATAATGTAAGGGGAGTAACTCGTACATCTCGTTTGAGTGTTCTGAAACCATACCGATATATTAGTCTATACAGCGAGTGCCATACAAGGAGCAAGGAGGGTTTCCTACTATATCGGTCGCTGTCAGTAGCGTAATTACCCATAAGCCATAAAAACCTTGGCCTACACACCTTGTAGCCAGGTAAATTGAAGCACAGGTCGACCATTTTAGACAATTTAGACATATTAGTAATTCTGGTTATAGGAGTTCAAAATATATGCCAAAATTCAAGGTCTGTGAAGTTGGCGCTTAGGTCGTCAATCGACAGTCAGATGTTTGCTCATTTTTATTTGAAATGAATAAACAGCTCTTAGCTCGTTGGTCGCAGCTCTTAGATCGTTAGTCGCAGCTCTTAGCTCGTAGGTCGCATCTCTTAGCTCGTAGATGTGTACTCGTTGGTCGCAGCTCTTAGGTCGATGGTCCCAGCTCTTAGCTCGTAGGTCGCAGCTCTTAGCTCGTAGGTCACAGCTCTTAGCTCGTAGATGTGTACTCGCTGGTCGCAGCTCTTAGCTCGTAGGTTGCAGCTCTTAGCTCGTAAGTCGCAGCTCTTAGCTCGTAGGTCGCAGCTATTAGCTCGTTATTCCCAGCTCTTAGCTCGTAAGTCGCAGCTCTTCGCACGTATGTCGCAGCTCTTAGGTCGTTAGTCGCAGCTCTTAGCTCGCAAGTCGCAGCTCTTAGCTCGTAGGTCGCAGCTCATAGGTCGTTAGTCGCAGCTCTTAGCTCGTAGATGTGCACTGGTTGGTCGCAGCTCTTAGCTCGTAAGTCACAGCTCTTAGCTCGTAGGTCACAGCTCATAGCTCGTAGATGTGCACTGATTGCTCGCAGCTTTTAGGTCGTTGGTCGCAGCTCTTAGATCGTTAGTCGCAGCTCTTAGCTCGTAGGTCGCATCTCTTAGCTCGTAGATGTGTACTCGTTGGTCGCAGCTCTTAGGTCGTTAGTCGCAGCTCTTGGCTCGATAGTCGCAGCTCTTAGCTCGTAGGTCGCAGCTCTTAGCTGGTAGATGTGTACTCGTTGGTCGCATGTCTAAGGTCGTTGGTCCCAGCTCTTAGCTCGTAGGTCACAGCTCTTAGCTCGTAGATGTGTACTCGTTGGTCGCAGCTCTTAGGTCGTTAGTCGCAGCTCTTAGCTCGTAGGTCGCAGCTCTTAGCTCGTATGTCGCAGCTCTTAGGTCGTTAGTCGCAGCTCTTAGCTCGTAACTCGCAGCTCTTAGCTCGTAGCTCGTAGGTCACAGCTCTTAGCTCGTAGATGTGCACTGGTTGGTCGCAGCTCTTAGGTCGTTGGTCGCAGCTCTTAGGTCGTTAGTCGCAGCTCTTAGCTCGTAGGTCGCAGCTCTTAGCTCGTAGATGTGTACTCGTTGGTCGCAGCTCTTAGATCGATGGTCCCAGCTCTTAGCTCGTAGGTCGCAGCTCTTAGCTCGTAGGTCACAGCTCTTAGCTCGTAGATGTGTACTCGCTGGTCGCAGCTCTTAGCTTGTAGGTCGCAGCTCTTAGCTCGTAAGTCGCAGCTCTTAGCTCGTAGGTCGCAGCTCTTAGGTCGTTAGTCGCAGCGCTTAGCTCGTAACTCGCAGCTCTTAGCTCGTAGCTCGTAGGTCACAGCTCTTAGCTCGTAGATGTGCACTGGTTGGTCGCAGCTCTTAGGTCGTTGGTCGCAGCTCTTAGGTCTATAGTCGCAGCTCTTAGCTCGTAGGTCGCAGCTCTTAGCTCGTAGATGTGTACTCGTTGGTCGCATGTCTAAGGTCGTTGGTCCCAGCTCTTAGCTCGTAGGTCACAGCTCTTAGCTCGTAGATGTGTACTCGTTGGTCGCAGCTCTTAGGTCGTTGGTCGCAGCTCTTAGCTTGTAGGTCGCAGCTCTTAGCTCGTAGGTCGCAGCTCTTAGGTCGTTAGTCGCAGCTCTTAGCTCGTAACTCGCAGCTCTTAGCTCGTAGCTCGTAGGTCACAGCTCTTAGCTCGTAGATGTGCACTGGTTGGTCGCAGCTCTTAGGTCGTTGGTCGCCGCTCTTAGGTCGTTAGTCGCAGCTCTTAGCTCGTAGGTCGCAGCTCTTAGCTCGTAGATGTGTACTCGTTGGTCGCAGCTCTTAGGTCGATGGTCCCAGCTCTTAGCTCGTAGGTCGCAGCTCTTAGCTCGTAGGTCACAGCTCTTAGCTCGTAGATGTGTACTCGCTGGTCGCAGCTCTTAGCTCGTAGGTCGCAGCTCTTAGCTCGGAAGTCGCAGCTCTTAGCTCGTAGGTCGCAGCTATTAGCTCGTTATTCCCAGCTCTTAGCTCGTAAGTCGCAGCTCTTCGCACGTATGTCGCAGCTTTTAGGTCGTTAGTCGCAGCTCTTAGCTCGCAAGTCGCAGCTCTTAGCTCGTAGGTCGCAGCTCTTAGGTCGTTAGTCGCAGCTCTTAGCTCGTAAGTCGCAGCTCTTAGCTCGTAGGTCACAGCTCTTATGTCGTTAGTCGCAGCTCTTAGCTCGTAAGTCGCAGCTCTTAGCTCGTAGGTCACAGCTCTTAGCTCGTAGATGTGCACTGGTTGGTCGCAGCTCTTAGCTCGTAAGTTAAGATAAGATAAGATAAGATAAGATAAACTTTATTTAACGTCGATTATAGTTAACATAATAAACATAAGCTACAAGCTTGTATTCGACATAACAAAGAAATCATATATTTAAGTATATGCATAGAACATTTATATGAGACATATAATAATATATACAAACAATGTTACAAGAGGATTAATTAACAAATGAAACTACAAATATGCAAGACGAACTAAAAACAAAAATTACAATGCTAAACTATACGGACAAAATTAATCTGTTTGGTTTATCAGGATCATCAGTGGACAGAAAATACAGTGAGTTGACAAGAAAGTTGCTGGCTCTAAAATTGTGTATAGTCTGTAAATTTAGTAATATTATGATTTCTGAAATTTCATTATTAGTTGAAGATAATATAAATTAAGTTTTTGAAGGACACTATTTATAATAGGTTGTCTTATATCACATGAAATAACCATGCTTTGTACATGGTCATGAAGGAACTAACACAATTTGCAGAAAAAAAACAAGTATAACAATTACATACAACATGTACATATGTCAGTCTAAGATAATTAAAGTGGGACTAAGCAAATACATTCATAATTATTAAAAGATTGTTACATATTAATTTATCCTAAGATAGACTCAGATAAAATGCCAGATAACACCAAAGCTATTGTTTGGATTAAAGATATTTAACTGCTTAGTAAAATTGTTATCTAAAGTGTTCAATAATTAGCTTATATGACTGGTATTTAAAAGCATTTATATTTAGGATTAATTATTAAAGCTTAGCAACGGACAGAAAAATATACTACATCAAATAGGATGTTGCTGGTTCTGTAATATTTAAAACCATTGAGAAGTTTATAAGGTGAATTGAATCAGGGTGATTGAAATGGTGATTGAAATTTGGTTACCATGCTATGCTTGTTCAAGTCTATGGCTTCATTATTATATGAAGTATTTATATTAAAGTATTTAAGTGATACCCTGTAAAATGAGTGTCTTTTCAGTCCTACTTAATATACCACAACATGACCAGACTAATAATCTACTATAAAATACATTCACATGGCATAGTAGTCAAATAAATTGAATAATATACAAACTGAACTAAAAAGGAGAAAAGAAAAGTGAGACTAAGCCACTCTTGCACACACATACAGGCACTACTAAATCATTCCACGAACAAGACATGCTCTCTCACACAGACATGATTACATGTATATACAATTAGGAAATTCAAAACATGTGTTCAAATACACCAAAAATGTTCTTGGGCTGATACAGACACAATCATAACATTAGACGACTACACCTATGCATAGTAGTCCAGTACCTTCCTTAAGACATATGTAAGGACAGGATGGACGCATTCTTACCGCATAGAAAAATTTTAGTACCATACTTCAGGAGCTTAGTTTCTACGAAAAGTCGAAACAGAAACGAAGCATCTGAGTAGACATTGTTCATTATTAACGTGAGGGAAAATAAAGCGCCTTCTTTAATGAAATCACATGTAGTTAGTGTATTCGATCGATGTTCATTGGTATATATGTATACTTGGTATGTGAACCTCAATAGTACAGAGCTTTAATGAATTTTGGGCAGCAAATTAAAAAGTTTGGGTACATTTTGACATCATCTAAAGTTTCGCACAGTTGTGAGTCTATCGTACCGAGAATGTATTGGATGAAATGGGGTCTGTCTGCACTAATTAACATGTCGCATACGCTATCATTGATTTCATTTGATAATTTTGTTAGAAACATTCACAAGGCATAGTAGATTATATACAAACTGCAATAGAGAGAAAAAGTCAGTCTAAGCAAATGCATTTGTAATAAGTGCAAAGCAGATTATGTACACACACACATAGTCACAATCATACAGCTTAAGATAGTAGAAGTAGAAGAATGATGTTTAGTAGATATAAAGTAAAGATATTATCTATATGATACTTAGAGTTTTCAAATTAACATTACTGTTATATGTCATTTAAAATGTTATGTGTACATATTTTGACTATGTTGTCTATTTCAAAACAATATACATGTACAGCATTTCAATATCAACATGGGATCATAAAATATACATGAAAAACAAATACAGGAAAAAAAAAACAAAAAAAAAAAACAAATAACAAACATACATTGGGTTCCATAATAAATGTATATACACATAGAAAGTGACAATTTTATTACTGACACATAGAACAGGTACAGTGCTCATTACTCCAAATTTTTATAAGCTGTTTAAATTCAGTAAACTTAGATGCGCATCTGATATGATTAGGGAGGTTGTTCCAAACTTTAGCTGCTTCAAAGCGGAAGCTCTTTTTTCCATATGTTGTAGTACGTACTTTAGGTAAGTCCAGAGTATTGCTATGTCTAAATTGGTAATTTGAGGAGCGAACACTTACAAGTTCCTGCATATAATCAGGAGAGATGTTGTTAAGGCATTTGAAAACTTCTATTGCGAGTTGTTTTATTCGAGAAATGTGAAGTGTTGGCAAGTTGATTCGCTTTAACAAATCTTCATATGAAGAAGAGTAGTCATTGTAAACAACTTTCAGAGCCCTAAATTGTAATCTTTCAAGTTTTTCAGTATTTTTCTTACTACAAAAATGCCAAACAATTGGACAATAGTTGAAATTCGATCTGATAAAACATTTGTAAATAGTGATCCTTGTTTCTATATTAACGAGCGGACATAATCGAGTCAACACGTTTATTTGTCTAGCTGACTTTCTACATATATTAGATACATGGATGTCAAAATTCAATAGTGAATCTATTTCAATGCCAAGTAATTTAACATGAGTTTCACAGGGGATCTCAATGTCTGAGATTTGAAAGCTTTTTACCTTGTTCCTTGTTTCTTTTCCAATACAAATTGCTTGAAATTTATCTGGGTTTGCTTGCATAAGATTATCTGCGAACCATTTAATCATTACACTGCTTTCATCTTGTATTGTGCTTTTTAATGTTGTAAGATTTTTGTGGTGAAACGATAACGTATTGTCATCAGCATAGTTATAGTTTGACGCCTTTTCTATGAAATAAAAAATATCATTCAGGAAAATATTAAATATAAGGGGACCTAGAATTGAACCCTGTGGGACTCCTTTAGTAATGTTACTCCATTCACTGTATGTATTGCCTAGTTTGACTTGCTGCTTTCTGTTTGACAAATAATCTAGCATTAGATTTGCCGATGCCTCAGAAAGGCCGTATGCTTTAAGTTTAAGAAAGATTAAATTGTGTGGGAGACAGTCGAATGCCTTAGATAGGTCCATCAATATAGCAGCAACATACTCTTGTCTGTCTAAGGCACTCTTCCAGTCTTCAATAAGACGCAACAAAGTGGTCTGGCAACCATAACTTCTTCTGAAGGCGGATAGAAGTCACAGCTCTTAGCTCGTAGGTCACAGCTCTTAGCTCGTAGATGTGCACTGATTGCTCGCCGCTCTTAGGTCGTTGGTCGCAGCTCTTAGGTCGTTAGTCGCGGCTCTTAGCTCGTTGGTCGTTGCTCTTTGCTTGTAGATGTGTACCCGTATTCCGAACCAGCTCTGAGTTCGTTATTGGACTTGACAAAAAAACCTAAACGGTAGGTGTTCATGTAAAAAACCCTAATGTCGGGGGACTAGGTGTCATGTGAAAAACCTGAATGGTAGGGGACTAGCTTGCCTTGTGAAAAACCTAAATACAATGGGATTTGGTGTCCGAAGGGAAACTTTAATGGTAGGGGACTATGTGTCTGTAGGAAAAACCTAAATGATACGATATCATGTAAAAAAACCTACATGGTTTGGGACTAGGTGTCCATGTTAAAAAACAAAAATGGTAGGGGTCTTGGTGGCCATGTGAAAAATCTGAATTGTAGGGGAATAGGTTGCCATGTCAAAAACCTGAATGGTAGGGGACTAGGGGCCCATAGGAAAACCCAAATAGGTAGGGCACCAGGTGTCCGAAGGAAAAACCTAAATGATAGGTTTTCATGTGAAAAACCTACATGGTTTGGGACTAGGAGTCCATGTCAAAAACCAAAGTGGTAGGTGTATAGGTGTCCATGTGAAAAACCTAAATGGTAGGAGACTAGGTGTCCATGTGAAAAACCTAAAAAGGTAGGGGACGAGGAGTCCGTAGGAAAAACCTAAATGGTATGGGACAAGGTGTCAGTAGGAAAAAACCTCAATGATAGGTTTTCTTTTGAAAAACCTACATGGTTGGGGACTAGGTGTCGATGTGAAAAACCTGAATCGTATGGGACTAGGTGACCATGAGATGACCTAAAAGGTACGGGACTAGGTGTCCATAGGAAAAACCTAATGGTAGGGGATAAGGTGCCCGTTGCAAAAACCTAAATGATTGGTTTTCATGTGAAAACCCTACATGGTTGAGGACTAGGTAACCATGTGAAAAACCTAAAAGGTAGGGGACTAGGAGTCCGTAGGAAAAACCAAAATGGTATGGGACTAGGAGTCAGTAGGAAAAAACCTAAATGATAGCTTTTCTTTTGAAAACCCTACATGGTTGGGGACTAGGTGTCGATGTGAAAAACCTGAATTGTATGGGACTAGGTGACCATGAGATGACCTGAAAGGTACGGGACTAGGTGTCCATGTAAAAACCTAATGGTAG
Source organism: Spisula solida (assembly GCA_947247005.1). Classification (NCBI taxonomy): domain Eukaryota; kingdom Metazoa; phylum Mollusca; class Bivalvia; order Venerida; family Mactridae; genus Spisula; species Spisula solida. The sequence goes on along the minus strand of OX365944.1, from coordinate 65,178,867 downwards.
GGGATTAGGTGTCCGTTGCGAAAACCTTAAAGACAGGTTTTCATGTGAAAAACCTACATGGTTTGGGACTAGGTGTCCATGTGAAAACCAAAATGGTAGGGGTCTAGGTGTCCATGTGAAAAACCTAAATGGTAAGGGACTAGGTGTCCATGTAAAAAACCTAAATGGTAAGGGACTAAGTGTCCATGTGAAACACCTAAAAGGTAGGGGACTAGGAGTCCGTAGGAAAAACCTAAATGGTATGGGACTAGGAATTAGTAGGAAAAAACCTAAATGATAGGTTTTCTTTTGAAAAACCTACATGGTTGGGGACTAGGTGTTGATGTGAAAAACCTGAATGGTATGGGACTAGGTGACCATGAGATGACCTAAAATGTAGGGGATTAGGTGTCCGTTGCAAAAACCTAAATGATAGGTTGTCATGTGAAAAACCTACATGCTTGGGGACTAGGAGTCCATGTGAAAAACCAAAGTGGTAGGTGTATAGGTGTCCATGTGAAAAACCTGAATGGTAGGAGACTAGGTGTCCATGTGAAAAACCTAAAAAGGTAGGGGACTAGGAGTCCGTAGGAAAAACCAAAATGGTATGGGACTAGGAGTCAGTAGGAAAAAACCTAAATGATAGCTTTTCTTTTGAAAACCCTACATGGTTGGGGACTAGGTGTCGATGTGAAAAACCTGAATTGTATGGGACTAGGTGACCATGAGATGACCTGAAAGGTACGGGACTAGGTGTCCATGTAAAAACCTAATGGTAGGGGATTAGGTGTCCGTTGCGAAAACCTTAAAGACAGGTTTTCATGTGAAAAACCTACATGGTTTGGGACTAGGTGTCCATGTGAAAACCAAAATGGTAGGGGTCTAGGTGTCCATGTGAAAAACCTAAATGGTAAGGGACTAGGTGTCCATGTAAAAAACCTAAATGGTAAGGGACTAAGTGTTCATGTGAAAATCCTAAATGGTAGGGGACTAGGTGTCCATGTGAAACACCTAAAAGGTAGGGGACTAGGAGTCCGTAGGAAAAACCTAAATGGTATGGGACTAGGAATTAGTAGGAAAAAACCTAAATGATAGGTTTTCTTTATAAAAACCTACAAGGTTGGGGACTAGGTGTTGATCTGAAAAACCTGAATGGTATGGGACTAGGTGACCATGAGATGACCTAAAATGTAGGGGATTAGGTGTCCGTTGCAAAAACCTAAATGATAGGTTGTCATGTGAAAAACCTACATGCTTGGGGACTAGGAGTCCATGTGAAAAACCAAAGTGGTAGGTGTATAGGTGTCCATGTGAAAAACCTAAATGGTAGGAGACTAGGTGTCCATTTGAAAAACCTAAAAAGGTAGGGGACGAGGAGTCCGTAGGAAAAACCTAAATGGTATGGGACAAAGTGTCAGTAGGAAAAAACCTCAATGATAGGTTTTCTTTTGAAAAACCTACATGGTTGGGGACTAGGTGTCGATGTGAAAAACCTGAATCGTATGGGACTAGGTGACCATGAGATGACCTAAAAGGTACGGGACTAGGTGTCCATAGAAAAAAACCTAATGGTAGGGGATAAGGTGCCCGTTGCAAAAACCTAAATGATTGGTTTTCATGTGAAAACCCTACATGGTTGAGGACTAGGTAACCATGTGAAAAACCTAAAAGGTAGGGGACTAGGAGTCCGTAGGAAAAACCAAAATGGTATGGGACTAGGAGTCAGTAGGAAAAAACCTAAATGATAGCTTTTCTTTTGAAAACCCTACATGGTTGGGGACTAGGTGTCGATGTGAAAAACCTGAATTGTATGGGACTAGGTGACCATGAGATGACCTGAAAGGTACGGGACTAGGTGTTCATGTAAAAACCTAATGGTAGGGGATTAGGTGTCCGTTGCGAAAACCTTAAAGACAGGTTTTCATGTGAAAAACCTACATGGTTTGGGACTAGGTGTCCATGTGAAAACCAAAATGGTAGGGGTCTAGGTGTCCATGTGAAAAACCTAAATGGTAAGGGACTAGGTGTCCATGTAAAAAACCTAAATGGTAAGGGACTAAGTGTTCATGTGAAAAACCTAAATGGTAGGGGACTAGGTGTCCATGTGAAACACCTAAAAGGTAGGGGACTAGGAGTCCGTAGGAAAAACCTAAATGGTATGGGACTAGGAATTAGTAGGAAAAAACCTAAATGATAGGTTTTCTTTTTGAAAAACCTACATGGTTGGGGACTAGGTGTTGATGTGAAAAACCTGAATGGTATGGGACTAGGTGACCATGAGATGACCTAAAAGGTAGGGGATTAGGTGTCCGTTGCAAAAACCTAAATGATAGGTTGTCATGTGAAAAACCTACATGCTTGGGGACTAGGTGTCCAAGTGAAAAACCAAAATGGTAGGGGTCTAGGTGTCAATGTGAAAAATCTGAATTGTAGTGGAATAGGTTGCCATGTGAAAAACCTAAAGGGTAGGGAACACCTAAACTCCGACCATTTTGGTTTTTCACTTGAACACCTTGTCCCCAAGCATGTAGGTTTTTCACATGAAAACTATCATTTAAGTTTTTGCAACGGACACCTCATACCATTCAGGTTTTTACATCGACACCTAGTCCCCAACCAATTAGGTTTTTCACATGGACGCCTAGACCCTACCATTTTGGTTTTTCACATGGACACATAGTCCCTAACCATATAGGTTTTTCACATCAAAACCAATTATTTAGGTTTTTGCAACGGACACCTTATCCCCTACCATTAGGTTTTTTGCTATGGACACCTAGTCCCCTACATTTTAGGTCATCTCATGACAACCTAGTCCCACACCATTCAGGATTTTCACGTCGACGCCTAGTCCCCAACAATGTAGGTTTTTCAAAAGAAAACCTATCATTTAGGTTTTTCCTACTGACACCTAGTCCCCTACCATTTAGGTTTTTCTTACGGACTCCTAGTCCTCTACCTTTTAGGTTTTTCACATGGACACCTAGTCCCCGACCAATTAGGTTTTTCACATGGACACCTAGACCCCCACTATTTTGGTTTTTCACATGATCACCTAGTCCCCAAGCATGTAGGTTTTTCACATGAAAACTATCATTTAGGTTTTTGCAACGGACATCTCATACCATTCAGGTTTTTCACATCGACACCTAGTCCCCAACCATTTAGGTTTTTCACATGGACACCTAGACCCTACCATTTTAGTTTTTCACATGGACACCTAGTCCCTAACCATATAGGTTTTTCACATCAAAACCAATCATTTAGGTTTTTGCAACGGACACCTTATACCCTACTAGTAGGTTTTTTGCTATGGACACCTAGTCCCCTACATTTTAGGTCATCTCATGACAACCTAGTCCCACACCATTCAGGTTTTTCACATCGACACCTAGTCCCCGACCATTTAGGTTTTCACATGGACACCTAGACATCTACTATTTTGGGTTTTCACATGATCACCTAGTCCCCAAGCATGTAGGTTTTTCACATGAAAACTATCATTTAGGTTTTTGCAACGGACACCTCATACCATTCAGGCTTTTCACATCGAAACCTAGTCCCCAACCATGTAGATTTTTCACATGGACACCTAGACCCCTACCGTTTTGGTTTTTCACATGGACACCTAGTCCCTAACCCTGTAGGTTTTTCACAACAAAACCTACCATCTAGGTTTTTTCCTACTGACACCTAGTCCCTTATCATTTCGGTTTTTCCTACGGACTCCTAGTCCTCTACCTTTTAGGTTTTTCACATGGACACCTAGTCCCCGACCAATTAGGTTTTTCACATGGACACCTAGACCCCAACTATTTTGGTTTTTCACATGATCACCTAGTCCCCAAGCATGTAGGTTTTTCACATGAAAACTATCATTTAGGTTTTTGCAACGGAAATCTCATACCATTCAGGTTTTTCACATCGACACCTAGTCCCCAACCATTTAGGTTTTTCACATGGACACCTAGACCCTACCATTTTAGTTTTTCACATGGACACCTAGTCCCTAACCATATAGGTTTTTCACATCAAAACCAATCATTTAGGTTTTTGCAACGGACACCTTATACCCTACTATTAGGTTTTTTGCTATGGACACCTAGTCCCCTACATTTTAGGTCATCTCATGACAACATAGTCCCACACCATTCAGGTTTTTCACATCGACACCTAGTCCCCGACCATTTAGGTTTTCACATGGACACCTAGACATCTACTATTTTGGGTTTTCACATGATCACCTAGTCCCCAAGCATGTAGGTTTTTCACATGAAAACTATCACTTAGGTTTTTGCAACGGACACCTCATACCATTCAGGTTTTTCACATCGACACCTAGTCCCCAACCATGTAGATTTTTCACATGGACACCTAGACCCCTACCGTTTTGGTTTTTCACATGGACACCTAGTCCCAAACCATGTAGGTTTTTCACATGATCACCAAGACCACTACCATTTTGTTTTTTTTCACATGGACACCTAGTCCAAAACCATGTAGGTTTTTCACATGATATCGTATCAATTAGATTTTTCCTACGGACACATAGTCCCCTTCCATTTAAGTTTCCCTTCGGACACCTAATCCCCTTCTATTTAGGGTTTTCACAAGGCAAGCTAGTTCCCTAACATTCAGGTTTTTCACATGTACACCAATAACGAACACAGAGCTGGTTGGGAATACGGGTACACATCTACGACCTTAGGCTGTGACTAACGACCTAAAAGCAACAACCAACGAGTACACATCTACGAGCTAAGAGCTGCGACCAACGACCTAAGAGCTGCGACCAACTAGTACACATCTACGAGCTAAGAGCTGCGACCAACGACTTAAGTGCTGCGACTAACGACCTAAGAGCTGCGACCAACGACTACACATCTACGAGCTAAGAGCTGTGAACAACAACCTAAGAGCTGCGACCAACGAGTACACATCTACGAGCTAAGCGCTGCGACCTACGAGCAAAGAGCTGGGACCAACGACATAAGACCTGCGACCAACGAGTACACATCTACGAGCTAAGAGCTGCGACCTCCGAGCTAAGAGCTGCGACCAACGACCTAAGAGCTGCGACTAACGACCCAAGAGATGCGACCAACCAACGAGTACACATCTACGAGCTAAGAGCTGCGACCTACGAGCTGAGAGCTGCGACAAACGAACTAAGAGCTGCGACTAACGACCTAAGAGCTGCGACCAACGAGTACACATCTACGAGCTAAGAGCTGCGTCCTACGAGCTAAGAGCTGCGACTAACGACCTAATTGCTGCAACCAACGACCTAAGAGCTGCGACTACGGGCTATGAGCTGCGACTAACGACCTAACAGCTGCGACCAACGAGTACACATCTACGAGCTGCAACTTACGAGCTAAGAGCTGCGACTAACGACCTAAGAGCTGCGACCTACGACCTAAGAGCTGCGACCAACGAGTACTCATCTACGAGCTAAGAGCTGCGATCTTCGAGCTAAGAGCTGCGACTAACGACCTACGAGCTAAGAGCTGCGACTTACGAGCTATAGCAGCGACTAACGACATAAGAGCTGCGACCTACGAGCTAAGAACTGTGAATAACGATCTAAGAGCTGCGACCTACGAGCTAAGAGCTGCGACCAACGACCTTAGAGCTGCGACTAACGACCTAAGAGCTGCGACCAACCAACGAGTACACATCTACGAGCTTAGAGCTGCGACGTACGAGCTGAGAGCTGCGACTAACGATCTAAGAGCTGCGACCAACGACCTGAGAGCTGGGACCAACGACCTTAGAGCTGCGACCAACCAACGAGTACACATCTACGAGCTAAGAGCTGCGACCTACGAGCTGAGAGCTGCGACCTACGAGCTAAGAGCTGCGACCTACGAGCTTAGAGCTGGGACCAACGACCTAAGACCTGCGACCAACCAGTACACATCTACGAGCTAAGAGCTGCGACTAACGATCTAAGAGCTGCGACTAACGATCTAAGAGCTACTACCTACGAGCTAAGAGCTGCGACTAACGACATAAGAGCTGCGACTAACGACCTAAGAGCTGCGACCAACCAACGAGTACACATCTAAGAGCTAAGAGATGCGACCTACGAGCTGAGAGCTGCGACCTAAGAGGTAAGAGCTGCGACCTACGAGCTAAGAGCTGCGACCTACGAGCTAAGAGCTGCGACCAACGACCTAAGAGCTGCGACTAACGACATAAGAGCTGCGACCAACGAGGACACATCTACGAGCTAAGAGCTGCGACCTACGAGCTAAGAGCTGGGACCAACGACCTAAGACCTGTGACCAACGAGTACACATCTACGAGCTAAGAGCTGCGACTAACGATCAAAGAGCTGCGACTAACGATCTAAGAGCTGCGACCTACGAGCTAAGAGCTGCGACCAACGACCTAAGAGCTGCGACTAACGACCTAAGAGCTGCGACCAACCAACGAGTACACATCTACGAGCTAAGAGCTGCGGCCTACGAGCTGAGAGCTGCGATCTAATAGCTAAGAGCTGTGACCTTCGAGCTAAGAGCTGCGACCTACGAGCTAAGAGCTGCGACCAACGACCTAAGAGCTGCGACTAACGACATAAGAGCTGCGACCAACCAACGAGTACACATCTAAGAGCTAAGAGCTGCGACCTACGAGCTAAGAGCTGCGACCTACGAGCTAAGAGCTGGGACCAACGACCTAAGACCTGCGACCAACGAGTACACATCTACGAGCTAAGAGCTGCGACCTATGAGCTAAGAGCTGCGACTAACGATCTAAGAGCTGCGAACAACGAGCTAAGAGCTGCGACCTTCGAGCTAAGAGCTGGGACCAACGACCTACGACCTGCGACCAACGAGTACACATCTACGAGCTAAGAGCTGCGACCTACGAGCTAAGAGCTGCGACTAACGATCTAAGAGCTGCGACCTACGAGCTAAGAACTGCGACCAACGACCTAAGAGCTGCGACTAACGACCTAAGAGCTGCGACCAACCAACAAGTACTCATCTACGAGCTAAGAGCTGCGACCTACGAGCTAAGACCTACGAGCTAAGAGCTGCGACCTACGAGCTAATACCTGCGACCAACGACCTAAGACCTGCGACCAACGAGTACACATATACGAGCTTACGAGCTAAGAGCTGGGAATAACGAGCTAATAGCTGCGACCTACGAGCTAAGAGCTGCGACTTACGAGCTAAGAGCTGCAACCTACGAGCTAAGAGCTGCGACCAGCGAGTACACATCTACGAGCTAAGAGCTGTGACCTACGAGCTAAGAGCTGCGACCTACGAGCTAAGAGCTGGGACCATCGACCTAAGAGCTGCGACCAACGAGTACACATCTACGAGCTAAGAGCTGCGACCTACGAGCTAAGAGCTGCGACTAACGATCTAAGAGCTGTGACCAACGAGCTAAGAGCTGTTTATTCATTTCAAATAAAAATGAGTAAACATCTGACTGTCGATGTACGACCTAAGCGCCAACTTCACAGACCTCAAAATTCACCACATGCTATGTATAGTTTTAAAATAAATCAGGTGGTAGCGCCTGATACACACTGAAATGTCTCTAGGTAACCCAATTTGCCGCCTGGTGTATCGGACCCGAATCGTACCGGTCCTGGGTCGACCAAAAACAAGCTTACTCGCATGGTACTTGATTACTGGATTTAAACTAACTACTTGCGGTGGATGGATTTCAACACCGTGATGTCGCGTGCGAATGACACCAACACCCGACACTCTCTAGAACGGCAACAACACTCCACACTTTCTAGAACGGCAACAACACACACCAACACTCCACACTTTCTAGAACGGCCACAACACACACCAACACTCCACACTCTCTAGAACGGCAACAACACACACCAACACTCCACACTCTCTAGAACGGCAACAACACACACCAACACTCCACACTCTCTAGAACGGCAACAACACACACCAACACTCCACACTCTCTAGAACGGCAACAACACACACCAACACTCCACACTCTCTAGAACGGCAACAACACACACCAACACTCCACACTTTCTAGAACGGCAACAACACACACCAACACTCCACACTCTCTAGAACGGCAACAACACACACCAACACTCCACACTCTCTAGAACGGCAACAACACACACCAACACTCCACACTCTCTAGAACGGCAACAACACACACCAACACTCCACACTCTCTAGAACGGCAACAACACACACCAACACTCCACACTCTCTAGAACGGCAACAACACACACCAACACTCCACACTCTCTAGAACGGCAACAACACACACCAACACTCCACACTCTCTAGAACGGCAACAACACACACCAACACTCCACACTCTCTAGAACGGCAACAACACACACCAACACTCCACACTCTCTAGAACGGCAACAACACACACCAACACTCCACACTCTCTAGAACGGCAACAACACACACCAACACTCCACACTCTCTAGAACGGCAACAACACACACCAACACTGCACACTCTCTAGAACGGCAACAACACACACCAACACACACCACTCTCTAGAACGGCAACAACCCACACCAACACGATAGTCAAATCTTCAAAAGGCCAAATAACGGAGCTGCCAGCAATTAATTTCAAGAGCACATTGTTTTTAACGCGTTGACGTGTTTGTGGGAGCATTTCGATGTATTGTGGCACCAAGTTAACATAACGAATACATGCAAGTATAAACAAGTATCAACATTCGTTACCTGTCCACCATATAATCATAATTGGCTCGCACCCAGTCCAAGGCTACTGGGTTTCCTACCGGATTTCTGGAGACGTAAGTTATCACGGTGAAGAAATCCTGGGATTTTATTTTTGTCGGATCTTTGCAGTAGTCAAGAAATCTGGAAAGACGTAAACAGGGACAATATAATTGTATAAACATGTTCAGATCAGTTAGAGGGAGGTAACTGGATCTGAATACATTTTGAATGGAAGATGAATATCGCCCTTTGTTTTACCAAAATTACTTTATAACGTAGGAGGACAACATGACCCTATCTAATACACTACAACCGCCGCAGAGCAAAATCCACAGGGAGCTGCAAAATGGCCATTGTACAGAGGTTGTTTCTCTGCAGAGGTTAAATAGAGAACAGTATGTTAGTGTCGCGGATGAGTAAGTTGATCTGGCAAGGCGGAGGCATTTATCGGGTAAGCCGAATTGCTTAGATCAATTATGAAGATGTTGCTATAGAGAGGTTGTTGCTCTACAGAAGGCCGCTCTGGAGAAGTTGTACTGTATAACAAGAAACAACATTTTAACTAAGTCAGTTTGAAATGGATTTAAGGGGTACATAACAGTCGAGAGGTTACCAGCTACAAGGACTGGCCATTGATTGAGACAAGAGGGGTAGAATAAAGGAATGTTTATGTATAACCTACCTACTAAGCAACCAGATATGTTTTGTGTGTGCCAGACCATTCATCAGTTTGATTTTCTCCTGTGGTACTGTCTCTGTGAGGTATTTATCCCACATAAACTCCCAGTCTGAGTATGTACCTCCATTAGACATACCATACTTATACACGTACGTGCGTATGTTTGGTGGAATACTGTAGATACAGTAGATCATGTCAAATAAATTACAATGTTTTTATTACAAACAATACTGTAGTGTCATAAGTTCTGGAGGGAGTTGAATTTTCATTGATTTCGTTGTTGCAATCAATCAACCACGAAATATAATATATAATACTCGTGATTAAAAGACCCCCCCCCCCCAATACAGAACGTTGGTTTACTCTAAAATGTTTTGTTATCCATGAATTTACAACCCCGGGAAATGCCTTTTATCAAAATCCACGAAATTTAATACCGACGAAAATATGCAAGTTTATATTATATCATTATACATTGAACCATCTACAAGGAGGAAGGTGTCTCAATAAGCTCAGTTTGTAGAGCATGAGACTGTCACCGACCATTATCATGGTTTGATATCCAGGTTGGTATGTTGAGCAGTTTATACAAAGTGCTACTACTAACACAAACAAATTTCGGTTTAATTGAAAACAATAAACTATGTAGCACAATAATTATGATATACATGCTGCAAACAGACTCTAATTCACTTTGGTACACATTTCCTTACCAATTATCTTATAAAAAGGATGATCATGGACAGACATATCAAAATTAAAAGCACAAAATTCCAGTTCATTTTACTATTCTCCCTCAATCGTATGTGTGACTGTATAGTTAATTAGACCTTTCGGTCAAGGATAACTAATGAAAGTGCAAGCACTTATTTCCAATCGGCTCCTGTGTTTTCTAAAGTGACAGATAGTAGAAGACAGTGGTGTGATACAAGGTATACCCTAGCTCTTTCCGAACGGATTACTTAGTTGGGATTTTAACGTGCCTGATGTATATATAGCACCGATACACGCGTAACTACCTTGGGTTGCCAATTAGTTCATTTTTTATGGAAAACACTGAACAGCGTTTCTGAAATTGCCAGTGCCCCGGCCAAGAGTCGAACCATGGACCTCCAGATTGGTAGAGACCAACTCGGTATTGACGTGCGACCGTTTTCAAGGGTTTCAATGGTGGTCTTACTATTGAGGTTTAGCTATATAAACACACCCATTTATATACTTACTAATCACCATTGTCTATCCAGTTCCTAAACTTGGCTGTAGCATTTCCCAGACACGTGGTATCAGCGAAGTCACATGACAGCGTAATAAGGTTAGATCTCAGTAATCTATGAAATATATCAAAAATAGTATGTACGTAAATCAAAGCACTAATGGTACAATATCGGAACTTATCTGAACATGTGTGCGTAAGACAAGCCAGAGTTCCGTCCAATACTATGCTTTCAAATAAAATACATATCAAAACTCAACTCTTTATTAAGCTGTCAGCAAATTTAACCATACATTATCTTGCATAATTATTTCTAAATGAGTTACCCAGGAAACCACTTCACGTAGACTATAGGGACGTATCATCATATTCATGGTCCAGTGGTGGTGAATTTGGAATCAGTAATTGCAAGAAAGTCCACAAAAGTAGCCTAGCAACGAGCAAAATATCGTAGCTGGCTCTAATAGTCTCCAATGTCCATTTTTGAAAATAATGAGATTTTTGCACTTTCTGTCTAATTTGTGCTCATTGTCCTCTACCAGTCGTTCTTATATGATCCAATGTCCAGATCAACCAATGAAACCGCGTTATTTCGGTAATATATTGTCCAAACTCCAGGTGTGCAACTAATAAATCAAAAGTTGCTCAATGTCCAAATTCGGGATAACACACTTTTTCAAAACGGACGTTTCTATGTCAATTTTAAGGCAGCATAATGAGTGTAATGGGAAGAATGAAGCCATAGTACTATATCTACGTTTTTAAAATTTTAAAATCGGTTGTCATAAAGATATTTGACAAAGTCAAATTTTCAAACCTAATTTTCTCCAAAACATGATTTTGGCACTTTGATCACTATTAGAACCAGCCGACGATATATCATTTTATCATTGTACTTAAAGTGAAATAAATATAATAGTTTCTATTTATTTTATATTTCAGTTACTGTGGTGGTACATACTTATCAAGGTGTGATTCTCCATCTTGAACGTTAATCAGAGATCCTCCATCTTCCCAAGTCAACAAGTTCATAACTGGTCCAACTTTTTTATTAACATATTTCTGAAAAATTACAATAATACAATTCAATAATGCTTAACAACATTATGGATGAATCCATTTTAGTTTTATGAAGGAAATCAATAGGAATAATTATAAGGTAAATATTAATACATGTATACAATATACCATCGAGCACGATTGCCAATGGTACAGGGTATGGTCATATTGGACTTTACAGACTTTAATAGACGTAGCACTAGTTTTTTGACAAAATTGTTTTCTTACAAGGGTTGCAGTACAGTTTTCAAATGGTTTGCAAGGAGGGTGTTAACAAAAGTATCGTCTTACAAGGGTTATAGTACAGTTTGTAAGGACGACAACGACCTAAGTGCCAACGTCACATACCTCTATTTACAGGGGTTATAGTACAGTTTGTAAGGACGACAAAAGTGTCTGCTTACAGATATTATTATCAGACACTAATGGAATAAAATAAATGTATAGAATAAACCTCTCTACAACAGCAAACAATGTAGCAAGCAATTTCTACCAGTTAAACCCCTCCGGAGCAACAATCTCTTAAAACATTATGTAGTCAACGATATATTTTTTAATTACCCTGGAAAAAAGCACTACATTGTTACAATAGTTTACCCGAAGTGAGTTAAATTTTCCACTTGTCATAAACATGTTCTTTATATACATAATGCCATCGTATGCCGCTTCCCAAGGTAGATAGTGAAATTCCTGATTCAAATATTTCGTCATCTCCATAGCAACATCGTAACTAAGGTAACCGCCACGTGCTAGATTGAAGGCGTCATCAACCAATCCTGTTCTGTCCGCTGGATACTGTATCTGTGTAACATAGACATAACTTTATTCATGCATTATCAGGCGGCATGGCAGTAAAACGTTACCAATGAATGAAGACGTAACGAGCCTAAAATTATATTTCTAGCAAGATGTTGAAATTTCTATTTCTGTGAATATGACATCATTTGCCAGCAATACAAATACGACATTTCAGTCCTATGTATGGTCGAAAACACGCTGTTGTCTTTATAGGCCTCTATGCTTTTATGAACATGCCTTAATCGGACACAATAATAATAATAATAATAATAATAACGACTTTATTTATAGTGGATGACATATTTGGTTCTAGACCAATTTTCAATATGGTCCACATCAACATGGGATATATACAATCATTTACAGGAATACATGATAATTATGAGCAAAAGAAAAACATAACAGAAAAACTCATGGAGTCAATAATAAAGATGCAAAACAAAACAAAAACAAAAAGCACAATGTTAAGGTAATGGTAAATAATTATGATATACAAAATTCAACACTGTAATTTGTAGATATAATTAATAGCGTAATGTTGTGAAACATGTATATGTTACATCATGTGGCCAGTGTACATCCACTGTAGATAGGAGTTTTTGAATTGTTTGAGTGTTTTTGAAGTACGTATTTGTTTTTGGATGACATTCCAAATGACTGGCCCTGAATAATTTAAGGACTTGCGGTAAAATTCGAGCCGTGGTTTAGGAATATTGAGTTCACCATTTTCAGTTGATCTAAGATGACGATCTGAGTGTTGGTAGTTTTGGTTAAATGTGAATTTCGAATGAAAATATTCTGGGCAAATATTATTTAGTGATTTGTATACCAATATTGCCTTTTTGTAATGAATTCTGTCTTGAAAAGTCATCCACTTTAATTCTTTAAATAATTCTGCAGATGGTGCATCAAATTCCTTATCAAGAATGATTCTGGCTGCGCGTTTTGGAACTTCAGAACAGTGTCTAACAGTTCTCCACTGCAGTTTCCCCATACTGTACAACAGTAGTCAATATGGGGCAATATGTACGCATTGAAAAACATTTTCCTAGAGTGGATGTTTAGGAAGCTTTTGATTCTTAGGAGAAGATATAGATAACTATTGCACTTCTTAAGAGTTTGTTCAATCTGACTCTTCCAGTTTAGATTTTGGTCTACATGCACACCTAAGAGTTTCTCAGACGAGGAGTATGTCAATGACTGTCCTTGCATTTGGATGTTGTGAGAGTTTGTATGCGTAACAATTTTCTGGTTATTGTTGGAAGCAGATATATACATCGCCTTTGTTTTGTTAATGTTTGGAATCATAGCATTTTGACGACACCATTCGTCTACAGTGTTGACCTCATGTTGTAAAATGTTATGTACTTCTTCTATGGTACTGCCATATGCAGATAGTGTGGTATCATCGGCAAACATGTCAACTGATGAATTTTCAGTGTGGAGTGGAAGGTCGTTTATGTAAAGTATAAATAGTACAGGCCCAAGAACAGATCCTTGGGGAACTCCTGCTGAGATTGGTTGTGCATCTGAAAGATTTCCAGATATGCATACTTTCTGTGAGCGGTTTGTCAAGTAGGATGTAAACCATTTCACTGAAACTTCGCTGAAGTGATAAAGTTTCAGTTTGCTTATTAAAAGAGAATGATTAACAAGATCAAAAGCTTTAGTGAGGTCTAAGAAAATAGTCCCAACATAAGACTTATCATTGATAGCAGTAATCCAGTCATCAATAATGGCAGTAAGAGCTGTTTCACAAGAATGGTTTGATCGAAAGCCTGATTGCTTATCGTACAAAAGTTTGTGAATCTCTAAAAAGTGTTTTATATGATCAGATACATGTTTTTCTATGATCTTGGATAAAACTGGCAAAATTGAGATCGGTCTGTAATTGGTCTTATCAGATTTGGATCCTTTCTTAAAAATTGGAGAAATTTTTGCCATTTTAAATTTTTCTGGAAATTTACCCATGTTAATACTTAGATTAATTAGTTTTGTTAGTGGCTTTGCAATTACATTACAACTTATTCTTAATATCCTGGGACCAATGTCATCCAGCCCTGTTGATTTTGAACCATCAAGTGTGTTTAGTTGTTTTAATATGTATTCCTCGGTTGCTAGAGGTATAAGGAATGTTTCATCATGTATTTTGCTGTTGACAAATTGTTTGATTTTTTGCTCACTCTCTTCTACGAGAGTTTGAGGCGGATCTGGCACTGTTCTAAATATGTTTGTGAAGAAGGTGTTGAAAGCTTCTGCTGTGTCTGTTGGGTTTAGAATTGGAGTACCATTGTCATCATTGATATAGTTAGCTTGGTGGTGTTTTTCTTTACCAGATAGGCTCTTGAGATTTCTCCATAGAAGTTTGGGGTTTCTTTTGTTTTCATTAATGGTTTTGGAATAAAATGATTTTTTTGCATGGGTAATTAATATTTTGACTTTTTGTCTCCAGAACTTAAATTGTATTTCATTGCATGTTTTCTTAGCAAAGTTTCTTTTACCAATAGCATGTGCTATTTCATCATTAAACCAGTCTGGTTGTTGTTTGTGTTTGACACGTTTTTCTTTCTTAGGTAAATGACGGTTCATAACATCATCAAATATCTTTAAAAAATAATCTAGTGCATCATCAGGATCATCATATATGTCTATTACAGACCATGGCTGATTTTCCAAGTCATGTAAGAATTGATTTTCTACAAAGTTTTTGTATGATCTATACTTTATTGTAGAATGCAATGGGCCATTTTCATTACAGGAAGAGCATTTCCTAGTAAAGCAGACTGTGAAATGATCACTAAATGTAAGGACTGGGACTTTAACATTTATTATATTTGATGGCCTATTTGAATATATGTGGTCAATAATAGTGGACGTAGTGGATGTAACTCTGGTTGGTTGCTCAACAAGTTGTTTAAAATTGTGTGCACTAGTTAAGTTGTTCCACACATTGTTAACTGAAATATTATTGACATAATTATAGTTAAAGTCTCCAAGCATTATTATTTCTTTGTTTTCAGAATAAACAGTTTCTAAAGATTGTTCAAATTCGTTATTCCAATTTGTTGTAGAGGAGGGTGGTCGATATGTATAACATAAAAGAAATGATTTTTGTTTTGGCGGTTTGATTTCTAGCCACAGAGTTTTTATATTTTCAATTTCCAAGTCTGTTCTTTGCCAACATGGGTATTTCGTTTTGACATACACTATTATTCCTCCTCCCTTCGTTTTCCTATCTTTCCTAAACATTTGATAGTTTTTCAAGTGGAATTCATTGTCTGCAAAGTTATCATTTAGAAATGTTTCACAAAATCCAAGAATATCAATTTCACTATGCTCGTCAAGAAAATATTTAATTTCATTAAATTTTGGGTAGAGAAAATGAACATTAAGGTGCATTATTTTAATTCCAGTTTTTGGGAACAAAGTATCACTATTCACATTTTGAATGGGAGGAGATTGTGTATATCCAGGGGTCACAGCTGGTATTTCTGTTATTACTGCTTTGGAAGCCTCCACTGTGCTGGGTATCTCCGTTGGAAGTAATGATTGTGAGGACTCTGTCGGCGATGATTGGTTCTCCTGGGATTGGCAACTCGAAAATTTACAGTAGAGTAATTTTCTCCTTCCTTACCAATGCTCAGCTCTTTATGCAAAATGAATTTCATATGTTTGGCTAGTACTTTTATTCCTTTCGATGTCAGGTGAACTTCGTCATAGAAAAGGGTTTTGTTCGCAGATGTGTCATCATACATGAAATGCTGGGTGTTGTCCAGAAAGATTAGGTTGTTTTCACTACATGATGTACGGAGAAGTGTATTCAGAGATAGTATGTTGGGTGAAGACAGTTTGTCATGCTTCTTTGGACGGACTGATGAAACAATTATCTTTGAAGTTGGATTATTGTTTCGTATAGCCTTGATCACTTCCTGGTATTGTTGTGCAATGCTGTCAGGTTTCTCTGCATTGCTATATTATTGATGCCAGCATGTATGACAACTGCATCAAAAGTGTCCATATCTTCCCTTTTATTAATGCTGTCCCTTATGTTACACAACTTGGCACCTGGGTGGGTTTTTATAGTAGCATCCATGGTCTGCCCTGCCATGAGATTAGCATCCAGTTTGCTAATTACTGAGTCTCCTATGATAAGAACTTTTGGTAGTTTGTTTGGTCGAGCTTGAGTGGTTCTTGAAGGTGATGGGTTTGATGCCATAACTGGACTGTGCGTTTCTGGATTTTGAGTTTCTGATGGAACATTTTTTGAGTTCGTACCAGTTTGCAGCTTTTTTTATCCTTCTAGCACTTGTATGTCAGAGACGGTGACTGTTGTATTGAGCCTATCCTTAATCTGCTGTACCTCAGTGCGTAGATAACTTAACTCGTCTCTAAGATTGCGTACATTGTCAATTTGTGTTGTTTTACCATTTTCATTGTTTTGGACCATTAATTTGTTTTTTAGCTTCTGCTTTTCTTCAATAACTTCTTTTTTGGATTGTTTGACTTTTTGTAGCTCCTCTTCCTGTACTAAGGACTGGGTGCGTGCTTCAGCCAGTTGTTGTTCCAAATCTTTTGCTTTGGCAGACAGGGAAGTTATGTGCTTAGTTTGTTCATTTACTTTTGCCTGAGTGTTCTCCATAGTCTTCTTGTAAGTGACTGTTGCTTCTTGTAGTTTAATTAGGTTTTTGGCCTGTTCGGCATTTTTCAGTTTCAGTGCCTCATTCTCTTTGTTAAGCATTCCATTTTCAGTATTTAACTTCTCATTGTCCATAGCATCGGATTCAGTGTTCTGATTGGTTTGGGAGCTTTTATTATGACTCAATGAGTGAATAAATGGTTCTACTGAGGGTTCTACCGATTGCCTATGTGTGATCATACTGTCATCACAAGATGAAATAGAGCTTGTAGTTGAGGTATCCTCTAAGTTATACCCAGAGGTAATGCTGACTTCACTGGCTATTGTTTTCAAGGTTGTTTCTTGAGATATATCAATCTCAAAGGAATCAGTACTTGTATTGCTCAATTGGGTTTGATGCATGTGCAGTCTAGTAGACCGTAAATCATACGGCAAAGTAATTGGAGTAGAATTGACTGTTGATCTGTCTATAAACTTCCTTTTCAGGGATCCAAATAGACTTCTCGGATTTTGTTTTGGTTCTGGCGTAATGAAATAGTGTCCTTTAACTTTAGTAAAGCTTAAGTTTTTCGGTGAGCCGCCCTTTTAATGACGTGCCAATTCACAACACGTATTTGAAAATGAAAGTTAACAATTGGAAAACAGAGCTCTGAATTTTAATAAATTATAATTCATTATCTGAATAAAACTGCCTTCGATTTGTTTTCATGTGTCTTATATGATCAGACAACGGACGTCCGGATGGTAAAAACCGGACATGGACGGGCCTCTATGTCTTTATTAATGTGCCTTAATCGGACATGAGCCGCCCTTTTCAATACGTCCGATTTATTTTAAGTCGGTAAGAATGACTTCCCCTGAATTCAAGGGAGAGAACTCTGCAAAGGGCACTAGTCACTTCCCTTGAAATCATGGGAAGCAACTCTGTCCGGCCCATTTTAAGTCGGTAAGAGTGACTTCCCCTGAAAAGCAGGTCAGAGAACTCTGCAAAGAGCAATAGTTACTTACCTTCAATTCAGGGGAAGCAACTCTGACCAACCCATTTTAAGTCGGTAAGAGTGACTTCCCCCGAAAATAAGGGGGGAAAACTCTGCACCGACCAAGAGGTACTTCCCTTGAATTCAGGGGAAGAAACTCTGTCCGACCTAGTTTAAGTCGGTAAGAGTGACTTCCCCTGAACATTAGGGGAGAGAACTCTGCACTGGGCAAGAGTTATTTCCCTGGAATTCAGGGGAGAGAACTCTAACGGACTTTTTTTAAGTCGGTTAGAGTGACTTCCCCTGAAAATAAGGGGAAATAACTCTGTACCGGCCAAGAGTTACTTCCCTTGAATTCAGGGGAAGAAACTCTGTCCGACCTAGTTTAAGTCGGTAAGAGTGACTTCCCCTGAACATAAGGGGAGAGAACTCTGCACTGGGCAAGAGTCATTTCCCTGGAATTCAGGGGAGAGAACTCTGACGGACTTTTTTAAGTCGGTTATAGTGACTTCCCCTGAAAATAAGGGGAAAGAACTCTGTACACGACAAGAGTTTCTTCCCTTGAATTCAGGGGAAGCAACTCTGTTCGACCCAGTTTAAGTCGGTAAGAGTGACTTCCCCTGAAAATCAAGGGAGAGAACTCTGCAAAGGGCAAGAGTTACTCTCCTTGAATTCAGGGGAAGAAACTCTGTCTGACCAAGTTTAAGTGGGTAAGAGTAACTTCCGCTGAAAAACAGGGGAGAGAACTCTGCACCGGTCAAGAGTTACTTTTCTTGAATTCAAGGGAGGCAACTCTGTCTGGCCCATTTAAAGTCGGAAAGAGTGACTTACCCTGGAAATCAGGGGAGAGAAATCTGCACAGGATAAGAGTTTTTTCCCTTGAATACAGGGGAGGCAACTCTATCCGACCCATTTAAAGTCGGTAAAAGTGACTTCCCCTGAAAATCAGGAGGATTAACTCTGAAAAAGGTGTTTTTTGTTTTTCATAAGAAAAACTCCCAGTACGAAGAGTAGCTTCCCTTTGTTTTCTTGAATCTAATGGTAGACTATTATTATACCACTGCTTAGTAACTAGAAACATACTTTCTTACATGCATATTACGATATCTGAACATTTTTCTTGTTGAATAAATCTAACCAATCATTTAATGCAACTATGATTTCCTGGTTAGCTGGAGTATGTATTATTTATCCTCTTTTTTAAAGTTTCTTGTAAAATGACCAAAACATGAGATAGATATTAGTGAATTTATTTTATTTAGGTGCAGAGTTTTACAATTTCTTAATCGAGTTTTGTGCCCCGGGCAAATATATATACCTATAAAAAAATATATATATTTGTATAGGAGAGATCATGTTTGTATACAGAAGCATTCATATCACCAGCTAGCTATTGGTGAATGGTAGGTTTTTATTCTTCATTTATCCAATAGATTGCTGGTGGGCATTTTGCATATGAATACGGTGATCTCTTCTATAGGTGTAAACCTATACACAAATTCACCTTCCATTCATGATTTGTGAATGAACAGATAATCCATGATTCTGGGATTGTATAGGAGAGATCACCGTATTCATATGCAAAATGCCCATTGGATGAATGGACAATGAAACCCTGCCATTCACCAATAGCTAGCTGGTGGTATTAATCCCTTTGTATACAAACATGATTTCTCCTATTTATAATGCATCTTAGGGAAACATAAATATTTTGAATTGCGATAAGCATATTCACTGCAAAGTTGAAGAATAACCTATGTTTCCTCATAGTGATTATAGTAGCCCTCCACACAATGAATCAACAAAACATTTTAATAATTAATTATCTTTATAATATTATTTAGCTGAATCAACGTGCGTGGTACACTTAAGGAAATTTTACGACTTAAAGAAAATTCTAAAGTTTTCTACTAAGACAATTTTTAAATACCAGCCCTGTATGCTACTAAGACTCGACTCGATAGTTTATTAGGCATGCATTATGAGCAGAAGGTCGGAAGGTCGGATGTTTGAATCCCGGAATGAGTCGGTATTGAAATGACCATTGTTGGAATTTATCAGTTAAAGAAATACTAACAGAATTAATAATAACAGAAGAGTCGCGGACGACGTCACGTATAACCATAGTAACTATCATTTTGGTGTATTAAAAGTTCAAAATAGTTAAAACATGATTCTAGAAGAGCTTGAAAAGGATTGGGACATTTAGCAATGATGTTGCGACATATTTAGCGTCAGCCTTGCGACATTTAGCGTCGATGCTACATTTAACGTTGCTACATCTATTTATTATATAACTAACACTGTCGGGGGTGAGACATTTAACGTTAGTTGCCACATTTAGCGTCAGCCTTGCGACATTTAGCGTCGATGCTACATTTAACGTTGCTACATCTATTTATTATATAACTAACACTGTATTGTCACGAATACAAGCGAAATCGCACAGTGGAATACAACACGACAGATTGCATTTTCCGTATCATACATGTCTGGTTTTCCGAATCCGTATCATGCCTGTCTAACGTGTTATATGCCAAACATTATGTCAAATCAATGACGTCATGACGTAAACATTTACCTTTTTATGAATGAACGTCGCGTTATATGCCGAAATTATGTCGACGTTCATGACGTCAATGTATACACATTAAACGCATTTTCGCGCGTAAAAGCGCTTTTTTCACTTTTGTGGAAATATAATAAAAGGAATATCACAGCAGTTGTGTTGATCCGTTAAGCCGTATTACCTCTCGTTGCTTGCACCATACCGCATCACGCTCGACCTAACGGTCTCGCGAGATACGGCATTACACAAGCAACTCGAGGTAATACGGCCCAACCGTTCAACACACTGTAGTGATATTCCGTATGTATAAACGAGGATACGTCCGATACACAAACATGTTCTTAGAAAACCAGCAAAAGTATTTTTCGAAACGAATGCAATTCCGGTGGATAGGGCCACATGACCACATTAAATGAAACAGATAGCATATTTGTTGAGCCAAACGACCGATGGTTCTATTAGAGAAATGAGAATGAAATACATGTAGCTAGAGGGCAACTATGTTAGTACATGTAGTTGTAAACTGAGGATGTCAAATAATGACGGTAAGGTGCTTTAAATATTGATGTATGGATAATGAGCTGGTGTATTGCTATACGAGCTTTAAACTTAAATTTAAATCGTATAACTTTAAATTTATATTAGCAAACATGTATTAGAAGGCCTAGTTTAACAGCAATCTGAAAGTGTTGTTTTTCATCTACTTACTCCAGTTGGTCCCTGTGTATTTAATATAAGAGCAAACCGTCTCCATATATCGTCAGGGTAGGTCACTCTGTAGAAGCCCGTATCGTTCACATTAAACTTGATTAAACTATCAGGCAGTGTCATATCTACTGATATTTCAAACGTCACTACAAAGCAGAAGTTTGACATTATAACATTGAATATGTATGGTAATATGTACTGTGATATTGACTGACAATGTGCATGTAATTGTCTATACAGTCAGGTATCGATACAACGACTCTGTTTGTTCTGCTGTAACGAATATGTCGGTATACGGAAATGACACAGAGAGCGTTTAATACATTTGTCCCCATACAATGACGTCAGTATATGAACATGTCATTATATCGGGTGTCGTTATATCGAGGCCTGACTGTATAAGAGATTAGAGAATATGTAATGTCATTGTCCGATTACATTACACAATGATTTGTTCGAACATACTTTTACGTAAATAAATCAGTTTTCAAAACAACAGCGACAAGATCTTACAATAGATATTTACACATGTACGAAAATAGTAAATAGAGAATTAAGTTAAGAAAGATAGGGTCTTATCTCTAAATATTGAAACTAGTGAACATAGCTTCATCCTATCAGATTCTCTTGTAAACGTCCGACAAACAAAAAGGCGTGGTTATCACTGTTCTGACGTAAGGCCAATGTACTATGACAAATGTTGATTTACCAGAATCTTGGTCCTTGGTTATCCACTTGGTTGTATATGCATTGTTGACCATATAATCTAACTGAACAAACCATTTGTATCTGAAATGGTTAAACAACACACAATTCAGTGAACCATAATACAATGGTTGTCCTAACGTTACTGACTAAATAGTATTATCATATATACTTTTGAAAGTCCTTCTCTTCTAGTCCAACCTCAATTTCTGTAATGCTATGCATTTTCAATAAGTACCAAAACCTGTAGCCAAGTTAACACAACAAACATAGCCGTTGCTATGTTATTAAGGCTGTATGTATAAAAGTTATACATAGACACATAACTATACAAAGCATGACAATACATTCTACTTTCCAGGTGATACCTGAGGCAGACTGTCGATTGACTGTGCATGAGGATACCAACAAATGTATACAACATTAGCATATAAATGTACTTAATTTATGTAGCCCACACAGTTTGGATGCAAAAAACATTTTAAGTTTGTATTTCGGTCACGGAATGTCTCAGTGTTAGGAATGCCAAGTTGTCAGTAGAATATTATATAATCTAGGCCTACAGTTCTCCATACGAATGTGAACATTAAATAGATATACATTTGTAGTATTTACCTAAAAGGAGACTCGTCTATATCATAAGTCAGAGTTCTATCAGCGAGGAAACGTGTCTGTCTGGCTGTGACCAGAGTTGTGGAACCAGTAGTATCGTATGAAATGTTTATATATGGAAACCCCATCTGTAGTGTCCACGTGTCCATAACTTCCTTCACACTATATCCTGCACCAGGTATCTATAGACAGAGGCAAGCAAATCTATGTTAGAACTGCACGTGTCATACATGTATCTTAATTTCATTTTTATCACGCACAAAATCGGACAGGGAAGTCCGAGCATGAAATGCTCAAAAGGAACACAGAACAAACACAGTTCGAAAGTTTCAAAATTGACAAAGAGCCATAGCCGGCTGAAGCTCTGTCAGGGATAAATTATTTTGAGAAGAAATGTGTTTATAATTACAGTTTTACGTATTCAACCACAAGTAATGTAACATGGCGGCAATGAGATATAGCTTATACGAGACGTCATGAAAAATTGGGTTCAAATGCAGTTGTACGGGACAGCCTCTTCAGTGCGGCCCTCTAAAGACCAACAGCCTCTCAATAACAACACATCTAAAATTTCCCTAAGCGGATATTTACTATAAATATTACATCTGCAGAGCAATAGCATCTAAACGACGGCCAATGTTTGCAGTTCCCAAATGGTGTTGCTCTACAGAGGATGTACTGTATTAACTTAGCTAGTATGTGTAAGTAAAGATCTGAAACTACCCAGATTGGACACTCAATTGAAATCTGAGAGAACATGCAAATAGCACGCAGCAGATTCTATTATTTTGCATAAACGTTTTTGGTTGTCATCCTTTTTAATGACCAATGTATGATTTTGAAGAGCTACGTATCTTCTACTGCATGATGTAACTTGTTTTTGTCTAACTGCTCGATAAATAAGTTTCCTTGACTGATTTCAATAAACGAGATATTTTTTAAAGCTGAATGATAAATCTATTGCATAAACTTATTAGTTTTTGTCAATGCACAATACAACAGGATATTTTAGGTATTGAGACCAATCTAGATTTGAGGAGATTTCAGAAGACTGCCACGAGATATCGTGATATTAAGTTTATCTTTCCAATCTTTGTATTTATAGATCTTTGGTGTAAGATAATGACGTCCTAACCTGTCCTAGATCGTCCCATAGATCGTCCGTTGTTGCTGTAGACCATTCATATTTCTTCAGATATGTGGCTATCCCATCAAAGAATTGACCACTTCCCACCATTTCTTGTAGCATTCTAAGTATAGAAGCACCCTGAAATTATACATGATGACATGTTCGCACCTGTTTCTGCTATCAAATCTGTAAAGGTTTCTATCAATAAATAATTACATACCATATCCTACATGTATAAATCTTGTTATAAAATATCATGAATAATCGGACAGACAAGGCAGCACCCTACAGAAACAGAAACAAGCGGAACCAGCTTTCAAACGTACACATTGTATGTGTTATGTAAATATGTTGTCCTCATAGGTATAAGACCTTCTGGGTATCTATCTAAGTGCCTCTGTAGCTCAATGGTTTGTGCGATTGTCGTTTAAACAGGCGAGTCGTGTTCTAATACGGGTCGAGGCGCTCATGTCTGTCTTAATTCTGCAGAAAGCTGACTGGCAATAAAGGCTATGCTCGGCATCTATATACAATGTATATATAATTACAGGTAGGACTTTGAGTCAGCGACAATAATAACAACAACATGAGAAAACTGACCTACCTTACTGTACGATATAGTAGACTGACCTACCTTACTGTACGATATAGTAGACTGACCTACCTTACTGTACGATATAGTAGACTGACCTACATTACTGTACGATATAGGGTGAGTAGACTGACATACCTTACTGTACGATGTAGTAGACTGACCTACCTTACTGTACGATATAGTAGACTGACCTACCTTACTGTACGATATAGGGTAAGTAATAATAATAATAATAAAGACTTTATTTTACGAGGAAACTCATTTGACAATTATATTAAATGGCAATCTTCCATGAGATCCTCAACAATATACAGTTGAACAATAACACAAGTACATAAAAGAAAAGAGCATAATGACAATTTCGACCCATAGACTGACCTACCTTACTGTACGATGTATTAGACTGACCTACCTTACTGTACGATGTAGTAGACTGACCTACCTTACTGTACGATATAGGATGTGAGTAGACTTACCTACATTACTGTATGATATAGGGTGAGTAGACTGACCTACCTTACTCTACGATATAGGGTATAGGTAGACTTACCTACCTTACTGTACGATACAATGTATGAGTAGACGGACCTACCTTACTGTACGATATAGTAGACTGACCTACCTTACTGTACGATATAGCATCAAAGACTTCAGTTATCTGATTAGGATGGTCCACTGGTACAATGATGGGGTGTGAGTTAACCCCGGCATCTGTCACCATCACTGGTTTAACGTCCACTACAACCATCTGATCCATCTAGTATATTATACAGTATAAAGGATAATATAATACAATTTTTTATCATGGTATTTAGTTATTACCGTAGTAACACAAGTCTAACAAGGCAGTCCAAAAGACGGCTATAATCCCCCGCCGCATTAATGAACAGTGAAATTGTCCAATAAGTTACACATTTGCTATTAGTTCACGCAATTTGACAGGCGTTAAAAAAATAAGGAGCAGAGGGGAAATGTAAGGTTCAAACCTTTGACCTTTTAACTGCGACGTTGCCCTTGCCTTTGAACCGACATGGTTGGAATGTGGGTTCTGTATGCCATCTTTATTAGTTACACATTTGGTATCAGTTTCATGTAGTTCGGCCCTGGCATTATAAAGTTATGGAGTCGACACGGAATGCAAGATTCAAACTTTTGCCATTGAATTGTGACCTTGACCTTGTAACGGCATGGTTGGGACATGGTTTCTGCACGTCGTCTTTATTAGTTACACATTTGGCATCAAATTAATGCAATTCCACCCTGGCATTAAAAAGTTATGGAGCGGACACGGAATGTAAGATTCAAACCTTTGACGTTGAATTGTGACCACGACATTGAACCGGCATGGTTGGAATGTGGATTCTGTATGCCATCTTTATTAGTTACACATTTGATATGAGTTTCATGCAATTCGGCCAAGGCAATAAAAAGTTAGTAAGCGGCTAAGGTCTTGTTACGGACGGACGGACGCACAACCGGAGACCATTCTTATAATCCCCTCCCACTTCGTGGCGGGTGATTAAAAATCCTAATGTACACTCATGATGGTTATATTAGGTTTTAGAGAAAAAACCAGATCAACAATTCGTTTTATTGAGATTATTCTCTTTAGCATGGCATATGACTCACTACCAGTTATGTATTTTTTATGCATGGCAATTAAAATTAGCACGAAAATACGAGCATGTTGACTGGAAAGTTTTGGACTTAAAACGGCTGAAGGAATTATCAACATGGCTCCTGAGAATTTTTAACCATCACCTATAGCGAATTCATTTTGAAATTGCTTTGCTTGATATCTAGTTTGACTAAAAAATACCAATAAAACAGGATAAGTGATTACCATTTGCCAGTTTGGTTCAGCGTAATCCATGCCTATATACTCGACAAAACTTGCAAATCCTTCATTCAGCCATAAATCATTCCACCAATCCATAGTCACTATGTTTCCAAACCACTGATATAAAACAATAGTAATAATTATGTTACTTCGGCCCCTTAGTTTCTATTATATTTTGTAATTACCTTTACTCGTAGGCTGGTTGTAACATAGGCTTAACAACTTAATTAATCGTCGCTTGATACATCCATGTTATAAGGGCAGTTTATCCCTTTAATGTTCTCCCTAAAATGTTTGACATTTGTCATAATCATTTGCAAAATGTTTCATCCGATTGCGTGTGTACCTTTAATTTTTTATGTTCGACCTTTTGTATAATCATTGCACATACGCGGGCTTTAAGATGTATGTAATGTGGTTGTGTTTTAGTTAACAATGTTTTAGATGACTGTATGTCCAACATCATTCGAAATAGTAAACTACATGCAAATGCTTATAAAAATTGTCTTTGATGGCGCAATGAAAATAAACACATTATTCATATTTACCATGTGTGCGATCTCATGAGCAACTACTGCAGCAACTCTTTGTTTATTGGCGGCTGAAGCCTGATACTCATCATATAACATGTTTGTTTCACGATAGGTAATCAGCCCCCAATGTTCCATAGCGCCTGATACAAAGTTTGGAATGGCGATCATATCTAAAATAGTAATGTGATATGTTATTATTCGCTACTCCATTACTTGTCCTAGGCATTGTCCTTGTCCTGGTTGTCTAGTACGTAGAGCGTCCAGAGCGATGTCAACAGCTTGTAGTCTGTGGGTTCGATCCCTCGAACTTGCGACAGGCACTTGTAATTAGAATGATTCTGATATATACATGTATCACTAGCTTGGCTCCCATGTATTTCAGCCGTGTACTGGTTGACCCATTGTCAGATTCCAGTTCAAAAAGGTGAGTGCTCGCATCAACTCGGGGCTCTCTCCTTCTGAACGCATGTGCCCTCATGAGACCTTAGTATATGTATAAAGATACCAGAGCATTGTAATCGACCATTTTTTGGAATGATTGCAGCATACAAGAACGAGTGTTCGCATTTGGACAAACTAGGTAACGCTTGCTGCACCAGCAGTCGATTATAACCGTTCAATTGTTAAATAATTTACCATTTTTCGGTAAAGGGAATGGCACTTCAAACAAATCACGGAACTTTTCCATTGACTTCTTCATGACATAGAGAGAATACTCCGCCTGTGAGATCCTATCTGGTGCCGCAAACACACGTATCTGTCAATATTAACATAATAATACATGTATAACACTGATAGGTGAAGAAGAGCATTTTGTAATGATACTACGTGTAGTACATTAGTACATGTCGTCGTTGTATTCGTAGGTTCAAATCCCTAACACCGGGAGAGTGTTCAGATACAACTTTTCTTCTTACCTAGGCACTCTAGTAGTTACCCATTGCCAGACAATATCAAAACACACATTTTGTAGATGTTGATTTAATTAAGCCGACACGTTTTGTGCACACTTCTTTCGGGTCCCAATATGCAGAAGTCAATCAAATACAAATTGGTATTTGCTCAAGTCATAGTCAGGTTTTGAAACGGTAACATGTTTATCTCGGTTATACTCATGTAAATTACTAGAAAATACTCAAGACAACACATAGCATTCTTAATAAATGTGTCATGGTAGCATTTAGTTCAGAACACAGGTAAGATGAGTAGAATAGTTGTTCACAGTTTTACTGACAAGTGTCACTCTCGTGTATGATAATGAAGTTCCGTTATAATTATATAACAGAAGTCGTAAATATGTGTTGTGTACATTCCCATAATACCAGCCATTTCCGTAATTCTTCCTGCATTCCATAGTCGTGTTTGTCTCGTGTTTGACTCGCATGAATGACTTTATAATGATGTTATATGCATCTTACAACAAACACACATGTACGCAACATATTACAACGTGCTATTCACATTGTATGTTAACCACTGCTATGAATATAGGACTAGATGTATAGAATTTAAACTACATGTACGTGTATATCACCTCTGTTCCATATGACGTCACATCCGTTAGGTTTTTGAAATCACAGACAACAAAGCAGACGAGATATGTAGACATTGGAACTGAACGTTGAAAACCTGTGGATACCAAACTTGAATCATGTTCCCAGGTCGTAGTACTCTGGAATGTAATGTTGTGGAATAAGAATATGGACGATTCTAATTTTTTGAAAATGAAACTTCAGGCTTGACAACAAATTGGTGCCTATGACAACAGCACAAGGATCATTCGCTGTATCAGTGTCCTTGTGATTTATTGTCTCTTATTCTTTATTTCGTTGC
The DNA here is from genome assembly GCA_947247005.1 of Spisula solida. Classification (NCBI taxonomy): domain Eukaryota; kingdom Metazoa; phylum Mollusca; class Bivalvia; order Venerida; family Mactridae; genus Spisula; species Spisula solida. Next base: position 65,150,283 of record OX365944.1, on the reverse strand, counting down.
TTATTTCTACAATTGGTATTAGTACACACTTTTATTGGAAGTGCCCGAAAATAATGCCACCGTAAGATTGTTTTATGAAAATTACCATCGTAAGATTGTTTTGTACAATTTGCCATCGTAAGATTGTTTTGTGAAATTAAAAGGAACCGCATGTCTTGAAGGTTAGATGTCAGTTTACAACAAATGACATACTTAGTATTAAAGATGGTGGACCGATGATTGTGAATGTATTAACTTCAGTCAAATTACCACAGAGGCAAATAATCCACGCGTACTGTTTTACCCAGGAACACTTGAAAACTATCCAGAAGAGATTTGTAAGCCCTAAGAGGCGGTTACAACGAGGACTTGCAAAAGAAATGAGTGTTATTCAGATGACATAAATTTATGATAATAAACAAGTGAAGATTTTTTCAAATACGTATGATCCAATAACAATCAGTGTTTTATGGGGTCTGATGTGATACATAACCCTCAATAATCAGAATGATCGATTTTGAAATGCTTGTTAAGGATCGCCGAAGCTCTTTTTCAAATGATTTATCATGACCGAAATAAAATCCAATCGTATTAGCTTCTTATAAGAACAGAACAGATATTTATTCAGATTTGTACATTTGTATTTGCTTTTTATAAGTAAGACCATAGGATAGCTAGTGCACGAAGAAACTCTTTTCATTAAGAGTTAAACAGTTTTGATATCTAGACACGAACTGATACTTACAACAGAAGGCATATTTGACAGAGCGATATATTCCGCCTTGTGGACCAATGTTATAGTATATTCTGCCTTGATGTTTGGTTCGTCTAGACAAGGGAATGCACGTCTAGCATCGACTGGTTGAAATTTGGAGGAAGCCAAATGTCTGAAATAGAAAACGAACATCAAACTGTCTGAGTCCTTCAAGTTTAGAGAGAGCACTAGTGTATGAACGTATCAACGTATTGTCAAATCAAACTCGCGCCGGTCAACCATAAATAGGCCTACAGGTTGTTCCAATGCCGAAGATGTGACGTCAATAATTGTAATGACGTCATGACCTTTATCTTTATGATCATTGGCATCATCATCGTCATTTGCAGTTTCTTTCTTCCTTCTTTCTACCTATTAATTAGCAAGGTTCATTCTGTAATTTGTTTCGCAAATTCTGGTAACTGACCGGTCTAAAAGACAGGAATCAGTGGACAAAATCTAATAGGGAGACAAGAATTCCAAGTACAAGGTCCTAGCTCTAAAAGTATGAAAACACCCTCGGTTCTTTTATATGGATCGACTACATCTGGGTTTCTCAAACGGTTCGTCACTAATTGGATGGGAAACACCGGGAAGCGTAGCCATCGCGTTAAAGGGAGACATTATCAAATACAGATTAAACACGTCCAAAGCTTTGATATAATGGAAGAAGAAATACACATTTATTATCTTGATATTTCTTAAATCTCTTAATATAGTTTAATTATTCATACAGGTTGTTTGTTAAAGCATAGTAGACCTAAGTTGTTTTTCTTTACAATAATAATAGTTGATCCCATAGTACAAATATCATCTTGCCTGCTGCAAAATTAAAAATAAAAGCTCTGCATTTTTCAAGGCGCTTTAGTGAGTTCTGAGTAGAACTACTCTTATTGCGCTTTAAATTTAAGAGTACAGTTTGTAATTGAATGTTTTGGGGATTTGAATTTGACAGTGTGCGGACAGGCTGAGAAATTCGTATTACCACTATGGCCTAGGGGCTATGTCCAAGGCCAAAAATCATGGGTTGCCTTTGACACTCATGGTGAATATGACGTTCGAGTCGAGGCACCGGTAATCCATGTTGGTAGGCAACAAAGTGGAATGATTAACATGGACATGTTTGTCCCTTTCTTGTTATCATATTGTGTAAGACCCAAAAAGCGAAAAAGGACCGAATTTGGTTATTATAGAGGCTTGAATGCAGTACACACATTTGGTTGAGGTTGGGCTTATCAGTACTTAGGAATCAAAGTTGATGTTATCTTTATTATTTTTCAATCCTCAAGATGTCAGATTATGTTTTTTTGTAAATTCCATCAGTTCATCTAAACAATTTGCAAAATATTGCCTATGAACATTTTTTGATCATTTATATGCACAAAGAAACTTTGCTCGCCCTTATCAAATTTTGAATAGTATAGATAAATATACAACACTGCATACTTGTACTCGAATCATGCAAACTATTTCATAATAATGAGACATTTCTTACATAAATCTTCTTACACCATTTACTTATGTATACGTTTATTTTAACATCGTACACTTTTGGTAAACAGGATTTTGTGCGATTAAAATGGAAAATATGGTCATTAAATCCACGAATGAATAAATAAACATGTTTAGATATCAAGCAGCTATGATAGCGTCAGGTTGTACAATGTCTCTAGTACATATAGTTGTCAGTAAACGATGCATCAAACCATTTAAAGATTTCACGCTATTTTTACTAACTAACTATGTCTATATTTATATGGGAATTCACCTGTTATCAAAATTACTGAAAGTCCGATTCTTAAAAATGAAAATTATGCTTAAGTTAGTTAATTTGTGTGATTAATTTAATCAGTCATCGACTACGTATCGCGAGGTCCTTGGTTCGAATCTCGACCCGGGCACTTGTTCATGTATAAAACGTTCACAGTGTTTCCCGACCAACTAGAGAATACATGGTTGTCGTCTAGTGTGTATCGGACTATACACTGGGCACGTTTAATATTCGGAAAGAGCTCGGGTAGCGCGCTCGGATGCCTTGTATCACATAAAAACTGCATGTCTCTTCCACAAAAGCCATAGGTCATGGGCCACCTATGCAGGGTTAATTAAAGCCGAAGGACCACGCACCTGCGACTGTCTTGGTCGAATGAAAAAAATAACCAGTATTAGCGACTACTTGGTTGTGACAAGTGTTTTAAATTAAAAATCTGTACATATTTAGCTACAGTTTCTTTTGCAATTTTCTACAAGGGTATAAACCATAATAACTTAATTATTAACTATATAGCTATAGTTATTTCGGACAGGTCACATACTACATACTTTGTCTCACAACTTTGCCTATGATAGGTTTGAGCTGTTGTTGATGATCATGAGAACGCATATATGAACGTCGTACTCTAATTTATGCTCATTCGAACAACGAACAAAAAACCTAAAAATATTGTGGAAATATAAAAAGGCGCATGGTACAAACTTCTGACTACAAACAGCTGTGAATGTTTGTTATACATGGTCTATATGTAGGTTAGAAGTGTTTACGTTCACTGACAGTTCATACATAAATCTCACCTTTGCTCGTTCGTGTCCGAGTTCACGTACGTACTTTTGTAAAACCCAACAATAGCCCGAGTTAGTGAACCGTCAAACTCTAGTTGTAAATGCACGAGAGACGTGCGCACGGGAGTGGATGTCTCAATAACCCAAAACTGGTTCTCTTCGTACCAAAATGTTCTTTTAATGAAGATCCCTTGACCGGTTGCATACTTTAACTCAGTTTTTGTTATGTTCAGAAAGTTAGCGTGGATCAGTATAAACCGAGTTGGTTGAGTGACGTTTAGCTCCACTGTCTCGTTTCCATAGAACCATCCATTGTCACCATAGAAATTTGGATACAATATGACGTCATAGTGAATGGGTATGACGTAAGTTGGAAGTCGTAGATTTTTCCACGGTTCCATTGGGTTAACTGTAGTGACCACGGCCGATGTAGGGCTTTGTTGGGTGGGCTCGGTCCCTTGGATACCCCCCTCACTGGACATTCCACCTGAGTCACATGACTGATCAACAAGATACCAAACAACGACCCCTGTAATCACCGGTAATACAATCACACAAAACACCAGAAAATAACAACATCGTTTATTCAACGACACTTTGGAGCGATCGACACCGTCTAATGATTCCTCCATTTTGTGCAGCGAATTTCCTTTATTAACGTATTCAGATGACACCAATAATGTCTTCTAAACAAATTCTTTCCTAAACTGCCTACTCCTATATCCCAACTGAAGCTAACGCTCGTTTAAGAAAACAAACATATTCACACACGGATATAAATTATTAAAATATATTATATGCAAATACGGTGTACACTTCAACGCTATTGTAAATTCATCAACCGCATTGCGTCCAAGGTGTAAACGTTTAAAACCAAAAACATCCAGATCGTCTTTACTGCTCACTACAGTATTTCTTACACCAGTGATTGTAGATTGTTTATCATCAGAAGATGAGCAGTTTACTACATGTAACCGCTAGCGTGACGATCCATGTTTTTCCTGATAATTAACTTAAAAAGCAATCTACATAAATTAATCGTTTGTTTACGATGATGTTCGGAGATATAGTCAGCCGACGATAACACTAGACTTTGTTTACAAATAAAAATTAAAAGCAGTTTCGATCTTCAGTTTTGTTCAATCTTGTGCATATTCACTTTTAATAAGATACTTTTTTAAGTTTACACTGATAACAAGCGGTCAGTCGATCGCGCAGTGTTTATATTATGCATGTTTATTTATTGATAAGTCCGGAGAGCTATATATATAACTGTAGCTCGACAAATTACAATTTACACTTCAAACAAATAAATCTTTTATATTAGTTTGACCATTTCTAAATATTTATGGACATTTAAACTTCACATATTGCCGATTGTGTTATCAATATCAACCGGTGGTATATGCTAGTTGAAAATCATGAGTAGAGCATGTACCGTATTGTTTTGATGAAACCGATGTCAGAATAGGTCATGTTGATGAGTTGTGTGACGACCGATTCAAGCGAATGGTGTACCTGGTATATGCATGTACAGGGTGATAAAATAGCTTGTTCTCTAAATTTAAATTCACATCAAGTTTTATTTGAGCTACGAAGGTAGAAGACAATTGTAATTTTATACGCTTATAGCTTCCTTGTAATGCCAGAAAGTTTAGAACACGACCCCTCTGGATTTAACCGGTACATTTTACAGTCTTCTGACATCAGAAAAATAAGTATTGAAACTTAAACATCGAGAATGAACTTTTTAATACCCTGAAGATGCTATTTACATCACAGTTGAATGACCCTACCTATATTCTTTTTATAGTAGTTTATGCAAACGACTGCTGACAATTGATGGTTCAAAAGTTGGAAGATCTGCGGGTATTGCTCCCTGTATGTTTTTAGTGTTAAATTTCTTATTCACTGTAAACATGTCTGACACGTATAACCTTGTACAATTTCAATACATTTCAATGCACGCATATATAACACAGCGCATACACCTAATCACTGTATGGCTTATTGGGAGATTATACATTGATTCAACTTGTATGACTTATTGCGAGCAAAAGCATCTGTGATTTCCGGTCACAGTATGACTTATTGGAGACCAATTTATACATTTCATAACGTATTGAGATAACCGGAAGTTTACTCGCTTATACAATGTGTATAACCCCGATTCTTATAAATGACTCATATCTAATCAACATTTTCAGTATATAAGAAAAAAACACATTTTTTAAGGCATAATAATATCAATAACTTAGTCAATTTAGTAATTTAAGACATGTACGTGATCCAGACTGTATTAATGAAAAATACATTTTATTGCGCTATTTTGTATTTATCGTCGTCTTTGCAAAACTAGCCCACGTTATAGTTGATCAAACTAGTGCTCCTGGGTTAGCAACCGAATACTTACCTACCCATATTCATAGATAGAAGACAATTGGTACGTGTTGAACGACTGGATGAAAGCAATAAACTGTTGAGGTAGAGTTTGATGACGAAAGAACAACAAATAATGTTACATGTCCTTAGGAGGGCTGTGTTGGTTTCTTTTGTTTTCTTGAAATCATTCAATGATCCTAGATTATGTCCCCTAAACATAATATACTTGAAGCACTGAGACAACACCATGAAATTGAAAATGACTGAAAATCTAAATACATGTCACCGGAAATGACAGCTGATCACATGAGCAATGATTTTCACCTAATGTTTTGCCCTTTAAGGTACTAACCTTCTGTCTAGCAACGTTTGTGGTCATGCATCATATTTCAATAATAGCGTAATATCAGAATTTGGATCATTTGGATTCTGAAATCTCGAAGTATGAAATTTCCGGCCAAAAAGGGTTGTACGCTGCGTTTGTAAATCCGATTTCTATTGGTTACTTTGCAGACACGTCATGTTTGGTTTCCGTTTATTTTGTACTACTATAGCTGAAATCCAGACTCGTCCTAATTTTCGGAACGTCCGGTGTACAGTGCAGCAATATCAAGTGATTTTGACATAATTAAAGGCGACAAATATAAGACGAAACTTGTCAACATTGGAAAAAGTTAGCCGTAGAAATTTTATTTCTATACCGTTTCTATGAAGTAGAATTTTGCAAGTCTAAGGGGAAAATGTCAGCTTTCCACGAATGTAGGATCCCTATTAGTCTGTCTATACATACCCTATGTTTAATTAAAGGAGACAACTCTTCAGTCTACTCTTTTTTCCTGAAATTAATTCCCTTTGCACCCTCAAACATAGATAATCAAGCCCAAAATAAAATCTAGCTAAAATTGAAAATGAAATTATGATAATTGATTGAAAAAAAAAATATTATCTAGTCGGGTAGCCAGACTAGATCCCTATCAGCAGCTGGTCCGTTTTTTCCAGCACTTTGTGGAACCTTGGACAAGAATACTGCTTGAAACTGTAGTCCGATCGCATACAACCACTTCGAAGGTTTCACAGGGTGCTAGAAAAAAGTGCCCGGCTGCTCGAAAAGTTCCTATTTTCCGTGGAAAGCATATACTTTAACCCTTAGACTGGTTATGTTCAATAGAAATCCATGAAGAAATAAAATACTTCGGGCTATTTTTCTCTTGAATTTGTAGCTTTTAGTGATGTTCAAGTCAAGTGATATAGCTACATTTGTTTACTAGGATTTTTCATGTTGTTTTAGCAGTTCAAACCAATTGCAGTGATTTTAAAATGTTACATGTTTTGATGGTCGACTAGAGTTCATCACGTGTTGCTAGTGTTATAGTATGATTCAGATAGCAACATTCGACAATTCTTAGATACACAAACCTGAGTACATGTACTAACACACCGTAGACCAGTGGTATCTGGAACATTACTGAGATCAATACATCAACGATTTTTGTTATTTAGTTTTTTTTATAAACAGACACCAAGATATACGTATATCACCATGTTTATAAATATATTCTAGGGTATTATAACACACATAATATAAAACACATAAATACAAAATAAAATACAGCAGAAAAGCATTGGTATACTGTAAAATCAAGCATAATTATGTAGATTCTATGTATATTCCTAGGTATAAAAATATAAAAAAGAAAATTAACCCAGTGTGGTGATTTCATTTCGAAGTCGATTTTAAATTGCGAAATTCACAGATTCATCATATATTCATAATGTGTTTTACATTATACAGTATGTAATTTTGCAACTATAGTATATTTACAATTAAAAGTCGCATTTATTAAAATAAAGCCCGTCTACATGTAACTTTACACCATGTTAAATAAAACGACATTCACACAGTTTCTGATTTTCAAATTCGCGCTTTATTTTCATAATAACTGGACTTGGGTTTCAAACTGTAAAATGCGTATAGGATAAAATACTATATACTATACTTGGCTAAGATACTTTTCCTGTGTGGACAGAAAAAAATGTTTTCTCAACAGTCTACTATAGGAATATAGCATTAAGAGTTAGACACATGATCGTTTAACCACGTGACCACATCCTCTTTATTTCTTTTCATCCAATTAATATTTCTCTCGATACTTTCTAACGCTTGTTTACGTCCATTTTCTCCGGCCCCGGCATCTGGATACTTCCGGAAAAATGATTTCACCTGAAACAGAAACCATAATTGAAACATATAGTTTATTCTGTGATCAAAGGCAGTGGATTGGGGTTAAAAGAGCGCAACTATTCGAACTTATCTATGATATTTAGATTAAAATATTATCATTTACACATTCATTTTAAATCAATTATCAATTCGTTCGGCACACGATACCGTTCAATGCTTAATATTTGTGTTTGGTTAACTTTCGATGATTTCGATGATAAACTTCACGACGAGATTATAATTATATCTGACCTCAAAAATACGTAACAAGTGATTTCGCCGACCATTTTGCCGTCCATTAATTTACGACCCTGCTAAATTAATTATTTTACAAAAAATCTGTTACATTTTTAAACACACTGTTTTTTCCCTGGAATAAACCGTCATCTAGCATCAACTGTTTCTTCCGCTGACAGTAGTCACAACTTCTCTCTGTTGTAACGTGTCGGTTATGTGACAGGTGAACGCTAACTGAATGAGTTGCACAGGTTATACACTGGAAACCTAAATGTTGATGCTCGTAAGGTTTGGGCATGTATTTATTGAATTATTTATTGAATATTGATTGTGCAAATTTAGCCTCACTTATTTTATGTTCGAGTTGAATTTCAAATTGTAACAAATCTTCGAGGTATATACACATAATATGTTGTAGAAGGGAGTACCGTGTAACGTATATACAGACCTCTTCGAGTTGATTGTCAGTATTGAAGCCGGACACAACACTAGGAATAAGACGTCCAAAATATCGGGAATACAGTGTAAACCTGTAAAAAGAATAAAATAGAGCTTGCTTACTTTGTGTGACTAAAAATACAACCGGTACCATATACCCGGTATCACCCTTAATGCCCGGTACCATCCGAACTAACCTGTATCACCCTAAATACCCGGTAGCACCCTAAATATCCGGTACCATCCTAACTAACCTGTATCACCCTAAATACCCGGTAGCACCCGAAATACCCGGTATCACCCGAAATACCCGGTAGCACCCGAAATACCAGAACCACCCGAAATAGCCGGTTTCTTGTATAATTATTTCTATATAATTATATACAAATATTGACATACCATATGGCGTTAGTTTTTGCTAACACCGCAAGAAGAAATATGTCTTGTTATCGTTTAAATCAACCTTAAGGTAAGGCGACAAGTCAGTTTTTGCCCGAAGCCAACTCAACTGCTACACAGGCAGTTGATTCGACGTCAGACAAAAACTTAGCCATTTTGTCAACATTGGTGTAAAAACGTTGATTAAACAAAACGCTATATTCCAATACATGACTTATTTCGAAGAAAATTTAGGAAACTGTGGAATTCGAATTAACGAGGTCCGACCACTTTTATACAGAATATATCGTAGTTATGCCTTCATTAGTCTACCCTGTTCGTTTGTTTACTATCTTTTAAATTATTTTTAGACGCATTTAAGTACGTGTAGGATATAAATAATGTACAATTTGCAATAGAAAAAATAATAAATTAAAACAATGAAACATTGACTAGACAAAATGAGTATGAATGACGGAAGCAACCTACTTAAACCACTGGCCCGTACTAAACTCCATGTTGAAGATGTTTACATAACAGTTGTGTAATCAATCCAATATGACGGAATGACCTGTTACCAGTCTATCGAACCATCCTAATACTAGAACTCTCAACTCAAATCGAGGTGTAGATCAAACCTGATTTCGAGACAAATCTCAAGATGAAAACCTTAACGTTTTGCTGTAATGATCTCATAACGGTGTTTTCATTTGGTGATATCGATTTTGAGCCCGTATTTAGCTCAGATCAAACGTTTTTAATAGCAAAGGTGCTAGTCTCCTATGTCATAAGTATCTTTGAAACTCTGTCTCTTGAAAAGAAAAGAACCAAGTAACATCTCGCCACATTGACTATAGCATACAGTGTAGCAACGTTAAATGTCGCATCGACGCTAAATGTCGCACTTGACGTTAAATGTCGCAAGGCTGACGCTAAATGTCGCAACCGACGCTAAATGTCGCAATCCACCCTGACGCTAAATGTCGCATCTGTGACGTTAAATGTCGCAACAAACTGGCCTGACGTTAAATGTCGCAACATTAACGCTAAATGTCGCAATCCTTTATAAACACTCTTTTATAGTATTACAGTTCTAGTTTTAGTCCAGACGTATCCACAGTTATTAGGGATTTACCCAAAGGGGTTCGACACATAAGTCTGCAGTGATTAAAAACTGTTTTTTTTTCAATTTTTTTTTTTTACTTCTACATGTACATGTATATTGTATAAAATGTACACAGTAGAAATAAAAAAAATATTTTTTGAAAACAGTTTTTAATCAGTGCAAGTTTATGTGTCAAACCCCTTCAGGTTTAACGGGATGAGCCGAATCTTACTCGGTATACCCGGTTCAGTGAACCGTCGTACAACCGTAACAACACTGGATCGGCAAGACGAACCGTGGCGAACCGTGATACTCTTGTCAAACTGGCAAAAGAGGCCGGTTGTTTTAAAATGTTTAAAGCCCCGTGGAGTCATCAGTAGCTACCGGGAGGAATGGTTAAGATTTCAACAGAATCGAAATATGGAGTCAAAACTGGATTACCACCGGGGCTACACATTAGCTCTACCGCGATGTTGCATCCCGGTCTCAGTACGGATTATTCCGCTTTATCCACGGTGTATCCCGGTTCTGGGCTGACAGCAGACCTTGTGCCGGTTTAGCACCCCCGGTTTGTCCCGTTGTATGAACCTTAGAGACATCGTGAACTTCTTAGTCGATTCGGGCTAACCGTGACGAACCACCGTGTTGATCCGACCGTATGACATCGTACAGTATGGGTTCGATATCCACTATAGGTGCAAACCAATTCTGGTATTTTCTATGTTATTTATTTATAAACCATGGTATACCGACATTATTTGAACTGCGCTGAACACTGGCTCTACACCGGTTGAGTCCCAGTAAAGTGCGTTTCATACCGATGGAGACAGGGAAGAACATAGCGGCATATACCCGAATTATGGTTATACATGTATACGGTATGCCCGGTAGAAACCCGTTTCGTTACGGATTATACTTTATTATACTGGTTTCATCACGACCAAGGTCTGTGTAGTTGCAGTTACCGAGTATTTGTCGAACAATGCAAAATACACTAAATAAATAATTATGTAAATCATAATTGAAATTCTGTTGACATCAATTTATTTGTGTTTACGGAAAGTAGTATTCAAACCCGCACGATGAGTTACTTAGAGGATAATGCACGGCTGTGTAGGACGGGGTCTAGATAATCGGCCCGCAGGAAGCATAATCGCCCGAGTGGCTTTAGCCCGAGGGTGATTATCAATCCGAATGGTCCGTACGGCATTTTTACGAGTTCGACACAAGAATGAACCTGCAGTGATTAATTTTTTTTTCAAGCAATATTTTTTTTTATTTCTACTGTGTAAATTTCATACAATATATAGAGGATATTTGTTTGTTTTGATTGAATATTATATAAAAAACAGTTTTTTTATCACTAAATGCTTATGTGTCGAACCCCTTTGGGAAAAACCCCTAATAACTGTGGATACGTCTGGGCTAAAACTAGAACAGTAATACTACAAGTGAGTGTTTATAACGGATTGCAACATTTAGCGTTAATGTTGCGACATTTAACGTCAGGCCAGTTTGTTGCGACATTTAACGTCACAGATGCGACATTTAGCGTCAGGGTGGATTGCGACATTTAGCGTAGGTTGCGACATTTAGCGTCAGCCTTGCGACATTTAACGTCAAGTGCGACATTTAGCGTCGATGCGACATTTAACGTTGCTACATACAGTTTTAGAAATCAACGAAACGACGTCACATATTGGGTTACCTATCAATGAGATATTGCCAGTTGTCACGAACCCAGTTCCAGACCAAACTACGTCCCACTGGATTATCGGCAATATATTCTAGCACGGTGAAATAATCCTGATCTCGAACATAGGTTTTATTCTTCGCAAATTCTATATATCTGAAATAACAGAAACAAAACAGAGTGATTTTACGGGCCATAGTCGATTAGTCTTTTACGTACACAAAACCCCACATACAACCGGCTTGATAAAAAGACCTACTAAAATGAATAAAACAACATTGGTTCGTTTTCATAGTTTTACTATTTATTCAGCCATTTTCAATTACCCTAAGGATAGTCTTATTACTGACGTCTTACTGTTTGTATATAATTCTCACGACAGCCGTACGGTGCCCGTATAGTAACTGCACAATGTCTGTGTGAATAACCTCCGGTAGTCGTGGGAGCATCGACAAGCCTCGGAGTTTTCAAACGCCGCCGACGTAATATGATATTCGTACGATGATTCTACGAGCTCCTGCGGTATCCCTATCAGTCTTTTGTGACTCCATACGAGAGTCATAAAGCCAAAACCAAATTCGTACAGAGCTCGTTGATGTGACTGAGGTATAACTAATGACACAATTGACTTTGACAACGTATAGTTTAAAACCAAACATACCGCATTAGAAGGGACGTTGAACGTGTGGCAGCTAAAGCAGCTCTGAGCTTGGATTTTTCTTGTGGTACGGGTTCTGACAGGTATTTATCCCAAACCATCATCCACTCACGTGACGAATCGACAGATCTCATACCGTATGAATACACCAGTGATCGCAGATCGGGATCTATTCTGTATAAATAGAACAATATGTGCACATAAAACGGATGCATTTTCTGTCCTATATAATGTATATAATGACAATCAAGCTGTAACATAGTCTCATAACTACACACAACATCAGCTTTCAATCCCAGTGAAAATGTAACATGAACAACCTCCAGTTGACATAGTATGATATAAATATAGTTTAACTTACTCTGTTCCATTGTACAGCCAGTCTTTAAATCGAGTGTTTGCTTGTTTCAGACATTGTTCATGACCGTTCCCACACGCTAGAGATACAGTAAGTGACCGTAAAAGTCTGAAATCAATCAGTTGATAATGCAATATAAAATAACAATTACTAAATTGCAGTTCATGCAATTCTAAGTATTCCCCCTATTTAAGGAGGTACGCGCACCTTTAATCTAACGATCGAATTTTCCTTGAAACATCTTAAAATGACAGAACAGTCTTCAAGAACAACATTGAAATCATAAAAATGATATGTTACCAGGCTCGTTTTCGACATACATGGCTTTCTAATGACCTACCATTGTATTTTGTTCATTTTATCTATTTCCTGCATTTATGGCACCATTATGTTCTTTTTAAGATTATTACTATATGAGACCACTTTTAAGCAATGCATGATATTTTGTGTGTTCAATGGTCATTCCTATTGACATTATTCACAATTCCGGCTGCCTGGTTAACAAATTCAGTATTTTAACATAATAAATAGTTACCCCACCCACTTGCAAAAAAGTGTGATTTTTAAACGATTTCAAATGAACGTCAAAAAATACCTAACGATCGAAAATGATTTAGAATCGGCCCTAAGTTAAGTATCAAATAGAACACCAGTTTAGTCAAATAAAAAATAGGGGTCACCAGCCTTTTTTTGGAGCTGTGCATAAAAAAGTACTAATTATGCATAAAATTAACCTAATTTGCATATTGTAATGAAATAAATTTTTATTAAAAATATTTCAAAGTGTGGCTACCTCTTATAACTAAACCATGCACTACATATATATATAAGCATATGCATTTGAACAATTGTAGGGACTTATTGTGAACCCATATTATTCACAATTTTGCCGTTCCCCACCCACTTTTCATACATGCAAAAAAATAAAAAGTTAAAAATATCTAATTTGAGCGATAATGTTATGTTTATTGTCATTAATCAACATTCATATGTGTTCATTGAAACTAATATTAATGTTTGTTCTTATCTAATTTGATTTTGAAATTTCGCGCATGCGCACAGGGCAGCTCGTACCTCCTTAACACGTATAATTATGTAGTTCAAGGTATAAAAAATGTAATTAGTAATGTTTGCATGCTTAATTCAAGTAAATTGTGATTGTACGGCACTTTTTAACGTGAAAGTTGAATCAGAGTGTTTATGTAAACGGTCATGGCAACAATCAATTTCTTTTATATTACAAAGAATTGCACTATTGCACTTCACATACACAAGTACAAGTGTAACTAATGTCCAGGTAGTCATGTCATTATATACGTTTATGAAATTATCAACAGTACAGTTATCATGCTATATCACAATGTAAAGCGATTATTATAAGCAGAACCCCTCTAAACCGAACACTGCAGTGACCGAACAAAAGGTTGGGATTCGAGAGGTTTCGACCGGGAGAAATGGTATTTATAACCATGTAGAGTAATCACTCTTAGAAGATAGACATGAACATTCTTGTTAACTGACCTCTTAACGTGACCACCAGATGACACCCAGCCTAGCTGACCATATATCTTAGATACCTTAGCCATTTTATAATCCTGAAACAGAAAGGTAGACAACTTTAAATAATTCACATTGATATTGTTTTTGTTTTTTGTGTCGTAATCAACGAATTCACTTCGTAAAATATAGTACATGTATTATCAATAAATGAAACACATATATTCTTACTTGACAAGAACGATTTGATGTCGCCCACACTCAGCTTATTGGTGATCGAAAAGTCCATGTACACATATAACATATAGAGGCAGATAAACAGTCTTTGATAGAGGCAACATATTTATTCCGGCTAGTACATGGACTAAGAAAAGGTTGTCGACCTTTAAAATGTTGTCAACCTGTGTATCTCACCTGTAGAAGACTATAATCGCCGGTGAATTCCAACATAGACGATATGTAGGAGAGGGCACGTTGTGCACTCTTCCAGGGGAGGTAATCTTCCTCAGTGTCTAAATATAGAGTCATGTCTAGCGCCACCTGGTAGCTGACGAGACCAGCACGTGCGATGTTGAATACGTCATCAATAAGATTGGATCTGTCTGCTATACTCAATACCTGAAAAACGACTGTTTGATAAGCGAGAGACCAACCAACTATAAAGCAATATGGCATGGATGTTCAATTTAATTTTTTCAGGAACTACCACAAATGTAACATGCGACATCGTGGTAAGTTCTTTTATTTTACCAAACTTAAAATGTACAAATGTACTTTTGAAATTCGTAAACATAAAAACCAACTAGGCCTAATGACTCAAAACTTCCATTAGTTTCTAATCTGGCGCGCGGCATTCGGTGGCTTCACTGTGGAATTCCATATTGCACCGCACATTCTTTCACAACACTTATACTCAACATTGCTATATCCTAATCAAAACCAGTATACGACAACGGTTCACTGGCTGATTTTTATAGGAGCTTATTCTAATGCTATTCTTGTTATGGTCTTCATCTGGTTCGAGAATTAAACAAACACTACGAGGTACTAACCATTTTATCTGTTTTAAGAGCGTCTGACAACCTTTTCCACATGAATTCGGGGTAGTTCACTCGATAAAATCCTGTTTCATTCAAGTTAAATTTAATCCATGCGTTTGCATTTTGTTCAAAATTCATACCTACACCCATAGTAACTGAAAAATATCAATACAAGTGTACTTGTATATGCTTTTTAAAAATATTGAATTCATTTCAACAAGACCCGTGCATGCCTTAATCTTTTTTACGAGAGGTGTGCAACTTATATTGGAACAGAATTTAACTTCCAGTTATTTCATAAATTTTACTTAGAAATCGAATTGTGTATATTCAATAGTGTATAGTAATGTATCAAGAGATATTAACAACCATTGTAGACTGTATATGTAATATCCTTAGAACAGAATCAACTATTGTATCGAGTGTGTTGATTAAAATACATTTTTAAGGCCAAACCCGTTATGCTGATGCTTACAATTCGATTCCCTAATCGATTTTTTAATGTTCTCCAGATTTAAATTCTATTGATACTTAATCAGGAGACTTCTCAGTCTAATTCAAAAGGTACTCAATGTCATATTTTGTAGGGTGACAAGAAATTCAGTTTGGGGATACACCCTACCAGGAAAAAGGACGTGTCACATTTTTGTATTTGTCCTAGATATCACTGAACCAATAGACATGACGATTGCAGGTTTCTGCCATTTTTTTGGTGATTTTAATATTTGGTGCCATTTCGCCAAAACAAGCAGATGAAGTATATTATCCTTCATATGACAAACATTACTGATTGTCTTCATTGACATGGGTAATTCATAATATACCCAACACCTTTTTATGCTTCTATAGGGGCAATTTGTCTTAAAAATCCAAAACACAATGACCTCTACAACTGTGACAAGATAGTTGATTATGTTAATAAAATAATGCAAATATGAAAAAAATGAGTGCATTTACAATCAGTGTACTCTAACGTTTGTACTGTTTTTATTATCGCTAAATAACCAAAATGTTGTCGTAATTTAGGAGGACATTCAACCTCGAACTATACGACACCCTACAAACCAGTCGACATTCTACGAAAACTCGTCTAGGTCTGCATCTCCTGTGATTGCCAACGTTCCTTAAATATATTGGCCCTTTTGGAGCCCATAAAATACCTGTGAGCTTCAAATAACCTTGACATTACCTGATTGTTCTTTCTTCATCCATTTCATACCCTGTCTTCCAGTATTTGTTGTATAATCTAGTTTGATATACCACATGTATCTGTTACAGTAGATAATAGAGAACATACAAATCATGCAGTTGTTATATTAACCATCCTATGATATATTGACTCGACTTAATATATATATGACGAAGAGTAGCAATTCCGCAAATTTAAATTCTAATTCATGATTATGCATATAGGGGATATCACCTATTCAGCAATCTATTGTATGAATGAACAATAAAAACTTGCCATTGTCCAATAGCTATCTTGTGGGCACATTTACATACGAATACCTCTGTATACAAACATGAACTTTCCTATTTTTGTACCAAGTTAACGTCAATACTATCAGGAGCCATATCAACTTCCATAGCCCAGCTTTGTCTCGAACAATGATACAAGATCATGTTTCGTTGGTGTTGTTAATGCACACACTAATTATAATTTATAATAAATGTTTTGGAATTAACGTTTAGGGCATTATGTCTATTCGAAGTACATATATTATGTCCCTTATTTCCTCTGAGTTTTCCATTGTTACTATAGGGTGACAAACCGGTATAAACTTCTCCCCATAAGCAAATGACAACTATTCCACTCGTGACTGCGTTCTGTTTAGTAAAACGTCACGGAAAATCAAATTATTCGAACCCACAGCAATTAGATTAACAATCAGGTGCACGAAAGTCTGAGCACATTGGTTGAAATCGTCCATTCGGACTTTGTCATACCCAAATTCAGAATCATTCTTGTTGTAGCTTATCGAGGAATCGGCAAGAAATCTGTCTTGAGATAGGGTAACACTGGTTCCCTTTATTGTAACGTTAACATACGGCAATCCCATCTGTTTGGTCCAAGTATCCATGACTGACTTCACGCTTATACCTGCCTCTATCTGTAGAAGAAATTATTGTTTACTTGACATTAACATGTAATATAATGTAAAACGTATTATAACTGAAGGATTTTATGGAAGATTGCCTTTATAGTGCCAAACAAGTTTCCTCGTAAACTATAGTACTTCTGTTCCAATTTTATATGTTTACGTATACATTATTTTATACTGAATACGACCGTAACAACTTTACAAAACAAAGAAAAGCATTTTCTGGTGGATCCCTTCAAAATAATAAACGTTCGCGTATTCCAAATTAGGATATCCATAATCCTCATACATCAGTGGTTAGTCAAGTTTCCTGACTAGTTATGTTTCGGATGAAAAAATACGCTGGTTGACGAGAATGCGTTAGGAACACTTTCGCGGACATTAAATCTGCGAACTTAAATCGTGCGAACTAATTTATTGGCAACAGTATAAGATTACCATATCTTGTACTTACATTATTAAGATGTGCCCATAAATCGTCGGTTCTTGCATTCTGATAGCTGTAGTCCTGTAGATAACTTGATATACCTTTGAAGAAAGCATCTGTACCCATCCAATTCTCTAGCATCCGTATTATAGAACATCCCTGCATTGAGACAAGATATGTTTGTTTTACAGGTACTGAGGATCATACCCATGGTAGACAAATAGACACTTACTTCCGGTCAGTCACGATGATAAACCGACCTAAGCATGAACAGGAACCAGCTATACTGTTATCACGACAAATATGCTTGCCTAGTTTGAGGACCATGTGCGATACCATTCTCAAAATGGAAACAATAAATAAAGACAACATCCGATCGATCTTGAAAGTAAGTGTCAAGAAAGGCTGAAATTCGAAAACGAGCACTGTTAATTAAGGCTCTATCTTAGACTCAATAATTACATGTATACTACATACCGAAAGGTTACGACCCAGAGGTCAGATTATATCTATATTCGTTGTTTTGTTAATAAATCATAATGTTATTCAAGTGAAATAAAACAAATTATCTGAAAGCGAAATGTGACCCACCTTACTATATGATATACTATCAAATACAGCATTGATCTGTGCTGGATCAGTCACGTGGACAACGATAGGATGTGATGATATTCCAGCATCAGTCACCATTACTGGTTGTAAATCACCTACCAAGAAATACTCCATCTGTAATAAAAACCGGTACAAAGGGTGCTCATATAGTGTGATCCTAACCCGGGCATACTGTACGACACCATCACATAGCCAAGCTAAGTGCGAAAGCATTAGACCATTCTGGCGACCCGTGTTCAAATACATGTGGAGGGCCTCATATGCCTGCCATAAATCAGAAAATCTGACTGTCAAATAAAGGCTAGGCTCGGCATCGGCATCCTCGTAATGAAATAACCAAATAACAAGTATCAATATTTGGCTACATCTGGCCACTTTTAGAGGTTTGTATTTATGTGGATAGCAACACTGGATATATGCACGTGGAAACTGTTTGCGGCACAAAAAGCGCTGATTGTGATATACGTAGTTTGCACCTATAGTGTGTTGTTTAATATGATACGTTACACGTATAGACATTTAATAGACATAAAATTCCGACCTATAGTATGTAGTTAACGATTTGGACACAGGAAAACGTCCATGCATGTTTAACTCACTTGTGAGTTTTTATTGGGTATGGGATATATGGATGCACAACACATATCTGAGGTGAGCGACGAAATGTCGATATTGGTCCTCAACACGTCGTACTACCAGTTTTAACAGTTTAAATGTCATTGTTTTTTAACGAAATGGGTCAGTATTGGCTAATGGAATTACCAATGCATCTAAAAATGTATTTGAAATAAGTATTGTAGATATTGATATTACTAGATGTGTTATATAGATAAAACTAACCAATTCCCAGTCGGGTTCATGTTCCGCTGCTCCCAGGTATTCCATGAATGATGCGAAACCTTCATTCAACCATAAATCTTCCCACCATGCCATCGTTACAAGATTCCCAAACCACTGTGAATATAGTGAATATATCAAACCATGATTCCCAAACCACTGTGAATATAGTGAATATATCAAGCCATGATTCCCAAACCACTGTGAATATAGTGAATGTATTAAACCAAGATTCCCAAACCACTGTGAATATAGTGAATATATCAAACCATGATTCCCAAACCACTGTGAATATAGGGAATATAGGGAATATATCAAACCATCTCCGATTAGCACCAAAGTACTAAAATTGGCTACAGTCGACGACAGCATGATATAGAGTTGGTCTGGCTATCCGACTTGGTAATATTTTGTCAATCAATTATCATAACTTTATTTTCATTGAATTGTAGCTAGATTTTTATTTAGGGCTTGGTTATCTACCTATGTTTGAGGATGCAAAGGGAAATAATTTAATGAAAAAATGAAATTAGACTCTCCCACGCGTAATACTGCAAATTAACACATATTACCTTTCTTTTTAGCTTATAGGTGGACAAGTGATCCAGTGTTATTAAAGAGCTAATGACTGCTGATCCGACGGTTATGGGTTGAGTCCCGCCTTCAACCTGATTAAAACAGAATTGTTTAACAGTCTTTCGTATGAGACTTTCTTGGGAACTCGTCAATATGGATTTCCGGTGGCGAGAATAAATAAAAGCATACCAATCATTATTTATTTCTTGTGGACTTACCTGATGGGATACCTCGTGGGCAACAACAGTTGCTACTCTTTGTTTGTTTGCAGAAGACGACAACGATGTATCATAAAGAATATTCGTCTCCCGAAATGTTATAAGTCCCCAGTTCTCCATTGCACCAGAAACGAAGTCGGGTATAGATATCAGGTCTGAAAAATGTGGAATTTCGTATTTGACAACATCAGTGAAGATGACACACAAAAGAAAATCCGATAAAGGTTAAGCAATTAAGTAACTGTGAGGTTAAAGGAAATTAGTTTTATAATTAATGTGTTTGGAAAAAATAACTGAACAAGCTGACATTGAAGGCATCAGTCAAGCGAAACTGTCGAGCTCAGAAACTGTCGAGCCCAAAAACTGTCGAGCCCAGAAACTGTCGAGCCCAGAAAACAGAAACAGCACAGACCACATTCACATGGCACAATATCCAACACACAACTGATCGAGAAAATGAAACTAAACCATTGAAAATCCCAGATTTAGCTGTCGAAAGGTCTAAATTCCAAGTCCCAGCTATCAAAAAGCTGAAAGACATAGTTTCAGCCATACAAAGCTGAATGACCAATTTTCAAACATAAAAAATGTGAAATACCTAGAAAACTATGTACTTATGAGACTGTAGTCATGTGTGGTTTTTGGGAATACGACATGTGATTTGATTAAGGGCATGGAGTCTATAACTACATGAGAAAGTGAATGCTTTTTCAAACACGTTTTTCTCTTCCATTTGAAAATTGTTTGGCACAGTTAGTAAAACACAGAACAGAGTCAATGTAGTAAATTATAGTGTTATGTTTTGGTATCCTACCAATTTAAATTTTAAGACAAAACTCTTTTTGAAAAACATGCACTATTCCGCTAGATCTATGGATTATATCTTTAACAAGCGGAGATCATATGTACCATATGTATGCACCATTTGTTTGGCGGTAATAAATTATTTTAAGAAGGTGACAATGCATGAATTCTTCAAACATAGCTGAACATATAAATCGATTAATCAGGTCGGTCACTTGTTTACATAACATTGTGTATATAAACATTGCGATTTCTCTTATTTATGTATTCTTTTGATATATATTGTGTGTATAAGTATGCGGCTAAGTGAATAGGGTATTGCTTTTCACGTCCATTTTTTCAAATTTGAATGTTTAAAACCATAAAAATACAATGTTATGATTTTTCTATGTTTGTATACGAGTGACTGACCTGATTAAACATACTATACCTAGTTTTGGTAACGGGTAGGATATGTTAAACATGTGTGTATATAAATCCACGGTTGTCATGGCTACTTCTAGAGCGTACTGTGTCTGGTTTACCCTGTCTGATGGTGCAAACAACCGAACCTACAACATAAAACTAGCTCATTCAGTTTATTAAATACCTTGCATCTTATAATTATAGAGAAACATACCATCACCATGTGTCTCCCTAGCAATATGGTTAGCGCGATTGCCGTCTCATCTTACAAACCGGGTTCAAATACGGGTAGAGGCACATATATGCCAGCCATATTTCAGCAGGATGATACCTGACCAATAAAAAAGCCTATGTTCGGCAAATTCAAACTGATACTCATTATCAGCTTGTTCCAGATAGGAGAGATAATTAGGACCTGAGAGACATTACTATGATCTTCTAGGAGTTGTCTACCTTCGATGTTTGAATAATTATAATATTGATATCACTGATTATCGTGAACACGTTGAATTATTCAGAACTTGTTAAATACCAATTTCTTTTTTTAAAATTGTTTAACAGCTATAACATTACAATAAAGATATCTGTTCATATATTGGTGATTTTTAGTTGATGAATTCTTACAAACCGTATATGTCCCCAATGAAAAGTTTTTGAAACGAGTGACAAGGGATTTAAATTTGAGTGCAAATGTAACGTTTCTGTAAGTGCTTTGATAATACAGTACCCAGAAGTTGATTTTTGTATAACATGTATAAGAGAGTGTTTATATAACAATTACATGTTTTAGGTTTTCATACTGAAAGTAAAAAACCCTATCTATTCTAACACAAGCGGTGTCAGCTATATACACATAGAGTAAAGCACGATGTGCACGAACTGCCAATAAAACACAGCTACGGCTGAATAACTTTAAATGGCAAATAAGCTTCCGAGGAAGAAAATAGTGCTGTGATTTATGTCAAATGTTTGTTGTCAAATGCAGAATATTGGCTATGTTAGAATTGAAATAATGAATATGTACCTGTGTTTTATCTATAATAAAGCACGGTCACTTGTTCGGATCCGTAGACTAAATCACTCGTGTTACGATAAAACACAGGTACATATTCATTATTTCTTAATTAAAAAGTATTAAGTATGTTATTTTACCTTTATTCCACTCTTTGAGGTACCACTGAGATGTTTGAAGTCGCAGACAATGAAACATGCTAAGTATGTGCTCATCTTCGTGGATCGTGTAAACTTGGTAACATGTAGAGTATTGTTGTATGTCCATGTGTCCGTACTCTGAAAGTTGATAATCATAAATACATGCATGTACTCGAATATATTGATTTGATGTGAACTTGTTATAAAAATGCATACATATGTATTAATGCATGCATGTCTTATAATATTTATGAACTATGTTATATCTATGACTTATTTAAAATAGCAAATTGATATTGATAGTCTAATATGCTGTAGGCTATCTTTCAAATCTTCTCCATGTACAGTTATGAGCTAGTTTATTATTTATTATTTAACATGTACCGTACCACTGTTCAGTCAAAATGCATTGTATTGTCCTCATAGGCTATCAGCCTAATTTAATTGAAATAAATTATCTATCATAAACGTATGTACAGTGTAGATTAGTTTTGCATTCATAATAGGGCTTCTAACTCCTAAAAAAGTGAAAAATGACAATAATGATAATGTAATGAAAAGCAATCTTTTTATTGCTGAAACTAGTTCATTCAGCTTTTTGACAGATGGGACTTGGGTTGATCACTTTCTCGTTCGGTTGTGTGTTGGGCATTGTGCCTTGCATGTTTTATTTTACACAGACACTTGTGGTCTGGACCACGCCCCCCCCCCGCTTCGCGCCTGGAAATATTTTTTATATATTTATTATATATTGTATATCCAGACCCATTCAGTACTCACACAAACATTTTTGAATGTATTTGATATTAATAAAAAAAAATCTACGTACGTCCTCTACTGCTTTAATAACTCATCTTTGTGTTATTTAGCTAGAGAGGCATTTACGAATATCTTTATTTGTCCCGGATACGTTTAATAATGTTTGTGTGATTAATGTATGGGTCTGGGTATACCATGTTGATGTTAAAAATATACCCAGGTGCGTAGCTGGGGCGGGGTCCAGACCCCAAGTGTCTGTGTTATTTTACTGTGCGCGGCTGGTTAAGTTGAGTGCTCCCCTTCCCCGATCGACTTATGATTTATAAAACCACCAATACACAGTTCGTGCTACGATCCGTTCTGTTATAAAGCTGTTAAATTGTATTTATATTTTTATAATTATTACAAAATTTGCTAAGCTGTGTAACCGTTTGTAATAACATCGCAACCTGTTTTGTAATTAAAATTTAAATTGTATTTACGTTTTTAAGATATCGCCCCAAATATTATCATTATTCCAAAACGGGTAAGAGTATAAATCCATTAGGACAGTTTGAAATCATATTGCAAACCTTTCTGTAATAATGACAACTTAGAGCGACATTTTGACAAGTTATTACATTCTGAGTTTTTGTAACGAAGTGAGATAAGAAAGGGAGGTGCCGACTCACGTAAGACACTATGAACAATCGTTCTTCGTATTCACAGTGAACCTAAACTTTAAACAAGTAAGTGCAACTTCAATTGCGTATGAAATCTCCAGGAACGCCCGCAGTACCAAATATATCAAGATAAAAGTTTTATATTGTCAAGCAAGTTGTTTGAACAGACACATCACACGTATATAGCCAGTGTATCTACATCCTCCTTCATTTATGGGTATAGAGTAAAATGCCCGTACTTATCACTTCGTGGTATTATTTACGCACCAAGTTGTCTCGAAATTAGTACACGATAAACACATATTTTTTTAAGTTCTGTCAACATAAATAAGTTTTATTTTCGAAAACAGGTGGACTACATGTAGAATCTCAATATTAAGAACACAATTTTGTGATCATGTTCTCTGTTGTGCTCAGTTTTCAAGGGTCCCAATTGTGGCCCTATTACTGTATTGGTGATTGGGTTATCGTCCTTTCTAGACAGGATCCCGTTATAATTAAACGATGGAGAGTGTGAACCATATTGAAAACTGGTCAGCAAAATAAATAGAGCGGGTTGCCCTCTTGGCTCATGGTGGTTGCGCCGCATTCACCAAAGGGGTTGAGTTAAAGCTACGCAATAACTATATAATGTGTATTTTGTTTGGTTTCGTGAAACAACTGTAGATGAAAATGTATATTGAATGTCACTGTTCGGACTGTTAATATATACTTTTTAAATATCCATATCAGTATATAAAAACATTTTACCAAATTAAACATCTCACCTGGTAATTTCATGCATTTTGTTTTTGTTCATTCTATAAAGTAAGGAAAATAAACGCACATGGTTGTTTCATTGCATGCATCATAAAGCGACTGTAAACCAAGTTCTGTTACCTGAGCATCCGTGTTGGATAATGCTATGTAGTCAGGTCGATGTATCAACTGTACTGTGTATTCAGCTTTAATATTGGGCTCATCAAAACATGGAAATGCTCTTCTTGCAGCTACTGGCTCAAACTTTGTTGTTGCTATAGAACTGTATATATAAATAATATTCATGTGGTTGCTATACAACTGTATATATATACAAAAAGTGTTAATTAACGGGTTGCTGCTTGAATGCCATACAGAACTTTAATGCTTCGAATTGCCTTTGGACCGGGAAATAGTTTGAGCTGTCAATCTGTTCTAGGCATCTACTGTGTACCCAGTCAGGTGAACCTGTTCTAGGCATCTACTGTGTACCCAGTCAGGTGAACCTGTTCTAGGCATCTACTGTGTACCCAGTCAGGTGAACCTGTTCTAGGCATCTACTGTGTACCCAGTCAGGTGAACCTGTTCTAGGCATCTACTGTGTACCCAGTCAGGTGAACCTGTTCGAGGCATCTACTGTGTACCCAGTCAGGTGAACCTGTTCTAGGCATCTACTGTGTACCCAGTCAGGTGAACCTGTTCGAGGTTTCTAAGGTGTTCGTTTGTTGTAATCAGATTAATTACGATTTGTCATTAGCTGTGGTGTCCAGCTCCTTTGTGTCGTCGGAATATCATGCTGTAGAGAAACGGGTCTCATTGGTATTCGACTTCTGTATCGTAAGTGCAAAATTGTGGGAAGGCAGCACTCAACAGAAACAGTTGAACACGAAAGACACGATTTAAATCAAACACACACAATGAGAAAACAAAAACAGTAATGCCAAATACAAAACTGGACAAGAAAAAACAACTAATACGTTCTTATTTCAGGTTTCAAAAAGGGCTAAAACGACTTTGTAAGGTTGAATCCAAATCTTAATCAGTCAATAAAGAGGTCTTGATAATTAAATGACATTTGTTATCTGATACAAAACAATGCCAATTTGTGTTATCATACAACAAACATATTTAAATTTAGTAGGAAAAACTGGAAACAAAAACTATCTTCTGACGTTAATCATTTCCGTTTGTACACTGAGCCTAGTTAATGTGAATAGTTGAGATACGAATGTTATAATGTAATTATCTTATATTTTATCATTAGTGGAGAGGGCTTTATTAACATTCATGTATATACATGTATACACACACGTGAGTATGTATGAGTATGGTTTACCTTGATTTGTTGGTCAATGCATTGACGTATGTGCTTTTGTAGAAACCAACAATTGATCGAGTCAAACTGCCAGAAAATGTCATACTCAAGTAAACTGTTGAATTGGCTGTCAGAAGGTCAACAGTTTCAACGACCCAGAATTCGTTCGGTTCGTATGCAAATGTCCGCTTTATTGTGATTTCTTTAGATTTGTCCGATGAGGTGAAGAGTCGCGTGTTTGACGTGTTCAGGTATTTTATATGCACCATGATTACGTTTGTTGCCTTGGTAACATTCAATTCGGTAGTTATGTTGCCATAGAACGTCTCGTGAGTGTCGTAAAAGTCCGGATGTAACGAGATGTCGTAATGGATCGGTACAATAGAGTCCGGCAGACGGAGGTCTTTCCATGGTCCGTCTTCAAACGACTCAGTGGTCGTCTGCTGTTGGGCAGGTACGGTAGATCCCTGTGGACGAACAGTGCTCGAACTCTGCCCGGTTAATTTGTCCTGACAGCCACTGCTGTCTGCCTTTCCATCTTTGCATCCCGGAACAAACTGCCAAACTAAAATTCCTGCTAAAACCGGTAAAACTATCACAAGAAAGACTAGAAAATACACAAGCCGATTATTCCTTTGAGCCATTGTAACAGTTTAAATTATTTACGATTGTTTTCTCAAACTATATCATTATGTGACATTCCTGCATCGAGGGACGAAGTGAACACTATCTCTCGGGAACAACTTTAATAACAAGATAAACTGCATTGGCAGAATTTGCACATAATATACTGTAAAGTAATTCGTATTCGTAAGTGTTACATTTCGTGAGTTGTTGATAAAATGGCATTTTGTACGAATGTAAATTGTAAGATTCATAATTCCGGGAAGAACAACTTGTTACATAATTCGATATATCGAGGGGTTCGCTTTCGTGGCCAAGGATCAAAATCTTACCAATAACGAATATCAACGAGTTTACAGTATAATACAACTAGTATATGTAGTTTTATCTCATGTACAGGGTACCTACTTGGATGAAAGCAATAACAGCAAATGACCACAAAGCCATAGTGTGACATGGACACAAGGAACCGACCTTGTTAATACCCGACCTTTCTTATGTTTAACAAATAACCTGATAACAATATTTGAACACTATCTTATATGATATAAGCAATCTACGCAACTCAGTGTATTATAACTCACGAAATTCTAACTCTAATTCTATAGTTTAAACATATTTATTCCCATTATTTACAACATATTACCGGTATAAACAATACATATACATAACATAACACGTATAGGCACATAGTACTACTAAAAGACCATTTTATGCTCACTAAAAAGGTTAATAAAACAGGATACACTACATGCAATATCCTCGCTGACAATGTTGTAGTTATATTTATTAAAGTCTGAATTCAGTATACGAGGGGGTATCAAAAAGTTCGTGCACTGGGTCTGTCATTTGTTCAGTTTTCGACTGATTTCCGCAAAATTCACACATACATTAAAATAACTTATTTTGAATTGGTTTTCAAATTCTCATCGAATAAAACATGTTGCTAAGTATGTGGCGGTTACTATGGTAACTTAAAAAATGTCCCGCGTAATCCTAACTATACAACATGAATTAAGGGGAAGTAACAATGTGTGTGTACAGCTCCTCCTTTATCTTGATAATTTCCCTTTGTTATTTTAGATCGGATGGTGTTTGTACTCCTTCTGACGTATAGCCTAGTACGTATCCAGCAATAGGGGATCAAACTGGTCAGTGGAATTAACTCATTCGATAGACGATATAACTTGACAACGTCATTTCAAACATGGCGGTCAACCGTAGCTGAGTGAAACCTATATTGGTAGCGGGAATCCCAGGTTCTCCTCCTCGATAGCCTAGTGATAGGGTGTCCGTTTCCAGTAAGGGAGATCCCAGGTTCGATCCCAGGATGCGACATACCAAAGACGAAATAAAAATGGGACCAGATTCCCTTGCTAGACGCTCAGCATAAAAGGGAAACATGGTGTCTCTCCCTCATACCCTCGTGACGATGGATAACATCATGAATGAGGTGTCGAGAGTGATTGCTATAAGTTAAAAAAACATTGCTTCTCTCCCTTATACCCTCGTGGCGATTGGTACGATTGAATCTTGATCGTCATAACTCCTTAATCAGATATATGTGAGTACTGTCTAACAAAGCACGAACAGTCATCAAATGTGATAAGTATAAGTTACTTTTTTCAGAAAACATTTGATAAAGAGTTTGCACCAAAGTTACACGTCCATATGTTAGGTATTGTGGTTAGAGGATATGACCTTTAACACGGTGTATATGATGACAATGTACACATGAAAAACACGACATTTCATTTCATAAATAGTTTAATAAATACGTATAATTATGTACATAAATTTTGTCGTAAGTTTTATGGATCAGACAAACAAACT
This sequence comes from Spisula solida, assembly GCA_947247005.1. Classification (NCBI taxonomy): domain Eukaryota; kingdom Metazoa; phylum Mollusca; class Bivalvia; order Venerida; family Mactridae; genus Spisula; species Spisula solida. The sequence continues at coordinate 65,121,920 of OX365944.1, read as the reverse complement.
CCTCATAGTGCTATCCACGCCACGGAACAGTAGTTGCGAGAACCTCTTACCTGCCGTTTCCAAGGTTACACTGTCGTGATATCATGTACGCGCAATGGAAATATTGACGGAACATGATAAGTTACATTTTGTGATTTTTCATTGAAAAATGACAATGTCGCACAGAAAAGCAATATATCAGCGAGTTGAAGTTAAATAATGGTGTGACTGTTTGAATTATTTTACCAGTACCAGTACCAGTTTTTTCATATGCTATTGTACAAAATATATTAAAATGTAAAATGAAAATAAGAGTTGATAACAAACTTTAAAGTAACGTACAATCTTGCGTTTCTTATGGTCAGTATGTATCCTCAGTCCTTCAGAGTGCGGTCATATCAAAGCACTGTAAGAAGAGCGAGATTCAAAGTGCGCAGAACTTTCACAATTACGCTACACTCACTATTGATCAACCGTTCACAAAGTGTTTTGTGTTGTGTTTAGAATATACTTCACTGTCACATTGCGATAACGTAAATATGTTTCATTCTGGCACAGATTCATGTTGTAGAAACAATTGCTAATTGCTCATGCGCATTTAAAATCTACTTGCGCCTACTACGCACATATGAAACAACAACACTATTTACTTACAGTAGTATTTTGTAACTTTCCTGCTACAGAGTTTGCAATCAACAGAACAACACCATTTAAATTCACAATCACATTTATAGCTTTCTTCAAACACATATTTACCAATTTTGTGTCCGCAATCTTTGCACAGTCGTTTACAACTATTCCGCAAGAATTTTTTCATAGTCTTTTTATTAGCACCTTTTTCCAGTTTTAAACATTCCCTACCACGTGTTCCAAGATAACCAATGGAATTGTCCGTCTCACAATAGTTCGGTGAATCCTCGTAATGAACTAAATCATGCTTTGATATTCGCGTGACTCTAGGATGTCGCACTTTATTGCTGTTTTGTACAAATCCTTGCATGTTTCGAATGTCTTTAGAACGCTTATATTTTTTCCGTAAAAGATCCGCCGTGAGTCGGAATTCTGAAAGCGTCTTCCAGCATGTTTTCATCGTGCAAGCGCCTGTGATACCATGACACTTACATAGTGTCTTAAGGGTGAGCTTTATAGCCTGGAATAATAGTTGTAACAAAAAGGTAATAACAAATCAGACAGATAAGACAACATTTAACAGAAACAACAGAGCATGAAAGGCACAGAAAGGAACACACCAAAAGACAAATCGCAGACCACAAGTACATGCCATAGTGACAAACACCAGAAGTAACAGGAACAATAAAACTAAACGGCTACAGGGTACATTTGGTTCAGTTAAAGTGTATGTGAGTGTTACAACACTGTGCATTGTATGGCCCTGCACCTTTTGGCATTTTTATGGTTGTCAAAAAATAGTTAATATAAAATAAAAAGTAAGCAGGAAATGCAGAAACAGAGCAGTATACGAACACATTGCTAACTCTACAGAAATTGCTCATTTCAGTATTTTGGTAACGGTAATGTTATCCGCATGACAATTACCAACAAATGTTTGTAAATAATGCGTTCATTAGGTTAACTAGCCCCCCCAACCCCCCGTATATGATTAAGATGTTGAAAAACGTCGTGAATAGTAATCAAAAGAGACAAAACATACTACAGAGCTAAATTTGCTTAAGTGTTCTGTTGTTAAACGACAGCTAGGCAAGCGTAACAAACACCAAATGTGATATGGTACTATCGGTATTCAGAGCTAAATTATAATTCACCAATCAGTTAAGATAACTAAGATTGCTGTTAGTGTTTGTGTTTCTGATGGCAGACACAAAATATAACATATATCATACATACCCTATGTCCGGCCCGCTCATTGTGACTCTTCAGGACTTGGTCAATGTTCGCGGACGCTGCCTCTGTACCGAGAAAAGATTTTGAAACTTTCTCACCAAACTTCACATTATGACTGCAGCCACCCCATGCAAAGTTTAATGAGCCTGAAATAGACGGATGAGTACTTTATTTCGACCCTCATGTTTTTGTAACAAGAGAAAAACTTAAGATATGCAGTTAACGAATTACATGAATGTTCGGTCAATAAGACCACGTCATTGTTTTGCAATTGGTATTCGCAATTGCAAATGAATAGACGTCTTAAATTAAAACAAAGAGGGCATTGTGAGGTTGTGAAACAGGACTTTTAACGCGTATTCTTACAGTTTATATTTAATATGTCAAACGTACACTCTATGTTTCGTTAGCAACTTTATTTACAATGAGTACATTTACATGTACGGGTAGTTTCGCGAACCCCCTACCTTGACGACATGGAAATGTAAACATATTTTGTTAATGTCAAAGGGAGCTAACGAACATAAATGAACATCAAACTTGTGGTTCATTGGTCGAATAGGGATTGGGTATACTGTATTTGTTGAATAGACAAAATTACCATGGTAACTCATATACCTAGTGACAATAACTTAACTACAAGCTTGCTTTAATTTTATAAAGTCACCCAAAGCAATACTTAACAAGAGCTGTTTGTAAAACCCAAACAAATTGCTCCCGTAGCACACCAACATCAGTGTTAAAGGTCATGGCGATCTTGACCCACTGACCTCAAAATTAGTATGGGTCAATTTCTGATATTGATCAACACCCTATAAAGCATGAAGATTCTAGGTTTAACCGTTCTTGAGTTATGATCGGAAACTATTTGGCCTTTTAATTCATGTTAAAGTCACAGCAATCTTAAACGTAGAACTAGTGACCTCTTACTCAATAGGACCCGTCTTCTGTTAATGACCAACGTCCATTTTTGGGGTTAATGAACGAAAATCATTTGTTCTACCGACCGACAGACAAACTGACAAGCCGTTCGACATGTTCAAAGCAATATACCCCGTCATCAAATGATGAGCGGCGTAATTATAACATACTATTAAAAAATAATTACTTGTTGAAAATTGATCTGGATTTTTTTCGTTACCACAGCTACAAAGCGCGTTGTCCTGTCGTGTACATGTTTTAGTTGTAGTGTACATTATACCAGCTGCCGTTACTGCTTGAAGGAACGATATCTCCTTGGTAACTGAAAATATAATAATAAATACAAACCTTCTTATCATCTTAAAGTTCATAACAACTTATTGGAACATAAGTATGTACTTGAAATATTCATTTTAGAAGGGTTTAACTTTGTATCAAAAGCTGTATGCTACGGAGATTCCAACTCTATTACAAAGGTGGGGTTAAAATTATTAAGTATTGTTCTTTAATTGGATATTTCATTTATATGAGTGTGTTACATAAGAAAGTTTATGGAACGTTTTCTTGAACTATAAAGTAACCTAACGGAACGTAACGTCCTTGAAGACAATGGTTCTATAACTGTACACTCTACCTACAATAGTAAATTACAAGAAACACGAGGTTTGCGTGCATCCATGAAGTGGCACGATCTACTTGCATACGCGCCAGGCTTCAAATTACTTCTTGTTGAAGAAGCATTCTTTTAAAAATAAAACATCCTTTAAGGATTGGTCGACGGAAGTCGATTTTGCTGATTGGTCGAATAGATGTAACAGACACTGACTTTTTTTGGAAAGGACACAGTTCATGAAGGGCTAAATTTGAACCTGTGTTTTTCACAAATTAAAAATGCATTTTTAGTACTAGTACTAGTACGATACACGCACATTCTTAGCAATAACGTTTGTGGTTACCTGTTATTTCAATCTTTGAACCGTTATTCATTTGCTTAGTCATATCATTTAATTGCTATGCTATAGAGAACACACCCTCACTGCCAAACATTCAAAGTACTGAGTATGTTATATTGGAACGGTTGTTGAAAGTCGGGTACTAGGCAACGTTGTGGCATCCGTTTGTAGAGGCTCTCAGGGGTGACTGGGCTTGCCATACTGTGTTGCCTCTTTGGATAAAGTCGTTGTTGTTATTATTATTATTATTATTTATTATCATTATTTTCATTATTATTAATATTGGTTATTATTGTTATTATGTTCCATTGGTAAATAGAGAAACTCGTCAGGTTATTGTGACTTACCTCTGCTGTGTGTTGACTTTGAAACAATAGAATTTGCTGTAACCGGACAATTCCACAAGTCCCATTGAAACTGTTCCTTACACGCCGATACAGCCATGTCTAACCCATCCATTATTCCTTGACCAACAAGAAAGTAACTCTGAAATATCAACAACAAAAATTCAAATGGTATACCAACAAGTGACTTATCATTCCATCAGCTTGTATGCTTTTTAACAATTACAACACATTAGTTTGATGTCTGACTGTGAGACTAGATCATCTGTTTTTCTTTTAATTTCACAAAATCTCTTTTCAGTCCCAAAAAAATTAGATCAACAAGCAAGAACAGTTCAGATGGTAAGGAAATTGAGACAGTCGATGATATATGGCATTTAAGAACAGTGAAATTGAGAACCCGAGACGGACCATAACCTTTAGACTAATTCATCTCAGATACTGGCGTGGATGTGTAGAGCGAACGCCAGTAAGTATTACATAAGCAAAGGTCCGCTTCCTCCATGCAGTCATCATGGTTTATATTGCTAATTACGTTTTTGGTTGGGTATTCTCTGTGTAACTTTATTCGCTAAGTTGTCATTTGAGCGAAGAACAATAATAGTTTTAATATGTTTGAAATGGTTTCACGAACGTTCTGTATTATAAACTTCAACAACACACAAACAAAACATGTACTGTACATACAGTCGTAGATTTGAGACATTTAAGTACCATATCGATATCTCTTCTGCTTAACATAATTAATAATTATACTATTTCACAAAACAAATGGGTGTGTCAGTGGGTAACAGTCTAATAGCTTATGTCAAAGTATTACTACCCTCGGAATTTCGTTTCCTATTGTCAGTTGAAATTGTTGACATTTTTATTTACATTGAGTAGATCCATACTGATTTTATCATTTTTATAAACATTAATTTGAAAATTTGAGACGTTATTGTGGTTGACAATGTGTCTACACTACACACCCTATTCTTTTTCATGGCTCGAAAAACAATACCGAATGGCATAACGACCTTAACTCGTCGGGGTCACAGTGTTAAATTTCATGTACGTTTAAAAACAATAAAAGTGCTGAGTGGTAACGTACTTAGTACTTTGAAACCTTGAAGTTTCCCACAAGTAATGAATGTATTCTATCCCTAGTATTGAGATCAATATACATCAAAGGAGAATTGCTTTGATCAAAGCACTGATAATAACTCTAATCTTAATTCGCATTGTCTGAATTACCCAAACCTGTGCAGCGTAAAATCAAATGTGATTATTTTGTCACCATGTCCATACAGAACCGCATTCCTCAAGGCATTTCGTAATAGGATTACGGTTATTGTTTCGAGTCAATTAATATGCAGTCCCGGCAAATTTCATTCATAAAAATCGAACAATTTAAATGAATGGGAATTTGTTATTTCTTCAGTGGGGGCCGGACAGAAAATGTAAAGTATAAAATGAAAACAGGCTAAGTGCAATTTAGCGGAAAAGCTCGACGAGTTATTTTAAACTGTTATGATGTTAAAGTTATTATGTGTAGATTTAATCCAATTAAACATTTTACACATTTTTAAGTGGATTTAACACTTAATAATTCGCAACATGGAATTCAAAAATGCTTGTTCTGCTGTCACTAATGTGTAATGACTGAATAGTAATTTTGACAATGCGTTAGTTTTATTGTAATTGTCAAAGAAAACATTATGTTTTCTGCTACAAAGAACATATTACAGAATTATTAAAAAGTATTAATTTTAATATATATATATAACAATAAGGGTCCACTTTAAAGTCCGCTTCACTATCAACGGTTATATTAGGGGATCTAAACTTTAATTAAAACGCACAGAAATTTCGTTAAGTGTAAGCTTAAAGGCGCTGGACCAAAGGCGTGGGAAAAGGTGACATCGTGAAACAAGCACGCATACAGAAAGACATCACGTCTTCATCACTCGAACTCTACGTAAAACAGGTTGTTAAGGTGGAACCACACCATATAAATCCAAGACCCATCTACCAATTTGGTATCATCTTCAACTTGACTTCAATTCCGATTAATGGTCGCGTGTTACAGCTCCGTACACAACATTATTATGACGTTACTATTGCGTCTTGTAGTTACCATGACGTTGCTCCGTGGAAGTCTAGCGCATACAGGACTTCATTTTACGTTGCGTATTTAGCACACGAATACATAAACGTAGAATATTACGTCTTGTTACAATCATGTACACACGAATGGTTTACTCTTTAAAATTACGTCGAAAGCAATAATATTATTGTAAACACGTACACAATCGAATAACGTTACATTACAACTTCAACACGAAATCTACATTGATTTATATCAGACTATTTAGTTTATTTATATTTTTACGTAAGCACAGGAACATGACTTGTAGAAAAGATGCTTACAAGAATTTATCATGCGAACGTAATACAAAACCTGTACATGCAGAGTACTGTACGATAACTATTTTACTACACACGTGCTACAAATTAATGACACACGTTCACACGAATACCACGAACTATGCTGTATAATTTAGGACAGATCTGGCATTAAAATCGGACGTAGCAAAGAAGTACGTCATATTTGACGTCATCACTTGGCTAACAACTTAGACCGTGTAACAACACTGTCACCTATTAGATAGATCTACTACAAGTTAAACAAGTACACCAAACACTTTGAAACGCCATGCAAACGACATCTATCAAGGTTTTATAGAATCACGCACATTTTTCATGTTTTGTATTTCATCTTCGAATTCTTGAAAGTAATCAATGGTCACCTGTTCCAATCCATCTTCACGTGCTTCCGGTGGATGTCGGTACGTGTTTCTCTCGTAGGACGGAACCAACATTCTGTGTAATGAACTGAAATAGGAAAAAACGTCATATTTTTTTCAAATATATTTTTGCAGCAACAACATCTATGAGTACAACAGGCAGTTGTGAGTAATTTTATTCATTATTTTTACGTATCCTGAAAGAGTTCTCGAGTCATGGAATAATGGAGTTCATAACTTTGTGATTTCAATTAATGATGAACTTTATGTTACAACGAATCTCTCGTATAAATTTGATGGACTGTATTGCAATTTCACATATTATGGACAATTACATTATGGTTTTAACATCCAACATACTAGAACCAGAGATGCAAAGATATTCTGTTTATTAACCTGCTGGCGAGCCTTGAGCGAGCAGGTATATTGGATAGCATTAAGTAAAAAGTACATGGAGGGGCACGTGACCTGTTCTCGATGGTTTACGATTTCAAAAAAAAAAATCCAAAAAAAGATGCATTTTGTAAGAATGTCGTGAACCAGACTATGTCCATTATTCCATGCGGATAACATCGGTCTTTGTCGCATTGCAATAGTTTATTTACCGAAGAAATCAGAACTGTCCGAAATTTCAGTTAGCGCAAGGGAATATTGAGACCATGGATCTAAACAGCAGGTGACTGCAGCTGCATAAGCACAGCGCTCCCCAGTCTGAAGTACATCCCGTAGAGAACACATTGTTGAACGAAAACAGGTTAGTTCTATGGTTAATGTGTCAGGATTACGGAATTTCGGGTGTACCCAGCACTTCTCTCCGTAAGTTATTTTTTTAGGATCAGCGGGTAAAATTAGTGCTGGTTGTTTCCCTTGATAAAATTAACAACATATACAGTTTCTTTTGCTCTCCAGAGTCATATAAGGAGAATTACCATTCAGTGTTAATGTGTATTCAGAGACTTAAATTTCTAAATGTCTCTTGTCTATTGTCATGGAATTATCGGAATTGGTTTATGATCTTTGATATTGTTGAACACTGAACACATGTCTTATGATAATACCTTTTAATAAAGTGATACGAGGTTTTATTTATAAGCATATAAATATTATATGGAACAAGGGAGTCATAATATGCAATTAAGTGTCTTGAAAATTGGTTTGTTATACATGAAATTATTTAACAATTGGTTGATAAATTTCATATGTCAAATTATCGTGCATATAGTTTTCCCAATTTGAAAGCTACCGGCTTATTTTTTCTCACAATTTTGAGATTTTCATGCTTAATTTTATACACATCAGCTGTTGAATTATGCAGATAGAAGGTCGAGGATCCTGTCAATTCTCTGTCATATGAAGTCGGTACATCATGTGCTCGCAGGAACTATTTGACTTGTAGTACATTGGTATTAATAACAATTCTAACACAACAAGCAGTTTCTTCTATATACACATAGCGGAAACCAAGGTGTGTATGAATTACCGTTTAAACACAACTACGGCAAATAACATAATAGCCTTCCAAGAAAGAAAAAAACGCAACTGTTAGATTGGCTATGTTAGAATCGAACTTATGAATGTGTACCTGTGTTTTATTTATGATAAAGCACAGTACTTTTTCGGACTCGTGATTGAATTACTACGCATCCGAACTCGTGACTGTGTTTTATTCTAAAACACACGTACATATGCAATATTTATTAAATAAGTTATAATATTTGCTGACGATACTACATTATCAACCCACAGCAAGACATTAGATGATGTTGTTTTTTCACTTACTAGAGATTTATTGCATGCTGATCAATGATGTAAACTTAATCAAATGGCCATTAATTCTGAAAAATCCAAGTCTTTATTTATAACAAGTAAACGTAATAAACATCATATTGTTGGATCCAATCTCAACATTCCTTTACATGATAATTCTATTGAAGTTACTTCAACAGCAAAGTTACTAGGTATCACAATTAAAGATAGCCTATCTTGGGCAGACCATTTCAATAATGTGATAAAGAAATGTAATTCCTATTTGCACCTCTTATCTAAAATTAAATATTTTCTTTCCATTGAAACTCGGAAGCGCTTTTATAACGCATAATATTCTTCCACATTTTGACTTTTGCTGTGTTGTATGGGAAAATTGTACCAGCAGTCTTGAAGATAAACTTATAAAATTTCAGAAAAGAGCAGCTAGAGTAATTCTTGATTGTGATTATTCAACTCCTTCAAGTATTCTATTTACAAAACTCGAATGGATGACCTTTCATGAACGCGTTATTTATCAGAAAGCTATTCAAATGTACAAAACTCTCAAAGGTGATGCACCAGACTATCTTAAATCTGCATTTAAATTTACTGCAGATATTCATTCATGACTGTTACGCTCATCTTCTACATACCAATTATATAGTCGTAAACCCAATTCCGAGTTATTTCGCCACACTTTTGCTTTCTCTGGTACTTCAATATGGAATTCTATTCCTCATAATATCAAACATTCTTCTTCTATTCAACAGTTTAAAACTTTATATCTACGCTGGGTGAAGCCGTCTTATTTTGAAACACCCCATGTTTCTGCTACTTTAATATCTAATGACTGGCTACTCATAATCATTAATTCAATATACATGTATAGCCATATTTATTATACCTCACTTTATATTACAATGCTAGGTACCATTACCCCCAGAGGTAGATATTTTGACTGTCCAACCTAAAAATACACGTGATCGACCAAAAACTGACTATGTGATCGACCTGACATTTTGAATGTCATGCAAGGGCAAGTAACTGCGTCAATTTTAATTAATTGACTGCTGCAATATACAAGATTTTCTAAAAATAGAATGTGGAATAAACATAACAATATATGAAAGCACAGTCATGTCTACTGTTTATAACTATCACAATCATGGCTGTGAATATTTTGCTAGACTTATAATATTGTTCGGCATAATAAAATAAATATCAGATGACTGCCTGTGTGACATTGCTATTGTCAACCCTCGAAACAGAATGTCACCCTCGGCTTCGCCTCGGGGTGACATTCTGTCATCGGGTTGACAATATCAATGTCACACAGGCAGTCATCTGATATTTATATAATATATGTCTGCAGAATAGCATGCAGTGTGTTTTATGTTTCAATTCCGTATAATGCTTTTAAAAATGTCATTGTTTTAATTTACATGTTGTTATATGATAAGCTGGCTCTTATGATGTCCCTATATCTAATTAAGCTTTATAGTGAATAATTATAAATTTAAATGATTAGCATTTTGATTCATACCTTCCTTTTATTGTAGATTCCATACATATCGGTTTCGCACATAAGAAAAAAGTTAAGTTACCAATTTTCTAGGGCTGCTTTCAGCAGTTCAGCCGTTCAGCCACCCTTTGACATTTAAACTTCCCCTGTTCATTGGGCTACCTATTGAAACCTACGTTCGAGTCTCCCTGGGGAGTCTATTTCTCTCCTGGTGGGTGTGCAGCCAACATCGATCTTCGGCGCCCAGGACTATCGAACATGTTTAGACACAGCCCTCACAGGTACCAATTCACACCTTGGTCGAGTGGAGCGTGTGGGTTATTCGTGCTCAGAGAAATTAAGCAGTGGTCCAGACGGGGTTGAACCCGGGAACTCTCGATCCCGAAGCGCGCGCCCTACCTCTAGGCCACCGCTCCTTTAACTGAAACTCTTTTATGAAATTCCCCAATTATATATAAAATTATGATATTGTGGACGTCATATGGGCCAAATTGCCATTATGCTTTTTTCATTTTATGTACTAGTGTTCTTGTTCAACTGTTTATTGTTGAGGATCTCATGGAAGATTGCCATTTAATTTAATTGTCAAATGAGTTTCCTCGTAAAATAAAGTCTTTATTATTATTATAATAGTAAAGAAGCATGATAACTATTTAAACTCTATCTTTATTATTAAATATTAACATTACATAATGTCTTGTGAAATTTCAATGTTAGCGTGAAGTCATGAACAAGTTATTAAAACGATAAAGATTTTGGACGGACCACCTGTTTGTCAAACTTCAATCTGTCTTGTACCCAATTATGATTTAAAAATACATAAGTGTGTCAGCCAGAAATCAGTCCGGTGTAAAAAACAAGATCCATTATCGCCAAAAATTGAACTAGAGATAACCAGTCGAACACGGGCCTTAATCGGATTGCGTGTCTATCTTCTGCCTCGCTTAAATCATGAACTGATTCCATCAGCTTGTCAGACTTCACGATCGCATACTTTGGTCATCCCATTGTGTTAATCATTTGTTGAAATATTAATTAACTAATGCTGGCTGTCAGGCGTGATTATAGCCAGTTCTAATTACCTCAACTGTAAACTATAGGCATAATAGCTGTGATTTATATTTTTGTCGCGGGTTTTGAAATTAAATGGAATTCGTCTCGGCTATTGTCATACACATTCCTACCTGGTATTTACTGTAGAAGGGATCGAGGTAGTATTGACAATGTACGTCGGATGTGTTCTTGTGTGGATGTTCAATCCAGTTAACATGCTCGAGTATACCAGTATACAGGGTCACCAGATGGTGTAAGCATGTCAATTATGAAATAATATTAGCATAACAAGATTGACCCACGTGATCTGCTTACAATCAATATGCACTCAGCTGTATAATGAGATCGTCTGATACACACAGAAATGACGTTCGTAGTTATAAAATATGAAATGATATATTTTTGGTTAAGAATATCGAGCAAGTCATTCATTCCATACCCCCCTTGTTGACCGTCTATATAACTGGATTTTGGCAAAGATAGAAAATTAAACAATACGCATTCTGGCAAACAATACGCGCCAGCAGACGACCTTGTCAGAAATATGGTCAGAAAATTTCATAAGACAACCCCCTACGCGTTGATATCAATTTCACGATAAAATCTACAGCAAGTTGCTTAAAACTGCGACTATTTAGAGCTACTAGTATATGCATGTATTGCAATTCAGTAAAATTTCAGAACGACAATTATCCACTTATAATTCAGCCGCTACTCAATCCTGTTAGGCTCATCGCAATTGTTTGTGTCTATCTGAAATGCGATACAAAGGTAAAATGACGAATACACGAAACTAAGACGATGAAAACCCAAAGAACGATGACGAAAGATAATTATGATCAGGCGATATTCCAGTGCTATCTTGTTTTTGCCGTCGTACTTAAACGTTTTAGTCATCATAGTCTCGTATTCACGCGATTTTGTCCTCCGTGATCTTACGTTTTGGTAATCGTACTGTACGCGTTTTCGTCATCGTACTGTACGCGTTTTCGTCATCGTGCTTACGCGTTTTCGTCATCGTACTGTACGTGTTTTCGTCATCGTACTTACGCGATTTCGTCATCGTGCTGTACGTGTTTTCGTCATCGTGTTTACGTGTTTTCGTCATCGTGCTCACGTGTTTTCGTCATCGTGCTTACGCGTTTTCGTCATCGTGCTTACGTGTTTTCGTCATCGTACTTACGCGTTTTCGTCATCGTGTTTACGTGTTTTCGTCATCGTACTGTACGTGTTTTCGTCATCGTGTTTACGTGTTTTTGTCATCGTGCATACCTGTTTTTTTTGTCATCGTGCTTACGTGTTTTCGTCATCGTGCTTACGCGTTTTCGTCATCGTACTGTACGTGTTTTCGTCATCGTGCTTACGCGTTTTCGTCATCGTACTGTACGTGTTTTCGTCATCGTGCTTACGCGTTTTCGTCATCGTACTGTACGTGTTTTCGTCATCGTGCTTACGCGTTTTCGTCATCGTACTGTACGCGTTTTCGTCATCGTGCTGTACGCGTTTTCGTCATCGTGCTTACGCGTTTTCGTCATCGTGCTTACGCGTTTTTGTCATCGTGCTTACGTGTTTTCGTCATCGTGCTTACGCGTTTTCGTCATCGTACTGTACGTGTTTTCGTCATCGTGCTTACGCGTTTTCGTCATCGTACTGTACGTGTTTTCGTCATCGTGCTTACGCGTTTTCGTCATCGTACTGTACGTGTTTTCGTCATCGTGCTTACGCGTTTTCGTCATCGTGCTTACGCGTTTTCGTCATCGTACTGTACGCGTTTTCGTCATCGTGCTGTACGCGTTTTTGTCATCGTGCTTACGCGTTTTCGTCATCGTGCTTACGCGTTTTCGTCATCGTGCTTACGCGTTTTCGTCATCGTGCTTACGCGTTTTCGTCATCGTATTGTACGTGTTTTCGTCATCGTGCTTACGCGTTTTCGTCATCGTACTGTACGTGTTTTCGTCATCGTACTTACGCGTTTTCGTCATCGTACTGTACGTGTTTTCGTCATCGTGCTTACGCGTTTTCGTCATCGTACTGTACGTGTTTTCGTCATCCTACTTACTCGTTTTCGTCATCGTTCTTACTCGATTTCGTAACGTAATTACGTGTTTTCGTAATCGTGCTTACGCGTTTTCTTCGTCGTACTTTCGTGTATCGCGTATCATCTAGATGATCACATTCAAAGGCGATGACCCTAACTGAATTCCGTACGATGTCAATATCATTGGTTTGTTTATTAATATACCGGGGGGAATTAGTTTTGATTACCCTTACCGAAACTGAAACATACAGTGGCCATTAATATGCCAAACGCACCATAACATAAATCTAGTTTGTTCTGTAAATATGAAGTATTCCAACGTCCAACACCCGACAGTATATTTAGAACTGAGTTACTTATTTCTTTATGTACGGTAGAAGTTTGATATGAATGTTGCATGAATTAAAGTTATCTGACCTTAAATTGTGACATTTTTTCCGAACAACCGAAAAGTGTTAGATCTACCAGTTTTCTGTACTGGTTCTTAACCATCACTCTTCCACAGGGACCGCTAGCTTCACCTGCTAAACGTGTGGTGTTCAGTAGATGTAAATACAATTAGACAGTAAATAATCAAATCAATTTTGCATTATTCCATGTTGTTAAATAACAAGTTATGATGATGGGTCATCTCTGACGTCATCTCTGACCTAATCCTAATGTGTAGTTGTTATTTATACGGATATATATAAAATAAACTTCTGTCTGACATGCAGTTCAATTACTACTTTAGACTGAGTTCAAATAACACGATGATTGATGATTTATGTTGCTTGATTTATTTACAAGGTAAATGACGTTCAGTTAGAGATGATGTATTGATGCAGGTGCTTCGTAATTAATAATGTAAAAAATGTACAATAACATAATAGTTTCGACTGCGATGATAATTTATGAAAGTTTTTGATTATGTGTTTACCTAATATTATGATAACATGATGTAAATTGGCCAAAGGCAAATGGTTATTAAGTCTGAACCAAAGACAATTACCAGTAAAATTGGTACGTAGCTGGTCATTTCGTAAATAAGAAATATCAGGAACTATGAATGAGAATAAATGCCTAAATGTTATCATAATAATTTATTTATTTTAGACCAATATATAATAAAGTCGGTACGATCAAGTGATGTCCACCCTCCGAATACATCAGTGGTTTCATGCATGGTGACATCATTGGTGACGTGATACCCTGCAGAATGTGCTATGACATAGCAATTACATTACCAGACATGAACGAAAACAACGGTTATTATACGGATACAACTTTACATTAATTTCTTAACGTCAATAAATATTACTTTCATATTAATAAATAAAGTATTCCCATGATATCTATAATGCGAGCAATGAATTACAGGATTAACAAAACCACAAACTATTTACAATTATACCATAATATATGATTATATGTCGCTATGTACCTGAGACCCAAAATAGTTAAGCGTTTAATTATACTTATTGATAAGTTTAGTTATTGACAAGTGGCCGTTGTTGACAAGTATTGATTATTGACAAGTGGCCGTTGTTGACAAGTGTATGTGTCGTTGACAAGTAGTCGTTGTTGACAGGTGTTTGTCATTGACAAGTGGTCGTTGTTGACAAATGTTTGTTAATGACAAGTGATCGTTGTTGACAAGTGATCGTTGTTGACAAGTGATAGTTGTTGACAAGTGAGGATGTTAACATGTGTTTGTTATTGGCAATTGACCGTTGTTGACAAGTGACCGCTGTTGACAAGTGACCGTTGTTGACAATGATCTTGTTGACAAGTGATCGTTGTTGACAAGTGATCGTTGTTGACAAGTGGTCGTTGTTAACAATTGACGATGTTGACAAGTGACCGTCATTAAAAGTTTTAGCGACCGTTGTTCCTAAAGTGTTTATTGTAACCAGGCCTCAATTTTGCTATCAAATGTTGGCATATTAGTTGCATTTTGTTTATATTGTTCAAAACGTTTAGTTGCTTATACAAATGAGAATCCTTTGGTCAGTTCAATATGACTGTGACAGGCTTCATCTCATGTGTCCATCTCGTCACACAATGTTATAACTACATGTATCAATATTTTGATCATTTTTTCGAGTTCGGCTTCTTACTTTTTAACAAGTAAATAATCGTTTTTATCTAGATTTTATCTGAGTAAAAGACTCGTGCTCTGATTAAAGTGGCAATGGTTGAAAACTGTCATATTTGATGAATTATCATGAATACATACATACTTTATGCATTAATCAGACTGAAACATAAATTATAAGAACTCCAATAATATCTTATTGGCAATTTTGTCATGAGACGTGCTATGTCGTTTTAAACGTAAAATACGCGTACGTCCGCAAGTTTGCTCATTATATAGACCCACCGTTGACAGATACTTATTATGGAATATATACTTCTATTTCCCCATAACAAAACACACGAACAATTGTCTTACCTGGCCTCACTATTAACGTACAGGTGAGTATGAAGAATGTAAAATGTTAAAATCAAAATCCATAAAACACTTTTCAACATTTTTCGATTATTTCCAAATGATTTAAACTTCTCAAAGAACTTCCACTGTAATTCCTTCAACTCATTTTGTTCGACTGACAATCTATCGGTGTATATTTAGTACATACTAACTGGGTATTGTTAGCTCGTCATAAAATCTCAAATCTATTGTCACGTGTGTATAGGAATAGTCATTATTAATTAGCTATACCTGCCTTTGTTAATTAGTTATTATTTTATTGTGCGATTGTATTGTCTGTAAATCACTTTTGATAAAATCGAAGTTTGGTTTCATTTCAGGGGGCAGCGTTTATACACGATATCAAAATGCGATAAAATAGTTGAAATACTCGAATATGTATCAAATAATTTTAATATTTGTGTGAATCCGTTGGAAAATGTGCAGAACGTGTTAATCAGTCACAGAAATAATTGTGATGCAACAAAGTTAATACGTTGTATCTTTGGTGAATCAGAGAAACAAACCTGAGATCGATGTGTGTATTCTTAACTTTACTATTGATTCTCTGTATGAGTAGAGAATATGAATACTCTGTATCATCGAAAATATATCCTATCATGTTCCTCTGTGTGAAAATGGTGGATAAAGCGAAATGCACTATTCGCTAACCCGTCTTAAGGAGTCCCGAGCTACCTTGTGCGCATGCGCGAAATTTCAAGATTGTATTTTTAAAATAAGTACAAACATGAAATTGAGTTCCAATGATCGCATATAAATGTTTTAAAATTAATGACAATAAACATAATAATAGTGCACAAAATTGATATTTTTTGCATGTATAAAAGTCGATCGTTAGATAATGAGCGCGCGTACCACTTTTAATCGAATAAGATGTTCGGACAAGAAGATTTCGAATAAAAGACGTCAGACTCTAGCCAAGTCATTTGTTCTCACGATCGAACACTCTGTCGTTCAAAGGCTTCGACGAATTAGGTTTGAGAAAGACTTCATACTTGTATATTGTATTCAAAAGTTTCAAAGTGGTTTTCTTTGTCGTACGTCGGATTATTTTCGTGGTGAGCGAAGTTCGCCAATGTAATCGTTGTAACTAAACGTTTCACATTATTTTGATATGACGCCCACAAATGTCACACCTTGGTATTTTTTTAAAAATTTTGTATCGCTTAAATGAAATAATAAACTAATTTGAAAATTAAGTGCCTCGTTATCACTTCTCGGCGTCAATACTACGCGAATGATCGTGTTACATGTATAAAGTAATATTTACTCGACATTTGACAGTCTTGGAATGCCCAAATAAAGTTTGACATTGTTTCTGCTATGATGAGTTTTTAAGCGAAAGTTTTACGTAATTACTATCTGTACAATGTTGAATCGTTCTTTGGTCATTGAACTTTATGTAGAATGGAATCATGAACGCCCCGGGGCCTAGCAGGGTACTCGTGATAACTATATCTCTATTTGATATGTCGCGGTGAATTCATACACTAAACGCCTATAACTAGATATGGCACATTTTGGGACCGGTATTTGTAGAATACAGAGATAGTGGTTACGATGACCTGCGATAACTTTACATGTTTGTTTTATCTTATGACGATCATTTACAAAAGACAATTCGTTTAAGTCATTAATCATTTTTTATTATTATTTCACACTCATGTCACGGTGAAGGAACGATACGCCAGTGTCGGGGTACAGACTGTACGACTAAGGGGTGCAGTGTATAAATATAGCTGCAAGGCATGCAGGGTTATCTTAGACCATTTAAGTGAGACAATGGGAACGAGCCGGCCGGGTAATTAGTACCTTGTAGCTTGATGGAAGAGATAAACAGTGTCCTTGGTGAAGTTACCACAGATATAACATACACATGTTTACAAACACAATCACATAAACACACATTGTACATAGTGACATGCAATCAAAAGTTAAAACGTTTAATATAATTCTTTTTTTTGCAGATTTATAAAATAGAGGCAAAATGTCAGATATATGAAATACAATTGTATATGCATGAGCCAATGCCAGAAACAAGAGGATTGAAATTGTAAAACATATTAAGTGCAAACTCACCGATAATTACTAGTACATGTAATTATTTTATATCGATGCCTATAGTCTGTTTGTTGGCAAACAATCATTGATACAGCTGCAGGGTATGTACCATTTTCAGTGCTTCTTATACTTTTGAGTACTTTTTGACAGCTGAAATTAGCACTTATAGCGGTTATATAAATATAATGTGTAGGACAGTGTGACTCGTGTGTAGGCATGTAGTCATTTTGAGTTCCTTTTGTGTCTTGCTTGCTCGGCTGTTTCTGTCGATGGCTACCGGTACCTTCCTGTCAGATTTTCCATTATCTGTTTGTCATTCGTTGTTACACCACGTTCCTTAGTGACATGTATCAGATCGGAGATTAGAAACACGACCATGGCCATTCGGATATGATCGGTAGATGTTAAATTATTATATAGTTGACATGTAGATGTCTCATATGCTAATTTGACTGGCCCTTTAAATCAGAATAAACAAACGCATGTTTCAAATTTAGAACTTTGAATCCTGTTAATAACCTTAAGGTGTACGTCTACAACTCCAAGAAAAGTTTGAATTGGACTATACATGGCAGTTGTAACGCATGAGTGCATGCGTCAAAACGTGAGGTTTCTATGGATGGGTGCCATTCATACTCTTAGTTATACAATGTAATTAAGTGATATGTTTGTGACATACCGTAAAAATCATTAGGTTGAAAATTGTGACGTCATCACGTAACGTCAGTGACGTATATCATTACTTGACAACGCCGTCATAAACTTAAAGATGAATTACATTGGATGGGCGAGGTAAGACAATTTTAATACAAGTTGAATCTAAATACGACAAGCCATTGAGACTTGTTGCTTGTTTAAACAGATTTTAGTTAAAAAATACTAAGTAAATGTGTAATGATTACAAGGGACAGAGCGAGCGAAGAAGGAATTATTTCTGCTACTAGATCTAAAATCGTTCAATTAATCTGGTTCCTGCCACCCATCTTATTATTTCTACAATGTTTTGTCATTTCATTGTTTGTTGAATGTATACATTTTTTACTTGCCTTTGAATAATTATGTAATATTATTTCGGTCAGAGGGAGTAATCTGTAGATTCTAATTAAGTTTTGGAACTTATTTCTAGCAATAAACAAGGTTACGTATAAACAAGAAACTTTGTATTTATTGTGTATTACAGAGACTTGGCATAGTTCTAGTGTTCTATCCGCTGTATGAGGTTTAGGTTCCTTCATGTTAGGGTCTTCCTAACTTGGTAGGCGTAATTGTAGCCTTGGTTTAACCTAAACTATCAAAACCAACCCCACTGTCTGTATCAACTGGTTTATGAAACTAAATATTGATTCATGTAAACCAATGGTCTACTAAGTTGTGTATGACCTAGTCAACAAACATGCAACCAGCTTTTACTATAAGAAATAGTCACAGGAAATAATTCCATTTATAAAATTATGTTAATTCATGCGTTTATGAACTTAATTTGTGGGGGTTTTTTTACCAACCATTCACCGTGCAATATTTGTGGTATTGTGGTTATACAATCTCATTTGGTTAATCTAATTACAGATTATTTAAAACCTTGATATAACACTTACTTATTTAAGTAAACAAAATGTTGCATTTCTTAAGTGTTTGGTTATACTACAACACTATAAATTATGGTGTTGATTTACTTTAGAATTGCAGTTAATGCTTGAATTATGTCTGTGAGAATCATACTACTTGCATAAGACCGTCTCGGTATCATACATCCAGTGCTAGCGTGTCCGTTTACAAAGTAACCTTATAACGTGACACTCGTGTTGTCACATTTTACGCCCATTGTGACGTCATTACGTAACGTCAGTGACGCACTATTACTTGACAACGCCGTCACAAATATAAAATGCGTTACAAAGGATCGAGGAGGTAAGACGTTTTAATACAATTGGAAGATAAACTACGATAAACTATTCATATATTCTATGTTGCCTGTTATAACTGATTTTATATACATGTACAGACATTTCAGAAATGATTTCTGCAACTAAATGAGTTCACTAGATCTCCCTTTTTTTGTCTACAGCCATGTTCTTGTTAAAATTTATAGATCTACTTGTTTTTGTAAACTATGTAACGTCATTTTGGTCAAAGTAATCCGTAGATTCTAATTAATCTTTGGAACTTGTGCAAAAAGCCTCTAAATGTTCTATAAACTCATGCATGACCTATGCTCCACAACCGTGCACCAAAGTCTAAGCAGGAATATGTCTGTTAATTGACCTACAAGAAATAGACACTGTATATAATTCCATTTGCAAAATTATGTGCAATCATGCGTTAATTTGTGAACCTTGGCAACCATTCACCATGCAATATTTGTGGTTAATCGGTTAATCTGATAACATATTATTTAATGTTTTAATACAACACTTACTTATTTAAGTAAACAAAATATTGCATTAATCAAGTGCTTGATCGTACTACAACATTTTGATATTGGAATATTGCATTTAACGCGTGAATTCTGTCTGGTGTAGATCAAACATTAACAATCGTCTACTCGTGTAACACCGCCTCGGTATCTTAGTAACCTAGTGCTAGTGTGTCCGCTTCGAGTACAGAAGATTGTCCGCTTCGAGTGCAGAAGATTGTCCGTTTCCAGTGCTTCTAAGTTTGTCCATTTCGAGGGCAGAAGGTTGTCAGCTCCAAATGCAGAAGATTGTCCGCTTCGAGTACAGACTGTTGTCAGCTCCGAGTGCAGGATGTTGTCAGCTCCAAATGCAGCATGTTGTCAGCTCCGAGTGCAGAAGATTGTCCGCTTCGAGTAAAGACTGTTGTCAGCTCCGAATGCAGCATGTTGTCAGCTCCGTGTACAGAATGTTGTCAGCTCCGAATGCAGCATGTTGTCAGCTCCAAATGCAGAATGTTGTTGTCAGCTCCGAGTGCAGAATGTTGTCAGCTCCGAGTGCAGCATGCTGTCAGATCGAAATGCAGCATGTTGTCAGCTCCGAATTCAGAATGTTGTTGTCAGCTCCGAGTGCAGAATGTTGTCAGCTCCGAGTGCAGAATGTTGTCAATTCCAAATGCAGCATGTTGTCAGCTCCAAATGCAGCATGTTATCAGCTCAAAATGCAGCATGTTGTCAGTTCCGAATGCAGAATGGTGTCAGCTCCGAATACAGCATGTTGTCAGCTCCAAATGTAGAATGCTGTCAGCTCCAAATGCAGCATGTTGTCAGTTCCGAATGCATAATGTTGTCAGCTCCGTGTGCTGAATGTTGTCAGCTCCGAATGCAGAATGTTGTCAGCTCCGAGTGCAGAATGTTTTCAGCTCCGTGTGTAGAATGTTGTCAGCTCCGAGTGCAGAATGTTGTCAGCTCCGAGTGCAGAATGTTTGCAGAAAGTTTTCAGCTCTGTGTGTAGACTGTTGTCAGCTCCGAATGCAGAATGTTGTCAGCTCCGTGTGCAGAATGTTGTCAGCTCCGTGTGCAGAATGTTGTCAGCTCCGTGTGCAGAATGTTGTCAGCTCCGTGTGCAGAATGTTTTCAGCTCCGAGTGCAGAATGTTTTCAACTCCGTGTGTAGAATGTTGTCAGCTCCGGGTGCAGAATGTTGTCAGCTCCGAGTGCAGAATGTTTTCAGCTCCGTGTGTAGAATGTTGTCATCTCCGAATGCAAAATGTTGTCAGCTCCGAGTGCAGAATGTTTTCAGCTCCGTGTGTAGAATGTTGTCAGCTCCGAATGCAGAATGTTGTCAGCTCCGAATGCAGAATGTTGTCAGCTCCAAATGCAGAATGTTGTCAGGTCCGTGTGCAGAATGTTGTCAGTTCCGAATGCAGAATGTTGTTCGCTTCGAGTGCGGGGGTCACACTCCATGGTGGAATAAGACAAAAATGTGACGCGCCATAAAATTACTTCATAAAATTATCTTTTCTTGACAACAGAATCAAGTGATGAAGTACATGTGTGTCGAACTGCAAGTAATAATTCTTTGACTTTAATTCATAAATTTTGCCCCATCCTCCATTTTTTGTATCCAGCTTACAATTGGATACATGGGGTATATTTCTCAATTTAGGCCATTCTCCTTTGCCACCATTTCTGAAGTAAGACATTTTGTATGTTTTTTTCCACTGAAGTTTTTAAACTAAATTTCATTTATTAACGTATCAAATGTTTTTTTCTATTCATAATTTAAATTTCAATAATTAATCTACTAATATCACACTGCTAACCATCATAATTGGGTCATAAACACATACTAGTATGTAACCATATTAACTGTGGATCACGTCAGACAAACAGTAACCTTGGGCAATGTTAAAGGAATCATTGTCGTATCGTTACATTAAATTGTCAGAGTATCCGTAAAAAGAGTAAACACACAGAAGTACTTGTCGACACTGTTTCTCCTGGTGTTATTATCGCAACTGTAACTTGACTGAGTAGTGATATCCACTCTTCCGAGTTATTTGATCCTGCCCTGGGCTACAACGTCTACAGGAGAGATCGCAAGACCGATACACACGGGGGATTCCTCACTCACTAATGTCACCCCTAGTAAAGGCATCGAGTTAATCTGTGGCCCGCTCCAACTCCCTAAGAAGAAACAGTTGGTCATTGGAGCTTACTAGAGCCCCCTGGCAAAGTTGACGACGAGTATCTTCACAAGACCAGTGACGTCATATCCGCACTCAATGCCAAACATAAGAAAGCCGTTTTCATCATCTCAGGTGACTTCAATGTACCAGATATTAACTTGTCCGACAACACTATATGTGGCAACGCTTACCCACATCGTATCAGCCAGAGTTACCTGGATATGGTACATGATCTCATGCTCGATAAATGAATCAATGGTATTGACTTGGTGTTGTCATTCCATCCGGATTGCATCGCATGTTGCAAAAGCCTGCCACCACTAGGTGCCAAGAGTGACCACTACAATGTTCTCTATGATACTAAAATGATGTTGTACAATCTAAAGAGCCACGCAGAAAGATCTTGCTGTGGAAAGTTATCAATCCTGACGTCATCAAGATTGTATGCTCAAAACTTTGTAAAGCACTCCTTTCGGCTGGTTTCATCTCTGTAGCCGAAATGAGGATTTACTTCAAGAATGGTTTGTTGGACATAATTAACACCCATGTCCCCTCCAAGATGAGCTCATCTAGGTATACCCATCCCTGAATCACTACAAAAACTCAATGCCTGAGTCGCGACAAGGCCAAAGTCTATCGCAGAGCCAAATCAAATAATCCGAACGACTGGATTCGCTACCAACATCTTAAAGCAGAAACACAATTGAGGATGTGTAGAGGTCAAAGGGATTTCTTAACAAAGACCTTACCAACAATTCCAAACGGTTCTACTCCTACATCAAAAGTAAAAAGCAACAACCAGCCGGTATCTCTCCACTACTCAACCGGGGTAGCTTCCTACATAGACGAAGCAACTTACAGTAAGTCGGAGATCTTTAATAAACAATTCCACTCGGTTTACACCAAAGAGAGCACTACCAATATCCCATATCTTGGACCAAGTAACATCCCATCCAAAGATCTCATCCAAGCATTTATATCTGATGTTATGAAACTCATGAAAAAATCAATGTTCTCAAGACATCGCGACAAGATGGTATCTCAAAAAGAATCCTCAGTTTGGCAGCCGATGAACTAGCACCGATCCTCTGAACGCGCATCTTTCAGTAATCACTGAACACCGGATATGTACCCAATGGCTGGAGAGGATCACCGGGTATGTACCCGATGGCTGGAGAGAAGCTCTGATCACTTCAATCTACAAGACAGGTGCACGCAATAGCCCATCAAATTATAGACCTGTTTCTGTGACATCTATTGTATGCAAAATGCATACCATCTGTAGCTCAGCCATGAAACAGCTTGATACAAACAATATGCTAACTCCAAACTAACACGGCGTTCGCTCCAAACGCTCCTGTGAAACAAAGATGATTTCAACCACCCAGAACCGTGCAAAAAACATCAAAGATCAAGTGGACATTATATTAATAATATTTGACTTTTGATTAAGTACCATTCGAACGCTACCTCCCCAAACTTCACTACTATATGTTATCAGGGACAACACACTGCAATGGGTTAAATCATTCTACTACTACCTCCATGGAAAACAATTACAAGTAGTAGACAGTGCGAAGTACCTTGGTGTGACCTTCAGCAACGACCTCCATTGGGAGAAACACACACAAGCTACAGCTGCTAAGGCCTCCAAATAACTTGGTTTCCCCAGGCGCAACCTCGGGGACTGCAGCAGGGCAGTGCGAGACCCTACGTACAAGACATTGGTCTGGCCAACTATGGAGTATGTCGGAATATGTCTCAACATCTTGGGATACCCACAGAGTGGATGACATCAACCGCCTGGATAAATTGCAGCACTGGGTGGCCCGTTACGTGAGCAACAATTACACTGACATAACCCCAGGGTGTGTCACAGGCATGGTTAGTTCAGTCGGCTGGGAGCCTCTTGTCGACCGCCGCCGACTACCTGGTGAATATCACAACGGCGTCCAGCATCATGAGGTCTAGTGGCAAACAGGACCAGAGGGGCCCATATACTATATCGTCGCCCGAGAACCATAGTGTTCTATGTGTCTTTTTCTTGTTTTCGAGAAAATCAGGTTTTAAGATTCAGGGCTTTAAAAGCGTTTATAACTTTTTTGTTTGTGGACGAATTCTAACAGAAATTGGTATGTGTTTTTATTATGTAAATCTCAGAAACACTTCCAAATATCTTGAAGAATCGTTGATTCAAACATACCGCACTCGAAATCGGTCTACTGCAGATAGAACATTATACAAAACGTAATCGCCTTTTCACTTAGAACCATAATGTTCTATGTAGATTTTACACAGAGAAACATTGTGATCAAGTGACAAACTTGAGACCTCTAAAGCATAAACTGTAAAGGACAGATAAATCATAAATATAGGTAACAGAGTTACCAGTTTTGTCTGTATGAACGCCCCTTGTGATAGT
The DNA here is from genome assembly GCA_947247005.1 of Spisula solida. Lineage (NCBI taxonomy): Eukaryota > Metazoa > Mollusca > Bivalvia > Venerida > Mactridae > Spisula > Spisula solida. The sequence goes on along the minus strand of OX365944.1, from coordinate 65,097,176 downwards.
GAATAACTATGTTCAGTTTCAAGTGGATACCTTTGATAGTCTTGGAGTAATTGACATTTTTGTGTAAAGATTCAAAGTCAGAAAAGTAGAATAACTCTAATAAAATGATGTATGGAGTTGTTTTCTCTTGTCAGTAGATGTAGGTCATCACTTTCCACAAGTATATTGACGTCTAAGCTTAAAGCTTTGATAGTGTTTGAAACAAAAATCAGTTTATGTGTAAAATTTGCCACTATTTATATGTACTAAGTCCAAACAAGGGAAGATAACTCCATAAATAAAGGTCACAGAGTTATCAGCCTTATCAGCATGGACTGCCATTGGGATGGTGAATAACTATATTGAGTTTCAATTTGATACCTTTGATTGTCTTTGAGAAAATGACTCTAACAATAAACTTAACCAACACAGACGTAGACGCACACAATCCCGTCACGACAATAACTCGACTTTTTTCTTCGAAACTTGTATATAGACACGTTCTTGAACATTATAGGGGTCAAGCACAAATTCTAGGGGGCATGAGCTGCCTGGCACTTTCTATTGTGTATCCCTGCTACATCGGCTTGTACTATGGAATATGACCGGTGTTGTATCTTATGTCCCTGTCTATGAAACATGTCTATGAGAAAACTCAAACCAACAGATGTTGCAGCTACTCTATCTTCTTTGATCGCTCTCAGTGCTTTTGGAAACAGCATTGAAGCGTAAAATTCAAGTGAATTACTTTTGTCCGAATACAATCTCATCCGAATTTTACAACACTTATGTTTCACAGATTTTAGGTAAATGGGACATTTATAGAGCAGAACAACTGTACAAGAATATACGAGTTTCAAAAACATAAAGATTACGTACATCAATACTACAGCTGTTTGTGATCTTTAGACTTTACTAACAAATGTGTTTGGTTCATTTTGCATTCTGTTCACTCTTCAGCCATGTTAGTTTACATCACGTGACTTAATGGGAACAATCCATTGGTCAAAACACAGATAGAACAATTTGGTTCTCAAAAAACCATGAAAATTGCAGATAGAACAAAATGGATATGTTGATATCTACTAATAGAGATGTTCCCGAAAGAGGACAAGGTCACTGTGATGTAGCTCTCATCGAGAGCGTTCCAACGGTATATAAAACTCATTTGTGGCAAAAATGACGATAGAACACTATGGTTCTCGGGCGAAGATATGTACTATCTGCTAAGGTCTCCATAATAAACACTCCTTCTTAACCCAGAACTATACAGGACTTCCTACCACCATCACGAACAAATCAACTTTAGAGGCCTTCAAGATTGTTTCCACAACACCATCGCAATCCAGCCTCCGTCCCAGGAGTAGACAGCAACAAGGTGTACATAGTTTTAATTTGTAAATACAGGAACACTAAACACTAAATAGAAGTACATAGAATAACTTTAATTTCAAGCGGTGGTTATCTTGCTCCAAACCTCACCCGGGACGTAGTGCACTCTAGTTGGTGGATTCATGTCCCGTATACGGAAAAAGAAAATAATCCGCACTTGTACTGTTTCTACAATACCGTCAACACGGGTTGGAATTGGGGAGATTACTCATACTCTAACTTCTACAGATATATAACAATAGTCCCCCTTTGTTATCTGCATATAACATACGGACTAAAGATATATGACGATAAATTCCGCGCATTGAACATTTACTCAAGGAGAGGTGAAACAGAGGGTCCATTTGAAGACATTTACATGTACGAAGTGATGCAGGAAATCGGCAGTCGGATGGTGGAGCTAGAGACTACATGTCGTGGAGTTGGTGAAATATTTGGCAGACACCGTATTATCATCACCAGAGCATGGTCGAGGTTCCCGCCAACGTTAGAAAAAAATATTCTGCATCTATAAGCCGGTTGTGGATTAATCAGGCTTGCAGAAACCGTTTTGTGTCAATAGTCAACAGGAAGACCGTTATTTTGCTCCAACCTAAACACAACGTCGAAATAACGACTGGTGTTAAAGTAAACTCTATTAAAGTATTATTACGCCCATTGTGACGTCATCACGTAACGTCAGTGACGTGCTTTTACTTGACAACGCCGTCACAAACAGAAAGATGCGTTACACTGGATGAACGAGGTAAGGCGTTTACAATACAATTTGAAGGTTAAGTACAATAATTGAGATTGTTTTATGTTGCTTGTTATAACTACAGACTAATTTTCGGAAAAGCGATCGTCGGCAGTTAAAAATTGAAGTTGAAGAATTGTACTATCACTGTAATTGAACCTAATAGACCATAAGGAGAAAAACATGGGGCAATAACCCCAACAAAATCTCTAAAGGAGTTAGTCTCTGTTATTCTACAGAAGAGGATCATCACTGGATGTTTGTAAAATTTGAAATCAATTGGGAATAGCGAAAACATATTGGACAGATGAATATGTATCTAACCACAATCAGCACCGGTTGATATTAAGAAACCGGTACTTCATGTATTTCTTTTACAACGACGAGAGAGCTCTAAAACACACGGATTCTACAAAACCGACAATACGGGCTGAAATAGGGGAGGTTACTAAAACTGAACTGTAACCCATCTATATAAATAATCTCCCTTGGTTTACACTGATTTATTTAAGGTCGATTGTGAAACAATTTTTCCAGCTTCTGCTAATCACTCTCGACACCTCATTCCTGATATTATACATCGCCACGAGGGTTTGAGAGAAGAGAAGCCAATTTCCCTTTTATGCTGAGCGTCACGGAAATTCCTGGTACCATTTTTATTTTGTCTTTGGTATGACGCGGCCAGGGGTCGAATCCCTATTTGCTATTTGCATAAATTTACGGAGACTACAACATGAAGATAAGTAAATTCGTGCTTGGAACATTTCAAGAGCTATTCACGAGCTATCCAAAGGAGAGGTGGAACAGGGGTTCCAGTAGGAGAGATTTGTAAGATACAGAAATTCGAAAGTCATGGTGGTGAAGCATGAAACTATACATCGTGGAGTTGGTATAACTTTTGTCATACATCGCACTGTCATTATCAGATACTGGTCGAGGTTTCTGGCTAATATATGCGCCATGGTGGTTGGACAAACAACTTTTGCATCTGAAAGCCGGTTTATGAGTATTCAGACTTGCAGAAACCGTAAAGCGTCAGCAACTCAGCTTCAAACTGATCTTCGGAATGCATCCGAATTCCATGTTTCTGGACACATTATCCGGTCAATGATACAAGAAGGTGGTGATCGATTGAGAAGATCGTTTATACGCACCCCACTGTCTCGGAATATGACCGGGCCTCCACCGGGAACTATATGTGATGACATTGGCCATGCTGGGTGACAAAGACAGACATGGTGCCCTGTCTTAGTTGACATATGCGTCCAGGTATGGTTAGTCCATACATGTATATTGTATATTACATGCGTGTTAGGGTATGAATAATGCATGACAAGAGATTCCAAACAGCCAACATCTTGGAATATGACTGCTAGACAGGCGACTCTGGGTTGGTCTATAACAGGATAGAATACATACATATTGTCCTTTCTTGACGTTCCAGTGGTTTAGAGGTGCTATTATTGTTACCCATGTTAGATACCCAAACAGCGATTTTTCATTAAACAAATGAACGCTAATGTCCACCAACACACTGTTCGTGATTCATAAGTGGACTTGCAACGAGAGAGCATAGCATAGTTCAATCTGTTCTCCTAGAACTACTCAATATCATCTAGTCAGTTTCGAATTCCAGAGCCCAGAACGTGCCATGATCAGATAACTATTAATAAGGAGTATTTGGAAGCATTGTCGACATTAACAGCAACAGAAAGCACATTCATTAGGCTACATACTCCAAGAAAACAGTAAGGAACAATAGTGTATCGTTCATGACGTCATTTATGTAACGTGACGCCGTCACTATAGTAATGACGTTGTAAAGACGAAGTGAGAAGGTAAGGATATACATGTACAATCTTTTGGTACTGAATTAATGTACAGCGTTCTAATATTTTAGAAGCGATTTATTTAACGGTGTATATTGATTCTTCTATCGGACTATATTCAGTATCAAGTATTTGATGTAGTGAAATACAAATAACCATCTACATAAACTGTGTTCCGGAGTTTTTAAATTTTAGCTCTATAGTAAAAAAAAAGGCAAGGTGCTTTTGATTCATCTTCAATCTGTGAGTTACAATGTCAGCAATTCGGAACACCATTAGTAGTTTACTGATGCGCTGTTCCAAAGAGGAACCGGGATCCGGACCCCTAGAATTTTGGCCAAAATGTGCATTTTCTGGTATATTGACGCAAGTATGGCAGGGCAATTAGCTAGAGTCTCGGATCAGGACAACTCTCTAAGAAAAGTAGCTTAATAGACCAACTCAGTAACAAACCCTCGCTTAATAGCTATTGGATTGTTGTTAAGGCGCCGTAATTCATGCAAGGACTATTTGCTGGAACTCTTTGACCATCATAACAAGGGGACACACTACTATTTGTAAACATTACTACAGGCGATTCAATCTTATGACCTTCTGATTTAATGGAAACCGAGCCGGTGTTTGTTGAATCCTACAAGAACTTCAATTAGGTTTAAAAAGTTTTTAACAAAATTGTGTCAACATTGTGACCTTATAAGAACGGTTACGATTTTTACATGTTAGTCCATTCTCACCCTATTACGTCATATTGTTCTGCGCATGCGCAAGTCCAGCGTTCATGACTTTGACGTGGAAGGTTGTAAATTGTTCATCTTTGCATCGATATTCATCGTGTTCTGGATTTTACTAATTGCGGATTATTTATTGTTTTTGTATTCACTAGTGTGACTTTTCAAGGTTAGTACGTCGATTTTCCATCTTTCGGGGCTGTGTCGATTCCGTCACAAGTTTTCGTGACACATGTAGGGGCTCGCTTCATGAGGATATCATAGTGATTTATTTGTAAATTGTTGAGCTTTGTAAGCCGTGCGTGAGTATCTTTCGTGCATTTTGTGTATTTGTTTACAGTGATATTTTTATTCGGACATGTCCCATAAAATCGCCGGACTATTGGGGATTGAAAGTAATCAGATCGTACATTTTGTCCTGATCGCTTTGAGTAGAGTCTTTGTGGCATGCTGCTCAGACGAACACCTCGCATAAGTCTTATCAGATTCAACACACATATCGCTAGTAAATGGCGTGCACGTATTAAATTGAAAAAAATAAGAAGAATTTTTTTTTCATTTTTACACTTTTCAAATGTAACGATTAAACATTTAACCCAAATTGACCGTTTCTTCTAGCATTGATATGTCTCATGCTTGCATGGATGTTGTATTTGACCTCATTTTGACCTTAATTTTGAACTTAGAGTTACTAAGCGTCTAATTCTCGTTGATCCCAAATTGATTGTTTCGACTTACACCCAGTCAATCAGGACAATGCTTTCAAACTTGGCATACTTGTTAACCATCGTGTGACCCTTACATTGTCCCAGCCATATAACACTATCCAACATTTTAACAGAATTATGGCCCCTGATTTGACTTAGCTTTTTTTACGAACAAGGCTTCTATGGGGGCATAAGCGTTAATTGAACGAAGTCTCGTTTATAGCTGAAACTAGGTCATTCAGCTTTTTATTGCTGGAACTAGGGCAGCTGAAACTAGGTCATTCAGTGTTTTTATTGTCGAAACTAGGTCAGCCAGCTGAAACTAGGGCATTCAGCTTTGTATTATAGCTGAAACTAGGTCATTCATCCTTCTTATTGCTGGGACTAGGGCATTCATATTTTTATAGCTGAAATTAGGTCATTTAACTTTTTATTGCTGGAGCTAGGGCATTCAGCTTTTTTATAGCTAAAACTAGGTAAATCAGCTTGTTAACAGCGGTTAAGTTTATTTTCTCGTTCAGTTATGTGTTGGGCGTTGTGCCGCGTATGTGTGGTATGTATGTGATGTTTTCTGTGCTCGACTGGTTAAGTTGAGTTCTGTCTAACCAAAACAACTCGACGTGTACAGTATCACACTGTCCGAGGCTGGGCCGTCAGAAATTAAACAGAAGCCACTTGGAGGAAGCAAGTCTGTCTAAATTCTGCCTTCCCTGTCGGAGATTTAGTATTTTTATTCATTCCAGACCTAATAAATTTGCATATCTAACGCCCCGAAATCAGTGTCGTATTAAAAAACATGACTTTTGGAAATGTATCCGATAGTTATCGATAGTTACCGACAAACTACGTAGTGGCAAAACTACCCCGTCCTCCAAAGTACTAGCAGCAGTGGCCAAATGCTACTGGATCAACATCATTCTCCACCAAGCGGCGCATATGTGATACCAGTGATATTGATAAGCCGTTTCCCGCTACCGGTGTGTCTAAGCGGCGAAAACCGCTTAACCGTTTGCCGGGTACTGCCCGGCACAGTTCGGCGATGGGAATGCAGTTGGCACAGTATTGTTAACAGCTCTAATTCAAGTGTCAGTAAATATATTTCAATGGTGGGTGAAAATGTGTTTATGTCGGAACTTCTACAGGAAATGATTCCTGCAATGAATACACAGGACAAGAGTATAATAGTTTTTTGGCAGCATAGTTGTTATGCCATGATGTACTGTAGTAGTAACATTTCATACATGATGTTAAAGAAACAGTTGAATTGTACTGTAAAATGGATAAATTAAGAATATCGTTGTCGAGCCAAGTACAAATGGCTAGGCACCATCTCACACCATGCGGAGGCCGTCAATTTGACATTGACAGGTGTATGATCAATCCTATAGAGCTCTACAAACATTACAAGTCATGTGACACATTCCTGTGTTAGGAAGATAAATTTGGTCAAAGAAAAATTTCATTGAAGACAGGAAACTAACGACATCCGTATTCACAAGACAGGCAACGACATAAAGATACGCTTTCTGGTGTTGTTTTACTATTCAGAGTATACAACCACAATAGGTTCGTAACTCAATTTGAAACATCATACCCAACGCATGGCGAGATGCCACTGTGTTGTTTTGTAAAACTGAGTTAATTTTGTATGTCACATAATAATAATGTGCATGTCGGCAATTTCGTTGGTCAGCTCTTGTTTTATTGAGAGTTGTTTGTATGTTGTCCTTGTATGGTCATCCTTGAACAGTCCAAACTTGTCATCTGGTTAAGTGCTTTGATAAAACAGTATCATATGTCGATGATTATATGTAAGAGCTATAGGTCACGTCAGCCATAGTTTAGGGGTAGAACATATTGAACTGCCTTTTGCAAACTACATGTTCGTCATAGATACAACCAAACGACAGATAGGATAGGCTCCCTTGAGTTGCGGACAGAAAGTGTAATTCCACATATCAGTGACAATGTTAGGGAGTAAGTGGAACCACACAACTAAAAAACAGAGGTGTTTATCATTTTATTAGTGCCGACGTTTCGGCTTAACACTTAAGCCTTCATCAAGTTTTATACATGACTAATACAACTAAATGCTGCTTAAAAGGTGTTTGTTGTAACATGACGTTATTTTGCCATCACATGACGTTGTATTGTCAGATGTTCTAAAAATAGACTAAATTTCTAAAAATAGATCAAATTCTAAAACTAGACATTGAAAAAGAAGTTAACTTAAAGTCATAGTAAATTTGTTTTAAAATTCATTTTCATCAAGTGCAAACAAATTTCAGACAATTTAAGTGATAGTAGTGTTAATTTATAGAGTATTTATTACCCTAAAGATTTTTTTATTTAAAATAATTACAAAATTCGCAAGTTATTTCATATGTCATTGTGGTCGTTTATGGGATATACAGGCATCTCAACCAAAATTACGGGAATATTTGACAACTCTTTTAATTTAGCAATATACCAATAAAAGTGGCAGCATCTTTAAAGGTTCTTATACTTGTAAAGTGAACCCATTCTGTTAGATGTTTCATTCTCATACACATCGTTCAATACTACGTCTTGATATCTGCCTTTGCTGAAACTATTCCATTCAGCTTTTAAACAGTTGGGACTAGGGTGGATCATTTTTCTTGTTCGGCAATGTTGGGCATTTCTTCTTTTTAGGATTTCCGACAGCTGAAACTAGGCTTTATAGTCGTTTTACTGTGAAAACTGGGTCATTCAGTTAGGGCATTTAGTCTTTGGTTGCTGAAACTTATAATTCATAATACACTTTTCGACAGCTTGGATTAGGGCGGATCTTTACTTGTTTAGTTAGGCATTGTGCTTTGTATGTGTTTTTGTTTCCTGTGCTCGGTTAGTTCAGTTGGGCATTGTGGCTTGTGTTTTTAACGTTTTCTGTGCTCAGCTGGTTGAGTGCTGTCTTCCCTGTCTGACTTAATGTTATCTTTTTTAAATCGAATATAAGAGTCTTAAAAGCATCCTGTTCACGACAAGTGTCGTTTGTATTTACTTCGAAAAAACAACACATTTACTCATATAATAAAGTGATGTTATCTTAATGATGAAATTCAGCATGTGCCATGGTCGATGTTCAATATCAGATCCTCCGAATGTTGTATCATGGACATTGAAATAAGGTTCTTCTTGTTTCATAAATTAATATTTATGTATAAACCTGAGTAAGGGAGAAAGGACAATGGACACACTTGTAAAATTGTAAATGTTTAATAAATAAACAGAATAAAAACATATCACAGGTCGACAAGGTTATAGAAAAAATATAAAGACAACAATACTCTATAATGTATAAATTACATATGCATACTTTGCATCAACGTAACAGCATTATATTAAAACTTTATTTCTCATAGAGCAAATCGCAAAAAGAGCTATTTTAAGATTGGTGGATTGTACCAAAAATCGACATATTACCGGTATTTTGTATTTTATCATATCCAACTATGTCTTTCAAGAAACTTTAAATTTCACCCATTTGGACAGTGGTTAATAATACATGTTTATAATTATGTTTCTCTTTCATTCTTCTCAAATAGCCGGCTAAAGTACAGTTCTTGTACAATTATAATAGCCACCCTTCAAACAACCATATAATGACAAAAATAATTATGCATTACGATTCCATTTCTTGTATAAAAAATACAGGACACTTAAACACAGATATATCATTTCCTAAACAACGCATTCATTCAAGAAATTGTGACACACACTCAATGGTCCTCCAAGTAAATACCCAAAATTATTTGATTTATAATCTATACATATATACATGTGCAAATCTATATGCAAGTCATACATTAGAACATAATCATGCAATACAGTAGATTCATTCTGCACAACTTGTAATACATCATGTAAATATTAATACTTCATATTGTGCAAATTTTAACACCTTTCACACTAAATGTACATCTGAAATATTTTTTTTGAATAAATATAATAGAAAATTTGGCAGTTCTATGGAACAAATAATACTAAATGAACAAATTACGGACATATTAACCTCCCTCAGTTAGACACCAAGACGGGTTACCTCCCTTTGAATACAAAGAATCACAGTTAGAATGATACACCGATTGTAAATGCATACAATTCTCATCACAATGTAGAAATCAGTATGAAATGACCTTGCTTTTGTAAAATAAAAGAATATTAGTAGCACAACGTTTTTTCAGACATAAATGCTGCAAGATAGAACGCCAGACAACAGTAACAAATAAGACCAAAATAAGAAGTCACAAATTATCGTACCCAAACTCTGCCCTTTCTCAGGCCAAATCAATGTTTTTATTTGCTTTAAAAATATTTGTCTGTTAAGATGGTATATTAAAACTGATTTTAACAGACTACCAAAAAAAGCAGGTCGGTCCAAATCGAAATAACCATACAATTTAGTAGGCTTTTATCAATGGCAGAATCACTGCCCTCCAAATTTTAGGGGGAAAATGTAGACATTCATTATAATGGTCTTCAATGATTGTTATATTCAAAAGTAATACTGGGACAATATCACAGAATGGTTTGAAATGATAACAACTAACTAATGACACACAATACTGATCTCATCAAAATGTCGAAATTAAGTAACATTTAAAATGTTATTGAAATTATTACTTATTATTTCATTTTACGTGAAGCCACAATAATTTCTAGCACAAAAAGTGCAGTATCACAGATCATCAAATGGAATTAAAAAGAACAATTTCAATTTGTTAAAATACCTGATTGTCCGTACATATTATTACATATCTATACATCACACAGTGTTTATGATGTAGACACCAATAATGCTATAGTCCATATTTGACCTTATTCCAACCTGAATTGGTGAATTAGTTCAACAAGCATAAATATGTGTTGTCAATCACATTTTACGCCTACTTTCAAATAACAACACTATGGAAAAGTCAAAATACTGTTAGACAAAAAGAAGCTTGAACTATATTTATATAATTTCACAAAATTTAACAGGAGTTACGTTAAAATTATGAAAAATTATTAAAACTGTTACAGAACAACATTCAAATATTTTAACAACATGATTCTAATAATATTGATGTGTACAATTCAAGCAGATTTGCACACCATGTGTATTTATCACAGAGTTTGACACCATGGTGGACGGAAAAATGTCAAAAAATAATTTAAATAAAATATTTGGCATGCGAATTTGTTCCAAACTACAAGGCACTTTTAATACTATTACAAAATAAAATACATGTATGTATACATGTCATTAATGCTGACTACATATAAATTACAATACTTGTTCAAAACTGATTTGAAATCTTGAGTGTACACAGAAACAGGTGAACGATGACATTGTATCTACGTAGCCCAGTTTGTTGTCAAGACATTTTCACAGTCATCGCTAGGGATGGAGGTAACAACTAACAACACAAGCACTGATTGGTTAAAACGTCATCACATGGTTTGGTATAACTGAAAGCAGATCGATCAATCTACCGCTCCCATTGGTGCTGATTGTACACGTCCAATTCTGCCACCTTTTGCCTTTGCGGTCCACAATGAACGCTTCTTTCTTTCCAACATAGCCTCTTCACGTTTCTGCCTCTCAAGATAATGTTTCTCTGTTTCAGTTATATGTTCTTTCTCTTGATTATGAGTTCTAAGTTCAAACTTAACATGTGATCTCATCGGGTCATTGTACATACTAACTTTTCCTAATCCCATTTCACTAGCTGATTCTATCAAATCCTCAGCTTTTTGTTGACGTTTTTCTTTAAGCAGTGTAGCTAGTTTCTCCTTCATATCAGCTGGATACATCAACATTGGAACAATATTAGCTTCGTATCCAGTTGTTGCAATAGTAGCTTGCTTACGTTTGAGTGGTTGTGCACCAGGCATCGAGGCCGCAATATGGGATGGCAGTGAGGAAGCTGTGGTTGGTCGCATTCTTAACGTAGGTGCTGTAATAGGACGTCCAGGTTTCGAGGATGGCACATCAACCTCGGGTGGATCTTTCCTGGTAACTGAAGCTGATATAGGTCTAATAACTCGGCCTTTTGGTAAAGTAGTGCGAATACGTTTGGGATGCATGCTTAATTTTGGACCAGTTTTCAGTGATTTAACTTGACATTTAGTTGCATAAACTTCTCTATCAGTAGTAACAGGAATTGAATCTCTAGATTTTGCAGATTTAATTGATCTATGGTCGGATATTTCTGACAAGGTATCCACATCTGGCTCCTTATCACGAAATTGAGACAAATCCATACGCTCTACAGGTATCCTCGTACGTGGATCGATTTTACTAGGTGATGAAGAAGGTCTATTTTCTCGTAATCTAGTATCAAGCTGCATTTTCCTACCAGAGTCCAGCATATTTTGTTCAGTATTAGCACTTGTTTCTGAAGGTTTTATAGAGTTTTGTATAGCATTTACTGTTAGATATATAAAGTCAGGTGGAACAATATTCTCAGATTTCATTCTCATTTGTGATCTCAATAGTGCTTTAGTTTCAGACAATGATATTTCCTTGCTCTTTGGCACGAGAGGATGTTCGAAAGCCCAGGAGATTCTACGCTGCAATTTGATTGGTTCACGCCATTCTTGCTCCTCAATGTCCTGTTCAACAGCTTCGTCCATGATTGTCACAGAATATCCAGACAGAGCAGATTTAGACGTCTGAGGACGAGACTTTGATGAACTTGGCATCGGAGGTTTGGTGCTTGATGCAGACATTGGCATTCCGCGTTTGGTTGATGAGTAGCTTCTATCAATACAAGTAGCACTTTTAGTAGCTCTACTGTCTTTGTGCGAGAGCATACTTTCTCCAGGAATTTGGTGTATAATACGAGCACTACCCAGAGATTTCGCAGACAATGTCTTTGCACTATGAGGAAGTTGGCGAGCTCTGAATGATAATTGTGGAATTGGAGGTTTGGTTGACTCTACAGTTTCTTCTTTATTTAGCAGTTTAACATTTGATGCACCAGCTTTCTTCATCCTTTGAGCCCTAAATAATAGAACAAGACTAGCATTTTATAACTCATTCACTTTATACTAACAAGCATGTAACTTTTTAGTCTCCGTAAATATGACTATCTGTATGACTATTGAGTGTTGTTACAATACATAATTGTTGCCAATCTTGCTGTGTAACTGTTGGCATGCTCAGATTCTATACTCACATACACATAAAGAACAGTACTAATATGTATGTAAAGTCTGTACCATTCGATACGGTCATTATTCAAAATAGTTTTCCCTACCTTAAATATATTATTGTTACTTCAACTACCCCGTTTACATTGTCTATGATATTTATTTTCTTTACATCAACCCTTGCCCTATATATATATGTGAATATGGTTATTTCAATTTCCACATTGACAACCTGATATATATGAAGGATACGGCTATTTCAATTAAATCCCCATATATGTATACTGTTGTGATATAAAGTCCCCTTACCTGATATATGGGTATGGTTGTTGTCTAACTGGGGCATCTGTGTATGAAGAATATTGTACAAGCGGTGGAACTTTGTCTTCGTCCAAATCATAATTCCATTCTACTTCTTCAAAATTCAACACCAACAAGTTGACTGCTGTATTGATGGTAATTCTGCAATGAATGCACAAAAATATCAATACAAGCATCTACCTGGTTGACAACACAATATGATGACAAATTTTGAGCATAATCTAACAATTATCTTTGATACCTATAGCCGTTATAGGTTCGATTCCATCCAAGTTGCATTAAGCATAATTAGATAAAACACAGAGAAGAGAAGCCAATGAAACAGCAACTCAATTCAGAGATGACCAACAGAAACCTTCTGATATAAATTATTGTGTGTTTTAACCAGCTGGTCAATAAATATATAGAAACGTAGCTACACAAGACAAGGGACTAATTTAATATAGAAATGTTACAAATACAGTCTGACAATAGGACAAATTACCTCCCACTAAATACAAAGGAACTCAATTTGATACGACACTTGGCTGGTTAATCCAGGTGACAAGGGATGCTAAGGTTTGTATTTACATATCTAGCTTGTCATCTTACAAATAAACAGCATACCTATTTTGAATGGCAATGATACCCAATATTGGATCACTTCGACTATTGCCTCTCATAATTCTACAACATTGTCCAGAGATTATATTCCATATTCTGATACGGCCATCAGCTGAGCCCGTAATGCAACGTAAATACATAAACTCCAAACATAATACTTCTCTGAAAATAAAGAATACAAGAAGAATAAGTGCATATTATTTTGGTTATCTCAATATAAAACAGTTTTAGCCCATGGACACCATCAGGAATGATTTCAATTGAGTTGTAAAAACTTATTTCATGATGTAGCTAAAAAATAAAGTATTACAACACAGCAGTTACTGATGTTGCACAAAAAGCAATGATGTGGCTATTTTTATAACGTATATGAAGGGCACATTCTGAAAAGAACCGTATGTTGATGCACATGCATTTGACAGCAATAATTTCCGTAGCTGTAGGCAATGATAAGTGTAAAGTTGTTTTTTTAGTTTGTACATTACCACTCAATGTGATTGAGTGTGTAAATTTTGACCTGTGTGCTTATTATACAGCCAAACTAAAGTAACAAATAGCTCTATTAAGTGGCGATCAAAGTTTCCTTCTTATTCTGTGATATATAAAGAAGACTAGGTTAATATATTACTTTGGATGTCTTAGCGCAGAGAGACATCGGTTGTGATCACCAATAGCACTCCATATAAGGGCATACCCATCTCTACCGCCGGTAACAATGTGCCAACGATCAAACTGAATTGCTGTAACACCTTCATGATGTCCATTTAACACCTGAAAATATATGTACACCATGTTAACAGACTATTTGTTATATAGATTAGTTCCAGATGAAGCTGAATAGGTATCATATAAGTAGGGTGAATAACAAACTTTATAGTCTTTGAACAAACAACTGTCCAGTAAACTTACAGGTTTAATATTAACAGTAACATTTCTTTGAATAGCTTATTGGCAAAGCATCGTATAACGGTGGAAATAAAATCTTAACAAAATTGTACATCATACTACATGCACTTTGTTTAACACATTTCCAGTTTTCACTTCAGATAATTGCACAAACCTTGATAAGATTTCCTGACTTGAGTTCCCATACTTTCACCTTTCCACTTTCACATCCAGAGATGACAGTTTCTGTTGACATTGCAATAGCAGTCACTGGATATCTATGTCGGAATGACCTTTGACATTTCCCAGTCTGCAAGCTCCATACTAAAATAACAAGATATTCAGATTTAATTAGTTAATACTAAATAATTGTAGTCAATTTGTAAAACAAGATCTGTAACTTATATTAATCACTCTAGACTAGCAACTCTTTACTCTTGGTAGTACACATGTCACTGGGTATTAGAGAAGAGGAACAAGTTTCTTATTTAGTCTCTGGTATAGAATCAATACAACAAAACAATTCTGTCAAGTAATATACTATGACAAGATTCTCTATAATAAGCAACCATGTCTTATATGCAAGCAGTATTTAGTGGGTAGTCTTAAAAGCCATTGGCTCCTAGCACACACACACATTAACTTTAGGAGTGAACATTTGAACAGATTCCATGGAAGTTACAACAATGTTTTCCAAAACAACCAGCATATTTACTACACTATTTACTTTCTCCTATCAGTTGCCATTGTTACCAGTGATTCAAAAGTTATCATAACATATGTGTACCTTTGCATGATTTGTCTTTTGATCCTGATATAAGTAAATCCCCTAAAACACGAATACACAGGACAGTGTCCCTGTGCCCACGAAATATTTTCAAACAATGTCCTGTGTTGACATTCCACATTCTGAAAATATAAACAAAACTGCTTGAATACATATATTTGGGTAATAAAATAAACTAGTAAAATATGAACATTGCACGGAGGTTAATATACTGAGAATAATCTCATTTAAACCTTTCAGTGATGAAGACCTTTGTTTCTGTATAACAGTATACTTTATCACATAATGACTACTTTGACCTTGACCAATGTTTTTGCAGACTTAATTTAGCTTTTTTTTAAAGTTGAAATTAAGTCATTAAGCTTTTTTATTGCTGGAACTAGGGCATTCAGCTTTTTTATTGCTGGAACTAGGGCATTCAACATTTTTATTGCTGGAACTAGGGCATTCAGCTTTTTGACAGCTGGGACTCAGGCTTAGTTAAGGGTTAAGTTCATTTTCTCGTTCAGTTATCTGTTGGGCATTGTGCAGTGTAATTGTGGTATGTCATGTTATTATGTTTTCCGTGCTCAGCTGGTTAGGTTAGGAGCTGTCTTCCTTGTCCGATTTTCTATTATCCTTTTTCAGAAGTAATAGTGAGCAGTGAATGACCAACCTGCCATTATAGGCTCAAGTGTTCTATACTGATGAAGGCAAGTGTTCGACTACAACTTCTTCCAAGGGGGCATAACAAAAAAATATACCACTTATACAATACTGCCAACAGATTCTAACACAAAGATACAATTGAACACCTAAATGTGGTCATTAAAACCTCTTAAACACCATGTATGAAGCAGTAATCATAAGTACCATTAAGCACTAATAAGTGTTTATATAGTTAATTACTTTTTCTAACCTCAGGTAAAGAGCGTCATATTGTTTCCTTTAATTAAAATAATTTCAGGTAAAATACGATCAATACCAATAATCATGTTGCAATGTATGAAAATAAGATGAAAGTCAGCTGGCATTACCTTGTCCTTGACAATGTAAATACTGACTTATATTTTAAACTTTAAATGCATTTTATATGAACTTTAGAACATATTTGCTACAAATTCTTCAGAAGCAATGTACTGTCAAACATGTTTCACATTATTTTTTAAAGTGTTGGGAGTCCAGCCATGAACTGCATAAAATCAAGAAGGCACCAATTGCAATTTATGAATGCAGCATTATGTTAAATTCCATTGCCCTACTGCCTTGTTAAATCCAACTAAATAATCCAATAACTTAATCCTCCTTAATTATGGCCATAATGGTATAAAAGAAAAGATTACATACAAGCAATTTTATGTTTCTGTTTGAGTTGATTTATGGACACAATTATAAATATAACTACCAGTACTAGTATGTTAATGTTAACAGGAGACTTTGTATAAAGAATGTCAGGTTTTAACTGCTATTTACAGAAATACGAAAAAATAACTATTTATAATTAAAATTTACACAGCACTTCAATTACAATAAATACTTTATAATAAAGTTGTTATTCAATATGTATACCCAAGATCCATACAGGTTTCAAAAAGGTGCGAGATAGTATCTACAAAATTGTACAACCAAAGATTAGTCAATCAAATAAAATGGTTTGATTTCTGTAAAACTTCTTAAACTTTTAATGTCAATGCTTTAAAATGATTTGATTTCAACTTTTTAAAATTTTAATCTCAATGCTTTAGTCATTATTCGTTTAATGATAACATTTTTCAAACTAACTGAGGGAAACATGAGGGTAACTATGTGGTGATCACAGTGTAACCATGTATGTAACAAATTATTTCTTTCTTTCATTTTAGCTTGGCAATATTGAACACTTGATGGGATTATTGTCAGCCTTTCATCTATGCAGTTATCACTGAACATTTAGATTGAGTATAATACCCTATTCACAACCTGTCACTCTCATTTCATCTTATAGATAATGCAGCACACTTCAATAAAATATGCACATACCCAACAGATAGCAACTTAACTCTATAAATGGAGTGTACAATAAATTATTGTATCTATCTAAATGAAAGAACAAGGGTCTGTGATTTTGGCATTGACTACAAAAATTGACCATATTTAGTTAATATGGTTTGTACTTAAAGGAAACATTATGCCCCCCCCCCCTCTTTCATTTCAAAATTGGACAACATTGGTGGTTCTTGTAATTGTGTTGGAAGTTGTATCTTTATTCAGTTACAAAAGTGCCAGAATCAATTTCTCAATGAAATTTCTTATGTGATACCCAAGTGCTTGAATCACAAACGGCAGCTGAAATGTCCACAAAATGTTTCAGATCAGATTTCACAGAATTTTCTTATTACAGAAGAGGTTGATTGCCATAGATTACATTCTAGGAATACCCAATAATGTCATGTAAATCAAGTTCATACCTAATACTTGTATCATAACTGCCGCTGAGTACCAGCCCATCCTGCTCCATTATACATACACAACGTATGGAACCAGCATGTCCAGTAATAACAGGAAGTTCATCATCAGTGCTCTCTCCTTTTGTCATTCTCTTGTGTTCTCGTCCAGATGTGTTATCCACAAAACGAACCTACAGAAGAATACTGATAGAATGAGACATGTGCAGTGAATATAGCAGAAAGAGCTTGGATATTTATGTTTCATATACAAATCATCGATTCATAGCAGCAACTTTGCTATAAGTGAACAAAGCCACAGACATCTTGGCTCACGAGATAAAATTTTCAAACAATGCCACAGTACCCTACCATTGTACTGGAGAAATACATTAAGAAAGTTCACTGCTAATGTTATTTAATAATTCAATGCTTCTTGCCTTATTTTGTCATCAAAACCCTTTTTGAAGCATTGTCAGAAAACAACTGACGTCTGTGCTACCCTGATGTTACAGAAGTTTGTCCTTGGCTGGGGTGGGCTAGGTTCTGTATACATATGCTCACCATTACGCTTAACTACTACATTTACTGAACATCTTAATGATACTAACCAATGGGAAAAGTTCTGAATAATAAGTGG
This sequence comes from Spisula solida, assembly GCA_947247005.1. Classification (NCBI taxonomy): domain Eukaryota; kingdom Metazoa; phylum Mollusca; class Bivalvia; order Venerida; family Mactridae; genus Spisula; species Spisula solida. The sequence continues at coordinate 65,079,009 of OX365944.1, read as the reverse complement.
GAAGCATTAGGAATATGCAGAGGTGTGTCCTATAAACAGGAGTCCACAGGACAGAGAGATAGATAATAATTATCGTTCAGAAGATCAGGCATATTATGCCTCTAACCAGAAGAATAATCTGACCAACTCATAGAATACATGTATTTTACACACACCTTTCTATCTTTTGAAGCTATAGAGATCAGGCTACCACCATCTGTATGAAACACTCTGTGGTGATCCTCTCTGTAAAAAAAATGTACATATACATCAAATATAGATTATATTAATCTATTACAGTTACAAAACAAAATACTTGGAAGTGTTGACACTGAAACATTTAAAAGCTAAAAAATATAATAATTAAAAGGAAGCTTCAATTTTGGAGCTTCAATTTTGGCATTTTAAAGCAGTGTGTCATTTAAATTAATATCGGTGAATTCAGTATCAAAATGGCTTATTTATCTTGGATTAATTAAATTTGACTGTTTATGACTGGTAATGAGGTAATTGCTCAACAAGTGATGGTAGCCCTGGAGAAGTGGTACTGAAAGGTTTTTTTTGACATACCTAGTCCTATAACATTTCCATCTTAAATTTGATCAAATTAAGAGATATAATCATGTGTATACTGACGGATATAAGAGACAGGATCATCTGTATGTGCTGTGTATATACTTGAACTTAAAAACCCCAAGACAAACCCATCTTGAAACTAACCCCTTATCACTCAACAATCAGATATCATCGTTCTAAATGCGGGTTGTTCATACCCAAACCCACTCACAGTTAACTACAGACTCAAGTTGAATATTTTGAAGTTAATCTATATCGAAGCTAACATAGAAAATTGTTTAGTCAAATATTTATACATCAACCACTTAATGTAATCATTATATTTGAACAATTCTCAATATTATGGTAATGAAACCCGATATTTACTGGGATATCCTCTAAACCAACCTACCCACCTTTAAATCCTACACTCAGATTCAACAATATAAATTCAATATAAGCGGTTAATGAGTGGCGTTTAAGGCTATTAAATGACAAAAACTATTTAATATTGCATTAAGAATACGTCATATCTATCAAAATACAATCAATTTCATCTTGTTATGTTTTATGGGTAGAAATCAATATCAGTTTTATTTCATTAGTACATCATAGACACAAAAGTATACATCCTAAATGCAATAAATACTAGTAATCAAAATTTAATAGATATTTAATTTGTTCATTACTATGAGACTTACTCAGAGAAGTAATAGGTATGATATAATGAATTATGATGTAACAAGAAATGTCATCAAAGTTTATTGCAATCTCTCCATAAGAACTATTTCTAGAGCTGAGTAACCTCTGTTCATAAGCCTTCATTAGAAGTTCACTATCAACTTAAATAGAGAAGCAAAATCAGGACAGCAGCCAAAATGTGTGCCTCCAAATAGATGTTGCTATGGTGATGCTGCACAGACAGAAGTCGTTTCCTTCAACAGCATGGCGATTATAGAGACTTACTGAGCTAGATGACAAGGCTGCGTTCCAAAACTGTGTAGCCACTGATCAATAAAGTTTTTGCTATTGTTTTAATTTTTACAGATGTTTGTTGTGAGATACTTACGAGTCACAGAGCACGAGGACATTGTACGGACCACAGTAAACATTTCTCTCTTCCATGATAACTTTCCTAGTGGACACACCACTGTACGCTGTATCAAAGCTGACCTCACTCTTGAAGGTGGTCTTGATGATAGCATCAGTATTTTTGATAATTTGTCCAGAACGAGGGTTGATATTAGGTACAAGAACATCAATGTCCTTGGCATACACTGGATTCACACCTTGGGCTGAAGCTCCCTAAAATGTCAAATAAAACAAACAAAAACATTAAGTAAGTAATGTATAGTCTTTTCAGATGACTTAAACTAAACTGAATATCTTCTGAGTACATTTTGAAACCACATCATAATTAATGTCCATCGATCTTCTCTATAATAGCTCTTATTTTAATGTTGCAGACCAACTCAATTGCATCTGTATGGCATTCAAGATGATATCATTATTCTATATGACATTGGTAGTTTTTAAAACATAGTGCTGCTTTCAACCTGGTTACCAAAAACACTAAAATAAGAAGACTATTTTGCCAGTGAAAACTTCATTTTATATTTTGTATTTATCAGGTATTTACCATATTGTCACTTTGAAAAGTATATGAAAACATATTGATAGTGCACCCTACAAAGTGTTCTCATTTACTTTGAAACTTTACATTTTTCCACTCCCCACCCAATTTTATAACTTACTTTTTCAACCTTCCAGTTTCATTACAGTATTGCTCATAGTAACATTTACATGTTATCCTACAATATACCCTTTTCTATTCTCCTCCCTTTATTGCCTCTTTACCTGCCTTATAATATCGGCTGTTTAAGTTGAGTGCTGCTTTCCCTGTCTGATTTTCTATTATCTTTTTGTCTATCTGCTTTATGACTTGTCTTAACATACAGCATCATACAGATTTTACGGATTATATGGCAACATAAGTCTCTCTTGACTAACATGACTTAATTAAGCTGTACTGTGTGCCCCTACATATGTCTGGAGTTATTATATAGTGCAGTCCAGCTAAGGACATGCCATACATCTACATAAAACCCGTATCTACAGTGACCTCAAGGCAGTAATAAAACATGAACTAGGTCTTTTTACAATGTACCAATTTAATTCAGATCAGAGTCTACCATTCTGGTCCTTTATAATAATGATAGATATGTTTTCAATGGTCATGAGAATTTGGTATTGCTAGTTTGGAATTTAATTTAGGCTTATGTATAATACATGCAATGGTAAACTTTAGCAACTTAATCTGTTATAATCCGCTAAGGTCTCATACCAGACTAATACAATCTTGAATTTAAATTGTCATTATCATGGTTCATCAGATATACGGAATAGTAAAACACAATATTGTGATAGGATTATCATTGGCACCCGGTCAAATCTCAACTCCTCAATTTGTATAATACACCAGGCATTAAAGATTCACACGGCCATTTATGATGTTTGAACATACAACCCACAGGCTCTAACAAACGAAACTTACAGTCTTCTTCACAGAGAACTGAACCTTCTTTTGAGCACCTTCAGGATCGAGTTTAGGTAAACTTAAATTTGGCATTATTAAGTCCAGATAGTCTATTTCCTTATCTTTCATTTGATCTAACACTTCGACCACAGCCCCTTCATCATCTTCCTCCAGTATATCCTCTAACTGCTTCTCTCTTTCTAACTGCTCAGCTAGAACTTTTATAGAATCCTCTTTGTGTCTACCGAACAAGTCACTGTGAAATTTTTCATAATTTTCTATATCTTTAGTATGTTCTTGTATGACACTAAGAATTTGATCATTAAATTCTGTCAGTTTCATGTGCATTTCTACCTTGACTAGCCGAAGAGCAGACTCAATGTCCCACGAATAAGCTCTCGCTAGCTCATAATCATCCATCAGTTTTATCTCTTGGTATGGGTATAGAGCCATTTTTGGGGTTAATATTCAATTCAATTAAATATCAATTAAAACAAAAAGTTATCCCGTCATTTATTACACCAAAACTGAAACATATAATCCGCCCAGAATTTCAGTAACATAGTTTTAACCATCCATGATGCTCTACTGATCAATCACAAATAAATTCCATAGTGGTAGTATTTCACTTTTTCCAATATACACTATGATCACTGAGAGTAAATTCAATCAAGTATATGCTAAAAAGCTTAGTAAAGCTCTCGTAACAAACGTACACCATTTTGAATTCAATCATAAAATACAATGTATCTCATCATTGCACAAAACTTTGCCCTTCAAATCGAGAAATTGCCTTTTATAGATGAATGATTCAAGTTAAGTGTTTTGAACCATACGCTTTGTTATACTTTTCCTCACAATATTGAAATAATATCAATGATTGGAAGGCGGTGATTAAAATAAGAAAATCCTTTAGTGTTACACAGTAATAAACTCAAATAATAGATATTTCACGAATCAAAACAACTTCACAAATTTGAATCATTCTGCCAATGGTTTATACGCAGAAACTAGACCCAATTGTATGAAATAAAGACAATGACTGTTGACAAAGGCCATTTCTGATGATAACGTTTGAAATGTTATTGAAAAAAGGATTTTCCGTATTAATCTAAAATCACATATAGCACAAATGGTACTATTGTTTAACAAGATAAAAATTTGGATTCTTTTGTTTGACCACTTAAGAAGGTTTATACAGATGATAAAACATAAGTATTGGTTATATTAAGAATTTGATCAATTCAATCATGCAGATAAATAGTTATTGAAGTCTTACCTATTCAGGTGGCTATAATGTGTTGCCAATTAATTTGAAACTTTACATAAATAAGGACACCTCAATGATGATGTAAATAAATATTTAATAGGAACTTTTGTCATAACAAGTTTATTTATAAAGTAGGAAAAACAACTTCTTAGTGCAAATCCATTATTGTCTTAAATAACAATTAAATTTAAATTTGCATGCAATTACAATGAAGGTTTTTACTTAGATAATCCTATAAATATGATAATTATTTTGAAACTTGAACATTAAGAGTTGGTATAAATAAAATATAAAATCATTGAAACTTCCACGATTTAGTTGCATACAGCCCACTTCAAAATGAATAAAACAACCCAATTCATGTTCAAAAACTGTAAGCAGTCACTTGAATTTAATATTTCATGTAGATAAAAAAAGATTTTCCCTGTTCAGAGAGAAAAAGTTGACCAAAGTTCTCTCCCATTATCTGCAAAGAATATTAAAACTAATTCCTAGACCTCACTTCATTAAGCTTAAACTGTTATATCTTGTCAAGTTTTTTTATAAGCATTTCTGAATATCTTAGTGGCATGGTGACCAAACAGAATATGTAATCCACATAAATTGAGAACAGGGATTATAGCAGATATTTTACTGCTCAAATTAATCTCCAAATTTACAATTCTGAGAGTGAAATATGAATGTTATCAACATATAGCCCACAATGAGCTTATTCATAACGATGCTAGAGCTGATTGTTTTTGTGACCAATTTTGGTAGACACATAATGAGAAGTCAAACACCCACCTTTTTTTATCAAAATACACGAAATTAAATACCTATGAAAATATGTGATTTTACAGTTGTAATCACTGGTGGCAGACATTCTAAAAGGTCTGACTCTTTTTAAATATGCCATATGTATATTACAGTATATTTCATGAGAATGTGCACCTTTAGAGTTTTAGTGCACACTGAATTATAGTTACTATAGGTATATTAAATGACTTTGCTGGTACTTTAAACCAGCAACATAATATTAATGTAACTATGTTTTCATTTAGGAAAAAAAATCATAAATGGTTCAAAACATAGCAGTAACAAAAAGTAAATCTGCATCAAATAATAAAACATTCCTCAATTGAGGTATTCAAAACAACTAAATGTTCATAATGTAAAAACTATCCCAAGCTGATATAAGACAGCCCTCACCAAAGAAGGATAAACCAGTCTACAATGACTGTACTCTTTAGAGTCTAAACTATTAAATAAAACTACATCATATTTGAATAAATATTCCTGTTTTATCAAAGAGAATGATCGAGTCATCCAGTTCATTGTACGGTGGATGGTGACTTGGACACCCCGGCTTACATGGTGATGGTAGAGTAGGCCGACACATCCAGATCATTGTACTGTGGATGGTGACATGGACACCCCAGCTTACATGGTAATGGTATAGTAAGCCGACACATCCAGATCATTGTACTGTGGATGGTGACATGGACACCCCAGCTTACATGGTAATGGTATAGTAAGCCGACACATCCAGATCATTGTACTGTGGATGGTGACATGGACACCCCAGCTTACATGGTGATGGTATAGTAAGCCGACACATCCAGTTTATTGTACTGTGGATGGTGACATGGACACCCCAGCTTACATGGTGATGGTATAGTAAGCCGACACATCCAATCATTGTACTGTGGATGGTGACATGGACACCCCAGCTTACATGGTGATGGTAGAGTAAGCCGACACATCCAATCATTGTACTGTGGATGGTGACATGGACACCCCAGCATACATGGTGATGGTATAGTAAGCCGACACATCCAGATCATTGTACTGTGGATGGTGACATGGACTCCCCAGCTTACATGGTGATGGTATAGTAAGCCGACACATCCAATCATTGTACTGTGGATGGTGACATGGACACCCCAGCATACATGGTGATGGTATAGTAAGCCGACACATCTAGATCATTGTACTGTGGATGGTGACATGGACTCCCCAGCTTACATGGTGATGGTATAGTAAGCCGACACATCCAATCATTGTACTGTGGATGGTGACATGGACACCCCAGCATACATGGTGATGGTAGAGTAAGCCGACACATCCAGATCATTGTACGGTGGATGGTGACATGGACACCCCAGCTTACATGGTGATAGTATAGTAAGCTGTAATTGGGGACAGTGAATCCACAGGCTATTGAAATCATTATGAGACTTGAACATACAGTGACATGTAGCTCACTAGGTACATACAGTGACATGTAGCTCACTAGGAACATACAGTGACATGTAGCTCAATAGGAACATACAGTGACATGTAGCTCACTAGGAACATACAGTGACATGTAGCTCACTAGGAACATACAGTGACATGTAGCTCACTAGGAACATACAGTGACATGTAGCTCACTAGGAACATACAGTGACATGTAGCTCACTAGGTACATACAGTGACATGTAGCCCACTAGGAACATACAGTGACATGTAGCTCACTAGGTACATACAGTGACATGTAGCCCACTAGGAACATACAGTGACATGTAGCTCACTAGGTACATACAGTGACATGTAGCTCACTAGGAACATACAGTGACATGTAGCTCACTAGGTACATACAGTGACATGTAGCCCACTAGGAACATACAATGACATGTAGCTCACTAGGTACATACAGTGACATGTAGCTCACTAGGAACATACAATGACATGTAGCTCACTAGGTACATACAGTGACATGTAGCTCACTAGGAACATACAATGACATGTAGCTCACTAGGTACATACAGTGACATGTAGCTCACTAGGAACATACAATGACATGTAGCTCACTAGGAACATACAGTGACATGTAGCTCACTAGGAACATACAGTGACATGTAGCTCACTAGGAACAAACAGTGACATGTAGCTCACTAGGAACATACAGTGACATGTAGCTCACTAGGAACATACAGTGACATGTAGCTCACTAGGAACATACAGTGACATGTAGCTCACTAGGAACATACAGTGACATGTAGCTCACTAGGAACATACAGTGACATGTAGCTCACTAGGAACATACAGTGACATGTAGCTCACTAGGTACATACAGTGACATGTAGCTCACTAGGAACATACAGTGACATGTAGCTCACTAGGAACATACAATGACATGTAGCTCTCACTAGGTACATACAGTGACATGTAGCTCACTAGGTACATACAGTGACATGTAGCTCACTAGGTACCATAATACCAATCAATTAGTTTAGGCCATTCATTCAGACTTAAGTTGTATTCAGACATATAGATCAATATAATACCCATACCCAAACTATTCAGTGCTTTGATTGGCATAAATAAAGAGCATGCAGGGGTGTATAGTCCAGTCAGGATAAAAATCCTGTGACACAGCGGTCGAGTCCACTATAACGGTGTAAAACCAAGTATAAAGGCTTATACTGTACAAACAACTATAATTTCAATGCTAAAGTAGCAAACTAAACTTCGCTCTACCTGTTTAGACAATGGTTGTGATTTTTTGCGTACACATAAACTGCAACGTCACTGTCACAATATCCTAACTGGACTATAGCTTGGTCTAAATCAATATGTAGGCTAAGTTATTTTAGGGGAGTTTGTCAGCATACTCCCTCCGAAACTTTTTAATTTCTATATCATAATTGAGGATCATCTACATAATTTCCCAAATCTTTATCATTTGTACACCCTATGTGAACAATCAAACAGTTGTTGAAATACAAAGTCAACTTTAGTGCATCCTTTTTAACAGGGTTTGCTAAATGCAGGTTTAACATGCAGTTTTGAAAGCTTGTTGATTCTAAAAGTAGCACAAAGTGGTCATATGTGGATAAGATCTGTCTTTATCGCATTGCAACAGTTCATCAGTTACCAGAAATAGCTTATCGATACCAGTTACCAGAAATAGCTTATCGATACCAAGGGTTCATTGCATAACCAATCTACTCCTTAGCAAGCAGGAAAAGTAATAAAACCGAGTACCACTGTACACAAACTGTCATTCACTCTGTAGCTGGTAATTGTCTAACCTCAGGAACAATTAACCAAACCCTGTTCTTATAATGCTTTCAGCGCTTTGATTTTTATTATGTTTGTATCAGGTAAGTTGTGCATTGGAGATAATTATGATGTATCATCCTGGGGAACATTCATACAATATAAGAAAGGAAGTTTGTGGGTTCAAACACAACAATTGAAAACATGCTACAAAACAGAAGACTAGCAGACAGTGAAAGACCATTGATAGAGATGTCCTGAAAACCTGAAAAACCAGAAGATATATTGAAAACTACCCGTCAACCAAACATAACATTGTCCAAGTCCATTCCCTGAAGTTTACTTGTGTACGATTTGTGTACAATACATTACCTGAGAACCTTCCCATAATAGGGTGCTTCCCTTTAAAACATAAAATAGGTAAAATATTAATATGCACTATAATACAATTTAAGGGACACAACTGGTAAAAAATTGCTGAAATGTGTTAAGGATATTGCAGTTGTTTCCCTTGTCCAACATGAAAACAAATTAAATCAAGGGACACTACCCATACAATACTGTTTAAAAATATTCAAGAATGCCACAGTTACCTCCTTTGCTCTGTAAGAAATCTTTTACTGTCTTGTACTGTAAGCACACTATCTTTTACCGGTTATTTATGATGGGGTAAGGTATTTATATGATCTACCAAATAAGGTAAAGTAATGGACCCGAGAACAGATTAGCCGACAACACTTCAGATATTACATACTGATTATAAACATTCCTTTGCTGCTAAAATGATGAAATATTTTCAATGAGAAAACACACTAACAGTGATTATAACCCATACTATGTCTGCTTGAACAGGTTTATTGCAGTCTGTTGTACTGAGTTTTCAGAAATAAGTTCTGAAAATTACCAGAAATTGTTCCTGCTAACATGCGTCTGTTTCTGTCATAGACAAGCATGAGCAAAACTGATTTTCCCCCAGAATAATAAGCCAAAAATAGTTTGTGCATGGCAATTACTTTTTTGTGTGCTTTAGTTTTAATATGTAATGAAATAAACTGGATTGAAATTTTGCCTAATTCAATATTACAGGTCCATGCATTGACTGAACTTTAAAAGTCAATAATTATGAAATAATTTGCTCAAATTTCATGAAAATATCAAATTAAGTCTGGTATCAGATATAAACTTTTGTATTGGATTTATACAACAAATAGAAGTTACATAATAAGCACTTGTATTATTTATGTATAAATACAAGTTATTAATTGTCTATTCCCCAACTTAATTAATGTTGTATTTGCAGTTGACAATATACCTCATAAAGTCAAAATAAATCTCTGTTCAATTCAAATCCCAGGAAAACAACTCTGCGGTTACTCTCTAAATGTGAACAACTAGTAAAGAATAGTTTTCCACCAAGCAACGGTGTCACTTGATCCTTAAATTCACCCTTTAATCCTTAATTTTCAAAAAGCAACATTCTGTTGTGAAGGTTTTTATGGCATTTTGGTTATAAAATAGTAAAATCCTAAACAGAATGTTTAAAATGACCCTTGACAATCAGCAGCACTGTATAAAACTTCAGCCAAGCACTAAAAAATTAATGTACCCAAACAAGTCTTGCAGTTAAATATAGATAAAATGGCTTTTATATATAAATAACTTTTATAGATAGGTAATATGTACAGACAGCCCCCCTCAGATTTTAGCTGAGATTTAATAGTTAGTGTGAAATATTACTCATCCTTTCAATACTCAGACAATCAAGTGAAAGGTAAATATCAAATTATACACATGTATTTAGCAATGTAATATTTCACAATATAGAAATTCAATTTTAATTCAAATTTATTGACACAATCGGCAAACAGTATAGTCTAAGTGGTACATGACATCAATAGAAGATTGAGAGTTGCAAAAAAATACCCATAAAAACGACAAACAAATATAAACTTTACCAACAATCATTGTACACCATGCAAGCTATAAACCTATGGACCTGATTGTAGTCAGGATAACGTTATTTCTATGTAAATAGAGAACACATTGCTTCACCCTTCATTTCAATACAACTTGATCCTTGTTATTTTGTCACCGAAAATTTGCACCGAAAAACGTAAGTGCAAGATAACAAGTTCATTTTTATACTTGATAACAACAAGCCAACTCATTAACTGCCTTCCCTGTCTGACTTAATATAATCTTTTTTTATACTACACACCTCGTAAGGTCAGGAAAAGTCCCATCAAATTAGACTTACAAAATACAAACAGGCAATCTATATACTGAAAATACTATGAAATTGGCACTAACTTATTGCTTGTAAATAATGGTGAACCAACGTCCTGGATTGTGAATTGTGAGATAAACAAATTACCCTCGGGTTATCAATGTAATTACTAGTACAGCTAGTATACTCTGGTACAATGTACTAAAGTACCCTGCCCTAATATATTTCAATTTTCACTTTCTTACAGAGGGACTTTAGGTAACATGTTATCTTTTGTACCTTATAATGTTTGATTGTTTGACAATTGACTGAGATAGACATAAGTGGTGGTTGGTTTCAGGGAAAAGACAGTAGCGTGCCCAGTGTTCCACCAATACATGTGCGACTACTTCTGGGTTACCAACCAGTTCATCTAAACACTGCAAATAAAGCGTTTCTGAAATTTCCAATGCCCAAGCCTAGATTCAAACTAGGGACCATTGGATTAAGTAGTCGAGAGTGTTAACCACTTGGTTATAGTGCCACAATGATCCTACTCTGAATTCAAAGTATTATGTATCTCTGATAAAAATAAAAGAGTCAATAATTAGAAATCCCCCAATTCTTCCTTCTCACTGGAGGCTAGACCATTGAAAGAATGGGCAACTGTCATGACTGCCCATTGCTCACATTTACTAGGTGTTCATACATAATAGTAAGGAGTAAATTGTTTGTCATTTTAAAGTATGCAAAGATGATAATAAGTGTATTTAAAAAAATTTAAATTCGACCCCAATCTTTACATATACGGATTTCAAAACCGTTAAACATGAAAAGGTATATTTGAATTTCTTTGGGGGTTAGTAAAGCAACAGGATTAAAATTGAATATATAAATGACGTAACAAGGTATAAAAGGAGACGGCAGATGGAATAGTCTTACCAGGTACACCCAGTAATTTTATACATTGAATGTACTACTATACAATATTATGTGGGTGGAAGCGTATAATTGATGTTAAATCTACAAATAAGAAAAACTGTATATTATGTAAATAGGAGAACTCAAACATGCTGAGAGTGACGATATCATTTATTTATAAACTTTGAATAGAAACAAACAGGGGAAAGTGTGGTGTAGTATAACATTAACAAAACCATCTAGTATAACCACTTATACTTTTTATATTTTCTGTCAATCTCCTATCACAAGTAGTTTTCATGATTTATTGCAGCTGTCAAAATTGAGAAACTATTAAGAATGGTACTGTATTGGTACAATAGCCACTCTTTGTGAGAAAGTTTTCATAATTAAATTACAAAATTGAAAAAGCGCAAAATATCAAAGCTATATTTATACCCTATAGATCATAAGGGTTTAATCACAGAGCAGTATGGGAATCATAAATGTAAGAAAAATAGGGTGTTTTTGATATAGCATTAGTCATTTTTTTGTTTTATGGAAAACTGGAAAATAAAACATTTTATGGCACCTGCAGTCATATAAATATACAGAAAGGTAATGATCTTAATGTTGACTTTTGATCTGATAAATATACATCTGAACGACAATGTTAGATACTGACAGTCCGAACCATTAAACTACATCAAAGTACATCACATTACCACTGATGGAATGGGAGGGGGGGGGGGGGGGGGATGGTCAAATATCAGCTTGTTAAAAAGATATTTATATTTATTGATGTAGCATTTTAAAAAGAATAATATAAGCTAAAAAGGTAACAAAATCAGCAATTTGAGTCAGATGCATTTACTGTTGTTTTTGTTGTATGAAATTGTGTATGTTATGAAGTTTTGAGTTGAGCTTTTTTGTTAATTCTGTCAATTTTCTTTTAAAGATTCAATTAACAAGTAGAATCAGCTAGATCATTCACATTTCACATGAAATCGGATAGCATCAGTCTAACAACAAATGTTTCTATACATTATTGAGGTTAACCCTTCAATTTATGTTAGTGGCAAATATTTCATACAATAGCATTACGGGACAGTTGCCTTAATTCATTATTAATGTAAACACAAACATTAATATTTATACATAACTGCAACTAAACATTAGTTTGCAAAGCCTTTTTCAGTGCAATATATGCATTAAATGCAATATCATTGGAAACGTCAACTGATATGGAATGAGTCAACTAAGTATAAAGCTTTTAAAAACCCGACAGAGGAAAATATACTTTTTTAAATGTGAATCATATTATACCTGCTAATATAATTATAGGTTATTAATACTAATTATGGAAAATTACGAATTATGAGAAAAGGCCTGTACAGTTGTTTCTGTAGTATTTCTGTATGCATACGCAATTGTGGTAATATAACTATCAAACCCAGTTATCAAAATCAATTGACAAGCCAGTCCTAATCCTGCCAATGATAGGAAATTGTGAGTAAACAGAACTACCTACAGTCAAAGAATTAGGTGTGACTTTCACAGATATCATGACACAAACAGAAAGAATGAAATTAATCAAGTAAATATGTTGACTTATTTTGATAGCATGCAGGCAAATCAATCAAAGAACTGCTTTAAATATTTGATATGAATCAGCCAGAGATTAAGTCAGAAAGCATGGCACTTAGTAATGCAAATGATTATGACCTAGTTATAGAGGCTCACAATTATAAGAAAGATGTGGCTTCTGCAATGGTGTTGCCTTTTAGTCATTATTATTATTAAAGATATAGTTTTCTATGATCAAGCTACACCATCCAGCAGTACTGTTACAAGAACCTGTAAAAAATTAATGCAGTGCATGCAACCTGCAAGTACCTGTAATTAAGCAATAGCTTACTAAATCAGCAACTACAAAATGTACAGACCAAGTTGTCTCGTACAATTTACAATGTCTTAAAGATGCTTCTTGAATTTTAATTTCAATACAATATCAGCTACCAAATCACAAACACCTTTTATCACATCTCATGATGTATGTGTTTCAGTTTACAGCTAATTACATGTAGTTTGTGTATATATAGGAACAAACGAGAAGATCATGCTCTGCTGTAACAGTGCACAATGCCAGTGACACACCATTGATTGTATCTTGTTATTGACAACAATAGTAACCCTTTCAGTGACAACATTACACCTTGTAAATTACTGGTACGTATCAAGACATAAATTACGTTGGTTTTTATATTTGATACATGAATGATGAATATATATTACCTGCATAAGCATGACCTCTTCCCAGAGTTGTTGATTGACGTAAGCATCTCTATGAACCTCTTCCACCAGTATACGCCATGACAAGCTCACACACAGTGCATTCATCAATGAGGTTTTATCTAGAAGACTAAGTATCATCTTGGATATATGCACCGGTAACAACCGAACAAGGTCCATATGTTTAGCAACGCCTGCATACGCCTTGGCTGATGTTGGTATGACCATGTAGGTGGGGTCGAGGGAGGAGCCAAAGCTATAGTCATCTTCATCTCCGGCATCGTTGTCAATCTCATCGCCAAGGTCGTATCCAGGGAACTGCTGGCCAGTAAATGGATTGATTTGATCGAGACCATACTGAGGACTGATACTTGTAAGAAGGTCAAGGTCAGGATGTTCGTCAGTGCGATACGTGAAGTTATCAGAAGCAATGGACTCACATTCATTGTATTCAGATTCTGAAAAATACAAATTAAATAAAGTTTTAAGTTATGCTCGTAATAAAATAAGATTTTGTTAACAAATCTGTGAAGGAAATTAACAATATTAAAGGCATATCACTATAACTGATCAAAGGTGTCCCAGGTCTATATTGCAACCACAGAACCCTTTGTCACTAATATTTTATAGTACTAACACTAAACAGGTCTGGAGTATTAGGAAGACAATTTGGACTCCTTTGCTAAGAATATGTATATAAATAGCTGCTTTCATAGCATGGGCTAACAACATGCGTGTTCTAGTTGTTGTAACCTAATAACACCATACCTAAGATATGCACATTGCTCTTCACATTTTGCAATGTGACAGAGTTTGTCAAAGGGTGTCACTTAGGCATGGTTGTATTAGGTAACACAGCTTATGTGGTTATACAGGTTAAGCCCCCTAGTGATTTTAAAATACTTATTGGACCAAAGGTGTCGATATAGCATAGACATAGGGTACCAATTAATCAAGAGATATTGACATAATAGTACTACTGTGAGAAACTGTTTTAAATCCAAACAGTCATATCAAAGTTAGATGAAAGGTTTATTTCAAATATTTTAATAAGTTTATCATAAGGTTTTATAACCTGCAAGCCTTGAGCGAGCAGGTATATTGGATAACATAAAGTAAAAAGTCCATGGAGGGGCCTGTGACCTGTTCTCGATGGTTTACGATTTCAACAAAAAAAATCCAAAAAAAGATGCATTTTGTAAGAATGTCGTGAACCAGACTAATTCCATTATTCCATGCGGATAACATCGGTCGTTGTCGCATTGCAGTAGTTTATTTACAGAAGAAATCAGAACTGTCCGAAATTTCAGTGAGCGCTAGGCAATATTGAGACCATGGATCTAAACAGCAGGTGACTGCAGCTGCATATAAAGCACAGCGCTAAAATCCCAGTCAATTGTCATGGAATTATCGGAATTGGTTTATGATCTTTGATATTGTTGAACACTGAAAACATGTCTTATGATAATACCTTTTAATGAACTGATACGAGGTTTTATTTATAAGCATATAAATATTATATGGAACAAGGGAGTCATAATATGCAATTAAGTGTCTTGAAAATTGGTTTGTTATACATGAAATTATTTAACAATTTGTTGATAAATTTCGTATACATGTCAAATTATCGTGCATATAGTTTTCCCAATTTGAAAGCTACCGGCCTATCACACTTATTTTTTTCTCACAATTTTGAGATTTTCATGCTTAATTTTATACACATTAGCTGCTGAATTATGCAGATAGAAGGTCGAGGATCCTGTCAATTCTCTGTCAAATGAAGTCGGTACATCATTTGCTCGCAGGAACTATTTGACTTGTACATGCTGCGATACATGTAGAAATCAAACACAGTAAATTTTGTACTACTACAGCAAGTGGATGCTGGAGCCAGGATGCTTGGCCTTTATAAAGACAACAAGTTTGTACAGATTAAATACGGTTACTTATATACATAACAAAGTTGTACAAAAAAATTACGTTAACACAAAATCTTGGATGAACATACAGGCAAGTAACGTTCTATGTCAAAATTAAGCTACAAGAGTTAGTGTTCAGCTGTGATGGGCCTTGCAGTTTGACTTATTCCAGCCACTTTCGTCTAGAACGTTTACGTCAGTAATGTCCGAGGGTCTAGATTGGTGTAAATGGAGGTTTACTGACCTGTAAACGTCAAGTCTTAGCCAATCAAAATGCAGGGATTTGCTGACTTTGGAATTATACAGAGATGTTCACCATTTCTAATATGCACTTCACCTAATAAAATCTCACACATACTTATTTCATTATAAGAGTGCTTGAAGGCATAGTAAAATAAAGTTAAAATGTTTGCATGAGAATTAAACTTGGAGCTCAAGGATAATTGCCCTATTCAAAAAATAAATTATTGACCATAAATTTCCATTGAATGTTTAATGAAGTGAAAACATAAGATAAGCAGTTAAATTGTCCTGTAAGTTTCGCATAATGCCATTAACACATCATGACACTGAAACGTGACCCAACGTTAATTCTCAAATCGAATTTTGTACAATTAGTCTCCAAATGGCTTTTATTATTATGACCATGCAGTTTCCAAGCAGTTTTATTGACTATTTGTTTAAACAAAGCAGTTTTAAAAGCAATAAGGTAATCAGCAACATGGCTTGTGCAAATATTTATAAGTACAATGCAAATATCGGGGTATGACATAATGTCTGAAAGTCTATATTATAACCATACCATTACATACCAGATAGGCTAACATTGTACTTATAATGGAACCTATATAACTTGATTATATAGTTCAATATTAACAATGCCATAAAGTCAATAAATTAAATGAAATGAGACAATTTTAGAACGTAGAATGTATAGAAACGATCAGAGAGCAAGTTTTATAGGGATTGTGTTATTATGGTACATTATAAATGGTGTAAAACGGAAATTTGTATCTGCCAAGTATAGGGAATTTAGCATTTTGCAATCTAATAAATTATCTATCTAGTACACAACTAGTAATATTACAGCTTTCACAACAAGAAATGATTTTCTATTCAACCTGAAATGACTGATTTCATTAACTTTATTGGTAAAATTTATATACAAATTGCATCTTCAAAATTGTCATGAAATTATATTTACAAACTTCCAACTGTTTTATGCAAATCCCACAAGTATACAAAGTATTTCATCAACACATGGCTCTTTCAGAAAAGGCAAAAGATAAAAGACCTAGTATTAATTGCTTACAAAATTGACATTGCAATGTATTATAGCAGTAAACTTTTCCCTTATACATTATCTAATTCTAATTATAATATTAGGTTGGTTCTTGGTACGGATTGAACAGTACCAAACTGTATTCCTTTCTTACAAAGGTAACATTGCAAACCAGTCATTTTCTTATATCTTTAATTGATTAATTATTTCGTTGTCATGGCACAGCCTTCACGTTGCATCAATCTGTAATCACCAAACTTGATTTATATAATTTATAATCAAACATTACAAGGCTTACAAACCCTGTGTTTTATGGCAACCTTTGACATCAAATGGAACCAAACATAACAACGATACTGTCAAACATGGAGGCAGTAATTACGCAGTATTCAAAGTGAATTCAATTCCCTTAAACACTAACAAATCACTCTTTTAGAAAACCATTTTTTTCTTGACAAAAGGTAAAACTATCCAAAGTCCTCCTTTTTTAGCTGATTTGATATGTTGACAGAAAGATATCAGGTTTGTAAACCATTGATTTCATAGACAATAGACTGCCATCCATGCAATCAAACGGTTTTTTTTTTAAATTGAGTTCAACAAAATTAATGCATTTTAATACTTGGGCATAAATTGTTAAAACATACAGAGTATCCACAAAGTCGAGACACATGTCTGTATGACATTGACTTATGGATAATATCAACAGTGTACAGTCATGTCACATAGAAGAAAAATATATTTGTCAATAATCTTAAATCAACGCAAAACACTTTCAAAGGAACAAAAAATTCTTGTTCGATAATTGCGGTACTGTATAAAAGGTTATCAATCAGGTTGGAGACATCAATAGCACAATTATCAATGGTCAATTCTAAAATCATTATCCTTCATAGAATTTTTGAAGAATGAAAACATTATTTGGTACAGGTCTACAAATATCTTTTTTTTAATACTTTTAAATCCTTCAAATAGGAGCTAATTACTTTCAACCATGGGTCTGTTCAGATGAATTTTGTTCCCTCCCCAACTAATCACATTCATGACCCCCTCAAAAAATCTATCTAGTTACTAATACATTATGGTACTTTAAAGTTGTGTGGTCAATTGCTGTCTTTTAGATGTTTGTTTGAATGTTTCACATTACTGGCTACATGTTGACTTAGAGGATGGTATAGTCTTATAATGAAACATCATGAAAAACAGTGACTTATAAATTAGTTTAATGGTGTTAAAACATTCAACTCAATAAAAATTGATCCCAGATCAATGTTCCAGTTTATTTGTCTATACCGTATCGGATACCACACTATGGAGGGCATGACAACTAATTATGGTATTGAAATGTATACAAAACTTCATCAGATCAAAGCAATTCAAGTGTTAAGACCCCGAGGTAGATAAAGATTAAAGGTATAGTCTATAACTAGAATATAAAGCAACAAGAAGTAGCGTGTTTAATATGGTACGATAAAAACCATAAAACAATAGGTATGGATCTGCCATCTGGGATCATCTGGCAAGAGCTTTATCAAACTTTTACACCATACTATAATGCCATAAATGACAAAGACTGTGCGATATCAAAATGCCAATATGTAAACCTGTCAAAAATAATGGATTTTATTCAACACATTAAAACATAAACTGAGAGGTAACCGATAAACTAATTAGTTCTTCCCAACATACAACATAAGAACTGAATTAGACAGTCACTGTTCTTGTTCAATGTTGAAAGTTTCTACATTGCTGTGTTTCTTACAATGTATGTTTTACTTGCACAGATTTAATATTAACCCAAATCGGTTTCTTTACAAAATAATTTCAACAATGTTTCTGTATCGCTCACCTCTGCACATTGATCAAGCAGATTCATACTCAAACTGGTCCCTGATTTCGGGTTACCTTGGTAACAAGAGTTCAGGATGGATTGAAATCTTTCAAGCTTTTTTTAAAGGACCACCCAAGGAACATTCCTGTGAAGTTTCATTGAAATTGGTCAACTGGTTTAGGAAAAAAAGTCGTTTGAATGAATGGTTGACAGACAGACACATGTATTGATATCGGACGATCCCAAAAGCTCAGCATGTCTGTATGTGACAGGTGAGCTAAAGTTATATTGCTGAGACTCATACGTGTACAAGAGAGATAATGAGTGTTGAATCTATCCCAACACATTTCATAATCAGTCCATCTACTTGTCAATTCAATAAAACATGTTAACGTAAAATTCAACAAGCTTGTTAAATAAGCTTACAACATGAAATTTATTTTAATTAAAGTGAATAAGAGTATGCTACTCATATATGTTTATCAGTTTATTGCTTGAACACACAGACATGAAAGATAAGTGATTATAAATTTAAATGGAGAATATGAGCAAATTTTTTATGTACCATGACCCATCTTCTATACAATCAGACAATCACTTTAATTGACTAAAAACAGGATTTATATTCAGCATTCTTAGCTAAAAAAAATTTTCACATCAAGACATACAAACGATTATCAAGAATTAAACATTTAAGCAACAAAAAATTGTTTTAATTTATAAAGATCCTAATTTATGAGCGAGGGTAAAATAGTCAGTTTACAGGAGGCTTCATACATTGTATATTGTATTTATTTATGGAGTATTGGTAATTTATTTGTTAGCAATGTAAACTTTTGATATATGAGCAAAATTTGAATATTGCAGAGCTCCTGATGTGACAATTCACAATATTTTTTGAAGGGAGATTACGCAAGTTTTCAAATGTATACGGACATTTAACAGACAAAAGCTTAATAAAACCTGGTGTGTTTACAGAACAAAACTATTCACCATCAACAACCTTCACTGAAAAAGGCATACAGTAGTATTCTGAAAATATGATTACATGAATAGATGTTTCTGTTAATGTAATGAATAGGTAACAACTTCAATAGTGCCCCTAACTGTTTCATTCTTGTTCAGTTTTGTGTTGTGTTTGGCATTGTGGCTTTTTCTGTTAAGTTCTGTCTTCCATGATTTTTCATTATCTTTTTTATAATAATTATAATGTAATTATCCTGAACACATAAATGCAAATATAATTATGTTATTGACACAAAAATGAATCTAGTACTGTAATACAACATGCAGATCACCAATAGAGAAGTAATTGAAACTTTGTAAATGTAACTCTTTGAAAAGCCATTGAGCTTGTATAAATATGAAAATGAGCTAAACCAAATCAAATATTAACAAACCAAAACAAAGCAGAAAACCTTAAGTTTGCAGCAACAATAACATTAGCAATTATTTCTTCTATAAATCATATGCATACAGGCATACAATAGCTAGATGCATACAGAAATAAATAATATTATACAATTACAATGTGATACATGCTGGGTAGAGTTTTTTGTAGTATGAGTTTACTAACATAATTTTCAACACAGCACTCGGGTGAGAAAATCACCATTATATTAAATGGTCTTGTTTGCTTGAAAAGCAAGTTGTTTGTTTGAAACCACTTCAATCAAAATCAATTACCGTAAATAATTCTTACATTCTTTGTAAGGGTTTTTAAAGCAAGTGGAATGTTTAGTGTAGATTTATTTAATCAATCACAGAACGTCAGATTAATAACCGGTACACTTAGCAAATCCATATGAGTAAACACTTATAGATTTTCAACGGATAATGGATTTATAGACATTAATACCCAAACATAACCAAACCTAACAGTTATGTAGTACTTCACAATTTGGCGTCATTGGAGACAGTTGACTTGATACCTAAACTTATACCTTATATTGCCTAGCTTAGTAGATTAAAGAGAATTGACATATTTGTATGATTTATAAACTATTGTTTGAACAGAAATGTCTAAATTGTGCAGAATTAATTAAATATCAGCAGAAAATGCACACATACTGGTGTGCAAATCACACCTGACCTCTGTAGTCAAACAAGATTGAAAGTTGATGGTGGAAATTGACTGAAAGGTTGCATTAAGAAAACCACTGAAAGCAAACAAAATAACAATGCATTAAATTGTTTTGTTTTGACAAAATCAACTCAATTTGTTTTTAAAACTCCTGCAGCACAATATTAAAATTGCAATACAATTACAAGCACAAAACTATGGTGTAGTACATTTCATATTTAAAACACAAGTATGTATAAGTTTGAAAGCTTTTTGATGAAATGGTCATTGATTTTAAATCATAAGCAAACTATTTATAAGGAGTTATGAGTTGTGGTTTATTATGCAATTTATTGCACCTGCGGGGAGTTATAACCAAGTGGTTCTTAATAAAACAATATATCAGACAGACAGTTATACAAATATATACAATTTGCTTCGTCCATTTGCTTATAATACATAACTAATTTATGTTGTTAATAAAACGTCTGACATTGTCAGACATGTTTAATCCACTTAAATGGTGTTTAAGTGTATTTAACTTTTTAAGATTACAGATTATGACATAAACTAACTACATTGACAAGGAAACATGCATGAAACTGCATTTCATAAGTGCCAAGGGAAAACAAACATAAAATAAAACGAATCATCTTTCCATTCCCAAGCAATCTCCTAACAACCATTCACATTGAAATTATTGTAAGATATTCTGACCATGTATTTATGCATGACCTTGGGTTTTGGTTGCCATCCAACTTGCAATTAGTGTAAATCCTCTGAAAGAAGGGATTACAGAAAGTCTAGGATCAGCGCAGGATAAGCACTTAAAACATAGTATGACATTCTCTGTAGGACAGAAACAAGGACGGTCTGGTAATGTTTTTACATGGACAGCTGCTGAACAATACATTTATAGCATGATCATGAATATATTATTACAGACCTGACCAATTCATATCTGTTTAAATATTGTAGCACACAGACAATCCATAGCCACACAGAAACGGCACAAGCACCTCGCCACACATGCTGTTTTTGTATAAGTTTTAAGTTTGTATTAATGTATTTTAGTTCTACACTTTGTATTAATCACTTGACCACTCACTCCATGGTCACATGGTATTTATCACCACCATGTGGATAATTGTAAGAAGTCTGAGTCAAGTAACACTCTATATTGCCGAGTGCCAACTAAATTCAGGTGAGCACTAAGGCTGACCTGTTTGACTTTTTATTATTGTAGGTTTTCAAAGATTTTAATTCTTAAAAGCATGAAGATCGATGTCTGATATTAAATAAATGATAGAAATAATTCATTGGTGTAAATGTTGACATATATTATTACATACACTCAAGCTGTTAAACTAAGATCTATCATCTTGTACTAATATACTTAGCAATCTCATTAACGAGGAAAGGTAAGCAAACTGTATTTACAACATTATCATAATCAAACAAACCTCCAAATTCTTCGGCAGCTTTGACCTCAGAAATCAGCAGTGTCCTTGCCTGGGCACCAATGGTATGCAACAAATGAGCATCACACAACTGTAGTAGAAATAAAGCAAAGTTTGCCTTGCTCCAGTAGTTGGCTGAGCCGTACCATTGCCATGAGGTTGCTATGTAATTGTCCACATTTTTACTGTTGAGAGCTCGGTCCGAGCTCAGTGTTGTAGTATCTGTGGCTAGACTGGGTTTGGTTCTACTGCGGGAATATGTGAAGTCTTTACACAGCACTGGCTGTAAGAGTTTTACAACCTGGTTTAGAAGTTCAGCACTATGAGTCCGCTGCATAAGACCCAGCATAAAACGTTTCTTAGAATGGTCTCCTAGTCTAGGAAACCATTGTTTGATCTCACGTAGTTTGATATTTAGAAGACAAGTTTCACATTCACTGCAAGAAGTCGCCTTCTCTGAGTTGACACATCGTAGCTGAGGTGCTTTACCGAGGTTGAATTCAAACATCTCTATGTTTGGTGCCGAATGTTTCATCATATTGTCGTCGAAGCTTGTAACACTGGACGTGTCACTGTATCGGCAAACTTCCAACATCTTGACACTCTAAGATAACAAAACGTTCCCGACTCAAACAAGTAAACACATCCTGAAACAAACAAGATAATTTATCCATTAATTCACTTAACACACCTTGCTCAGTCACACAAACAGCAATCATAACATTAACCTATATATATTATACCCACCCAGTCAGAGCACAGCACCTTTTAAACCACTTTGGATAATTATCACTCTATCCATACTTTTTCATTTCCAAATCAAAGCTAGCAGATGCAAGTATTCTCTGGCACCGTTTGAATGACGTATGCGACGTCACTAAAAAAATAGTAGGGAGTGGTTGGTTTTAAACAATAGTTGGGATTGGTTGGTTTTAAAGGTCTGTAACTTTGTAAATGGATGTTATACCGGTATTATACTCAAATTTTCAGAAACTGTTCATGAGAATGAGAGTCTTGTCTTTCTGACAACACATGATCATGATTTTTATAATGTTGACACTAAGCCCAGTATTGCTGGAGAACGGCTCATATGTTTTGATTTGTTTGTTGCTGGCCTGTTTGTGCCTCGGACAACAACGATCAATCGACAAAAAGCAGTATAAATGAACAAACAATCCAAAACCTTCAAACAGATTGCATCAATACTTCAGTTCATATAAATACAATTAATCAGCCTGTAACTCTAATTCACATGCAATTTAATACCCAGTTAGTTTCAAATCAAATATTAAACCAAAGCAAATAATCCGCAGAAAGTTTTCGGACCAAATAATAGCAACAATTGGTTGTAATTATAAAAGATGGAGTCACAACTACATGACTTTGTGTACACCTTATAAGTTAAAACTAAAGGCTCTTCATTGCAGATTGAGCAAAATCCTTTTAAATGTGGGGTTGCTGCCTCACATGTCCAATTTTTTATTATGTTTTTGCACAAACCTTGACATGTCAAAAAGATATAAACAGTTACAACTTCAACTCAAGCAGTAATCTATTTGCAAAATGGAAAAAATCATATATAAATGTTCAGTGCTTTAAAAGAATACAAGAACATGGCTAGATAATTGGTAAGGACAAGACATGTCATTAATGTTGTCCCATAAGCAAATAATTAGCTTCCTTTTCTATATATTTATTGCCATGTTTTGCCCAAACGAAAAGACACTTTGGTGTCTGATTGCTCTAAAAAGTCAGGGAAGACTGCTGTTTGGTCAGTGAAAAGTCAGAGAATTTTGTGTCAGAATATTTGTGGGAACCTTACTTTTATTTGCCCCTCATATGATTAAAGTAGTGCCAAGTAAAAATCTTTAGTGATTCTATATTAATACATTAGTCGCAACAAAATTAAAACTCTTTTAAAATTTGTCAGAATAAACATGATACTAAATGTTTAAGTGCAAGTGTGATACACATGACAAGACTAAACAAAAAGTATATTATAATAATAAAGATTACCCTTATCAGCAAATAACTTGTTAGTTTAGTACTTAAGTTCATACAACAGGACTTTTGCCATAGTCGAAAACAAATTTAAACCAAAACTTATACATGCAATGTTATAGTCTAAGACTTTAAACTTCAATTTTATAGTTAAAATTTACATAAATATATAAAAGACTTAGGAGTTAACAATATGACTATTATAATATTCATACAAATTTGAAAACAACAGAGGCAACAATAAAGGATTATGTCTGGGTCTGTTATGTAGTCAATACTTATATAACATGCAGAAACAGAAAAACTGAAATTGACAAAAAAGTATTTTCCTAAGTATAAGAAATTTCATACCATGTTTCCAAGTCAACAGAATGATATCCAGTCTATAAAATTATAACAATAATAAATTCCAATACTTTAAAACTATATCCCAATTACTTCAGGTGTAAAAATCAATTGACAACTTATCACATCAGATATCAATATTTAACAAATTCACGCAAGTATTCCAAAATTCTTCACGTCAGACGCAACAATGTTAACTGAGCAACTAGAACACAGTCCAATCAGATAACCAATTACTGATCAATACATTCACCATGCCTTCATACTTAGACGATCATTGAGCCGACTAAAATCCCTCTCACATCCAGTTTGTAACCACAAATAATAAGCTGGGATGACAGAGTTTTTATATACTTGCATTTCGATTAGTTTGATCATATAGATAGAAAATATTGATTACAATGTGTTTGACTTTCGTATTTTCGCCTTAACACTTGATCGTCCACTCCAAGTCCACGGAAAATATTAATTGGACGGTTTAAGTAAGACTTGTTAAATGTTTACATTGATTTATGTATCATGTATAGAAGAGTAAATAGTGAAGTTTCAAACTTTCAAATTAAAGTAAGTAAAGTCCATTGTGAATATTGATTTAATAGAGATGACCAATACCAATCTATCTCACAAATCAAACACACGGAACACAAACTTAAAGCAGACCAGGTTTAACATGTTCTTGAAACAACTTAAAACAGATTATAAACTAGTTGCAGATTTTCATTAAGAATAATATTTAATCTACCAGTTTAAGGAGTTTTATTTTTTACCTTTGACAATTCAATAAAATTCTGACTTAAATGGCACCTACTCAAATATATACATACAAGAGCAAGTTGAACCATGTTCTTGACTTTCTGATCAGGTCTTTTACATTGTGACATATGTTCAGTTTAAACAAACCTTTCATAATTGAGTATTTTCAACAACAAACACCAAGTAGTTAAAAGGGGTTCTTAAAGTTTCCAAGTCGCAAGTAGCATTGAATTTGAGTTTATTGTATTGTTGGGAATTTACTATATGACAGGCAATTGAAATAAAAGCAATTAAAACCTAAAATGAACTTGACGGAATTACTTCTATGACAAAGTTTTTTATCAACAAAATATGATTTTTTTTCATGAAAATTTGACACAACAAAATTTATTTAAGCTTTTAAGCCAATATGGGCTGTGGTTGCCATATTGGCGTGGCATATAATAGCGGACTTGCCACCCAAAGATAGGAGGTTAATGTACATGCAGCCACTTAAATGGAAAGTGAACAAAAACATTTGTACTTGACTCTTACTGTTAGTCATATGAGGGGCAGACAAAAGGTTCTACATTTTGTATGGTAAAATGTTGGGTTTCGTTATTTTACATGTAAAAAAATTAGTAGTGTGGTCAGACATGAAACTTATAATCCCCAACTTTTAACTTTACAAATTTCTGTTACAATCACATACTTAATATCCCAAGCATTTAATTTTTGGCAGGTCACATTTTTTTCAAATAAAATAATAATGAAAGGTTTTCAAAGTATAGAATGGAACAACAATACTAGGCAATATAATAAATTTATAACAATAACCAATTATACTGTGAAGTCAGCACTGTTTGTGGGGGAATACTCGACATTGAATTCGAGGAAATTATCAAACATGATTAATCTTAGAACACAATTACTCATCTACTAACATTCCAAAATATCAACCTAGGAGTTTCACCCTCCAACTTTCTGGAATCCACAATTAGGATAGAGACTCATGAAATTGAAAAAGTTTTCTTAAAACTTGTTTTCCGATCGATTACCTTATTCCATGTTTTGTAATATTGTTTGTATGTTGTATGACTAGAAATAAACTACAGTCTAACCTTGTTTATATATATAAGGTAATACGTATAATGGAAATAGAAAAAGTACCCTGTTTCCAAAGAAAAGAAAAATTATTTTTAAAATATTGCTGATGAATTATCAATAAACTTCTGTATTACAGAGATACAGTGTAAAATAATAATTAAAATCACCAAACAATCAATGTTTATAATGTTATATATAAATCATACAACAAATGGAATTAATTGGATCATATCAGATGACTGACAGAAAACATTATTTTGTGTCACACACTGAATCAACAATAAAATGATCAAAAGAATATTTAAATTGGCTGGCACATAAGCTTTAAAGGTAGCTAGGTTCATTTTATTTAAAATAATCAATGAACATATATTCTGGAATTTAGCATGTTTATCAATACTCAGATACCTCCACTTGCCATTTGACCATTTCAAAGGCCATAACTCAAAACATAAATGCTGAATATTAAGTAATAAGCAACAAAAGCAACATTTTATCATTTCGAGGGCCACAACTCTACTAATACAGGTCAGAGCTGAATCAAAAGATTTAAGTTACCCATTAGGGCTCTGTATCAGTTGGAATGATCAATATGATATTTGTATCGATACAAAACGATCAATATTTGATATATCATTTGATATTTTCTTTTGACAATAAAACATCTAAATACTGTCAACAGACACATGTTTGCAGACTTACAACATGTATTTAACTTGCAGAACACAATCAAGTCAGGCCTGAGATGTGATAAACAACCTATTTACACATGAGTAGTTTGCATAGCAAATTCTTGTTTGAAAATAAGATTCACTCGGACATAAGCTGCGTCCACCACCTGACCATTTTTAGACAAAACAAATTATAAGCAACGAAAAAATGACTAAAAATTGGGATTTTGTTGATTTATACGTGTATTTTTGTTGATAGATTTTTTAACCAAACCCAAAATACCGTTATTCGATTATATTGTAAACCTGTTCACAGTCCAGTACTACACATACTGGCTTATATTGAGTTATGAGTGACAAAAGCAAAATTAAATCAAATTTCATCATTTGAAGAGCCATAAGTTGATAATTCTAACTCAGTGTTATACTGGTCAAATCTGAATAAAAATATAGGTGCACAACACCACATTACAATTTCCTGTGTCAAGTTACAGACTGAGACAAACATATTTAAGCAAAATTTCATCATTTCACAGGATACAACTTTGCTAACTAAGAAGGCTATATAAATATAGAGAGACTCAGGTTGATAAAAATCTTCAGAACAACATACTGTTGTTAAACAAAAAGTAAACACAGTATACTACACAGTACAGCTCTTGATCATTTATTTCAATTCTAAACATGATTTTAATGCACAATTACATCTTAAGCCAGTGTTACTTGGCGAGGGTACATTATGCTGTATACTTTACTGTTCACATGCATAACATCATAATTAATTATTATTGTGACATCACTTCCATCAGTATATTAAATGTTATACTACAACGATAGATGTAATCTCCGGGAACTCAATCAACTCCAACTAAAGCAGCTACTTTTTCAAACTGTTTAAGGAACTGATGATGGTCCACGTTATACCAGCAGGGTGAATCCCCATAAGCCACTATGCCAGCTGGGCTGGTCTGATGCTAAGACACTGACATAGACTGGTAATTTTCTCTCAATTTTCTATCTTTGAACTTGCTATTTTCTTGCCTTTCTAATACATCATCTATTCTCTTGTTCTTTAATTTCTTTCTTGCCACAACAATGACAACATTTGTGTACAATGTAGATGAAAGTTAATTTGTGTCATAAGCATGGTAAAGCATCCGTAGGGAGAGTAATGCTGTTGCTGCCCAGACTCCTTGATCTACTGTTAATCTATATTAAATTAACAAGTTTGGTGGCTGGGGTGGAGCCTGGGGATCTGAGTCTTGTTTTTGATGATGCGCCATTCTGACCGGTTTCGTCTGTCTAATTATTGCAGGCTCATCAGAGGACTAGATGTGCTCTGTCATGCAACCGTCTGATTGCAAATGTGCCTTCTATGGTTTGCACTCCACTTATATACTCTTAGGGGCCAGTTTTTGTGCCGGTGCTGAAGTTTGTGCAGGTATTATTGCCGGTGCTGGTGTTCAAGTCGGTGTTAAGCCCGCTGCCGGTATGTAGTGCCAATGCCTTTATTGTGCCGTTTCAAACTTGGTTCCTGTGTTGTGCTGGTTTCGGTATTGTGCCGGTGTCGTTGGGCCGGTGCCAACTCAAGGCCGGTGCCAACTCTGGGCCGGTTTTGTTTTTCTGGTGTTGGTAAGTGTGCCCTATTTTGGCTCATGTGGCGTACAGTACCGGTTAGTGAACAGGTGAACAAAGCTCCTTGACGTCAGTACTAGTGCGGGACTAGGTTTTCAGGTGTCGGTTACGGTTTTTTGTTCCATGTTGGTGTCGGTATTATTTACTATGCCGATGCCAGTGTAGGTGCCAGTTCTATTGTGCCAGAAATTTTGCTGGTTTGGAAGGAACCAGTAAAAAGGAGGGGACCTATGAGTATGCAACAATCAAAACTCATATTAATTTATAAACTATAATTTATTGCGACTTTTCATTTTTAAGTCTTAACTTGTATTTCGTAAGTTTAATGCTCGCGTAGCAAAGTACTGCTAAGCTGTTATATAATTTATCAATTTCTGTGTTCAGTGTTTCGAACTGAGGATGTACCACAGTGATTTTTTTCCTTCTTTGTTTGCTACCGGTAAACGGTACCTTCCCAATTTATAAAGGCTCTAATTTTTTCCAAATAAGAAGGGAGATATTCCCAATGAACATTTAAAAAAAAATGTCAAAATCGAACATAAAATGACAAAGTTATGAACATTTTTGACAAGAGGTCAAGCATAAAAGTTTACAGAAACCTGTAAACAGTCACATGTAATCTCTTTTTCTGTTTTATTTGGCCTTTCTACTTCATGAACATTCCCAATTTCAAGTTGTCACGACGCAAAAATTCCCAATCTTAACGGACCCGGACCCTTTCCCAAAGAAGCGAAAAAAATCACTGTACCATGATGTAGGACTCTTGTAGTTTGTCAGGGCTGACGTAGGGTGTGTATGCTTCGCTCTGAGGGGCATGTGGTGTGGTAACCCTGTCTGAGTTCTCCGGTATTTGTGCCGGGTTCTGAATGGTAGTGCTGGTATTCTTAGCAGCGGTATTGTCAGCCTCGTTAGCTGTGTCTTCTTTAAAGATGGTGATTCTTCCATCACAACGCTTAGTATGCCGATCCCGGTCTTCTTTCCTTTTGATGGCGTGCCCGCATTCCGGACATACGTACCTGATATTCAGGTGATTAGTACGGAAGTGGCGGCGGTAGGAGCTGCCGAAACTGTAAGTTTTCCCACATATTACGCATTTGAAAAATTTTCCGGCCTCATCTTGCGGCGGCATTTTTTAGGACGTTGTTGTCAAGGAAGTGAGGTAGGAAGGGAACAACCCCCACAGCCACTGTTTACTTATATTAAATTTAATGCCAACTGTATGTATACTCAATATCACTGGTTTCGCGTCATCATTGGAGTCGCGGTAATTTCTAAAACTCCATCCTCTGAGTGTTTTACTACAGTTAACTTCCTGTTGTTGTTGTTAAAATAGGTCAAAGGCCACTAAAACTGATTTTTATGGTGCACACATTCTGAGAATTTGAAGAATCAAACTGAATCGGGAATGCTAACGAGGGACAGTCAAACTATTGCTAGCACTTCCATGAAGGGTATCTTTTGGCAGCATGAAGTATTTTAACTGCTGCCAATATTTTCCGTATCTTAAGATTTAACTTCTAAATTTCATAATGGACCAAAAATAGATTGAAATACAGCGTGGTTAACATTTAGTGGTGTTTAACCTTTAGTGTTCAATTTACTGTTTGGAATTTAGCCCGTACCAGGAAACCAATGATGACGTCATTAACTAAACATGGCCGATACCTACCATAAACAAAGTTGCAATACTCCTTGATTTTGCTACTTTATTGACTTACAGTAAAACCTCGTTATTTCGATGACCCATCGGGACGAGCCAAATGCTCGAGTTAAGCCAGTTGCTCGAATTATCAGAATTGTATGATGCATTGATGTTAAGACTAAGTGTAACTGTGTTTTACCACGTACGTGTTTGGTGCGCGTATTTGGTTTCAACTACGAATATCGTCATTGTTTATCAAGTCTACACGCATTTAGAGTCGTGCAGACATTCGTTGAATGTTACCTGTATAGGTGAAATCACGTATAATGTTCTATTTGAGTTGATTAACGACCATTAAGGGATCGAAAATTCATTGTTTTGTGATTGTTTCTCTGACTTGGATAAGGTCAACATTTAGATCGGTGAATCATAAGTTACACGCGGCGTGAAAATTACTTTCGCTATAACAAATGTTGACTCGTCATTAAATTTCTCATAATTATCGCCTCGTAATTGATTAGTATTATTCAATCTTGCCCTTCGACACCTTTATCGTAGACAAACAACTGATTTAAGTGTTGGGGGTTACGCTATTGTCATAAAATGTGATAATCACGATGTGTGAAAATCACGAACCGCAGCAACATTAAATCTGACAATTTTTCGGAGGTGTCAAATTTCGCACGGATGATTGCCTCGAAATAAAGTAACTAATTATCGTTGAAAATTGTTGAATGGACCAACACCTGCGCTCGAATTAGACCGGATGCTCGTAATAACATTACTCGAATTAGAGGGATAAATTAATGTACAATATAGAGCAAACACGTCGGGACTTTGAAATTTGCTCGAATTAGACCGGTTGCTCGAATAATCGCTGCTCGTATTACCGAGGTTTTACTATATTTGTAATGTATTCATCGTAGAAAGAATGGTAGAAAATGATGATATACAGTTTTAACAGATGCACATTGATTATTGCATTTGAATAGTATTTTTAACTGTTAGTACCGCGAAACAACAGATGGCCAGTATACCATTTAAAACGGCCTATAAATGAAAAATAAACAGTATCACTATTTTAATAATTACCGGTATATACAATTCCCCTTACTTAGGCCTACAAAATTCACCCTACCCAAAGGCACAGGTCACAGTCCCCAAAAATAAAAAGAGAGCCCTGTTGTGGCAGATAAGCATACGGGATGCTGATGCGAGAAGATAATGTGTTGACTATAAATTACATTTGACTGTCATACTAACAGCGGTGCAGCAATTCTCTAGTCACTACTTGATTTGTCGATTATCATTGCAGTTGCGAAGATAAAAGTCACCTCTCTTTCGTAAACATAACGCAATGCCTCAATGCCTCGTGTTCACTATCTCGAAATCGAAAAACGTTTCACGGGATAAAACATTCGACTAACATAAGTGGCGCACAATTGGTATTAATTAAATACCGCTGTCTCATATTTAAATAGCAATGACTAAAACGAGAGTTTAGTTCAAATAGACATCAAATTCACATCATAGTGTTTTCAAATGAAAACAAAATTATCAAATTTCGAAAGTAAGAAACTTGATAAAACAAATGGGAGATTTATCGTGAACTTCTAAGTTTACTAAACAAGATTATTCATGTATGCTTAAATGACAAAACAGGAATGGCTAAAAACACACTAGGTAACATTTTCACAAACCGTTCAATAAATTTCATAGCGAAGTTGATACATACTTTCAGCAGTTTGTCACTTTCGGACATGTAAACGTCCCCAAGGTGACGAAAACATTTGATACAGTCTGGTACTCGATCTTATGTATCGTGTTACCAATACTTTCTTTTGTTTATTTGTCCCAGTCTACATTGGAATTACTTCCCTTAGAAGTTCTCTCGTGAAAAAGTAACGTCATTTCTGATTGGCTAACTGAAAAACTATCATCCAATCAAATTTGTCAAACCTTAACTTATTCATAGAAATTTATATTTTGTAAACAAAGCGCAAAATTTAAAGTTGCTGCATGTTAGGTATCTTCTATTTTGATTTATATGGAATATATTTCTATTTTAAGACAATAAATTACTGTCATTTATTAAAATCATTCTAACCGTATGTTACAACTAGACTATTCAGCGCTGAGACTAGCGGCCGTACCGTTATTACGGATTGTTTCGTACTCAATTCACATCGTACCTTTCATTTACATATTTTACTAAGTTTTAGGAATAGGACTAACATAGCCTGATTTCAAAACTCAAAGGATAGTGACATATTTTCTCCAAGCATCTTTTTATGACATCAAAGGGTGGCAGATTAAAATTGAACTGTCCATTTGTCAATATTATCAAAATGACCCTTCAGATTCAGAAGCTATTGGAACCCTGAAATATCCAGAACCTGTTTATTTTATCATAAGTCATCCCCACTAGACAAGTGGCATTTAGATCTCTAGGTTAATTTTGTATTATTGACATATCCTTTACAGTAACAGCTGAAAAATATCTAGACTTCTATGTATTTTTCTTTCAGAATTCAGAATTATTTGCACTACACAATGAATGGGTCTATGTCAGTGGTAAGTTTAGTCGCAAGATCTCTTAAGAATAGTCTTAACAAGAGTCCGTTGCCTAATGAAAGCGCTACACAAAGCCCCCGATACTGATTTGCTAGAAAACTGAATAACAAATATTGCCATGAGGCTGACAAATTGAAACATTTATTGACTACCGTCAAGAACATGCCAATAGCTGACCATCAGCGTTGCACAACAAAGCGCTGAGAGACGGTATGCTTATTGCTATCAGCCTGTCACAGTGTGCTCACTGATAGGAAAATAAACTGCTTACTGGTAGCATGTCAAACCGTAGCATAGACTTTATTCTGATTCACTTACAATATTGTTAAGAATATGTTTAACTTTCATCATAATGTACACAATTGTAATTGAAATTATTATAATTTGATTGTTTTATTATTATCTATTTAAATAAACACAAAAAAGTGTTATGTATTTCATACATTTGTCCACATCCTAGACAAATAAATCAAATGATTCAGTAAAAACTGAGTTCCCTTGAAAAACCCAAAACAAAACAATGTTGTGAAATGGTACTTCCGCCAAGAAAATGTTACAATTAGTTTGTAATTAATGAGTTTTAATTTTAATATAAGTGATCTGGTGTTTTATTTATGTAGATGGATGGCGAAAATATGGTTGAAGAATTATTTATCGTTTGTGAGAGCACAATTGCAGAGGTTGATAAATGTATAAAGAAAAATCAGCAAACGTTTGAAGCTATCAAAAATAATTATCTTGAAGTGAAATCAATGCAAAAACAACTACATGATGAGGCCAAACAAAGTCTTCAAGGTAAGCCAGCGTTAAGAAGCTCTTAGTCTTGTATAGTGTTGATGTTCATTTTTATGTGAAGAATATCCTTGTGGAAGGGTAGGTTAGTACTGGTTTGGATACAGTCCAGGAAAATTGGTTAGTTGCATTGGCCTCCATAAATAACTTTAAAAATTGTTAAAAAAAAGGCATTAAACCCGAATAAATAAACAAACAAAATACAATTTATTTACCTTGTAAATTCATTGCACTGACTCACTGTACATGTGTAGCTGCCAAAGCCCATTGATAAATAGCAAAATTTACTGCAGTCTAAATATATTTGGTACATTTTGAGTAATCTGTCATTGAAGTTATAGTTACATCAGGGAAATTTCAGTTCATAGCCTAAAATTATTTTTTGTTTGTATTTAAATTTTTGAATGCAAACCAAAGTTATTGAGGTGGATCCTGCAGTCCAGATTTGTTGCACTAGCAATAATTAATTTTTCTAATCGACTACAGATTTTTGGCCTAGAGATGTGTATGATAATTGCACCCAAAAAGACTTGCATCTTATTTTTAAGATGTGTAAGGTATTATGCCTCAGTACATGTATGTCCCCTGAATTGTCTGATTGTTTGAAACAATGAATATGCTTCCAGAGAAGTAGAAAATTTATGGTCTATTTCACGATTCACCATCTTGGTAGATTTACCATCTTGGTAATCAGTTCAATCTCTGTTTTATCTTCCAGCATTGATTGATGATCATAAAAAAATTGAAAACAAAACATGTAAAGAAGCTGAAGTACATGAAATGTTGAAACAAGAAAGACAACTCTGTCAGGAACATCAATCAGTCAAACAGAATCTGGCACAGTTATCTGCCCAATGTAAAACATTGAAAGAACAGCATGAAAATTTAGTGAAAGAAAAAGAGCAGGTAGAAGAAGAAAAAGAAAGACTGATGAATGAAACAATGATCAACTTACCTAAGAGAAGGTACTCATGACTTTTGATTTGATATCCTGGAGTTGCTTCCCTTTATATTAACTTATAAACTGATTTTACAGAACACATGGGAGTTGTTTGTATGCTATAAACTGAGTCAGTTTTAATTGCATGGACATTTGGTTTTGTCCCTGCCAAATTGGACAATGACCTCTGACTTTGAGGGACGGAAGAGTTGTGTGGTACAAAGAATCAAGGTTTGATCAGATAGTACCCTTGCTCTTTCTGAATCAATTTCTTGGTTCTTTAAGCAGCCTGGTGTATAGCACTGATACATGCAAGGCTACCCCTGGGATTCTAACCAGTTTATCTCCAATTGGGAAGGATATACTGAAAAGGCTTACAGAAATGACCAAGTGCCCTCACTATGAATCAAACCAGGGACCTTTCGATCCATAGTGACTTTAGTCAAGACTTTAGAGTGATATCCACTCAACCACTCTGTCACCCTACTCATAGGCGTACTAACTGCAGTTATATTGTAGGCAAACCATATTGAATTTAATTTAGTTGCTGATTGTGAAATCAACATTCTTATTGTGTACTCACTATTTGCTTTGCTTCAGTACTTTGGTTTTCAGAAAGAAGAACTTCCATTTAATTTGTGGCTTTACTGACTTTTAAGTTGAATTGGTCCGATTCATTTGTTTCACTAAATTATGTCCCCTACATTTAGTGTGGATACATATTGATTTTGTGGTGGACATCTATCTTGATGGATGTCACAAAGTTTGTCCACGTTAGTTTTCCTTTGACTTCAATGAATCTTCACATGAATAGTTCAACTTTATGTTGAATGAATATTGTCAGAGTTGAGTCCCTTTGTGTTAG
This sequence comes from Spisula solida, assembly GCA_947247005.1. NCBI lineage: Eukaryota > Metazoa > Mollusca > Bivalvia > Venerida > Mactridae > Spisula > Spisula solida. The sequence continues at coordinate 65,043,387 of OX365944.1, read as the reverse complement.
ACATAAGTTTTTGTGTCAAAAAAACGTTGTAGTTTAAGATATAAATGATGGAATCTATTGATCTACTGTGTGGTTTTATTTCAGGGAAGAGTTGAGTTTATATAACAGTATATCAAGGATTAGATGGGATTTCGATGGACATCAGCATATTGTGAAAGGATGTATCCTTTATTTATAATGTCACATGTCCATTGGGGGACGTTTATCGGTTCAACCAACACTGGTTTGGGTAATAACCATTAACCAGAAGTACTTGAGTCTTTAATAATTTAATTATGCCCCCATCTTTGATGAGGGGGTATATTGCTAATGCACATGTCGGTCTGTCGGTAGACCAAATGGTTTCCGTTCAATAACTCAAGAATGCTTCGCCCTAGGATCTTCAAAGTTTATATGAAGGTTGGTCGTCAACATTAGATGACTCCTATTGATTTTTAGGTCAGTGGGTCAAGGTCACTGTGACTTACCATTTCTGACTTGGGCTACCATTTGGGTATACAGTCAACTCTCGTTATCTCGAATTTCACGGGACCGTGGAAATTACTTCCACATAACGAAAATTCGAGATAGAATTTTCGGCATCGAAGTTGCAAGTTTTCCAGTTTCTGTCATTTTACGCCTCCATATTGTTACGGTCGTAAGAACGACATATTCCTGAGAATTGCTTGTTGTGATATGTATGTACATGTATTCCTCCTCGAGAAAATGCATTTTATTTTAATTATTATTTTTACAAACAATTGTTTGAGATGACTTGTTTATTGATGTTGCAGTACTGTACGTAACCCGAAGCTTTATGACATGTTTGCGCAAATTGTTGCAAACAAATATTTGTTCAACAATGGAAGGTGCGAAAATTACAGGTAAATCAAAGATTTCAGACTGGCGAAGTGTGAAAAACATTCGACACTAGTCGAATACGATCAGACTTCGACCTGACTTCGAGATGAACTATAGATTTAAAGTGCAAATTGGTTAATCGGGACCAAAAAATAATTCGACATAACGAAAAATTCTAGCCGAATTCGAGCCAAAACTTCGAGATGGGTCTCGAGATTTCATATAGACAAAGAAGGAGAAAAATTGGGACTTGAAAAAAACTTCGACATAACGGAAAATTCGATATAAGCGAGTTCGAGATATCGAGAGTTGACTATACATGCTTTACAAACATCTCTTGTTATATGTAATTTAATATTTTCTGAACATCATTGTTTAAACAAATTGCCAGCATAGCCATATCTATGAATTACAGTGCTCAGCAATTCTTCAGTACTTTCAATGGCATCCCTATAATAAGACCTTGATTGTGTACTTCATGCGCTGAAACATGTAGAGTACAGGGCAGGGCGTCCAAAAAGAAAGTGTACTGTTTCAGTGTATATTTAATATCAAATCTGTGCGTTTAGCTATCAAAAAGAAAACTTGTATATGTTCAGACAATAGATGTAAGTTTATTTCTGGGACCAGTTTTAAGATTATAACTTAATTGATATGTTTTTTTATAAAATGTCAGTTTCGTCATTGTACATGTAGTCTTACGTTTATGGCTTGTTCAGGCATGAAAGCTGTGTTAGTTACTTCTTATTTTATCTGTATAATAAATCTTTATGTTCCTTAACATTACATCAGATATAAGCAACAAAAGTGATGTTAAACCATTCAGCTTCGATGAGAGGAAATGTTCACAGTTCTTTGTTACAAACTCTTTATGGGACTCGATGAAAGAAAGTTGAGTTCAGTGTTTTATCGTCCAGATTTGTGTAAACATTGATTTTATCATACCTTGCATGTTGATGACATCACCATGGATTGTCTCTTACATGCTGAATTTTATTTTTAGCTTACCTGATTCGAAAGCTAAGTAGTATACAAGGGATATTCAAGTAATTGTGTACTTTGCTTATCTTCTAAAATATATCATTTGTTTAAAATTTTCACTGACATTCAATAAAAAATTTCCAAGCTTGTACACATAATTTCATCCAAATATATTACAAATGCTTACAATGTACATTATAAAAACATATGGTTTACTGTATGGCACGCGACAATGACATTATTCAAATGAATGAATGAATGACATACTGCAAAACATATTTCTCCTTCTCAAACTATTCCCTATTGTGAAAAGTACACTTACTAAGGCCTTGTACCCACTTCTGACAATTAAATTATTGTCACTATGTGTAGCATCCATAAATTTGAAGACACATGTCTTAAAAATATACATCTCTAGCGAGGGCGTCTTTAAGAGATGTTATATAATGCGATGTGCTCACAGGCTTTCTTCTCACTGACCATTTATCAGTTTCAACCTGACCACTCCCTGCACTGAATCGTATTTATGTATCTATTGTCCATTGAATCATTTTATAAATCTGGATATGCATATTTTGTAGTTCAGAGAAAACTTTTAAAAACGCACCTGTTCTCAGGCCATGAGCAGACATGTTTTTGATGTGATAGAAATTTGACACTTCTTGTTAAAGAATGTTGTTTCTTTTGTTGACAAATATTCAAATGAATTCATTTGTACTATATATGACCCTGCATTCACGTCATGCAACTTCTTCCCGCACTTTGATTTTCATTTGACAATTTAAAGATGCTTTCCAACCATGATATGTCAACTTCTATTAAACAGGGTGATATTAAAATGACCAGTCCACAGACTTTTAGAACACACTACGTATGCTTTAATTTATGTGAATGATTTTGTTTCCAGCCTTCCGCCTAGCATTTCCCAAGTGTAATAATTACCGTAGATTTTTTCGGAACAAGTTTTGCAATTTGACATTGCTTAGAATGCTGAAATTTACCTAAATTAATTATTGATTGTTAAGATTGCTATGGCAACCACTGTAAAATATTCTACCACCACCCAATGTTCAGAATTGCAAATACATTTTACATGTGCTTATTTAACTGATTATTTGACAACAATCTTATGATGACACATCTGGCCTCCTGGAGTCGGTGCTGTTTTCTCATACATGAATTTTATGTCCTTCTGTACCCATGTACTCAGTATATATTATAATATACTTTTATTTGACTAAATAGAATAAATTCTCATAAAGATGATACTTTAGTTTTTTCTTTTCAATAATTATGCAATACCGATACTTTAAATCATTTCCATTAAGGGATGAAAGCTTGTGGACAAAACAATCCACAAACTCAAACTAGCCACAGTTAATTATTTGTATACAATCTTTTGAAATCATTGAATTTACAAGCCTTTAAAAAGCAAGAAAGATCAGAAAGATTTGGGTAAAAATAAGAAAGATTTTGATATACTCATATTTGACCTCCTTGAATAATGCAAAACTGCATTGACAATTCTTAGGATTGCTTTGTTGCAATCCTTACACGAGGTTTATATATTGAAACAATATAACCTACAAAACATGTTCAAAACAAACAGGTGAACAAGATAGACCTTCTGTTTCTCCTGCATTACAGTTTATAAAACATAACTATAATAATACATCACACAATGAAGTACACAACTGCATGATCGTTTCAAACTGTTTTATATGGTCTGCTGAATACAATTTGTTTATGTTTTCATGTTCTAACGGCCATTGAACTCTGTGTATAGTTTGGGGTAATGTTACAAAGAATATAAATCTTGAGTTTCTATGAGATACTAGTTTTTCTGATTAAAAAACTACATCACACATCATTGAGTGCATAGAATACCATTCAGTATTACAACTGTTACTGAATTTTTTAGTTATGTGTACACTTGGTATTTAGGTACTGCTAGTTGGAATTCATGAACTGTTTCTGCTGTTACTATGCTCTAATTTCCTACCAGCATATTTATACGAGTTAATTACTGTCTCGGGCGTTTGCCATGCAGAGTCACTGAAAATCATATCTTCAAGAAGAAATGGATACAGTCCTGTTTTGGATTTGATTTGCAAAAAGAATCGCATTTCCTCTGAAATACTAGTGTATAACTCCACGAGTACAAGACTGTATGGGTGTGATTTGCAACAGCAGTCACACATTTTACAGAAGGTTGGTCCATGTTTATACAAAATGCATTTGTAATTAAGGCCATGTACAACTTGGGTGATAAAATGTTCTTCTGCATCAGGTTTTCATATGAATATACACTAGTAGTAAATAACACAGTTTTAGAAAAATGTTAAAGATACCGACATATCCTCTTTGCTATAACGATCTACTCAGATTCTGTGTTAAGATTAAAAGCATGTACATACATATATTCATAGTTAAATAGGTCTTGTAAGTGACCCGTGTTGATAACGAATTGCAATACACGTACGAGAGGTGTTGAACTTTTCCATATCACGCAAATGTTGCACAATCTCCAACTTCACATGCAACCAGCACAAACCGGTTTTCATACATATTTAATTGGTACCCCTGTCACAAGAAAACCATATCATCAAAGAATGCAGTGATGTACTGTATTTGTCTCTAATCGTAGACTAACAATACAGTGTAACATACAAGTTCTATAAACACGTTACGCACGATAACTGGAACACAACGTACTTCGCGTTCACTACCGAGCGTCAACGTTTAGTAACTTATATTTATCACATGTTTGACGTCGCGGTAGCGTAATAAAGCCATTATTTATTTTTGATAATACACTAGTGTAATAAAGCTATCACGCGACGTCATTCAAAGGATAGGCGACGTCGTCAAAATTGCGCGTTTATTATAGTGAAAAATAAGTAGCTATTAAATGTTCGGCCGGAAAAGGCTAACGTGTGATAAAAAGAACATTACATTTGTGACTTTCCACATTGAATTTATTAAACTTGTTGAAAAAAATCGATAAAATGCTCGGCAGAGCCTCGCATTTTATTATTTTATTCAACTCGTTTAATAAATTCAATATGAAAAGACACTCATGTAATATCCTCTATATAAGTTATACTAGCGGAGTTGTACGTTTGTCCGAACGTCGATCTAAACACCATGCGATGTGTGAACCTAGCTTTACGCTACAACTGCGTAGACCAGTGTTCGTATATGTCAATAGAAAATAACCGCAACGCTCGGAAATATGCCAATCATCCACAGTCTATGGCTAGGAAACGTTCGACAAAATTGAAGTGCGCCTGGTAAAGATGGGTTCAGACTACGTCATTTCGACCGACGTTTACCGTACAACATGTAAAACTTGGTCGACGTTTGGATATAAACGTTGATCATGTAAGTTGTGCTCCGTTTGTAAACGTTCCTGAACGCTGAATTAAACTCCTTAGCAAACGTCTGCTGAAACGCTGGTTGTGTCGGTGAATTTAGTCGAGCGTTTATTTAACGGAGGCAAACGGGTATCCGACGCAACAAACGCTATGGTAACGCAATGGCTAACGTTACCAGCGACCTTTACCCCAGCAGCATAACTGAACGCTCGTCCAACGGGTAGTGCCAAATATGAACACTCGCAGTGTGAACGAAAGCTGCTATCCCGGGAACGTATTTGTTCGACGGTTGAGCTCAAAACGCTGGTATAGAGGTTCATCGTGTGACGCACATTTTGCACGAAGCACGTAACACCTTAGCATAAACTGTCGAGAAATATATGTACACCACATATCACATATTTTAACTGCATTCAGATATATACACATAGAGGAAACCACGGTGTGCACCGATACAACACAGCTACGGCTGGATAACTTCAAACTGCGAATAAGCCTACCAAGGAAGAAAATAGTGCAGCGGATAATGTCTTGATGTGTTGTCCAATGCGGAATATTGGCTATGTAAGAATCGAAATAATGAATATGTACCTGTGTTTTATCTATAATAAATACAGTCACTTGTTCAGATGCGTACATTAAATCACTAGTACGCACTCGTGATTTAATTACTACGCATCCGAACTCGTGGCTGTGCTTTATTCTACGATAAAACACGGGTACATATTCATTATTACTTAATTAGTATCGAACCATGTACATTATGCATAAATGTAGCTGTAGTATATGTGAAGTGAAACACGTTAATGTGTAAAATAAATTATTGCTATTCACGAAATACAAATGTACTCCATGGCACTCGTTCACTTGTAATAAAGCACAACCTTCAAAAGGGTATTCCAACATTTTGGACCCAACCACTCGGAGTAGCCAGACAGGCGATGTTGCTTTATCAAAGTAGTCTGTGGCTTTCACTGTCGGTACGTATCAATAAAACTTTGAGCCCATGCTGGTCGTAAATACACAACTATACGAAATAGCACTTCAATGGTTAGAGTGCAAATCATTTAACACTCTGAACGATTGTATAATGCATGATTGCATCATTTGTCACTCCTTACAATGTTTCACGTGCGCAGTAGTCACGCACGTATTGCACTTTTTATAATGCTTTCCAACATTCTTATTAGGTTTTTATTTCCTGTCGATATTTATGTTGTGTCTAATCCTGGTACCAATTAATACTACTTATAAAAGTTGTTGCGATGAAATGATTTAGATCTATATTTAGTATCTATAAAGTTGCCACTTTATAAGAAGCCTCCTTTAGTGATTCATTAATATAGGTGTGGCTTCGGTGCTGTATTGGATTTCGATAAACACTATGTAGTAAACATCAACAACTTTCTGATGCTGAATCAGAGGTGATAGAATAAATTGCATCATGCATGTTCCGGTACTAGTATATACTTATTGCATTTATTAGTCTCAGCATATCTAGCACAAAGTCAATAACACATAAAATTGCTCGCAGTCATTGTAATTTCTATTTCTTAAACAAGTACAATGTAATTAGGAGTGTTAATATTATGTATACGTACGTCATATTTAGTCGTTATTTCCGTTTCAATTCACATTATGTTATATCTATTGAAATTGGTCTGCCCTATGCTGTCCGAATCGGGATTTATAAAGCAAAAACGTTAAATGAATGATTGTGTTGTATAAGAGAGGCTGTTGCTGTATGGATTGCCGCTCTAGCGATGTTGCACTGTAGTTAACTTGTATACAAGGAGAGCATACACGTACTGTATAGTTTGGGTTTAAATGGTATGTTTCTCATCCATTACTTACATGTATACCTAATATATTCAGGGGGAAATAAAACTGTATACGCCATTTTGGGAAACTAACTGCAACTCAGAAATAAACTCAGAAATAAATAAATATAGCCGATTTATATAGCGCCATTTTCATGCGAACACACGTTCAAAGGCACTTTACATTATAGAATAGCAGCCACAAAGGCGCATGTGCATCCTCAACCAGTGCAGATACAACATGATCAGACCAGAGGGACGGACTGAGACAAAGCCTCCGAAGGGAGAGAGAGACATTGCTATTAGATACATGCATGTCCGGCGCTGCAGAAGTGCGCCTTATTTCGATTAGTCAGCCTGGTTATTCATTATTATGCATTCCAAACGGCCAGGTACATGTGCAGTGGGACATATGAATATTTCAGATATAGTCCAGTTACCATGTCGGGGAATGAACCCACGACCTCGGGAGTGACAGATTTGATACTTATACACATACAAACTGAACTGGCTTTTACTAATTGTGCTCAGTGAAAATAATGCTTGGTACTCGTATATCATTTGGTACATATATCCATAAGGTGATCTGTTATTGCATGTATCCCCATAATTATATTTAAGAAATAGTTCACATCACTGAAGGCCCTATGGCATTATATGGACTGGCTAGTCAGCCCAAGTTGTGCCCAAGCCACAACGAGGGCTGACTAGCCAGTCCATATAATGTCATTGGGCCCGAAGTGATGTGAACTATTTCTTATATTATACCGAACATTCAGTTTCAATATTATATTTTTCTAACAAGAAAACATTAAATTCTACATTCGGTGTTAATTCATAAACTACAGATCATTATGGGGAGACCTAACATCTATATTTGGTCTTCCTGCGTACAGTAGGCCTATGCACAAAATAACACAGAAACGTGAAAAAATGATTTTTTTGGAACTTTTATTCAAAACGGACATAAACTCGTAGCAATAGCTCTAACCAAGAAAATGAATACCCACATGTCATGTTTCTGTTTAATAATAAAAAAGTTCTATGAATAGAGCGTTCTATGTCACTACCATAGTTACCTGCCGGTCCATATTATTTGCCTGTCCATATTTTTTATAATATTGACCGGCTGGTGTATTTGGAACATGCAAGTCAGTCCATCAATTGGATATATTGACTGTTTGGAATAACAAAGAAACAGTTGAATGAAATTAGGGTGAGGTATAATATTGGTTTTTAGTGTTTGTAAATATGTATAAATGCTGAAAGCTCACTTAAGAGGACGTAAATAAAGAATCTATTCTGTAAGCAATAATAGATCGCCAATACATACATGTATGTACAATGTATGCTATAGTATACCATGTATACGTAGTACATGTATAAATCTCTATGTCGGTCCGACATGATAAAATCATAGTTAACTTTATTTTGACCCGAGTGCTAATTAATCTACAGTGGTAAACAGCTGTGAGCTATGTTCAACAATATACCTGGTTACAAATGGGTTTATATGTTAAAACATTTTCAATTCAACAAATTTATCATTCATCGTATCGTAAAAATGGATGCCTTCAGGAATGAAGTGTCGAGAATAATTTATATAAGTTGCAGATTTGTTTCTTAGACGTAGAATAAACAAATGCAACCATGAATCATTATAATCAAGTCTACGTAAAGTAATGCTACTGCAAATATTTGCTAAGTAATTGGCATTCACAGAGACTCCAGGTGTTTCAATACAATACATGCTATACGTGTTTTATCTATTATCTGCGTATTTTACAGGCATGTATATCGCATATTGCACAGGATGTGTCAGGATGTCGGCACATGAATGGCAAATTGGTGACATTTATGTCGGTTATCATAATGCGGTTCTCTGTAACTCACCAAAGTTCTACGAAAACTTGCATATTACATGTACTCGTATGACGTTTACTGGGCGTATAATTGATACAAGTAGTCTGTAGAAGACATGTTCGTAAAGTTCATTGAACTTTGCTTATAAAACTAACCACAACAGCCCGGAAACATGTGTTGAGATATTTGTGTAACTTTGACATTTGTTAATTTGTATTTAAGTTCAAATAATTTTAATTTCGTCGACGTTGAACGTGTCTCATTTTCACGATTGTGGCCTTTCGAACAGCCTCGTATGATTGCATATGATTACTTAGTACATGTAGTTCATCATTATTTGGGAGTAGTCATCCTCGCACGTATGTAGTATAGGTTAACCACAGTGATTAATTAATACCATAGGCCATACTTGTAACTTGATCTAGACAAACTATTGGTGCGAATAATTAAGTTTGAACATGCATGTACATAACATTCGATGGTTGTTCGAAAATGTAATCCTATTCCATGTCAGAGATGTTACGAACGAGCTTAGCTTCTGAATGAACGTAACGTGACATATGCGTCTATCTTAGCGTACACGTGCACATACTTACTTTATGTGTTCCGTCATAATTATATATCATATACAAATTACTATAACGATACAAATTGTGTGCTTGTTACCATTCCTTATGCAAAACGTGCACAGTCGTGAATAAAGTGTTCTTACGGTGGTTGATTTCGGTACGCCATGTCGTATTTTCGCCACAACAATGTATAAGATGCGATGACACGAAGTTACGACAAGGTAACTTTGTTCTTGCGGAAATGCGAAAAAAGACATGGCGTAAATCAGCCACCATAGTTCTTTACAAAAACCGTACTACTGACACAGGCGTCGTTCAATGTGGTTATTCAAACCGTACTACTGACACAGGCGTCGTTCAATGTGGTTATTCAAACCGTACTACTGACACAGGCGTCGTTCAAATGTGGTTATTCAGAAGATTACGAAGTTGGAAGACGTACTAGTATAATTATTATGCTCTTTGTTTCCCGATGAAGCATGTTTGGCCACGGGGATACGATTGTTTACGCTAGATATAATTTGTTTCGTCAGCCACAGTACCATGGTGTTGATTACTTACATCAATAATACTAGTAAATATTGAGAATATATTTCCCAGGTGCATAAGAAAGCATCGATTTCGCTAGAAGCGCATAAAACATTCATTATCACATTCTCAGCATCCATGAGTATCGTCACGATCCACCCGTGCAGAACGTAAAGAACTTACTAACGATGTATTTGAAGCATTTACCTTCTACCATACTCTGCTGGGTGTTGGTGCACGTAGATTGTATTATTGCTACAATAATATACATTGCTAACTAACGTTAGTGCAGTTTATTGGTGCGTTATTATAGTACTGCAAAATGTAGCAAAGTGAGCGTGCGACTTTTAGATCTATAAACTATACATAATTATACTACTCAAATTTTGATAAGGGTCAAAAAATCAGATGATCTTTGTAAGGATCAAGAAATCAAAATGTGTGTACATCTTACATTAACTGAACAAAACCGATTAAGAAAACGTCGTGAACTTGAATATTAAATATCATCTTAGCTGCTCCTAAATTTCGAAAAGTTCACGTGTGTTGCATTTAGTTACATAATGATTCGAATATTTGATATAAAAAATAATTCCGATTTCTTGATATCAAGAAAGAATTTCTTTATATTAATAAATGCATTTCTTGATATTAAGAAAGCAATTATTGATATAAAAAATGTGTAAAAAGTAGTTAAACGGCGCCCCATACATTCGGTCATTGTACCCATGATTGTATAATTTATATATTCTCACATAAGTTTGAATATATATATATCTTTATTATTTTATTTGCGATTGTTTCGTACACACATATTGGAGCTAAATGTGAGCGGATGTTAAATATTGTCACTGGTTTATCCGTAACTTGATGTAAACACATTGTTGTGAAGATTACCGAGTTTGCATACGGGGCGTACGCTTTCACGGAATCTGTTTTTCTCAATCATTATGGGGGCATGTTTACGAATAATTGACTGTATTTCTGAAACTCGGTCTGCCTGGGAAGTCGTTCAGCTGACAGCTTCAATAAGTGTACGTGTGTTGGTTATATTAAGATCACGAAAATCGGTAAGTGGGCCAAAACGTTCACATGCCGCATGGTTTTATGACTCATTGTTTTGACCGCGCATTTTTACGAAATTATGTCTCTGACGTAACAGCATCACATGTAGCATTGGATTCGGTACAAGTTTACTGCCCCATGTCCACAACAGCACTAGATAACCAACAAACGATTTATCACTTAACAGAAAACAACAATCTATACATAACACTATTTCTGTTATTTTTAATATGTTATATCTAATCTTGTTGATGTTTTGTAAGACGCATTTAAAATGCTTGTATTTGTTTTCGACCCGGTCCGGATTATAATCATTAATCTTACCCCGGGCAACATGACCAACACTTGACATCGGCTAGGTCAGATAGTCTGTACGACTGATTAACAACACATACATTGATTCCCGTGGATTTATCACAACAAGTCAAGGCCCTGATATCGACTCAAGATCTCTAAGTACATATTGTTTATTTGTTTGACTTCAGTTTGAACCTTCCTACTGACCCTGGCACTGACATGCATAATGAGTAAAATTAATGATGTCGCTATACCACGACCAGTGCGGTTTTACGATACTATTCGTACCACGCCATATTCGACCCGTTCGCTTAGCAACTATTTCATCATCAGTCTATACACTGTGCACAATGGAGAACATTGAACTAGCTAAATCCAGTACAATCCAGTTTTCTCTCGTCTCTTGATCAAGCGGACTCTACTCTCATTTTAATCCCCATACAAACTTTAGACGTCGAGCCGAGCACATCAGAATTAAAGAGAAGCATTTTAATGGATAACTGGAAAGAGTTCGTTGAGCGAGCAAAAGATACTGAATACCAATTAGTTAAAAGGAGAACGTATTTGAAAATCGATTTAGATACTGTTACAGAAAATGTGAGAATATTGAAAAGTCTTTGTTCTCAAAACACCGGTAAGTCATTTATTCATTTCATAAAAACATATATTTATTGTGCATCACTTTTTACCAGTATTTTATTTTCATTTGCATACATTATTAAATTTAAGAATAGCTTCTGTAACTGTGCACAATTTATTAAGATTTGTTATTTAATTATACAATATTGTACATAGTATTTTATTCAATCGGCTTGATACTTGGTTCATTAAAGTATTACCAAATATATTTAAATACGTGTCAAGTCTTAGTTTCCTGTATGTATGAAACGTTTAGGGATACATATGATTCACCATGTTTACAAACTAGAAATTATGATAAATTATTCTACGGTTCGTTTGCCGTCATTCAAATCAACAACTGTTCGCTCTATCTAGATACTTTCTATTTTATTCTTAACATAGGCGTAACATTATTTCCGCTAACAAAAACTTAGAGAAAATCAATCTGTTTACGTCATTGTCTGGTGACTCTTGTCTATCGATCTTATTAGCGTATAAAACTGGCAAAATTCGCTTTATCATTTACGAAAAACAACAGTGTCTTCTTTGAGCGGGCTTGCGATTTGTTATTTGTTAACGTTGTAAAGGAAATCGATAGAATTAACAAGTTTCACACAGAGTCAGAAAGGCTTGGTCAGTTACAGGTTTATGTAATTTGTACTCGTATTGGCGTTGATAACCCAATTACCGAGGTTAAAATTCTTGGTAACCGTTGCTGGAAATGAGTCATGATTAACTTGTACGCACTGAACAACTAAGATATAACATGAACCTAATGGTAACCATGCATAAATAACGTTATTTGTAAGGTGTCATTGAAATCGTATAACATAAACGTGTACAGGTGAAACACGAATAAGTAGTGTATCAGGCTAATTTACTCTGTGGTAAGCTTGATCGAATCGAGGTAAACTTGATTAAATAATCAGAATGCACATCCTGTAGTGTATTGAAGCTGGTACGGGGCGTTGAAATCTTAAATGCACCTAATTACCTAATTATACGTTTCAACAACACAAAATGACTGGGAAATTATTGAATAGTATGTAGCATTATACGAAGAGCGCAAAACTTACAAAACAAGGGATAACATCGTACACCGAAAGCCTAACATGAATAATTGATGAAAAATGGCGCCTGTCTTGGAATAGTCTTCATCTATATATATTTTTTTTTCTCCAGTAACGATTGGCATACCATTGTGACATAATGTATTCTCAATTGCAGATATCCTTGCCGTGTTGAAAGGCAATGCATACGGACACGGGAGTGTGGAGATTGGCAAACATTTACGAGATATTGGTGTCAATCACTTCGCTGTCGCTTCACCATGGGAGGCTATAGAACTAAGAAAAGCAGGCATAGAATCGTTCATACAAATATTCGGTAATGTTTGTCACATGTTACACACTCATGTTGATATATATTTCACTGACGCTGATTATAAAACATGTATTTGCTAATATTTACAATGAATTTCTACTATTGAGTGATATGGATATAATAAAACCGCAACTATTTGTTTTCACACTTCATAACAATGTAGAACACATCGCACATCACCTCATATTTACATGTAAATGTATTGAGTGTAATAAAGGTATTGTATTGTATTGTATTGGTAATCAATATTTTTATGTAATGTGTGTTATTTTAAAGAAGAATTGTTTAATACCAGGGATTTATCAGGCTAGGTGATTCTCTGAATCTCCTGAGCTTTTTGATGCTTTCATACTGGAGTTTTCCATTCAAGTTATAACCAAAATACAAACTATGAATGAAATTCGGCTCTTCAAAATTCATCACCGTTGTGTTCAAACGATGCAAGCGAATACCAAATGGTTCAGTATCTGACCAATGACAATTGTTTCACTTTATGTATATAATGGTGTGTTTGATGGCCATATATCTGATACTGACTCTTGTGGTCAATACATGGAAAGACATTTGGTTGTATACACGATTTGTCGATCATGCCTTTGGTTTTCTCAAATAAATATAATGACATTACTGTGACTATTTTATGAATGGGTTTTGTTATTTGCCAGGTAATGCATGCGAGGAAGAGATTCCCGACCTGATTGAATATGACCTTGTTCCGACTGTTGGATCTGTTGAATTCCTACAAGAATGGGCCCTTTACACCCAGGACACCTGTCCGGAATACCTCTTAACATCTTGCTTTCAGGTATATTTTAATACTTTCATTTCATAAATGGTATACTTCTATGTTTAATGATAGTAATTTATTAAAAATAACGCAACATTAAAGCATCGGTACGCTATTAGCGGCATACGTACTATGAAAATGAGCATACTTTTTTTATGTTAATAGAAAGTAATTAAGTTCGGAAATGAAAAGGTAAGAAATCGAAAGGATGTTTTCGCTCATATCCGAGTCAATTGAAACAAAAACTGCTGTTATTCAATATTACTGTTTGATGGTTCGAACTGAAGCATGTGCTGACCTTTAATGTATATTGAACGCAGTATTGTATATTGACAGCTTTATTTCAACCCTTCAGTTATGTCTTTCAGGATGAAACACGAAGACAAGTTGTCATTAAGGTTGATACAGGCATGTCAAGAAATGGCTTCGAACCGGAGATGCTGGACGATGTTGTCAATGTAAGTCCAATACTAAGTTACTGTTCTTGTGATTTTCTAGATTGTAGGGGATTTTTTGTTACTTTATTTTGGTCAACCTACGTTTTTAGAACAAAATTCAAAAAGAGAATAAAAAGCAAAACTTCTTTGGCGTTCTTTGGGGCTAGGGGAATGGCTAGGACCGGTGCCTGTTTGGATAGTTCGAAAAAATCGGAAACAAAGAACTGATAGGCATAATCGGTGTTTGTTGATTACGGAGAGAGATTTATTACGAAATGTTTTATATTTGCAGTATTGTGACGAGAATGGCATAAAGATACACAGTATAATGACTCACTTTGCTGCAGCCTGGGACAACCCCCAGTTTACTGCATTACAACTCGAAACATTCCTGTCAGCGGCTGGTAAATACAGGTAGGTTATGTATGTCATTGTCATACTATGACATCTTCAGATTATCAAATTGTTCAGTGACCTTACGATGTTCGACTTGTACTTGTAACATGATCCAGACCTTTGAACATCAGTTATTGACATTTATGACATTTGTATTGGAACATAATGATTCTTGTACATTGTATTTTAACATCGTAAACTCTCATAATGTTAGATATGTCTTTGACCTGTAGTAATTGCGGACTTTGTCGAGTATCTATTTTTCGCGTTTATTGTATTTTTACTCCTTAACCTTTGATGACCTCAGATGTGGATACTCAAGTCTTGTATTGAATTTTTCTTACTGTGTACGCATGTACCAAGCATACGGATAGCGTGTGTTTGTCAATGAACTATGGTCGACTACAATTGCAGTCAACTCTTAATCTCCACCTCCAACTACTGTTGTATGGCATTCTCGAACTGACTGCCGAATCCATGTCCTAATTGGTACATTTTGTATTTCAGAGCACGTGGTATAAAGCTTCATGCGGCTAACTCGGCTGGTACCCTGCTAGGGTATGGAAATGACCTTGACTTTGTGCGTCCTGGTATCGCTATGTATGGACTGCCTCCAGGTGTGTATTGCATTTAGTTTTATATTTTCTAAGTTAACATTTCTATGTTTATATTTACATTAAAGAACAGTCATATTTCTCTAAGTTACCCAATATATGAACAGATTAATCTGCTTAATTTAATTAATTCTTTGTAATTGTTCTAACAATCTAATACATTTATTATCGAATGTTATAACATAATATTTAATTTAAGATAATTCTAACGAAAAATAAATTATAATACTATTTATATCAATTCAATCTATGTTGTATTTGAGTACTTTATGCTGTAAACTTTGTTATTAATTCAAGAAAGTTGATTTTCAGCTTTGCTGTAGATATCAAGGAGACATTTCAATGGCTTTTTGCTGACTGTTTCTATGTAATAATATATGATATGCCACCTGGTTGGGCTCAACTAGGCTAATTTCCCTTATTTCTACTTAGGTAATCCTATTTCCAGATTTTTAATCATTGATGTTCAACCCCCAAGGTACCTACTACCACGACACGAAGCAAGACTCCCAACGACTTGCCAGGATCTCAATTTTTAATTAAATTAGGATTTGTGAGTATCGCGGTAGGTATATTGGTACATAGTTCATAAAATGTTTGTTTCATCAACTACGCATGCGTAGCAAGTACCACTCGGAACCCCTTTGGCTAGATGGCTTATTGGTTAGGAATGAATCTGTCGTGTATCGACGTCAACAATATCCAGGGTCATAATCATAAATATCCACTAATACTCATTAAATAGACATTGTAAATATAACTAGATGAAAGCTTCATATTGTAAATATAACTAGATGAAAGCTTCATATTGCAAAATGATATATGTGTGATGTTTTAAGCATTCGTGATGGTTCAAAATACATATAATATAAAATAATAACTGCGACCAACTGTAAAAGCCCCGAGTTAGCGGCGCATGTCACCAGAGTGGTCCGGATTTGATCCTGGGTCGGACATGCCATGTTCTACTGTAGCTTTACCTAGGACCATGTCCTCTTGTATGAAAGGTGGTCGACGTTTGTGGAAGAGTCAGTTAGTACTGGTTGGTGAACAATTCCTGGAACTCTGGGTAGCTCAACTGTGCTGGGTAGCTCAACTGTGCGCTTTAAATAATCAAAAACCTTAAATCTGCAAAGTTGCAAAACGGCGCTAAACACTACTTTAAAACATAAACTGCTGTATGTATTGATATATGATATGGTATTAACTAAGACCAATTGATGACTTTATAAACCATGCATTACTTGATATAATTATACTGCAATAAATAAACTCGCCCTGTACGAAAGATCGTCATTTCTATATTTAATAAATATCAACAATATATTTATATATGTAATTTTAACGAACTCCATGTATGTATTATAGGCTTATGTTCTTAACTTGGTTGATTATTTATTATTTTAGATACTAATTTGAATACACCATAAAGTCTTACACAAGCTTGTTACATGTAATTATGCAATGTTAATGTTGATTGGTATATAATCCCAACTTATGCGTTAAGCTGATATTTCAAGAAATACTATAATAGTTGTCCTGACAATAAACGTTTTTTACGATGTTGAATAACTACTAGTATTTAAACATATTGTTATGCATGGTATTTACGTGTGTGTGAGTGTGTAGTAACGTTACACTTGTGTTAGTAATAATGTGCAAGTTATTTTAGGTTATTTCTTCTTTTTAATTTATAATCTTACCATGAAATATAAATGTGCGTGTGTGTTATTATAATAACGTTAGGGAGTGTCAGTATCTTAAAATATGCAAGTTGTTTTAATTTATTCATCTTTTTTTAGTTCATTTTTCATCATATACCTGTCACCTATCATTTCCAATTACCATATTTACATTTTTGAAACCTCATTCAATGACCTATAACCTAAGACCCTTTGTTGGCTAAATACATTACTGGTTTCCTGACCAAAGGTCATCTTAGCCAGAGGTAACCGCTGGTACTTGCTACATATAGAGTTAAGTTAGGGCCACTGATTTGGTACTTCAGTGATAGATTATCGATGTTTATGAGTGTTGTTTTCGGTTTCAGATACGACTGAATCTGCTATAGAAATGTATGAACGTATTGGTCTGAGACCTATATTGTCCTGGATGGCTAAACCTAATCGTGTCAAAACAATGACAGAAGGACGAGGTGTAGGCTACGATAGCACATACAGGTTCGTGTATAATGACTTCAATCATACGTATATGCTCTGTACATGTATATTATAAATAGACCGAGGCCTTACAATACATGCTGCCATAATGGGAGCATAATGTATCACCCCTCGTTTGCAACATAATTACAGACAATATGTTTTGGAGAGGGGCTCCATTGTCGAATTGGCAGGTCCTCTCATGTCAACCATCCGTGAACTTAGCTACCGTAATGTGTCCTACACGTATGTCCGAGCTGTTAGTTGCTGGATGAAGGGCAAGTTGGTATTAGTTTGTACATGTAACTAGTTCCAGGAAAACTGGTAACTGACCGACTCTATGACGTGACTGAACTATAGAAAATATAAACAACAGAT
Source organism: Spisula solida (assembly GCA_947247005.1). Classification (NCBI taxonomy): domain Eukaryota; kingdom Metazoa; phylum Mollusca; class Bivalvia; order Venerida; family Mactridae; genus Spisula; species Spisula solida. Next base: position 65,025,272 of record OX365944.1, on the reverse strand, counting down.
GTTGGTAATTCATAACTGTCTTACTTATGATGTACTACAGCTTTCATGGAGACATTAGCTAAACGTTTGACTGTACTTACCTTCCCAGGTGTAAATGTGGTTGGCTCGGATGTGAACTATACCGTATACCAAATAACATGTCGTAATTTATACCATTTATTTGACATACTAATGAAATGCGGATATACTGTGTGCGAACATTTGCCATAATATGTGACATTTATTAGTTTTGCTAATCATGCTAATTGCTAATGACACGTGCATTAACATACTGTTACCTAGCGGGCATTTTGAGAATAACATGCATACTATACTGCAGGTGTTCGGAAGGGGAGACAATCGCTACAATACCACTTGGTTATGCTGACGGTTATAATCGTCTGCTCTCAGGGAGAGGGGTGATCACTACTGAAAACGGTAAGTTTTACTGAATATCATATTGCAATACTAGGCCACAAACAACTGTTTTCTCTTTGAAATAATGGAATCTTTGTATGACATGTACATTGATTTTGATTATATTGCACATAAAGGCTAATGGATGACATTTACCGAGGTGGTTTTGACGATACGAATTTTTATAACTACTTCACTGACTAGACAGGACACGTTGTCTTCACGCTGTTGGATAGAATATCGTTTTGTTTCGTCTGTCCTCTCTCAAACTGTTCAACAATTGAAATTGTCCATCTGAGGAATTGGGTCCCGTCATGCCAACAATACGTAAAGTAAAGGCATGTACCAGTTAAAGTAAACGCATGTTTCAGTCTGATTGGGAGTTATTGGTGGACCCGCCACAGTTGTTTTGTCATGTCTGTTACTTGTTGGTCTCATGGTTAGTTCTATATTTTCAGGGTCAGAATGTCCGGTGATTGGTCGGGTATCAATGGACGCGATTTCTATCCGCTTACCATGTCCAGACGAACAGTGTAGAGACTTCTATATTTTCAAAAATGACTTCACATCACCCAACTCTGTGGTGGAACTCGCCAAGCAACTGCAGACGATCACTTATGACGTCACAACAAGTCTCGCGGCCAGATTGGCACGTGTGTACTCCAGCAATGGTGCCATCTATCTAACCAAATCCTGAGATATGGTCTGGTAGAACGTGCTATAAAACCTTATTGATACCGAGTATCTCTACCAGCAACACACTGATGCCCGCCATCATTCTTTTAGGCATTAACCGCGCCAAGTCGGCAACCACGAGACTCTGTCCCGTAGCACGTGCATCTAGCTGCTAGATCTACCATCGCTTTCTAGTTGGACCAACTTCAATGAAGGCCACATGAGTATACCTGCTACGGTGTTGTATGTATAGCACTGTAGTTTGATAAAACGACATATTTGCATCCAAATTGATTTGGATAATATTGTGTAGAATGTTCTATATTAGAGCATAGATGATTATTATACTAGTATTATATACATATATTCCATGTTTAAATGTTATAATATTATATTCACATTTTCGTGGATTGTTGCGCTATAGCAGTAGTTAGTTACTGAACATTGTTAAGTGTTTTTAAGGGGTATTAAGTACGTTTAAGATATATTAGGGGTGGTGAGAAAGTCATAGTGACTCTCCATTCCTAAGAAATACTTGAGCTGAGACCCCGATGATTTTATTTGGTGCATTTTCAGCATTTATGATATTTTATACTTATAAACTAGTGTGACGATTTCAAGAGTCCATAAACATTCAACTATCGAAATCATAGAACAACATTATTGCCATATTATACTGGAAATAATGGGGCATTCATTGACAGATTAGATTCTAATCTCTTCGATGTATGTAAATCCTGTTATTGTTTGTGTTTATTGATCGCTAATACAGGCTTAGAGAAAACACACAAAAGCATTCCAGAGTTAACATCTTGTCACACACACACTTATATGTTATCTAATATTTAGATTACATAATGCCATATGATAATTGTCTTTTATTCGGATTGTTTGGATTATTTCAACACTTTTATCACAAAAGTAGATACATTTTACATTTGTATAAGTATGTTAACTGTGGTGAGGTATCACATCTTTTATGTGCATAATATGCACACGGGTGACTTACACATATGTTCAGCATTATAAACATATTAGTGTTCATATATACATGAATATGTATATCTTATTTACACCATATATTACACACTATGTTCATTGTTACATTGTTTTATGTCATATTTTAAGACCAAACTATGTCTGTACGTCCCTTAAATTTTATTTTTGAACATATTCCATTTATATGTTAGATACATTGTATATTTTATTGCTTTCATTTTATTGATGATTGTTCATACGGTTGTATTGCCAAACAATGTTGTTTTTGTAATAAAATGTAATATGTAGGGTCTTGTTGTTCCTTTTGACACCAATAGCTCTCATACTTCGTAGTGAAAGTAGGTTACATGTACATGTATTTTTAAATACATTTAAAACATGATAAACTACATACACTTCACTAACACATTTCCTTGAATAATGTATCTGTCTATAAGACCAGTGCCATGATTCACAATACCAAAACAAAACTGCTTCTACCAAGGTCAGTGACATCATCAATCCATAAATGTAATGTGGTTATAGCATATAAAACGTTTGCGTGTTCCACAATTGCAAGTTTTCATGTCTTTGTGTTGGCGTTGGTGATTGCAATTCATGGTGCTCGAGTTGTTTTATGCCCGTTGCACTTTTATGAGATAGTGAAGAATTGCTTACAGTCCTATAACACTGCTGTTGGTGTCTCATTATAGAAACAATCCAGCCGACAACCGTATACCTTCCCAGTATTGAATAATGCCGGATTTATACTTTGGTCACAAATCAACCAGACGATGTTCGTGTATTTTATGTGTGCCCGACACCGGCCGGTGAATAGCAATGCATATGTAAAAAAAGACTAAATTAAATTACTCCATTAAATTACTTCGATCCGATTTGACAAATGTATCCCGTCAAATGTTTATACGGCGATCGGATCGCATATGTGATCAATGTATTACTAGTACATGACGTCCTCCACGAACTAAAGTAAAATTATAGGATACCAATTAAGCTGACATATATATGTAGATGAATTTACATACTCGGAAACAAGGTGCCCTTGTGACTTAACATCATACGTTTTTGCCTTGATTGAAAATTATAGTTAGATTTGCCATAACCTATGTTTTAGACATAGATCTACATGTCATTTGTTAAGCAATGGAGTCCACGAGACATACACAAACTACTTTCATTGTTTGTACACTAAACAGATACTAGAATTCATTTTAAGTCCTTAGTGATAATGTGTACAATACAAAACCTATTTAACCTAATATATATATTTTGGTTCTAGATCAATGTCAGGATTGTAACATCGACCCATGAAAACATACAACTATACAGCCTGACATATACACGTGTATCATAAGCATGCTCATAGAAACATGTATTTAGAAATGGTAATATTTACCGGACACAAAGGAAAATGGCCAAGCTTTTAAGATTGTCGTGATCAGTGCAAGTACATTCGTGTTGCTTTTGTAATCAAACACACGACCGTACTACGTTACATTGTGGCTGAATATGACTGTGATTGAACTGGTCAAGACACACTTTGGATTTGTTCCATTCATTATATATATTTGCGTAAATTTTGTCACATCCCTTTGTGTAATTGGAGATCAGTGAGGTATACATTGTACGCCTTAACAACGGTTGGGCGGTCGTTGAGGCAATTTTTAAAAGATCTTCAGGCGACGACCGGAGGAGATTTAAATGTTGGACCCGAAGGAATCCAATTAGGATCGAATTAAAATCGGACGAGAGTCGACCGGTGATCGCCCGACGTAGGGGCCCTCTTTCATGCTGCTGACCCAATCACGGCGTACCTTAACCAATCAACAACAATACATCTGACGGAGCCTCGTTAGCGACAGGTTCATGCCCCTCCGATGATTGCCTGGACATAGTATATATTTTATACTAAACTGCCAGAGTTCTCGTCGGTCTTCTACAAATGTCTGCCTGGCACCGCTGTGTCCAGAATTTAAAGTCCCGCATCGACTGGCGCCCGGCTCTGTTTGTTCAAGATGCCCAGTACGTAGACATTGGGTACATCGTCCGGGCTGGGTTAATTATTGCACATGTATTACGTATAATGTAAGTGACAACAAGGTGATTATCATATTATTGTGGCAGAAATGTGCCACCATTGTTTTACTTACAATGGCCCAGATGAATACTGATAAACGATACGTGTAGTTACGCTTGTACGCCCTAACTCCCCACATTCAGAAATTCTCAACCGAAAAACCTGCTTTAAGACAGGTAAAACATACGAAAGTATAAAATGTTAAACATCCGTAGAACCAAAAGTTCTAAATTATGTTTTAACACCAATTAGCTTGCATTTGTTATTAGTTGAAAATCAATCAAACATGATAAGAGCCGGATAATGAAGCTTAAAGTGCGAATATAGTTCATTGATATTTGTAAAGGGAAAAGTTGTATGCAATTGTCTCATCGAAGTTGTGTGTCTCGAGCCTATCCAGTTGATGGAGCAAAGACCTAACTATCACCAGGCTGACTATGGTGATGTTTCATAACCGTGGCATATCAAACAGACGGCTTAGTGGTGACAGAGAAAGGACCTCACAAACCTGATTTTTATCATTTTCGTAAGTACTGGTATATTATCAATATCACTACAAGAAGAATCGTGTGAAGTGGATAGTGCATGTAACGAATTTACGGTTATGCTACTTGTATACATGGTCCATTTGTTACTCATTTCACTGCATACTTCATTCTGATTCATTACTCTTTCATGTTTACTCATATTATACATTGCTCCACCCTAGGAAGGAGCACAACTTGCTATATATACTCACGTTTTGCTATCATAATATATTTTAAAAAAACTCATGTATTATGATAATACAATTATTGAAGAAGAGTTTAGCAGCGGACTCGAACCCACAACCCATATAAAAAGTCCTAACCACTAGACCACGCTGTCAACTTGAAAGTTAACGTGATTTTTTAATATATATCCATACTCTTTAAGAAAAATAACTGTAAATATCGTTTCAACCTTAGCAAATGAACTCGTCCTAGGGTCATATTTCGAAGGTCGTTGTACACCTATATTCGGTGGAAATAAATAGTCACGTTTTGAGGTATTGTGTGCTGTTCCCCATTGCGTTTCATGCATGTATACACTCATTTGCCTGGCGAATAAAACAAACAAGTAACCAGTTGGTATAAGCGTTTTTTGTTGTTGTTTTTTATCTTTAAAACGATACAAGTACATGTATATAACAATACAATAACGGTAAACTCAGCAGCATATAACGATATTTGGTTAAAGCAATGGAAGCTATTATTTCGATGAACATGAACATTTGAACACGTCATGGTACACCCAGGGATTTCTTGTCACCATACTGGTATATCCTTGGTACTCGATGGTTAATATTTGTGCAGACTTCAAATGGTATAGTTGTATGTTTGTCCGAAATGACGGTAACCGAATTGTAGTCATTATGATCCGGGGCTATTACACAAAACTCTCGTACATGTTTAACTTCTTCTGGTAATTTTACTGTTATTGCATCCATTGATATACGACCAACTATTGAACAAGGGATACCTACAATTTATAAATAAAACCTGCCCAAATATTTTCTCTAGAGTAAATAATAAAAAACACAGTTATGCATTGCCGACATGTGTCCAGAAATGTGTATGAATGTAATGTAATCATACTTTTATCTTTTATTCCTCCAATTCTGAAGAGCATAATACATATCATATACATTTATGTACAACAGTATAATATAGATAACATGGCAACAATACAATGATATCATTAAGATATATACATCTGTAAATGACAAACATGTATAATAATCACAGAAGAACTTTAACATTTTCAGTTATTCCGACATGTAACATTTTCATTACGACTATTTCGTAATACAAGGTATCGAATACATGTAATGACGAAAGCATAAATAATATAATTTACAAGCTTGTTATACCACTCGGTATCCAGCCTTGTCCATATGTACAAGGAAGAATTAATGGTAACTATGTGCATAAATACATATATACGAGACATTGAATATAGACAGCTACTAGTAACATAAATCACATACAAAGTATCGAATATAGGTACAGACGTAAGCATAAATACTATAATGTAATAGCATGTTATACCACTTGATATCCATCCTTGTCCGAAATCGAAATACAAGGAAGAATTAATGACAACTATTATCATACATACTTACGCGAGACAATAAATTTAAACAGCATTAATTTTATCGGTTCTGTTTATAACATGTCACAGACAAGCTGAAGTAGGTTGAAATTGCAGAAGTACTTGTTTTCTGCAGTATGCAGAACACGATAGACCAGTCGCCTACTCATTTCAAAGGTGGGTAAATGTAAGAATGGATAAAAGTCATTCATTCCTATTACCTTCGAATGTTCAATGATCATTTTCACTCTTTTCTCCTCAGAGGTTTCACAGAACCATAAAACATGGTCCACAAGACATTCTGTATAGCGTTCACATTTCATACATTTTGTGACAAACTGTCTCGACACTATCCAACTGAGCATTCTCATAATCTTATTACATGTAGTACATTTACCGATGGAGTTGATCTCGCAATCGTAAATAAGATAAAATGCTGGTCATTTGGCAATAAATATGGAACATCACATTTTATTTGTGCACGCACGATTTCTGTCCGTTTACGTCTATTCCTTATCTTAACCTTCATCTTAATTGTTCGTTTCCAACACAATTTACCCGGAAATACACCACTAGAAAAGTACACCCGTATTATTGGCAATAAATCATACTTCTGTAAAAGTCTATATATATCGGGAACAAACCCAAGCGTATTGTCATTACTCGCATAAAATCGCACGAATCTGTGAATGAAAAGTTTCTTGGCTAGGAATTGTTCGGGAAGCCTGCACAGCTGACCAAAAAACTGCAATTTTTCATAGTCTACAAGTTCTTCCGCAGATTCGATATTTAAACATGATAATGAGAAGTCTGTATTTGTATATCGACCAACCCGAAGTATCTGTTTCACACAACGTGTGTGTGAAATCTCAAGTTGTCTCAAGTCGCCTTGAGAGTAATTGGACCATAATGGCGAGCCATAAAGAGCCTTCGGCAAAACAATATTATGATAAATTTTCAGAGTAGTAATCGGATTAAGATCGCTCGGACTAAATCCACTGTTTATGATTGAATTGAGCGTTCCTCTTAACTTCAATGAGGCGTCACACATGAGTGTACCGGCGGACATGTAATTGTCACATCGTAGTCCAAGATGTGTGTACGACTCAGCTTCCTGTATAAGCTCTGGTCCAAGTAACCAAGTACGGTTCGATTCAGTATCCCGCGGTTCATTAAACACGATAACTGCACATTTGGATGAATTATAATCAAACCGCCATTTACATGAATAGTTATAACATATTTGCAGCATTCCTTCAAGCGCTTTCCGTGAATATGCAACGAGTACCATATCGTCAGCTACTGTTGGACTGTTCATATTTAAATCATACATACAAAAGCCAAGCCCAGATTGTTCTAATTCACATATAAGTCCATTTATATAGACAAGGTAACAGTTCGGGGAGCTCTTACCACCTTGACGTGTACCTTGACGTACTGGAAACCATTGGGATGTATGACCTCGATTCCTAACACAACTTGTCATGTTTGAATACAGTTCCATAAAGGCAAGAAGTGATGTAGAGTCTATACTAGCACTAAGTTTGTAAAAGAGTCCGTGATGCCAGACTCTGTCAAAGGCTTGCTTGCCATCAAGGAAACACACACATAGTTTTGAGCCATGTTCTCGCGCGAAGTAAACACTTTCCCGAAGCATAAATGATGTCATAAGGCAACCCAATCCTTCTTGGAAACCACATTGCTGTATATTGAGACCTGTCATCATAGCCGTTCTGCATCGTTGTAACACAACAGCTTCAAACAATTTTAACACTACAGAAGTCAACGTTATCGCTCTGTAACTGTTCGGATTATCCTTACGTTTCGAGCCGCCTTTAAACAATGTTATAATTATTCCGCGCTTGAGAGCATCCGGTATAAAACTAATTCTTTTAGAACATACATAAGTAATATGTAATTTCGTTTTTTAAAATATTTATTTTAAGTTTCAACATTCCCAAATTAAAAAGGCTTCTATTAGTTTGAAGTTAGTTTAGTTAGTACTTGTACATGTAGCATTTACTAGTGTATATCATATATTTGATACTTGTTATTAGGAATAAACCTGACTTGTATTTACCATTTAAAGTTGTCACAAGTAAAGCCCTGCTAAAACCATCGCCAAAGCCAACAGGCATGGTAGCGATTGTTTCCCTTGTTCTGCACCTGAAGCCAATAATTCAGTTATATAGGTTGGTGACTTGGATGGGTATTGAGAAAGTTAATGGAATTCATCGGGAGAGCCGAAGGAGTTCTGATGCGTATGAATTAACCACGACGGTCGTGTAGAATGTTTAGTTAGCAACCTAAGCAACCAGTGAGAGCGTCAAACGTTATTGCATATATTATTTATACTGTGCCAATGGAAAATATCTCAGGAAACAGCTTGACTAGATACTGTTGGCACGACATGGAAATAAAACAATATATTGTACCCCACTTACATGTACGTTCTATCATAACCAACTGTTCTACCAGCTTCAAACTCATTCACTATGGTAGGTTTAACATACCATCTTATTGATGGTCTCAATCCCATACTTTTCGTAATAGCTTTAGCGTGCTCACTATCATCTGAAACCAAAAACATACTGTAAATGTATTTATCTGTGACATACTTATATTTGAAATACATTCCAAAGAAAAAACGTGCTTCTTTATTACACTAGTATTGTGATAAATTCGGCCGAAATAACACGTGTACTGTTCTACATTTGGCCATACTTTTGACGCAAACTGTCATATTCTGACATTCTTACATTATTTATGCTGTTACCTCATCCGCATACCCTAACAAATCATGTGATTCCATTCTTCTTACCCAGTGCTAGTCCGTACATAGATATGCCTGGCCTGACATAGTCTAGGTCCACACCAACCTTTCTTGCAATAGCTGCAGAGCTAGCCACGTGTAATTTTAGACCTCGACTCCTGGAAGGAAACAATAGATTATAAGACAACATATCCACATAAAGTATAACCATAATGAAACATCGGACAGGAAAGGCAGCAACAACTGCGCTCGAAAGACACAACAATGAACACAAACAAGTTAAACAATCTGCGTGGTTGGTCGCCTAAAGGTTTACAGGAAGTGATGAGAATAAAAGTCACGACTGTTTCTCTTAAAACGTGTTTTTCGAGTTGCTTTTATCCTTTGATTTGTCGGCGATCTATATCCTCAATGGGGCCATTTACAGTTTGCCATTTTACAATGTCTTGGTCCATAAGGTTGCCTAAGAGGTAAGTATGAGATTTAGAACACAGTACAATGTTTCAGCCCCAAGTGACATTGGTCACTTCCGTATCAAGAGAGAAGCTCTGTCGTCAAAATTCTTCAAGGTGTGTTTGTTTACTATAACATATAAAATAAAATAAGATGTTTGGCACTGTAGCCTTTTGGTTAAACTGTTCATTTTGGATGTGCATTTTTGCAACTTCGGAGCCCAGTAGGAAGGCTGATTCATTCCCTTGTAGTTGTTCAGCTTCATTTCTTATTCTTCAGATTTGAAGCTGTAATTGTGGCTTGTGCTTGTCGTCTGTGTTTGTGTCGTGTGTTCTTGTTATGCCATTCGTGCTGTGTGATTAACATGAATTTTACCGACGACAGGGATTCTAAACTGTTTAATTTAATTCTAGATAGTAGATGATGATTAGATCAATTAAATCAAATCACTTCGAATTCATCTTTACGGAACACATCCACCGATTTATCACGACTATTGGAAAATGTGAAAAGGATGCTTAATGTTACCTGTGCGGAGCAACAGTCTCCAGGAATATGTCCATCTGCTGTTGGGTGAATTCTGGATTATCCCAGGACATTGCAAAATGGGTCATCACACTGTGTATTGGTATACGGTTATTTTCACAGAGCTGAAACAAGAGTATCACAACTGTTTAAAAGGAAATAATTTGGAACGTGTGTTAACTATTTTAAAAATACTTTCAAATACTTTTACTGCGATAGAGGTCAAAGGTGACATAGCTAAATATCAACATTACTGTATGTATAACCACGCATGTTAATTAAATTTAATTAACATGCGTGGTATAACTGACAATTTTGATAACCGATCCGTATATTTATTGCGATTAAGTTGTGTGACATGTTGCGAGTAAATTACAATGGTGTGCGTCTTTTTCAAAGTATTGTTCAGTTCATTAACATAATAATTTTGTAAAATACTCTATACTCATTTTAATTAATCAGTTTAAACCATTCAATATGGATAAGTGGTATTTGTCATGATCTAGTCAGTCCGACTGGCTTGCGCATTGCACAGAGCATTAGACTGCTACTCAGACAATCTGTACATATTATGGCTATGGTCAAATCCCCAAATGACACTGACCAAGCTCACTATAAATTATTTGACATATAATGTAAAGTTGGATACTAACAAATAGACTCGTGTGTAAAAGAGAAATAATACATGTACATATAAATTATTACCTAATCGCGTATGTAACTTACCTTAACTAAGGAATGTAATTTCTCTGGTTGGCAACCATTCCTTGACATCCCTGTATCTACATTTACAACAACACTGCCAACTGTCTGGTCCGTCTGGAAACACAGGCATACCATATATGTAAATATTTAATGCTTTCAACGCAATCGTCATTACAAGGAATAAGACTTTATAGAGGATAACTTTCGCGTGAGTTAACCCCACTTCCATATTTAGTGGTCAATAGTTAAGGTTGTCATACAACCCTGTCCGAAGTAGTGATAAACTTATCAGCACTGGACCTATAGCAATTGGATTATTGCAATAACTCCAATAATTGAAATGTGGGATTGACGTAACGACTGCATGATACCAATTTAGACCTGCATCTTTTCACATATATGAGGAGAAAATCTAAAGGAATATGGATTTATAAAACACATTATCAACATAGTCTATTATCGATATTTATTACAAAAGTTGCTCATACATGTACGTATATTGTATACCTGTACTCCCAGTGAATTGCTTTGCATTCGCTGCCAATAACTCAACCATGAGGACAAGAAATGTTCGTCGGCGACCGTCGGGATCAGTCTGTTCTGATACAAAGTCGGTATATCATCATTTACCGCGTTCCCTGAAATGTTTTGAAATTGGAAATTGATGAAATATGTGTTTGATAGCCAGAAAAGTAAGAAACTGAATGTACACATCTATGCAATTTTGAGTATCAAACACATCACGGCAAAAATATTATCAATAGACCGCATCCATAACCCACCTCGTTGACCTAGTGGTATACATTGTAGCAGTTGCAAGAGGTCGGGGTTCGCTAAGGGAAACAATATCAAATTGACGTCCAAAAAAGAACAAGGTTATTGTATGCTCTTTTTTATACTCCTATAACAATGGATGTGGAAGCAGCTTGGAAGTTCGGTCATGTAACATGTACCATGTTATACATGATGTAATTCTCACCTAACACTTGTATGTTACAATGTATTCCAGTAGTACGTAGTTCCTCGCCTTCTATCGCTGTGGCAACAGCAAAATGTGATATACCATGTCCCTGTAGAAACCTTGCAACCGCCACCGCTCCATGTCCGTATGCATTCGCCTTAACAACGGCAATAATTTCTGTAACAAATAGAAGTGTAGAGTGGAAGAATTGAACCACCGAATGCATTTAACACGTAAATCCACGTATTGATAAGCTCGAAACTGGTCTAGAGAAAATAATCTTATCCAAAGTCGCTCAAATGCTTAATAAAAGGGTTAATGCTGAAATGGCAAAAATTTAGAAGGTGGTTGATTCGAAGGTGGATGATATTCGGTTGGCTGTTTTATCAGAGGTTGCTTCAGATATTGACAATGTACACAGTAAAATGGCTGAGGATGTTGAGCTAATCAACACCAAATTAGCATCACTATCAGATGCTAAGAAAAGCTCGTCTAGTGATAGAACACGTTCCTCGTCTTTGCCTTTAAATCTGGTATTTAGAAAGGTCACAGACAGCATAAATGAAAATTTAGAAAATAAAGTGAACGGAATCATAAAGGACCACATGAAATTAAAAGATATAACTGTTTCCAAAGTTAAACGTATCCCTAATACGAACAAGAATTCGCTCATTCCTGGTGTTGTTATTGCAACTTTTGCAACCAAAGAACAACGTACCCAAGTACTTGATGCCAAGAAAAATCTAAGAAAAACTATCTACAAAGATATATTTGTTCATGAGGATCAAACTCGGGAGGAAAGGTGTGCTGCTAGCAACTTACGCACAATGGTGAACGCAGTAAACAGAAATGAAAAGCTGTCAGTTCGAGGTAATCGGGTCTTTATCGACAATGGTGGACACAACAACAGTGGTACCCATAATAATGGTACATTTGTGAATGATAATGGTGCAAATAATAACTCTTACGGTCATAGTCAACGAGGGGGTCAAAGTGAACGTTGGGGCAACAAAGAGGCGGTCAAAGTCAGCGTGGGGGTCAATTGCTTTCTGGTGGACGTGGTGAAGGCCAGCGAGGAAATAGAAGGGGAACTGATACCAGAAGAGGTCGTCAATAGCTTCACATTGGGTTTTGGAATGTGAATGGACTCATAAAACATTGATAGTGATAATTTTGTGTTAAGACAAGAATGTATAAATCACATAGATTTTGATATTTTAGGCTTAAGTGAAACTCATTTGACCGGTCAAAATGTAATAAACCTAGAAGGTTTTCAACGGTTTGGTAATAATAGAAACATAATTTATGCATGTAAATGCCAGATCGGGTTCAGGAGGTGTTGGCTTCCTGGTAAAAGACTTTTTAAGTGATATTTATTTTATCAATGTACTGGATAAAGATTATGATGGTATATGATGGCTAGAGTTTGTTGATAAATGTACTGGTTTTTCTTTTTACCTATGTGTGTGTTATTTACCACCTTGTAATTCCTCTAGAGCTGTAGATGCATGGGAACTTTATGATACTTTGTTCAGTAATGTGTTTGTATATCAAAATTTCGGGCTGATATGTATAACTGGAGATTTTAACAGTAGAGTTGGTAATAACGATGATCACATAGTAGGTATTGATGAGTTACCACCAAGCAATGTGGTGGATTTTATTTCTAATAGTGCTGGTGATAGGCTCGTTGACTTTTTAATAGATAGTAATATGTGTAATCTTAATTGCAGAAACTATGTTAAAAATGACTATACTTCTGTATCTGTAAAAGGTTGTGCTGTTGTCGACTATTGATTTATACATCATGATAATGTTAGCATGTTTAAAGAAAAAGAATTTAACGTAATTAGAAGCAGTGAAATCGTGAGTGAGCTTAATCGTAGTAATGGATTTGTACCATCAGCTGTACCTGATCATACAATATTGTCATGGAAGTTTGATATGACTGGTATGGTGGACACATCCTTGAATGAGGAGACTTCCGATTTTGCTCAATCTGATTCTAGTGCTTCTCTTTTTATGAGAAATTCTATTTTAAAACAGCTCCGCAAGACTTCTTGCAGACTGATGATATTGTTAATCAGCTTCACAATGCAGTTTTTAGTTAGAACAAAGCTTACGACTACAATCTGATGTTAATTCTGCATACTGTGATATTTGTAAATGTATGAAGAATGAAATGTGTGACAAGTTGGATAGTCGAAAAATAAATTTTCAGTCAGGTGTCAGTAATAAGAAGAGACGGTCTAGTAAACCCTGGTGGAATGAGAATCTATCTTATTTATGGAACTCTCAATGTCAAGCTGAGCGTAATTGGTTAAATTGTAACATTTCAACTACAAAGAAAGTTCTTTAATCGAACTTTGTCTCTGCAAGGCATGTTTTAACAGGGAGATACAAAAATGCAATAGGGCTCATTGGGCATCTTTCCAATCAGAACTGCTCTCTAAATGTGATGACAATTCGGTAAGATAGGGGTAGCTCAGAATGGAAATAAATCTATACCCATGGAAGTAGTGACTGAGAATGGAAATGTATCTAAAACTATTGATATTGTACTAAATAAGTGGAAACAGGAATTCAGTAGTCTGTTTGTTGATCGTACACCAGATAGAACCAATCCCAGCATTCCTGGTATAGGAGATAATGATTTAAGATACAATTGTGATGTACTAAATACTCATATTTCTATATTAGAAGTCAAGAAGGCAGTAATGAATGCTAAATTAGGTAAAGCTTATGGCATTGATAATATACCAGTTGATATTTTAAAGAATGATAGTTGTATTAGTATTCTGCATAGTATGTATAATGTATGTTTTGATACGTTCTTAGTACCTTCAGAATGGGGTAAAAGTATTATTAGTCCTATACCAAAATCAAGCTCTGCTGACCCTCGTGATAATTTGTCTTATAGGGGAATTGCACTCTCATGTTCGATGTACCAACTGTATTGTTCAATGTTAAATGAAAGTCTGTCAATGTGGACAGAATAGCATAATAATATTGTTGATGAACAAAATGGCTTCAGAAAAAACAGAAGTACTATTGGTCATTTGTCATTTCTTACAAACATTGTTGAAACTAGAAAGAAGCTTAAGTCTTCGACATTTTGTGCATTTATATATTTTAAAAAGGCATATGATTTTATTGACCGTACTATTTTATGGAACAAATTAGCTAGCTCTAAAGTGTAGAAGGTTAAATGTTTGTTGCTTTAAATCCCTGTATAACAATACTTCATCATGTGTTAGAATCAATGGGTATTATACCGACAGTTTTGATGTACATTGTGGATTGAGACAGGGATGCTCGCTATCTCCATTACTTTGTTTGTTTGTTTGTTTGTTTGTTTACAATTAAGGCAGTCGGTAAAGGGGTATCTACTAGTATCGAAAATGAAAAAGTATGTATTTTACTATATGCTGATGATATTGTTTTATTAGCTGACAATGAAGACGATTCACAATTTATGTTAAATATGTTAAATGGCTGGTGTATGTCCAATAGCATGATTGTAAACCCATCTAAGAGTAAAACTGTCCATTTTAGACCACGGTCTGTCAATAGATCTTCTTTTAGTTTAAATGTGGTGATCATGATATAGAAAGGGTGGACAAGTACACTTATCTTGGGTTATTGTTGGGTGAGCATTTGGAGTATGGCCTTACAGCTAAATGTGTTGCTCAAAGTGCCAGTAGAGCATTAGGTCTGCTTATTGCAAAGAGCAAATATATTGGAGGCATGCCTTATCAAACATTTAGTAAGCTATATGAAAGCACAGTTTGGCCTGTTATATCATATGGTGCGTCTATCTGGGGCACAAAGTCATTTTCTTGCATCAATGCTGTTGAGAGTAGAGCTATGCGTTCCTTTCTGGCTGTTGGTCGATATACACCAAACAATGCTTTTTATGGTGATTTGCTTGGCAGCCACCTCATGTGAAGTGGTGGAGATCTGTTGCACAACAGTGGCATAGATTCATTAAAATGAGACATGGTAGAGTCAACTATAAGATATTCCAATCTTGTAATGCTTAAAGTAATAATCGATGCAATACTAGTAATTGGCAATTTGAATTTAAGAATCATATGACCAAGATTGGATTGGCACAGTTGGTAAATAACTGTGGCATTTCTTCATCTAAATAGTTTTGTAATCAAGTCTTAACATGTTCAATGCAAGAATTTATTCCAGTATGGAGAGAGAATATTAATAAAGATGTTGGGTGTTCAGGAAAGGGACGTAACAAACTTAGGACATATAAATTATTTAAACAGGATTTCACACTTGAAGAATATATAACACGTTAAATTCCTGCTTTGGCTAAGTTTAGATGTGGTGTTGCCCCTTTGAGATTGGAGACAGGATGTTATGAAAATATTCCAGAAAACCTACGTATATGTCCAATCTGTAAAACTGATGTCGAAAATGAAATACATGTTTTGTTTCACTGCAATGCCTATCAAAATATCCGAGATATACTTTCTTTTAATGCATGTGAGGTAAATGTAAATTACTGGAATCTTAGTGACCACGATATGTTAATATTTGTACTGTCTAATGTGAATATGATCAAAATAAGTGTCAAAACCTGTTTTATGATTTAAAAAACTAGAAATGACTTTTTATACAAATGATAATGTGTTTTTAATTTTTTTTAATACCTATAATGTTTAATGTATTGTATGTAATGTTTTAAATGTTAACTGTAGGTAATTTTGATACTTCAGGTATGCTTTAAGAAATATATCTAATCAGTCCATAGTTACTAGATTAATTCAAAGTTTTATTGAGATATTTGTGTAGATATACTTTTATTTTTCTTACTCAGCCCTCAGCGCCTTAAACACTTAGTACACTTTTAAACTTTAGACTTTTTAGATAGTTTTCCATTTGTGTTATAAAATGGTTGTTTCTTATGAGTATGTTGCTAGTCTCTTATAATTCTAGTCAGAATGACCACATATTTTATTTGTTTGTATATAATGATGTTTTGTATAATTGGAAATGTGGATGAGACTTAAATAAACAATAAATATATGTAACAAATTAGGTTAATGAAAACAGTGTGAGCTGCCGAGTAATTAGCATAATGAGTCAGCTCCAGATTATTTATTCATCAAATAGTAATAGCCTCCAATATTATTACAAATGTATATTGTTTCAAATTTCAGATCAAGCAAATTTATCAATGGGCAAAATTTTTCATAAGATGAGCCGCCAACCAATAAGGTTTGTAATGAGCATGCCCCCGGCCCTAAAACTCGGTATATGATTTCAAGTAGGCTTAAAAAAAACGAGTGAGCCACGAACCAAGTAGGTTTGAAATGAATAAATAGAGTGGCCCCAGAGCACTAAATACTCGTTTATGTCTTATTTAATATGTCGAGTGGGCTAAATACAAGAGTGAGCCGCCAACCAATTCGGTTTGAAATAAATAAATGAGTCGGCCCCAGAGCCCTTAATACTCGTATACACGCATACATAGTATTTCTATTTTAGACTAGGCTATAACAAGAGTGAGCTACATATCAAATTGGTATAAATTGGCTAGCTCCCGAAGTAAATACATATAAAAGCATTAGCCCCAAATGTTCATATTGAATATGTATATATGTATACTGTACCAATCCTAATATAGTTATGTATTGTAAATGGTTGTGTGAATGCCTGGTGTGTATGAAAACAAAAGGTTACGAAGTATCTCTGTGTATGATATCTATGTGCTTGCGTGTGAGTGCTTTATGTATGTATGCGTGCATTCTGTTGGTGCGCACATGCATGTCTGGAAAGTAAAGTACATATTCAGATATAGGGTGTATGCTTATGTAAATGTATGTGTATGTACTGTGCTGTGCTGCTTGATCTGTTCGTGTATTTACTGCTATGCATTACTGTATTTAATGAAAATACTATAATATATTAAATGCCACATTGGCAGTTTGAATGCAATGAGAACTGCCAACCGCCAAAAGTAGGGACCAACTACATTTTTGTCAGCGATTTGTGTCTCGATCCAATTATAGTTTTTGTTTAATAAATAAAACTCTGTTCTTGTATTTTGTCGGTGAATAAAACACGGGCACTCGTTCGGATGCGGAAAATTTTCCACATCCGAACGAGTGCCCGTGTTTTATTCACCGGCAAAATACTAGAACAGAGTTTTGCAATGAGAACTGCCAACCGCCAAAAGTAGGAACCAACTACATTTGTGTCAGCGGGTCTCGATCCAATTATAGTTTTTGTTTAATAAATAAAAATCTGTTCTTGTATTTTGTCGGTGAATACAAAATACTAGAACAGAGTTTTAATTTCGATTATAAATACGATAAAATCCCGTACTATTTAACTGCGCGCATTCCATTTTCACCAATTTGACATTGAACATTCAATAAACATTAATTTAATAAACATAAAAGTGATAAATTTTACACGCGGCTATTCATATTTTCTGCTTTAAACCACAACATTAAACTATTCACCAAATATTTTGCTCGTTTGACATCATGTGAAAGACTAAATAATACAAAATTAATTTCCACCTTTAAAATTCCCAAATAAGTATAAATGTGTTTGTATATTCTCAATTTATTCAAATAAATGCATAAACACTATATTAAAGACATTCAATGTATATTTCAATACTTTAAAATCCTTTTCAATTAATAATCAAATAAATAAATCATCTAGAATAACCCGAACTGAAATTACAACCAACCTTGTGTCTCCAACGTTATGACCAAAAGTAATGCACGAGACTTTGGCCAAAGCATAAAGTGATGCATAATATTCAAAAGCCGTGAGAATGCTATAAGGTATACGAGTACTAAACGTTTCATATTTTCAAGGGCGGCATGCAGCCGCTAAAATCTATGTCACCCCGGATAACGTCGACTATAGGTTAACCATAGTCTTTAATATTCCCACATACAAATACACGTAAATAATAATTATAAGGATTTAAATGGATAACCCTTCATTATCTTAATGGGAAACCATTTACAATCAATGGTGACAATTTCAATAGGAATAATGATCAACATCACTCCGTATTTGAAATGGTTGATCTCAAAAATAACCACGTAAATGAAATTGTCATTTCTGTCAACGGTTGTATCTGTCTAATATTTGTCTATGCTATGTAAATGTATACGAAAACAATAAACATGGTTAGAATCCAAGTCTTCTGACGATAATGTGAAAGCACGTATTGGCAAGGCCATGACAGCTTTCATTCAACTTAGTAACATTTGGAATACAAGAGAAGTGCCAATCAAGACAAAGATCAAGAACTTCAACACAAAAACAAAGTCACTCCATGGCGTGAAAACATGGAGGACCACAGTTGCAACCACCAAGAAGATCCAGACATTTACCAACGCATGTATCTGCTGCATATTCACCAGATCCTCTTGTCGGGTTCAACCAGAAAGAAGACGACTGGTAACATACAGACCAACAAACTGTCGACAAAGAGATCATCCAAAAGCGCTGAAGATGGATATGCCACACATTACGCAAACCGGCTTCAGACTCCACCAGACAGTCCATTTCATGGAACCCCAATGGAAAAGAAACATAAGAATTTGGCGCTGTGTCCTGGATGCAGACGCCAAGTGAACATGCCACTCATGGACACAGTTAGAGAGGCTTGCACAGGAACAGATTGTATGGGGAACCTTGTCAGCGAACTTTGTCCTAGCAAGGTCTGTGAAGTTGGCAGTTAGTTGTTAGTTGTTCATTCAGAAGTGAATTCAAAATTATGAAGTGAACACAGAAGTGAAGTAAAAAATGAAACTTGAATGAACAGCTGGTAGACGTAAACTCAGAAGAGAATTCAGAATTGATAACTTCACTGACCTGTCCTAACAGGTGTTGTATGGGTATTTAAGTATGTATCAACCATTACGGTCACGTAAAGCGAACACTTATCCCAACTAGTTTCTAAATTAATTAGACATATGTTGGTATATGGAAAAAAGTTAAAGTGGCAAACATCCGTATTCTTACCTGTATGACTTTCTAAATTTGCTTTCAGAATTTGTACATTGTTCAAAATAGCGTCTAAATCCACTTTCAGGTAAGTTGGTCTGCGAGCTAAGGCAAACTCATCCGCCAAAACACTTTCGACGCGACCCTCCATATGTCGTTGGCTAAGTATTCCAATCTGCTGCGTAATACTGAGTGCCTGTGATGAAATCCGGACCAAGTTATGTTAGACTCGGGTCTAAACCAATTGTTTCCCAACCAGAAACTGTTCCTTCTCACAATAGAAAATTTACCAACATGTGTGTCTCTCTTCTGCTAGCTTGGCGAGCACGTTTGATAACTCTGATGAGGAGAAAATGAGTCTAACTACAACGGACACGATATCACAATTACATTGACAGATATACTGGTAATGTAAATGTAAGTGTAATGTTATACACGATATAACGTAAAAATAACTCAAACACGACTGCGGTATACCGTACACCGAATATTGCCAGTAATGGTGAGTAATGTTATCAATTTTCGCGACATTTTAGTGTACACAAGGGTAAGTTAAGAGACGATATTTTCCAAACTACTGGCTACTTACACCATCCCAACCAGGTATTTACGTCTTCGGATATTTTTATAGCTTTACGGTACGACATAGTATATCAGGTATTCGTAAAAGTGTTCAAATTACTCAGTATTGGGCAGCTGATCACTCGTAAATATTCACCACTGCACTTTACATGCATTTGGAATGAGTGTATTAACCAGATATATATCTTTTAAACTGAGCATTCTATTTGTATCGAACCTTAATGTCTTAAGTCCAACTTTCAGAAAATTGATCAAATTACAACAAAGATACACACCAAAATAGATGTAAGTTGGTGTACGGAGTATTGATGTATACTGTACAGAGTATTGCACATTAGCTCACGCTTACAATTAAATACACTGAATTAAACCAGGAGATAAGCAAAAAATAATACTTAGACCCAATTAAACATTATAACAATTTTTGCTTTCAAAAATGTTGCTCGCTATGAACCTCAAACGAGCGAATTTGAATAGTTGAGTGCTGAGTGTAAGTATTGATTGCAATTTTAAACAGTACATTAAGGTGTCCATATCATAGTTAAAATAATTAATTTTCTAAACACAAACCAAACCAAACAGAACTGAACTGATTTTAACCGAATACATAGAACCTTACATATATCTTAATAATTATGTGACTTGCCCACTACCCATTTTTCTTAATAAGAATACGTATGTAATGGGTGAATAATTCTTGAGTTTGTCTAGTTTTATTTGATTTATGTAATGTTTTGAAGCTCTAAGATAGATTCTATGTCAAATCATATACAATACAGTGCTGTTCAATGAAAGGGGATTTATCAGCTCTGTTGATTTGTGTAATATGTTTGTATATTGGCTTGTCATAAAAGCTACTTAAAGAATATTATGTGTGTGACAGAGCTTTTCTATTGAGCATGGACTGAATACAGAAATTTTCTCAAGGGCATACATGCCATATCTGCATCATGCGTGAGTCTCACGCATGAGAGACTCTACTCACGCATGATTGGAGGCCAATTTATTAAATCTCACACATTTCTTGGACATACTGTAACCTGACATTTTTGTTTACAATATAAAATGATCACAAGTATTATTTTTAATTGCTTCATGAAGCAAGCATGGTCTCGTCATAAAAGTAAAATAAGTGAAAATTGTATATAAACTTCATTAATTTGAGTTTTAAAGTTTGAGCAAAGAAAATCTCCCTCATTTAAATAAAAAAATCATGCATTTCCATCAACAATCTCATGTTAAGGGGCCTGTGAAACATGACAGGTATGCAAGGGGATCCGATCAATAATTTTTCTTAGAAGGGGTCAGACAAGCACAGTAAAATATTGTTCTTATAGGAGGATGTACTAATCATACTCTAAACCTTGTCAAACTGTTTTCAACAGATATAGATCTAGACAATATAAGTAATATTAACCAAATAACACTGCTTTTACCTCGCATTTACTCAATTTCCGCGAGCAATACTCCGTACACTGTACAGCAATACTCCGTACACCAGTGAGCATCAATAAAGCAATACTCTATACACTAACATGTTTATTTATTCTCAAAATGCACCGTTATCTATGATTCCTTTCCTGGTAAAGCATTAACAACATAAACTTGGTCACTGGAATGTCATTTTTCTCGATTCAAGTTTTGTAGTTTAACATAGAATATAAACAAAAACATCTTTATTTGACAGACCGAGCTTATTTCACGTGAGTAACGATACGATTTGGTCTTTTAATTACCCTTAAAAGTAATTCCTGGTCGTTTGTCTGCTTTCAGGGGCTAGGGAAATTATCGAAGTAGATACTTTTGTATAAAATTTACAGTAAACACACTCACACCATTCAGCCGTCCGGCCGTCTAGCTATCCAGCCATCTAGCTATCCAGCTATCCAGCCATCCAGCTATCCAGCCGTCCAGCTTTCCAGCTATTCAGTCGTCTAGCTATCCAGCCATCCAGCCGTCCAGCTTTCCAGCTATTCAGCCGTCCAGCCATCCAGCCGTCCAGCCGTCCCGCCTTCCAGCCGTCCCGCCATCCAGCCGTCCAGCTTTCCAGCTATTCAGCCGTCCAGCTATCCAGCCGTCCAGCCATCCAGCCGTCTAGCCAACTTGCATCCGTATGCATTCATATCACATAACATTATTGAAATAATATCAGATTTACAACACGCGTCCTCCGCAATGGAACGTAGAATTAAAAGACTGCTAATGAACTTGCTGTGATATATTATTATGTATTAGTCTGATGAATTGGAATACTCAGAAGCAAATCACCATCAACGATTGCACGCGAAAAAACGATTGTTGTTGTAGTTTTGCATTGGCTACGACTGGTGTTGTGGTGCTTTTATTAGGTAGACCGACTCTAGTTATTATTCCTGAGATGTCAGGAATTGTTCTTACCTTCAATGTGCTTAGGTCATTTTCTCTGCCAGATTATCGAAATAACTGAAGAGAAATCCCCGCTCTATGCAGCGCATTTGTTCATACTTGTGTTATACTGTGATAATAATATGGCTTATTGTTATCTACAATAATGCCCCAGTTATTTTAGCAAAACTTTGGAGTGGATTTTGAATTATAAAAAGGGGGACTAATCTGGCACGCCTATTAAACAAGTTTCAAGAGTTATCTCATGTACTTTCTATTGAGACAGGAAGTTGCATGGAATTGTCTCCCTTTCATAAAACATGGTGTCTGCTATTTTCATAACAAATCAACTCAAATTTATATCTGCTTTAATCTGCTTACTTTGTAATTTGTTTGATCTGGAATCATTACAAAAAGTTTATATAATGCCTGGAAGAGCGAAAGGAGCGAACATGAAGGCTGGAAAACTTTTATGGAGAAGTCAAATGACCTTCCAAATCTTAGACCCTAGGAGTTGTGACAATTCACAAGGTAATATTAACACAAGATCAAGTAAAAATATTGTGAAACAATCATATCTCAATAATTTAATTCACCATTTAGAAAGAGGTCCAATGATCTAGTTTTTTGATGAGCCAGTCTGGTAAAGGTGGCATGGATAAACAAAAATAAAGTAAAAGGAATATTTAAATTTAGCAATTCAAATTTAAAGGCGCTGTTGAGTTGGACAAAATGCGCCCTGGTTCTTTTATCGAATTGGATGAGCACAAAAAACCTTCTCGGTCTGGATTCCAAGATACACTGGACAAGTTTCAACATGCATAAATTTCAACAAAGGGTTTTGTAAATTCATAAACTGCAAGTTCCCTAATATTTGCTCAATATGCTATACTTCACATCGGGGTAAATGGTCGTGTCATGGGAGACAATCGAACACATTTAATTCATACAGTCAGCAGTCCTTTTGATGCTCATACAGGGCAAGTGGAGATCCATATTCCAGACCAGTATTTACCTGGCAAGGTTCCAATAATTTATGCAACTGGCACAGTCACCTGTTAATGTTTTTAAACACAAAGGAGGAAATTCTTGATTGTGATGAGGCAGAATCGCGATTTATTTAATGGTTTTTCATTAACATGCCCTACTTGTCAATCAGTAAACAACTACATTGACCCATCTTTCTGCACTGTCCATTAAACCAGTTTTGATGCTGCTGTTCATATGGTACAAGAACTGGGTTATATAATTTATGTGAAGTATCTCAGATGGATGTAAAAAGTACATTTAGGTCTCTAGCCAGTGAATCCAAAAGATTTTGACTAATTGGGCTTTATATTAATTTTGAGGAAAACTACTACTTTAACTTAGTTTACCATTTGGATGACTATTGTTGTAATGTGTTCAACAAGTTTGGTGATTTTTTAACTGATGTGGTAAAAAAGAAAGCTCATTCACTAACTAGGTGATTTTCTTGAGGTGGTAAACCTCAATCAGGTACGTGTTAGCTTTAATGCAAGGTTTTAGCAATGCACGCAGCAGCTAGGCATTCCCAGAAAACAGAAGGCCCAGTCCACGTAATAGTCATTATAACTAACAGTTTTAGCTTTGAATTAGATTCTGATGAAATTTAATGGTGATTGCCTGCAGCAAAGCTTAATGAGCTATTGGTTCAATGAAACATGGTTACAAACTTAAAGAAATGCAGAGTTTGATTGGTGTTCTGAATTTCGCATGTAGGGCAATTATCCCAGGTTGACTCGTCCTTTCTTAGACGACTTATAAATTATATTTGTGGTCTGGCTAACTGCACCATCATTATATTAAGTCTTTCATGACCGCTTTTGGTCATATAAAGATAGCGACAGTGGCAAAGGTTTCGGGCTTCGGAATATTCTTTGCAAATACATGGGTTTCTGAAAAGTGATCTAATGTCAGTAATGAGTGACATAAACTCGGCTATTCTGAGAATATTACAGTGCTTGAACTATTTCCAATTGCCATATAAATATAGACATGGGGTGAACAATTCAGAATTATGAAGATCTGCTTCAGATCAGATACCATGTCTGTCATGTCATAAAAAAGCCTCCTTTTATCTGGCATTGTTATGGAACTTTACATTAAAAAGTTGGGACTTCAATATAGTAGTAAGAGCTGAGCATGTACTTTGAGCAAAGTTGGGGAAACTACGAACGCTTTGTCTCGCATTCTGGACAGATTCTGATTGCTTTGTCAAAAAGCAAGTCCAGACCCATGCATAATAGTGTCCCAACTAGATTCTATGGCAAATATTCAATGACAAGCTGCTTAAGTCTGATTAAGTCAGCTGTTTCAGATAATAATGGAATGGCATATAAAATTGCCTTTAATCAATTTAATAGTTTCATTATATAGTTTATTCTAAGAATGACAAATTCCCATTGGATACAGTATATTTGGAGCTATAACTTACTAGGAATTTGGATAATATGGGATACAGTATATTGGAGCTATAATGTACTTACTTGGAATTTGGATAATATGGGATACAGTATAATGGAGATATTGTTTTTGTATATAGCATTCTGTTATGAGAATTATGCTCTATCGACTATCAAGCTGCCTATGGTGGTATTTGTTTTGTCCCAAGCTTCGTTTTAATAACCCATCAAAAAAAAAAATATAAAAAATTATGCATTTTCTGCTACATAAGAATGTAATTATTACTAAAAATTTATGCAAGGATACCCCTATAATTTTGGGGGACAAAGTGTAACATTTAAGTGTGCTACACTTTGTTGTGGCGGAAAATCATAGGCGGCTGTGATGGGATGGTGCCACTCTCAATTTTATGCATTTATTTCATAAATTATACAATATTTAGCATAGGTATGGATGGTTTTATCCTCTCCATAATATGGCTCAAGGAATAGCTAATTTCCTTGTGATTACCAATTTGGAAGGATATCATCTATGCTTTGCACATTTCTTAAATTTGCATTAGTATACTTTGGGTCTGCTTGGAACAGGTGGGCCTAAAGTGGAGACAATTTTTATGGAGATATTTTAACTTATTTACGGAGATAGGATATTGACTGGAATCGGAGATTGGATGGAATACGTTATAGATATTTAACAGAAAGAACATTTACTGGGGAATTGGGATACAGCATATTGGAGCTATAATATACTTACTGGGAATTTGGATAATATAGGATACAGTATATTGGAGCTATAATATACTTACTGGGAATTTGGGTTATATGGGATACAGTATATGGAGCTATAATATACTTGGACATATTGTAATACGGAGACTGGAATATGCAGATAGGCTGGAAGGCTTGTCAGTTAAGGGATACCTAATATAACATGAAAATCTAAGTAGGCGGCACCATCCTATCCTCAGCACGTGCCTTTATTCCATTAAAATTACATGAATTCCATATGGCAATTACAAACACTTAAACACTTTGTAGTTGATTACCAATGGAATTAAGCTAAGGACTTTTTCAGTGCGGTCAAACTATGCCACTTACTTATAATTTATTGATTACTGAAACATGGAAAATGATGATTGGATTAAATGCAGAAATTTGGAAATCATAACTTGTGTTGTTAAATATATAAGTTTAGTCTTAAAATAATTGGCCATACAAAACAATGTCGACCCATCACATGAAATCATTTAACTAACGTTATAATTCCAAAGTCAGCAAATCCCTGCATTCTGATTGGCTAATACTTGACGTTTACACCTCAGTCACGTGATTTTTATAGTACATGTATAAAATCATTTTCCAGACAAAAAAAAGAACAAGGAAGCAATTGTTCTAAACGTTTTTTTATTTATTTATCTTTAAAAAAGATACAAGCATATAACAATACAGTAACGGTGAACTCAACAGCATATAATGATATTTGGTTGAAGCAATGGAAGATATGATAGCGGTGATATTGTGAGGGACACCTGCACATTTCAAGGTACATCCAGGGATTTCTTGTCACCATACTGGTATATCCTGGGTACTCGATGATTGATATTTGTACAGACTTCATATGGTATAGTTTTTTGTTTGTCCGCAATGACGGTAACCGAATTGTAGTCATTACGATCCGGGGCTATTACACAAAACTCTCGTACATGTTTAACTTCTTCTGGTAATTTTACTGTAATTGCATCCATTGATATACGACCAACTATTGAACAAGGGGTACCTACAATATATAAGTATTATATAAAACCATTTTCGATAGAGTAGGCCCTACATGTGTCTCCGAAGAATGTCTTGTGGTGTCAACAAATATAATCAAGGGGCGATACATTGCATAATTTTTAGCGTAAGTATTTAGAGGATAATACACGGCTGTGTATGACGGGGTCTAGATAATCGACCCACAGAAAGTATAGTCACCCGGTGGCTTAAGCTTTTCATTATTTCTAGTTTCAAAAATATTTATACAATTTACTTTCTAATTAAGACGTTTGTTTAACTTTCCTTTTTAAGTTCGTTAAAATTAGATTTTGATCTATTTAATCATTTTAATACGCATGTCGGTGGGCTGTTGATAAACAATGGAACAATACTTGTAAAAATCAACTACACATGTCCTGTATTTACCATTTAAAGTTGTCACAAACGAGTTTCCACATAAACACCGGAGATAACCGTCGCCATAACCAACAGGCATGGTAGCGATTGTTTCCCTTTTACTGCACCTGAAAACACAACATTCAGTTGAAATAAAATATTTAAAATTAATAACTAGTGTACAAGATCTGGTTGTTTCGCCGAAATTGATACTAGTAGATCTAGTATATTGCTAAATCTATCAGCTATCATACGAAACACGGTACAGTTTTAATGAAATGCCTTATTGACCTTATTTAAAGACCATTCTACCGATCTATTTCAACATCTAACTGTAAATTTGATTTTTGTCATGACGTCATGCAAGGTAGTTTTCTTGAAACACCACACAATTTGTAGGGTTTCAGTTCCGACATAGCATCATTAACATCTACTATCCCTGACGGAAGAAAGAAACAGTGTATCGGGATTATATTATTGTCGTGCTTTGTTCACTATAACAACTTGTCCGGCAAACGGCATCTGGCGGCCTAATACATAATATATTTCTATGAAAATCATACAGAGTTTCAATGAAAGTGTACGTTTGACCTATGAGAAGTCATAATAAATAATATAATATTTTAGCGTATAAATGTTAAATAGCATACACATGAACTTATGGCGTATCATTTGCAATAGGTTTGACTACGATATGAACATATTGGACTTACTTGTACGTTATATCATAACCAACACAACGACCGGCTTCAAACTCGTTTACTATGGTAGGTTTAACATACCAACTAAGGGCTGGTCTCAATCCCATGTTTTTCGTCATAGATATACCGTACTCGCTCGTGTCTGAAACCAACGACATATTTTGAATGTGCTTATCATTAACAAAGCAGTATTCATTCAAAAGCAACATTTGCCTTGCCAGGCAAAAATACATGTATTTTGTCCGTAAAATACAATATTCTAACTATTATATATATGCATATATACATGTATGCTTACAAATCTTTTGTGATTCCATTTGATCGACGCCATCGGCACCAATAAGCATGTATTTAGACAAATTATTAACGGACAGAAAATTTAACCAAACTACAAAGACTGTACACAAGAATAATGCCTTTATTGCTATAACTCTGAATGTTGTGAGAAAAGTCGCATGTACCGTAGCTAATGTTAAAGACCGTCCTTACCCGGTGCTTGTCCGTACATAGATATTCCCGGCCTGACGTAGTCTAGGTCCACACCAATCTTTCTTGCAATAGCTCCAGAGTTAGCCACGTGTACTTTAAGGCCTCGATTCCTGGAAATGAAACACCAGTTTATAAAACGTTTTTCAAATAAGTCACAACCCACCAATTTGTGATATGCAAAGAGGATTCAAGTGCTGGTCAAAACTCCTTAACAGATTCGGATATGGATTCGAATTTCGGGTCGTCGGACATCTTACTCGTATATTCTTTACAGTCATTTAAAAAAAAGTGACGGCTATTTTCCCCCATGCGCGAAGTGGAGCATTTCAGAGCTAGCTAGTTAGTACTGGTTGATATATGGTTTTGCAGGGTTTCGCAGGGAGCGGCAACGCTTTCTAAATGTGAAAAGTTTTCTGGTCTGCTTCTGAAGTTTTGTCCACGAGTCGCAAAATGTAATTGTTCAATATTAGAGTAAATCAATGTTATTGGACTATGCAAAAATGATGTGATGTTACCTGTACGGAGCAACAGTCTCCAGGAATATGTCCATCTGTTGTTGGGTGAATTCTGGATTATCCCAGGACATTGCAAAGTGTGTCATCACACTGTGTATTGGTATACGGTTATTTTCACAGAGCTGTAGTGAAAGAAGGGGGGAAAATTTGAAACATTTGTTAAATACATATGTATGCCTTCACGAAGTTGCTTCCCTTGGAGAAATTGATGCATCGACGTTGTTGACCTGACATGTGTTAAATACATTATAAGTTCGAATGGCCAGCGCAGTCGAGAGGACTAGGAAGCCACTAAGCAATCATGTTTCACATTTCGTGTCGGACATGTTGCGTTATGGTATTGGCTAGACACAAAAGTGTTTCAATCGAGAAAATAAATTAATAACTTGTTGATACATGATCTAAGGAAAAACTGGTAAATCCTATGTTAACTCTCGGTCGACTGTCCGAAAAAAAGGTTGTAACACGTGTCACGGTTATAGCCAAACTGATGTCAGTACATACGTCGACCAAAGTAAAGTGTACCGTTATATCGCCGTAATTTCTGCCAGGCCAGACTGCATCATGTCATTATAGATTCTACTAGAGTCATCAACATGTCCAATAAATAGTCCTTATTTCCTGTGCTTGCTTTCAAACCGACCACTGATAATGTCAAACAGAAACCACGTCACTGTCCAAGAAGATGTGGACAGTTCGCTATCAATTATTCAATTTGTGTATAAAATAAAGCGACTGACGTGTAACAGTTACGTCATTAATTCCCGCTTGTTACTAACCTCAACTAAGGAAGGTAATTTCTCTGGTTGGCAACCATTCCTTGACATCCCTGTATCTACTTTTACAACAACACTGCCAACTGTCTGGTCCGCCTGGAAACACAAACATACCCAATAAGCGCGTATGTTCTAATGTATCTACCAATTTAGATCCGCGTCATAACGCATGTAGGGGAGGTAATCCAATGACGGAATATTAACCTAACAAAACACATTATCAAGGGAGATCATTCTTGATAATTGTTGCAAAATGTTGTCTATATATGCTTTTTTATGAGAAGTAGAACAGTTCAAGCAACTGTTGTTGATGGTTAGCTTCATTGGCTATTTTTTAACCAATCGTTCTGTTAATAGCAATTGTCGCGCTGTCTGATTGTTGCCTGGCTTCGTATTGCTAACGTTATGCAGAAAGGCCACAAGCTGGAACCCAAGCTCATCTTGCTTATGGAGTTTTAGGCAGTCTCATAACCTATACTTCTCGGATTATATAACGTTTTATTTCTTCGTGCAAAAATAATCGATACATCTTATAGATCTACATTTATACCTGTACTCCGAGTGTATTGCTTTGCATACGTCGCCAGTAACACAACCATGAGGACAAGAAACGTTCGTCAGCGACTGTCGGGATCAGTCTGTTCTGATACAAAGTAGGAATGTCATCCTCCATCGCATTTCCTGAAATATTCAGAAAGTAGATTTGATATAACATATGTTTTGTGTTTTTAAGAAAAGTGTGAAGCTAGACACCGGCAGTATGGTGAGTAACAACCTTTCGAAGGCAGCAACATTCTCAATATATCGATAGCCTAGCGGCAGACCAAAGCAGAGCAGAAGGTCAGGTCCGCTTGTTTGCAGCGTTATAAAATACAAATAAAAATGGCACCATGTTCTCCTTGATTTGTGCTTAAAAGATTGAAAATTGAAACTATATGCTCTTGTTTTAAACACTCTAATGACGATGGACACCGTCAGGAATGAGGTGATGTGAATTAGTGATTGATCTATTATATAATCATGTGCAGAACTTTTTTCATAATCTACCTCAACAAACACGTATTACTTTAAATGTTTAAATGTTGTTATATATCAGAGACAAATAAAGACACTGAACAAAGCGACACGTTGACAGACACACGTTATCCTCAGTGTTGTTATTGGATTATGCATGTCGAAGAAACGTTTAAATATATGCAGTTTGGAACTACTGACAGTCATGTAGCATGTAAGACAACCTATATATATATATATATATATAACTCTCACCTAACACTTGTATGTTACAATGTATTCCAGTAGTACGTAGTTCCTCGCCTTCTAGCGCTGTGGCAACAGCAAAATGTGATATACCATGTCCCTGTAGAAACTTTGCAACAGCCACCGCTCCATGTCCGTATGCATTCGCCTTAACAACGGCAATAATTTCTGTAACAAATAGAAGACTATGGAATTGAAGAATTTGACCAATGAAAAGTATTAGTTGTTAACTTCTAATATTCTTTAAATAACATAGCATTGTTAAGATAAAATATATTCCATTAAGGTCGACAAGACATTTAACGACATAAGCAGTGATTTGCACTGTATCATAGGCCTATACAATATTCTACCGATTATATTGATATGCTGATTATTGAACTGGCCTCGGTCATGTTCGTCTTCCACATGTGGAGAACATGTCAATTGTTTGCGTAGGAACATGTTTGAGCTTATTGGTGATTTAAAAATGCTTGGGAAACTGGCTATAGATGGAGCTTGACACGATAAACCAATCTTCTACCGGTATGCTAGACACGATAAAACCATCATGTACCGGTATGCTAGACACGATAAAGCCATCATGTACCGGTATGCTAGAACGATAAAGCCATCATGCACCGGTATGCTAGACACGATAAAGCCATCATGTACCGGTATGCTAGACACGATAAAGCCATCATGCACCGGTATGCTAGATACGATAAAACCATTATGTACCGGTATGCTAGACACGATAAAGCCAATATGTACCGGTATGCTAGACACGATAAAGCCATTATGTACCGGTATGCTAGACACGATAAAGCCAATATGTACCGGTATGCTAGACACAATAAAGCTAGGTGGTCATGTACCGGTATGCTAGACACGATAAAGCCATCATGTACCGGTATGCTAGACACGATAAAGCCATCATGCACCGGTATGCTAGACACGATAAAACCATTATGTACCGGTATGCTAGACACGATAAAACCAGCATGTACCGGTATGCTAGACACGATAAAACCAGCATGTACCGGTATGCTAGACACGATAAAACCAGCATGTACCGGTATGCTAGACACGATAAAACCAGCATGTACCGGTATGCTAAACACGATAAAACCAGCATGTACCGGTATGCTAGACACGATAAAACCAGCATGTACCGGTATGCTAGACACGATAAAACCAGCATGTACCGGTATGCTAGACACGATAAAACCAGCATGTACCGGTATGCTAGTGGTGTTTATATCGAATGTTCGATCTTGTACAGTACCTGTTTAATTATGTGAATCTACTTACAACAAGTCAATAAATATATGATGATCATTTCCTCAATTGTTCGAATCATTTAATGATATGAACCAATGTAACACTTGTGGAAATTATCATCATAGATTTATAGATGCTTCCTAAAAGATATGCACATAAACACAAATAACTAAAGAGCATCTCAATGGCATTGAATGAAACAAAGGCGGCAACACAGGACAAAAATAGATGCCAGAGAGTGGTGGATGTCCTATTTCCTGTTTGGGATGCAGAGGATTAAGTAAGTAAGTACCTACACGTATAACGATATCACAAATATACAAGAAAACTGAAATCTTAAGAAAACCAGTTCATCGTCCTGTATCTATAGAATAATGTCAAATGTATACAATAGTCCATAATTACTGCCCACGTAACAATACGTAAGGGTCAATGACCCTCATTTTGGGCAAATTGAAAAAACCTGTCAGAGCTAATGTGGATAGCTGATCTCAGATGTTATGTTACACATCACAAGAAACATATACCCTGAGTTAAGAGTAATCAGCCTATCGGGTATTAGGGTAATTACGACGTGTAAGGATAACAACTCTTTAGTATGGGACTTGAAGGAGGGTCAAGGAAAAATGTCACTACTAAAAAGGAATTCAAGAAGTTTATACTTTGTAAAACATCGGTAGTTGAAGCAAGGGAAAGAACTCGTCATCTGTACAATTAGAAGCTACTCAATCTAATGCTTAATATACGTGAACAGTTAGGATTTGTATAACATTGGTGTACATGTAAATGATAGTCGTTCAATGTCGTTCTATGTTTGAAAGGGTTTGTATTTTATATGGTTAAGTAAATAAAACGCAATACGAGGACTCTGAATTATCTAGGATCAGTGTGACATTCGGTGTTTACCCACATAATTTCTTCCCTAGGTTTCACGACCGTTCGTAATCATAAAACATGTATTCTGCGTTCTCTTATCAATGTAGGTTAACCAAACTTGGATTACTGAATATTTGTTTTTGGTAAAAAAGAAATGCTAACATTCGTGGTTTTTTTTTAAATCTTGATGATAATCGCTGTTAGATTATACTTCAAAGGACATTTTATCATACTCATTTCTGTGTGTATTATGTTCATGTCCTAGCAGTAGGTTGGCAGTTCGGTATGTTTTATAAAATAAAATTAATTGACGCTCAATACAAAGCCAGAACTACTGCGCCATGTTATACCATAGTTTTCCATTGTACATGCATTGCCGTATGTAAAATATAAATTTATGTTTTCCGGGGCCAATCTGGAACATTGTCGTAAATGAGACTTGTACACATGTACATTCCAAAACAAGACTATTTATACAGCACATGTACTCCAATGATGTTTGTACGATCCAAAATAACTGTATAAATAGTCTTATTGTGGAATGTACTTGAAAGTATTTTACTGTTCAAGTAAGCAAGTGAGTAAGTAAGTAAGTTAGTAAGTATTTTACGAGGCTAAACTATTTACAATAATGCAATCTTCCAAATGGGAACTTGACTAGTCACAAATGAATTATTACGACATATTATGTTGTCTTACTTTTTGTAGAAAGTATGTTAGCCTATAAACAAACCAGCATGTTACAGTATACACCATACACGTAATCCTCCAGGGAGACATTGAGGACAGTAAACAGATTAAGACATACGTGGATTAATTATCTGACTTAAGAGCATTATCGTCGGTCGTTGTTTTATTGATTACTCAGTGGAAATATTCAGTTTCTGGAAAAAAAGGTCACATGACCTCATTTATACATCTGATTCAGTGTTATTCCATCAGATACTTGACGTAACATATTTCTTCTTTTCTGATTTATACCAGTCACAGAAAGTACTGTCGGTTCATTGACCGGATTATAAACACCGGGAATATAGATTATGTCTGTAGGTTCGGACATTAGCAAATTGTTATTATGAAAACAAATCTCATTTCAGAAATCATTTTCGGTCGGATATCGTGTAATTATTGTTTGTACCAAGAAACACGTCAACATTTGTCATCGTATACACTATCTTACAAATTCGGTTGACTCTCTATAAAAGTATCGACTAGAGCCCGGTGTGACAGCAGAGTATCTTGAAAATAAATAAAAAGTGCACATAGTGCATAAACAATGATTAAGGAACTAATTTACTTGGCGAGTAACTGTGAATTTGCAGAACACAAATTGCACACTAAGAATTACTGCGTTCAAATATACAGACTAGGAAAATCTAATTGCAGTAACGAAACCAAAAACTCTGGAAACAGATTCACACCATGAATACGTTTTAAAAAGGCCCATCTTGAACAAAAATATTATAAACGTTTAAAATGAAATTGTTATCTCGGTCAACGATTTACCTACACTCGACAGGCTCGATCGCCGGAGGAAGCGAACAGCGAGCGAAAAATAAGAGGCCGCACCGATCATGGCTAAACAAGGAATCGGGCCCTCCAATGCATTCCACAAGGAAAAAGTTTATGCGGAGGAAATATACATACAGAACACGAAAAGAAATCAAGAGCTGGCGACTGAGGTGTTCCTTTGACTTGATCAAGTTAAACACTTCAACAGATCGAGATCACAATGAAGTGTTTTCTTTATCAAATCAAATAAGCGCGGTTTCCTTGACTACCTTTCAGGTTTATTAACCTTGACCGTGTTATACAGCGCACTGGTGGTAGTGCGCTATCTACTGTTTACCCTGCAAAAGATATACCCTATATGGGGTAACTTTGCTTTTTATTTGCGCAATGACAATGTTTGTGTGACGTCATGTAGTAATTTAACGTTTTTCGTTGTCAATTACTTGTGACAAAAATCGCATTGTAATGGCATACTTTAACATGAAGTGGTGAACTTTGTTTTACTTTTATTGAGCACTATTATGCTTCATGCATCACAACCACGGCATAAAATGATAACATATGGACAATGTTTAGGAAGAACTGTTATTAACATGTCAGACCATTACCCGTTTGGATTATATTTGGGGTCGATTTAGTATGTTTTACAAGTATTGTGCCGGGTCAAATACTCGATACAGAGTAGGTCGAAGTAACTTTTCAACAATATCACCATGTCCCGTACCGGCCCAACCATCGTCCATGCGTCTCTATAAATAAGGCCATACCAAATCGTATTTTCGATTAGCGTCAACCAGCGAAAACCTATCTAGCTATCCTGAGCATGCTGAGAGAAATACGAAACCCTCGAAAAAACAAGCCATACCGACTTCTATCCGCTAACAAATATAGCTTCCATGCATTGTCAATCATAATAGCTTACCGAAATAACTGAAAACGTGTTTGTGAGAAATAAAAACTAATACTGAGCTTAAATTTAGAGTCAGTATTACACACAATCTTTACAAATCTCATTGAATAAAAGGGAAGGATATGATAAAATAATAAACATTAAATACTCAAAAAGTGTTGTTTTTCCTTCTCAAGACGTCCAAACATATCAGTCCGCGGACGCTTTAACGAAGAAACGATTTGATATGG
Organism: Spisula solida; assembly: GCA_947247005.1. Lineage (NCBI taxonomy): Eukaryota > Metazoa > Mollusca > Bivalvia > Venerida > Mactridae > Spisula > Spisula solida. The sequence goes on along the minus strand of OX365944.1, from coordinate 64,989,546 downwards.
CCTAAAGTATATATTTATAACGTGCATACTGTGTTTTTTTCAGGACAAGTTCATGATAAGGGTTTTATTTGCAAGTAAAGGCTTAAGTTTAAACTGCCATATATTAATTTGCGAAGGAAACTTTGACTTTTAATAGATATAGTTTATTTTCCAATACATAAGACTTTACAGTCTATGAGCACTACAAATATTTACAATACAAATTTAAACATAAAGTGGTCAATGGCAACAGTAATAACGTATGTACATAATTATGTATTGTCACTGAGTCAAGTCAAAATTATTGATAATACAGTATACATTGAAACACGTACAATTACAACGTTACTGATAGTGAATAAAAGTGTGTATGAAAACTCGAAACAAAATAAACTTCAAAAGTTATAGTAAATACAATACAATACCTATTAACATTTTTCTAGTATAAAGATTCCACACAAAAACGTTATACTTGGAGTGAAAGTTGCATAAGAGTGTATTAATTTGTATAAAATGTTTTGTTTCTCAATTCAAAGGATTTGTAAGTATACATAGCAAGATTTCTGATAGCAGTTTTATTTCCAGAATTTATCAAATCTATTTAATAATATTTGCACGCTTCCAATAATATTTCTTTATATGTAGTTTTCTAATTTCATTATATAATGGACATTCAAACAAAAAATGATATCAATGACAGATGACAAAATATAAAACATAATTATTATTATAAATACACACGTATGTCGCAAAACATGCCGAGCTGACACATTTTATAGGAAAATAACAAAATGATTTGTTTGCGTTTCTTTTGCTTTGACTGTATATAAATAAGTACAACATAGTCGTCTTTTTCTCAGACCCGAGTCTCCGCCTAGTTCATGTTAATATATCATTACCAAGTTATCATTGTTTCACTTTGAAAGACCAAATGATATAGAGTGTGTGTACGTATGTGTTTGCATGCACTACTGTTAACTGATTACTGAAAACATTAAAAATGGAGTTGATGATATTTTTGGAGAAATTACGTAGTTTAAGAATCGTTTTTTTGTCATGCATGGCGCAGTTGACCTAACAAGTTTATTTCTGAAACTTAATTATGAACCAAGACAATCTGTTCCACAAGCAACTGACATGTTCTCCACATGTGGAAGATATTACCATAGTAACCATATCACCATAGTAACGATAGAACATGGACATTCGAACCCGGTAATTTGGGTGATGATCTACCGCTCTAACAAACGACGATCTACTATACAGACTTTGCTCGACTGGCGGGCTTATGTAGTAATAAAGGGTATAAAGAAAGTTCGATCCGGTTTTTGAAAAGCTTTTGTACACCAAACAAATAAATATATTTGCTCGAAATTTTACTTTCAGTCTCCTGGTACAATGTCATCATTAGGTGTAACAGTTTTAGCTGATTTGATTGTCAACATTTTCTTCAAATGCAATGAATACGTTGTTTATCTTGTTTCGAAGATGACGTAAACGACTTCGTGACCGGGTAAAGTTCGAAATAACCCCTTTGTTGTCACCTCACTGTATTGTGTGGTATGTTTTAACTTGTAATGCACTCAACTTTTATTTAACCTTACATAAGAACAAAACATCATCCATGTTATGAGGCTGTAAGAGTTTTCATTTTGCCCAAATATGCCTTTTGCTTTCCCATAAATATGCGTGTTTTTTTTTTCAAAATGGTGCGTTTTTGACTATTTAGACGTTTCTTTACTTTTGGAGCTTTTAAGTTACTCTTTACTTGAAAAATGAGGCATGTCTTCGCCAATGCCTTATGATGTTCGAAGAAGTTGTTCCTGTAATTTTCTGCCGTTATATTATACACAGTCGGTCATTTTCTTTACCCTATTCACAAATTTCGCATGACGTTTACGTCACGTCACGTTCGACAAAATCGATACCACGAACTTGCAAATTTATAGTTGTGCTCCAATTATTTAAGTATCCGTCTTTAAGCAATCGATAGCTTTAAGCATAACCTATTGTTAAACAATATGAATGACTAAAATGCCTAAATCTGGCTATGTTTCATTTTTGCAGCTATTTCTGTTTGTCGACTCATCTTTAAAATGGCAGTCGACGTTACGTTAACGTAAGCTTACTTCCGCGTTCTATAAATCCATGGCAACGGTGCCCATCAGAACGAAATCCTAGCATAAATAATCTACAGTTCCTAGATTTAGTACTGTACCTTTGTATCAAATTTCGTAATATTTCTCTTGGTAAAAATAAAATACGCCATACTTTCTGACCGGAAAGAACTTTCTTTACACCCTTTGATACCTAAATGATAAATAAGACGATGGAAATAATAGATGTACTCAAATTAACGGAATTCTTAAAATGTGATAGTATTGTTTTGAAAATAAATCATCAAAAATATATGTAGCGAAACATCTGCAGCATTCTTACCTGTATGACTTGCTAAATTTGCTTTCAGAATTTTTAAATTGTTCAGAATAGCATCTAAATCCACTTTAACATAAGTTGGTCTGCGAGCCAGGGCAAACTCATCGGCTAAAACACTTTCAGTGCGACCCTCCATCTGTCGTCTGCTTAGTATTCCAATCTGCTGTAAAATGAAAATAACGATAGTTATTCGTCTGCGGTGAAATCAGGACCCAACCTTGATGTTACAGTCAGATCGAAACCGGTTGTTTCCAAATACGGAACTATTCAAAAGTCAATAACAGACATAAACGCCCTCCTTGCTATCGATCAGCACATTAGATAACTTGGTGAAGAATAAGGATGTAATTACAAGAACACGTTTTAACAGCCAATACACCGTATGGGTAAATTGATAATGTGTCGTCGGTTATATAAGGCACATCGTAAAAAAACTCAAACACGCTGGGTATAGAATCGAGTGTCGCAATAGTTAAGTCAGACAATTAACTTTTAAGCCAGTAATTTTCCATGAAAATTTAAAGTCTTGTTTATGTAATCGATATATTAGGTGTTAGACGATACATATATGGATATTTATTTATTATCTTGATGGAGATAAAATATGATTACAATATCAAGATTTAACCCTAATGAATTGACCGCACGTGCACTTATGAACTTGAACCAAAATTGAACCATTTAACTTGCAATTTTCAACGAGCTTTATCGTAGAATTAGATTTGACTAATACCCGAACTTGTGATCCTCGATAGATTCAAATAGGAAAATATAATAATTATATCTAACATATTTTGAATAGAACCTAATCGTTCTTACCACTTTGTTTCAATCTCTCGGCGCCTTCAAATTACTGTTAGAATGTGCCTACTTCCATCGGAAAAATTAGTGTGTATAAAATTAACACTCACACGTTTGAGGCAGGACAATTGTACATTCGCACAAACTTCACGAAATCCACGAGCACTTACTACATGACGAGAACATACGGAAACTCACGAAATAAAGTCTTCGAGTTATCAAATATAACAATAAGACCATCAATGAAGTCTTTGAAAATTGGCTGTTTTGTTGAGTTGACCTTTGTATCAAGGTTCAATAAACGAAGCAGAAATGAGTAAGAAAATTTTGTTCGTATTTAAGTTTGTCTGGGTGGTATTCACGAAGCATCTTAGAATTGTCATAAAAATATAAAACTTTCTTAAGTATGTCAGCTAAATAAGACAATCAATATTATTTTGTTTTTGTGTAGGTTATACGCATTGTGTAAAGAGCTACACCAACAACTAAGAAAACATTGGGATATTTATGCGCAACACAAATTTCCAACGTCAAAATATTCAAGTTTTCCACAAAGGTGAATACCAGCTCAGGTCATAAAGGTGTTATGTAGATGATATATTGTTAATGTTAAAACATTTTTTCAATAAGACCATATAATATTCGACCTACTTCAAATATTGCAAAATCACTTCATGCAGCCTTAAAATATGTCGACAAAAATGCACACTTCAACGTGACGTTCAAAGTCAAAATGAACAACTAGTAATTTTGGTAATATCCATTTTCATATTTTTATCTATTATTCTCAGTCACTTTACCGAATAATATTTTAGAAATGTAATAGCATGTATTCTTAGGTACTTTTAACAGTATAACCTAGCTATTAAGGCAGTCAAACGAAGGTGCCAATGTTAATTTGTCCGCTCATTTTAAGCGCTGATTAGCGCATGTACATAAATCTCGCTTATCCGATTAGCGCGAATAGAAATACAGTCGACAAGTAGGTATACTATATAGTGAATTCATATTTTGAATAATATAAAGCAATTCATGTTACTCATCTAATAAATAGTGATCTACAATGAGGTTCCGTGGCTTGCCTCAATCCGGACCCCTCGGACATTACTGACGTAACATCCGGATTTATGACGGAAATAACCGAGTGGTTACGATTGCCTTACCTTAAGTCAGGATTACCTCCAGGATTACTACGTCATATCATTAGGGGTATTCCTTCAAGATATTGGTATAAAACATGAAATATACAGTCACAAATACGAGATACACAAGAGATCTCTCAGTTCCGATATCTATTACAGACTCTTGATCGTTTATGTCGCTATTCCGGGATATTTGGGACGTAACATCCCATTAATGCGGACGAAAAGCAATGGACACCATTTAGAATATAACCTATATTATGAGCCAATGAAAACGCCGAATTTTGGCGGTTAAATGAAAATTTAATCATTAAAATTTTCTCTTCACAGACTTGACGTCATGCGTTGGCGCTACTTTCTATCGGCCAATCAGAATGCAGAATGTTATATTCTAAGTTAGTTAGAACATATTAAGTAAATTTTAATGACTGAAAAGGACTCGCTTCGCTCGCTCCGCCCTTTTAATCATTAAAATGTACTTAATATGTTCTAACTATAACATAGCTTACCTTCGGTTGATTGCATCATTATTCCAATGACGTCACCAATGGCACGTGGTATCCTTACGACTTGCACGGCGTTACGCAAACTTTTTCATGCAATCTGACCGAATGGCATTTAGCTAACTCGGTTAGGGTCATCACTTTCGATATGGCTATCTGTATCAATATCGCGATGGACAAAAGTACGATGACCAAAATGTGTAAGTACGCTGACACAAACACGAAAGTTGCAGAAAGCGCATAAGTAGGCTACGATGACGAAAACACGAGATTACTAAAGTACGATGACGACAACACGAGATTTCAAAAGTACGATGTCGAAAACTCGAGAGTACAAAAGTATGATGTCGAAAACTCGATAATACGCAAGTACGATGTCGTAAACTCGAATTTACTCGAATCATTACTGCTTTATTTTTATTTTCGCGTTTTTGTCATCGTAGCCCGGCTACTTTTCACGTTTTGTTTCATCGTACTTTCGAGCTTTCGTCATCGTACATTTGCGTTTTATTCATCGTATTTTCGCGTTTTCGTCACCGTACTTCCATGATCTCGCGGTTTCGTCACCGTACTTCCGTGATCTTGCGTTTTCGTCACCATACTTCCATGATCTCGCGGTTTCGTCACCGTACTTCCGTGATCTCGCGGTTTCGTCACCATACTTCCGTGATCTCGCGTTTTCGTCACCATACTTCCGTCTATTACGTTACAGATGTATACACATCCAAAGGCTGTGGCCCAAATGAAATTCCGTAGGTAGGTTGTAGTGTTCTTTGATCGTCCGAAAACTTTGTCCAGAGCATATCATTAGGGGTATTCCTTCAAGATATTGGTATAAAACATGAAATATACAGTCACAAATACGAGATACACAAGAGATCTCTCAGTTCCGATATCTATTACAGACTCTTGATCGTTTATGTCGCTATTCCGGGATATTTGGGACGTAACATCCCATTAATGTTGAGTTAATGACGTAACATCCCATCAATGTTGAGTTAATGACGTAACATCCCATCAATGTTGAGTTAATGACGTAACATCCCATCAATGTTGAGTTAATGACGTAACATCCCATCAATGTTGAGTTAATGACGTAACATCCCATTAATGTTGAGTTAATGACATAACAATTGGTTCCTAGAATGTTTTATGATACAATTATAAACAAATTACATATCAGCGCACACATATCGATAGGTCGCATTACTGATCACCGAAAACAAACGATTAGCCGAATACAGCAGGAAACAAAAATAATGTCGATTACAGAAATGTGCTTATAATACACCGTCATGACAACATAGCGGTCCTCTGTACAGCAACAACCTCTCTACAACAACACCTTTAAAATTTCCCTTAGGTGATATTTACACTAAATTTGAAATCTGTAGAGCAAAAACCTCTGCATAAGATAATGTAACTAATGGGGAGCGGTGAATAGGGAGCGCACTTTGAGATCGAGATGTACGAGGTTCGATCCCGTCTGCGTCACTGCTTAATATACACACTGTTCCACATTACACAGCTGGATGAAAAGGGTACTTAAAGGTCAAAAGCTTAGGTGTTGTGGCTGTCATCGGCACGGATTATAACAGCGGACTTGCACTTCAATGATCCGGGGTAAATGTACAGTTGGTTGAACGGACGCATGTCTAAGAGCAGACTAAAACTTGGTGTTTTGTCTTGTTAATTTAGCCGTCGAACGCTTTACTAGACACGTACTGAGTTTATCGCATTCATATAATCATTAAACCATCCGTACACTTCCAGCATTGTTCCTAGTTGAACGCCGGTGGAAGAAATATAGGAAGGCGGTCCTAATCGGAATGGAAGTCAATGTGGAAGAAAGATATGAAGGCGGTCCTAATCGGAATGGAAGTCAATGTGGAAGAAAGATAGGAAGGCGGTCCTAATCGGAATGGAAGTCAATGTGGAAGGAACATAGAAAGGCGGTTCTATTGGAATGGAAGTCAATGTAGAAGAAAGGTATTCTAGAGTATAGTCTGGGCGGCAAAAATGAAAAGGGTCCAAGCAGCAAAATTGATCCTATCGTTGACAAGTCTGATTTTTAAAACGAGTGAATATACAATTAATACAGGTCTCCTTACAAACATGGTCTTATTATTAAAGTGGTCATCACGTTAGGTTTTACTTACCGTTTCTATCCTCAGTTTCACACGATTACCAACCAAGCATAATAAACTCTTACAGAACACTTTAATTAACATATGTCCATGACAGCACTAACATTTAACTATAATCAGCACTGACATTTTTCTTCTCGTTTTATCCGGTTCCAATGTCTTACTATTATTTCTAAACAAGGGATTGTTACGTCAGTGATCGGTACATAATTTCCATGGTACCACGTTGCTCGATCAATATGAAGTCTTATAGGATATTGTGAGGTAATTCTGAGAAAATTATCTGAAGACAAAATTACAAATATAGAACACAAACACCTACATAATAATCATGTCTACAAAAATTACGCATCCAACGTCTGTGGTCAATATGACGAAAATAATTGATAGAAATCGTACTTAGAGACAGAATTTGATATACATGTTGTTGATTAGCCAGAACATTGTATAATTACATGATGAATAGAGTCAATTATATTGTCTATACATTAACGTATAGAACAAGACTGCGTCAAATAAAAGCTTATGTCTCGGTGGTAGCCTTGTCAATAAAAAACAGCTACTTCAGCTAGGGGCCACAATTCTGTTTTAAAATAAAGTTTGGTAGTGTTACATTGGGTTGACAATGTAAGGTGTTTATAATGGTAAGCGAGTATGTCAAGTTTAAAAGCAATGCCTTGGTGGGCTTTGAAAATATTTGAGTTAAAAAAACTTGCAAGTTTTGGTAAACATTTTCAATAGGACGGGCGACCCAGGTTGACAATCATGTACATGTAACCGTGCTGACAATCAATTTACTATGGTTAATAACTATATACACTCTGGTTGACAATTGTGGATCCTGGTTGAACATTATGTTCCCATGGTTGACAATGGTGTATCCTGGTTGCCAATCAAATACCCTAGTTAACAATCATGTACCCTGGTTGACAATCATGAACACTGGTTGGCAATCATGCACACTGGTTGACAATCATGTACACTGATTGGCAATCATGTAACCTGGTTGACAACCATGTACCCTAGTTGACAAGCATGTAACCTGGTTGACAAGCATGTATCCTGGTTCACAATCATGTACACTGGTTGATAATCATGTAACCTGGTTGACAATCATGTAACCTGGTTGACAACCATGTAACCTGGTTGACAATCATGCACACTGTTTCACAATCATGCACACTGGTTGATAATCATGTACCCTGGTTCACAATCATGCACACTGGTTGCCAATCATGCATACTGGTTGACAATCATGAACACTGGTTGGCAATCATGCACACTGGTTGACAATCATGTACACTGATTGGCAATCATGTAACCTGGTTGACAACCATGTACCCTAGTTGACAAGCATGTAACCTGGTTGACAAGCATGTATCCTGGTTCACAATCATGTACACTGGTTGATAATCATGTAACCTGGTTGACAATCATGTAACCTGGTTGACAAGCATGTAACCTGGTTGACAATCATGCACACTGGTTCACAATCATGCACACTGGTTGATAATCATGTAACCTGGTTGACAAGCATGTACCCTAGTTGACAAGCATGTAACCTGGTTGACAATCATGTAAACTGGTTGACAATCATGCACACTGGTTGACAATCATGTACACTGATTGGCAATCATGTAACCTGGTTGACAACCATGTACCCTAGTTGACAAGCATGTAACCTGGTTGACAAGCATGTATCCTGGTTCACAATCATGTACCCTAGTTGATAATCATGTAACCTGGTTGACAACCATGTACCCTAGTTGACAAGCATGTAACCTGGTCGACAACCATGTACCCTAGTTGATAATCATGTAACCTGGTTGACAACCATGTACCCTAGTTGACAATCATGTAACCTGCTTGGCAATCATGTACACTGGTTGGCAATCATGTAAACTGGTTGACAATCATGTACACTGGTTGGCAATCATGTAACCTGGTTGACAACCATGTAACCTGGTTGGCAATCATGTACCCTGGTTCACAATCATGTACACTGGTTGACAATCATGTACACTGGTTGGCAATCATGCACACTGGTTGACAATCATGTACACTGGTTGACACTCATGTAACCTGGTTGGCAATCATGTACACAGGTTGGCAATCATGTACCCTGGTTCACAATCTTGTACACTGGTTGATAATCATGCACACTGGTTGGCAATCATGTCACCTGGTTGACAACCATGTACCCTAGTTGACAAGCATGTAACCTGGTTGACAATCATGTACACTAGTTGACAATCATGTATCCCGGTTGACAATCATATACACTGGTTGGCAATCATGTACCCTGGTTGGCAATCATGCACACCGGTTGACAATCATGTACACTGGTTGGCAATCATGTAACCTGGTTGACAACCATGTACCCTGGTTGCCAATCATGTACACTGGTTGACAATCATGCCCACTGGTTGACAATCATGTACACTGGTTGGCAATCATGTAACCTGGTTGACAACCATGTACCCTAGTTGACAACCATGTACCCTGGTTGCCAATCATGTACACTGGTTGACAATCATGCACACTGGTTGACAATCATGAACACTGGTTGGCAATCATGTAACCTGGTTGACAACCATGTACCCTAGTTGACAAGCATGTAACCTGGTTGACAATCATGTACACTAGTTGACAAACATGTATCCCGGTTGACAATCATGTACCGTGGTTGGCAATCATGAACACTGGTTGGCAATCATGTACCCTAGTTGACAATCATTTACACTGGTTGACAATCATGTACACTGGTTGAAAATCATGTAACCTCGTTGACAATCATGTATCCTGGTTGACAATCATGTACACTGGTTGACAATTATGTACACTGGTTGACAATCATGTACACTGGTTGACAATCATGTACACTGGTTGACTATCGTATATCCTGGGTGACAATCATGTAGCCATATAATGATTGTCACCCAGGGTACATGATTGTCAACTAGGGTACATGATGTGTTGTTCCAACTGTTAGGTTTTACGTTTGTCTGTAAGTTAACTGTATACTTATAATTATACTGACAATATGGACATAGGCAACTGGTTCAAACACCCAGTATCTAATCACATAGTAAGCGGAACCGTTGAATAGTTGACATTGTTTTAAATGATAAACCTTTGTAACTTTGATCAAACTTTCATTAAGAAAATGATATAAATACAAAATAATGTTAACTCATATCTTAAACAAGCTTAATGGCTATGCGGTCTTACGTTCTTCACAGTTTACTTTTGTCAACTCTAAGTCGATGTCAAAGGTAAATATTTTGAACCTAGGGTTTCTCAAGTAACTGGTGTAGTACACTGACACAGGAGAGCAATGTGACATTGGAATAAATTTTGTCATGGAAAATTACCGAATAGTGACAGACTAAACATAATACATTAAAAACGTTAAATTAATCCTATCTCCCATCATCTTTCAAGTGCATGAAGGGAGGTAGGATTCTTCAGACATAAAGCCTTATTTATTTGTGTTACCTAGTCAAAATCAAGCCTTATTTACTTGAAAAGTCCTTTGTTGTTATGTTTATATTTTCAATCCATTTTGTTTTATCTGTGATTCATATGTCATGTTATATGACCCTTGATTGGAATTAAACTTTATCTTATCTTATCTTGTAGTGTATGCTCTTCAATAGAACTTCATACTGAAATACGAACAGTACTTAGAATAGGTAAATGCATTGAAGTACATTAACCGTGCAAACATATCATGTTCCCATGATTTCAAGATAACATAGCTCATGCCTGTGTTTGCGTTACAATTTCAAGCATTCTTGTTATTCATATAATTTAAATATATCTAGAAGGCATTTATAGTGTATCTATTGTGTACTTTTAATTCAGTAATATAATATCTACAGCGTTGAGTATCTATATATCGTGTTGATTATATTATCCGATAAGCTTTGCCAACCATGATACAGTAAAACCTCGTTATCTCGAGGACCCATCAGGACAAGCCAAATGCTCGAGTTAAACCAGGTGCTCGAAATATCCGAAGTCTATGATCAATTGTTGTTATGACTAAGTGTAACTGTGTTTATAATGAAAATGTGTTTGATTCATGTATTTGGTTGTAACTAGGAATGTTGTTATTGTTTATCAAGTCTATACGCAATTTGAATCGTGTGGACATTTGCCGAATTCAACAAATTGCATATTAAAGTCGTATAAATACTTTTACATTAAATATCAAACTCCAGTTAACGGATGTAATAAACATTCGCATCAGCAAAAATATAACATTACCAAAAGCGCGCAATAGATCCTACATGACATTGTGTGAACAACCACCCACGTACAAAAATCACTTGGTTAAACCCATTTCTTCAAATCGATCAGATGACGTGATAAAATAAAACCTGGTTGCAAAGTCGATCCAATTTCCATCACAGGGATACGGCTCAATATTAAATTGAATTAAAGAAATAAAAATCTGTTCTTGTATTTTGTCGGTGAATATGGGCAGGAGTTCGGAAGCAGAAAAAATAAATCTCGAGTGCGTAGCACGAGTGATTTAATTTTCCGCATCCGAACGGGTGCCTGTGTTTTATTCACCGACAAAATACAAGAACAGAGTTTTTATTTCTATTCTAAACATGATAATATTTCCGTTCTATTTAACTGTGCGCATTCCATTTTCACCCATTTTACATAATTCCACGCTGAAATTGAGTGGCTATTAGCTGGTACAATTACCTCCCTCGTTAATTAAAACGAGCATCGTAATTTTCTGAAGGAAAGAACACATTTTAAACGTTGAATCAATTTAAATAACACAAGTATAAGGTATTTATTGCATGAAATGAAAAATATAAATGAATTGATAATCAGAAGTTTTTATGAACGTAGCGTCGAGAGTATATTGGAGTTTCTAAAAATAGATGCGTCATTGCTGTACCACTTGACACTCGTGCAACTTGCCTCATTCGCAACTAATTGAAGGTTTTACTATAAAGTTTACGTTCATTCATTCACATGTCACGTGATATGGGGCGTAAATAGTACCAGCCAATTTGACAGGTATATTTTGTTGCGGTAATAATACATACCTTGGTTTCCTCTATGCGTATATGGATTAATCCACAGATCGTGTAAGAATGTGATATAACCACTTTGAAATGTGGGGAAAGATATAACAATTAGGTCCAATATTGGTTTTCTTAGTATTCTTTACTGTTTGATTTTAAAAGTCTGCACAAGTTCCATGTTATTGCATGATACGTGGAATAATATTAGTGTTGACCTTTCACAAAGGACCCACAAAGCACTTTTTTTCATTAATACATTCTCGTTTATAAATAGCAACTGAAATGAATTACAATGCAATGTATGACACCCTGGTATATCAGTAAAATATAGATGACAATATGTATGGTGTTCGCTATGGCAACATACAGGGAGTAATGTATGACAACATGTATGGTGCAAGCTATAACAACATGTATGATGTAAGCTATGACAACATGTATGGTGTAAGATGTATGATGTAAGCTATGGTAACATGTATGATGTAAGCTATGACAACATGTATGATGTAAGGCTAGCTATGGTAACATGTATGGTGTAAGCTATGACAACATGTATGATGTAAGCTATGACAACATGTATGATGTAAGCTATGATAACATGTATGATGTAAGCTATGACAACATGTATGGTGTAAGATGTATGATGTAAGCTATGGTAACATGTATGATGTAAGCTATGACAACATGTATGATGTAAACTATGGTAACATGTATGGTGTAAGCTATGGTAACATGTATGGTGTAAGTTATGGTAACATGTATGGTGTAAGCTATGATAACATGTATGATGTAAGCTATGGTAACATGTATAGTGTAAGCTATGACAACATGTATGATGTAAGCTATGGTAACATGTATGATGTAAGCTATGACAACATGTATGGTGTAAGATGTATGATGTAAGCTATGGTAACATGTATGATGTAAGCTATGACAACATGTATGATGTAAACTATGGTAACATGTATGGTGTAAGCTATGGTAACATGTATGGTGTAAGCTATGGTAACATGTATGATGTAAGCTATGGTAACATGTATGATGTAAATTATGGTAACATGTATAGTGTAAGCTATGGTAACATGTATGATGTTAGCTATGACAACATGTATGATGTAAGCTATGGTAACATGTATGATGTAAGCTATGGTAACATGTATGATGTAAGCTATGGTAACATGTATGATGTAAGCTATGGTAACATGTATAGTGTAAGCTATGGTAACATGTATGGTGTAAGCTATGGTAACATGTATGATGTTAGCTATGACAACATGTATGATGTAGGCTATGGTAACATGTAAGATGTAAGCTATGGTAACATGTAAGCTATGATAACATGTATGATGTAAGCTATGGTAACATGTATGATGTAAGCTATGGTAACATGTATGATGTAAGCTATGGTAACATGTAAGATGTAAGCTATGATAACATGTAAGATGTAAGCTATGGTAACATGTATGATGTAAGCTATGGCAACATGTATAGTGTAAGCTATGGTTACATGTATGATGTTAGCTATGACAACATGTATGATGTAAGCTATGGTAACATGTATGATGTAAGCTATGGTAACATGTATGATGTAAGCTATGGTAACATGTATAGTGTAAGCTATGGTAACATGTATGGTGTAAGCTATGGTAACATGTATGATGTTAGCTATGACAACATGTATGATGTAAGCTATGGTAACATGTAAGATGTAAGCTATGATAACATGTATGATGTAAGCTATGGTAACATGTATAGTGTAAGCTATGGTAACATGTATGGTGTAAGCTATGACGACATGTATGATGTAAGCTATGGTAACATGTATAGTGTAAGCTATGGTAACATGTATGATGTAAGCTATGACAACATGTATGGTGTAAGCTATGGTAACATGTATGGTGTAAGCTATGGTAACATGTATGATGTAAGCTATGGTAACATGTAAAGCTATGGTAACATGTATGGTGTAAGCTATGGTAACATGTATGGTGTAAGCTATGGTAACATGTATGGTGTAAGCTATGATAACATGTATGATGTAAATTATGGTAACATGTATAGTGTAAGCTATGGTAACATGTATGGTGTAAGCTATGATAACATGTATGGTGTAAGCTATGGTAACATGTATGATGTAAGCTATGGTAACATGTATGATGTAAATTATGGTAACATGTATGATGTAAGCTATGATAACATGTATGATGTAAATTATGGTAACATGTATGGTGTAAGCTATGGTAACATGTATGGTGTAAGCTATGGTAACATGTATGATGTAAGCTATGGTAACATGTTTGGTGTAAGCTATGGTAACATGTATGGTGTAAGCTATGATAACATGTATGATGTAAGCTATGGTAACATGTAAGATGTAAGCTATGATAACATGTATGGTGTAAGCTATGGTAACATGTATGGTGTAAGCTATGATAACATGTATGATGTAAATTATGACAACATGAATGATGTAAGCTATGGTAAAATGTATGATGCAAGCTATGTTTACATGTATATGTTAGTACCACTAACATTTGAAGACCTACGAGACTTATAACTAATATTGCAATGTTTGTATACAAGGGATAGACCTGAATAAACGGCCAGTACATAAATTCTACCAGTCCATTGAAGCTAGGTCAGACAATCAACACAGGTCAGACAAGACTATCATATATTGAAGAGGTGGTTGTAGTTTTCCAACTACTGACCTTAGTATTTCATACATGGGGTTAAACAAACAAAACATCAAGTGTGAATAAATATCAATTTATTTATCAGATAATTACAATTATACAAGTAACATTATCATTAACAATGATAACAATAAGACACATGAATTTTCTGTTGTCTAGGTCAACGTTAGGTCTTTATATAGCAAAAATCAATAGCTTTATACAGTACTTCCTTTAAGTATGGCTTAAAATAATTAACCAAATTTTCGTCAACTCTTGTAGCAGCATTAATTAGCACAACAGACTACAATGTAATATTTATCCTCTATGTAGATCAACTCCTCAATAACAACATTGTATTACATCTACTATATTTCCAAACAGATGCTTTCTATTAGAATAGGTTTTAGGTGTCGTGTCATTAATTATTTTCAAATTACAGAAATCTGCACTAACATAATTCTATGTCAGCATTTTCTTTGACAAATGCGTTTAGATACAAAATGAATGTACTATAAATGCAAGATTAGCACAATCAAGGACATTGATATAACCCAGGTCATATATTCATGAATGGACTCTATAGCCCATTTTATAGCTTTTTGCTGCACTAGGTCAATCACCATTACAACCTATTTAATGCATCAATTCTTTTCATATACAACCACACCCAAATCTCCCTAAGCATCTCAATCTCAGCAAAATCTCATCTCAAATATTGGCATGTGTCTATGTTAGTTTCCATGAGAGGCTGGTATGTTAATTTCTATGAGAGGCTGGACTAGAAATTAGCATCATTAAAAGGAAATGTTATTCCAGTTTATTACAGTAAAATTTCAAGAGCTGAAGCTTCAGATATACCTCTAAGTCCGATTCTGATTTTAGCAAAATCTCAATTTGAGTTGAAATGTCTACTTGAGATGCTTTGAGAGAATGGGGCCAGGCACTGACACATTCACAAAGATAATGTGCATAAAAGCATGTTACACGAATCAGCCATTGTTTGTTTTCAGATGAACCAGTATGGAGATTATTAACTTTGAGGAGAAACATAGATTAGGGTTGTATGGAGTATATATTTTAGCTTTGGATAACTTTAAAAACTGCAACATCATAAAGGCAGTGTTAAAATACATCAGAGATTTTTTCAAAATTCAAATGTTTCAATAAACTAGAACTGCCACGGAGTGTCTAATGATCCCCCACATACCCCTTTGTCACAGACATATTGCAAACCACATCCATAAAAACTATCGCATGGTGGACAACAATTGTACAGTTATTTTTAAATTCAACAATATATGATGTAGTTAGGGTCCAGACAACATAAATTAAGGTCATTTCTGACCTTTGAACTCTTTAAGTGTGACCTTTGAACTTTGTGATATTGAAAACATTGTTTTTTATGACACATCGCTTGATAGGGGTGAGCAATTGCGACAGGTTATTTTAAAATCCCACAATAAACGACGTAGTTACGGCCAGGACAAGCTAAATTTAGACCATTTTTTACCTTGGAACTCCAAGTTTGACCTTGGCCTTTGAGATATTGATGTAATTGTTTTGCATGACCCACCATCTTGTAGTAGTGAACATGTGTGCCAAATTATTTTCAAATCCCATAATAAATGACTTAGTTATGGACTGGACAACCTCAATCATGGCTAGTTTTTACCTTTGAACTCCAAGTGTGACCTTGACCTTTGAGATATTGACACAATTGTTCCGCATGACACTCAACCAGATAGGAGTGAACATTTGTGGCACATTATTTTCAAATCCAACATTTAATGACTAAGTTATGCTCCTGACAAGCACAATTATGGCCATTTTTGACCTTTGAACTCCAAGTGTGACCTTGACCTTAAAGATATTGACGTAATTATTTCGCATGACACACTGTCTAGTACTGGTGAACATTTGTGTCACATTATATTCAAATCCCACAATAAATTACTAAGTTATGCTTTGGACAAGCTCAATTATGGCCATTTTTTACCTTTTAACTACAAGTGTGACCTTGACCTTTGAGATATTGACGTAATTGTTTCGCATGACACACCATCTTATCAAGGCAAACAAATGAAATAAGTTATTCAAAAATCCTTCCATGCATACAGAAGATACAGCCTGGACAAACTTTGGGGCAGACGGACAGACATACGGACAGACCGACAAAGTGACTCCTATATCCTTTCCACTACCATAGCGTACTAATGCAGACTCGCCGGGATGGCCATTTCGGCCTTCTGTAGTTTTCGATCTAAAGGCCCAAATTCGGGAATTTTGCTGTCATGGGTACACAGGCATCCCAGACTAAAGGATATTACGGGCCCAATGTCTTGCACAGGTTTTTGGGCCCGCTAGACCCCTTTAAAGAGGGCTTTGAACATAGATTTCCCAAAACTGAAATTACTGGTCCTACCTGCAATTGCAGTACGATTCCCTGTGGGATTGCATTAACATTTAGCGCCAAAAAGTTTTTATTTTTCTATAGATGGAATATAAGGCTAGACAAAGGGGTCAGGATCAGTGCCCTAAAGGGGCCCAAAAGAGAAGTTTTTCGCGCAAGGGTCACCGTCACATCGTCATTTCCGGTGACCTTTAGTCGAAATGATGACAATTTTTTATACTTTCACTTTGGGACATGTGTGTAGCATCCGGATGTATCGAGTTTTTATCAGTGCTGCAATTCAATAGTGTCTCAGGGACGAGGTATAGGGACCATATGAATTTCTCATAGCCCCCCAAAAAATCGTGGTAGCGGAAAGGATATAACCCCTCTACTTTAGTATAGGGGGTATAATAATTTAATAAAAAGACTAGACAGGTGGTTAAGAAATATTTAGCCAGATGCTTGGGCCTTTTAACATAGATGAATAATGTAACTATAACAGCATGTCTATGTACACTGGAATTTTCCCCTATTTAATAACATGTCTATGTACACTGGAATTTTCCCCTTTGTAAAAAAGACTAGAGAAGTCTTTAATCTCTATCATTTAGTTCATCTCCATTATTATTACAACAATAGAACTATTTTATCCAGCCTATCTTTTATACCATGTCCACACTATACATTGAACGTAATACTAGTAGCTCCATCCCTCAGTGACCTCATTGTATAACTGTGTCAAAGTCAACTTGTTGTTGGAAGGTGAAACTCTTGCGTATCAAACATCAAAGATCGCTGAGTCGGTGGTTTCTTCTCTGTTCTAAATCAATGGGTTAAGGATTCAAATGTCAAAGTAACAAACAGGAGAAATTAAAGAACCTATCCCATACATTGCCATAAAGAAAAACAGGTTTTGTTCGGTCAAATTATACCGTACATTATTCTGCTATAATGTAGATACTGTATTTGTCCAAGTATTGCCTACACAACCTAGAATCCTAACGTGAATGCACCCTTATACACCTTTAGACATTAGCTAGGTCTCCAATAGACAATGGCCATATTCTTTTGTCATATTTTCATGATTTCTTTTTGCAGACCATTTTCTGTGAATCTTCCCCATTTCTTTCTGCATACAATAGATACTGCATTCATAACTTGTGTAAACATACAGTATATAAATCATGATACCTTCATCAGTGAAAGTCAAACACATTGTTTTAATGATCATATAATCACAATAAAATGCATCATTTCATCACCTAACAAATACATGTATTTACACACATGAACATAAAAAGAGTTACTAAATTATTGCCTTTACCATACATAAAAAAGCACCCTTCCAAGGACTGAATGACCTCTTTTTAACAAAATTGATAAATTTGCATGCCGTGAACAAGCTATATTTATACAGAACATTTATGTTTTACTGCTTTAAAGCCTACAACTTGTGCCTATACAATTTGTGCAGTAAGGTATTATACTATACAGAGTCAGTGAGGCAATAGTCAAGTAATCCTATAATACATGGTGTTATATTACATGTATTGTTATGATAAAGTTACTTTATTATAGAGCTGATTTAAGAGATAACGTGACAAGATATTTGTAAACCATCTATACCACACATGGTACACACATACTCAAACATTTTACTCAGCTCTGTTTCAATGTTGTAAGTTCAATGTTTTTGTTTGCAATTGACTAAGACAGTCAGAAGTGCATATTCATTTATATTCACCCAGAAGTCCATTGACCTCAGCCTTCAGAGGGATCAATTTCGTTAAAACTGATATTTCATACGGTTTTAACGAAATTGATCCCTCTGAAGGCTGAGGTCAATGGGCTACTGTTGTACAAAATGGGGAAACTGCAGTGGAGAACCGTTAGACACTATTCTGAAGTTCCAAAAACGTGCAGCCAGAATTACTCTTGATAAGGAATTTGATGCACCATCTACAGAATTATTTAAAGAATTAAAGTGGATGACTTTCCTAAACAGAATTCGTTACAAAAAGGCAATATCGATATACAAGTCACTAAATAATATTTGCCCAAAATACTTTAATTCGAAATTCACATTTAATCAAAACAACCAACACTCAGATCGCCAGCTTAGATCAACTGTAAATTGTGAACTTACAATTCCTAAACCACGGCTCGAATTCTACCGCAAGTCCTAAAATTATTCAGGGCCAGTCATTTGGAATGTCATCCCAAAACAAATACGTACTTAAAAAATACTCAAACAATTCAAAAACTCCTATTTACAGTGGATGTACTCTGGCCACATGATGTAACAACTACATGTTTCACAACATTACGCTATTAATTATATCTACAAATTACATTGTTGAATTTCATAATTATTTACCATTACCTTAACATCGTGCTGTTGTATTTTTGTTTTGTTTTGCATCTTTATTATTGACTCCATGAGTTTTTCTGTTATGTTTTCTTTTGCTCATAATTATCATGTATTTCTGTAAATGATTGTATATATCCCATGTTGATGTGGACCATATTGAAAATTGGTCTAGAACCAAATATGTCATCCACTATAAATAAAGTTGTTATTATAATTATTATTATTAACTAAGTTTTTAGAAGCTGTCCTAGAACTTTATGGATGACTCTTGTAGATCTATAGCACTTGTAGATTAAATACATCTCATGTCAGGTAATTACTAATTAGTTTGATGTTGGCCAGGTGCATGAAATAGACAATTTACATCAAAAAGAAATGTTCCATAAATTAATTAAAATGTTGATTGTTTGTACTGTTATGTTACATATACAGGTATTCACTTTGTGACTATATAAGCTAGACATGTGTTTTACTGATCAAAGCTGAATATTGTAGTTATTGTTGTTGTAATACATGTACTGTGTATATCCAGGCCCCTTACTGAATTCAGCATTTAGATGTTCATGGACTCTGAGACCTGGTGTGTAATAATTAAAACGTACAGAGGCAGAAAACATCTATAAAATAATTTATTACACTGAATTATGTTAACGCATCATAAACTTTATTTGAAAACACAAATTTTGGGAATAAATATGTGCATAAAATTTTCCAATGGCAGCAATAAAAGCAGCAAATATAACAACTCCCAGTATATCACAAGATAATGATCTACAGGGATATACCATTATCTATCTATCTGAGTTATTGCAACATGAATTAATGAGTCAATGATACAGCAGATTCCCACAATGATATCACATACCATGACACAACATTAGACAATATTTTGACAATAGAGTCCACATTGTAAAATAATGATACATCAACTGTACACCAACTGTACATCAACTGTACATCAACTGTACATCAACTGAACATCAACTGTACATCAACTGAACATCAACTGTACATCAACTGAACATCAACTGTACATCAACTGTACATCAACTGTACACCAACTGTACATCAACTGTACATCAACTGAACATCAACTGTACATCAACTGAACATCAACTGTACATCAACTGAACATCAACTGTACATCAACTGTACATCAACTGTACACCAACTGTACATCAACTGTACATCAACTGAACATCAACTGCGCATACTGTACATCAACTGTACATCAACTGTACACCAACTGTACATCAAATGTACATCAACTGTACATCAACTGAACATCAACTGCGCATCAACAGTACATCAACTGTACATCAACTGTACATCAACTGAACATCAACTGTACATCAACTGTACATCAACTGTACACCAACTGTACATCAACTGTACATCAACTGAACATCAACTGCGCATCAACTGCGCATCAACAGTACATCAACTGTACATCAACTGTACATCAACTGTACATCAAATGTACATTAACTGTACATCCACTGTGCATCAACTGTACATCCACTGTACATCAACTGTGCATCAACTGTACATCAACTGTACATCAACTGTACATTAACTGTACATCCACTGTGCATCAACTGTACATTAACTGTGCATCAACTGTACATCAACAGTGCATCAACTGTACATCAACTGCGCATCAACTGCTCTGGGTTTTATGCAATTTGGCTCAAGCATTCAGAAGTTATGGAGTGGACACTAAGTTTATGGCTTAAATCCCTGACCTTTAACCTATGGTTGAGTCTGCATAGTTGGAACGTGGGTTATGCATGACTCTTAATTAGTTACATAATTCCAATGAGTTTCATGCAATTCAATCTGGCCATTAAAGATTTCAGCCTTTGAACTTTAACAGTGACATTCAGCCGGCACGGTTTGAACGTGGGTTCTGCACGTCATCTTCATTAGTTACACATTTGCTATCAGTTTCATTCAATTCAGCCCAGGCTTAAAAGTTATGGGGCGAACACTACTTTGTTATTGACAGACATGACCATTTCTATAATCCCCTGCAACTTTGTTTTAGGGGATTTACAAAAGTATTGGATGTTAGAATGGGAGTTGAGTCTCAACAAATTCACTACAAATCTCATCAAGACACAACTCATGTTGTAACATCCTATAGTGCTGTTGTTGAGACTTGTTACCTGTATTGTAATGTTAAACAGACATACAGAAAGACATGGTACTATATAAAGGATACTTATGTAGTAGTTGGAACAATCCTGTACCAACTGTCATTGGTATACCCATGATGATACATTCACTTACACCTGTAATATACAACATGCTTTATACCATACGTGTACTTATTACTTTATTCAGGTTTAATACCCTTTCTTAACACTTTTTTCCATTATATACGACGTCCAATTCATCGTTCCAGTTTCTGGACTGTATCCTAACAAGTACTAACTTGCACTTCTATAAGACACCAGCAACTTCCCCACCTGGCTGAAAATCGACATTGTCAAATTTTCATGCAATGGTAAGACCTGCAGTGACAATAATTGCCATGGTAACAAGTTTTGATGCATCTACCCAACAGGCCATGTAGATGTATTCTGACTTATCTACCATTTCTCCATGTTAATATGTAACATGACTTTTTGTGTCAATCACACTCACAAAGGGCGATAACTCTTCAGACCCTAAAATAACTGAATATTTATCCCGCTAGGCTTGATGCCATGTATTTGTGTTCAGTTTCATTGAAGTTGAACCCAGTAAAGGAGAACGAGCATGGATAAACTTTGTGTGAGACATAGTTATTTACCAAAGAATGTGGTGATGTAATAAAACCCCCGCTATTATGAGCATATCATGGTGTGAAGTAAACAATGAAATATGAGGAGATATACACACCTGATATAACATCTTTCTGTCCATGGTAGGCTGCTTCAAACAGATGATCAGCGGTCTTCTCAAACTGCAAGATAATATCGTATATTACATAAACAACAAACAAGGCAAGTGTCAGGCTCTGTGCTTTCAAAAATATACACCAGAGATGTTTGTAAAACATGTATGCTTCAACAGATGTCAAATAGCTATTTATGTTCAGGTCACTATGACCTTGGCCTTACTATGACCTTGGCCTCACTATGACCTTGACCTCACTATGACCTTGACAAAGCTTTTGATATGAAATTATTTGATCTGCCAACTTGCATACATTCTTCAGAGATGGGCATTAAACACAAATTGTCCTAGAAACTTTACAAAAGGAGATAGATTTGTGTATTATCATCCTTTTCCAGTATTTAACTAGGAATAGGAATATGGTTAAATGTGAGGGACGTTTTTACCCTAGTGAAAGTTGCATCAGAATATACAAACACTAGCATACAATATTTGAATACTTACTGAAGCTAACATGAGGACACTTTCTTTCATCTTTGCCAAACCAAACCTGGTTACACCCAACACTTCTCCCTGTAACAGTAGAAAGAATATGTAGAATATTGTTTTAACCCTTTACTCCATTCAACCTTCACCATTTTGATAAGAGACGAGCTAGAAAATACACAAACATCACATGTGCACCTTTTTTTGACAAATATCAAGAGTTATCTCCCTTGGTTAGGTGTATTGTTAAGTCCATTTCTGTAATTGGATTGTCTCCCCCCCCCCAAACTCATTAATGGAAAACAATGGATGATGTACTTGGGATATGGGCATGTATCTATGGAGTAAAGGGTTCATGAAATCAGCTGACAACAGAATACCTTTTCTAACTGAGCTGTAATAGACACTTGAGATTTTTATGTATATTCATCTTGTCATATTTCATACATGATATCACACAAGTGCTCATAAATTAGCATTTTATAAATTTATTTTCTGAACATAAATGAAATAATGTAGTACCATAAAGTTCTAATATAAAGTTTCTTCATATCATGGATTGCAAATGTGCATTTTATTGGTAATGGTAACTTGCTTCACTGTAAGGTAAATGAGGCATCACATCATTTGTTTATTTTACTACTGATTTATGGTTAATAACATGTTTATGCTATTACATATCTGCAGCATCATTTATGAAATAACTTATAGATAGAGATCTAAAACATGGGATGTTAGAGTGTTTGTCATTCTCTATCTGTCTTGTATCATTGTCTAACTGACGGTGTGCTGGTAAAATAAGGCATATCCAGTGCAATATTGTAGATAGACCGCTCTTTTCTGCAGTATCTATAATACAAACATTTGAAATTACTGAATGTAATAATTTAGGCCAGGTTTGATGTTAGGTAAGATGGAATATGACATGGGCACGGCCGTTATCTTCACATGTGGAGATGTTGTCTATGGTTGGCAGAGGAGCAAGTTGGAACTGATTTTATAATAAATTCCCTGAAAATTGGTTAGGTCAACTGACTGCCTCATATGAATATATTTGTATTGAAAAACAAGATCAAAACTAACGAACCTTATATGTCATTAAATCAGCTAGCAACATGACATGACGTATATCAATGCTCATCCCGTGACTACCCATTGTATAGTTGATCTCATTCATGATAGTTGTCCTAGCTGCTTCAATACCCAACGTCTTCTCCACTTCTATAGTATTATTGGATGACGCATGTGAACCTTTCACACCTAGATATAAACAATTAGAACTATCAACTAGGTATGCCACATCACACATATAACTCAAACAAATTAACCTGGTCCTTGAACTTTACGCATGAATATATCACAAGCTTCTTGCGCAGAATAAATCAATTTCTTTGAGAAATTCATGCCATACTGGAGACTTAGATTAGTGTTTATATATGTGCAACTAAATATTATCTTGTTTATATAAATCTCGCACATATTCTAAACACTTTCTGCTTATGAAACAAAGACCAAAATTAAATACAGACAAGAAATCAACTGTAAGGTGATACTAATAAAAATTATGAAAACCAAGTTAATTTGTACACACTATACAAATGCCCCTTCATGACCACGTGATTTTAAGACTCTTAAAACATTTGGAACACTGTTCCAATAATTGTAATGATGTACATGAACATTAAAACTACAAAATACTGTAAAATGCAACATTTAACATACAAAGCCAGGCAGTTGTCATAACTTCCAATTAATATCAAACTTCCAATTCTAACCTTTTGTGAACTATTCTTATGTTTGTCAATTCCAATGGATATAAATTATTCACATAAACATTGTGTTTATTAAGATTACGAGTAAGGATCTGTATAACTAGAACAGTTTTTGAAACAAAAATCTGGCTTGGTACCACATATTCATGTGATGAAATCTGACCAAAGGTTAACGAGAACTATAACAGAAATTTGTGACAATCACTAACCAAACAGATGTCTAACACTCAATCAATATGTCTCCCCAACTATATGTGTGAGACATGTACAACAAAACAAAGATCTAAACACCTGTAGTTTTAGATTGTTAAACAAATGTAAGCAAGTCTATCTGGATAGGCTGATTATCTCTTTTGAAACAAAATGGTTCAGATTCACTCTACTAAAAAATGTTGCCTTTGCAATGGTGATGGTATTGGGGTAGGGTATTTCAGCCTTTTTGCAGTAAGTAATTGGCAATTGCTTGAGTTGCCTCTATCGACAAGGTATCTATCATAGTCTTGTTTCCTGTCATACTATAGTAAAAGTGATAGGGAAGACTGTACCTATCATTATTTTCTCTCAGTTACCTACCTTGAGTGGCCATAACACTTCTAAGGTTGTCTCCCTCTACAAGAAGTTTGTATGTATTGTCTCCCTTACTTTCATCAATGTGTATCACAGCCCTAGTAACTGATGGTATCCCCTGAATACAATATAAACATTGTCAAACAATATTCAAGAATATCAGCATATTGAGTAACTTAATCAAAATGAAGACAACGTCAATTTTATATACTTGACAATATTGGTCAGCCAATTAAAACATGCTTGATAAAATTCTGACCAATAAACAATGTGTACACAAACACTATTATTGTGACTGATAATAGAGCACTAGACTGCCAGTCTAGAGGTTGTGGGTTCACTACTAGAGATGGTACATGTTCTACAGTAATATTGGACTACGATTTTGCAGGAAATTGCTTGTAGGTTTGTTGGTGATGCAGCGATGCTGGTTATGTGTCCATTGTGTCATTGTATAATAACTGAATTTTACAATGATGAAACAGTCAAATCCAGTGCAAGTGCTCACCTAAATATAGCAGATCTCAACAGATAAAAGGTTGATTAGCTTAAGCATGTACAGCAATAGCAACCACACATGTCTTAAACAGCTAATTTCATTGACTTAAAATCAGGCATATAATTGAATACGGCTAAGAACAACCATAACAAGCCAACAATTACTAATCCCAAATATAAGACCTAGAGCCTGTTGCCTCACTAAAGCAGTTCCGAACACTCGATAGTGCTTTGCTAGGAAACTGATTGCTTAAAAAAAAGGTGCTACATAGGAAACAAAGAGCTATCCACGAACAGCGTGCTCCACTATTCGCAGTGCCATGCTAGGATAGTACAATCATTATATATTCAAAACAAAATGCTTCATAACAGCAGCATTACCCTCTGCTGTGTAGAGGTTGGGGCTTCTAAGTCGAAAAAAGGGGGATAATTTGGACAAATTATGCAGGACTGTTATCAACTCATGTGTAGGTCCTCTTGGTCATTGAAGGTAAACAAATAAGCATTTCTTAGTCCAAAAAGGGGCATAATTTCAACAAAATGCTAAATAGAGTTACCTACCCCTGTGTATAAAGCAAACATCTCAAAGGACTTAGAGAATATAAGAGGTTAAAAAACCTGTACCCAAACTTTAACAAAAGTGTTACGCCGACGCTCGGGTGACTGCAATAGCTCCCCTTATTCTATGAATAGAGGAGCTAAAAACAATATGTCACTGGCGAGTATCACGACAGCAGACTGTTGCACAGCAAAACCCTAGAAATACCGAAGCATTTTGTTGCCCAAGAAAGTGCTTGCCTAGCAAAGTGCTGAGAAATGGTATTCTATCGACGACCACTGCTCACTGGTAGTGTGTCATTGCATGTATGTAGTAAAGCACTCTATAGTACTATTTGGTAGCCTTTTGGTTAGGCAACGGGCTAAAGATTGTGGCATTTGCATGTACATAGTTTACCTTAATCCTGATATAGGATAGTTCTTTCTTCCAGAATTGTAAAGTATAATACATGGAACTTTTAGCAGATTCTTTGGGATGTATGGTTAGAACAGCAGAACTATGTATTTGTACATTCTGAAATATATACACACACATAAAAACATCATTCAATCACACAAGTTGTATAGCTCAGAACATTAAACATGGAATCTTTGAATATCCATGCTTACCTGTTGTCCAATCAGAGATGTTTTTTTAACTAACCAAAACATTCTTACAGTACAATAACGAAAACACATGAGGATTAATTAGTACCAGGTCTAATGTTCTGTACTATACATATAACATAATAATAGCACATTATGTGACTATTTATAAAAGCAAACATGAATATTTCACAATAAGACTATTTGCAGACGGTGAATTTTACCAGTAAGTTTTCGAGCCTTTAAAAATTAGGAGTATTAACAAATCAGTAAACATCTCATTATAAACCTTACAATGTGACACTTCAACAATGAAATTGTATGAGTCCTGTTTCTTGCAGGTAAACTATCATATCGGATGCAAACAGACAGTTGGAATTCAGAAATTACGGAACTTGAGAGGATTCTGGTGTTCACAGAGTTTACTGTTGTTTATAAACTAATCTCCTTCTCAAAGAATAACATTGTAACTACACATATACAAAACTTACATTATGTTTAATCTTGAGTTTAGTGGCACAAATAGAAGCCTTGATTGTGTCGACATTCACCTCAAGCTGTAAACAAGTGTATAAAATCATGTCAGACAGGCACATATATATATAATGGTCTTCTAAGAGGTTAAGTCATCCACCTTGGCAACCTTCTCACAATGCTTACATCCCTTTAAGTTACCTGTAAGCGGAGGTAACTACTGAGTTTGCCAACTTTGGAGTAGGAGATCAAAGGTTTAAAATTGTGGTTGTGGTCGACTCTTATAAACATTATGACTGGTTGGCGAAGCAAATTTATTAATGGGTATATTTTAACTACTTGTATCATACCTGGCATTAATGAATAAGATTCGGGAAATAAGTGTGATACAATATTAAGTGTCTTATAAGCCAGAAGGGGTTGATGGTGAGAACAAACATTTACATTCTACTTTATAACACACATAACCAGAAGATACTTACATTGGATGAAAATACTTATTTTCTTAACTTATTTTCACATACACAGTTATTTTCCAAAAAAGAATAAAAGTTCATGAAATTGCCTCAATAATGTTGATACATTTGCTATTCAACATTGCGTACCTTCAGTAATCTAATTCTTTCCAGGTCCAGTTTGACTAGAATGAAACAATCGTCAGGTAAGAAGACCTCCTCTAGGTATTCAGACACCTGCAATACACACCATCAATGTATCACCTCAACTCAAAACCAGGAGCCTGTTGCCTAACTAAGGTGCTACCAAACGCTATTTACTACATCTGTGCAACGACACCCCACCTGTGTTCACCGATAGCATACTAGTTTTCAGCACAGTGTTAGGCGAACACTACCGAGCACTTTCTTATGCAACAGAATGCCTTGGTAGTGCTTTGCTGTACAACTGTCTGCTAGCCCGATAGCATATAAACTTTTTCCCTGAGTTTGCTATGTAGCGCTTTTTTGAAGCATAGTATAGCCCTATTGAGCACTAGGTAGCGGTTTGGTTAGGCAACAGGCTCCTGACTGTTCAGAATAGTACAATTATATCAATAAAAAACATAAAAGCTCCGCGAGTCGCATGTGTCGCCTGACAACATGCACATTTGTCATGGAAAACTATCCACTATTGGGCTACATATCGACTCACAAGAGTTCTATAGTCATATGAACTAAAAACGACAAAGTGATGCTCTGGACAAAAAAATGTCACAGCAAGAAACATGCATACCTATCTTGGAGTCATTAATACTTATGGTGACAAAGTTATGCCACGGACAAGAAATGCTTATAAAATCAATCAAAGGGACAAAAATAAAAATGGCACAAGGTAGAGTTACGATTCTTGTGTACTGCACTTGGACTTTTGGTAAGAAACATGCATACCAAATTTCAAGTCATTCAACCTCTTGGTGACAAAGTTATCCGCCGGACAAGAAATGCTCAAATTAAATCAATCTAAGGGAAATAATTAAAAAACAATGCAAGGCAGAGTTATGGTTCTTGCGCACTGCACTTCGGCTTATTGCAAGAAACATGCATACCAAATATTGAGTCATTTGAACTTAAGGTGACAAAGTTATGCTCCGGACAAGAAATGCTCTGATAAAATCAATCAAAGGGAAATAATTCAAAAACTATGACAGGTAGAGTTATGGTTCTTGTTCACTGCACTTCGGCTTATTGCAAGAAACATGCATACCAAATATTGAGTCATTTGAACTTAAGGTGACAAAGTTATGCTCCGGACAAGAAATGCTCTGATAAAATCAATCAAAGGGAAATAATTCAAAAACTATGACAGGTAGAGTTATGGTTCTTGCACACTGCACTTCGGCTTATTGTAAGAAACATGCATACCAAATCTTGAGTCATTTGAACTAAAGGTGACAAAGTTATGCTCCGGACAAGAAATGCTCTAATAAAATCAATCAAAGGGGAATAATTCAAAAACTATGACAGGTAGAGTTATGGTTCTTGCGCACTGCACTTCGGCTTATTGTAAGATACATGCATACCAAATATTGAGTCATTTGAACTTAAGGTGACAAAGTTATGCTCCGGACAAGAAATGCTCTGATAAAATCAATCAAAGGGAAATAATTCAAAAACTATGACAGGTAGAGTTATGGTTCTTGCACACTGCACTTCGGCTTATTGTAAGATACATGCATACCAAATCTTGAGTCATTTGAACTTAAGGTGACAAAGTTATGCTCCGGACAAGCAATATGTGACGCCGCAGCCGCCGCCGCCACCGCCGCTGACGCCAAAGTAACACCTATATGTCGCCTTTTCAGGCGACACAAAAACTGTTTAATCATTTAGAGCATTATTTCACCATAAGACTAGACAAAGGGTTGCAGTAGCAAATCTGTCTTAATGGTGATACATATTTTATCATTTTCATTAATTTTTTAGGTTGAACTTGACCATGAAATATAATCCTTAAGATTTGCATTTTTTACCACAAATTTAATACCAACAAAAAAGTAATTTTACATTATTAACTCCCATCTCCCTATATAATCATTATAGTAAATACAATACATAGATTGAGCATAGATGTGTGCCTCCATAGCTCAATGGTTAGCGTGATTGCCGTTTAATCTGGCAACTCGGTTTCAAATACGGGTGGAGGCACTCATATGCCTGCCATAATATCAGCAGAAAGCTGACTGGCAAATAAATAAAAGGCTATGCTCGGCAAATGCTGATATAACTCATCAAAAGAACAAATCAATACTCAGTGTAGTACTTACCTCTCCCAGCTCTGTTTTCTCAATCCTACCCTTTACCACCCGGGCAAATTCAGCATCATTGCACACATCTAACTGTGCAGTGATTATAGGTGTACTGATATTCTTGGAGGCGTTCATAATCTCCTTGATTCTAGGTACACCCTGAGTGATATCTTAGGCTTAGGTTAAGGTAAATCAATAGATAGTTAGGCTTAGGTTAAGGTAAATCAATGGATAATTAGGCAATGCCTCAAGTTACATATATACAACTGCTAAAGCATAATCTTTTTTACACAACTGTAATTACATGTTATACACAAAGAATTTGAAGAGTCAATTACCTACATGGAGATGGTGTCAGGGGCGGATCCAGGATTTAGTGTTAGGGGGGCGTGAAATGAAAAATGAGCTGGGGGTCCAGGGCAAAGCCCTGCTAGGGGGTCCAGGGGGGCGAATCACCCCGGTAGCTCCTCGATTTTTGTGATTTTTAATGTTTAGACAAGCACTCCTCGAGCATGTGGCGCCTTATGTGCTTGCATCAAAGTACCTTCTTATAATGCCCAAAAGTGTCTGTGGTTAGTGGAAAATGTTAATTGCGCACTGTGCGCGCAGAAAGCAGAACAAAAATGACTTTAAATATGTGATTTAGTGTGATACAACAAATGAATTGACTTTACTTTGGCGATTTTAAGGGGGCGTACGCCGGGTCCGCCCCCCCCCCCCCCCCTTGGATCCGCCTATGGGTGTACACCATATCAATATATCAGGGAGGTATATGAGTAAAGGGTTAAGTTACAGAATGTATTATCCTAAAAGTGGAACAAACCTAAAGCTATATAATGTACATGTGTAGAGCAAGGATACTCATGGATGCGACACCAGCAAAATGGAAGGTTTTCAGTGTCATCTGTGTACCAGGTTCACCAATACTCTGTGCACAGACAGCTCCTACAGCAGTACCTGTATATATAATATTATAGATAATGTCATCAATATATCAGACACTACCATGATGATATCAAACACTGTGACTGAATACAAGATCATTGTAACTCATGAATTTTTAAAACAGCAAGTGTTTGAACCCTTGATTTACACACCACGACTCAAAGGACAACTCTTCGGAGATTTGGTTCTTGCAAAAATAGATACCGAGACTATTCCCTGCACATACTGATACACATTCCATGTATGTTTTGCTGCCCTACCCACCTACAAGCTGAAGTCATCCATCCAGTCAGACATTTCTGCCATATAACATCACTAACATACCTGGTTCTATACGAGCCTTCATATATTTATCCTTACAACAATCTAGAAACTTCTCCACTTGTGTTCTTGATACTCTCTCCAACTCATACAGCACTGAAATATATGTGTATCTCATTATATAACCAACTCATAACACTGAAATATATGTGTATCTCATCATATAACTATTATATGTTAGACACTGAAATATATGTGTATCCCATTATATAACTATTATATGTTAGACACTGAAATATATGTGTATCCCATTATATAACTATTATATGTTAGACACTGAAATATATGTATATCCCATTATATAACTATTATATGTTAGACACTGAAATATATGTGTATCCCATTATATACTAGTAACTATTATATGTTAGACACTGAAATATATGTGTATCCCATTATATAACTATTATATGTTAGACACTGAAATATATGTGTATCCAATTATATAACTATTATATGTTAGACACTGAAATATATGTGTATCCCATTATATACTAGTAACTATCATATGTTAGACACTGAAATATATGTGTATCCCATTATATAACTATTATATGTTAGACACTGAAATATATATGTATCTCATTATATAACTATTATATGTTAGACACTGAAATATATGTGTATTTCATTATATAACTATTATATGTTAGACACTGAAATATATGTGTATCCCATTATATAGCCAACTTATACAGCACTGAAATATATCAATATCACATTATGTTAGAGGCAGCAATATCTCACATAGAAATGGAAAACTAAAATGAATCTGGCCTAAATTTCACAGCAACAAACAATGAGGCGATGTATCATTAAGACTAGGTCAAAACATCTATAGAGTTAACAAGGTTTTCTATGACCCCTGATGATAGATATTTCACTAAAAATTTAAAGGCTTTATGAAAATTGACAAACTATGAAAGTAAAGAACCAAGTAAAACATATTTTCTGAAATGCATCCATTCAACGGACTGTACATTTACTCCAAGATCATTGAGTCTTAAGTAATCTGAGACACTCGGCGCTGCAGGCAGTCGGAACACATTGGCTTTTAATGCTCTCAGGTACCTATTAATACACCTGGGTGAAGTGGAGAATTGTCAGTTATGTTTGCTCAGAAAAATCAGTATGTCTGCGGACAAGGATCAAACCTGTGACCTCTTGATCCCAAAGGGTGTGCCCTACATCTAGCCCACACCTTCCCAACTACAAGCCAACTTACCAGGTATAGATTTTCCGTCATCATCAATATCAAACTTTAATCTTGTTTTATCAATCTCTGCTGCAACATCTACACAAAAATCCCTGTATAATAAATGAAAACCTTTCTTTGTTAAGAAATACAGATATACATGTTTTCACAGGAATTTGAAATTATACCCATACACATATCATAGCAGTCGATCCATTCAAATCACTTTATATGGATAAAATTAACATGGACGCAATGCATCCCGTGTCCAAAATAGAAATCCATAGTAGCCAGTGCTAACGAAATAAAAAGACACAAGTGATCAAGCTAGCACATTCCATGAAATGAATGTATCTCAAACAATCAACGATCTTCATATTTGCTTGATTTTACAATAAAAAAACAGGTCATTAAGAATTGCAAGCAATACAGAAGTCCCCTACCAGTTTAAATCCATTTTCAATGTTTCTTTTGCCATAGCAACCACAATTTTTATCAGAATCAAAATATTTTTGGACTTGCATTATCCCATTATTGCCCTCTATCTACATACCAAGTTTCATGAACCTATCTCAGAAACTGTTTGAGTTATGTCAGGATCCAGATTTTTTGACGGACTGACTGACTGACGGACAGAGGGCAACCTAAAGTTCCCTCTGGTCAAAAACCGGTAGGGAACTAATAATAGACAAACTCAAAATCTATGCTCAAATACTACAAGTTTGGTTACTGCACTTCTTCAGATGTTAGAACATACATGATTTTACAAGAAATGTTTGCAAATAACTTCAAAAATTCAATTTCCTGTACAACCTGGCAATTAGAACCAAGTTCAGCTGGTTGACAGAGCACCTCTTTAACATTTATGCTAAAGCTGAGCATGACATAAACACGACCTTTAGAGTTAATTCCTATGAGTCATAACTCCAAACCATTGTATAACAGTAAGTATACTATGTTTTTTCATAGTTTATTTCTTAAATAGTAAAGTTTTACTTACTTAACTTCTTTCTTAAACTCATCACTACACATGTTATATTTTGATTGTGTTAGAAACTCATCAACAGCTGACACAAGTTGCTTTCCTTGTAAAGATGCCTCATGTCGACTCATGTTACAGGTACAGGCCTGTAAATAATGTGCAACGGTTAGTACCTGAGAGTTAAACAGTATTCTAGTGAAAGTAGTAAGCTACGTGTGTATGAATAAATTCATTTCAGGTAAAAATGTTTTTAGAAGGTTCTCTTGCAATGGTCCAAAACACTAGCAAAGATTTTGCGACAATATGCACACCCAGGCTTGGTACAAAGTTTTCATGTGAAGTTAAGGAGATCGAATAAGTGAGGACAAACTTTGTGACATCCAGCACAAAACCAATATGTCTCACCCACTATATGTGGGAGGCAAAATTTTCCAAATTACAAATGAGCACCTACCCTGACATGATCATAGACTCTCCTGAAGTCTACTGGTTTATCTTTGCCTTCCATAGCTGCCGGATCTAATCCATCAGTACCATACTTAAACTGTACAATATCACTGGTAGAATTCCTCACTGTTAGATCATACTGTGAACACAGGTCTTCCAAACTCTATAGATAACAAATGTTAAAGACATGTACATTTTAAAGTCTAAACATTTTATAATGATTTCTAACCCATTCACCAAACTAAGCCAAGGATGAACAGACTATAGAAAATATACAATTTAAGTATGAGGGACATGGTACAAAGGAATTACAAAGTGAAGGTCCTTACTATACAGTACTGTATTCCTAGATACTTTCGCAGATACAATATTTCGCATTTTCATACCGTTGGCATATTTGCGGCTACAAATTTTCACGGAATCATAAGGCCCGCGAATTCCGCGAAACTAAAGTAGCTACGGCATAAAGGTATGTTTGACACATCTCGCAATTTTAATTGGACTGTTAAAACTTTGTCATCACCATCAAATTCAATTGATTGTGACCTTAACTGACCTGATAACAATTACGATGATCAATTATCTCTTCATAACAAAGGTTTCATAAAGTGTTTTCACTAGGTGTTATCAACATAAACCAGTAAATAGTTATTATTATAAATTAACCACCAAACATATGTTAAACAAATCAATGTGAAATGATTATTGTAAATACCTGTACAGGAATACATCGACTTTAATCATGACAAAAACAAACTTTCGTATGTAGAAGTAAACTGAATGTTAAAACCCCACCCATGTACCCTGTGCTTGTTTACCATGAGCACATTACACGCTACGTCATCAGTGTTTATGTCTACACAGCCTAAAATATGCACGATTCTTACAGGATCGAAATTGGCAGAAGTTCCCACGTCATGTATGCGCAAGTACAATTATTCTTCGTCAAATGATTTTGCGATTTTAGTATGAAGAAGCTAGAAACGTTCGCAGATTCGTTGGAGGTAATATTTTCGCGGCTATTAAACTTCGCGAAATGATACCTCCCGCGAAAGTCGCTAACTTAAAATGCGCGAAACCATTTCTAGGAATACAGTATCTACTGTCCAATCAAGAGGCAGTCACTAAAAGAAGCCATTTTAAACATGTATTACAGGGCAGTAAGGAAGTTTTACACCATTTTATCAATATTACAGTAATTTGCAAATGAAGACAAAAGGCATTCTATGTTCTTCAACCTAATTGCCAAAGAAGGTACACCCTTATAGTGTATGGTTGAGAACGGCTAACAATTAACAACTGGCTGTCAAGTGTTTAGCTGAATCAGCATACACCAGTGCATTACCACTAGAGCACTGATCTGCTTCTATAAATAGTGTATAACATAAAAGCTCCTTTAAAAGCTTGTGACTAGATTATTTGTTCCTACCTTGACTAGACGTCTCTGCATGTATCCTGTCTCTGCTGTTTTCACGGCTGTATCTACTAGACCTTCTCTACCTCCCATCGTATGAAAGAAGAATTCTGTTGGTGTTAATCCACTATAGAAACTGTTCTGTACGAAACCCCGAGCTGAAGGATCCTTGGCTGCAATACAAACAACATCATATTGTAAACAATACAAATACAACTATACAATCTCTTATATGTAATATTATGCAATGTAACCAAGTTCTTTAACTGAGTTGCATAAAACCACAAACTGTCACACAATTACGTACAAAGGAATATTACAAACTAACTCTAAAATTGTATTACAATGAATTTTACTGCAGTCTTATATACATGAACTTGTTAATGAGACAACCTTCAATCAAAATATGTGGCATTGTCCATTATAAATCTCCGATCCTGATTTCTGTTGTCTGCATAAAAATTATCTGACAAATTTGAATAAACAATGTCTGTATTATTATTGTTAATAAAAATCCACTAAACTTACAATGTCTTTCAAAATGTGGTAAAGCTCTGTCCTCGAACCCATTAGGAACACGTTTCCCACTGATAGCTTGTTGTCCTACACACGCAATCATCTGTGAAATGTTGATGAAGGAACCTGTAGGAGAGGAGAATATAGATGATGAGAATAGAGTGAGTCCTGGTTAACAACACAGCAATCAATACATTCATTTTTACAACTCTGTACATACCAAACTTTGTGTTAAGGAATCCTTTAAATAAATACTCACATTTACACCACAACAGCAACCACAACTACACCTCATTAGGCACACATACGACCAAATACTTTGTTTATTCTAGAAAAAGTATCTCCAAATTTATAAGCAAATGAATGTAGGACAATTCTGGATGGATGGACCAGATTGACTCCAAAATAGCACCCATATACTTCACATCTGGGGGTATATGTTATCTTAGATGCCAGCGTTTGTTGGCATAAAAGCAACAGACATATTTAAATCAAGACAGTTGTAATTTGCTTAGATAAAGATGAACACTTATAGAAGTGAATCGCATACCTTTAGATCCACACACAGCCATGGTCAGGGGACTGTTACTAGTGTGTAACTCCCTTAAACACGCCTTACCAGCATGGTCCCTAATCACAGACAACTCACGTAAAATCATCGCCTGAAATTATATAAACATACATACATGAATAAACCTTAAAGTGACTGATGAAACTCAACGATATCATCTTATATGTTTATTCTAAACACTGGTTATAGTTAAGGCTAGGTCCCTATCTCAATCTGGGTATATGTAAAGGATCCGTCATGAGTTGTCCTTGGAGATCAGCATTTCTTAAACAAGTCATAAGAAAGTTTAAGAAATGTTGATCCCAAAGACGAGTGGTGGATTATTTTGATCACATTACCATAGTTACTGAGTCAAAACAACGTCAGAAATAACAAATTTAGGCAGATGATGTTAGGTTTTCACGCCGAATAGCTGGTGACGTCAAGCATTTGTTATCACACACGTTAGAGAACTTTGTTCCATCATTTGCTCTCACATGGAAGATCACAGTATTAATGTGATAAACATAACAGTTGAAATGAGCGCTATAAACAGACTTTAGTTTGTTTTATCTCATCCCTAGAAGTTACATACAAACCAGAACAAGGTCCGTAACTCTGCTGAAACACAAAAATGTTTCTTTCCATTGTTATAATCATATATATGTATTAGGAAAGTTGTCATATAATCACCTCTAGAGTTTCTTCCTCAGTACATCCAGGCTGAGTGGTTAACTTTCCTTCCTCTAAATCTTTGATATAACGATCACATTTACTGTACCCATCTTCTAGTAGTAGATTCTTGGCTTTCAGTAAACCATAACCAGGTGTTACATCACCAATACCGATAGAGAAACCACGGTTACCTGCAAAATTCATATTATATAATTATTAATGTTACATATAGAACAGGGCCAAGAATTACAACAAGTACTTACACTAGGCACTTAAATATGGAAATTCACTCTTTTGAGGTTTGTAGTGACAATTCTTTGAAAGCATGACTGTGTAATTATATATAATTGGTACTAAATATTATTTGTGGCTTATGTTCTTGTGCCTGAAATTTAGCATATTTATAAGCAGTAATTGTAATTTATCAGTTTGAGAGTAGTGTTGCACTTAGGTTCAATAATTACATATACACCTCATAAATAGTATACTAGTATATATATACAATGACAAAGGAGATGTGTTAAATAATAATTTCCAACACTTTCAATAACATTTCTTAACATTTTCCACAACTATATTTGCAACCTATGATAAACAATTGATAATAATATCACATTTCAAATATTTGGCTATATAAACAACTTACTAAGAAATGCTGGACAGAGTCGGGCTAATCTAGCCAAACATCTAGCTATGTAGATTTCACCATAATCTCTGAGTATCACATAAAATATATTATTCTTTGAGCCCGAGCCCAGGGTTCCTTTATCCATAGATCCACATAGCAGCTCACTGTTCCTGACCACCACAACTGTAAACAAGAGAGGTTTGTTAGATATACATGTACTTGTATGTCCCACATCGCAGGTATGCAATAGTCATTATATGCAGTCATATTGAATTCTAATGTATCTTATAAAACAGGTTAGTAAGCTCTATACATACAAAACTAGGAAAGGTTATTGACAAATAAACAAAATCTTAGGTCTCTAACAAAGGGCCATAATTCTGACAAAAATCATTCAAACCTAAAATTCACGATTATATGCACTACAAGGCTTGGTACAAAGTATTTAAGAGAAGTTTCATTTAAATCTGACCAATGGTAATGGCGAATCAGACAGACAAAATCAACATGTCTCCCCCACTATAACAGTATGTAGGAGACAAACTGAACTGAATTCAGGTACATACATGAGTCATTATAACATAGGTCTTCTCCAGTTGTATAATTCTTTCCTTTAGTTCTTAGATTAGCTTTTACCGGGTCTTGTTTGTTGGGTCGTAGTAGTACACTAAATATCTGCTTGCCTGTCCATAACTTGCATGGCTGGAAATATAAGATTAGCATGTATAATATCACAGTGTAAGCAGCTCAGTCTGTAGCATGCTGATGAGATGTTTGTACATTGTACAATATAATTATATGCCCCAATCTGCAGCCAGTACATCATGTCATTATAAAGTTCACTGTAACCTTGATACTACACCCCTCAATATCAATTGGAGTCAACCAACTGCCAAACTAAGTTTAGGTACTCTAGATGCAAACATTCTCTAGTTATCAATTGTAAATTATTAGGTCTACTGATGGACAGGCTGACTGACAAGTGCAAAGCAATATACACCACATTTATTTACAGGGGCAAAAAACTTGATTTGACAATTCAACAGTGTCAATATTTCATTCTCTGTGTCAGTCAAGTGGAAAATTTATAAGTGCCATATATCAGGTATCGAAGGGCATAAAAATGGTGTAATGTTTCTAACTATTTGTCAGGATAATGTGACTAGGTATAGTCTCCATAACTGATTTATAGGCTGTACAATGGTGTAACATTTTTTTAATAAATTATCCAAAATCAAGTATGTTACTAAAACTATATATGAAAAACATTGTTGTACATACATTTGTCAGCAAAATGATATAATGTTAGCATGTTATTGAAATATTTGTTCTATCTTGTTGTTAAATGTATTATAAATGAAAAATAAACGGGGTCACCCGAAAGGGGCCTCAAATGAAAAAAAAAGTATGTTACTGGATGAATTAAAGCTGCCTTACCTTCAATATACAAGGTGGTGGAAGGTCTATTTTAATGTTTTCATCAGTGGATGCTAACATAGAGGCAATCAGCTGACAGGCCCGGGCTCGACCAAAGAATACATCTTTCTGTGTGATCAAATATCCACCTACAATATGAACATACAGTAATTATATCAAAATCATCAAAGTATGACTTACACCAAGGAACAGGGGAGGGGTTTTCTTGTAATTAATGTGCCCACACTTTACATTGACACCCACTATGACATCAGACTCCCCCCAACAATTTTTGGGGCCGAATACAGGCCCCTTCCGCTAGCAAAATAACCTCCACTTTTCCCAAAAATATACCAATTTCAACATAACATTTATTTCACACGTAAGAAAATAATTTCGCATCTGAATGATGTAGTTTTGTGAATATTTTACAAAGAAAGCCTACCCAATAGGCCTACCTTACATCAATTGAGTTTCCCTATAACTCATCAGACCCTAATCTCCCAAAGTATCTCAATCTGAACTAAATCTCACCTCAAATATTATCCAATATATTTGAGTTATTTTACAAGCAAGACCAGACTTAAAATTGTACTAGAACAAGAGGGCCATTGGCCCTAAAGCGCTCACCTGATGACTATCAGTTTAGGCAGAACCAGTATTTGTCATGATATGACCTTAATAGTTGATGTAAATTTTACAAATACACACTTTATGGCCATGTTTATAAAGATCAGGTAAAAAATGTGACCTCTAGAGTAAAAACAAGGTTTTCTTTGCTGTGATCTAGTGACCAAGTTTTTACCCCAGATGACCCAGTTACTAACTTGATGTAGATTTTATAGAGACAACCATTATGACGAAGTTTCATAAAGATTAGGTAAAAAATGTGACCTCTAGAGTGTTAACATTATTTGTCCTAGTGACCTAGTTTTTAACCCCAGATGACCCAGTTTCGCACTTGACCTAGATTTCATAGAGACAAACATTGTGACCAAGTTTCAGAAAGATAAAGTGAAAACTGTGACCGACCTCTAGAGTGTTAACAGTCCAATCATTGACGGCGGACGATGGACGGTGGACATAGGGTGATCACAATAGCTCACCTTGAGCTTTTCGCGCTCAGGTGAGCTAAAAACAGAAACATTGTTTTGGTTTTATTACATTAAACCTTTAAGAGCTTCAGATTTGTTTCAAATTGAGACACTGACTTGAGTCAAATCTCAATGAGATGAGATTTATGCTTGAAATATTCAGACGATTGGGCCAGAGCTATCTCTGAGCTCAAATTATGTTGCATATTTTTCAGTTAATCTACATGCGAGACTGGACTCATAATTGGCATCACAAACCAGAATTATTGTTAAATTGTATTTTAAATTCAACTCTGATTGAAGCATAATCTCCATTTGAGATGAGATTTCTACCCGAGATTCTTCAGGAGATCAGGGCCTGGCACAATGTATTAAACAGAAACTTGGACAAAATCTCACTTATAATGTTTATACAAGTGTACCTGTAATGAAATCTTGTATGGCAGCAATCAAAGGTTCCCCGTTACGTGGTGTGACAATGTTCGCTTTCGACTGTAAACAAATGTCAAATATGAGCATTCAATAGTCTTATTTGATTAAATTGACAGTCTTATAGATAGTACCAAAGTGATTTGCTATAAACACCCTGTTCAATCTCTTGCAATATGAGTTGTGTCTTAAAAATAGAATCTTACAACAGTGTTTTAATGAGCTAGCCAGATAGACCTAAAAGGCTGATATATTATAATTGGTTCATCTTGTTATAACACATGTATTAGACCCTTGAATTATTACTTTACACAATTTGATCCTCAGGATTATGACTGAACAGTATTTTCAAAGTTTTTTATTAATTATGCAGGGGTCCTACTGAGGCTTAATACCCAATCCTGAAAATGAGTTGCAAGCCTGTTGCCATTAGCACACACGCCTACACTAAATCTCAGTTCAAACATTGCTCTATAGCTAAAATTCTGGAATTGAAATTTCAAATGACTTTTTTTATCAAATATTTGATTTCCTGTAGAAAAGTTCAATCTTTCTAATGCAGCATATTCGGATTTTCAGATTATTCCGAACGTGTTGGACCCCTGCTATGATTTCCAGTACAAAATTAATAGAATGACCCCTGTGATTTAGAGCAAAATGAAAGCATTGAGAATATTATGATATATTACCCCCATCAGTGTGATGGCCTCTGCTTTGGCCTCCTCTGTCTGTGGTAAATGTAGATTCATCTCATCTCCATCGAAGTCAGCGTTAAATGGATTACAACAACATTCATTAAATCTAAATGTTCTATGTGGCTTGACTTTGGCCTGAAATAAATAATATAACATTAGTAAGTACAGTGTAACCTGTCCTAACAACCTGTTAATGGATACATACAACATCAAATATACAGTACAATCCCTCATAGAACAACAACCTCTCTTGAGCAACCTATTATGATTAAGACAGGTGGTCGTTTAATTAAGATGATCACTAACACATGTTTGACCGCAGTAACAAAACAAATGTCAATAGTTAAATGTAGAGCAAATACAATGCAACAGTTTCACTTATCCAATACAATTATTTATTGACTTGTTACTATTTAAATAGTCACTTGTAACGACTACGAGAGTGACATTTTCTTATCAGTAGGAAGTCGGACTTGCAAGTACAAACAGTTGATCAGACAGGGAAGGCAGCACTCAACAGAATCAGAAGAGCATGAAAAGCTCTTAGCTCCGTCTGAAAGAGGCCACAGTCAAAATGACAGATAAATAAAACTTACATAAAATGCCTGAATACTGAGTTTATGTAATGAAGGTTGTCGGTTGAAAAGGACGATATCACCGTCTATCATGTGCCTCTCAACTGTATCACCAGGTTTGAGCTCTTTCGCGATCTTCTCACGATTTCCATAACGCAAAAATCTAGAAAAAAATCACATTACTTTTACACAAAAACAGCATTGTTAGTTAAGCGACAATAAGTAGATATTTCTATCTACATAACTAAATGCTTGAACTAATGAACTTTCTATGAAAAGTCGAGATGCTGTCTGTACTGTTTACTAGCATGAAATTTGAATAATACCACCATAACTGTCACAATTTTAATTTTC
This sequence comes from Spisula solida, assembly GCA_947247005.1. Taxonomy (NCBI): domain Eukaryota; kingdom Metazoa; phylum Mollusca; class Bivalvia; order Venerida; family Mactridae; genus Spisula; species Spisula solida. The sequence goes on along the minus strand of OX365944.1, from coordinate 64,947,241 downwards.
AGGGCAGTGACTAATTTAAAATGAATGTACACAAGCATAACCATAAATTTCTCCTCAATTTTTTTTAATGTGTTTTACTAAAATACCGATATTTGTAAAATTGATATTTTTGTCACCTTGAAGTTTGAACGGCACTTTACATTAAGCAGATGGCACAGTCCGATAAAAGGTATATCATGTGTACTGTTTTCCTTCCTCTAATTGAAAGAGTTAACAGGCTTTTTTATATATGACATGTTCACACAAAACCTGTTTTTTAATTAAAACACACAGCACCCCTACGTCAATCCCGTATTGCAGTATAAATTCTTATAAATCACCTTTTGATATTATTATGTCTTTGTTGGATGAAGTTAGCACCTGGATGAACATCACATCCATTTATGATGAGTTTTCTCATTAATTCAAGATTGGCTTTGTTGACCTTTTCTGGGTAGGTCATCACCTTAGCAACGTGTATTGGCACGGCAACCTAAAATCAAAATGAGAAATATTTGTGATAAAAACAAGGTAGCTTATACAGTGTCAGAATGAGTTTAGATGACCATCACTTTTAAGCTTTCGAAACACAATGCGTTTTTCAGTTGATATCAAATCAGTTTTTAACAACTGAAATTTTAAACTTTGCTATTTTCACATCAAGGAAAGGTTAGCATTGACTTGTCATGAGAAAGGTTACAGAATGTGAATGTTATATGGGTGGTTTTCAGATCCTCGTACAAAGAATTGTAGCAGATATAATTTTAATCAAATTGACCAAGAGATAATATTTGTATAGCTAATACTATAGTGAAGATGACCTGATCAATGCCCATATTAGGATCAGGAGAGATGACAGTACGTCCAGAGAAATCCACTCTTTTACCAGACAGGTTACCACGGAAACGACCTTGTTTGCCCTTCAATCTTTGCACAAAACCTCTTGTGTATTTCTTTGGCTGAAATGTACCAGTAGTGAGATGGTTTCAGTACAAAAGGAACGTTACATACATACACTGCACATGTATGTGAAACCAGATGAATTCAAAAGTATAACATCAAATTTGTGACATTTTTTTTGTTTGTTCATGTTGAGCACCATTTCTCAACAATTATTCTGTTTTATACAGCAGCTGATTGAACTAACCAGTTTTCTTGGACTGTACCCTTACCAGTACTAATTAATCCTTTCACAAGGAACCAACAAAATCCAACATTGTTGAAAATTTGGGTCTGGGAGTCGAACTGTGATCCGGTTTAGAAATCTAGCGCAATTACAACAGCTTAATTTGTCACAAGGTGAAAGAATACTACAAGGTAACCAGAATGTTTGTGGTATATTTATTACATTGAACACGTAGTATGCCTTTTCTGTGTATAATGTGCCATAAGTTAATCATATAATACCGTATAGACTATACCTGCATATGTAAAGGTATACCAGATGTTTCACTGTTATACAATAAAGCTACTTGTAACTGTAAGAAGTCCCAATCTTCCTGTAAAATATAAAACTCTCAATATTACCAGAAAACACAATAAATAAGATTCTTCTACAGATTACAGATCAATCTGCTAGGTACTTCGGATGGTTGTTGCTATATCATTCAACTTCAAAGTTAGGAATAAATAGATATTTGTCAACTTAAAAATCTTTCCATTCACATGAACTTATATATCAAATTGCAAGAAAGACTAGCTTAAGATAAGCTTTTTTTCGATTAAAGCATTCAAGCCTGTTTTGATGTATAAGCTTTGAGGTTTCGACAGAAGAATCAAAGCCTATTCAATTGGTAAAACATCTAACATTGACATGGACAAAGTACAGGAAAGAAACAAAAGGAACTATGAAGCAATCATACCATGATCATTTGCATTTTAGCACCAGTAGCACGATGTTTCTGTATGACATCGTTCAGGAATATAATCTCTGTCAACTTCATTGTTACATCATCTTCATTACTGTAACATGCAAGAAAAGACAAGAATTTATAACAATGGTAACGATGGAGAGATAATTCAGTGTGAAGGGAGGGGATAACGGAGGAACGGTAACAGGCTAGGTAAAATAGTGACTGTGCAGTTGATGACTGATTTCACATAGGGGAGGTGTAAAATATCAATAGCACAGAACCCAGATTAACATGTGACAAATCAGCATGTAAGTGATGAACAACCCCTGAAAAAGGGACAACAGCCTTTTATAGCCCAAACATTCACATCCCTGTAATTGAAAATCTTGAAACTTCCTTGATAAAGTCAGTATTATGTGAAATTTAAAAACAAATACCTAATCTACCAATAAGTATGGGTGGAGTGTATTTTTGTTTACTTACGTTCCAGATTTCAGATCTGACACCACTGAGGGTCGTATACAAAGAGGTGGAGCTAAAATTCTCGTCAAGATGAGATCCTTTGGATGAGATACACTGGAGTTCATCAGCAATAACGGTATATCCTGAAAACAAGTTGATATACAAAACATTAAATTTGCCAAGGTCTTACTAATTTGTTGATAATATATGATCTATTTCAAGAAGAAATTACAATGTCTGAATATCTGTTTGCGTTTTAATAAGCTTTATAAAAGTCGTTATTATTATTATATTTCCAATTGAGTAAGGTATATATTTTATGTTCACAAGCATAACACATGTTATGTATCTAATGTTATGTACTGTGATACAAGAAAGATGCCTGTGCCCTTAAGTTGCATGACACATACAAGAGGTCTACAGGAATTGGTTTTTATCACCTTATCTGCCAAGTTTCATTTATATACTCTGTAAATTGATCTCATCAGTTTTCCTGGAATTCATCAACTTGCTCTCCCGCAAGCACCTGACAACAACTTCACATGTGAACCACATCACTACAGACAATGTCACAACATCAACCAATCCTGTGGCACAACACGGTCAAGCTCAGCTGACCTTTCCACAGTATATAGCTACTTTAAATTAACCTAGTACTTGAGCTTTATAAACGAATATGTTACGGCTTCTTGTGTGGAATGTATCAATATCCGCAAGAAAAGTGTGCCTTTTTGGAGTTTAAGATTAGTGTTTATAGTTCACCTCGAAATACTTGCTGCTTATGAAATGACAGATCGAAATTAAATCATATACAAGAAATCAGCCCAAAAAAGGGGACTAAGTTGATTTGTTTGCACTATACCTCTATAAGACAGACAGTGTTCACGTTATAATCATGGATATACAGGGAACGAAGATGCCACGTCCCATGACACATATAAAGGAAGGGGATAACTACAGATGTTATTTATAGTCTCTGGGATAACTATATAGAAATGAACACAAACCTCAGTGCTGATTCTTTCAAACATACGTTTCACCATCAATGGATTCAATACAGCCTGAAAATCAAAGATGGCAATTTAATACTTGATATTAAACTAGAAGGGATTAAGACGCAAAGACCCATAACTCTGGCAAAAATTATAAATCTAAAATTCCTGACAATATGCCCAATTGGGTTTGGTACAAAGTAATCATATTTTCACAAAGTTTCATTGAAATCCGACCAATGGTTAAGGAGAGCACAAAAGCAAAGTTGGCTATTCCATCGGAAAAGTTGTTAAATATAATGTAGATAGGCTCAAAGTTAAATTGGAAACATTCAAGCAATATGATTAATTCAATGTGTGCAAAGAATTGACTTTTTGATGCCAATGATACTAAATTGGATGAACTTGAAAAGCGAATAACTTTAAATTTCCAAAATGTATAATGGTTAAAACATTAGACTCTGAATATTAACCACACAACCTTGGCCCCAATCTCCTGAAGGATCTCATACAGAAAACTATAACCAAAATTGGGATGTTGTTCAAATCAGGTCCGGATCTCTGAAAGCATCTCGGGCACAAATCTCGACACAAATTGAGATTGTACTCAATTAAGTGTCTGAATTTAGGATGAATCTGAAGATGAGCTCTCAACAATGTTTTTGTTTTGTGATATAAAGATATTTAAGTGGAATTACACAAGCACAACACTACTTCATGTTCAACATGGAACTTCAACCCACCTGATTTTTACCCAGCATGGTTTCTATCTCTTTATTGTTCTCGAGAGCAGCTTCAAATGAGTTGAGATAATCTGTGAGTACTGCATTCTCGCCTCTACCTGTTTTCTTGAACTGATCATGTATTATCTTCAATAAACCACACTTCTTCACCATTCCTGAATTAATCAATTAAACCCATGCATACGTACATACAGTATACCATACTGCTTGAACTTCAGTACGGGTCACCAAACCAATATTGCCAGTCTTACATAAGCTTAGCATAACCAATGGAGAAAGCATAGTCAAATAATAAAATATCATCTGATATTCATATGATGCATCAGGCCAACATCGACACAATGTTGTCATTTTTCTAGGCACCTGATAAACCAAGCAGCTGTGGCTCTAGTGGCAATGACATTATGTAGTTTAAACATGCTATATATTTAAACATGCTATATATTTAACCATTAGGGTGGGGTTGGGCTCATCAGCACTTAGGCATCAAATTTTAAAGTAGCATTTCCATCAGCAAGGACAATTGACACCAAACTTATCAAAGTTTCAGCAGAATAGAAAACCTAAGTTAGAAAGTGTAATATTATATATGTGTATATATATATTGTCTGACCAGATTAAACTGAGACTCCTTGCATAATTCGGTTAAGTCCGGAAAATTCCGAAGTTATAAAAACATATAATTACATTTATGGCTCAGTGGTTAAGTGTGTGGTGTGAAGACCACAAGGTATCGGGTTCGAGACTAACTAAATATATTTTTATTTAACATTTTTATCTTTTTATGCAAGTATGCTAGTTGTGAATTATAGTTCTCCATATGTTCACATATCCATTACACAATTCAGTCATACGATAAATTTATAATGGCCAAGTTGTACTTGGAATAAAATAATATGCAATTGAAAATATTACAAAAACCGAAAACAAATAATAGACAAAGAACGTACAGGGAATAGTTTTAAACATAAACCCCTTGATTCAAGGATAGATAGTTGAAATAAAAATATTAATGACAAAACTAAGTTTCGAACCTGCAACCTCTTGCGTTAAAGGCGCAAACGTTTCCACTGCGCTACAATTCATGCTTGATTTTTCTTTTGATGCTGTTGATAACTACACATGTAGTAAATAAACATACAAATCGAAAACAGCCGAGTACAGCCGGGGGTATACGGACTTTGATCAGAGTCTCAGTTTAATCTGGTCAGACAATATATACTAATATATAAATAAAACAGAATAATAAACATTTATAAGATTAATAAATCAAGACAGTTTACCATTTGTAGCCCCACAATATGGACACACAGACACCTTTTTACATCGTTCCCACACTTTTTTCTTGGCTATTTTTCTCTGTAGATACGTCATTGGACGTTTGAAGTTGTCCATGAAAGTTTTCCTTACATCAGGTGGCAGAAGAACTCTACCACATACCTTAAATAATGTAATGATAGAAGGGCATGTTACAGGATTGATCAATGTTAAGTCAACAAATATAACTTGTCCATTACAATGCTACTTTGTTTAGACAGATAATATTTCAGGGTACTCATTTCACCATTTTTGGACCGATATTCAGCCCCCTTCCCCTCCTAAATAAATCAATACTGTAAACCAATTTACTTTCGCTAATACTAACATTGGCGTTTGCCAACAAAGTTTCGCTTATTTTAGTCTCACGTGAACTCCGGGAAACATAAGCCGCATAGCGACAAGTTCACTTTTGGTACAATCTATCACATACATACTTGCTCGTATTGAACAGTATATAATTGCCGCTTAATCAATGTTCTCACCTTCGGGTAATCCTTTGTTAAACCCTGTCAATCATTTATTTTTTTTGTCCATTGAATACAATACAACCTATTCATTTCTAGATGGGTGGGAAACACACAAAAGCTTATCAGACATGATCAAGAATTGGACCAGAGACCTCACGATCACTTGTCACAAGCATTATCCATTCAACCACCATGCCACATCAGTATAGTATAAATTATATTTCCATGTTCTAATGGATGCAAAATTATGTCAACAACTTTCTATGCTTTTTACGATGCACAGACATATTTTCTAGAGCGTATAAAAATGTTCATAAAACAATGTACATATTCCAGAAATGTATTATTTAATTAATAATTGCAGTAAAAACTGATATGAAAACTACAAGACTTACTTTGCAGATCATCTGTAACACGGTGATGGTTGTTCTGAAGTATCCAATATGAAAACATGGCAGCTCTAAATCAAGAAATCCATAATGTCCAATACAATCAGCCAATGCACGACCACATGTTTCACAATCATTACTTTTCTCGCTTGTTCCCTAAAATTTGAAATTTTTATAAATGTGGACATTCTTAAAACAACGCATTGTTCCCTTAAGTTTAAAATCTTTATAAATATGGAATTTAAAATCTTTATAAATATGTACATTCGTAATTTGAAAACATATGTCAGTAGTGGCTATAATTATTGATCTCAACAGTCCAGATTAATTGCTAGCTCAAAGTTACAATTAAATGACAAATCGAGAAAGTTTTCTGGTCTGTTGTTATAGGGTAATTTACAATTTAATTGAAGCAAATAGGTATTTATTAACTAAAACCATGCTTCACTTTTCAGTTCTTGTCAGTATACGTCATGTAACAATTTACTAATTATTGGCAAATTAATAGGGACAGTTTCAGACTCTACATATCTCACTTTGCTTACTTTAATACTTCCTTTCTCAAATTCTGACAAATGAAACAAATATATGAGGAGCATATTAAGATAAGTATTCCTTGTGGTTATGTTGCATTTAAAAAGCCAGCAATGTCTCTCACAGGTTTTAGTTTACAGTAAGTTTGACTACGGGGTATTTACCATTCTATGATCAAGAACACCGTATGGTACAGGTTTTCTGTTCCCATCTTGTGAATACAAGTTTTTGCTGACCACTTGTAGTTGGGAATACTGACCCATCTGGTCAGCTGTCATTAACCCAAATGTCACATGGCTTCTGAAAGATAAAACATATTCAATATTAGGTTCAAGTTGTATCAGCAGCAAGGTGTTTGTCGCAGAAAAATGCTGAAAAAATATGTAAAAGAGAGTTATTGTTCTTTGCCACTGTACTATAACTTAATAAGGTTTATTTAACTATGCATTCTGAGTTACGGCATGGACAAAAATTAAGTATGAAAAATTACAAAGGGAAATAACTCAAAAACTTTGCAATGAAGAGTTATGGTTCCTAAGCACTGCACAAACCTCTCAATGAGATCTATTCAGCTATGAAGTTTCAAATTGATATCTCTAATATTGTTTGAGTTATGGCCCAGACAAGACTTCAGTGTGAAAACTTTCTAAGGGGAATAACTTCAAAAATATGCATAAAAGAGTTATGGTTCTTGAGCACTGCACATCCCCTCAATGAGATCTTATGATTCACCTATGAAATTTCAAATCGATATCTCCAATTTCCAACTGCCACACTCATTTCTGAGGGTTTAAACTCCCACACTCACTTCTGAGGGTTCCAACTCCCACACTCATTTCTGAGGGTTCCAACTCCCACACTCATTTCTGAGGGTATCAACTCCCACACTTACTTCAGTGGGTTCCAACTCCCACACGAACTTCCCAGGGTTTCAACTACCACACATACTTCAGTGGGTTCCATCACTCCCTCTAAGGGTTCCAACTCCCACACTTATTTCAGAGGGTTCCAACTCCCACACTCACTTCTGAGGGATTCATTACTCATCTCTGAGGGTTCCACCTCCCACACTCATTTCTGAGGGTTCCAACTCCCACATTCACTTCTGAGGGTTCCAACTCCCACACTCACTTCTGAGGGTTCCAACTCCCACACTTACTTCAGGGGGTTCCATCATTCCCTCTGAGGGCTCAAACTCCCACACTCATTTCTGAGGATCTTTTACTAGGGCTCAAACTCCACACACTTATTTCTGAAGATCTTTTACTTTTCACCATCTAAGTTTTGCATTTTTCTTGTATCAATTTACTTCTATGGCCCTACAGGACACCATACATGAGTGTCATAGCCTGATGTGTATACTACATGTAGATGAGTGCACACTGAATATTAAAACAGTAGCGGCGCTTGTCTGTAAATGCCATTCTGCCGACTGGTATACTCCCAACCATATGATTACAACACAGCAAATATCACGATTCACTGCAATTGTACTCATAACACTGGTACCTGCTGTCGCATTTTGCGGCTCCTATTTTGTTTTGATAACAGGACTGCCAGCATGTCTCCCCGCTGTACCGAAATCGATGCACATGCAACTCACCAGTTTAAAGAAGCACAACCAGTTCAAAGAACCACAGTGTAGTACACCATAACATTCAAACGGACCTAGTGTACTAATTAGAGCTGTCATTGATTGAAGCGATATTGATGTATCAATGATATTTTTTAGCCGATCGATTAGCTATTTGCATTTTGAAATATCGATACATGAGTAAGTGAATGGAACTACCCAATACCCAAAGGTGCTATGTTCAAAAGCTGAATCTATACCCAACTTATACAGTGTAGAATGGCTAAATAAGTGAATCATGACTATGGGTCTGTTTATTGTTCGTCTGTATGTGTAAATCGATACTTGTCTACGATATCGTACGATATCTCGCGCCAGTGACATTTGCCTATCAGCGATAAGCAAGACGAGTTCCGGTATGACCCACACCAGGGCCGCTAAAGTAACGACCAAAAATTACTGCAACAGCCCTAGTACTAATCAATAAAATTGTTGTAAAATTCTTGAAAGTCTAAAGTCAAGAAAATGCTCAAAATCAAATCAAGACAATGCTCAAATGACAGGACAGTTGATTTCTCATGCTTACATCTTTTTTGCAACATCTGCTTCCCTGAACTGTTCTTTTACCATTTTGATGGTCAAGTGTGGCAAACATATATAACAATTGTCTGGTAAACATGTGTTTTAGCCGGTTTCGCTATCTTTGCATCATTTCAAAGCGCTTTACATACATTGATGACGAAGAAAACGTCTTCGTGACCAAGACTTAAAATATAACGAAAAAGTCAAAGAATAACCGAATAATAAGATTCAGTCCAAGATATCGTGATTTGTCGTGTTGGTTTAGAGATTTCAATAATTTATTTAGATATAATTAGATTAATAAACTTAACATAGTCTCCACAATAACAGCAATTTAAATTAAATTAGAATACGTATTTTAATATTTTCTGTAATCTAAAGCACAAAAATTGTTGAAGTCTATCGAATTCTTATTACGTTAGAGACTATTTTTGATGACGTCAATTGTCTGCGCATGTCAGTAAACGTCGAGAAATCGTTTGTTTGTGCATGATCAAGTGCCGAAGTATTGCAATTTACCAGCGTATATAGACATGTATGCTTCGCAGAATCAACAGAAGCGGCCTCTAGATTTTGGCGGTAGTAAAAATATTAATGATTGTCATTACTTATGTCCTAATTGTTGTCGATTTCGTTGTCAGAAATCGTCATAACAATCATGGACGCCATAATTATTTCAATGACCTTATTTAAAATTTGTTATCAAACAGTGAAACTACACATGTATGCCACGGAACGAATTTTAAGATCCATATTGAAGCATGAAATGCGTTATTTAAGCTTCTACATTTCGATTTGCTTGAAAAATCGGACAGGAAATGAGGCGAAACACTCGGAAAACAACACACACCGCATGCGGCATGGTGCTGCTTTAAGTTTAGGCTAGAGACTCCATGCTCGCCCTTTTATGGTATTTTTTGCCAGACACTAAGCTGGTCTATTATATCGAAGAATACCTGTGTATATCCGTGATTATATGGTGATCGGTGTAGGGCGTGCACTTCAGGGTCCAGGATCAAGAGGTCATGGGTCTGATACCCGTCTGCGCCACTGCTTAATTTCTCTTAGCAAGAATTACCCTCAATGCTTCACTCGACCAACAGGAGTCTGTTTCTTCACCAAGCCCCTTCCAAAAAGCGCTACCAAGTGCTTTCCTACGTCTATGCAACGACATGCTTAGAGCGAGCATTGCTTGCCGATAACATACTGTTTCTTTGCTAGGCGAGGGCGTTCTTGTGCAACGGACCACTTCGATATCCAGTAGCATAAAATTTTACCGCTATGCAGGCCTCAATAAATCTACTAATCTGCTCGTTCTGCAAATATTTTTCCTTCTTTATTTATATAGCCGGATGAGAAAGATTTTAGGGGTTTCTTCTTTGTCTATATAGTATATTGCAACCATATTGCAGGGCAAGTGCTTTTAAAAATATTTGTTGAGGCCTGCTATGTAGCGCTTTTTTTAAACAAGCCGCTTCATAGCATAGCACTACCGAGCGCTCGGTAGCAGTTTGGTTAGACTACAGCTTCCAGGTGAATTGGTACCTGTGAGGGCAAGGCTTTTTTCTGAATTTGGGGAAGGGGCCTGGCCTTTTGAGAGGGGGGAAAATTGCGCGTAAAACAGCATTTTGGGGAAAATTTTCCAACATTATAGGCCTACTTACTAAAGCTCTCAGCAACATTAAAATACAACAATTAATTCAATATATGCATATATTGTTATATATCTACAGTATATAATACAGCACAGTAAACTAGTAACAACAGTTTTATTCATAGGAAAATAATTCAGAATTCCTTGATACAATCAGAGATCATTCTGTTCATAATCTTATTCTTACAGCATTTAAAATACTGATTGGTCCCCTCAGTAGTTTTTTGCATACATGTACGACATTTTTGTAAACAAATGCCGTTTCACAGAATGTTGCAAACAATGCGGTGCGTTTGAAAACCAACCAAGGCCGGAAAAAACGATACTTTGTCAATTTATGGCATGTCGCAAACGGTTGAGCGTGTAAAAAAATCTATATTATCCCATCAATTACGTTATAATCAGTACTGATTACCGGACTTTAGCACATCTTGGCACGTTTACGACATTAATTGCTGGTTTGCGTTAGACTAGTAAAGAACAGAAAATGGGATTTCTTGTCGATATTTCCCGTTTCTCATAATTAAAATGCTTTTCTGTTAAAAAATTGTTAGGCTAGGGGGAAAATCGTTGGCTTGGGTAAATAAATTTGCTTGGGGAAATGAATTTGCTTGGGGAAGCCACCGTTAAACGGCAGCTGTTATATAGAGGAAAAAAGCCCTGGAGGGCAATGTATGTACGTATTTGATATTCCTGGACACCGTATCTCGATGTTGGTTGCATACCCACTATGAGAGAAATGGTCTCCCCAGGTAGCCCAATTACCAGGAGAAGTTAAAATGTCAAATTTTGCAGATTTTGTTTATTACTTTTTAGATCAACAAGGATGGGGTAGTCCTGCTAACAATGGTGGTCTTGGTGATGCTGCAGCTGACAGAAGGAAGAAAAGGAAGAGCAGATGGGGAAATGAAGATGTGCAAGACAAGACGGTCATACCAGGCATGCCCACCATAATACCCTGTAATCTATCTAAAGAGCAAGAAAGACAATACTTGCGTAAGTTGCTGAGATTCAAGTTAATAACATAATGACGGACAGACTTAGTTTCATGAAATTTTATGACTTAAATGTCTCAATCTTTTGCAGATTTAATAATATATTTCAGATTTAATTCCAAAATTATTTGTAGGTGAAATTAATGGAATATTTTATTTAGTTGCATTATTTAGGTGTACAGAATATTGGTAACCTGGTAAGTTAAAAGCAAAGTACAGCCAGGGCTCAGTCTGAAGCATTCCTGACTCTATATGGCAAGATGGGATGCGTTATGGATTTTGCAGACTGTGGACTGACTTCATAGCAGCAAGAAGATGGATGAGCCTTGCTAGAAATGCTTCTGTTGTATATTTTACTAAGTGCAGCGTTGTCGCTGCTCAATCTACTTACACATCATGTATTTCTGACCTAGTTCTCCATTTTGAGTTGAACACCATTTATCATTTTATATATAAATAGTAACTGGCTGATATTACCTTTGCTCATTGATTAGCAGGTGCTGATAGAGTTCATTCACTTGTTTTACATTGACGGGTAATATTCATCAAGTTACACATACATCTAATTCTAGTTGTTCGAATAAACGGCATGGTTATATACTACTTGACAAACTTTCTCTTGCATGCTTCAGAAATTCACCAAATTATTTACGGTTGATATTAAAGAATGTAATTAATAGAAGTGAATTCATTAGTAAGGCCTGTTATTGGTTCGTTTCAAAATTTTGCGTGCATGAGTGTGTGCCAAAGTTTGAATGTTAGTTAAAATGGTCAACTAAATATATTCAGTTTTATTTGTATCTACGGCAAGATTATGTACTGACTGAGGACAGGCATTTATGTATAGACTTCAGCTTCCTGATCTGAAAGTAATGGATTTTAACCTTGTCATTGATGAAAGTCTTGTAAGATCTTCTCTAGCCTTGAATGAAATTCTTGTACTGGTTATAGAACCAGGAAGCTATCATCAAGGATGGTTACTCGAAGCTGTGGTATCATGATATAAAGCCATACTGATAAATTTACTGGGTAGTGGGTACCAAGATATTTTGGGATGTTGGAGGTTGGACTTCGGAAGTATTGGTTCCGAGCTGGTCTGGAAAACTGTGAAACATTATTGATGATGTTTGATCAGAACTGATGGGAACTTCTTATAGAACACCCAGTCAAATTAACATTATCTATCAGAGCGAGAGACAAGTTACTTACTCAGTGGGGTGTTACTTGATTGTAGATTTAAGGTCTAACATAGATCCACATGTCAGTGTTTTTCCTCGAAAATAATCCAGAGATATAAAATTCAGGACCCTCAGACCAATTTTCACGCTAGCTTCTAGCCCAAAACCCAGTACTTGAATTAGGGCTGGTAGTATTTCTACCTGTATGGTTACTTGATAAATTTAAAATTGTACAGATAAATAACATAGTCGTAAAAGTTCACTTTTACTTACATTGAAAATTTCCCCAGTAATGAGCAAATTTCCTGTTATGGGCCTGGACCCCTTTCCCCAATTTCCCTCTTGCATAAAAAATATTGATGTCCTATTGTTAGGCTTACTTTGAACTAATTTTGAAATTTATAGCTCCCTCCTAGTTTGTTTTGGTGGTTAACAAAGTCTTTGATGCTCAGTATTTCCAGACCTGAGTTTATTGACATCGTAAGCTAATGTTGACAGGGTCGCTCATCACCTAAACAGGATTCGACTTTGACTGACCTTTTAGACAGGTCTTGGATTGATCACTTACAGTAGAAACAATAAAATACTGCTTTAAAAACTGCTTTTTTATTTGAGTAAAATATTGTTAAGTACTACTCTTTTCAATTACATTGATAAATGGAAAAAACACTTCCATCTTCTAAACCATTCCTTACTCAAAATAGTTCTTGTTTGTTTTGAATGTTGCCTCTTCGCGATGTTTGCTCATTAAAATTGAAAAAAAGTTCAGAAGAACTTAAGGTTTTATTTTGTCATTAGGTGGTTAGACCTTCTGTAAATCAATCCAAGAATAACAGACATTGGACGTTTAGAAATGTTGAATTACTGCTTTTTTATTGCAATATAACAATTGCTTTACAGTGCACCTACAGATTGAGGAGATCAGTCGACGATTACGGACAGGCGATCTAGGCATTGCACCTAATCCAGAAGACAGGTTTGCTGTTCGGCTGATTTACAACATGAAATAACCACACTCTTGTTTAGTGAACAGGAACTGGTACCAGTAATCTGTACAACAAGGGGCACTCGAGTACAAAATGAAATCTCTTATCTGTCTGATTGATGTGAATGACTAGAACATAAAACTACTGCAAATATCACTGTTCAGTTGGGGTTATAGTGTATTGACAAAATTACATGTAGTTTGGCGGGACTTGTAGAGTGTATATACAAAATCACTCTGTTTCTGTGCGATTTCTTTTGATATTTGAATAAACATGTTAAAATAAATTTAAGATCTGTCAAAACTTACAATGTTATTGTCTTCTTACCCTGTTATTAATATTAGAGTAATACTTTGCACAATTTCAGATTTCTTATTGGTTGTTTGTAGTCATTCTTTCAATTAGTATACAGAAAAGTGTCCAATATTCATTAATTGGTTCATTTTATTACTGTTTGGCCATGTTCTGTGTATACTTACTACACTATAAACCAGTCAAGTAGTTGATAATACCTTGTTGTTACATCAGATAGCAGTCACATGTATGTCATCGTGTGGTGGGGGGAGTTCTCCATTATTGTTGCACTACCTATAAAAGAGCATACAATCTCATGTATCATAACATACCTCCAGTAAAATGCTATTTCGTGTTGAGGTTTTGTGGCTACTTGACTGGAATTAAACATTATATCGTCCTTTATCAAATTGTTCAGTAAACTAGTTACAAACAATGTACAACATACTTATTCAGAAGCTCAGAGTGCCTCTTGTTAATTTTCAGGTATAATTTTTCTCTGATCACATGATTACATAGGTTTTATGTCCTTGTTTTAGCTAATTGCATTTTCTCTTTACAATCATAATGCTTCAACTTAATAAAGGCCCACAACACTCAGATGTGAACAAAGGGAAGTAATCCTGTAACATACATTGTTTCAGCTCTATGGAAGGTTTGGTATTTTTCTCAAAGAAACCTAATGGACACACTTGCATTTCAGGATATTTTAATATTTATGTAGGACTCTGAATATTATTGAATTATTTTTGAATTGGTTGAATTATTTGTGATACTGTAGACAGTGACTGTACAATTCTAACCCAATTTTATTGGTTAAATGTTTAACATTGATTATGTTTCTTGAATTTAAAACTCACTATTCCCATCATAATTATGCTCTTGTTAATGTTTCGTGACTGTTGTTTTTTTCCTAGTATTCTTTTTTCGGTTTTGCATTCCATCATTTGAGTTGCTCCCATTCATCATCTTGGCTCCTGTTTTCTGTTCCTGTAAACTTGTGAAGCACCTTTCCCAGGGGCGTGTTGTCAGGGCTTTTTTGGCTATTGACCATGGCACCATTTCTATGATGCCAGTCCCATTTTCAATGCCATCTTTTTACCATTTTTCCAAATCGCAAAATTGAGGGGGGGAATTTAGTTATCACCTAAGTGTTTACACCTAAGTGTTTACTTAAGATGTTTTTGTCTGTTGAGCATTTTTCCTTACATTTTCTTTTTTGTTGTATCTTTTGCTGATGCATTTTTCCCAATTTTGGATCCTAATTGACTCATTGTTTCTTATTTTAGCAATCGGGGCCCTTTTCCAAAAACAAAAGCCAAAAAAAGCTCTGGTATGACATTGTCCAGGCATGAACATTTCATATTCGTATATCCAGTCCAATGCCCCACATTTTGCTATGTATGTTGATATGCCGATCCTTTAACTGCATAATCAATTTTTCTGTAATGTTGTTTAGGATTGTCCATGCTATAATATACTGTATACTTGTAGAGTTTAACATGACTTCAAAGCCATATTCTAACTCTGGAAATTGCATGTATCATTTTCTTGAATTTCTTATAATGAGGTGTGCCATAATGTGTGTGTCGTCTTCAGCTGTAGACAAATTTTAACAGGAATCAAAATAGACTTCCACGCTATCAGGGCATTTACTTACAAACACAACACTGATTATACATCTGTATATAGTGTCTACTGTCTAGGTATATATTGTAATATTGATAATGATTAGCCAATGTTTCAGGTCATTTTATAAGGGTGGTAGATTTAATAAAACCATATTATGATTACTAGTCTAGTTCGACAAAAAGTGGGTGTTGTTGTTAATAAATACGGGTTTAATGTTGTTTTTGAAATCATGTTGGTTTGTTCGTAAATGCCTTCTTTTTCTACCTAGTTTGCTACTTTTTGGACAACTTAAGTTCGCAGTGGATATGTCATGAATTATAAAACAACATTCTATCACAGTAATGCTCACCATTGTATCATCTTTATAAATAATATTAACTGTTTATTGACATCAGTCGGTGTGTGATTTCAGTTTGTATATAATCAAATAAATCAAGTTCAATGCTGACCCTTCTTCTCAATAATTTCTGCTTTCTCCTTTAAAATCTAGTTCATTTTCAGCAAGTTGTTATAAATTATAAAAATTATGTATACATCTACTTGGTAGTTTAAATGAATGACTGATTTATTTAATATATTAATACTTGAACATATATATTGCAGCTGCTTCCGGGTTATGATGTATTCATGGTTGCTACTATGCTATAATCATAAACATTCATATTAATGCTCTTGGAAGTTCTAAAATTCTGTAAAGAATTTAAAATGATCAATTCAATTGGGGGATTAGGTTTATGATATTTTGCCATGAAATTTGGCTTCTAATTTCTGTGGCAACCATGAACCCCTTAAAGACACTAAATATTACAGCTATACACCAAACTGTTGCTATGTACAGTAGCTTCTCACCACAGTATTACAGCTACCCTATAATATTGTTATGTTATACATTGGAAATACATTTTATTATTTAAATTATAGTTTATTTGACTTATCTGTTGGTATGAACTATAATATAATCATGACTTATCACTTAACAGTTTCTCATTTTGTTTAGAAATACATGTATCTTGTTTATGAATATATCTTCAATTTGTATCATTGTCCAATAATAATATGTCATGACTATTGCATAATTAGACAAAAAAACAGTCTCAGCTATTATTATCCATCTTCACTATTTATGGTCCTTCAATGCATGTCATTGTAACATTGCAGTGTCACACTTGGCCACCTTAAGACAGAAATTTAACTAGTTTTAAACACAGCTTTAATCATATGATGTGATCCATGAAATAGCTATGCCTAGTTACAAATAGAAATAAGGGACATTTAGGGTTACTGGTATATATATTTACGAAAATAATACAAATTCCTTTTTCAGATTCAGTTCTGACATATAGATGAAAATAAAAACTTCGTCATTAAGGTTGTTTATGATCATACCAATCAGTGACATCCCGACATACCACACAGACATACCCACCGCTCCTGAATTTATCACACTTGTAGTTAGAACTCTGATTTTTCCATAACCAAAACATGTATACGGAGCTTACTTAAAAACACTTACAGATCACTCATTATTTGCCATGTGATATCCAATTTACTGTGTTTGTATCCACTGGGAACTTAAGTTTGGGATCACTAGATGTTTTATTGTATGTGAATGTCATGTTATTTGTCCACTTAGTGGCTTGAAACTCCAGACAACTATTTGTATGTATCTGTTTCCAGTTTTGTTGAAATTTAATCCCGTCAATTGGTAAAATTTGATTTGACTGAACTTGTCAAATCCTTTAATCATGAGTGTCTAATAAATGTGCATGTATGTTAAGTTGTGACCTCGCCTATTTCGGCCGTGTTTTGATGGTAAAATTTTAAGGATAAAATGTTAAAGAATTATTTCTGATACAGAATTATAATGTTGTATATTACTGCAGCTAGTGTTTATTATATCTCCGACATATAGTGAGGTTGACATATTGATTTTGTGCTGGATGGATATCACAAAGTTTTCTGGTCACCAGTCCAATTTAAATAAAACTTCACATGAGTACTTGTTACCTAGCATAGTTTTGCATATTGTCAGGAAATTTAGGTCCAATGCATATTGTCCGAGTAATGGCCCTTTGGGGGGAAAAAATCTGCATACTATAAATGAAATATTGAATAGATTTTCATGCATTCATTGACAAATAGTGTATTTGTGTTATGTTATTATAATAACTTAATTGTAAGGCTTTCCTAAGGACAATGATATATTTATTTACATTTTGTCCTCTTCAATTTTAATACTGCTGTTTCTTTATTGACCATATTGAATAGATTTTGTTAAACTTTATAATAAATCTTTAAGTAACATAGGATAAAATCCAAACTATTGTTTCTGTGTGAATGTTTTAAAAGTATCAGATGAACATGTTTTGCTTGCATACCTAAATTATGTTTCAAAGAATATGTGTATCAAAGTCAAACTTTTTTGTAAAATAGAAAAAAATCTTAATGCTTGAAAATCTAATCATAACTCAAGTTGAGACATTTTGAAAGAATTTAAAGAGTCTGGAGTTTCAGTCACTAGTGAGTTTTGATGGTATGGATGTTCAGCTGTATATATTCTACAACAGGTCTCCATCGCCAGAACCTATCTACAACAATGAAGGGAAACGTCTGAACACAAGGGAATATAGAACAAGGAAGAAGTTGGAAGAAGATCGTCACAAATTGGTACAGGAAGCAATGGGTATCAACACAGACTATAAACCACCTGCTGACTATAAGTAAGTCATCGCTACTTTTACAGTTACCAATCACTGCATTTACCAGGTCAAAATTGCTCCTTCTCCAGTTAGTGTATATAATTACTTGACATGTCAGACAGTCATTCATGGTTGTCTATTTCACGGGAATCCATTTCAAATTCCAACAGAAACAATGATTGTTGGGACTCTGTTTTGGTTATTTCTGTATCCTGAAAAGTTCATTCCCAGAGAAAACTAATTTTTTGAAATAATCAAAATTGCTTGAACACTTTTCTGTAATGGCTTGCCTTTCTGGATACAGTATTACTTGTTACTTGTCTGTGATACTATCAAAATATCAATATACTAGTGTTGGTATGTAATGTACATTGATTATTTATCTATAGGCCTCCTGTCATCCGTGTAAACGACAAAGTGATGATACCACAAGAAGAACATCCAGACATCAATTTTGTGGGTTTATTGATCGGACCACGTGGTAACACACTCAAAACATTGGAGAAAGAGGTACGATCATTTCATAAGTAATAATTTTGATTAAATACCTTTCATGAAATTGGAAGATATCATTTATATAGTACCATTCTGCATTGCTACTGTGTTCTTGCGCCTTTAGTATTAACTTTTTTCAAAGATAATTAAATTGTTGTCAAGAATTTGACTTGCATATTGTTTGGATATTTTCTTGGTAGAATATATAAGTTGAAATCCTGTTACGGTATGAGCTAAATGATTTTATTACAGATTTAATGTGATTTTTAGACTGGTGCCAAAATAATTATACGAGGCAAAGGTTCAGTAAAGGATGGAAAGATAGGACGTAAAGATGGTCAACCATTACCTGGAGAAGATGAACCATTACATGCGTATGTTACTGCAAATAATCCAGAAAATGTCAAGAAAGCTGTAGAAAAGGTTTGTATTGTAGAAAAAGATACATTTATGTGTAGTACTTGTTTTAAATGCCACCTATGTATTAAAGCTGGGTTCACACCATGAAAGTTTGTACTAGCGTTGATCAGCGTTTCAAAACTCAGAAAAACGAGCCCAAACGTCAGTGAAATTAGGCTCGTGAGGAGGAACAATTCGGTTCACACTGCGAACGTTGTGTATCTAACGCAGGCTAACGTTTTGGGAACGTTTCTCAGCGCTCAACTGCGTTTGACAGCGGTTACTAGCGCTTAACAACTTGCCTGCGTTGTAGCTTTTTTTTTATCGGCGTAGGTGAACTTTTGCCAACGTAGGTTAGCGTATGTGTAGCGGTCTCTAAGTTAGTCCGACTCAGACAAACGAGGTGCCAAACGCCAAAATTCGTCTGCGCTAACCACTTGCGTTGGTCTATGTTGGACAAACATTCTTTTGCGCTGGGAAAGTTGGCTTACGCCACCCCTAGCGTTACTACCGCGTTCATTTCGCTGGATACCCGTTGGCCTCCGCTAGATAAACGTTCAACTAAATTCATTATCACCACCAGCGTTTCAGCAAACGTTTGCCAACGGAGTCTAACTTAAACAAACTTTGATCAACTTAATTCAGCGTTCAGGAACATTTATAAACGGAGCACAACTTACATCAGCATTTATTTCCAAATGTCGGCAAAGTTTTTGCACGTTTAAAATTTTCAACGAATACAACGTTCTTCAGCGTTTACCAACTTTGACAAGCGGAGCTGAATGTTTGTCCAAACGTCGGTCCAAACGCTAGAGTGTGAACCCAGCTTAACTAAGCTCCCTTGGCAGGCTTAGAGTGACCATAATAGGAATATATGTCACATTCTTTGTCTGTATTGGTCTGCCTAACCATTGGTTAGATTTCAATGAAACTTGTCATGAATAGTTAGTACCAACCCTAGTTTGCATATTGTCTGAAATGGTTTTTGCCTGAGTTATGGGTCTTTGATAGTAAATAATAAGTTTGTCTGCTCTTGTTCTCCTTAACCATTTATCAGATTTCAAAAAAAAATCCACATGAATAGCTGATCCAGAGACTGGCTGTGCAATGTATGCATATTGTCCAGATTAGTAGGTCGGATGATTATTGCTGGAGTCCAGTCCTTCGATGGTTGCAAAATCCTTCTTCTCCTTAACCATTAGTCTGATTTCAATGAAACTTCTTATAAATTGTTGATACCAAGCCCAGCTGTTCATATTGTCAAAAAATATAAGGTACTCAACTGTTTTACTGTGCGCTTATGTTGAGTTTTATTTTTTAGTCGTTTAACAAGATGAGCTAATGTTGACTTATTTTTCAGATTAAGGGAATTATAAAAGAGAGTGTGGAGGTGCCAGAGGGACAGAATGATCTTCGTAAACAACAACTCCGTGAACTTGCTCTCCTCAATGGTACATTACGAGAGAATGATGGATTAGCGTGAGTTATATTCATTTACTGGAACAAATTCAATTATTGAGTGATATTTGTTAGCAAAGTATAGGTATATAAATATGTTTGTCGTAATGATGAAACACACATTGTTAGTCACAAAGCAGATTAACTGTCAAAGCGGATTATTTTATTTCTAGAAGATAATTTCTGTGTTGAAATTTTATCTTTTTATGCCCCCGTATCGATAGATCGGGAGGCATATAGTGATTCACCTGTTCGTTCGTCCGTCCGTCCGTTCGTCCGTCCGTCCGTCCTGGTTAACCCAAATTGACCGTTTCTTCTAGCATCATTATGGCTTGCTACAAAGCTTCCAAACTTGCATGGATGTTGTATATGAACACTCTCCACACGCTCGTATCACCTAACCCCATTTTGACCTTCACCTTGACCTAATTTTGGACTTAGACTTATGGACAAGGCTTCCACAGGGGGCATAAGCGTTTATTGAACGCAGTCTTGTTTACATTACATTTTCTGTAGCATGCTGTCAATTATGATACTCATTGTGATACAGGTTCTGTAAACCTAACATTACAATGCTAAGTATGAACAATGTTTGATAATAGTCTATTCATCACATTTCTATATTTGATCCAATTTTTGATATCTTATATGATACCCAGGTAACACATTTTATTGATTGTACATTGCAGAAAATTGAAGCAACTGCAACAGGCACAGACAATTGTCACAAACACAATAATCTGTTCCAACTGTGGTGGAGCTGGTCATTTAAGTAAAGATTGTAAACAATCGCGACCTGGTGATACGTTTAGGACAATGATGAATCCAGAATCGGGTCCAGATAAAGCCAAGATGGACAGTGAGGTATGTGCTGAGAGTAATTATAGTGAAACAAGTAATATTTGCTTGATATGCTGACAGTTTTGCTTTCAACTGCAATATAAATTAAACGATACTGTTGTGAATTGATCCAAGTGGGTGGCTAAGGAGTGTCACTGAGTCAGGAAATTGTGCAGCAGTGGCGATATATGTAAAATTCAATGAGAAGTCTCTATTTATGGTAGTTGTACAATTTTGATAAATTAAATGTATGTAATACTCAGCTACAAGGCATGGTTTGTTATGTCAGCACATTGAATGTCGATGTTCTTCCACATGTGGAGTAGTTGCTGGTTCCTGGTGGAATGGTAAGTAAGTACTGGTTAGAATACAGTCCAGAAAAACTGGTTAGGTAAATCTGCCACAATTTATTTATAACTGAAAAATCGTTAAGAAGTGTTGTTGCACCCAAGTGCACTGAGCAAAAGAATAGAATTTCTGCATGCATGATTGTTGTAGCCGTTTAAAGAAAACATAGACATGTATTGAATCTGTTGTGTTGTTTAATACCTGATATTCAACACTGTGGGTTGGGTATGTTTTCAGTATATGTCACTGATGGCAGAACTTGGTGAAGGTCCGCCTCCAGCTAAACAGAATACAATGTTACCACAGAGACCACAGTTTCATCATCAACACCAGCAACATCAGCCTCCTACACAACCCCACAGATTTACACAACCTCCTCCAAACCCAATGGTAAGTCTCTATATGTACCACTGGTGTAAGTTTAATATAGTATTAAATTGTTTGTAGGTTATATGGAAAGAACAAAGTTGGGTATGTTTAAAGACAAAGAATTATATTTGGTTCTGTCAACCTAACAACATACATGCATATAAAATGTTGATATAAAATTTTATCAGTTTGTTACATCTGCATATTTCAAAATATTTTTAGACTGTTCTATTCTTATGTAAAACAATTATAACCTGATTAAACATTTAAGTTTTTACTTGTTTTACCTCGATCTGAGTAATTTGTTAATGATTTATGTAATTGGGAGATATATATCACTTTCAGGGTGGA
This sequence comes from Spisula solida, assembly GCA_947247005.1. Classification (NCBI taxonomy): domain Eukaryota; kingdom Metazoa; phylum Mollusca; class Bivalvia; order Venerida; family Mactridae; genus Spisula; species Spisula solida. The sequence continues at coordinate 64,924,649 of OX365944.1, read as the reverse complement.
TTCCAAAATTTTCCTGGCAACCAGCAACACCACCAGCAACAGCATCAACCCCCACAACATCAACAACAACAGCAGCAGAGTCGGCCTCCACCTCCATCATTGCTCTCTATGAATGCTCCACGTCCTCCATCAATGCATCCACCTAATCAGCCACAGATGTTTCATCCGCAGCAACAGATGCAACAACCAGGTATGTAAGGTGACAAAGATTCAAAACATGTGTGAATGTTTTCAAGATTAATCATGAATTTGAGTCCAGAAATGGTCTGTTTTCCTTTTTTCAGGATTTTAAAATTTTCTCTTAACTTTCACCCATGCAATAATTGTTTGATATGTATATGTGACACTTATCCGTCTGAAATTCTGTTCTACTTTAATGTTATTAGCACACTGCTTAAAAGTGTTGTTAAGTCTTGATCAATGAAATATAAAACAAAACAATTAGATACAAGAAATTAGGTCATTTGGTCGAATCATTTTTGTTTTTCATCACTTTAAGAATAAAAAAAACTTATTTCAAATGGAGTCAAAAGCCGAGTCACTCTTATAAAAATCTTACATACCTTACCATACTCAATGCCCTGTAGGAACAATGACCCTCTTGTTTATCTTTGTTGAATGTGTTCAAAATACTGTGTTTATATCACTGCAGGTATGCAGCCACCTCCAAATCAAATGCAGCCACCACAGCTTCAACAAATGCAACCCGGTGGTATGCCTCAATTCCAGCCTCAAGGTTCAGCTCCGCAGCCTGTTGCACCTCCAAACTCACAGTTCCAGCCAAATATGCAATCTCCGCCCAACCCTGTGGCTCCTGTCCCGCCTCCAAACACAATGAACATGGCTGCACCGGTACCTCCACCAGCATGGAACACACCCAACGTATCACATCCGAATCCCACACAGTCAATGTCTATGGGTGAGTAACTTTATTACAGTCATCTAGAAATAATTATTTTAATAATTCGCCCCCTCTAACAGCAAGTTAGCCATGCTAGCTTGTTCATGCATAGTTGTTACAAAGTGAGTATTACGACAAAATGAGTCTATTAAAGAATGGCAAAAAACGTATTTATTCTTGCAAACATTATTTATTGTTGTTTGCAGTGATATTATATTCATTTAATAACAAGAGAAACCATACTTTTCTGTAAATTGGATAAAGATTTAAATGAGTACATTTGGTTGTGTTTTAGGTGTACCACCCCCACCCACCACAATAATGGCAGCAGCCCCTCCACCACCTCCTCCAAGTAATAATCAGCAGCCACCAACTACAATGTCTAATATGCCTTGGTTACAGCAAGGTATGACCATTTTTATACTCTGATAAATATTTCTCCCACTTATAGTAGGGCAGACAAATTCTCCTTAATCATTGGTCAGATTTCATTAAAAAAACACATGCATAATTAATGCAAGCCTTGTGCATATTGTCAGGAATTTTAGGTCCCTTGATTTTTTTGTCAGAGTTTTGGCCCCCTTTTGGGTGTCAAAACCCTTCTATATGTAGCCTTACAAATTGTGTCCAATTTCTTTGCAATGATGTAACAGTAGTTACAATGTTAATTATTGTGTAGGCAGCACAAGTAAATGGTTAATTGTATTCGCCAGTGAGTAACAGGAAATATTTCTAGTTTTATGAGCCTGGGACATTCAAGTTTGCTGAGTCAATTATAATTGTGGCTTACAATCATGTTTATACTGATACATGTTTCTGTTTTCAGGTGCCGTTCCACCACCACCACCATCATCTCAGGCATGGCAACCAGCTCCACCTCCCCCTCCAGCTAGTATGTCAATGCCATGGCAACAAGTACCGCCCCCTTCTATGCAGTCAATGCCTAACCCTGTTGCTCCGCCCCCTCCCCCTCCTTCATCAAGTCAAGGATTCAACATGCCGCCTCCACCCCCGGGTCCAGGTGGATATGATCCTAACCAGATGTCAGGAGTCAATCAGTTACTGGTCGCACCTCCCCCTCCACCACCAAACTGATTCTAACACTTTCTATTTATATTTACGATTGTATGAAACTATCAATGCTACATACATTGTACATAGATCGTGTTTGGTTAGGAGACTGATCTTATTGCTGGACATATTACACGTTTATAGATGTTTACCCTCTAGCATTTGATGAATGAAACACTCGGTGTCTCAAACAGCAGAACATAGTCATTACTTAGTATATAACTAAGCATATTGCACATTTTTGTCTTTACTTGCAAGACACATACTTTAGTCTTTATTGTGTGCTTTAAATATACATCACTTCTCTTGTTTGTTGATCTCATTCTCGTACATTGAACGTATCCTGTTTAACCCTGTACTTCATTGAGATGTATTTTACACGTTTACACTTCACTTCTGATGCATCCACTAATTGCATGTAACAGGTGTCAATGAACAATTATTTCTCAATAGCCTGGTATTCAGATTGTACATTATTCACAGTATGCTGCAGATAAATTGATTAGAGTGTCTACAGAGCTAAGAGTTAAGCACTCCAAGACAGAGATAATGTTAATTGTACATGCTGTAATGTTTTTTCCCAGTTTAAACATTAGCTGAATGAGATACATGTATATGATAATTCATTGTGTTGAGCTCAGTGTGTCAGTTTAAATGTTATGAATCATTTTGGTTTTAGTGATGATGTTCACCTGTTAATGTTACTGTATAATAATTTTGAATATTTGTACAAATCATTGTGTATGTAAAAATCTGTGTCGTTATCGGCCAGAACTATGAATGTAAAACTGAATAAAACATGCTAAAATGAAGCATAGTGTTTGTTGTTTTAGCGCTATATACCTGCTAAATGTTTAAGGGGCTGGTACAGGAATAATAGGTTAAAGGGCAAGAATGGAAACCAATCAAACATCTGTGGGTGGTGATGTGTCTGATGAATTTAATAATGTGGGGAAGCATATATACGAAGTAGAATCTAATTCTGTGGATGGTTATTTTTGGACTGTGGAGCCCTTGGTTACAGCACTACCTTAAACGTTATTTGGGTTCAACAATTCTTCAGTTATATATCTATGGTACCTGATTCACCTAACCAGTATTCCTTGACTGTATCCTAAGAATTACTAACTTACACTTCCACAATGAACCAGCAACTTCTCCACATTGCTAGGAAAATCGACTTGGTCAATTGTCATGGAAGGAGTATGACCTGCCTGGAATCAAACCTGGATCACAAGAGAAACAAATCCAGATCACTGAACCACAGGGGTAACAGCACTATGTCCAAACACCAGTCATCAGCTGGAGATTAATGTTTTATTGAAGTGAAGATTTAATTCAAAAGAACATACATCAGAATTGTGAATCATTATCATGAATCCAAGCACTACTGAGTGCAATATTTGTATTGTAAACTGCCACACAATTATCATTTAATTTAGTTAATAGGTGGTGTTACTGTTGAGAACTACCTTCCCTGTCAGATTTGTTATTGCCTTTTGGGGTCCCAACATAACCATGGATGGGTGTGTCAGTCAGTGTCTAGTACTTAAACGTCCCATGCATCTGTAGCTAGAGCCAGGAATGTACATAGTTGGCAGTGGCAATTCCCTTTAAATATTAGGTTTGACTGAACTAATGGTAGATGCTTTACAAGACTGAATATATTGTATAGATTGACACTGTGTTGAGTACCCCATCTATGTATAGATGGCTGCACTTGGCGCTGGTGAATTATCCATTGACATGAAATTGCTGTACATACGAAAAGTCGTACTTGGTGGTTGCTTAGAGTTTGTAATGGTGGTACTGTACATGGCGGTAGGAATGGGTTGTCATGTGAACCTGAAATAGCTTGGAATTACTTAAATGCAGGGGTGTTCTGTAGCTTATAAGTATTTCATGCTTTTTGTTTCTGATGATTGCTGTCCGACTAGTATTATCCCTTTTAAATACTATAAAGGTACTAGCATAAACGTAATCGGTGATGATGATGAAGAAGATACTAGCCACAGGCACTGATATCGCACATTACCTTTATTCATCAAGCCGTAATTAAATTGTTACTAGATTGTTTAAATGCTTGATAACAAGGAAATGGTTTGTTGAACTTGGTCTATGGCCTCTTTTTTTGAAGTTTAAAACCACAAGTAGAGACCCACGTCCTCGTTGTAGTATTTAATAAATAATAACAGTTTCATTACTAGAAAGTTTGGATATATTGTACATAACATTTAAATTGACGCTTATTAAGGCTTCATTTTCATGAAACAAAATATTAAGCCATGTAATTTAGCCATGCAATTCAGGTTGTTTATACTTTTCTATGTCACTTACTTATAGGCCTGTTATGACGCATAGACACTTCATATGGGATTGTCAAATTGCCAGTATTATGAAATAATAATTTATTTTGATAAAAGCGTCATTTATAGTTCAACACAGAGGCAGGGCCTCGTTTCCCTATTTTACTTATTCAGAACATGGCACTGCTGTAACTTAATTACACTTATATAACTTCCAGTTATGGTTAACGTTTCTTTTCTGAAATCTAAAAGAAATAGAACCTTATTTGAAAGATTGCAATTCCTTTTTCATACATAAACCCTTATCAGGGCCTCGATTTTCATTAACAAAATATTAAGCAATGTATTGCATGTTCCTTATACTTGTCAATGCCATTGAATATATTATTAATTAGCAATATAAATAGATATTTACTCTACATGTATTTATTTATTTAATTAATATTTATGTGTAATACCGGGCCTCGTGTTATGTTTAAACCACCAATGGGGCCTCATTTCCAAATTTATTAGTATAAAAATTATATATATTGATGTAACACATTATCTAACACAACACACTCGCATTTAAGGTGTTTTGATTCACATTTGATTGAATAGTAATGTTTATCACATGTTTGGCGTCGTGGTAGCGTAATAAAGCCATTATTTATTTTTGATAATACACTAGTGTAATAAAGCTTTGACGCGACGTCATTCAAAGTATAGGCGACGTCGTCAAAGTTGCGTGTTTATTATAGTGAAAATAAGTAGCTATTTTATGTTTCCGCCGGAAAAAGGCTAACATGTGATAAAAAGAACATTACATTTGTGACTTTCCACATTGAATTTATTAAACTCGTTGAATAAATTCGATAAAATGCTCAGCAGAGCCTCGCATTTTATTATTTTATTCAACTCGTTAAATAAATTCAATATGAAAAGACACTCATGTAATATCCTCTATATATATACTGATTAATTCGAGAAAAACATATACCCATTTGAGACCTCATTGTGAGAATTGCTCAATGATGACAAGGTGGCATCATCCTGATTATGTTACAGTATTGTCCAAAGAACAAGAAAATGCAAAAACATTTTGTATAGAAGACATTGCACGGTTACCCTAAAAACGGCCGCTTATCTGTCGGACTAGTAGGTAAAATATGTTTATTAAATATTGTACGGTCAATAATTTTTGTTTTGCGTACGCACCTCACTACTGTTTAGCTCACTTATCACAAAGTGACAGGGTGAGCTTTTGTGATCACTCTTTGTCCATCCGTCCACAATTGCTTGTGAACACATTAGAGGACACAGTTATGGCCCAACCTTCATGAAACTTGGTCAGAATGTGTCTATGAAATCTAGGTAGTTCGGAACGGGGTCATGTTTGTTAAAAAACTGGGTCACTAGGTCAAATCTGAGAAAAAGCTTGTTAACACATTAGAGGACACAATTATGGCCTAATCTTCATGAAACATGATCAGAATGTATGTCTCTATAAAATCTAGGTCAAGTCTGAAACTGGGTCATGTGGAGTCTAAAAGTAGGTCACAAAGTCAAATCTTAGAAAAAGCTTGCGAACACATTAGAGGACACAATTACTCCCAATATTCATGAAAATTGGTCAGAATTTTTTTCCTTATAAATACTAGGTCAAGTCTGAAACTGGGTTATATGGGGTAAAAAACTAGGTTAAATCTTAGAAAAAACTTGTCAACACATTAGGGGCTTGTCAACACATTATTGTTGTTGCTGTTGTTGACGGCTATAGAGCCCGAATATCCGTCGCTAGTACGGTCTACGCAGGTAACGGTTTATCATAATGGCACACAGGTAGTGTTTCAATACATTTTAAAGTGAAGTTCGGTATTTGAAAATATAAATATTAATAATAAATAAATAATGAAAATAAAAATAAGTAAATAATAAACTTTGTTTCTCAGAATCTTTTAGTTTTAACAATAAAAGCACCCAAATGATTATTTATGGTTGACTTGTATTCAATCCATGGTGCTTCCTAATAATGTCACAGGAGAAGAAGAAGGCTGGGGAGATCTGTGTGTGTCTCACTCCTATTTCATTGCATAGCTGTAGGTACATCTCTTCTCTATGAGTACTATAGCGAGGACAACTCATCATATAATGGTCTACTGTTTCGGGTTCACTGCAATCACACGCTGGACTGTCTTCTATACCAACCCTGTATAGGTGTTCTTTCAGCTTGCAGTGTCCAGATTGCAGTTGCAGCAATATCCTTTGGACAGTAGAACCATTGAAGTCCACTTCTTTGACGTCAACCATCTTCTTGTGTGTATAGTGCCCTACCCTTTTCTGAAACAATTTTAGAGGAAACAATTATAGCTAATACTATGTCTCTATAAAATCTAGGTCAAGTTTGAAACTGGGTCATCTGGGATCAAAAACCTATAAGTCACAAGGTCAAATCATAAAAACTTGCAATTGAGGCAGACTTTTCCTGAGTCTTATTCATAAAATGTAAATGATATTACACTACTATGACAGGTGAGGGACCTAGGGACTTTTGGGTCCTCTTGTTTCTTTATTTTGTTTTTTCAGAGGGTAAACGATATTTTGTGTACAGGGGGAGGTAGGGTAAAATAAAATATTTTATTTTTGGTACCAAGTTATGCATTGTGAAGTAACCTTTGGTGCTCTGTAGTAGGTTTGTGCTTCAATAAGCACTTATCGACTTTTTTGGTACTTTGGGTTACGAACGACGTCGTTACTCTTCAAATTGGAGAAAGGCGCTAAATTTCCAAAATAAAAAATGGATAGGGCACCCAGATATTCGTAAGTTTTTTAGGTTTCAGTCGCGATGTCGGTGACAATTTGCATTTTAGAGTTGTTAATTATTGCCTTTGATCATTGTCAAATAAATTCCGATGTTAAAAGTAATGATCAAGAAGAGAGGCGACTAAAGACCGACGCTTTCGTCCTCATGCCCCTTCGACCCGTAAGGCCTAAGGGCGTTGACACCCAGATCCATTGTTTAGGTACAGGTTTTTAACCTCATATATTTTCAAAGTCCTTTGAGATATTGCTTTCATACTTTGCATACTTGTTTGCCATCATCCCAACCCATATGTACATATGCAGGGGTCCGTTGCCTAAGCAAAGCGCTACCGAGCGCCTTTATTCAGTTACCTCCCGTTCATTTAAATATAGAAGGCAAGGATTACCTCCCTTGGAAAGCGCTACGTAGTGCTCGCCCATGTTAACGGTCTCCAGGCAGGTGTACGTAACTCTTATCAGGCATTTTGTTGAAATTTTGCCCCCCCCTTTTTCTACTTAGTGCAAATGTTAAAGTTTAGGTACAAGTTTTTTAACAGTTTAGGTACATACGTTTTATCCGATAAGATAAGATAAAGTTTAATTCCAATCAAGGGTCATATAACATGACATATGAATCACAGATTTAACAAAATGGATTGAAAATATAAACATAACAACAAAGCACTTTTTAAGTAAATAAGGCTTAATTTTGATTAGGTAACACAAATAAATAAGGCTTTATGCCTAAAGAATCCTACCTCCCTTAATGCACTTGAAAAATGATGGGAGATAGGAGTAATTTGACATTTTTAATATTTGTAAAAAAAGAGAGTAAAATTTAACAATACATATTTTAACTAATATATAACAAACGTAAGTAAACGGTCTGTCAAACATTATTTTGAGTGAAACTGTAACTAAAACAGTTAAGATTGATTACACTCGTAATACCCTCAACAAATATACTTATACATTATACATAATTTTTTATATACTGCGACTTAGAAAAAGTTATCTAAATGAACATCAATACAATTTATGTTCATTCCGAAACAATATTAATAATACTTATCTACATATCTAACTTGGTGCAATAAGCAAAGCTCTTCTACAGTAAATTTATAAACCATGTATTGAATGACCCACGTCAAACAGATAATAAATTTCATTCACTTTGACTGAACATTGCAGGAAATGGAAGATAACAAGAAGGCCATTTAAACTTGGTTCATCAGAACAATCGGAAAAATCTCTAGAAAAACAGGTAATAAGTAATTCATTTGATAATTCATTTATAATTGTATAATTTATAACACTGTAACAACAAACTTATTTTGACATAACTTTAAGGATAGTTTTTTATACTTGAGTCATGATTGTTTTTATACTTGTATTATGTAACGAAACACTTGGTGTGTATGTGGTGTGGCTAGCTGTTGGATTGGTTGTTGTAGGATTCTTGTAGTTTGGAGTAGGCTAATCTGGTTGTAGCCTTTGACTCCAGTCGTTGATAAATATTTCAATAAATTGTCCACAAAGTAATTATAAATTGATCACACAAAGATCTAATTCCAATTTCATATATTTAATTCTGGTAACAAAGTATATGATTGTCCACAAGTAAAGATATTACACAAAGTTCATAAACACGAAGTTCAGGTACACAAAGTACAGATATTATTGATTTACACAAAGTATTCAATTGATTCTTAAATTTAATGTTACTTCACTGAAGTCTAAAGTTATTCTCATTTAATTATTTACTGATCATCATCTTACACTCCATCTGATTGGTCCAACCTATAACTTACTTAGCCAATCACAGATCAGATAGTAAAATTGTCAAGGCCTCATAGGATAATCTTTGATGATCATGTTAGTTTACCAATTATCTACAAATATGTCCAGTATCAATTTTATGACTTAAGTATAAGAATTAACATGATTAACTGTGTGATTACAGGGACAACTGGTATTAATTGAAACTATGCAAAATAAAGACATGGCTTTGCTTTAAATAGACAAAGAGAATTAATTCCATTAAATAACAAGAAATGCAATATTCATTGAATATTGCACAAAAATCAACATTATATATTTAAAAATATGTAATTCATGATCCTCATAAAATAACAATTAGTTTGATACTAAACTTGTCTTTATAATATTGAAATTAAGTAAAATGTGAATTTTGAGAACTACAAATATTTAGGTTCAATATTATGCAATTTAACAGGAAAATGTCCTTCATAATAATTCTTCTCAACTTCGAAGACTTTGGCCCCGCAAAGTAATTTAAAAACATCCATTATAATTGCATAATATATATCTTCATATTTACCAAGACACACACATTATATATCAATTGTTTTATAATTTCATGTAACAGGAATAGTCCAAAAAATACATGTTAACCTTTCTAATAAAATAAATCAAAAACATGAAATGGAAGACCAACAGAAGGTGGATTCATTCCATACATACACATATAACACAATAAAATATGAATATTCCTAAAAGTATTAAGCTTTAAGATTATAAGATCTGCCTGCCATGTTGTAAATAACATACATACGTGTACATGTATATACAAGTACAATATAATCCCAAGTTTCAATTACAGAAGAAATATAAAACATATACAACACATACAATAAAATACAGATATATCTACTAGTATTCAGCTTGAGAAGCTTTAGGACCTGCGCAATGTAAAAACATTTATAAACAAGTACCATAACATCTAAGTTCCAAATACAGGAGAAAATACACATACAGACAAACAAATACAACACTGAAAATACAGATATATCTACGAGTATTCAGCTTTAGGAGAATTATGATATTGCGCCATGTAAAAACATTTATAAACAAGTATCATATCATCTAAGTACAAAATCATGTTTAGAGCAACCACACAGTTAGGAAATATAGACTGTCTTATGTCAGAACATATATATCGACACGAACAATATAACCTAGAAATGGGCATAAATTTTAAGGAAATACAAATATTGTCTTATGTACGAACACATAATAAGGACGCATATAATATAACCTTCAAATAACCATAAGAAGAATAAATATGTAACCTGTGCCATGTAATAACATTTATAAACAGGTACCGAACAATATAACATAGAAACAAGCATATTAGTTAGGAATTATAAAGACTGTCTTATATGTAAGGACATATATATCGACACGAGCAATATTACCTAGAAATGAGCCTATAATAGTAAGGAAATATTATACTGTCTTAATGTAAGAACACATATACCGACTCAAACAATATAACCTACAAACAACCATAAGAAGTATATATATGTAACCCGCGCCATGTAAAAACATTTATAAACAGGTACAAAATACTCTTAGGAAATGAAATATATGCCTAATGGACAATATACTTTAGACATGTAGCTAGGTACCCGTACATGTAAAAACATTTATAAACAGGTAGTACAAAAAGTCATAAAGTGGACCAAAGGTGAACATATATTCACATGTGTACATCATCATCATTGTACACTACTTAAATTTTAACTATGCATAGATATTATTTTTTTTCTGGGTACATTGTACTTCTGTAACCCTTTTCGTGGCTCACTAATATGCTCGAACTATTTTGCTCTTATTCATTCAGTCTTATTAGTTTGCTCATACATTTTGCCATGGTGTATTTGGGAACATACACATTCAGTTTTACATTTTTAATAATGTCATTGTCCTTTGATATTAAATCAAATCTTTGATATTAAGTCAACATATTAATTTGCTTGTGCAAATTGGTGTAGACCATCTACATTGAGTGCCCAAAACAAATATTTAATTGACCTTACTTGACCAGCTGGATACCGTTTCTTATTGTATAATTTAAAGTGCTAACATTGTTCTCACAGATCAAATTATAGAAATGTATCTCTAAAACCAGTACTGGTAATTAATATTTAATTTATGCAATTACGGAATGATTTCTGTAATATTTTCAATTCATGCTATAGTTTGAATAACAAATGTATAATCACCACCAATTCAAGTACTGACAGGTATGTTACTCATCAGGTATCTGTCTATAAAGACTAAAAAAACAACTGTTAGTCTGTTAGAGTAGGGGAGCGGAATATTTGATCAGAACATTCCCTAGCACCCATATATAACATCACTAGCAGAAAACAACTTTTGAATTTAGAGTGCACAAATCAAATATACCTAACTGGTCTAGTCAGGGTTTGTCGACAGATACAAGCTAGTAACCCCCATCTGAAGTTTCAGTACTCTTCAGGCATTTAGCTTTCTCTACAGACTTAAAACTTATAATCTGAGGCCTACATAATTGCCTTAACAGTATTCTTCAACAGACCGAGTACCATATGAGTAACAACTATATACAGGCCATGTAACATAGATCTCAACAGACTTAAAACTTATAGTCCGAGGACCACCGTTAGATTGCCTCAACAGTATTTTACTCTGTGTCTTTCAAACTATTGGATAATTTTGACATACAGATTTCAAACAATTTGGAACTTCCATACTAAAAATAGTAAATTCGGTATAAATACTTAAACAGGCAATTTAGCACTTTGGCTAGCTATTATTTAAAATACTATTCCTACCAAATTAAACAACAATCCACGAAACATGAAGTAAGAATGTTAATGGGGTAATTGTTTAGTTATAGAGTAGGTCTTGTCTTACCATAATTTGATTATCTCCCTTTAAATAGTTACAAAAAAAAATAACTTCAAAAGTATAACATATCACATTTCAGAATAATTTATTTGGGCAGAAGGCCGCAAAATGTCTTGACTCCTGTTTCGTTTAAAATGGTTTATCTGGGCAGAATGCCGATAAATGTCCAGGTTGATCACAAAATTTGCAAGAATGTAAACCAATGTATTCAACCATATTTGCGATACAATATTTGTCCTCTCTATGATATGTGGTACTCCCACAGTCGTCACAACTAAACGGTAAACTGAAGAAATGTTCCATCCTGGCCGTATCTTTTCCTGAATCTACTATTATATGCAATTTACTTAAATAACTTGAAAGCATGATTATTTCTTCACACAAAATTTCATAGATAGCATTCGGTTCTGCGACTGTGTTTTCCTTGGTTTCACGCGAAAGTACTGTTTCTGGCATTGGGACATCTTTAGGTATTGGTTGGTCAGTTGGTTTTAACTCATTGACGTGGGTTGGTTGTTGAGTGGTATCATCATCAGCTTCGGATGTAGGGTTAGGGCCGTTCAACTTCCATGTGTTGATTTCTTTCGTTAATTGATCCAGCTTGGTTTGAATTACTTTGATTTTGTAAGTAACTCCAAAACTTGAGTTGAACTGACATAGATCCGGTAAGTCCTTATGTTCACTAGTATGGAATGGCATCAATGAACAAATGTAAGCTCGTTCTTCTAGTGATGAGTCTTCTTTTGGGGTTGTTATTGATTTGTTTGGTTCCACATCGTTGATAAGGTCTACATCGTTGGTGAGGTCTACATCGGTGATAGGGTCTACATCGGTGATTATGTTCCTTGTTGATTTGCAATAGTTGGAGTAGTGTCCATAGCATCTACATTTGTAACACATTCTATGTAGTGCTTTACAAATCGAGTTCATATGATGTTGCTCGCCACATCGACCACATTTTGTCGAGCAGGAGTATGTCCATCTAGGTCTAAGGAAAGACCTAGCACTTGGTATTATTATCCTTTGTCTGAAATCCATTTTACACTTTCTTGCTAAGTACGGGGAATACTTTATCTCGCTTGGCAAGTTCAAGGCACCAAATAGTTCACTCGCTTTGCTAGCTATGAAGTCCACACACTTCCAGGTACCGGAAAAGCTACAGCAGCTAAAAAGTGCTGTATACCCAAGGATCTCGACCAAAACTATTATGTTGAAACACTTGGTGTGTATGTGGTGTGGCTAGCTGTTGGATTGGTTGTTGTAGGATTCTTGTAGTTTGGAGTAGGCTAATCTGGTTGTAGCCTTTGACTCCAGTCGTTGATAAATATTTCAATAAATTGTCCACAAAGTAATTATAAATTGATCACACAAAGATCTAATTCCAATTTCATATATTTAATTCTGGTAACAAAGTATATGATTGTCCACAAGTAAAGATATTACACAAAGTTCATAAACACGAAGTTCAGGTACACAAAGTACAGATATTATTGATTTACACAAAGTATTCAATTGATTCTTAAATTTAATGTTACTTCACTGAAGTCTAAAGTTATTCTCATTTAATTATTTACTGATCATCATCTTACACTCCATCTGATTGGTCCAACCTATAACTTACTTAGCCAATCACAGATCAGATAGTAAAATTGTCAAGGCCTCATAGGATAATCTTTGATGATCATGTTAGTTTACCAATTATCTACAAATATGTCCAGTATCAATTTTATGACTTAAGTATAAGAATTAACATGATTAACTGTGTGATTACAGGGACAACTGGTATTAATTGAAACTATGCAAAATAAAGACATGGCTTTGCTTTAAATAGACAAAGAGAATTAATTCCATTAAATAACAAGAAATGCAATATTCATTGAATATTGCACAAAAATCAACATTATATATTTAAAAATATGTAATTCATGATCCTCATAAAATAACAATTAGTTTGATACTAAACTTGTCTTTATAATATTGAAATTAAGTAAAATGTGAATTTTGAGAACTACAAATATTTAGGTTCAATATTATGCAATTTAACAGGAAAATGTCCTTCATAATACTTGCGTTATGATAGAGTCTGTGGGAGAACAATTGTTTTAAATGTTTACAGCAAATTAATTTATTCAGGTGTTTGTCTGTTATAAACATCAACGTAATAGCATACATGTCATATAGAGTTACTGTCTGAATGTTAAGGCAGGTGACTTTCATGTTTTAAGAAATTGTAAATATAGTCGGCTGGTGATAACACTAGCCTTTGTTTACAAATAAATATGACAATTAAATGCATTTTCGATGTTCATTTTTGTTCAATCTTTTGTTCAATCACTTTTACTGATATAATCTTTAAATATACACTGATAACAAGCGGTCAGTCGACCGTGCAGTGTTTATATTCTGCATGTTTTGTTTATTGATAAGTCGAGTTGTCTCTGACAAACTATAACTTATCTGTTTTGTTGTATTATGAAATAGCCTGAATGAGTGGCATTATAATGTAACTTCAACATGAAGAGCTGAATTATGTGATTTCAACATAGAAAGCTGAATAAAAGAGTACCCATCAGGACTGGAGTCATATTCTACGATTTGTGTTTTATGAAAATTTAAATGATACATATATAAAGAATTGTCAGCTTTTTTTGTAATTTTACAGAATGACTCAAAGACATCAAGAGATAAGAAAGGTATTACGGAGGATATTCAGACTCCTAGAAAGAGAACTAAACGTGGACAAAAATCTACAACATCAAGTCCAATGCCTTCACACAAAGACCAAAATGGTAGATTATAAATAATCAAATCACTGCACAGTCAACTCTCATTCTCTCGAACTCGCTTATATCAAATTTTCCGTTATTTCAATTTTAGCTTGACTTCTCAAAGAAAAAAAGTAGAGCTATTGTCGTGACGAGATTGTGTGCATCTGCGTGTGCGTTGGTAAAGTTAATTGTCAAGAGTCATTTTCTCAAAGGCTATCAAAAGTATTAACTTGAAATTCAACATAGTAATTCACCACCACAAGGGGAGTCCATACTGTCAAGACTGATTACTCTGTGACCTATATTTATGGAGTTATCTGTCCTTGTTTGGACTTAGTACATAGAAATAGTGGCACATTCTACACATAAACTGAATTTTCTCAAACACTATCTAAGCTTTCAACTTGAAAGAAATATACTTGTGAAATCTGATGACCTACATCTACTGACAAAAGGAAACAAATCTATCCAGCATTTAATGAGTTATTCCCCTTTTCTGACGTTGAATCTTTGCACAAAAATGTCAATTACTCAAAGACTATCAAATTTATCCACTTGAAATTCTACATAGTTATTCATCACCACTAAGGAAGTTCAAACATACAAGACTGGTAACTCTGTGACCTATATTTATGAGTTATCTGCCCTTGTTTTGTTTAGAATTTTGACTCACAAATGAGCCAGGTTACTATCAAGTACGAGACTGTCCAGCACTCGTAGGCAGTGCTCTGGTTGTTTAAGTTTCGATTTTCCCCCTTTGTTGAGATTTGTAGGTATGTTATGATAAGGTAACAGATTAACAGATGATATAATGTTTGTGATATGTTACAGAGAACCATGACGATGTTAGTAAATCAGTGAGTGGTGACTATATCCAGGTAGGTAAAAAACTTACAGCAAGATCTTCCCCATGCACAATTCCATTTATTGCTCCCATGACTTAAAGGGACTGCCTCATATATTGGTGTATTGCAAAAATAGAATTGTCAAATATTCGCATAATTTTGGTATAGTAGCCTGTATATCACAACCACACTGACATCTAAAATAACTAGAGAAACCTTGGCATTTTCTAGTTATTTGGTATTTTTACATAAAAATTTCTATAGGGTATTAATACCCTATAGAATTAACACTACTATTACTAAATTGCCTGGAATTGGTTCGCATTTGATGAAAACGAATCGAAAAACGAACCAAATACCTCACTGATGTTTACGCTGTTGTTTGTTGATGTTACAGTTCGATCACGTGTGGATTACATAATTCACAAAGCATGTTGGATGGGAACATTGTGCTTTTTTTTAAAAAAAAATACTCATTGGGCGATATCGAGAGTGGTTAAAATTGCTTATATGCACCAAATCTTTCATAAAGCAACCGTCAGTGGCTTTCTATTACATCAATACTTGGTTAGGTTGGAAAATCACGGTATACAAAAATTTTCGCCCAATCTGTTAGGCAGCACCTTTAAATGCACCTATTTTTGAACGCCTTTAGATAAATACTGGAAAAACACAATGTTGGTCATGATAAGTTATTGACTCCTACTAAATTAAATGTTTTAAGTTAAAAACCATGTAATAAATCTGTTCTTTAAGTTTAACTCAATGTAAAGTGACCTAATTTTGACCTCAAAAATGTCAATTTATGTCCATGGGGACCTCAAAATCCACCAATCAATAGAAATAGATTCCAGCAACAAGAAAAGGAAAAAAACAGAGGGGTTGCATATTATGTAAGAAAAATTTGGTTTGTCGAACGTGGTGAACATATTTTCTCACACTTGTCGATTGATTCCATGTTGGTTAGCCCCTTCCCTACTTTCACATCTAAGCCAGAATGACAAATATTTTTTCATAAACGGTTTCACAACATCATAGACATGTGTTTTACAGGACTACTTGAGTGTATCTGATTTTGTCTGCATATGGTGGTTTGTAAACAATGTTACCTTTAGGTTGGTAGGTCAAAGGTCTAGGCCACCTATACAAAGTCATATTTGGCTGCTTTGTTACTTACATATATACAATTTGTTTTAATTTTTAAGCCTGAACTGGAGCCTTCACCTGTAAAGTTTGCAAGGTTAAATGAAGACACTCCACCTCCTGGTGATGTATCTGTGTCAGTAAGTATAACCAACATTCATCACCATTGTTTATTTTTGTTCGGTTGTTAACTCGCCAATTACAGCCCACCAAACTAGTGAGCGGAGTGCTAGACTGTCACATAGCTATGAAGTGGAGTGCTAGACTGTCACATAGCTATGAAGTGGAGTGCTAGACTGTTGTCTCTAGCAAGTGGAGTGCTCGAACATTGTCAGTTTGTCTGGCTATCAAATGGAGTGCTAGACTTATTTTCTGACTAGCAAGTAGTGTGCTAGACTGTCGTCTGGCTTACACGCTACAGGAGTGCTAACATGTCCATCCTGTTAGTGAGTAGAGTGCTAGATTATCACCGGGCTAGTGAGTGTCCATCTGGTGGAGATTTTAAACACATAACTTTTATATTATATACATTGCCATAATGTATATATGCATTGCCTTAAATGTTATGTAATCTGAAAAATGTTCTAAACTTTATTATTAGATTTAAGTAACATGCAAGCATGTTTGTATATTATTTTAGTTCCTGGCTAGTACACCTAAACCTGGTCGCCCTCAGTTGTCAAGGAGACGACCACTGTCATCTGTGAGGGAGAATTCAGATGTTGCGGCAAGGTCATCTAATGAATCTACAAATGATTCATCTAAAATGTCAGATAAGAAAACACAGAGGCAAAAATCTTCGATACCTAAGACGTCTTCTGAAATTTCAGAAAAGAAAACACATAGACAAAAATCTTCAATACCTAAGACATCTTCTGAAATATCTCATGTTGCATCTAAAATACCTGAAAGCAAAGTACAGAAGAAGCAAAAATCTTCAGTTCCTATAACATCTTTCAAAAGTTCTCACCAACACCAAGATAAGTCTGAAGCTGGGAAAAGTATGGAGGATAAAATGATTAAGATATCACAATCTGTTGTAGAAAGAAAGAGGAAAAGTGGTAGAAATACACCAGATGTTTCTAGTTCTTCTAAATCTATGTTAAAATCTGTCTCACGGAATGGATCACAGACTGGTCCACAAACTGAGTCATTGGCTCGATCACAGTCTGGTTCACAAACTAAGTCATTGGCTCGATCACAGACTGGTACAGATACTAGGCCACAGACTACTCTGGAACGTTCTCTGACCAGGAGTACATCGCGCCGTAGCGTAAGTGCAAGTAAAGAAGCTTCTGATGACGATGATCAAATTCCCACTAAGAATAAGACTGCAGTAAGTAAGAGAGTGCAGAAAACAAAACATGTCAATAAAAGTACTGTAACAAGTTTGAAAAGTAAAATTGTTAAAAAAACAGGGAAACGTGGAAATATTCAAACTGTATCTGATAGTTCTGATGATACAAGGTCTCCTATAAAAAGGAACACAAGTGTTAGTAACAGTGCTTTAAATGTGTCCCGTAACACCAGCAAAACTAGAAAGAAGAGTTATACTGGTGGACACAGGGAGGTAACTAGGAAAGATAACTCTGGGAGAAAAGCTTCATCTTCAGCAAATACTCCAAAAGGTATAATTTTAAGTTTTTATATCAAATACTCCTTAAAATTGCATTTAATTATGCCCCCATCTTTGATGAGGGGGTATATTGCTTTGCTCATGTAGGTCGGTCGATAGACCAATTTGTTTCCGATCAATAACTCAAGAATGCTTTGCCCTAGGATCTTCAAACTTTACATGGAGGTTGGTCATCAGCGGTAGATGACCCCTTTTGAGTTAAGGTAGGTAGGTCAAAGATCAAGGTCACTGTGACCTTTACCATTTCTGACTACTGGGCTGCCATGAGGTCATTCGTGTTTTACAAACATCTCTTGTTTTAAAATGATTCTGATTATTGATTCAGGAAGATTTGTTAAGAATCGTGATGTTGCTATACTAAATTTGAGCAGTTGATTCTCTGTTGTGCCCCCACACTTATTTATAAGTTGGGGGCATATAGCATTGGTGTTGTCCGTCCATCCGTACGTCTGTCTGTCTGTACGTACGTAACACAAATCTTGTGTGTTCAACTCCTCATAAACTACTGGGTGGAATTTCTTCAAACTTTCACAGATGAACAACCTCAATGTATAGATGATCGTAAAGGATGGAATTTTTGCTGCGTAAATTTTGACCAGAGTTATGGCCCTTTGTTACTTTTACTATATACCCTATAGTGAAAAATCTTGTGTGTTCAACTCCTCATAAACTACTGGTTGGAATTCCTTCAAACTTTCACAGATGAACAACCTCAATGTATAGATGACCATAAAGGATGGAAGTTTCGCTGCATAAACTATGACCAGAGTTATGGCCCTTTGTTACTTTTACTATATACCCTATAGTGAAAATCTTGTGTGTTGAACTCCTCATAAACTACTGGGTGGAATTTCTTCAAACTTTCACAGATGAACAACCTCAATGTATAGGTGACCGTAAAGGATGAAATTTTTGTTGTGTCGATTTTTACCAGAATTGTGGCCCGGTGTTACTTTTAATTTAATTATGATGGCCTTTGATATTTTTAATAGAATTATTGTCCACAAGGCTAAAGAAATTGAATAATAATGTTACCTCAAACTGCTATTCCTCATTGGAAAGGATATGTGCTATAATGGGGGCACCCGTGTCTCATGGACACAATTCTAGTTTTTATTAGCTCAGGCCTAAAATAAAATATTGTTTGTTTCCCCATCCCCTACCTACCCGATTAAAAAGGGCCCTACCCAAAATATTTTATTGCCCAAATTGAAATATTTTTTAGTCCGGAGGGGACTATAGATTTGCCCTCCATCCGTCAGTCAGTCCGTACGCACCCACTTGTAGTTGTTGGGTGTGGAACAAAAGGCTATATTTAGATTCTATGCATTCCGTTGCTTACGGGGATTATGCACGTCTAAAAGTATTTTGATTCTGACAAAAATTGTGGTTGCTATGGCAACATAAAGAATGAAAATATGCCCAAAATTTCTGGATCCTGCCATAACCCAACCAGTTTCCAAGCTAGGTTTTTTTTTTTAAACTTAGTATGTGGATAGGGGGCAATAAGGGTATTATGCACGTCTAAAAAAAATATTTTGATCCTGACAAAAATTGTAGTTGCTATGGCAACAGAAACATTAAAAAAAACCAAACCGGTAGGGGACTTCTGTATTGCTTGCAATTCTTAATGACTTGTTTATTAAAAATTGGAAGTGAAAATTTTATTTTTTTGTTTACTGGCTTCTTTCTTACCATTAAATTAAGACTGTTGATTTTCACCTTAGAGTTAATTCTAAATGTCAAAATTTGTGTGTCTTAAATGTGTGTGTCTTAACCAATAACTATCATACTGAAACAATTCCACAAAAAATATTTACCTTACACAGGGCTTTTTTTCGCTGAATTGTGAAGAGGCCCAAGCCGTTTTGTTTTGTGAAAATTTAGCGCGAAAATTATCAAAATTGTGAAAAATAGTCGCGGAAACTTTTCAAATTGTGAAAAACTTAACGCGATAAATCATCAAATTATGATACAAAATTTTTCAGAGGTTAGTTCATTTTTTGTCAACTTTTCCCAAACATGCATGTATCTATGATATAATACTTTATATCAAGTCCTGTACAGGAATATATGACTGTTATCTGTGATTTGTTTGTTTGGTGCTTTGTGAAGTTGATTTTACAAAAACCATGATGCAAAATCTAATTGTGAATTAAGGGGCCTTTTAGGTTTGTGAAAGGGGCCTATAGCAAATTGTGAAGGGGCCTAATATAGGCCCCTCGTATATAGTGAAAAAAAGCCCTGTTACAGCTAGGATTTGAAAAGGACAGGGTGCAACTTTGTAAAAAGGGCACTTTGGGGGAGGGGGTGTTCCCCGCCCGCCGCGTATGAGGGATTGGGGGTCCTCCCCCAAGAAAATTTTGAAGTTTTAGAGTCTGCTTATGGCATCTCCTGTGTTTTCTGACAGAAATTGTGGTGTTTCTCTAGTAAGCAATTTAACCTTTCATTATCAAAAAGGTAAAAAGTAGTTTGTACAAAATGAAGTATAGTAGATTTCTAAATAATCACAATTCCTGTCATTTAAACATACAAATGCACTATGCCAACTTAGAGATTTATTTGTATGTATACTCAACCCTGATTCTTTCAATTCACAAACACCATAGTAGGCCTAGTTAATGTTTATTTTTGGACATCATTCATTAACTTGGATAATTAAATGTACGATGTAAAACGTGAAAATACGATTTTCTCATAAAATTTGTCCTACTCAACAGTAAGGACGGTGCGTGAGTTTTATTACTAACCCGAAAACGATAGTATTAATTTCCCTGCGATCTTAGTATCGTACGAATAGTAGCACGGAATCACTGATTTAAAAGGAATAGAATAAGTGTCAAAAAAATTTTTTTTTTAGATCCTACTCAATGAGATTGAAATTTGGCAAACTTGCGCGTACAGCAATTTATCGACATCGGGAATACGAAAATTTAGATTTCTTTATATTTTCTACATCGATCTATAGTTGATATCTAGGTAGGCCTAGTATTGTCTTTTGGAAATATAACCTTTCACGTAATTATTGAAGAATTAATTGAACAAGATTGAAATTTGTCCGTGAACGCGATCTCATTGGTTGATAGCCGTTGCCCCGCC
Organism: Spisula solida; assembly: GCA_947247005.1. Classification (NCBI taxonomy): domain Eukaryota; kingdom Metazoa; phylum Mollusca; class Bivalvia; order Venerida; family Mactridae; genus Spisula; species Spisula solida. Next base: position 64,903,404 of record OX365944.1, on the reverse strand, counting down.
TCCAATGTTATTATTTTCAATGTGTTTTACGTACCGCCCTAAATTGTCACTGCTGTGATTGACAGTCTGTAAAGGCAGGGGGGGGGGGGGGGTTAGCGATGTAACAGCAGTATGTGTCATTAGCTTGTTTATTGCAATAGATTTTTTGTTGCATCTGTCAACAATTCATATTCAAACAATTTCTCCTCCTAAACTACTTGGCTACTTTCAACAAAACTTCTCTGAAATGGTCATTGGGTGGTCCTTTCTACATGTATGTAGTGAGAAGAAATGAAATCCGTGCAGAGCTCTGGTTTATACCATGGCATCCAAAATCTAAGGTCCATTCTTAGATTTTGGGACATCTGGTCCTGTTTGCTCACTTGTCCCTCTTGTTTTTCATTTGATGGCAATATTTTGTGTTTGTATTTTATTTTAGATCATACTGTTATGTTATGGCATACAGAGGAACAGAAGAGGTCAAGACGTGATGTTCTGGATCTTGATTTGGTACTAAATAGTGTCATAGAAACAGTAGAATCTGCCATGTAAGTATGGTACTGTAGCAGTACTGTAGTTACTGAATCAACACATGTGATATACCCTGTTACCAGTGATCTTGTCAGGCTTTCAAGTGGCCTTAAAATTCTTAAAAAACCCTAAGATTTACTGGCATCCCTAAAATCCCTATAAAAATCATTCAAATATTTTTTCATGTTGTTCATATTTTTTGTAATTTCTGTCTTAAGGCTCTGCTGATTTGTTTTGATTTATTATTAAGCATCTGATTAAAGAAACTGCTCCTTCAATATAAAATACTGGTATCTGTTGTAGGGGTGTGTTTATGTGTTGCAGGGATGTGTATGAATGTTTATGTGTTGCAGGGATGTGTATGTGTGTTTATGTGTTGCAGGGATGTGTATGAATGTTTATGTGTTGCAGGGATGTGTATGTGTGTTTATGTGTTGCAGGGATGTGTATGTGTGTTTATGTGTTGCAGGGATGTGTATGTGTGTTTATGTGTTGCAGGGATGTGTATGTGTGTTTATGTGTTGCAGGGATGTGTATGTGTGTGTTTATGTGTTGCAGGGATGTGTATGTGTGTTAATGTGTTGCAGGGATGTGTATGTGTGTTTATGTGTTGCAGGGATGTGTATGTGTGTTTATGTGTTGCAGGGATGTGTATGAGTTACAGGATGGACAAGCTGCAGTCAGACTCCTGAAAAAATACCTGATGAAAGATATTACACATATGGTATGTATGTAGAACTGTTAGAGCATGTGGTTATGGGTTCATGGTTAATGAAGGACTAGTGGTAAATAGATGTATAGATTCTCTGTCTATTATATAATTATGTCCACATTCTGATTACTAGATTGTCAAAATTTCTGATTGTTAGTAGACCTCTGTTCTGTTCATGTATTTTCATCCATGTATCTTGTGGATTTTTGTAGGAGACTCATATAAAGTAGGCTTGAACAATTATAACTGGTAATTTTGATCTGCACATGAAGTTACATTATTGCTGTGTCAATCTAGACCAACCTGGTAGTTCATGATCTTGACCCTTGTGCACTAATTATACCTAATATATCATGTTTGTTCTTAATACAGAATTAAAGACTCCATGACTTGAATCATACTACTATCTTCTTATAAAGTACAACCTCTCCAAAGCGGCCCTCTGTAGAGCAACAACCTCTTTAACAACACATTAAAAAATTCCCTAGGCTGATATTTACTATAAACTTAACCTCTGTAGAGCAACAACCTCTGTACAGCAGCCATTATTTGCAGCTCCATCAGGGTGTTGCTCTACAGAGGTTGTACTGTAGATGCAAACTAATTACTCAAATTACTGTGATAAAAGAACAACTACTGTATTATCTTTCAGATCACTGCAGCTCAAACTGTTACACATTTACAGACAAGAATAAAACAGGTACACATATTCTTACTTTGTTATAAACCTCGTTTTTGATGAGTGGATATATATATTGCTTTTCACATGTCTTTTGTCGCTCGGTAGGTCGGTTGGTAGACACAAAAATACCTGACCAAGCTAGGAAATCTACCTGACCAAACTAGGAAATCTACCTGACCAAACTAGGAAATCTACCTGACCAAACTGGTAAAACTACCTGACCAAACTAGGGAAACCACCTGACCAAACTAGGAAAACTACCTGACCAAACTAGGGAAACCACCTGACCAGACTAGGAAATCTACCTGACCAAACTGGGAAAACTACGGTACCTGACCAAACTAGGAAATCTACCTGACCAAAACTAGGAAAACTACCTGACCAAACTGGGAAAACTACCTGACCAAACTTGGAAAACTACCTGACCGAACTTGGAAAACTACCTGACCGAACTAGGAAAACTACCTCACCAAACTTGGAAAACTACCTGACCGAACTAGGGAAACCACCTGACCAAACTAGGAAAACTACCTGACCAAACTGGGAAAACTACGGTACCTGACCAAACTAGGAAATCTACCTGACCAAAACTAGGAAAACTACCTGACCAAACTGGGAAAACTACCTGACCAAACTTGGAAAACTACCTGACCGAACTTGGAAAACTACCTGACCGAACTAGGAAAACTACCTCACCAAACTTGGAAAACTACCTGACCGAACTAGGAAAACTACCTCACCAAACTAGGAAAATTACCTCACCAAACTAGGAAAACTACCTCACCAAACTAGGAAAATTACCTCATCAAACTAGGAAAATAAGTAGCTGGAAATTTATTTATAAAACAGGACTGGTATCTTTTTTCTACACATAAGAAGGTTTACATTACTATTTTATTCTTTGAAAGTGCTTATTTATCAATGTTTTGTCTACATGCAAGATACTTGTTTTGTTAAAGTGAAAAAATAATTATGCCCCCACCTCACCAAACTAGGAAAATTACCTCATCAAACTAGGAAAACTACCTCACCAAACTAGGAAAACTACCTCACCACACTGGGAAAATATCTGACCGAACTAGGAAAACTACCTGACCAAACTAGGAAAAATACAAAACCAAACTAGGAAAACTTCCTGACCAAACTAGGAAAACCACCTGACCAAACTGGTAAACTGCCTGACCAAACTGGTAAAACTGCCTTACCAAAAAACTAGGAAAACTACCTGACCAAACTTGAAAAAATTACCTGACCGAACTAGGAAAACTACCTCACAAAACTAGGAAAATTACCTCACCAAACTAGGAAAATTACCTCATCAAACTAGGAAAATAAGTAGCTGGAAATTTATTTATAAAACAGGACTGGTATCTTTTTTCTACACATAAGAAGGTTTACATTACTATTTTATTCTTTGAAAGTGCTTATTTATCAATGTTTTGTCTACATGCAAGATACTTGTTTTGTTAAAGTGAAAAAATAATTATGCCCCCACCTCACCAAACTAGGAAAATTACCTCATCAAACTAGGAAAACTACCTCACCACACTGGGAAAATATCTGACCGAACTAGGAAAACTACCTGACCAAACTAGGAAAAATACAAGACCAAACTAGGAAAACTTCCTGACCAAACTAGGAAAACCACCTGACCAAACTGGTAAACTGCCTGACCAAACTGGTAAAACTGCCTTACCAAAAAACTAGGAAAACTACCTGACCAAACTTGAAAAAATTACCTGACCGAACTAGGAAAACTACCTCACAAAACTAGGAAAATTACCTCACCAAACTAGGAAAATTACCTCATCAAACTAGGAAAATAAGTAGCTGGAAATTTATTTATAAAACAGGACTGGTATCTTTTTTCTACACATAAGATAGTTTACATTACTATTTTATTCTTTAAATTAAAGTGCTTATTTATCAATGTTTTGTCTACATGCTAGATACTTGTTTTGTTAAAGTGAAAAAATAATTATGCCCCCACCTCACCAAACTAGGAAAATTACCTCATCAAACTAGTAAAACTACCTCACCAAACTAGGAAAACTACCTCACCAAACTGGGAAAAATACCTGACTGAACTAGGAAAACTACCTGACCAAACTAGGAAAAATACAGGACCAAACTAGGAAAACTTCCTGACTGAACTAGGAAAACTACCTGACCAAACTAGGAAAACCACCTGACCAAACTGGTAAAACTGCCTTACCAAAAAACTAGGAAAACTACCTGACCAAACTTGAAAAAATTACCTGACCGAACTAGGAAAACTACCTCACAAAACTAGGAAAATTACCTCACCAAACTAGGAAAATTACCTCATCAAACTAGGAAAATAAGTAGCTGGAAATTTATTTATAAAACAGGACTGGTATCTTTTTTCTACACATAAGATAGTTTACATTACTATTTTATTCTTTAAATTAAAGTGCTTATTTATCAATGTTTTGTCTACATGCTAGATACTTGTTTTGTTAAAGTGAAAAAATAATTATGCCCCCACCTCACCAAACTAGGAAAATTACCTCATCAAACTAGTAAAACTACCTCACCAAACTAGGAAAACTACCTCACCAAACTGGGAAAAATACCTGACTGAACTAGGAAAACTACCTGACCAAACTAGGAAAAATACAGGACCAAACTAGGAAAACTTCCTGACTGAACTAGGAAAACTACCTGACCAAACTAGGAAAACCACCTGACCAAACTGGTAAAACTGCCTTACCAAAAAACTAGGAAAACTACCTGACCAAACTTGGAAAACTACCTCACCAAACTAGGAAAATTACCCCATCAAACAAGTAAAACTACCTCACCAAACTAGGAAAATTACCTCATCAAACTAGGAAAATAAGTAGCTGGAAATTTATTTATAAAACAGGACTGGTATCTTTTTTCTACACATAAGAAGGTTTACATTACTATTTTATTCTTTGAAAGTGCTTATTTATCAATGTTTTGTCTACATGCTAGATACTTGTTTTGTTAAAGTGAAAAAATAATTATGCCCCCCATCTTTGATGAGGAGGTATATTGCTTTGCACATGTCTGTCTGTTGGTCTGTCTGTCTGTCAGTCGTATAAAATGGTTTCCCTTCAATAACTCAAGAACGCTTTGACCTAGGATCTTCAAACCCATGGGGGCATATGTGTATTACAAACATCTCTTGTTTAAGATGGGCATACCTAGAAGTACCAGTTTATCTTTAATTGAGGCGTTTTTTCTTTTTAATTTATAAGCAGTCATAAATCTGGATTACTTGGTATAAGGAATTATTGTTATTATTCTGTTGTGGTTTTGATTTATCTCTGTTTGCACATAAACATAATGCATGTCCTGTTGGGTCATCCATCAAGGTAAATATGTTATACATGTATTATTCTCCCCTTTCTCAGGGTCATCAAAGTATAAAACAGAAACAGAAAAAGTTGATGTCTCTGCAGAACGAAAGAATGGAGTAAGTGCATACTATACTAAATATATAAATCAATCCTGTTGGAGGTTTACACTGTACCCTCCTTCAGATGAGATCCACCCTTCCAACGTCTTATGCCCCCCCCCCCCCCATCTTTGATGAGGGGGTATATTGTTTTGCACAATCATGCCAGTCGGTCTGTTGGTTGCTCGGTTGTAGCTTTGCCCTAGGATCCTCAAACTTTACATTGAAGTTGGTCATCAAGAGTAGATGACCCCTATTGATTTTGAGGTCAGTAGGTCAAAGGTCAAGATCGCTGTGACCTTTAACATTAATGACTATTTTGCTGCAATGGGGGCATACATGTTTTGTGTGAAAACCTGACAGACCAAAACACATACACAACACACAATAAGGCGACAGACATTCCAACTGATTCAGGTTAAAAATGGGTCAATCAGAATCTTTGAAGTGACTGGTTTCTGGTGTCTGCCCGAGTTCATTCCAAATATGTTAGGCTATGTCCCTGTTTATATGAGATCTAGTTGCTTTCATTGTCTTTGTCACAATCACATGTGTTACATCATGTGTACAGGAAAGACCTGTGTATAACAATGTTGGTGATTTACGTTATTACTTTATTATCTGCCGTCAATAATAATGATAATAGTATCTTTACTTTACTTCATAGCTGAAGTGTTAGTATGACAGGTGGTATTTTCTGATGCTTGACAATTGCTTGTGATCGCCTTAATGATTATAATGTGGGTCACTCTGGCTAAACTGTTCCTTGATTTTGAGGTCAGTAGGTCAAAGTCGCGACCTTCACCATTTCTGACTATTGGGCTGCCATGGGGTCATAAGTGTTTTACAAACATCTCTTGTTTTACTATATTAGATATATATTTTGTTTGTTTACAGATTAGAGGAGAAATGTTTACCTAGCAAGCAGTTACGAGAGAAGAATGAGAAAATGACGGCCATCAATGATTTCCTGTCTAACTTACACACTGTCATCAACCAATGCTAAATATGATTGCAGAATATTTCAGCAACCAATATTAAATATTATTATACCCCCCATCTTTGATTAGTGGCCCAGGGGGTATATTGGTTTTCACATATCGGTCAGTCTGTCTGTTGGTCAGTAGACCGAATGATTTCCATTCAATATCTCATAGAGCTACTTGTCCTAGAATCTTCAAACTTTACATGGGGGTTGGTCATCAACAGTATATAACCCCTATAGATTTTAAGGCCAGTAGGTCCAAGGTCACTGACCTTCACCATTTCAGACCATTAAAATGGTTTCCATTCAATAATTGAAGAAGGCTTTGCCCTAGGATTTTCAAACTTTACATGGAGGTTGGTCATGATGACCCCTATTCATTTTAAGGTCAGTAAGTACCATTTCTAACTATTGAGCTGCCATTGGGGCATACTTGTTTTACGAACATATCTTGTTGAAGAATAGTTCAGCAACCAACTGTTACCAAGGCTAAATGTGATTGAAGAATAGTTGAGCAACATTTGACTACTTGTTACTATTGTTGTGTGTCGATATTTACTCAGGTTTTTAGTGGAATAAAGGTTGAGAATCTTCGCTGAATCTATGGAAATGTGTTACTTTCATGTTTTAGATGTAAATACTTATTAGTTCATGGCAAGGGAGGTAACTGGCTAATAAGTGTATAACCATGATAAGGCAGATTTATTCACTAGTTATTTTTACCTAACTGATGCAGTCAGAATGTAATATTTTCTTTTTGTCAATAACAAAGTGTTCCTGCCACCCCATGTTTGCTTGTTGCTGTTCTTGTCCCTGGTTCAAGGTTTGCACAGGCATTGAAAATCTTAAGTCTTTGAAGTTGGTTTCAACCTTGAAAAGTACTAAAATGCCAAACAGATACCTGAATTTAATAGAAAATCCTTGAATTTATGCGAACAGGCTTGAATATACATAGAAGTGTATGTATGTTGTCAAAACGATACATTATCTGCATAAAATACGAAACTTAATCGCTCTGGAGACTTTTTACATTGGTATTTTATTGACTCGGATTGAGGAATATTCCGTGACAAATTCTGATTGAGACACGCTTTAAATCTAAATCTCATCACAAGTTTATGTCAAAATAGGTTATACACTGCCAAAAAGTGCTAAACCGCCTCCATAGTTTTGTATAATTATGTTTTTCATATACAATGTACTCTCATAAAATTTCGCACACAAATACTTGAATAAAACATGCAGTTAATTATTGATTTATTTGGACGATAAACGGTCATGTTAGTCGTAATAGGCGCATTACCTAATGAAGTATATTTGACAAATTCACAAATTTTTTACCCAAACTGTTCATGAACACACTCATATTAATACGCATGACAAGCATGTGTTCATAAACATTTTGGCCTAACTGATGACTGCCCTCTTAGAAAAACATGTAACCTGCTGTGATTGACCTAAAAAGAACTCTGCTGATGTGTAAGAATCATACAACAAAGTTTCAAAAAGGCTGCTTCATTGAAATGCTCATTTTGCACATGCCTTACACGTGTAAAGTATGCTAGACTATGTAACATGTAAAAAACGGTACATTAGGCTGCAAGTAAGCCAGAATTAAACACATAATTGGTTTCATTGCATGTTTATATGCCCGTATGTGAAATTTCATGTTAATGTATTGTCAAAAAATATATATTTTTTTAAATGTCAACCAGGAATTGAGTTCACAGTGATATTCCGAAATCTCATGAGTGTTCCTCTCCAGTCAATTTCAGCATGTTTTGTGTTTTGATTATGAACAGTTATTGGTTATGCCGAATTCATTCACTGACACGTGAATTTTTGTGTACATGTAATGCACAAGCAAAATGCCTTATTACGCAATACACAGAATGCACTAAATTTTGCTACAAAACAGACAAAATAATTCATTAATCTGCTGCATCTCCAAGTATCGGTATGTGAAATTTCATGTGAATGTATGTATTTTTGACAAAACAGGAATTAAATATGAACTGGCGGTTAAGCACTTTTAGGGTGTGTATAGGTCACTTGTTTGCCTGGATGTTTGCAATATCTACTGACAATATCTTTCAGACTTGTTTAGTATTTACGTCTAAGGAACGTTTGCAAAAGTTTTATTTTAAAACATGAAAGTTTCATCATCATATTGAGTTGGATAAGTTCAATTGTTGGGTGTAGTTTTATCATTCTTGTAATATTAACATATTCAAAGTTACGATGGTTGTATCTTACTGTTAATTCATTTATATTTAGTCATAGTTTTGCTTCTGTATACATGTGCAGGTTTTATTGATTTTGTTGACTGAAACGGAAATATGTACAGTGGAACCCCGCTAATCCGGACCCCTCCAATCCGGATTTCCCTCTAATCCGGGCGGATCTGTTGGTCCCGAATATTCTTATTCATGTTTTAATACGTTTTTACCCCTCGGATCCGGAACCCCTCCACTCCGGACACCGGACAAAAATACGAGGATTTATCATATATTTGCTCTAAATTTGACCCCTCGGATCCGGACAATCAATTTGAACATTGCCCAGGCCAATGTTTTGACAGGTGTCAATGTGTTGTATATTCGCATCATCGTATATGCAATTAAAATAGTCCGATCAATTAACGGTTGTAACATCAACAATACGCAGTGTCGGTGTGTACGTTTTATCGACACGGGTGTGAAAATCACAATTTGGGACAATTAAAATATTATCATTTTAAAAGCGCTAATTGACAGCGTTTATTGGCCTACTCAATTAATTAAAAGACTATTGCTAGGTTGTTTTGTCTACACGGGGGTAAGTTGAATCAAATACAGGTCCCCTTAATTTTGAGAAGGTCGTTATCGACATCAAAGGAAAACAAATTCGGACGTTCTCAGTTCTGATAAATCTACGAGTAAATGCAATAAAAATCTACCAAAATGCATTTGATGGATGGTCATTCTTTTACAGAATTTTATATGATAATCATGTCTGAGCCTCCGTCAAAACGTCGTAAGGTTGAAATCGACCTTGAAGCTAAAGTAAAATTGATCAGAGAATATTTTTCTGTACCAAAACCAACAATGAAGGTGTGTAATCAAATGTTGCTGTTTTACATATTTTTTTTTGTGTTTAGCAATGCCTTCAACTAAAATTAACATACAAGTATCTAAAAATAGAAACCCCTCTAATCCAGACACCTCTCTAATCCGGACTTTTTGTCTGGTCCGGATTAGAGGGGTTCCACTGTATCTGTAATAAACTTATTATTATGATTCTTGTATCTCTGGTGTTTATGCCATGTTATAATGCACGTATACTGAATATTAAAATAGTATTTTATTATTACTGGACGGTTCAACCTGATCATCTTGAAGTTTACTAGCACAATTTAACATTTGGCAACTTCAATATTTACATTTGGCCCCCAAATGGCATTTTCGACAGGTTGTTTGGTGCAGCAGGTTATTGTCTGGTTTCCTGTCCCAAGCTTACAACCCTACTATAGTACTACTACAGTAATATTGGGAACAAGAACCAGACTGTAACCTGATCCGCGAAACAGCCCAGTAGAAAAGTTCTGATGTGTTATAAGCACTCTTGGCTTCTCTTCTCATACCCTCATGGAGAAGGATAACATCAGGAATGGAATAAGCAGTGTAGAGTGAGTAACAGAAGTTACAACTTTTCACAATCAACCTAAAACAAATTGGTATAAACTATTAAATGCACACCCTTTTGCTTGCACATGTGTTTACTATAATCACAAATCTGTTTGTCTGGCAATGCCAAAGTTGATATATTCTTTGCATGGACCTTGTAATATATTCATGTATAAATCAAGTTAATATATTTGAACAATGAAATATTTAGTCTGCTTTTGTCATACAACTGGTTGAATAAAGAACTGAAAAATATCAACATACTTTAGTTGTAAATGAGTCTGTGCCATATACTCCGTTTATTATACCTGGGTCACATGGTTCACACACAGTTTAAAGGTCCTATAGCACAGTATGTAATCACATGACATACCACTTGTGTCAACACAATATTACAAGATTTTCACGCCAGTGTTGCTCACAGCTGATAGGCCAAGGCCTAATAGGAAGTTGTTCATACTGCAGTGACACAGAGCTTCATGCAAGCAATAAGGTATATTGAGTCGTAGAAAGTATGTGTACAGTTAATCATTACACTGATACAAATGTTTGGTGCGTGGTATGCTTTGAATTGGTAAGAGACGTTGCTTGATTTACATGCAGGTAAACATGAAACACCAGTGTCAGCCAAAGGGGTCGGTATCGACTCCCTGGTTTCTTATTTATTGCTAGTATATTAATGAATAAGAGACTGGGGAGTCGATACAGACTATTATAGTGGCAGTATAGTGAGCCAGTATGGTTTAGCCCAGTATCTTAAAACTATGGAGGTTTAGGTCACCATCAGTACTTAGATGATCTCTGATGATGTGAGGTTAATGTTGACATGACCTTCAACATTAATGGCTATCATGCTGCACTGGGGATGCGTTTTAAAAGATATTTTGATCGATGTTTCAGGTTGCCCCTTGGCCTCTTCATTTACTATGGTCTGATTGTTGTGATTGGCCACGGCTTGGTTATTCAAAACTTGACCTATAATTTAGTGCCAGTTTTGTATTCTGCAAGTTCAATAACCCTTCTATATGCATACGTTGTTTATACATTGTACTCCAGTAGTAAATGAGAAAATGACACCAATGCACAATCTGCACTGTATGAGATAGACTACCTGGACTGCCATTGTATTCCTAAATTAAAATTATCAATAAGAACCCAGTGCATTTTAATCTTTATTCGTTGGGAAGCAAGTGCTTTCCATGATCTTGTATGCTTTAATAAGTTAATAACACGAAATCAGCCTGACGAAGGTTGTATTTGATTAACAACATAGGAGATATGTACCAAATGTTCAGACGAAAAGATCACAGTGTAGGTCAAGTTATTAGAACAATGTAATAACTAATAACACATATATCAGGGATAGATCTCGCCATTTTCCTTCTTATTGAACTTGCCATTCAGTACATTTCGCTTGCTTAGAATGAGAAGGTCGTTAGACCTTATAAGCCTCATCTACATCACGAGGCGCTAACTATGATCCTATTTTCCTGAAAATCGAAACTGGTCACCATGACCCAACCGAAGTTGAAAAGGCTTGTTTTCCCATAAGTAAAAAGTAGTTTTCAGACAGTTTTTCTTGTTTTCCCAAAATATTGATTTTGTACTTACGACTCATTCTAATAAGCCAGCGATTTGTTTACGTTAATGTGAGTTGCTGAATAGATGTATATTTATAAAAGCTATTAAAACATGAAAACAAAATACATGTTTCACTAAGCAATGTTGTGAGTTTAATGTCAAATTAAATGAAAACCAATAGAACTGTCTCATCTAAGGACACAGAAACCCCAATTTGGCACAGACATCATAAGCCAGGTATATTATATATTTCGGCAACTGCGATTGTACAATATCGTCAAACCAAAACAGACACTCATAATGACTGGTTTAGGTGGGCATTGTACCTTGTGTGTTTTTAATGTTTTCTGTGCTCGGCTGGTCAAACTGAGTGCTGCCTTCCCTGTCTGACTTAATATTATCTTTTTGTATCCCTTTTATGGCTTAATATATCAGTTTGTTTATTCTAGTAGAGTAATACATGTCATAATACTCTCATACCGGTATTAATTAAAATAAACCAAAGGTTTTAAAAGCCACAAGAACGCCATGTGTGACACCTTTCATCACTGTACACGTTTATATGAAATTTTGGTGAACAAGCAGACAAACGGCATGATCTGTATGACGTAACGCTCGATGTTGGCGTACATTAGCGTAACCAATTCCGACGTTGTTGTAGGGTTAACGCATGCTTTTTCGGGCTATAACATCTGCAGAGTCCCGAGGGACAGTTGGTGCCCAAGCCCGCCAGGGCGAGGGCACCAACGCTCCCGAGGGACTCTGCATATGTTATAAACAGAAAAAAACATGCGTAAACGCTATTATAGCATACAAAACATCAATTAATGCGTTTGTATTTCAAAATAATGATATTTTGGCGGGAGATTTTGTGACGACGTCGCGAAAACAAACGTAACGTCATACCAGTTATTGTTGTGCACGTCGACTTCCGGTATTGGCAAATACCAAGAAAACATGGATACTGCGGGTTTGTTTAAATGTATAATTTAAATATTATAGAAAACTAATTAGTACTTATAAGTACTTAGAAATAAAATGGGAATAACTGTTCATATGAAGCTGTACAACCTTTATAGTCGCCGGTGCGGCCCTGAAATGAGCATACGTAAAACTGGACGTTAACAGCGCGTGAATCTTTATGTTTACGCATGGTTTTCGTCCCGTTAACGTATGGGCAAAATCACCGTTTTTATACTATAATGACGTTTTTTAACGATTATTGACGTTACAAGACTTATTTGGGTGTTTCGAATACAATTTTCATAAATTATGCCGTAAACCCCATATTTTTATTCGTCACATATTTCGCGATTGGTTTAAAAAATATTGTTGTAATATTAAAATGGTTTTGAGCAACCCACTTGATTGATAAGTGCATTTTTACGCAATATGTATGGCAGTTTTTAGATCGGCCATATGGCGAGGCGGAGGGGTAATTAAGGCGTTACAGTCGTACATTTTAATTAAACATACAATAAAATATACCAATAATACGCTGCGTATCGTTCCATACAAGTAGATGGTTTACATTTTGCCGAGACATTAAAATCCATGTCAGAAAATGAGAAAGTAAGTTAGAAAATACTACGAAAACCACGTCCCGACAAGTGGCGCTATTAATACCGCTAAACTTACTATTTCAGACTAAAACACCATAATTACATAAACCCCACCGCTCATACTTCATTAATACAAAAGTTCATTTAAAACTGCAGTACATCAACTCTTTTATTAAAACGGGTACGATTCTACCGATCACGTAGACGTTGACGTTACGTTAATTTCAAGGGTGTGACATTATGGCTAGATTTGCCAAAATTCATAAATAAAATTAAAGCTATGTTGAATGTAAGACTTATTCATATCAAAATACAGACAATTATATGTACTTTTTGGTTGTAGTCGCTGTCGTTTTAATAAATGCATACTTCTTTAAATATTTTGAGGCATAGCAACATCACAATTTTAATTTGTGCACTTTTTGATGCGTGTGACATCGTGGCTAGAAAAAAGTATACCTATATTAAAAGCCTAATTCAAAGTCATAATCGTACAAATTATACCCAATTCAAAAGTAGGATGCATGTACTTTTTGTCAAAATAAAGATTATAGAAAGTCGACTTAAGTTATAGAAAATACTGAAGTTTTAACAAATCTTGTCGCGGAAAGAAATTAAATCTTACGTTTTCAGTTGAATATGTTTTTCGCTCACGGTTTGTTACTGGAAGTTTTGAACGGCACATAAATTAAACAACACGAAATGGAGTTGCCATCACGTCACCGCATCTACTTTTTGTGCGGATAAAGATACTTATATGAATTTGCGGAGCTGCTAAACACTGCGCATTGGTCAATTATGTTACATCTTACATGACGTTTTTGTGACGTTCTCCGTCATTCTATGTTTAATTTAATATATACTAATAATTAAACGTACATGCGGATCACATTACTAGCATGGCGATTCTTTTATCTTGCTTGTGATATCAAAATATAAACAACCGTATTTCTAAAACGATTTTTATGCAATATTGAAGTGTAACAATGTTATAAATTGCCATTGTACGCCAACAATGAGCGTAACGTCGTATATGTCCGGCGGAAGTCACGTGATCACGATGGTAAGGCAAATGTTTATTCAATCCACCCTAAATGGAGACGCGGAACTAGAAAGTTGTATCTTGCACTGGTAAACTGTATCATTGAATAAGAATGAAAGCAAAGTGATTTATTTGTTAATTTATACATCTTTCAGCATCATTCTATAATATATTGTGTAAAAATATTCTTTATCAATGATGAATTTATCTGTGGTTCAAGTTTGTATTTATACATTGTATAAAAATCCACCAGAAAATGATGATGCGCATTTTGAGATGTACATAGTACAGAAATAGAACGCGTATGCACACATCCTATTCCTCTTAAACACTGTCTACAAGCATTCATAGTTTTAGTTTGTGAAATCATTGAAATCGTTTGTGCATTACTTAGTCGAATGCATCACACGAATATAGCTGGAATAATAAACTTTAGGCATTTGTCATCAGCGATATGAATTATGAAGCACGAATAAATGAACAGTTGAGGGCGACACAATCCGAATAATAACTTAATTGATTCATATTCGCCAATATACTTGGTATAAGCATGGGTTTACACATTGGAAGTCCAGAATGGAGTCGAACAAGCCATCCTTTCTGAATGTTATGGAAACATTTTGATACGTCTCGTAATGAAATATTTCATCGTTTTACTAATGGTGCAGTTTCTGAGCAAGTACTGATTGTCGAAGCTTGTGAGATTTTGGATTTTGTTGATGTATTTCTAGCTATCGCATGATACACGTTATCACTATCATTACTTGAAGCATATTGTGAATTCATTTGGAAGAGCCTTCGTCTGTATTGAGCTTCATCACCATTGTCATTTTGTTCAGTGTCGTCCATGGGCGTGTGTACAAACTCCTCTTGGATCCCGAGTATCATACCGTCGTCGATGGAATCTTCAGATTCCATCCTCATCCATTTAGACTTTGTCCAAGCTCTTCGGTCTCTCCATGATTGTTCGGATAGTTGGTCACATTCTACTTTGGGCGACGAATGCGCAGACATTCCGGAAGTAGAAGGTAATGGTGATAATTCAAATGAGCATTGCCTAGAATCGACATTTTTGTAGAAATATAACGGTGGGTACGGTGTTGTTGTTGCGTTGTCCTTATTGTGATCCTTTGACTTTTTATGACGCCCAATTTTCTTAGCCGCCTTAGCTTCAATGTCTTCTTCGTTACCTGAGTCTTCACTGATGTCTTTAGAGTTGTCTAAGCTGGTTTCAGATTTCTCAGATGAGTTACTTGTCCCTCGTTTCTTGTTGACGATGTAGAAATTTCGACGTGGTTTGGTGTGCTTCGTTCTCACTTTGTGTTTGAAACCGGTAATAAATAACAACAACAAGAGGGCCAACAGCATAACTAAGGGTCCTAAAATACGAAACAGAAGTTTTGATTCGTAAAATGGCGTGTACTGTCCAAACGAATCAATAGAACTGCACAATACAAACACCAAACCAGTCGCCCAAGCTAGGATATCTAGTAAATACAACCATTTCATTAAACGAAGTATCCCTGAGGAAACATTACGGGTCTTTACTCGGTGTCTTTCAACTCTTCGTCGGAAGAAATCTTTGTCCACATGTTCTTGTTCTTCAAAGTACCAAATACTGAATTGTCGTATTCTCTCTTTAAGCAGTTGTATCTTTGATAATCTCTTTGGTTCTTTTTGTGAGTGATGTGTCTTAATGCAGCCACATCCTACTTGGCCATCAAATTCATCACGGAATCTACAAACACAAGGTTTTCAATGAATCATAGGAACAATGGATGATACGAATGATGAAATTAAAGAATGACATTGTACAATTTATTGTAAATGAAACGATCGCATTGGTAAAAAAACTGTGTAAATTGTAGTCATGCTTGTACGCATGGATTACTCGGCTAATTAATGTTTGCAGTACTGCCACTTGTACTTTTATACGGAATCCTGTAGCATTTTCGCTTTTTCGACTTGTTTATTTTTTATCACAACTAACTCCAGGTATTCTTTGTTGAAGATTAACATCGTTCGTGCATTCATTGGTTTGTTGTTCTGCACATCTGTAATAAGTTTGTGCCGAGTGCAAAGGTTGATATTCAGCTTTTCATTCTTCGATCGTTTGTGCATCTTATTTGTTAGTTAATGTATAAAAAAAATATGCGTCATTTATCTATACAATGTACAAATGTACTTACGTTCTATTCGATATTATTGGCCCTCCTCCTCTACCCTTGCCGCTTAAACCAGCAAAAGCCATGTCGGTATCAGTATATAAATGCCTTTATCACAAGTCTATCATGTTACTTTCCAACAAAAACTAATTTTAAAAGTCGCGAACTATGTTTTTATCATCTGAAAATCATATTTTTGATGAACTCCTTCGGGTATCGGAACATAAATCGGTGTGTACACCTCGACAAAATGTTCTATATAATCATTGACTTTATCATCCAGATGTTTCGTGATACGGTCTTGCTTTACATTGCAACCTTTTTTACCTATTGCTTGATTAATTAAAAACGTGGTAATTAAACTAATTAATACGATTACAAACATGTAACATTTGATCTGTATTTAGGATACGCTAATACAATGTGTTTATCAGGGGGTAAATCATCGTCACAATCTAGGTTTCATACAGCACTGAGTATATTTAGGGTGTGCCATACTTTACATGCTCGAAACACCGTGACAATCCTCTATTGTTCAATGTTAAGGTCATCTGTAATGTGTCTGACTGCTGTATGTCATTGTGAGGTTCGTGCATTGTGTGCAGATGTACTGGTCAAAACTACAGACCGCCAATATCACACCGTACAACCCGCTGTGTGTAAGGCAGTTCTGTATGTCGAAGGCAGAGTCACACGCGTTTGCGCCACCAGAGTGGGTAAGTATTTGTTATTTTATATGTGTTTTGCGTTGCTTGTGAGAGTGATCACTTACATAATTCGTTTTAGGTATGCGATGTTTGCCAAAAGTTCGAAACTATCGCCTTTGGCATTGCATTCTCGACTTAATTCGTGGTTAGGAACAATTCTAAAACATTGAATACAAACGTCAATCCTTCCTCAATATATCTGTCGTTTCCGTTTTGGAAAATGTGCATTTTCTGTGAAGATACAGAGGTTTAAATTGAACGAGGTACAAACAAAATGCTAACGAAATAGACAGTTCTGTTTTTCGAATGATAACGACTAAGGCAGAGCGTTAAATATTAATGCTAACGCAGAGGCAGAGATAAGAGACTTATGCTAACGACAAAGGCAGAAATTATAATTACTTGACAGGGCCATAAAACCCCTTTGTACGAATTGATGTTATAAATATAACTGCATCGTATTCTGTATGTTGATTGCATCTCCCCGTAGCTTGGTCTCTTGTAACAATCACAATGATCGTTAGGCCACTATGCCACTACTCGTATATCCAAGTGTAGACTATTACCATACAGTCTGGTAGCCTGACACAGTGTACCAGTATATCCATGAAGTGTAGACTATTAACATACAGTCTGGTAGCCTGACACAGTGTACCAGTATATCCATTAAGTCAGTCATTATTATCACATGTACAATGACTGGTTCTGCAGTCAGTAATTACATACAAAATTCCGATCGCTCCAATGCTTGAAACGGTTCGGTTTTGGAACCTCGTTTATTCAATGGATAAAAACATTCTATTGCAACATCACTTCCTGTATTTATAATAACGGTTGGCGTTCCATTAACTTCACGCTAGAAAGATCTCTCCGTCAAGGATGCCCTTGTAGTTCTATAATATTTATTATTGTAGCTGAAATACTAGCAACAATAATTAGAACCGCTGAAAACATACATGGAATCAATATAAATAATTGCACAATTCCCTTAATAAGCCAACTCGCAGACGACACGACTTTATTCGCTAAAGATGTTAATGATATCACCAATGCGTTAGATATTGTCAATGAATTTGGAGCACATTTAGGTCTACGTTTAAATAAAAAAAACCCAGAAATTTTAGGACTAGGAACCTTTAAAACGAACCAGAACACTATTGCCGATTTAAAATGGGCGACTGAAATAAAAGCTTATGGAGTATACTTCGGCCATGATAAGCAAAAATGCGAATCATTAAACTGGAACAGCAAAATTGATAACTGCATCAAAACCATAAATAACTTACAATTAAGACATTTAATATTTTATGGGAAAATCACTATTATTAAAAGCTTACTACTACCAAAGTGTACCTATCTTATGCATTCGTGTTACGTTCCAAAATATGTAGTATCAAAAATAAACAAAATGTTTTATGCCTTTTTATGGAATAATCGCAGAGAGAAAATCAAAAGAGCCATATTAGTTAATACCGTTTCTAATGGTGGTTTAGGCATGACAGATATCACTTCTTATATTAAAGCACTGCGACTTAGCTGGTTAAAAAAATTCTTAGAAAACGATACAACAGCGAATTGGAAAATAATTCCGAAATTTTACCTCAATCAATATGGTAAAAATCTGCTCCTCTTTTATACCAATCCTGGCTCTGAAAAAAGCCTACCGGCAATCAAACATAAACTTTCAACTTTTTACAGTGACATTCTAACAGTATGGCTCGAATTTCAAAACAATAATAATAAACAGTTACCTAAAGCATTCAGAGAAATCAGAAATGAAGAACTCTGGGGTAACAAACACATAAAATCAAAATCAAGCATCACGTTATTTCACCCGAACTGGATAAACTCGGATATCTACTTTTTAAACGACATATTGGATCAAAAAGGCCTAATCAATGAAACTTTTATACTAAACAAGCTAAAAAACAAAACAAACTGGATAGCAGAAATGGGCATTCTAAGAGAATAGATACCATTAGAATGGAAAAGACTAGTACAGACAAAAGAGTCTTACCTAACAAAAGTTCAAACAAACTTAAAGCTATGACTTGACGAGCTAAAACATCATTTCAAAAAGATGCAAAACAAAGATTTCTATAATGTTTTTATACAACAAAAATCAGAACTTCCATAAATTTTGGGTACGTACTTTAGACAAACCAAATTTTTATTGGACTCTTTTCTATAATGGATGGAAAGCAACTTGTTTAGATAACAGGGTAAAACAATTCAAATACAAACTAGTACACAATATCATTGCAACAAATGAAAACCTTATGAAATGGAGAATTTTTAATTCATCCTCATGTCTTCACTGCCATGCTGTTGAAAACTATGTTCACTGTTTTATTGAACGTCCATGTACAACATTACTATGGACACAGGTTAATACAGCCTTTGAACATCTTGGCTACAATCATAATTTCAGAAATTTAAAATACATTGTTTTGGAATACAAAGCGGAACTGAGAGAATATACCAATATTAACATCATCATCAACCTAATAGCGTTCAGCATCTATAAAACATACCTTATAGCCGAAAGAAGAACAAAACAACACAACATAAAATGCATCCTTACAAATGAACTGAAACTGGTCATACAAATACTTAAAACACAAAATAAACCACAAACTTTAATCAGACATTTCCTGGATCACATAACTGTGTAACAGTTTTTTTCCGTCATTAATACACCATTGACTGCATTTGTGTTTAAATTCCAACACTATATATTTTTTTCTCTTTCTAAGTTTAACTGTTGACTATCTCTGATTCACTTTGTTCTGTTTGATTTACTTTACCAATACATATATTTATGCATATTTGTAAGGTAAGATGAGGGATGGTTCCCGACCCTCTCTCACCTATGACGGGGAAATTAAATGGGCTATGTGACATAGCTGAAAAAAAATTCCGATCGCTTATTCTATCCCAACTGAGTCCCTACATCAGCGGATGTATCAATTTATACAGTGAGTGACATTACTGGAAGCTGAGTGCTTGTTCAAAATTTGGGAGCTGATTATTCAAAACGCGCCATGCTACGCATGCTCAATTTTTTAATAATACAAATGTATGTCTTTAAGTTGAGTATTGAGTTGAAGCCGTTTACTCGGAGATATTTCGAATACTGGGTAATCAAACGTCATTACCTAATCAATCAATTAATGTAATTCTATTTAGCTTAATTGTTTATTCAGCAAATCGGTACATTTATTGTAACGTAGCGCGCTTGTTGCGTTACTCAACGGGTCCGGGAGCTCGATTCCAGCAGAGTTAGGTAGGTCTCTCGACACGATTCCAGCAGAGTTAGGTAGGTCTCTCGACACGATTCCAGCAGAGTTAGGTAGGTCTCTCTACACGATTCCAGCAGAGTTAGGTAGGTCTCTCGACACGATTCCAGCAGAGTTAGGTAGGTCTCTCGACACGATTCCAGCAGAGTTAGGTAGGTCTCTCTACACGATTCCAGCAGAATTAGGTAGGTCTCTCGACACGATTACAGCAGAGTTAGGTAGGTCTCTCGACACGATTACAGCAGAGTCAGGTAGGTCTATCGACACGATTCCAGCAGAGTCAGGTAGGTCTATCGACACGATTCCAGCAGAATTAGGTAGGTCTCTCGACACGATTACAGCAGAGTTAGGTAGGTCTCTCGACACGATTACAGCAGAGTCAGGTAGGTCTATCGACACGATTCCAGCAGAATTAGGTAGGTCTCTCTACACGATTACAGCAGAGTTAGGTAGGTCTCTCGACACGATTACAGCAGAGTTAGGTAGGTCTCTCGACACGATTCCAGCAGAGTCAGGTAGGTCTATCGACACGATTCCAGCAGAATTAGGTAGGTCTCTCGACACGATTACAGCAGAGTTAGGTAGGTCTCTCGACACGATTACAGCAGAGTCAGGTAGGTCTATCGACACGATTCCAGCAGAATTAGGTAGGTCTCGACACGATTACAGCAGAATTAGGTAGGTCTCTCGACACGATTACAGCAGAGTTAGGTCGGTCACTCGACATGATTCCAGCAAGGCTGGACATGCTTTAATTTTTGTGTGGTGTAATCAATTAGTCAATTGGTAGATGGATAAACTATATACATACCCTCGATGAAAACAATGTAAAACATTGGTACAGCCTATTTTGAATAACTCGATTGTCAGATAAACCCAATTATTCATGCAGGAATTATAGGTTTAATGTAATAATAAAAACATATTTTGATGATACATACTGCTTGAAACATAATCTGAATTATGTATTATTATATTTAACTGTAGTGGTATTACCTCGGTGGTTAAAGACGTATTTAAATCTCCGATAATCCTGCTTTATCATTGGTACTTAAATCTTTACATACCGCATGTCGTTTGATTTTACATTTAAACATTTCTTTTTGAAGTTATTTTGGACACATGATTAAGCGACTAAGTTAGAACCGATTCTTAATTTGTTGGCACACTTTACAGAATATTATAATCGACATTCGCTTAGCCATATTTGATTGGTGAAGTCACAACCAATGTACGTAACACATCCATCTTGGTTTGGTTACAATTTAATGTAATATTAATTAAGGCGCACATTTTTTGTTCAGAGTAAATTATTAACAGCTCAATATTATGACGCATGTTGTAACATTACGTTGGTATAGTAACAGAGATACCTTGGCAATATGAGCACCCATGATTCTGAACGGTAGTTTGTATTTGTCACGTGTCTTGACTATCAAGTTCATGCATCCAGCTAGCATAGTCGGTAGAGCGCTAGGCTATCACCCGGAGGATCAAGGTTCGATTGTCGGGCGGAGCAGGTTATAAACTTCCGTGACCTTGGCTACTGATATGCCCTCCCTCCACATGTTGAGAAGTTAACAATTAGTTGGCAACTGAATGTAATTGATAATCAATACGGAGTAAAACGTAGATAAAAATGATATTATTATCCTGACCTATAAAAATTCGGTCTTAATATGAAATGGTCCTTTTATATTTATGATGTGGTTTATATAAGTTAGGGTTTACCATGTATTGTTTTGGCAATTTGACACTTCACATAATAAAGACAGTGACCCTCTATTGATTGGCCTTATATTAATATTCAGATTATACTGACAAACAGTGCTCTAAGGTCAACCCTCGCATTAATTATTTGTCTGTGCAGACTTGCACAAAATTATTTTTTATAAACGTATTGTGTTTTTATAGACCTGCTTCGGATGTTGATTGTTTTTGCATATAACAATAGCGTGGTAATCATCCATAAAAACATTCAAACCAACAACCAAATTGGTCATAAATGTACACGGTGAAATATATACACTAGATTGTGCGTCTATCTGCGTGCTCTATCGTTCCCTGCCAGACGGTCACTGATTATTTCAACTCTCTGCCAATATATGTACAAATAATCGTGCAATACTCATGACGAATGGTGTTGCTGTTTTTGATCCTATCACTAAAGTTGGCGCCAGTCAACGGCGGTAGTTCCACCAAACACGCAAATTACGTCTTATTCTACCTAGTTTCGTCCCACCCCTAGAAATAAACCAACGCTATTGTTCTTTTGTATTTTCTAATACCACGCGATATTTTAATGATTCATAATTCAGCTCATTAAAGTAATTCTGTTGATCAAATCACAGTCAGATTACATATTATTGCTTTTTCGGCAATTATCCGTCCGCGCTATTGCCGCAGATCGCTGCACATCCACCAGGAGAGATGTATTCTCTCCGGGGAGGCTCGAACTCAGGTTTCCTTAGTCAGCCCAATGACCAGGGGACGTTAAAATGTCATAATGAGTGGCTGCACGGCTGCACTGCTGAAAGCAGCCCTCGAAAATTGGTAACTTAACTTAAATCTTGGTTTGAATACTTTGGAAACGGGTTTGCCTACAAGTGTTTAGTATCGTATAATTTTGTCAACTTCGGAAATATTAGAAGTCATGACAAGACTTAGTATTGTGTACAATATGGTACGAAGACAAATGTTTTTTTGTACAATATATTGAGTCTGTGCGCAAATACGCAGCTACGTGCCGAAATTTTGCAAATTTGTTTTTTGTCCAGTACAAAACTCATTGAATTCAGAATAAAGCGTTATTTAAAACCAACGACCTGCACAATGCAAAATCCCGACATGTCTATTGGATAACATGCAATGTTTGCCTATGTGTTAGCGACCTACAGATGTAGATATACGTGTAGATATGCACAAACACCTTGCAACAGATTGCCCGTATATCACCTATATTGTGTGCTCGTACAGTCCAATGTTGCACCTTCTGTCCAGAGCAGATGAAAGCACACACACATCTTGACATGACTTTTAATCTTCCAACTACATGCTTTTAATGAACATTAGCGTTTACCAGCTTAAGTATCTAGGTCAGATCGGAAAACGCAATGGCTCCTTGTAAGCTTAAAGTAGAAAAACTACTATTTTAGTACAATTTTATTACATGTACCAGAAACAAAAACATACACTATTCCACCACAAAGTGAGTCAGAATTGTTTTTTTTATCTCAGTTCCAGTCCAGATCACAGCGGCCTAACGTACAACCTGGCAGTTCCAGTCCAGATCACAGCGGCCTAACGTACAACCTGACAGTTCTAGTCCTGATCACAGCGGCCTAACGTACAACCTGACAGTTCCAGTCCAGATCACAGCGGCCTAACGCACAACCTGACAGTTCCAGTCCAGATCACAGCGGCCTAACGCACAACCTGACAGTTCCAGTCCAGATCACAGCGGCCTAACGTACAACCTGACAGTTCCAGTCCAGATCACAGCGGCCTAACGTACAACCTGACAGTTCCAGTCCAGATCACAGCGGCCTAACGTACAACCTGACAGTTCTAGTCCAGATCACAGCGGCCTAACGTACAACCTGACAGTTCCAGTCCAGATCACAGCGGCCTAACGTACAACCTGACAGTTCTAGTCCAGATCACAGCGGCCTAACGTACAACCTGACAGTTCCAGTCCAGATCACAGCGGCCTAACGTACAACCTGACAGTTCCAGTCCAGATCACAGCGGCCTAACGCACAACCTGAATCACTGTTTCAACATCGACACTCACTTTCACTCTACATTTCTAAATAGGTGGTACAGTGTAAAGACGTACGATAAGACACATTCACACAAGCAAACTGATCTTAACTCTGACTAGTGGTTCATTATTCCGACAAAGTCTTCTGATGAACAGAGGTTCGATTGTCACAACACCCTTAAGCAAACCTACTTGTCTTCTCGTCTCTTGACATGGTGGTCGAGATCTTGACACGTTTTGAAATAAGTCACAGCACCATGCGATTCTTATGGAACACGTAGCATTTGAAAAAATTTCGTTTATTGCTCATAAGTTTTCTCGATAAACACATTATTAGGGCACATGCGCTGTTAAAACATACGCCTTTTTCAAATAGATTACCATGATATAGTATGAACATTGGAAATCTTTCTTGTAAAAACTATGACAACACAAGCTTTGTCTGTGTTTTAAGAAATAACATTACGATCGTCATTGGAATGTATGCTTTCTTCAGAGATGCCATGAAGTGGTAGGACAACCATTATTGTGTCATCACGAGAATATTTACGAGATTGGGGGTCCTGTTCAGAGTTTTTCAATGATGAGTTACTGCTGTTCTCTGACATGGAACCGCACAAAGATATTGTCGATGGAGATCTACAAGGTAATGTTTCGTCTACTGAAGTTATTTCTATGCAAGGTGCATTATTTAGAGCACGTAACTGCGCACTATCGATACGCTTGAAGTTGGTTGGAACTTTGTCCTCGTCACGCGGGAGTGTTTGTCCGCCCTCGTTATTACCAAATGACACAGCCATTGCTCTAGCCCATCTAGCGGTC
This sequence comes from Spisula solida, assembly GCA_947247005.1. Taxonomy (NCBI): domain Eukaryota; kingdom Metazoa; phylum Mollusca; class Bivalvia; order Venerida; family Mactridae; genus Spisula; species Spisula solida. The sequence continues at coordinate 64,878,461 of OX365944.1, read as the reverse complement.
AGATCACACCCTTCCGCTTGAGAGAAACTCGCAGCAGACGATATACTTGAACAAAAGAATCCGTCGTCACCACCATCATTATGCGTCTGTTTAAACAGTAAATGTTGTCTTTCCAGACCAGAATTAGTATCGAACACATTGTCCTCAGTGAAGCTTTCCTTAAAATGTTGTTTTCTTTCCCTTGCTTCCTCCTCGATCAGGAAGTCTGGGTGTATGACAGGTTTGATGTCAGAAACACCTGCTTGTTTTAGTTTATCCACACTATGGCTCTCCATTCCTACTACTGTCAATAGCAACACCACGCCAACAACTATCATAACCACACCCACGTACTTCATGTGAGATCTGTGTGTCCAAAATACTGTCCCATCACCTAAGGTGCGTATAGTGGAACCGAACAACATAACAATTCCCAAGATAATGCCTAAAATGGCGGGAATATACATGCGTCTGACTAACCGAAGTTTACTATCCATCTGCTGTCGTAACTTCTTCCTTCTTTGTCGTATGGCTTGATATTCCTGTTCCCTTTGCCATTCCACTGTGTTCGTTTTAAAGGCATGCTCTTGAACCTTCTTCTTCAATAAACTTGTTGTAGATTTAGTCGATCTGAATATAGACAACAGCGTTATAATTTGCAGTTAAAAAACATGACCTACCGGGTTTATATATCTGAATGTAGTTTATATGATATGGACATATTTTGAAAAAGCAATGTGAAGAATTTAAAAATGAAAACATTTATAGCTTTACCAAACCCTTTGAAATACTTGTACATTGGACATTCTCCCATTGAATTGTTGATTGGACAATGAAGGACTTAATTGTTGGTTTGAACTCTTAAATAAATAAGAGAATAATTCTAATAGAGGGGAGGCAGCCGTGACCACAGGCCCTCGATGCGATGTTATGGTCCGGAAAATAAATATTACTCTATCTACATACAAGGTGACCAACAAGGACCAGAATTCTCCGAGGGTAGGGAATACAATCGTGCCCATAAATCCATCATTTATTCACCGATCGTATCAATCTTGGTGTCAATGGTGAGAGGAATGATTATTCTTTAAGGAAATATCACTGTCATAACATATATTTACACACAGCAAGAAATATCCGAACGCAAACAGTCACAAGACTTGTCAAAATGCCTTTCCGAAAAGATATGATTGCATAAATTCTCAGATTGTTCAACTATCGACGATATCGTAATGATTGAACAAATTCCTTCGGCAGATCGTTCCAGTAAACATAATAGAATAATGCGGTACCCTTAAAGTGTCGATAAATAGATTAAATGTAACAAATCGAACCTTTTTTTCTTCACAATACGTTTTCAATTGTTCGTAAACATCCATGTCCGACCAACGCGCATGCGCACGGAATTATCTTAGACTACGTCTCATTAGTCAGCGACAGACACACCTCCGTCGGTGCTCGTCGCAGACCAATGAAAGGACGTCTTACAAAACTTCGTGAGTATGCGCATTGCACCCATGGCCGTTGAAAGCGAAACTACAGCAAAGAACGTGAAGAAAAAGGTTCGTTTTGTTACATTTAATCTATTTATCGACACTTTAAGGGTACCGCATTATTCTATTATGTTTACTGGAACGATCTGCCGAAGGAATTTGTTCAATCATTACGATATCGTCGATAGTTGAACAATCTGAGAATTTATGCAATCATATCTTTTCGGAAAGGCATTTTGACAAGTCTTGTGACTGTTTGCGTTCGGATATTTCTTGCTGTGTGTAAATATATGTTATGACAGTGATATTTCCTTAAAGAATAATCATTCCTCTCACCATTGACACCAAGATTGATACGATCGGTGAATAAATGATGGATTTATGGGCACGATTGTATTCCCTACCCTCGGAGAATTCTGGTCCTTGTTGGTCACCTTGTATGTAGATAGAGTAATATTTATTTTCCGGACCATAACATCGCATCGAGGGCCTGTGGCCGTGACCAAGTGATCATATTCCCAGTCCGTCTCCAAATAATTTCCCTTCAGGTTGTATCTTCGAATAATACTACCCGCGTTTAAACGGTACACAAGGAAGCTCGTATCCAGCTGGCTCACGTAATGTCACAGTTTCTACACAGGTACAAACAATGCTAGAACCAGTACCGACATATGATACCTTCCTCCACCTTAATACATTTACATATAGTTGGAAAATCCCTAATAAAGATAATTCGCTGGCTTTGAATGAGAAGGTCGTTAGTTAGTGACAAGGCACATACGCATTTTAAATCTACATCACAAGGCACTTCTTATGAGCCTATTTTCATGAAAATCGGAACTGGTCATGTTAACCAAACTGAATTTGAAAGAAACATGTTTTTCAATAAATAAAGAGTAGTTTTCAGATAATTTTTTCTTGTTTTATCAAAATACCGATTTTGTACTTACGACCTTCACATTCTAAGCCAAGCGAATAGTCGTTTATTTAACTCTATATTATATTTGTGTATTTCATTCTGCATTTAGTATTCCATACTTGTTTGATCGGAAACTGCTCTGTGAGCTACTTTGACGCATGAGTCTATCGTGTGCTGGTGGTGGTGGTGGTGGTGGTCCGACATTCTTACTGTTACTGGTATGGACAGGCCCAGACTGCTTCTCATTCTTCTGAAAGTTCACCCACATACTATCACCATCAGAATGTTGCTTCCTGTGAAATATATAGACATGAGATTTAATCAGCAAAGATTGGCTATTAAGCTGTAAGTTTCGTTTTTTTGTCGATCATTTTTGTTTGTCATTGTGGCTTATACTTATAACTTAACGTGGCTGGCGAGACCGGGGTATGTGATTTTTCTTGTTTGTGCCTTACTTCTGTCACTGCTGTTTCTGTTGCTTGCTGCCTTACATTTGCTGTCCGATTTCTTATATTTTAGTGTTTATAGGCGGATTTAGCTCACTTGGTAACGCACTGGACTGTCAATCCAGAGGTCGTGGGGTCAATCCCCGGCATCGGAACTTGACATTTCTGAAATATTTATAATATTTCCCGCTATATCTGACCGCGTGGTCTGCAAAGTATCTGGGTAAAGGTGTCAGGAAGCTGTGTATCGGTGCTATACACCGGGCACATTAAAGAACGAGGCTGTCTATTCGAAATAAGAGCTAGGCGCATTTCTGCAGCGCCGGACATACCTGTATCTAAAAAAATCCGTTTTCACATATTAACCTAAATAAAAGATGATGGATTTTGATTTGAAAAATATGAATGGATTAACATATTCATACGCAGCCTAACCACAGTGGTAATTTGGCATAAATACTAAATAGTACCAGTTTTGACACCAAATAAGCATTAAATAAATATAACATTTGTTTGTTTTGATTGAATATGGTTAATATCTCAACATGTAGTGATAAAATTTTAATATTTGCACTCGGGCTACGCGCTCTTTAAACTATTACTACACGATGAGATATAAACCATATTCAATCAAAAAAATATATCCTCGATATATTTATGTTTATTTTTGCAATAAATGCGAAAGAACATACAATGCTGACCTATCGATTGTTTGGTGCTGTAGATTTTTTTTAATGTTTGTTTTTGTATGTACAGTCTGTAGTTTTCCATTGTACCATTCATTCATTCATTCTGCTTTGTTGATATCTGGACAGATACTTACTTTTATAAGCATTTGAATTATTGTTTAACAACATATTTGTGTTTCATTAGCACTTAATATAATGTGGTGTTGTGTAAAGTCAAGTCATCATATCATTCAGGGTTTCACGGTAGATATACTGTTAGTCAACGACAGGGATGTGTAACGATTTTAAGATATCAGAGAGTGCACTTGTACTGTAAACCACAGGTAACTGTATCATTGAAAAGTGATTTTAAAAAAAGAAAACGTTTGTTTTATTTATACATCTTTTAAATTACATGTGTATTTCAACATCTGTAAAAATGTTCTTTATCAATGATACAATTACCTGTGCTCTAAACGGGTGCGTATATATAAGCTGCCTTCTAAACCGTTTCATTGTTGTCAGGAATTAGATATAATCTTATGACTTTGTCATTCCTGAACATGTACTTAAACAATCATGGAAAGCATTTATTATAAATCTGGCATGCTGTCAACATAAATCACCGTATTTATATATTGAAAAGTTCACGACTTAAATGCATATGACTGGTTTGTGCTTTAATTGAACTAACGCGTTATACCGTGTTAGTTTCTTGCCGATATCGTTAAGGCGATTTGATCAGGGTGGGGGGGGGGGGTCCAGTAATTTACGTTGAAACGCGAACATATACATTTGTATAAACTGCAAAGTTCACGACTTGAAAGAAAATGACTGTGATTGGTTGATCATAAATAAGTGTTTGGGTCAGCGATAATGTACGTGCACGTATAAAATTATACATGCACGTACAAATTTATACACGTATATATCATAGCTTACAGTATGCATGTATAGACTTTTGACCCAAATATTACGCCATAGATATATGCCTTAAGTAAGCTGACGCTTTAATCCTCATCGTTGTGTTTTGGTCAGGGTAGCAATGTGTGCAAACATTGTTAACTGGTATAATGACAAATTGAACAGGGAAAGCAGCACAGTACAGAAACAGTAGAACATGAAAGGCACAAAACGAACAATGAACAACAAGAACAAATCAAACTAATTATCTACTACAGTCCAGTAAGGATATTGTGACAGTGACGTTGCAAATTATGTGTACACAAAATATAACACCACCGTTGTCTGAACAGGTAGAGCGAATATAGTATGTTAGTTTAGCAATGAAGTTATAGTTGTTTATACAGCATTGGCCTTTATAATTAGTTTTACACCGTTATATAGTGGACTCGACCGCTGTGTCACTGGATTTTTACCCAGACTGGACTTATGAAACACGACAACCTACCACAATTTTCAGCCTGAAGACACACTTGACGACGTGCACATTATCTTTAAACAATTGGAGAACAACATTGTTTAAGAACTAAATGTCCACATTTTAGAGAGCAATGCCTGTACATTGTTTTGACCACTGAAGTAGTTTTAATACTGTATTTTTAACCGTTACTGTTGACAATGTCGTTATTATCAATGACAATGTCGTTATTATCAATGACAATGTCGTTATTATCAAAGGGTTTCGACAAATAAACTTGCCTACATTGATTAAAACCTGTTTTCAAAAAAGAATATATTTTACTTCTACTGTTTTTTTTACTTCTACCTTTGGTTACTCTATAATCAATATGTATTGCCAATACATCTGATCAAAGGTTTGCAAAACGCATTGTTGCTACTGGCTGACCACCTCACCCCTTGTATACATCTGATAGAACTAACCACCATCAAGAAAATGTTTTCATGTCAGAGGTTATTGTATTCAATCATTTATACCAAGATGTTTATTGAAAAAATGTAATTCAAATTCGTTACATGCATTAATTACATGATGTTTGTGAGAAATGTCTGATATGTGCAAAACTGCTTTTGAAATGAGGTCAGGTACCGCTCTATGACCACGTCATACCAACATCTAGTACGCATACATGAGAGAACATATTTCGCCTTATGCTGAAGCTTTCGGAAGGTACACAGATTAGATCAACTACTTAAGTATGGTTTTCATTCTACTCGTAAATGAAGACCTTAAGTTAAACTATGTGTGGTCTCATTTGGCATTTATACTCTATTTACACAATTTATCCACAAACGATAAGGCCGTCAAAGGAAAATATCAGAAAAAGAAAGACATTTGAATCGTTCAAAATTCAAGTACAAAAACATACGATAGGTCTTTTTTCAATAGAAGTAAAGTCTTTAATTATATCGGTACTATTTTACTTACAGTACAGGATAGTTAGTTTGCCAAATTGGCATATCAAAGTAGGACTTAGTAGCTGTTACTTTTTTTTTCTTTAATGTGTTTGTGACCTTGTGCGTCTTGTGCGTGTGGTCTGTGTTTTAGTCCCCTACCGTCTGTCCGTCGAAAAATCTGAATCCTGACATAACTCAAACGGTTTCCCTGCTAATAAGGGGAGTATGCACGTCTAAATACTTTTTATTCCGACAAAAATTGCGGTTGCTATGGCATCGGAAACATTGAAAATAATTTAAGGTCATGGCTTCAAACCGGTAGGGGACTTCTGTATTGTTTGCAATTCTTAGTGGCTTGTTCTTCTTCTTTTAAATGTTCCCTTTTGTGCTTTTCATGCTGTGTTGTAAGTGATGAGTGGTGACGTTCCAGTCCAAATCGTTATTATCGTTCATAGCCTATTTTACATCAAACACATTTTAATGCTAACGCCTTGAAATCAAAGCAATAGGGTGTAATGTAATGGTAAAGTTATCGAAGACATTATTCCAAATGTTTGGTGAACTTGTTTCATCCACATTGAGTTAACCATTTTAGTTTTATAGTTATTCTCAATCAAAAGAAATCGAAATAAAGCATTTAAAATTTATAGTTTTGAAAACTTGACATGCTTAATGTTAGAATAAATACATAGTGCAATAGAATATATATACAGTTAATGAAGAACCATTAATATTATAAATTTGTTAATAATGATTATGTGTAAGAAAAATCAAGTAATAGTATGGAATACTTCATCCTTTTAAAAATAGTTTTGCGTTTAATCGTTTATTGGGCGAAAATATAGTTCAAAATAATCCACATGTTATACCAGAATGGCATGATAACTTACAAAATAGCTGAAGTATTAAACATGATGAAAATGATGATTTCTAGTATGAAGTCTTTAGGATATGTTGTCAAAATGTCCAAGTTCGTTTGCTACGTAACTATATAGACCTTGATACGCTTCCGTAGTTTGCTGTGGTACGGGTACTATTCCGATCGGTTGATATTGCAGAATGTACATTGTTTGAGAGGAAATATACAGTTTTACCGTTTATTTACTAGAGTTTAGGTCTTTTGCCCATGAACCACACACTACTACAAACATAGCATATCAAAATATATGTACGTATAAACAAAATAGTACAAACAATATTATAACGTTGTACTGTGTGAAATTATCTCATACGCTGTATACTTAGAATATGCGTTATACTTTCTTTCATAAAACTTCCATGTAAAAATGTTAAGACAGCAATAGGATGTAAGAAGAAAACACAATAATTAAATAATTAAAAGAAATCCTACCTTTCTATAGACAAAGTGTTAACCTTTAGCTGTTGTGCATGTTACTTTCTAAACCAGCAAAAGTTTCACTAAGTCCTTATCCCAGATTTAATTTCACTAAATAAATATATAGTCTTAAGTTCTATCGGTGATTATTCGACAATATCACATAGTATTTACTATAACTGCGCAAGCGTGGATAATCCTACAATAACACCAAGAGTGAATGTGTTGTTTTAAAAATCAAAAGGATTTAATAGAACATAAGTTTAAAGCAATGCTTATAATGCGGTGCTTAATCATTGCGTTTAATGTTTTAAAAGTACGTTGCAATAAATGTTCAATAAATATGCGGTAAATATTAACCTATATTTGAATGTCAATACGTCAGCCAAAGCTAAGAGAAAGTCAAACTTTGGATTCCGTCCAGAGCTTGGTTAATGTTTTGGTAAAAGTGATCAGTTTCAACAGAAGGTCTATATATAGCCATGGTCGGTGTCCGACAAACTACCTATATATTTATGTTTGGTCAAAATCAGTTAGAATAAAATTAAGTATTTAAACAAATAAAGAAACAAAGAAAAAGAAAAACGATCAAGAGCTTTAAACGAGGTGGGTCGTTTCATTAACTTTTTTACGAACATTATTTCGTAGCCTTCTTTTCACTGTTCTGGGTGCCCTTGGCGCCTAGTGTAATGGCCGACTTGCAACTCAATGTTGGGAGGGTAAATATACAGTCGACTGAAGGGATGCATAAAGTAGACTTTAACTTAACTTTTTATTTGACATTGCGCTAACATAACCTAATCGATGTCTCCATTGCTTCCTGTCGTTTGCAACAGTCCTCGCTTACGCCACAAGTAAATGTTCGTAAGCACACAGTGCACTATAATTTATGAGGTCAGTTCTTAAATTGGCATCTTTTCAAAATGCTTGCCTCATGTATAAGCTTATAAACTCTAACTATCATTTTATCTCTCGTTCAAGTACTATTTAAGCCTAATCCTAGAGCACCGTTTGTTGTTGAACTGTTCGGTGAGGTTATAATACATAATGATGGTGCTGTTTCGTTTATTTATATAAAATTATTTAACTTGCAACGTCATGATACGACATTCAACAGATACGACAATTTCAAGAGATACGATGGTCGTTCATTGAATACCCGGACGATCGCCATAGCGTTTGACTGAAATACGTGTATGTCAACTTGATAATTTGACAAAACTTGGTATAATTTTATCCAACCGAACACAATCTGTGGTTACTATAGTAACACTACTAAGGGCTACCCGGCCCAGCCCAAGTTTAAAGTGAAATGTAGAGTGTTGATATGACAGGGTGCGTGGTATAGTTGCCTATTTTCAACGTAAAACATCATATAACGTTATGTCTACATCTACGTTATGTTATATTATAACGTTTGATGTCATTTCTGTACCTTTGTGTGTCGTCGGTTAAACAGCCGTTGGAGGGGTAAACACTATTTGAAGAATAACTACTACAGAAATTATGGAACCATGCGAAATTATAATGGATACAGCATTTAGCATCACTGCTGAACATCTTAAAATGGTAAATGTGTGTGCTCGATTCACTTTATGGCTCCACAACGATGATCAAAGAGAGAAATAATGTCCGGATATAGGGCAAGTCAATCAGAGGCCATAATCCCGTCAAAATGTCAAAATGTAAACTAATCTTATTATAGAATGGTCTGTGTCAGAATTTACACTCTCAATGACGATTAGCAGAAAAACAACTCCAATAACAACTCAGTGTATAGGAAATATTAACCATGTGCGTCTGGAACACTCAGCCGACACATCTTAAGCAAAATCTTTTCTAGTTCAATACTAACAAAAAATGACATTCCCCGATAATGTCTTGTTCATAAAATAACATGATCAGGTATTTAGCCAGATAGAGAACGACGCTGTACAGGACAAACATCCGAACACTACATCAGTTATATCCAAATTATACTTATAAAACGGTTGGTATTGGGTTGAAGCGTCTAATAGCACCTCTAATCAAGTCTGAAAAAGAGCTTTGAACACATTCAAGATTTAAGGGAACAATTCTCGGAAACAGAAAACGGTTGTCCTACAACGTGAGACACGTATGTTTGAAAGCACATGAAGACCCGGGCAGTCTTACCGAACGGCTTCACAGCTTACCTCTAAATAAATTTACCAGAAATAAAATTAAAAGATCGATGTAAGAAGAACATAAAATAAACTCACCTTAAAAACTTTGGAGACCTCTCTTTATTTGCCAACATGAAACGAGCAGGTCGCGGTGAATCCAGACCACGCCCATACTGTGTGGTGTTGGAAATGAAAGGATTCTCTATCATAAAATGAGCCATTTTTGGTAATCCACCCCGAAGTATTGATAAATATTAAAAATTCGGATTAAGTTACTTCGTAAATAAAATATTATACTGTTTACTAATATCAAATATCGAAAAGTAAATTTGCTGTTCTACATGATGACGTTAAGAACAACACGTGTTTGACACATAAAGGTCGTATTATACACGTGTGCTACATTAAAAATAGCAAATTACAGTGGCCCTTCCAATGGCAGATTAAGAGTGTGCTAAACTTGTTATTTTATTCTTTTCATGTATAATGTACATTGTGTTAGACCTCTGTAAGCCGCAAACAGCCAATCACAGCGCAGTATTGCTATCGTCCAAATCCCGTATCCAACACTTTTGAGCTGAATAACCTGTGCTTTTGATCCTTTGTTGTTTTGAGTATTAAGTCCAGAATTTAATCCTATTGCTGGGAGCAATGTACATATTCTTTAATGTGCATGCCAGTACATGTACACATTAGTCAGGCACGTGGTCTAAGTCGGATAGACATCTCGTATCACTGGTTATGAGATTAGACGATCGCTGAAGCTCGCGTCTAAATCTCATAATCATGCAGTGATACTATTGTCTATCTTATACTAATATTATGACGAGTGATTCTCGGACAAAGCTAATTCCGGTATATAGTGGCGTCTTTGTTTAAATATTTATATCACATGCATACAGTGAAAGCAGTTACGACCAGTTTTATGGGATATCTGGTCTGGATTACCTGCCCCTTACACTACGTGATAAGGTCAGGTAAAAACCAGTAATGGCGTTTGTCATTGGTATTTAACGATTAAAGCAACAATCATATGTATTACAGAAGGGATAACACATAAAACGTGTTTCTAATCAAAACTGACTATATATCATAAGTCCTATAAAGGATATTGATAAAGGCCAGAAATAGGATAGTGAATAGGATAGAAACTGATCCTTGTGATTCCAGAAGCCAGACCTATTGATACACCGTCCACAACTGTTTTCTAAGTTTTTTATCACTTAAAAGCTTTGATCCAATTAAAGAAATTGTCCACATATGGCCCCTTTTACTCTAATTGGATATGTTGGCAGTCCATTACGGTTTCTTCCTGTTTCCGTATGTCTCCAGTATTTAGTCAAAACCCTGTACTTTCGTTTTGATTACAACGCAGGTAAACTGGCAGGTACATTAACACAAATGTATCGGTTTTTAATAAGGTGTTATAGGAAGGAATATATTTTCTGTTATCATGTTATGTAACACGTTTTGTGTGTTGTCCCTTCTATATTCATGTTATTGTTGTTGTTGTCGTTTGTATCATGGGGGATATCATAAGTCGTTCTTGCCAGACATACTATTACTATAGAGAACGTCGGGAACCAGACTATTGGATATCACACCAATTTTTCCATTTTCTCATAGTTGTGTTAATACTTAATAGTTAAAGGCTAGTCCACATACTTATGATGATACGATTGTATGACGAGTGTATACTTGCGTAAACTGTGTCTCTTTCAATATTGCACATCCGAGTATATGTGAATAAATTGCAGATAAACTGAAATACATGCCATCATTCTTAGGTACAATGGAAAATGTAGACTATGGTTTAGACACTGGTTTAGAATGAGAAGGTCGTCAGTACTGCCTGAAAATTACTCTTTACTTATGAAAAAAACAATCTTTTTCAACTTATGACTTGTTCCAGTTTTCATGAAAACAGGCTCTGTATACATCGGTCTTATAAGGTCGTAAGGAGTACTTACTATCTTCTCATTCTAATCGAGATATAATATCATGTATAGTCGTACATTTCCGTTTTGTATTCATGAGATGAGATTTCTAGTCATGCCAATTTGATAGCTACACAAATGAATGTATCTATTATATATCAACTGCCATTTTTTTTATCTTGGTTATACTTTTTTAAATTTATGATTTATTATAACTTTGATTGGTTTGCGACGTGGCAAATGTGGACGATTTATGAGCTGTCAAATTGAACGCGGTCGTCCTCTAATGATCGTCATAACGCATGGCTAATTCAACATAATGATACAGTTGTATTCGATTGCATGTCAGATGTCAGTCTTGGATTCATTATAGTTTTAATATTCCCGAAACAAAAGGCATGTAACAATTCGAACATGTGTAATATTAAACTGGAAAAAGACACAAAGGATAGCCCAATTATGTCGTTCATTATAATATCAAATAACTGCTTTACGTGCACAAAACACATGTTTCGACAGAGGACAAGAATAGTCTCTAAAGTTCAATCATAATTAACATGTTCTATAGTCAGCATAAATGTAACTTGCGGTTCAGTTTTGAAACTGACTGTATGAAGGGTAAAATAAAACCGATGTTGGTGGGTCGTGTAGAAATTCCGTATTCAAGACTGGAACAGCTTCTTGTTTTTCTCGTACATCGCACATCTGGGTTATTTCACACCGTACAAAAGTGAATATGTACAAATGCGCAATGGCATAACGCAGCGAAAGTATGATTAACAGGGTTTAAAAACATAATACTGTGCACAGAGTTACCTATCCGAGTCTTGAAAACTTCCAGGGATGTGGTGGTCAAGAACGCGTCTGGTAGTTGGTTCCAGATGCCCACCAGGTTATTTATGATTCTGTACAACTTGGTACAAAACTGTACTTAAGAGTACTGGAAGCTTGTGTATGAGTAACTATATACTAACTAATGTAATAAATAAATATACCAGATTTATATAGCGCCTTTTTAATGCGAACACACGTTGAAAGGCACTTTACATTATAGTGTTGCAGCCACAAGTGCGCAGGTGCATCCTCTACCAGTGCAGATACAGCATGATCTGACCAGAGGGACAGACTGAGAGAAAGCCCCTGAAGGGAGAGACATTAGAAACAGGCCTGCCCGGCGCTGCAGTAGTGCGCATAGCTCTTATTTCGAATAGACAACATGGTTATTTAATGTGCCCCGGTGTATAGCACCGATACACAGCTTCCTGGCACCTTTACCTAGACACTTTGCAGACCACACGGTCAGATATAGCGGACAATATTATAAATATTTCCGATGCCGGAGATGGAACCCACGACCTCTGGATTGACAGTCTAGTGCGTTACCACTGAGCTAAATCCGCACAATGACTCCAATCACTTGAATGTTGATTTATTGAATTTATAATACTAATTTGATTTGTTTTTATCCCAAGTTTTCCAGACAATTGTTTTAAACGTATATACACATTTTCCATCAAGCAAGGGGAATTAAGGATACTCGCATGCTTTTGAGATCCAGGTTATTAAGTTATCATGTAATAAACGCTGCCAAATGTGGTATGGAAGAAATTTTAAAAAGTGTGCAGTTATATATATACAATCAAAGTTTTATTAGCAATACATGTATACATATAACTGGGTACTAATAAGATAATCTGCATTGTATTAAAATAATTTATATCGTCTGGGTAATAATTACGTTTAGTTTCAGCAGAAAATAAGGAACGTTTGTGAAACCAGGCCCGAAAAAGACTGTAAAGCTAGATACCAGATACTGTGTTGTAAAAAAGCTCGTGCAATTAAATTTTACTTCTGAGTTCTAACGCAGTAGATCGATGACATTTTAGGTTCATTATTCATTGTGTTTTTTTGCGTATGTTTATTTTGATTTGCTTCTTTCATATAAAGTCAATGTCAATGTTTTATAGACGCGTCTATCATAATTATACATTTTGTATGTATGCGTGTGTGCCAAATTGTAATTACAAAGGGTGACAACTCGATGATAGATCATAGATCATGCAGGAGTTTAACCTTAGTTGATATATTCCCTTGTTTATGGGTACTTTATTATATATACAGTGTCATGAGTGTCCACCAAAAATAAATATACAGATGTTATTCGCCCACTTACTTGCCTGTCATACTATTTGTAGAACAGTGAAGCAACACTATATTTGCAATGAATATTTTTGTTTATTAAATGGAAAGGCCATACATTAATTGGTACCCTAGGTGTAAACTATAAAGTTTCTTTGTCCCTCTTGAAGTGTAACCTTGTCACAAAAAAGATGGAAAATGCAGCCTGTTTGATCACATGGTTGTTTTAATTCCGAACTTTTTGCATTTTATTTCTATCTCTGTTTTGACTCATTTAGTAACTGTAATTTCAGAAACTAGTTTAACTGTGACCGTCTGATAAACAGATATTGAATAATTTAACCAAGTTTAATTTTGTAACAATTATTTACTGTATACTTATTTTGGGTGGGCCCTGTATATATATACTAGATCTGTTATATAATATAACACATGTATAATACAATGTAATTACATTGTAGTAAATATAAGTACCTACCTATATGTACTGTCATATGGCGTATATCTTAGAACCTTTTATTTTAATGACAAGATTGGTTGTTGTACAGAGGTGGTTGCTGAACAGAGGTGGTTGCTCTGGAATGTTGAAATTTCATGATAGAATATGGTAATTTCTGGAACCAAAGTATCATGTTACCAAATAGAGTTGTAGTTTTATCAGGTTTTATGACAAGAATCTAATGTAAATCAAAATGTTAACACGATTCAGTGCATAAATTATGCGTTACATGCTAAAATGGTGTTTTGTGATCATGGTGCACGAAAAGCACTTGCAAAATCGATTACGCAATAAATCACTGTCCAACAGCAGCGTCGTATTATTGAAAGCAGAAGTTGTGTTCCTTTTATGTCGAGATCGAGTGTTGAAGACAGAAGCAGTCCGATCGGTTACCTCCTGTCAGGCATCAACCACCATGACGTCGCTCGACGTCGGCACTGTGTACACAGTACTGTCGCTAGGCTGTAGCACAAAATGTCACTTAACGTTTGTGGTTGTGTTTTTTTATTAAAAAGAGAAACACAATCACAATGAGTGGAGTTCAACTGATTCCCTGCAGAAAGAACAGAGAAGGAAAAAGAAGGCGGTACTTAATAACTTTCAGACACAAGCAGAAAAAACCCAAGGCACATGAAAAGCACTAAAGAAGACAAAACGAATACAGCCAATCTAGCGACCGAAGCCGAACAAGCAGCTGAAGCGGAACACGTGAAATACTTGTATGCAATCACAAGGAAGGTATCTGACAAGTTATGCAAACCAGAGAGACCAGTGAAAGATAAACGATGAAGAGCGTCAGAAGCAAAAGATTGGTAGAATAATTTGAAGACAAACTCAACAGGCCAACACCGTATGACCCGCCTAATATCCAACCAGCGGATTAAATTGCAACACACCCACCGAGATCTGCAAATCCAACCAGAAGCTTAAACAGAAGGTATGATAGTCATTAAAAGGTCGACGTCAGTATAAAGGCCCGGATCCAGAAAATTTAGAGTGGGGGCACAGCTAGGTTTTGGGATGTTTTGATGGGGTGGGTGCAAGAGGGGTGTCCCCTCCCGGGAAGATTTTTTCACTTTTCGTATTAAAATAATGCAATTTTCTGCACTTTAAGCTTCTAAAATAAGAAGTAAACGTATTAAAATTGTACTGCTACATAATCAGAAAATACGATGAGTTTACCATTATTTAAAAAAAAAATTTCAATTTACAAATCAGAAGTCAAATTATTAAAATTCTCTGTTCGCTACATAATCAGACAACGTACATTGTTTTAAGGAATTATTTAACATAAAATGTAGTTGTACTGTATCCCGTTTAAGAGTTTTAGAGTTAGACGTTAAATTATTAGAATTGTTGGCCTACTGCTACAAATCAAAATACATACCCCATGAAATAAACAATAATATAGATCTATATCTAAAGTCTCCACAGGTTCAGATCGATTTTAAATAAACATCATGAAATTTCCTGCACACTAAGGTTTTAAATAATATGAAAATGCAACGCTAGACACATGAACTTTAAAAAATATGTGCCCCTTTCGAAGAGTTTTGTCAATTTTGAATTAAAATTGTTTAATGTTTTAAAATTTCACATGAACTTATCAAAATTACATTGTTACAAAATAAAAATAAATCTATCAACAAGAAAATTTGGAAACGTAATTTTAGTTCTAGTCGTATCACTATTTTGAAATCGATCCGTTCACACGTTTTAGTAATATTAGATCAATGAATCAAACACTAGTGATCACCTAAATCATGATCTTTCAGGCGCTTTAAATAATTTGTGAAAGCGTCTGACCGATCTAGTTGGTGTAATAAGGGTCTGGTACAAACAACAGGGGGGGGGGGGGCATTTTATTACACTCGCTTCCGCTATATATGTAATATACAGAGACTGTTGTAACAAAGTATCGATCCATAGCGAGATGATGATCGATTCCAAATATTTTAAGGACTTTAACATTTTTGGGATGTATAAAATTGTCACTCCGAGGCCAACTGGGGGGCACGCCCCCCCCCCCCCCACCGGTGGAATCGGGCCTGGTGTAAATGAAAGACCATTTAGTCATCGTATCCAGAATTAATGATACCCCAGCAGAAGCGCTGATGGCTGATGTATTATATCTCAGTAACCCGATATTTTACTTATACGGCCCAAACCTGATACTGACAAGCACCCTTAGAGAAATAGTGCGTTTTAGTAACGGGGTCTTGGATAGTGTTTTTTATGCTATATATATATATATTTCAATATCAGGTTCCTGTGATTATATGTATTCACCATAAGTGTGTGGAACGAAGTGAACGTTCTGCATTCCAAGAGGCGAATACTATTAAAATACCGCACGAAATGCAGCTCCGTTTCATCGTGTATCGACTGCACGAAGTATGTTCGGTCCGGAATAGCGAACTTTAGCCTGGCGAATCCTAGGTGGCGCGCGTAGTTTCCCGTGCGAGAAGTGAAGCAGAAGCAAGAGACGTTATCCGATGGCATCCTGGTTCTGAGTGCACCCGTTGACGCCTGAGATGAAGGATCGGTAAAGTAAGTTGCACTTTTTGCACGATAAGGTACTTTTAAACTGGAGCATACTGAAATCAGTACCTTAATTACATTGACGTTTTGCTTGCCATTAAATTGCTGATTGTAGCGGTGTTCAAAACACACTCAAATAATTAAACAGACACACAAAGCGTTCAATGTTTTTATGGAACATTAGATAATTGGTATACAATGTATACAAATGCAAGGCCACAAAGTTGCAAAGAAAATATGTTCCATTTTTTAAAAAAAAGAGTTGTAAATTAATGAACACAATCACGCAATTGATAGGAAAGTCCCATGTCGTTTGTATTCATTGTGTTTTACATGTTGGTTTTCAGAAATCGAGTTTCAGGTTTTGGGTGTGGAGTCAATAGATGCACTGGTATGTAATACATGATACAGGCGTGCAAGCTTGAATCTGGACCAACTCCTGGTCACACCCAATTGCAACAGATGCTCACAATGTCTTGCTGGTTGTATGGGAATTGTAATGTGGTAGATGGTTAGCATATGGTAAGCCATTACATGGTATCACTCATCAGTCATTCATTATTTTCAAATATAGAGGAAGAAAAGATAAGCTTGCAGAAACAGGTGTTAATTAGATGTGAGTTACCTCGAGCTAGTGACTTGTGATAAATGCATTTTGGCAGTAAGTAACTTAACATATAAATGACAGTTATTGCATTAAAAATTATTGTGCTTTTGAACTCTAAACCCTATTTTTACTACAGCAGGAATAGATAGTATGGGGTCGGTTAAGATAGCTTACAGTATACATCTACATAATTGTGCAGTGTATCGTTATTGCATCAGTAAGATGAAGGGACATGTCAATGTTCCGGATCATGATTTGTGGATTGTTTCTTGCTGTGGAGAGGTTTGCTTGAAATCTTCCTCTGGGAAACAATGGGTTATCATGCAATATAGTAGGAAATAAGAGTACTGCTAGCCTAAAGACTAGATTATATCACAACTTGTAAAGGAGGCATTTTACTGTATTGATTGATGTGTTTCCTATATGAGTCAGCAAACAAGATAATTGCTTGGTATTGTTTGTTTATTTGTGGATGGGACAGTCTGTAATAAACTGTCTGTGATTTGTTACTTGGACTGAGACATTGGTAATGCTATACTTTCTCTGTATATCCAATTAGTTCAAATCTTGTTGGGTGGGAAACACTGAAAGGCAGGCCTGATTTGAGATTTGGAACATTGACCTCACGATTCGTAGTTATAACATTACCCACTCCACCACTGTGCCACCCATTGCAAGGTATAAAGGGGTGTTGCAACACGGACAGGGTGTTTGTATGCAGGGTGGTGTATGGGAATGAGAATGTAATTTCTTGAGTGTGGGGATATTTTTACATTCCTTGCTGAGACGCCTTGTTGTGGTTGCATTATGTTAAATGATCATGTTTGCTTAGCCTTCATGCTTCTGGTGCAATCCATTGGCAACTGTATAGAAAGGGTTGAAGATTGGAGTTATTATAGTTATTACCAGGAACAGTCAAATTTACACCCCAGTGCCTCCCCGCCCACAGATCATGAGGGATGGGAAAGGATTTGGAGTACAGTCGGGGCAACCATTTCCTTACAAATGATGTAAGCGGACAAGACATGGTGATGCGGGTTTAGATAAAAGGTAGGTGGCCTATGGATTTTTGCTTCAATTTGAACAACTGTTATATAGATCTATTATTATTGTATGTAATGACTAATGTGTGCATGTATTTAATTCTAATATACATGTGTATTATTTATTAATCAATTCTATTACAACTAGTCGTTGTGTATGAAATAATACACTGGGGCTAAAAATACCTTATTTGTTGTTTAAAATAAAAACATTAATTGATAATGTAGGCTGTGCGATTAATGATCATTAAAAGCTTATGTCGATTAATCAAGAGATTTTTAGATAACAATAGCAAACTAGTGCATGTCAATTCTGTAATTCCTTAGAGAATCAACATTTAATGCTTTAATGAAAACACATTTGATCATTTAACAAAGATAAATATGACAGCAGACAATCAATCACCACTATTGGAGCTAACTATTTTTAATAATGAAATAATCAATACATATTGAGCATCACTCAACATCACTCTGACAGTGTCTGAAAACTTTTTATATGGCCCTACTAATTGAAATGAAATGACCACAACTCATTCACTGAACTATAGTTACTCAATAAGTACAACTAGGTCATACTTATTGGACATAACTTGATGACAAAAGACTACTCATTGATTAGTGGTTACTATTTATTGAAATTATACTTATTCATTAAAAACTACTCATTGACTAATGTGTATATGACTCACTCTTCATTGCTATGTCAGGGTGTTCTTTTCAAAAGCAGTTTTATAATGGAAAACCATCTTGGTTAAACCTGTGAACATGCATGTTATGCTTCGAAGACCCCTTTGCATGAGATTGGTGATGAAAATGCAAGAAAGTTCATTAAAATTAGGGAGATTTTTTATCTTGCTCAAATTTTAAACTTAAATTAATGAAGTTTGTATGCAGTTTTCACTTATTTTACTTGATGGCAATATCATGCATGCTTTATGAAGCACTTTAAACTTATATCTATCTAAATGCTTCTACAGTTGTTGCCTCTTTCTTGTAACAAGGGAAGTTAATCTTGCACGACTATCAAACAGATGATAATGTCACAACTGTATTACTGTACTGAGTACCAGATTCACAATGGTGATACTGTTTATACCTGTAACAGTATACCGGTGAAACTGGAGTATATTATAACTAGGTTAATTTACTTGGTTTTGCTTGACATGCTATGTTTTTCTTATGAAAAACTTTAAAAACTTCCTGTGTGTTGGATAAAGTTGTTTAAACTGTGAAGTTATTGTGATTTAGACTGGAATTATAGAGTTTAGCAAACAGGAGGCCTACAGGTGGGAGATTTACTTATATCTATGTCACTAATGTAGACCTATGCGATATATGTTAACTTGTGCAATACATTGTATACAGGGGTAAACATCTTGGTAAACATATTCGTATATAATTTATCACTCGCTCAATGTATTGCCATGTTAATCTATTTGCATTTAACTATCATAACTAAACTTATAAGTACAGTCAATTGAATTTGACAGGTTAATTACATATGCTGAAAGTTTTTTAGTATGAAAGCTTAGGTTTATGTGCACAAGATCAAGTACTAGTTATGTTCACAAACTTTTGTGATATGTATAAGTACTTGTATATAAGGACAGGTATGGAATAAACACTTGTTACTACAGTTGCTGAAAAGATGAATTAAATTGCCAGTATATTCCATTGGTAGTGATGCAATTACTACAAATGATGACTAATGATGAAATGTTTCATGCTGGAGTTTAGTTATAATTTTATATTCAAGATAACTGAAAATGTAGCATCAGACACCAGATACCAAAGTCATTAAGAATGTATTGCATCATTGATTTAATATATCAATATATCTGTTCCATCTTGTAACAATATGTGTAGTAGTAGTTCATGTGAGTATGTTTGTTCATGTTTTATATTACTATTACTATTTCGATGTCCAAAATATTTCCATTGTTTTCAAGAAAACATCTTAGCCAATTAAATGCTAATTAGTATTGTTAAGCGCTCCACTTTGTATAAATTTAGGCGTTTCAAAACATTTTTTCTATTAAGGCTTATCTTTTCTCTGTGTTTGTTATTTTATCGAATGCAAAACCACAAAATTACTATCCCGTCTTATCTTTGCTTGTGGTTTAACCAGACAACCAAATAAAAATGTCATTTTTATGAATGAAAATTTTTCTGTTATGCAAATTATTTATTTGATTAAATTCAGGTTTACTGGTGGGGAAGAGACACTGTGAAATGCTTGTTTCCTGTTTTCATGGTCCACTGATTTAGCCTGTTCAAGTTGTATTTGAATATTTATATATAAACGGTTGTAAATTTGTTTTATAAGTGCAGAGTTTATCTTAATGCTTTATCCATGTTATTATGAGAGCCTAGATCATGAGCCCACCCTCCTTGATCCCCGCTGGATAGTCACCTTGTAGATTGTAGGTTAGTCTTGTTCTTCTGGGACATTGATTGTTGTGATTGTAACAGTGATTTCATCCACATTTTGAGTTAAAATATTTTGTTAGATTAGACCATTATACTCATGCAAACAAACATTGAAGGGAGGTATATTGGACCAAACATTGAAGGGAGGTATATTGGACCAAACATTGAAGGGAGGTATATTGGACCATACATTGAAGGGAGGTATATTTGACCAACCATAGTAGGGAGGTATATTGGACCAAACATTGAAGGGAGGTATATTTGACCAACCATAGTAGGGAGGTATATTGGACCAACCATAGTAGGGAGGTATATTGGACCATACATTGAAGGAAGGTATATTGGACCAAACATAGTAGGGAGGTATATTGGACCAAACATTGAAGGGAGGTATATTGGACCAAACATTGAAGGGAGGTATATTGGACCATACATTGAAGGGAGGTATATTGGACCAAACATTGAAGGGAGGTATATTTGACCAACCATAGTAGGGAGGTATATTGGACCAACCATAGTAGGGAGGTATATTGGACCATACATTGAAGGAAGGTATATTGGACCAAACATAGTAGGGAGGTATATTGGACCAAACATTGAAGGGAGGTATATTGGACCAAACATTGAAGGGAGGTATATTGGACCAAACATTGAAGGGAGGTATATTGGACCAACCATAGTAGGGAGGTATATTGGACCAAACATTGAAGGGAGGTATATTTGACCAACCATAGTAGGGAGGTATATTGGACCAAACATTGAAGGGAGGTATATTTGACCAACCATAGTAGGGAGGTATATTGGACCAAACATTGAAGGGTCCGGTATATTAGTCATCCTGCAAATTCTTGGGTTGGTTGATTAGTCATTTTATTACATAAAACTTTGGACACACACTAAATTTTCTTTTGGAAATGGACTCCATTTTAACTTCATACACAGTCACAATGATCACCATTATGTTTAGATGTGTGGCACAAATTTCGTGTAAGTCCTTCCAGGCATGACAGAGTTATTGCCCTTGGTAATCAAATGTTTTAATCATCAGATGAGCGATTGATGACATTCTCTGATTTTCTACATAGTGTTGATGAGGAGATTTTAATCACATTCTCTGATAATAGCTCTAGTTTATTGCTAAAAGATTACAGAATTTTATGAGAAAAAAATCACCAATCATTCAATTTTTTTATTTCGGAATGACAAAAAACCCAAACAATTAATCTATCCTGTGAGAGTCAAAGATGTCCTTGAAATTTTATTAATTGGGAAGATTATATCATGTTAATACTTCTGAGACTGTACGAGAGACTGTACGATTTGTCATAATTAGCATTAATGTAGCTTTAAGTTTTGATGAGTATTCTATTATTACTGAACAGTCTGTGGTCCTTTACTTTCTCTCAATTGGGAGCAGCTGGTTACTACACTGGTAATAATAATTGGCGGAAATATCCACTGGCATTGAATCTATTGATCTAATAATTTAATTTGTACAATGGAAAATCATACATTTTCAATTAGTATTTTTTGTGGTTTTTGCCATTCTGTTAGACGATACTCAAAATTTAGAATAGAACCATTGAATGCACTGTAGTTGCTTTATTGATCTAAAAATTAAATTTGTATAATGAAATAATCATACTTTTTCAATTATTTTTTTTGTGTTTTTTTGAGAATAGAACCAGTGATTATGTAGTAAGTACATTGTAAAGGTCTATTTTCTGATTGCAATAATCTCGCAATACCATTTGCATGTAATCATCTCTTTGACTGTTGATAGTCTGTAAACTGATATAATTTCCATACCAAACATCGATATGTAAGAGCATGTAGGCTACAATAATCATCCAAGGAAAAGTTATTCCTTTATGCCTGTGGAAACCATTTTGGATGCATTTATCCAATCTCAATGCAGAGGCATCATTTACCTTATTTCAATACAGATGTACTGTGCAGATAAATCACCACTGAAACAGAGATGATGTACATGATGGCATTAATTTTATACATGAAAACTACAAATATAAGCATATACATGAAATGTTTTAATAAATCCAGGCTCTATAGAGTAACAAGTGACAGAATAATATAGAAATATACATTCAAGCTGTCATAAGATGGTACTAGGCCACCTTATTGTACAATGGCCACATATTTGACAACATTTTGTCATTAACTAAAAATTGTGTTTTAATTAATTATAAAAAAAATTCTGGAATAAACTTATATGCATTGTATTATGTTGAACATTTTGTTTTCAATTTGTTCATGATTGTATTATTATGATAATTTATTGGGAGAGTTTTGCTAAAGTTTATTTTGTAAAAAAAGATTGTTTTAAGTTTCCCTCTCAACAAAAAAATACAATTGTATAAGTTTGTTGATGTTTATAATACACTGTTGTAAGCTGAAGTATGTTTAGTCTGGAGATATTATCAGGTTTTAATTCTGACGTTTTTGATGAAATGTGTATAAACATTATTGCATGACACATGAAAACATAAAGTAAAGTAGAGTACCATGATAAAGTCTACCTTCAGATATGCATCACTCCACCGACTGTACAAAAATTGTACCAGAATGCTAGAGCACTGTTTACTCGCGCTGTTACTTGCAGTGAATTTTCCACACCGATCAGTTCAGTTGATTATTGTTTTCAGTGACTTCAAGTCTACGTCATTAATAGAGTAATTTTACAGAAATAATTGCATTGCCTTATTTCTGAACCTGTTACTCGTTTGTTTGCAAGTTTGAAAAAATGGCAGTTTTAGCTCATCAGATTTTAAAAAAAAAGATGAGTTATTGCTTGAGTTAAAATTGAAGAGTTTATGGACATGAATGAGTTATAAATGGGAATTTAATTCTTTGAGCTGATGAGGGTATAATAATGTTAAAGAGTTCATTGAGATGAAACATGTGATGTGCTGCATATGGTGTTTGAGTATCTTGACCTCAGAGTAATGTGGTGCATATGGTACTTCAATATCTTGACATCACCTACATTGATAGAGGTAAATTCGTGGAATAAAAGCCAGCAGACTATGGTTTTATTGCAATTCTTACTAAGACAAGAGTAAAAAAGTTCATCTGCTTCATTTAAGTAGGATTCTGGTTAATACTCAGGTAGATTACCATCAGTCACTGAGGTGTGATTAAATTGTTCCTATACTTTACAACAGTAAGAATTACAAGAACATAACCAAGTTGGTAAATTACAAGCTGAGCTCCTTAAGTTTTTGAGTTAAGAGTACAATTGTTGTACATCTTGAGCATCAGTTCAGTCTAATGAACTTACAAATGCAGGCATGCTAAATAAATTAGATTAGTTAAGGTGATACCAAATTCAATGACTTTTACATCTTTTAGAATGTACTTTATTCTGGTATTAATTGTGACATTAATCATTTCTTTCTCAGGTGGTTTCAAATAGTGACATATATTATTCATTATTGTAGCTGTTAGTAGCACAAAAAACATTCACCAAATTATTTTATGCCCCAAAATGCAATTACTTTTCATGTCTCCATGTTGTGTTCTTCAAGACTTGTGTTCCATGAAGTTTCAGATAAAATATCTGTTTGTGTGAAATAAGAGGCAAGCGAGTTCATTGTCACTATTCTAGAACTTTGATGAGAATCACCAGTGTGTTGTTATTTTCCCTTTAAATATCATGCAAGTTGAAAGGGATGACCCCAAAACTTAGAAAGTCAGTCTTCTTCTTCTACGTCCCTATATGGGCCAGGAATCCATCAACTGGAGTGTACTACATTCCTGGATGAGGTGTGGAGCATGAGTCCATGTTCAAGTTTATAAAACTCAATCATTTCACACTCCCTGGTGTCATGGTAATATAACAATTAACTTATAATGGCCTGTAAGTATGAACTACCCAACTATGATTACTTTACCTATCATTGTCAATTGCAGGATCACTTTCATTTTTCTGGCAACATACACAGATTGAAATTAAAAGCTGTTGTGTTCAATTATTGTTCAATTAGATTTAAGCACATTATGACAGTATGATAATTGAAGTGGAGTGATATGTATAACATGCAGGTGTTTTACACCAGTCATTGTATCAGTCATTCTCTGATTGTTCGGGTATTTACCCTCACTTCATGGCTAAGATGATAACTTGCCTAAAACTACTCATAATTACAAGCATCATGATAAAACTATTTGAAGTGATACAACGTGATGAGTAGGTGCCACATGATGAGTAGGTGCCACGTGTTTCACGTTCTAGTTGTTCTTCATAATCATTTCTCATTTTTTGTCAAGGGCAGTCTTACAAAAAGGCTTTGTACAATGCACATGCATTTTATTTTATGAATTACACTCCATTGTGTATCATTTAGCCACATAAAAGTATAATGCTCCCTTAAGACACTTTTGATTTAGTTAGATTAAAGATATGCAACCTTTTCTCTTTGGCCCTTTCGACTGGTTAAGCATCTGTTTGATCTGATATGGGGAGTAGGTTTAAGCGGCCAGTTAGTTAAAGTAATAAACCTTGCTGCCAGTTGCCATTGAAGGATAGGGATTCTGATGTACTGTGGTTTGTCAAACTTTTGATTTTATAAGCTCCTCATATTATCCTATATCTTCCAGTAATCTGGGTTATTTTATAGGACCCCATCTGTCATAAGCCAAACTGGTTAGCCCTTAAAAAGAGATAACACTTACATGCCATTGATTAAGACCATACTTATTCCCCCCATGTAAAATATAGGTACAGACTGAAAACCAGCTAAACTTTTGGAGTAGAAGTTGAATGTTGTTGCTGCTAACTGCACATGTCTGTATTTCTCTAGAGATGTATCCTACACTGTCTATAGAATGTGTACTTGTCAGTTTAATTTCGCCTGCAACCATGCGCTTATAAATAATAAAATTCTGTCAGATTTGCCGCAGATTCTCCTGTGTCTTACCAATAACTATTTTGTTTTGCTATCATAAGATACTTCTTCTCTCAGTATAATACGGCTTTCAGATTATTTTTAGACATTTTGTTCAATATTATTTCAAATAAACCTTTAACTCTGCTCTGTTATTATCAGGAGGTATTCATGTAATACTTCGACAATTGATTATTGAACTATTTGAAAGGCCAGTGGACTGAAGATTTAATTAGATCATTGAAAGATTATTGTACATATTTCATGGGATTTTCATGGTCGCAATATGTACTGATATTATGCCAAAAGTTATTCATCAAATCTTCAGGTGTTATAAAAAAACATGATGTTAAATTGCATGGGTGGGATTCCAAAATGTCAGAAAGTTTTTGTAGTAATGCATTCTTTAAATGTTTCCTGGTTTTGTTTGTCTCCTTTTAATTGTTTGGCTTGAACCCAAACCTTGTTTAATTGTCCTACGAAAGTACAGCAAGTTACTCAGCATTATTTTGAGGAGGTTTATATAAAAGTTTTGGTTTATTGTTAGTGTTATAGTGTTGATTTGTTGTTGGGGTACCACTCTATCTGAGGAAACCAGCAACAGCAACAGTTAGGAACACATGAAGCATATTTATGTTGCTAGGGAATCGCATAACCAACAAACTGTGATATTATCAGGTTGGTATGTTGTTTCTAATGTTGCCGGCATCAATTAATCATTAGTTACCTACTTTAGGCTTTAGTTAGATCACAGGTTATCATTAGTTATTAAACATTTATGCAGCTTTCTGGAACTGAATACAATGTATATGTTGAGATGTTGACCTAGTAATATGTTGTACTACATTATGACATTTCTGTCAGATATATAATTAAATAAAACTGTTGGAGAGCAACATTGGTAGAAGTTAACTTTAGGTAAATTGTCCGGGTAATGATAGGGCAGGTGTTTCTTATATGCCACGTGGTTGTGTGTCTTCAAAGGGTTATTATTAGGGAATGTAATGATACGGGTGTCTCATAATTATTTTCCTTGCGATTTTCAGTAATTCAGTTCAGTTATTTAAAAATAAACAGTTGAAAATTCATTTATAAACGCCCCTATTACTGGTACTGAATGACATAAACATGTGATAGAGTGATTATTACAATATAAAAATAGAGTAGGGCAATGACAATAAATAGAACCTCGTGCTCAATAACATAATACAAATAGTGTCCCAATAGCTGCATAACTAAAATTTTATATAGAATACAGGGTGTCCTAAAAGAAAGTATACAGTTTCAGTGTCTATTTATCAAATCCATACAATCTGCTATTGCAACAAAATTTTGCACATGTATAGATAAAAGATGTAAGTTTTTTCTGTGACCAATTTTAAGATTATAACCTGGATATTTTTTTGAAAAATGTCAATTTTCTAAAATTACCTTATTTTGCCCATGACGTCATTTTATAGTATTTAATGACGTTTTCACGATTCATGTCGCCTTGTGATATTTCCCTTCTTGCACTCTTTCTTTGAAACTATCACATTTGCACATGTGTCTTACCTGATCTTCTAACCATCACATTTGATGCTCCCAGCAGCATAGATGTGTCCGTTGTCTTTAGATTGTACAATAGCAAGTCAGATAACACAATAGAAAGAAATTAACTCAACCCGTTACTTGTCTTTGTAAAATAAGCTCATTCCTAAACACTGCAGGTGATGTATTGTTTTAAATGATGCATAGTGCATGCAAGATGTGCCAGGGCCACACAGTGTACATAAGGGGTTGGATGAATTCCTTGAAACAGTTGGATCCAAAGTAATTTCCAGGAAATACCAGTGTGGTGTAACATGGCTTGCCCACAGCCCGGATCTAAATTATTGCGACTTCTTCTTGTGGGGTTATGTGAAATTGATAGTGTACAGTGCAAAGCCAACATATACACATCTATTTTTTGACTTTGATGATATAGTATTACTTCTAGAAAAAGATGTCATTCGGCATATCCAACCATTCAATGCACTTAAATTTTGTCAGATTGTACCAGACTGAACTGAGTGTATTAAAGTCAGAGTAAATGGATTTTAGGTTCTAGGTAATTACGCTGACAGAAATAAGCAGTTCATTTGTGTGTGGTACAGAATATAAGAGCACATTGTCATTATTTGTAAACTGTTTATGCTTTATTTGATAGTTTATGTTTGTGTAAGATGTTAGGTAATCAGTCACAGGTGACAAATATTGAGAAGTTTTGTTTAGGTATGAAGAGAAATGATATAAGTTGATGGGTGTTTATAATATACTTACATGTAGTAGAAGTCATAATGCTAATCATTTTGATGAATATTACTGAAATTTGTTTACTTTTTATGTATTTGTACTTCAGGAGACATTTCTATATTACCGTGATTATATCTATGTAGTGAAACATCCTGTATGCTTGACAAAATTTGATGATGATTTGTTGTACTTGCTGTTGTTGCCCTTAAGGTTACAGATTGTGGTCCTTTAGGATAACATGTTGCCTTATTTTGGTCTTGTAATGTAGATAAGTGAATTATAGTTTTACAGCTTGCCTGGGGTGTGGGATCTGGCTTGTGTATGGTTGTCTACCATCTTGTTTATATGATGCTATCTTATATATATAAGCTTGTTGGTTCTATCTGAGTGGCTCTAATTGATAGTTAATGATATAGTGTGCCCAGGAAGATAGTACTTAATGTAGCTTAACCAATTGTTCAATCTGAGCCATCCTAACCCACAGGGCATTCATTTTGTTAGGATGTTGAAACTAAGCACTATTTAATAAAAGTATTGTGTATCAATTTAGTGTAGGAGGATGCAGTTTGTTGTAGCTGTCATATTATAGCATTCAATTTGATGAAAGTAGAAATACAGGTGCTCACTGAAAGGTATTTGGCTAAAATTTTACCATTTTTCTGATATATTTATCCAAGAAGCTATTCCTCTTCCTCATACCTGTACATCATTTTATCTTTCAGCATATTGCTCATGTCAGTACAACATTTATTATTGCTAGGAAAATGCTGCAAGTTTGTAATTAAAGAAGCAAAAAACAAACACTTCCTCCCAGGAGAGTCTTGTGTCTTTGTCAGACAGTGGTTTTGTAATAGCAATAACCTTTAGATTATAAGATTTATTAGGATGTGATTGTACACTCCTGGTTTCTGGTTGTAGACGGGTCAGTGAGTGAGAGTTGTACTCTCCTGGTTTCTGGTTGTATAGACGGGTCAGTGAGTGAGAGTTGTGCTCTCCTGGTTTCTGGTTGTATAGACGGGTCAGTGAGTGAGAGTTGTACATTCCTGGTTTCTGGTTGTATAGACGGGTCAGTGAGTGAGAGTTGTTCTCTCCTGGTTTCTGGTTGTAGACGGGTCAGTGAGTGAGAGTTGTACTCTCCTGGTTTCTGGTCTTATAGACGGGTCAGTGAGTGAGAGTTGTACTCTCCTGGTTTCTGGTCGTATAGACGGGTCAGTGTGTGAGAGTTGTACACTCCTGGTTTCTGGTTGTATAGACGGGTCAGTGAGTGAGAGTTGTACACTCCTGGTTTCTGGTTGTAGACGGGTCAGTGAGTGAGAGTTGTACACTCCTGGTTTCTGGTTGTAGACGGGTCAGTGAGTGAGAGTTGTACACTCCTGGTTTCTGGTTGTATAGACGGGTCAGTGAGTGAGAGTTGTACACTCCTGGTTTCTGGTTGTATAGACAGGTCAGTGAGTGAGAGTTGTACACTCCTGGTTTCTGGTTGTAGACGGGTCAGTGAGTGAGAGTTGTACATTCCTGGTTTCTGGTTGTATAGACGGGTCAGTGAGTGAGAGTTGTACTCTCCTGGTTTCTGGTTGTATAGACGGGTCAGTGAGTGAGAGTTGTACACTCCTGGTTTCTGGTTGTAGACGGGTCAGTGAGTGAGAGTTTTACATTCGGTTATACAGTAGGTGACTTGAACAGTAGGTGATTTAAGGTGACCTACTGTATTCAACTGTTTTACATGCATTTCTTCACTGAAGGAAGGGGGATTGCATTGTTGCAATATATTACACAATGTTTTATAGAGGATCTATCACAAGTTGTCAATCGATATCAACCTATATAAAACAAGTTTTGGAAATTTTATTAAGCAAACCCTGACCTAACTAGAAATACCTTGCTTCCTAGCTTTATTAATAAACTTTGATCTGGAATTTATATTATTGTCAATTGTTATCATTCATGTAAAAATACCCAGGTTGCGAGACATAAACATACTTCATTATGTTTTAAAACCCCATAGATATAATATATGTTTTACAATAATGCACCCATTGATAAAATGTTCAGTGAATGGAGCAAACCATTGTAAACTATTGATAAACACAGTACATGTTGGAGCTGATGTTTGTGGGCTAGATCATTTTTTTATTTTGCGTAAAATTACTTTGTAAAAACTAAAAGTAGTTCATTTATAAAGACAAAAAATCTTCTGAAAGATCTGTCACATGTCACACTTGCGTCAAATTGGGGTACATTTATTGTTTATTGCCATATAAGATGAGAAATTGAAACATGAAAGTATACATATACGATGAAAGGATTAGACTTAGTCAGGTATAACATACAGATAGTTAGATGTTGATTGTGTAACTTGTTGATTGTGTGGGGTATTGTGTCATTATACTTATGAAACAACATTGTACAATAAAATCACACAAGAAAGCTTCAGTTGTGTATACATATACTGACGTCAAAAAGAAACGCTAGACCAACTTATATGTTCGGATATTTCATATGTTAGGATAGTAACAATACCATTTCTTCTCAAAGACTAAAATATAGAGATGTGAAAACATGTCTGCAAATTCTCATTTGATAGTATTGCCATTGAGATGTTCAAAATTGTGATACAAAAATATTACCCTACCAAAAATGTCTGTATCGCGTATGCCCTCCATGTCCTGCAACAACTGCTGGAAATCTTCGCTTATTTGATCCACACAAGTTAAAAAGCATGTACCTTGAGATAGCGTGCTCATGCCTAATGTTAAGAATCTGTAATGACTGAATGTTTCATAGTTGACGTTAAAACTGACATAAACGGCTATCAAGGAGGTCCCACGTTTGTTCCATAGGAATGTATTCAAGGAAAAATGCTGGTTATTGTAAAAACGTCACAGTCCAAGCACAATTACTTTTCACATGAGAAGTAAAGTGTGATGTTGTCAAGCAGATACGCGGGTGATATACCGGTGTAACGGTCAATTTTATCCCCCGCCCAGTTTATCAATATGAACGTCTTGTCGTACAGAGGTCACATGTGGCGCATCTGAACGAGACCTATCTCCTAGTGTTATCTACGCGTTGAAATAATCTCGCGATAATGGATTTTGAAGCAACAAAACGTCCAAAGACGTCAATTTGCGAAATTCCACTTTCCAGCATTCAAAAAACCCAAGCTTGATTTTCCTATTTTAGTCATGACATTGCTTACATTTTCCAAATTTCCTTGTGAATTCCACCTTGTAAATCAACTTCAGTATGTAACTGCGCTTTTGTCGACTGGAAATACCTCCTGATGAAGGAGCACGGGGCGCACATGCGAATGGTGCTCGTACCATGCCTGGGCACATCGGAACAAGATCGGGATTTTTTTTTCGCTTCGGTAGGCGCGTTCTTAGCTAGATATAATATGTGTCGATAATCACAGGAATATTTTGGAAAATAAAAAAGTAATTCACTTTTTCCATTCCAGCGTTTTTTCTTGACGTCAGTACACAATACTTGTGGTAATGCGGGGGGATTTAACTCTACTCCATAGATCCCCTATTCCATTTACCTTTATCACAGACACCATTTCCATACAGCTTAATAGAAAATAATTGTTGAGGGAAACCAGTGTCTGCATGAAAATATAAAAGGTAATATGTCTAAGCATGGAGTAGAAACGTCGGCATCAAGTATTCTAGATGTAGTATAATGGGTTTATATGGAGTAATTTATGGTTTCAATTGTCATATCCTCTGCTATTTTGTCTACTGTTTTATATACCAATCAAAGAATGTACAATACAACATACCAGCATTCACATATCAATCAATTTATTATGCTTATATTTCCTTGGATGATTTCTGCACCTTAACCTATATGTGTCATCCTCGTACATCAGCGGCTAGTCAAGTTCTCCAAACTATGTTTCGGACGAAGAATACTCTGGTGAACGAGAATGATATGTGTATGTTGGTTTATTCGGCATTGTTTGGGTTTCACCAATCAACATATCTGTATTAAACAGTGACATGCTATATTGTACTTGATGTACTAGTCAGACAGGCTTAATAGTACACATGTTTTCAAGTTCTGTTTTGCCAAATGTCTGGTTTAAAAACAAATTCATTAATTTTCTAAACACCTTAGCCAATGAATGAAATGTTGGACATGCCACATTATAACAAATAATAAACCTTCACGAATATGTGTCTGCTATCAGATCTGATACTGTTTCCTAGTACAGATAGTAGAGTGCAGTTAGTAATTGCAACCTTTTCTTGAGACACCTAACAACACGCAGGCTTGTAAATTGTCTTATCAACAGCAAAAACCACTGTTTTCCACCACTATGTAACTTCTCTATAATTTGCTTATACTGGTTTTCAAGTGTCGGCGATAATTACAGGATATTTATGTGTTTTGGGAACATCTAAGAATCACAGAGCACTAACTTACTAGCTATCCGGCCTGCAGAAGTAATTAGCGCGTTCCAGTAATTGCTGGAGAACTTATCGGAGCAATACAGAGAAAACTAGGGCAACGTCAACATGTAACAGTAGTTAATAGAACCCAATTAGTAACATTTAAAATGCAACATAATTTTTGTGAGTGTTTTTATTGAACATTCCTGGTACTATAATAGACTGGTGCCAGTATATTAGATCTTCCTGAACATAATCAGATTGTCTAAGTCTGATGTTTACAATATAACTGTCCTCCTATCAGCCTCTTTGTGCTGGGACAAGGTCTTCCAAAATGCTTTATTCTTTGCTATTAAAAACTTATTATATATAAATGGAGAGTGTGTATAGGTATTCCAGGGTGTTTTTATTCAAGATAAAATAACACCAGTTCCAGAACAAACAAGAAATTGACAATACTAGTAGCAGTAAGGTAGCTGGTGTTGGACAGTTTAGCGCTGGCCAGTGTTGACTTTTCATTTAGTGTGGACAAAAGGCACTTGACGGCTGTTGCACAACAAAAGACCATATACATCTACTGACAAGAGAAAACAATCTATCCAGCATTTTGTGAGAGTTATCCCCTTTTCTGAATTTGAATCTTTACACAAAAATGTCAACTACTCAAAGACTATCAACGTTATCCACTTGAAATTCTACATAGTTATTCACCATCACTAATGGAGTTCATACATTCAAGGCTGGTTACCCTGTGACCTATATTTATGAGTTATCTGCCCTTGTTATTCTTAGAATTTTTACTCACAGATGAGCCTGGTTACTATCAAGTACGAGACAGTTGAGCGTTCAGCACTCGTACTTAAGGCCGTGCTCTTGTTGTTCAATCTTGTGCATATTTTTAATACGTATACTTTTTCAATCTACACTGATAACAAGCGTTCAGTCCACTGTGCAGTGTTTGTATAATGCATGCTTGTTTATTGATAAGGCTAGAGTTATCTGCAGCGAGCTATAGCTACCAGTCATTTGTGGAAAAGTTGTCACTGGCTTTTGAACAGGGCATACATTTGCTTACAGGTGACATTGTCCAGGAACGCTGGTTATATTGTGGAACCAAAACAAAAACTGGTTATGATGCATTTGGTACATTCCTTGTTCTCATGTTTAGGGATATAATCTGGAGAATATTGTATAAAGATGTTTGTTTACAAAATATCTTGAGACCTTAACAGTCCAGGTTCATTCCTGTTGTTTTCCCAGAGTTTGATCTTTATGATAACATCGTGTGGTATGATTGTCTGATAAAATTGTGTGGTATGATTGTCTGAGATATATCATTGGTACTTCAATAGCATACAGTAAATTTAAAGGAACCCTAGTTAATGCTATGACATTATAATTAGTATCAATTAAGATTTTGCTTAATCTAATTATTTCATTACACTTCAAGCTCCATTAGCGACATGGAACAACAATGTAATTATGAGCTCACAAATTCTTTCATCTATTTCCCCTGAAAAAAGAAACATTATTTGATTTTCTGGAATCATAAGGGAGATGTACGTTGCTAACTATACTGGTTGGTCTCCCTGTATAGAAACAGTAGCATAATGATTTATGATAATCAACTTATCGTGATCACTAATTGAATTATCACCCCAATTAAATTATCACCCCAAACTGCTCGCATGCAATCTGACTAAAGTACTTGATCTTCCTTGCTGGTAGATCTGATAACGACACTATACGAGTTTGTATTTTCAGAAATTGGAATTTCCACTATTGCTATTTACATCTATTTATAATTCAGCCAATCATATTGCTCTTTACATTGGTACTTCGGTCGTATTAATAAACGGTAAATTACAAATAAAACAGTTGTCCACAACTATAGTCTGCTTTTTTGGAGTAATCTTTATTAGTCCCCTACCGGTTTTTGACCGGAGGGGACTATAGGTTTGCCGTCCGTCAGTCCGTCCGTCAAAAAATCTGGATCCTGACATAACTCAAACAGTTTCCAAGCTAGGTTTATGAAACTTGGTATGTGGATAGGGGGCAATAAGGGAATTATGCACATCTAACAATATTTTGATTTTGACAAAAATTGTGGTTGCTATGGCAACAGAAACATTGAAAATGGCTTCAAACCGGTAGGGGACTTCTGTATTGCTTGCAATTCTTAATTACTTGTTAATTTGGTCATTGTATAATTTGTAGTACAGATAATTTGATATAAACGTTGATTATCAATCGTGAAAGCTCGGCCATTTCCGTTTGTCTCTGGTAAATATTGCAATCCATAAAGACCGAGGTGTTCAGAACGAAATCGGCGCGTAAGATGCATGTGTTGTGATAACCACCGCATTTAAAAATAGAATCAAATCGCTTTCAGAATTGTGAAAGCAAGGCGCCGATTGGCTAATGGGAAAGGTTGCCTATGGTGACCTACAATTGGCCGACGTCAGATCCTCATGCATAGCAGGTTTGAGGATATGATTTTAATCAGATTTGCATGCATGGTGTTAACATTACTCCACACACAGTGGGAAGTTTCATGCACATGTTTAAAGCATGTGTGACAAGAGGTAAGGCAGTGGCATCCACTGTGGCGCTTTTGTGGGGAATGCAGCTCTGCCGTGTGGCATCCAGGACCACTGTGAAGCTTTTGTGGGGAATGCAGCTCTACAGTAGTCAATCGCCACAAACTGGTCTCGTACCCCAAACCTCCGGTTGCACAGTGTACTCCCGTTAAGTTGATGTATGTAATGTTATATATATGTACATCATGAGTACATGATTATAATGAAATATTAAGACTGAAACTGTATGGTAGTGATCTAACTTATAATTGTTTGACAACATTGTAATGATATCTAGCTAGATAGTAAGTTGTCCTGACATCACCTTTACCATGACCTTGCTTGATAGCAATTCATATGACCTTGCAATCAAATCACTAAATAACAACTGGTTCATATGACATTACAATCAAAGCACTGAAATAAGTAATGGTTGATATTACATTACAATCAAAGCACTAAAATAACAACTGGTTTATATGACCCTACAATCAAAGCACTGAAATAAGTAATGGTTGATATAACATTACAATCAAAGCACTGAAATAACAACTGGTTTATATGACATTACAATCAAAACACTGAAACAATAAGTAGTTTATATGACATGACAATCAAATCACTGAAATAACAACACGTTTATATGACATTACAATCTAATCACTGAAACGATTTTTTTGGAATACTTATGTTAAAGCGTCCATATTGTTATCCAGCGAAAGTAGTTTACTGAATGTTTGTCCTTATTTCATTCAAATAAGCTCTCATATGAACAATACTTCTTAGCTTGGTTGCAAATTATATGAGGCTAGATAAATGTGTTACCTCAGAACAAATGGCCAATGTTCTTTACTGTTAATGAATATATTCACCATTCCTGATTGTTATTGTATTTTTGTTCTCTGATGTATCCCTGCAGTTATACATTATGAAAATCAAAACCAGGGAAATGCCACCAGTTCGTAGAGTATAGCTTGAAATTGTTTATTAGTAAGGCAATTAAGGGCAATTGTTCCCCCTTGTAGGTATGAAGCATAAATAAATGTGATGTTTCCAGCTTTTTATGAGAGATCAGTAATACTAGTTCCAGATCAAAGTCACCTAAGGTATACTTGGTTCTCTGTTTTCCTAGCTAAATATCTGCAAACAACTAATAAGGTTTATATAATTACTGTCACTGTAGTTTGGAACCATGTGTTTGGTGTTGAAGAGCGTGACACCAGGTCCGTGGTACAGTGGTTAATGTGTGGATTTTAATCCGGTCATTCAGGTTTAATTCCTGGTCGTGGCAGGTCATGCCCTTCAATGAAAATTGACTACAATGTTGATTTTCCTTTACATTTCAAGAGGTTGCTGGTTCCTTGCGGAAGGATAAGTTCAAGTACTGGTAAGGATACGGTCCAGGAAAACTGGTCAGATGAATCTGCTGCCTTATATAACTGAAACAGTTGTTGAGAAACAGCGTTAAATCAAAATAAACATAAAGAGAATGGCTTGTCAGAATAGTTAGATGGTCCAACTATAGGTCAAAGTCTATAAATGTACTGTCAAGAATTGGTGTTTGACATTTGAACATGTGTCATACTGTAACAAAAAGATGATAGAAAATCAGACGAGGAAGACAACTCTCAACTTAAACAGTCGTAATATTACTGTTAAGAATAGTTGTTAGACATTGGAACATGACTGTGTCATACAGAAACACTCATTCATAGTTTGACAATGATGTTTTTGCAGTGAATGTTTTACAATCAAAGTGCTGTATGTACCCTTAATATACAATGTATATACATGTACCATATTATACTCCAATGGTATGCATTTCAATACACATCTATATTTTCATCCAGTTGCATTTAATGAGGATAATAATATCAAATTTACTTGAAAAGGTATGCGACAGTCTTCCCTATGGGATTTTACTTTCATCTACTGCAGTATCGTTTCTTTCACATCACTAGAATGAAGATTGTGTAATTGAAAATAATAGATATGTTCTGTTCTATTTTATAACTTATCCGTCAGAATAATTGAAACTGTAGGTAAATAGGATGCATGTTATTTTAGAAGGGTTTTATGCTTTATTGACTACATGTCCATGGCAGTCAAGTCTGGTCATTTGTCTTCCAGTCGGTCATTTGACTTCCAGTCCGGTCATTTGACTTCAAGTCCGGTCATTTGACTTCAAGTCCGGTCATTTGACTTCCAGTCCGGTCATTTGACTTCAAGTCCGGTCATTTGACTCCAAGTCCGGTCATTTGACTTCCAGTCCAGTCATTTGACTTCAAGTCAAGTCATTTGACTTCAAGTCCGGTCATTTGTCTTCCAGTCCGGTCATTTGTCTTCATGTCTGGTCTGTCAGCTTCGGATACTGTATAAACCAATTGATACTTTGCATGACTTGGCAATGAATGTTAAGCTGGTTTTACTTAACTAAATATTTGCTTTATGAATTTGAATTAACTTAACATTTTTCTATGAGATATATTGATGTATTACATAGGTATATTTGTATTATTGATGTATTACATAGCTATATTTGTATTATAAACTTATAAACGGAAATTGCTTAGAAAGATATATTAGTCTTCACTAATCTATATTGTTTACTTTGATTATGAGGTCAAGTGTGCCTAAGTTCCGTGGACTAATATTAATCCAGACTGTTGCAATATGATAAAATAATATTTTATTCCCATCTGTTATGCCTAATACTGTGGTTTATAGTTATTTCATTCACATAATCTCTGATAATGTATTTAAAGGTTTGTATGTATTGATTGATTAAGTTAGCAGCATTTTATGGTACGTCTCAGAGCTCATATAGAGTGATTATAGTATGGAGCTATTGTCGTAACCACTTCTCTGGCTACATGGAGTTACAATAGTTTACGCCAAAGCCTTGATATCATTCTTGGCTGTTGGTAATAATCTATAAATATTATATTGGTTTGAAGAGATCAAACTCGAGTGTTACCGTAAGTAAGTGCTTTGTTAAGATATGCGTGAAATTTGGTTACTTGAATAGGCTTAGGATAAAACATAAACTGGTGTAGTCTTATGTTCATAGTTGTCTGAGAATAAAATGGACACTGGTGTAAAAGTAGATCAGGTTGTCTCAAGGATAAAGTGGGAGGTGTACAAACTTACAAATCTAAATCAGTATGAATTATTTATGATATTACACCTTTCTGCTTAGGGCGAATAACTACTTTCATTGTTTATCAGAATTATATGAATATGGACAAGCTACTTGTATTCTGTAATGAAAAAGTATAAGGAGTGCCGCTCTCATCAGAGCATGAAATACTTAACAGCTACTAAAGCACAACATCACACTCCGACATACTGCAACCCCGATCTGTCAAACTAAATCTTGAGCAAGAGCCAGAGGACAGCCATGCACTACAAGGACAACCCACAAACAATACTCAACAGATACAGCCTACATGCACTTTCGAAAGAAGCAAATCAGCGTTATGCTTGACCATGAAATTATTACTAAGTTGAATCTGTGTTCCAGTTCCCTAGTCTACAAATGTGCCACAGAACATTTGATCAAATGTCTTTATATACAATAATTGCTTCTGAATCTGTGATGGATTGAAATGTATAATGTGTAGGAGATCTGATTGTACAAAATGATGCATCTTTACATATTCTCTCAATTGTTTGCTCATGTTCTAAATGATGTTTTGTATTTAACACGAAAAAGTGATTTATCGGGGAAAGATTTATTGGTGCCATGCAATGATTTACCAGGATAGTTGCTGGATACATATATCAGACAGTATGGGTCTCACCATTCTACTCGTGACCATGAGTTGTTCATCATTGTACAATAACAGCTTTATAGGTGCCAAGCTTTCTCCTCCTTTAGCCAACATATAATAGAAATATTTAAATGAATGGATGTAATAACTTACCATACATAATTTTTTGGAGTGGCCAAGAACATTGTCTGAATGACTTAATAAGGTAACATGTTAAAAAGGCCTGTGTTCCCAGAACAAGAATATTCAAGTGTTTCTTTGGACATTTTGAAATTGATCCAGCCCTTTGATCTCTGATTTTTCCAAAGATCAACCTTAAGAATCTCAGGAGTCTGACTAAATTAACTCAGTTTTCTTTGAATTACAGATATTTTAGCTTTAAAATAGTAAAATCCAGTAGAAAATTTTCAAAATGACCATATAAAGGCAGCATAATTTGGAACATTAAAGCTGCCACCACTAAATGATAGTTTCTATGCCTTTGGTAGCTTCTGTTATACATGTATGTTAATATTATTGACTCACAAAACTAATAATTTTACGTATACATTTAACTTATTATAAGTTATTTATTCCATATCCAGCTTTGATATTATACAGTAAGAATGAAGTAGCTTAATATTAACATTCTTCAGGTGGGAGGCACCTTCCATTACATGTCACCAACATGTTTCACTGTCTCATTCATCGTCATGTGTTAGCCTTAGGATGTCATCTGTACTATTTTGTGGTTTATAATTACATTGTTAAATGTTTTGACCTCCAGCTTTAAACATGATACTGTAATTAGCATCAAGACAGAATGCCAACAATGCATTCTTATCCTATCCTGGTATGTCGCTAATGTATCCGCATTTAACAATGATGAAATCATAAAATATATATATTGCTGGCTTAGAATTGGAAGGTTGTAAGTACAAAATCAATATATTGAGAAAACAAGAAAAAAGACAAGTGTCTGAAAACTACTCTTTTGGATTCAATTCAATTCAAATATTTAATGTAAAAAAGGCCTCCAGCTATGAAAAAACAAGCTTTTTAAAAGTTTGGTCAACATGACCCCTTCCGATTTTCGTGAAAATATGCTCATAAGTAGCGCCTTGAGATGCAGATTTCAAATGTGCATGAGTCTCTCAAGGTATGACCTTCTATAAGGCTGTTGACCTTTAAACTTCTTGGATGAGTGGATTGTATTGTAATCAATGTTAAATCAATTAGTCTGTCACTGACTTTATGTAAATGGTTTAAGTGTATTAGGAGTGGCTGGTGACAGTGCTAACTTGATACAATGATGTTTAGTATCATCTAGAGAGAGTAAAACATAGACCTGGCACCAGTTATAGACATGATAAAAATATATTGATACGTTTCTCACTGTAATACTTGCAAACATCATCTGGAAACAATTCTGTTTTGTTTTATGATCCACAGGACAAATACTGGTATGTCTTACTTTGCTAAGCCATTGTCCTTATTATACAATTAACGGTCTACAAAATGGACTTTGTGTACTGTTTACATATGCTGAATTAAAAACTTATAAACTAATTTGAAAAGTTTATCAATACGAACACTTGGATTTTATCAACCGGAGAATTTCCATTGCATTGTGCACTGAAGTGATATGAGGATTCTTCTTTAAGTACAGTCAGTTTAAGTCCTGGAGACGTGGCTGTCAATTTAATAAAACATATATTGCTGAAACTGTGAGCTATGCCAAAAACAATTAAACAATTTGAACCTATAGAGCATTTCCTATTAATGCATAAGTCTGTCTGAATATCTTTATATCACATGGTTATAGAGCTACATTATATTTTAGCACAGCACTTAAAAGTTAACATGTAAGGCCCTTGGAAGTACTGTTTTAATCAAAGCACAAACTTAAATCTTAAATTTACGAAAATTAATTTTTTTGCAGTACCATTGTGCCTGGGAACTCCACAAAATATTGTTGGATTAAAGTGTCACGTTGACAGATTGTTTCTGTAACCTCCTAGTTTTGTTTGCTGTTTTCTTGCATCTTCTATAGTTAACTAATTTATGATAACTGTATATCAAATTTTATCCGGTCTAATAGTTTTGTCATAGACAGAAGTTCTGTCTCCATTTCTGGCTTGTAATTTTATGATAGCAGTAAATATTCATGCATGTTTTTATTGTATACAAAAAGCATAAGCCTCCTCCAGAATGTTCAGAATTTTAAGCTTTACTGTTTTGTTATTTGTCTGCGAAGGAAACGTGAAGAGATTATTGTGTATAGAGTATGAGGTTATCGTTCTTCATTGGGAGTGTGACATTTTTGCTTTTTCTGAAGGTCTCTGACTGTGAGCTTTAGGCTGAAGTTAATTGTCTTACAGTTTGGGAATTGTTGACCTTTGTTATTAGTACATGTCTGTTTATAGTCTTGAATGGTGTAATGTTTGTCTGTTTTGCCTTCTACTACGCCACAGGGAAACATGTCATAATCTGTTTTAGTTAGAAGAATCTAGCTTTGGAGATATTTGTGACATCAGAACAAAGTGGTAGAGTCAAGTGCGAGTCTACTGCACATCTACTGTAGCTCCCCTTGCTCTCTTTGCAATACATTACAAACCATCAAATCAATAATACAGGGATAACAGTGCACAGGTATACTATTGATATTACACGGTGCCATTTTGGGTAGTCAGCCACAGATTACCAACAACACACAGTGCCATATTGGGTAGTCGGCCACAGATTACCAACAACACACGGTGCCATATTGGGTAGTCAGCCACGGATTGGTATACCTACAACACACGGTGCCATATTGGGTAGTCAGTCACAGATTGGTATACCAACAACACACAGTGCCATATTAGGTAGTCAGCCACAGATTGATATACCAACAACACACGGTGCCATATTAGGTAGTCAGCCACAGATTGGTATACCAACAACACACAGTGCCATATTGGGTAGTCAGCCACAGTTTGGTATACCAACAACACACGGTGCCATATTTGGTAGTCGGCCACAGATTGATATACCAACAACACACGGTGCCATATTGGGTAGTCGGCCACAGATTGATATACCAACAACACACGGTGCCATATTGGGTAGTCGGCCACAGATTGATATACCAACAACACACGGTGCCATATTGGGTAGTCGGCCACAGATTGATATACCAACAACACACGGTGCCATATTGGGTAGTCAGCCACTGTGAGTTTGGTATACCAACAACACACGGTGCCATATTGGGTAGTCAGTCACAGATTGGTATACCAACAACACACAGTGCCATATTGGGTAGTCAGTCACAGATTGGTATACCAACAACACACGGTGCCATATTGGGTAGTCTGTCACAGATTGGTATACCAACAACACACAGTGCCATATTAGGTAGTCAGCCACAGATTGGTATACCAACAACACACGGTGCCATATTGGGTAGTCAGCCACAGATTGGTATACCAACAACACATGGTGCCATATTGGGTAGTCAGCCACAGATTGATATACTAACACTACACGGTGCCATATTGGGTAGTCAGTCACAGATTGGTATACCAACATTACACGGTGCCATATTAGGTAGTCAGTCACAGATTGGTATACCAACAACACACGGTGCCATATTAGGTAGTCAGTCACAGATTGGTATACCAACAACACACAGTGCCATATTAGGTAGTCAGTCACAGATTGGTATACCAACATTACAAGGTGCCATATTAGGTAGTCAGTCACAGATTGGTATACCAACAACACACGGTGCCATATTAGGTAGTCAGTCACAGATTGGTATACCAACAACACACAGTGCCATATTAGGTAGTTAGTCACAGATTGGTATACCAACAACACACAGTGCCATTTTGGGTAGTCAGTCACAAATTGGTATACCAACAACACACAGTGCCATATTAGGTAGTCAGTCACAGATTGGTATACCAACAACACACAGTGCCATATTAGGTAGTCAGTCACAGATTGGTATACCAACAACACACAGTGCCATTTTGGGTAGTCAGTCACAAATTGGTATACCAACAACACATGGTGCCATATTAAGTAGTCAGTCACAGATTGGTATACCAACAACACACGGTGCCATATTAGGTAGTCAGTCACAGATTGGTATACCAACAACACACGGTGCCATATTAGGTAGTCAGTCACAGATTGGATAACCAACAACACACGGTGCCATATTAGGTAGTCAGTCACAGATTGGTATACCAACAACACACAGTGCCATATTAGGTAGTCAGCCACAGATTGGTATACCAAAAACACACCGTACCATATTGGATAGTCAGTCACTGATTGGTATACCAACAACACACAGTGCCATTTTGGGTAGTCAGTCACAAATTGGTATACCAACATTACACGGTGCCATATTAGGTAGTCAGTCACAGATTGGTATACCAACAACACACGGTGCCATATTGGGTAGTCAGTCACAGATTGGTATACCAACATTACACGGTGCCATATTAGGTAGTCAGTCACAGATTGGTATACCAACAACACACGGTGTCATATTGGGTAGTCAGTCACAGATTGGAATACCAACAACACACGGTGCCATATTGGGTAGTCAGCCACAGATTGGTATACCAACAACACACAGTGCCATATTAGGTAGTCAGTCACAGATTGGTATACCAACAACACACGGTGCCATATTAGGTAGTCAGTCACAGATTGGTATACCAACAACACACGGTGCCATATTAGGTAGTCAGTCACAGATTGGTATACCAACAACACACAGTGCCATATTAGGTAGTCAGCCACAGATTGGTATACCAACAACACACGGTGCCATATTAGGTAGTCAGCCACAGATTGATATACCAACAACACACAGTGCCATATTAGGTAGTCAGCCACAGATTGGTATACCAACAACACACGGTGCCATATTAGGTAGTCAGCCACAGATTGATATACCAACAACACACAGTGCCATATTAGGTAGTCAGCCACAGATTGGTATACCAACAACACACGGTGCCATATTAGGTAGTCAGCCACAGATTGATATACCAACAACACACAGTGCCATATTAGGTAGTCAGCCACAGATTGGTATACCAACAACACACGGTGCCATATTGGGTAGTCAGCCACAGATTGATATACCAACAACACACAGTGCCATATTGGGTAGTCAGCCACGGATTGGTATACCAACAACACACGGTGCCATATTAGGTAGTCAGCCACAGATTGATATACCAACAACACACAGTGCCATATTGGGTAGTCAGCCACAGATTGGTATACTAACAACACACAGTGCCATATTAGGTAGTCAGCCACAGATTGGTATACCAACAACACACGGTGCCATATTAGGTAGTCAGCCACAGATTG
The DNA here is from genome assembly GCA_947247005.1 of Spisula solida. Lineage (NCBI taxonomy): Eukaryota > Metazoa > Mollusca > Bivalvia > Venerida > Mactridae > Spisula > Spisula solida. The sequence continues at coordinate 64,834,667 of OX365944.1, read as the reverse complement.
GTATACCAACATTACACCGTGCAATATTGGGTATTCAGTCACAGATTGGTATACCAACAAAACACGGTGCCATATTGGGTAGTCAGTCACACATTGGTATACCAACAACACACAGTGCCATTTTAGGTAGTCAGTCACAGATTGGTATACCAACAACACACGGTGCCATATTGGGTAGTCAGCCACAGATTGGTATACCAACAACACACAGCGCCATATTAGGTAGTCGGCCACAGATTGGTATACCAACAACACACGGTGCCATATTGGGTAGTCAGCAGTGGATGTAGTAGTTTGATGATAATAGAAATGATCTTTCATATTGCTCTATGTTGGTATGACCTTTGTACATATTCTCTGAAGGTGCAGACATATGACTGGCCACCATATTACTTTGTATTATGAGTTCATTGCCATTTTTGGCAGCATAATTATCATGTTCTTTTTAATCGATGCTCTATAGTAGCAATAAGTGCCCTGTGGACTATGTAGGTTCACTGTCTAGCTATTTATAGATGACCAAAATATATCATTCATGGAAATCTATATTATGTTGTGTACATTTTATACATGTGCCCTTGAGAATATATTGTATTACTGTTAGGTTTTATGTCAGTTAATAAATCGAACTGTGTCCTTGCATTTTGTTGAAATCTTGGCCAAATTTATTTAGATATTATATTTATAGCCTGAAAAGTTAATTAAGGAGTATATACATTACAATGGTTTGAATTATGAAATTCCCTTTGGGATAAAGTCAAAAGGTATATTTTTTGTTAGCATTTGTTAAAAGAAAAGTAGACAAAGCTCTTCAGCATGAACAAAAAAGATAATATTAAGTCAGACAGGGAAGGCAGCACTCAACTCAACCAGTCGAGCACAGAAAACATAAAAATACATACAAGGGTCTTTAGGCACATTATGCCCAACTGAACAAGTAATGAATAGCCTAAGTCTAAGCTGTCAAAAGCTGAATGAACCTAAGTTTCAGCAATCAAAAAGCTGAATGCCAGTTCCAACAGTAAAACAGCTGAAATACCTAGTTTTAGCTGTCAGAAGTCCTACAATGTGACAGGAGGAAACACAATTAAAATGATGTTAAGGACAAAAACAAAACACAACTTCACATCATTACCTATCTCCAAAGAGATGAGAATACCGAGGATGTAAACAGATCCAATGATCAAACAGACTGTAGAGCTCAAGGTGTTGATCTTCTTGTAACTAATTGGGTTAAATGTACCCAGGAGTATAATAGAATAAGTGTTAAGCTTTCACATCCATCAATTATTGTGCATTACAACAGTTTCTGATCCCATGAAATACTGTTTATGAATGAAGAGGCAAAAGTTAAATGACATGTCATCATACAATTTGTCCCTTTTGGTACAACAAGGTTGTATCTTGCTATATACTTTATAGTGAGATACAGCCTTACTGCGCCAAAGGGATACAGTGACTGCTATTTCTGGATTTAGAAAGCTTCCTGATAGCTTTAAATACTCAGATATTTCTATCTATCAATGTAACCTGATTATTATAAGATAATTATAAGACTGTAATGAAATACTTTAAACAGATCTTTATCATATATTAATACAAAAATGATAGCTTTAGGTAATTATTTAATATGCCTCCTTTCATTCCTGTTACCATTCATGGTTCTGGATTACTGCTAATCCTGTTATATATTCTAACATATCCGTAATGGTCAGTTGAACTCAGTTTTATATATTTGTATGTTTACTTTCAGGTAAATAATTTGCTTACATTGTGTGTGACCCTAGCTTTCTCAATCAACACAGTCATAGTTCTTATCCACAGTAATGTCAATATTTGCTTTCTTCAAACATTTTCCTGCTTTGCATTTATAATAAACAGTTTATAGGTGGCTGTTTGGACTTTAAATACTGGTGCCCACTGCCTATGTTTGTTTGTTTGATTTCATTTGGTATTCATTTTATGCCATTTTTGAACAATTTCAGTCCTATAGAAGAGTTATTGCCCCAAACAAGTTCTTCTGGAATGAAACTAGCACTATTAACTAAATGACCTGCAAGAAATGGAGGATGTGCATTACCTATCCATGCAATGTTGTAGAAGAACATGATCTGCCTAACCTCGTAATCAAACATGAACTTATTGATTGACAGTCAAGTCATCTACCAACTGAGCTAATTGAGCTGGCTGCCCACCAGTGTAGTTTACATAGTGATGCTGATGAATGTCCTTGGCTTATCCTTCTAGGAATGGTTATGGCTGACCTACTAGGAAGGTCCATGGTTTAAATCCCAGAGCAGCTATTGCTTCTTGGTAATATGATGACTGAAGAGAAGAATTCATTTTGCCATCTCAAATTCTCACAGAGCTTGACAAATGCTTGCTGAAAGTGAAGTTATAATGGTAGATAAAGTATTCCCAATGGTAAACAGGTTTTGTCGATGCAGTGCAAATATATACCAGTAACTGAAATATTGGTGGGAAATATCATCATATATTCATCTTATAGTATGCTATTACATGACAAGGACTTGTACATAAGCATGTGGGTGGATGACTTGTGCTTTCTGTAGTATTTAGCTCATGTTTTATTGTGCTGAAGTACATGTGGTGAACCACAGGATTTATTTTAAGTCAGGGGGATGATGCATTTTGTGCATTCTTAGTGGATTAGCTATTATCTTTATTGCACATTTACTTTAACATCCAAAATCGGGTGAATAATACAGTAAATGAATTGCTGTTAGTCAAGGTGTTAGATTCATGTATAAGAATCACTCTGATTTTATCAATTGTAAAAACTGATGATCTGCTGCTTTCTTATCTTAGTCAGAGTTATTCAGCACTATTTAATATATTACAATGTACTTTCAGCAAATTTAGTTGACAACTAGTCTGTTTAACAGACATAGGGTCTGTTGCCTAAGCAAAGCACTACCAAGCGCGTTCATTCAGTTACCTCCCTTTCAGTTAAATATAAAAGGCATGGATTACCTGCCATGGAAAGTGCTACATTGTGCTCCCCTATGTTTACCATCTCATGGTGTGTATGTGTTTCACCAATTTCTGGTAAGAAACCAAGGTGAACTATTGTAGAAGCTTTTATACCATCTCTTGTTGTGGATGATTTGTAGGCACAATCCTGTTGTATTCAATATAAACTATGGATCATCATATTCTGACAGGCAATGTTTGAATTCACTAAACTCTATAATTTGTATGCAGTTATTAACAACCCAAGGGATGCATTTACCCAACAATGATAAATGTAATCACAATTGCTCAATGCAATAGTTACAAAAATGGTATTTGTTCATTTATTCTGTCAATATTGATACTGAATCTCATGTGGATGATCATCATTTTAAAGGAAGAGATGTGAATATTTATGAGGATATAATAGTGCATATTGTGAATTGTTATAATAAATTGATATAGTGTGAAGTTCGGATGAAATAGAAAGCTCATTTTGTTCATTCATTGGAGAAATCAATGGATTCCTCAACACATTTAGGATTCATTTTGCACATTTTTTGCCAAATGTTTTATAAAATGGTCTCCAGCCATGTTGAATATAATGAGGGCAATAATGTTTGATTGAACATAGTTTAATACCGGATAAAATAAGCCAGTCATTATCCTATAATATAATTGTTGTTTGCATTTGACTGAGACGTTCATTATTGCATGGTCATCGGTTTATTTCCCTACAAGTATGGCCGATGATCTCAGGTTTCAAGGGAAAATTGACCAATGATGATCTAGGTCACTATTTCTCCATTCACTATTTGGTTACACTTAATCCTTTACTCCATCGCTATGTCATTTCACGTCCCTATCCCATGATACCCTGATCACCAATTAATAGTAATTAAGAAGAGAGATAATCCAATTTCGGAAAAGGACATCAAGGGAGATCACTCTTGTTTTATAGCGTCAGCACATGAACTGTGTTGCAGCTCATCCTTTATTTGTGGAAGAGAATTAAGTAAATGGTGAAAGGAATGATTTTGTTTGTGCTTGTTTCATCAATATCAGAAACTATAAGGGGGGTTGAGATATTGCAGTATTATTCAATTTTTGTATGGTATGCATGAATAAAACTGTCTAATACTAAGTATTTCCCTGTGTGTATATTTATCAGCTGGATTCTAGACATGAATATTAAAAACCTTTGAACATAATATAAATATTTATATGAGTCAGAGACCTATGTCAATCAATATATACCATTATATATTGAAGTCATTGAACAAATATGTGGGATCTTGACCGTTTTATTCAACCGTTCCTAAATCCTTTACAATACCTTGCGACATTCAATATACTAACAAAAGTCTAAGTATGTTATTAAATTTTATACAGTTGTTAACACCATCTGAATACAGCTTTTATACACATTTATTGCATAATTCAGCAAACAAATAAGATTTAAAATATTTGGATTCAGATAGCTAGTGTAAACAATAGTCTGATAACGGTCGTAAAATGTGTTAGAGTTAGGTCCCTTGTTTTAATTTACTCTTGTGGTGGATTTTGTTAGGGACTTTTATCAGCAAAAACTTAAAACTGAGAAAAAGGGCTTCATACAGATTTGAACTATATGCACTTGGTTAAATCATAAATTAAACACTGGAGTTTAAAAGACTTTTGTCAGGTATGCTAAAGAGTTTGTAATGTTTATTGATTTATTTATGTAAACTATTACATTCATGCAGAATCATTCATTTGTAAATCAGTAGAATTGACATGACTGTGTTTTTGACTGAAGGGTAAATACATTGAACTAAATATCTACATTGACTGAACACCTTGAACCAAATATCTACATTGACTGAACAGGGTAAATGAGGACATTTACTTCTTTAACTCTAAAAATAACCTTAAAAAGTTCAAACTTTGAGAAGAAAATTGTTTCATTAAAAGATCAGTAAAAAAATAACATTTTGAATTTTCAATTACCTTAGACTTTGACTACATGTCGTTGTAGTTACTGTTTATCTTTACCTCAAGTATATTTTAATCAAATACTCTACCTTTTACTATCAGTCTGACTTTTTTAATGATTATTGATGAATACACATCACTGTGGTGTTGATTGATTTTACTGATGCTATCTGATTATCAAAAGGTAAAGTTATAGTTAGGTGGAAATCCCAGTAGTGTTGGAACTCTCCTTGATTGGAGATAATAATTGTCACTACCTGACTGGTACCACATGGATTATCAACAATGCTGATTGGATTAAATACTCAGTGCTTAGTTTTCAAATATAATTACTTGAATGTCGTTATTAATAATTCTGATTGACTATAAATCATCAGTTGATGAAAATACTACACATGTTACTTTCTGTAATGTGCTGTCGTGTGCATGATCAAACCTGGGTTTGATGCTTGTTTTAAACTGTTGAAGAGTATCAGTTGGAAGTTACAAAAGGACTACTTGATGACAAATGTTAACTTCAGGTAATGTTTTCTATGCATGGCTGCACTCTCATATGTAACCAGGCGATCATGGCTTGATGCTGGTTTCATGAAATTTTCATGAAAAGTTTACAACAATTATGAATGTCGATTTTCTTTTATGTATGCTTCCTTGTGGAAGGGTAAGTTAGTACTTGTTAGAATACAGCCCAGGAAAGCTGGTGAGGTGAATTGATAACTGAACAATTGTTGATAAACTGCGTTTAAACCTGAAAAAACACAAAAACTCATATTGTTGATGATTTTATATTTAATGATACTGACTGTTAATCTTTTATTTTACTTTCTGACATATGAGTAATTAAAAACAGATCTACTATATACAATTTGTAGTGGCAATGTGTTTCAACTGTTAATGTAATTAATGCAATACTGGTACATTTAACTGTTGATTGTTTCTTATAATTGATGATAAAGGAAAAGGAGATATGTTATTTCACACCTGAAGAAATGTGATGTATTGCTAATAGCACAATGCAGAATGTATATCGACCGTTAACAGCTACCAGGAGCTATCAGCATATATGAAATAAGATGGCTGATAGCTCCTTTTGGCTGTCAATGGACAAATTATATTTATCTTTAATTGTGGTGCATTCCTAATTATGCAGTACTGAATGTATATTTTTTATTTTTGGGTATAATGGGATACATGCATTCAGTACTTGCATTGTAATCTGTCATATAGTCTCTTAGTCATTGATTGCTGAACTTTTGTCTGTAGGAAACTATAACCAGCATATCAGGTTTGTGTTCTAGTCAATGTGCGATCTTAGCTATTGGATTGTATGTATATGTCTGGTAAAAGTCTTCACATTCAACACATGGTTGGTAGTCTGTTGACTTCAATGCTATAGTACCATTTACTAATGTACCATTTATATAGCCCAGAGAATGAATGATACAAGCTGTCTTATACTTTTTGACAAGATTTTCTAATGCAAAAAATAGTTTTTAGATTGGCAATTTCTTCTTGTGTCCTTGACCATTGTTTGTCCTGTTATTTTGGTGTCTCTGACTGCTGTATTACTTCAGTATTATTATGTGCAGACTTCCTGGTATGCCAGTTATTCTTTCAAGTTGTATAATTTATTATGATAAACAATAATCGTTTGTTAATCACAGATCATTGGTGCTAAGGAATTTGTTTCGGTAATATATCTGTAGCTATCATGCATATACATAAAATAATCTGGATTCTTCTGCATAAAACGTTATTAGGTACAAATATAATATAACATTATACAGATACCGTGTTTCACTGCATGTTTTATTATTATTTAATGATCTTTATAATGATACCTACTGCTATAATTGTATGTAATGATACTGTTGTTACATAATATGTAAATGTAAGGGTTTTCTGTATAACAACAGGCCTGCCATAATAAAATCATGCGAAGCCTGAGATTTTAGCAAACATTGAATTAAAGCGCGCGATGATGACAAATTCAATATTTTGCGCTTAGTGCGCGAACCGCCTAATTCATGCCGCTTAGCGCGCGAACCGCCTAATTCAAGCCGCTAAGCGCGCGAACCACCTAATTATAAGCCCATCAAGCATTCAAATGACCTAATGAAAAAACTCATTTATTAAATTTTAATTAGGTAAAGCCATACAAACTAATTGTTCTGTAATATTAAGGTCCTAGAATAAAACCAATGTAGAAGAGTCCTACATAAAAAAAAATTGGTAGCCTAGCTTGTCTAGGCAAAATTTTAAAAATGCAATTTTCTCAATAGTTATGAATTAGCAAAATATTTTTAACTGACATGAACAAATATGGACAAGTACATTGTATTTCAATCATTTTCGATAATATACACCTATAATACAATCAGGGCTAAGCATTAAAATCAAATTAATAATATAAAAATGCTGAAAAACACGTCAGTAGAAGACCGACTTTAAAACCAGATACATGTCTTCAAGTCGTTTTATACAGGTTTATGGAAAATAAAAGCGTTTAAGTGAGCCAGATCGAGTCCATTTAATCTTAATCAAATTTTGGAAACAACGGGAGGTAGTACATTTTATGACACGTACTTCCTGTTAATTGCTTTGTCACCAATTATACCGACTCGCAATATACATGATCATCGTTATGAAAACGGTATACACTGTTGTTGAGAACTATGAACGCTTTGATTTTATCAAGATTGCGGGTAAATTGGACCTCAAAGCCGGTAAGCCTGTAATCACATCAGATTGCCGGTAATTACCGGCTCAATGCCTGAGAAATGACAGGCCTGTAACAATACCAGTATCTTATATTGTCTTGTATTTTCGTCATAATAAGTAATCAAATTTAGCAGGATTGTATACCATTATTTCAATAATTTTTCAACAAATTGGACTGCGGTAATAGAGAGCACAGTCAGAGCACAACTCTCCTGAGCAGACCTTAGTGCTGAATGAAACAATTTCTGCAAAGAACAGCATCATTGCTTTCCTAATTTTAACCTGTTAATCATGACGTCTCAAAGGTTATTTATTTATTTATTTATATCCGCAGTTAAAGTAGTAAATAGTGAGACCTATAATGTGCCTATTACAGGTGCCTGCCATTGATGGATAGGTAATGTGACCAGAAAATAAGTAGCCCATAAGCCAATTTGTCTGGGGATATTGGGGAGATATGTCAGAACCCACTACCATTATCGTCTTAATTACTTTATCTTATATCTTGTTACCAGCCCAAATATTGTGACAATCCTGCTGACAATTTCAAGTGCAGTTGATGGATAAAACGAACGTTGGGTGCATAAACAATGATCAAACTTGTTTGTTGATGGTGTATAAGGCTGAGGATGGGTCAGTTATATATATACACTATATACTTTCAGTTCAAAAATATACATATATTCTGTTGCCTATAGTCATGTCTAATATATTATGTAAATTGGTTAAACGACTGTGGCTAATTCAATTCATACATCCTCTCTTGATGACAATGATACTGATTGTTTAAGGTGTTACTTTCACTCTTACATGTGAAGGAAATCACTGAAAACTGTTGTGCTTTGTGGGATATTGTGATAATTTGTTGTTATATATGTGATGTTTTATTGCCAATCTTTGGGTTCTATTACTGTAGTGAGACTTTTATTGGTGATCTTAAGGTTCAATTAATTTCATGAATTATGCATAAACCAATACAAATATTTGTCTAATTGACCAGTTTATTGTTGTATAACCTTCGGTAAGTGTCCTTTTCTCAGTAGATAGTTTCTCGTGTGGTTGATGGTTTTAACACGTTTTATTGGACAAATTGCTTCTAGTGGGTGGTTCATTGTATGTGTAGGTATCCGGTACTCAGTTCTATTATTAAAACCGCAGAATGTTTTTTCACTTTTTAACCCTTTACACACACAGGTAACTGTATCATTGCTAAGAGTAAACATTTTTTTTTTATAAAATTTATATTATCTTTGAAAGTGGTCAGATTTTCATGGTATCAAAAACAAGAATTGGCTATCGATATCTTCATAAAGTACATAAAGTAAATTACATTCATAGACAACATTGTTAGAACTACATCGATGCAAAATCTCATCGAAATTAATTATCTAGTTAAAAAGTTATACCATAAAATGTATACCATGCTGTCCAGTCAGTCACTGAGGTGCATTCAATAGAAACGACAATGCTATTCTAAACAAGAAAAAAGAAAATGATTTCACGCCCTATGTGTTTTCTTTTCTTATTTATGGACGGATTTTTAAAGCATTTATCAAATTAAAGACGAAGCTCTCTAGATTCTGATTATGTAAATATATTTAAAATAACACCAGTATAAATGAAATGTTTATCAAAATCAAACTACACCACAGTGACTGTGTGGTCAATTTCCGGTGATATTAACCTTTCTAAAATATTATATATTTGTTTACTCATTATTAATGATACAGTTACCTGTGTTAACATCATGGACACAAGCACACACCTTCTCATGATTGAAGGATACAGATGTGATTCATCAATTGTTTTCCAATAACCTGAGATAGCGTACACATCTGACTAGACAGTCTCCTTGTCAGGATACTGTATATAACATTAGTGTGGAGATTGAGAACTTATTGTTTACTATCTGGATATCCAGGTAAAAATATATTCAGTATCTATGGAGTAATGGGTTAAAGAATATATATACATTGGAATTTTATATGACATATTGCTTAAGACTGGTGGTTGCTGAATTTAGAGGATCAGCAAGACTTGTTAGAATGTACAGTACAACCTCATTAGAGCAACATCCTTTAGGAAAAAAGTTAAATTGTTGTATAGAGGTTGTTGCTTTGTAGAGGTAAAATTTATAGTAAATGGTTACTTTTGGACCAAAATGATTTTGTTGCTTAAAAGAGGTTGTATGCTCGATGGAGGGCCTCTATGGAGAGGTTGCATAATTTAGTTACATAAATAGAACATTGCACCCATTTCATGCTGTAATTGAAATTCAATGATCTATCATGCTTTATTGAAATTTAACGTTATTTTGTAACATAAATGAAGCTATGTGAATGTTATGCATTAAAATTTCATTAAATATGATACTGGAATCAAATTACAAATTGTCTAAATGATGAGTTATATTATTTACAGGATGAATTTGTCAGTGTTGTGTTCAGTTTGATATTCTCATGAGACCTCTACCCGCGTGTGAATTCTATTTTAACTGCCATGAGATTGATCATTCACATATCTGTTACTGTTTCATGTCTATTTTAATGTTAAAAAGTTATTGAATATTTCGAAATTAAGCATTTTTCACCATACGCTGTCCGCTTGTTCAGTAACTTGAGCACATATTTGTCTGTCATCCACATAAGGCAGGTTCGAATACTGAGTCGTACAGGTTATGTTTTTCTGTGACATTAGTTATGGCCCAATTTTTCCACATGTGGAGAAACTGCACAGATATAACTGGACTGCAATATAAGTGCTTAAACTGAAAAACCTAGGTTTTAAATTTTTTTTCAGTTTTCAGTATTTATTAATTTGCTTTCTTTATACACTGGTAATTCATCATTTGTCTGAACCCCCTTTGTGACAATAAATTCCCAGAAGTGTATGATAACTGCTGATAACTTCATAATGTGCATCATATAATTCCGTACAAACAGTCTCTGTGCATCAATATATCTCAAATTCTGGAAAAGCCTCCTGTGAACATTTTGTTTATTTCTACATTAAATTATGTAATGGAAAAATAATTGCCATATAATTGTATCACATAACTGGAAAACAATATTTTATCTGATTATAAACTCATGTTTGAGACAATGTAATTGTTTATTTGTGTGTAAGAAAAACGACAAATTGATTTTGTTATATTTGTGTTAATGTTTTTCGTAATATTCTGTGTTTTCTGAGCCATATTAGAAGCAAGTTTCTCATATAATTTTCAGTGAAGATTATTAAAAAAAATACAATATTTTGTTTTCACAGAATATTTAAAAAAAAATAGCCAACAAGAATTACTCTTGAGTGTGAGATTGTTTCCTTGTATGATTGTACTGCACAGCTATGTCCTACTTTTATGCAGTGCAGGGTTATTTTCCGATTTTCAGGAAAGTGTTCAACAGTTTCGAATGTAATTGGAAATAAAATGTCAATTTAATTAAAGGTGTAATTTACTGGACTTAAAAACATCCTGGCATTGGATGTTAATTTAATATTTGTGCTGTGGAGATTGTTGATATTCTAAACTCAGTATAATACTATAATAACTACATCAATTGATAGAGGCATGTACAAAAGTTTTGCACTGAGCCCTCGTATTAACTTCCTCAAAAATATGTTTTCATTTTTTCAATAGTACTAGTATTACATATACAGGTACCATAAATGATAATTGGCTCTTAAATGTCCTCTCTCACATAATATTCACAAATTGTCCTCCCCGCAGTATATTTACATTTCAAATTCATTACGCCTAATATTGTTCACACATTTAACACCTGACTTAAAATTAAGGTTTTTGCATAAAGTATCATATAAAACACACAAAGGTGTGCTGTGGTTTTGTAAGACTATTTGTGGTTTAGACTTTGATCTTTTGCATACCTGAAATTCCTGCCTTTTAACAAAATATTCAAGTATCCGATAATATTTGTTATAATTTCCTGTTTACAGTGGATCGTTTGGATGATTCTACGTTAAGATATATATCATACATGTTTGCTTGTGTCTTCTTATCTTTTAAGGTATTATGTTCTACTGTGGAAATTGTCACCTTCTTAATTGTCTTCAGTTATTTAAGTAACCTCACAGTTTTAAATGAATAAAAACTTACCTACTTGGCTATGACATAACTGTGGTTTTTGAAGGTATTTAATTTTGTGGGTACCTTCTAAATTGTCTTCATAAAAAATCTCACCGATTTACGAATAAAAACTTACCAACTTGGCTATGACATAACTGTGGTTTTGAAGGTATTTAAGTTGGTGGGCCGAGGGATATAAGCGTATTTATGAATGAAATACCTGCAGTTATTATACCTGAACCTCTGGCAATATATACACACTATTAGAAGATAAGTGCTCATTCATCTGGTTTGGTTTATGATAGATGGGGTACGATAATAATGATGTATTTATTTGCAATAACGGTGCAAGAATATTGCTCAAACCTTGAGACCTTAAAATAGAATACAAGTGATCACGCGCAACTGCTATATAATGTAAATATATACAAAAAATATTTTTATTTATAACCAATGTTATTTTAATGGTTACATTGAAAAAACATGATTAAGTCTGACAACAGGAAGATTGTTTGAAACGTTGCCATGATACTGCATGTTAAATGATCTATTGATACTGCGCATGTTACACGTGGGTGTATCGTGCAGTTGTAGAACATGTTATATGTTTATTTTCTATTTCAAATGCATCATTTGATCTATTTGTCGTACTGTAGGATCTTTCTGGATGTTAGATTTACTGCTATATGAGTGATAATTAAATGTTTCTCCAATTCTACATCCTCAATAAAACCAACTGGTTATTGGAAAACTATTTAAACGTGTACTTTTGTTAATGGTAGATTTATATCATTTCAATGTCAGAATGTGAGATTCTGTTCTGTTCTGCTTTATTCCTATAATTATGTTTATTGGCCCTAAATCACTCGCCTAAGTGAGCATGATGGAATTAGGCAATCTTTTCATGAAGAATAAGAGTTCCTTTTTCCAAAGCAACTTGACATTTTCCCACATAAATTACCAGATTGGGGGAAGTAATTGACATGTGATGGGTTATCTTGAGTTAAATCACTGAGAATGATACCCCACCCACCCTGTATTTGAGCATTGGTGACACATGTCCTGCACATCAGTAACTTGTGGAAGCCCTACACCAACTAAGCTTATTATTGAAGGCCATTCTAGACTTGACTCACTTGGGGTTTAAATCCTACTAGGTTGTTAGTTAATACTTGCTGTAGGTTCATCTTCGTTCTTCTTTCTTGTTGTAGGGCCATCTTCCACTTGTAGGGTTATCTTGATTCATCTTCCACTTGTAGGGTCATCTTGGTTCATCTTCCACTTGAAGGGTCATCTTGATTCTTCATTCACTTGTAGGGTTCTTCTTCCACTTGTAGGGTTATCTTGATTCTTCTTCCACATGTAGGGTCATCTTGGTTCTTCTTCCACATGTAGGGTCATCTTGGTTCTTCTTCCACATGTAGGGTCATCTGAGTTATTCTTCCACATGTAGGGTCATCTTGGTTCTTCTTCCACATGTAGGGTCATCTGTGTTCTTATTCCACATGTAGGGTCATCTGTGTTCTTATTCCACATGTAGGGTCATCTGTGTTCTTATTCCACATGTAGGGTCATCTGGGTTCTTATTCCACTTGTAGGGTCATCTGTGTTCTTATTCCACATTGTAGGGTCATCTGTGTTCTTATTCCACATGTAGGGTCATCTTGGTTCTTCATCTACTTGTAGGGTTCTTCTTCCACTTGTAGGGTTATCTTGATTCTTCATTCACTTGTAGGGTTTTTCTTCTACTTGTAGGGTTCATCTTGATTCTTCTTCCACTTGTAGGGTCATATTGATTCTTCATTCACTTGTAGGGTTCTTCTTCCACTTGTAGGGTCATTTTGATTCTTCATTCACTTGTAGGGTTCTTCTTCCACTTGTAGGGTCATCTTGATTCTTCATTCACTTGTAGGGTTCTTCTTCCACTTGTAGGGTCATCTTGGTTCTTCTTCCCCCAAGATTTGCTAGATGCTCTAGGATAATAAGTCACTGTATAACTATAACATTTGAAGAACCATTACAAAAACCCGATTATATGTGATATAAAATCATTCTCCTATTGGTCCGAGGAAGCAATATTTCATAAACTACATGTAATACAAAAATAGATAATTATGCATGCTACGGAATGACTTCACATAAAATAATGTATAAACCAATTTACCTCAATATTGCAATTTTTGGTGCAGGTTTGCTGAGGTTATGTCTGATTTATGTGATGCTAACAATAATTTCTGTAATGTAATTTACTCTTTGTTGTAAATTAGTCTTTGTGGTAAATGAACTCTCGAGTATAAAGCCTGTCACAAAAGTACATTTGTACTTTGAATGCCAGCAGTACTTTCAATGCGAGCAGTACTTTGAATGTCATCAGTACACCATGGTACCACGATCAGTGCAGTTTTATCCAAATGTAAAGGAAACTTTCTCCTAAAGGAAATATGCATGCAATTATATACTCTGAATGTTCTGCAAAACGGTCGAAGATGGAATATTTGACACTAAATAGTTCTAGCTTTCCTGTAAATGGCATTATGTATAGGCACAATATACAATAGGGGTGTAGAAATGTTTTCATGTAGTCAGTTAATCTTCAAAAGTCTGTGGTTGGTTTGAAATCTAGCTACAAAGAAGAAAATGGCAAAGAGGAGCCCACAAGCATCTTGATAAATATGGCAGTTTATGTGTATTAAATTATCCTAATTATGCATTAATTGTATATTACAGTAGAACTTCAATGCCTCGAACTACCTTCGGACCGGGAAAGTAGTTCGAGGCATCTAGGGTGTTTGAGGCATCTATGGTACATTTGTATCATAGAATATGCATGGGTATATGTTCGAACTGATGTCGGTACGTGTAAATTTACAAATTGTGTGTGTATATTGCATAATGTATGTGTATAACTAATATAGGTCTATATTTTTTTGTAATTTTATTCATAACAATAATGAAACAATATAGTTTGACCAAATTGACATGAAATCTGACTTATCTCCTACAAGCTCTTCGAGTGTTCACGTATGTAAGGTTTCTCTTTAAACAGCATATTTGTATACGAGTATAAAAATTAAGCTGCAAGCCACATAATGTCATCATGTCCTGGGTCAAGTTCGACTACAAATCAATAAATGGAAATGCAACAGATTCTTTTGACAAACGTCATTTTATTCCGATTAATTTAAAAATAAATAAGTTACAATTTCCTGGACGGCCTTCATTAACCATTTAATGGATGTAAAAAATGTTTAAAAACGTGTTATACAATGAAGTCGAACACAAACAATTGTTTGGTACAGTAATTATCACAACTTGTCGCCGACTACCCGCGGTCGAACAATGGATTTCAACAGTCAATGAAAGGTGCGAAAACTTGTATTGTTCGACTCATCTACGGGTTAATCATTGCAAGGGACCGTCCAACCAGTTCGAGTGTTCGACCTTGATACTGTTCGAGTCATCTACTGTTTACCATATGAATAAAGAAGGAATTTTGACCGGACCGAATAACTAGTTCGAGGCATCTAGGGTGTTCGAGGCAAGTACTGTTCGAGGCATCGAAGTTCTACTGTAATTTTAATTTGTCTTGGTTAATTTGCAAAAACTGTGAGACATTTTACATGTGAGATTGCATGAGACCTTAACCAACCACAAACAGACTTTAATAATGTGTATATATCGCTGGATTAGAATGAGAGGGTTGTAAGTACAAAATTGATAGTTTGCGAAAACAACAAAAAACCTGCAGAAAACTACTTTTTGCTTAGTATGGATAACAAGCTTTTTCAACTTCAGTTTGGTCAACATGACCTGTTTCAATTTTCATGAAAAGAGGCTCAAAAAAGCAGTTTGTGGTGCAGATTTTAAATATGCATGAGTCTTTTAAGGTTGTAAGTACCAATTACGACCACCTCATTCTAAGCCAGCGATATATAATATATATCTGATCCCAGAATAATCTGTTACATTTACTGTATGGAAACATAGGGTAATCATGGAAAAAAGCAACTATATACATGTATATATACATTTAATTACTGTTATATGTGTAGGTTTGGTACATTCACAGCAAACAATGACCTATGTCGGAAGGTCGTTAGGATATTCATTATTAGAATATCATACATGACACTATTATCTCGGTGTATTGGAACCGTTTGTGAGCGATATTTTTCATTTAGTGGAATAAATCATCCACAAAAAAGGATGGCACCATTGTAGGAGCTGAGAATTATGTATTGTTGGTTTGTGGAAACCTATACAAATGAGTTATGATTAAATCTATACAAGTGTAAGATTGCTGTTAGTTGTGAGCACAATGGTATGGTTTAATCACAGGCACCGAGAAGAAGGCAGCGATTCTGGAGACAGTTGTGTACTGATTGCTTGTAGTACAGATTGTTAAAAACCTATACCCCCATTGCTGAAGATAAGAAGTTGATTATTAATTATACAATAGATGGGTGTATGAGCTTGAAGATGATAGCACAATTCCAATTCTGCTGCACAATCATTAACATGCATGGTGGTAGAAATATCCGATGGAAAGTATTTGTACTATAGATCAGTCCTGTAAGGAAAAATGTGGAAAGCTGGGTAACAGTTTCAAAAGTGAATCAAATTAAAGTGGAGTCTAGGATCCCTGTAGGGGATAGACATTATAATATGAAATAACCTGTAGGGGGCAATTATCCTGCAAGTCACTGGTTGTAGGCATGCAGTGCATGACACCACACACTTTAAGTCACTTTTATTCATTGTAGCTGTTTGTCACATTTTTAATTGCTAGCTACTATGGTTTCACAAATTATCTTAAACCCCCCATCTCATCAATTTCTGATGAAGTTACAATTCATACTGGTAGGGCAGGTTGTATTGTTTTACATGTCTTGTGAATCTGCACATAAAACATTCACATTATAATATTGGTGATAAATAATTACTAATGCACTTTAATTTTACCCAGAACACTCATTTTGTTTATTAAGTTGATGGAGAAAGTTCTCATTAGCGATATTGTGTGGTGATTATGAAATTTGATTCTTAATTGTGTAGGCTGTACAGTCATCGGCAGAAACTCTTGTGACTTTTTGTACTGAATCAATTTATTAGGTAATTACAATTTGTCGCAGCAAAGTCTCTGCTGAATTTCTGTTCAATATAATCCAAGTTGCTGTGATCTACGTCCCTCGTTAGGGTAATTATCCAAAATATTTATCAGACTTAGAAATAAATATGGATTAAAACTTCACATGTACGTTTAAATCATCTGAACTTACTTATTTGATTCCCCATTTTACTTCAAAGTCAGTAATATCACCCATGGGAAATTTCCTATTTAGAAGCATGCTTTTGTGCTGGGAGTGCAAGTTAAGTTTGTCTGTAACTGAATCTGTCCAATAGTCGTAGAATCCTGAGTAGCTTTCTAATAGATTTGTAACCAAACATGGTTGAAAATAAAGCTCAATAAAAGTGACCTTTATGTACAACTCGAATGGAATAAATAAAAACAAACACAATATTGCTTATATTTTGCCAGCGATATATTTACTGTATGGAAACATAGGGTAATCATGGAAAAAAGCAACTATATACATGTATATATACATTTAATTACTGTTATATGTGTAGGTTTGGTACATTCACAGCAAACAATGACCTATGTCGGAAGGTAGTTAGGATATTCATTATTAGAATATCATACATGACACTATTATCTCGGTGTATTGGAACCGTTTGTGAGCGATATTTTTCATTTAGTGGAATAAATCATCCACAAAAAAGGATGGCACCATTGTAGGAGCTGAGAATTATGTATTGTTGGTTTGTGGAAACCTATACAAATGAGTTATGATTAAATCTATACAAGTGTAAGATTGCTGTTAGTTGTGAGCACAATGGTATGGTTTAATCACAGGCACTGAGAAGAAGGCAGCGATTCTGGAGACAGTTGTGTACTGATTGCTTGTAGTGCAGATTGTTAAAAACCTATACCCCCATTGCTGAAGATAAGAAGTTGATTATTAATTATACAATGGATGGGTGTATGAGCTTGAAGATGATAGCACAATTCCAATTCTGCTGCACAATCATTAACATGCATGGTGGTAGAAATATCCGATGGAAAGTGGTAACAGTTTCAAAAGTGAATCAAATTAAAGTGGAGTCTAGGATCCCTGTAGGGGATAGCCATTATAATATAAAATAACCTGTAGGGGACAATTATCCTGCAAGTCACTGGTTGTAGGCATGCAATGCATGACATCATACACTTTAAGTAACTTTTATTCATTGTAGCTGTTTGTCACATTTTTAATTGCTAGCTACTATGGTTTCACAAATTATCTTAAACCCCCCATCTCATCAATTTCTGATGAAGTTACAATTCATACTGGTAGGGCAGGTTGTATTGTTTTACATGTCTTATGAATCTGCACATAAAACATTCACATTATAATATTGGTGATAAATAATTACTAATGCACTTAAATTTTACCCAGAACACTCATTTTGTTTATTAAGTTGATGGAGAAAGTTCTCATTAGCGATATTGTGTGGTGATTATGAAATTTGATTCTTAATTGTGTAGGCTGTACAGTCATCGGCAGAAACTCTTGTGGCTTTTTGTACTGAATCAATTTATTAGGTAATTACAATTTGTCGCAGCAAAGTCTCTGCTGAATTTCTGTTCAATATAATCCAAGTTGCTGTGATCTACGTCCCTCGTTAGGGTAATTATCCAAAAAATTTATCAGACTTAGAAATAAATATGGATTAAAACTTCACATGTACGTTTAAATCATCTGAACTTACTTATTTGATTCCCCATTTTACTTCAAAGTCAGTAATATCACCCATGGGAAATTTCCTATTTAGAAGCATGCTTTTTGTGCTGGGAGTGCAAGTTAAGTTTGTCTGTAACTGAATCTGTCCAATAGTCGTAGAATCCTGAGTAGCTTTCTTTAATTCGTAGCCAAACAAGTTTAAAAATAAAGCTCAATAAAAGGGACCTTTATGTATAGATCGCCGGAGATAACACTAGCCTTTGCTTACAAATAAAAATGAAAATTAAATACATTTTCGATATTCATTTTTGTTCAATCTTGTGCAAATACACTTTTAATGATATACTCTTTAAATCTACACTGATAACTGGCGGCCAGTCGACCGTGCAGTGTTTATAATTTGAATTGTTTGTTTATTGATAAGGCTAGAGTTATCCCCGGCGAACTATTCAACTCGAATGGAATAAATAAACACGATATCGCTTATATTTTGTTACAGATAAAAATAAAGGACCCTAACATTTGCCTATGAAAGCATTCAAACATTTGGTATAACATATTAAAATTTGCATGCACCTAAATATTCGGAAACAATAAATATAGTGGATTTTGTGTTTGTTTTTGTATTATCGGGAACATCATCTTGGCCTGATTGGTACTCTTGTTTGCCCTGTCGATCTGATAAAAGAACATTATATTAAGAGATATAAGGTAAACATAAACGTAGAAATAATAAGTGTGAATACCCAGTGGGTTAATCTGGCACCAGGGATATGGCATTTGTAAATGAGTTTGCTGGCAATTATTACAGTCAATTATTTAGGAGGTTCATGGCTAACCAGGGGCAACTGCCCTAATAGCTGGAATTGCCAATACGTTGTGTGTTCACTGTTTTAAGATTGCATAATATTAGGTACACACATAAATAGTGATTCTTGACACAAGACATGAGATATTGTCAGACTGACCCATTCAGATTAAATATATCTATATCCCGACCATTCTGATTAAATATATCTATATCGGGACTGTTCTGATTTATTTATATCTATTTACGCCTCCTACAAATATCATATAAGGTCATTCTGGCCATCTTGGTATTATTGACATTTTATAGAGAAATTATGTAGGAAAGATGTATACGGTTACAGGGTTCACTCACCCTCACCTACAGTAAACATTTGTGCTATAAAAGGGCAATAACCATGTTACTGTTTCGTATAAGTTGCAATGGTAGTGATGTCATTGTGATATTTATATACCTATATTACTATGCCCCTTCTTAGGGTGTTTTGCTTTACATGTTTGTCTATTAGTTGACTAAACAATGTCTGGTTGTACTTAGGTAAATGCTTCAAACTTGGTAGAGATGTTTTGCTTATAAACCCTACTGCTCTCGAGGTCAGCATGTCAAAGGTCCGCAGAACATAAATGACAATTTTGTCCACCAGTAGTGGTGTGGCATACTGTATAACTACTCCTGTCTTAAATGTTTCAGAGTTTGGAAGTGGCTTTAATGTTCGCTGGATTGATTCACCCATATCGTGAATGGTTTTACAATAAAGTCACACAATTCCTCAGACAAATGTTCAAATTGCTTGAAGTCTACCTAATGGATTGCCTTAATCTTTTCCAGATATTACACCAGAAGATATATAGACATTCCTGGGAATAAAGACAATTCTACAATTAAAGTTCAGATTTTGTGTGTCTTACATAAACCAAGTGTTAGGTAAGTGTTCCGGCTTATTGCTATAAAATAATCCATTAATTACTTGGTACTGGAAACGATTTGCAGGTATAATTACTAAATTCTGACTAAACTAGTCAAAACAAATATGTGCTATTTAAGACCTATGTCCCAAAATTGTGCTGTTGTATTTTTGTGTCGCCTGAAAAGGCGACATATAGGCGTTACTTTGGCGGCTGTGGCATCACAAATTGCTTGTCCAGAGCATAACTTTGTCACCTTAAGTTCAAATGACTCAAGATTTGGTATGCATGTTTCTTACAATAAGCCGAAGTGCAGTGCGCAAGAACCATAACTCTACCTGTCATAGTTTTTGAATTATTTCCCTTTGATTGATTTTATTAGAGCATTTCTTGTCCGGAGCATAACTTTGTCACCTTAAGTTCAAATGACTCAAGATTTGGTATGCATGTTTCTTACAATAAGCCGAAGTGCAGTGCGCAAGAACCATAACTCTGCCTTGCATCGTTTTTGAATTATTTCCCTTAGATTGATTTAATTTGAGCATTTCTTGTCCGGCGGATAACTTTGTCACCAAGAGGTTGAATGACTTGAAATTTGGTATGCATGTTTCTTACCAAAAGTCCAAGTGCAGTACATAAGAATCGTAACTCTACCTTGTGCCATTTTTGATTTTTGTCCCTTTGATTGATTTTATAAGCATTTCTTGTCTGTGGCATAACTTTGTCACCAAAAGTATTAATGACTCCAAGATAGGTATGCATGTTTCTTGCTGTGACATTTTTTTGTCCAGAGCATCACTTTGTCGTTTTTAGTTCAGATGACTAGAGAACTCTTGTGAGTCGATATGTAGCCCAATAGTGGATAGTTTTCTATGAGAAATGTGCATGTCGTCAGGCGACACATGCGACTCGCAGAGCTTTTATAGTCATATTGGAACAGATGGTTTGGCCTGCTTTTTAGAGCTGCTCTCTTAATATGATGGACACTTTAAAAGGGGGAAAAAGTTATGATTCCTCTGGTGTATAATAGATAGAAAGTGATTATAGGATTTCTGCTTTTGTTGGTTATTATTCAGACATTATCATACCTATCATGAGACATACTGTCCGTACTTCCTATCCACAAATACTACCAACTTGCGTTAGAATGGAATTCAATGCGCTGGTTATTACGATGGGGATGTTTATCGTGCATAGTGCGTGATGTTATTACTTATCCAACAGAATGATATTTTCTTCTCATATATTCCGTAAAGACCGTTCTCCCATCATATTTACAGTAATAGTGTTTTCATCACACGAAGTCCACATGTATGCCTTATTCACTGGAGAATATTGTGCACAATCTGCGGGGAATGATGCATATATTCTTACATTCTATTTTAGATCACAGGAACTTTTGTGTTAATTTACCGAAATCAGACTCACTGTTTGGGTTTTTAGTCAACATATAATTGTTAAATATTGCAGGAAGATAACAAAATTGTCAGATGTATTGGTCAGCATTTTGGCTCCAACATTTTTTTATGTACACAATAAATTTGTCTTGTTTCTCTGTCGGTCATGGTAATTTGTAAGATAAATAAGACAGTCTTTGTTTCATAAATATGTTCAGAGTGTTCAGATACTAAATTAATTTCAAGTGTCTTGGCCATGACTAACCAAAGTTGTTAAATGCTACTCTCGGGTATAGCTCCCTTGCATAGTGTTCAGCATATAAGGTTAGCTCCTGGAATAGTCATGATACTGTGACATGAGACATGTGCCTAGATATAACAGAACAAGATTATGATACACATAAAAGAGCCACACAAACGTGACGACTCACTCTGACAGCCTCAGCTGCCTCAGTCAATCAAATACAGTAAACTGAAGTAAGAGTCAGCAGCAAATCACAATGATGACATACTAAGGAACAGGAAGTTGCCAGTTGCTCGGTATCTGTTGCCATGTGCCTGTTGCCAGTTGCCATTAGAGCAACATGTAAGCAATGTTGATGGTTATGAATATAGGAGCACTCAGTATATAACCTGAACATTACAGCTAACATAGCAATAAAAAACATCAAAGAACTCTCATTTAATCCATTTATTGTGTCATTTATATTAAAATACTATAATTACAACTAGTTATCTAATAGTCTGATAATTCAATATTTATTATTGGCTTAATTTAGATGTTCATCCTTTGTTATATTTGTAAACAATATAATAATCATGTTACAGTATCATGTGGACTAACATTTGGCACATACGTGTCGGATCAATAGCTGGGTAGAATTAATTCTGTTGGATTATGGGTTTGCAATGGATTTATCAATAATATTGAAATTGTAACTTATTATCCAGTTTCATCCAGGAGAATGCCTTTGGTCACTGTGGAATAGTTTGCTTCATGGGGGAATCAGACGTATCATACTTGACTTTGCTCTTTTGAGACATTCAGGTACCATAAAACAGAAATAAAGCGAATGAAAGCTTATTAACCAACTCCGAAAATATGATTGTATTATCGGAAAGCTGTCTATGGATGGACTTGTATGCGAGTTTCAGGCCAAGAGTTACACGCTGTATCAACACTGCCATTGGCCAGTAAACAAGGAAGATTGCATAGCTGTTTTCATTGTTGTAGTATATGTGTCGGTATGGCAGACAGATTTACATTCTGCAAATTGCTCATCTTGGCTAGTAGAATTGGTTCTTATATTGGACCATTTCTGAATATTCTATCAGACTTATATTAGACACATGTATACTAAATAATCTAATATTGTTTCAGTTATAATAGCTAGGTCCTCGGAATTAGGAACATCCCTCTTAAATCTCCAGCATTTGGGAGCCTTGTTTAATTGAAACTTTTTATACAGACATATACTTAGCTGTCAAACATTTGACATTAATATGCTTGCTATATAGCCAGCTTGACAGGATACTTTCTTGTGAAATTAATAGAACAGATTTTGTGTAGCAAATAAAATGGAAGGCGTCATGCAGTTTTGTCTTAATGAAAAATCCCACATGATTTTTGGCACTCCCTTGACTTGAAATTATTAAGATTTACTCATACTCGGACAAATACTAAATTACATATTCATCTGTACATTCATGGTTAGAATGGAATCAAAATGTCAATAGCATCCCACTGGCATGATATGTGCAGTTGTTGAACTCTACCAGTTGCAAACATTTGACAGTTTGCCATGCAAATGTGAATTTCTGCTGTAATATTTTCCACACAATTGAATAATGATTTTCTCCAGATAGTGTTGGGTGTATCTGTTTTTGTTGTAATTTAGGAAGTTAAGAAAACTCAATTGGGTTTGCGATGATTGATAGAGAAGACAGAGCACCAGATTTGTGTTGTCACCAGTATAAACCAGACTACTTGTATATTCAACACGACCATTCATTGTGGTTTGCTACGGACATGTAAATCAATTGTTAAATTGACTAAAGCACATTGATTGATGATACAATTAAAACATGGTGGTATTGTATTGCTCGTGCCTAGACATCAGGAGCCATGTATTGCCAACTACAGCATCGTTTGACTCACTGTATTAACAAGCACCTAACTGAACACCATAATGAGCTTGTTGCCTGTTTTTGAGGATGTTTGTCATGTGGCGCCTTTGTCGGCTGTCTACATTTATTTTGAAATTGCATCTCTGTAGCTAATGTATCTATCTAGGTAATGTTCCACAAAAATGAAAAAGGCATTGTCTTCACTGATTGTTAAACTTAACAGAATATATTTGGAAACTGATTGCCATGGCAATGGAAACATAGGAGAAAGATAAACAAAAAACAATTAGGTAGAAAAATTTGATGATGACTTGATTTGAAGCATTATATATTTTACTTTTTAAAGTACTGTTGGTATTGTAATTTTAAATGATATGGAGAAAGTAATGCTTGGGTGACCAATAAAACATGTTCATTAAAGGTTGGATTTGATGTGTTCCCTTCCATCAATGTTTTTATTTCTCAGATGGGAAGTGATTCTGGGCTCCATTTTGAAGAGCTGTTTACAAGATGCTCGAAATCAAAGATGCCCCTGGGGGAAGTATGAAGGCTTAATATTCATATGATGGATTCATTATACTGCCAATCGGCTAATTTCTTCCTTACATTCTCAAATAAATATTATTCCTACAAAACAGCCAGGTTTTGTAATGTGTTTTACATATTATTCCAAAATGTTTTTGTAAATGATATTCTTGCATTGTGGAATTAATTCAGAGACAATTTGTGTTGAATTTGAACAGAATTTCAAGGCTAACTTTTGAACAATTTCATCTTTTCTGTCTTAATCTTTTATGTGCTTAGTCCTGTTTATGCCTCCTGTTTTGGAATATAGGAGACATGTTGACTTGGTCCTGACTGTCTGAATGGATTGTATATAGTTTGTCGGCACGAAGTTCTCTTTAACCATTGGTCAGATTTCAATGAAACTAATCACATGTTAACTTGGCACCAAGCCTAGTTGTACATATTATCAGGAATGTTAGGTCAGATGAATTAGTCTGGAGTTACGGCCCTTTGTGGGAGATATACATTTTTATGTCAGGAGTTATGGCCCTTTGTGGGGGAGATATACATTTTTATGTCAGGAGTTATGGCCCTTTGTGGGAGACATACATTTTTATGTCAGGAGTTACTGCCCTTTGTGGGAGACATACATTTTTATGTCAGGAGTTAAGGTCCTTTGTGGGAGACATACATTTTCATGTCAAAACCCCTTCTAGTTACATGTTCTAATTGAAATGTCCTATTTCGAGTTGCTCAATGAAATATTAATCCTAAATCAATCGAAATAAAACTCCTCACATATTGAACAGATTTTAGAGTTCCCCATGGTACATGCTTTTCAGAGGACTTACCAATGATACCACCATGGGTTTGCTCAAAATCATCAATAATTTAAGGGTACCTTCTATAAATAGAATCCATGTTGGTATTTGATGCAAAAACTGTCATGACTCATTCTTATCCAATTATGTCTATACTGTACCCTAGTTTTTCATCAATGTTAACTCCTTGTATTATTGATGGGTCTGATATTGTCATACAATTAGGACAATCAATCAATCAATGATTACGATATTTGTGCGATATCTGTTCGTCCTTGTGATCCTCTTGGCAGCTTTGAAACAATTGTTGCTACTGATTGAAACATAAATCAGATCAAAACTAGTATAAAGTCCATGTCAATGTTAATCATAAAAAATTGATTTACTTTGATTTATAGTTAACTCTTTGTTTAATATTTCGCCGTACAGGACATATTGAACAGAAATAGAAATAGTGAACTATTAAACAGTGTTATTTGTGAAATATTTGTCCCTAAATTGGACTTTATTCTGAGATTACTTTGATTTGTTGATTGCTTTACAGGTAACATCATTGTGGGACATTCTTGGGCTAGGCACTGTGTTGAAATGTCACAATATACTTGATGTACTGTTGAGTTTCATATTTGAATATGTGAAAATGTATGTAAAAGTAAAGTTAAAAGTGTAATTTTATCATACTACCATGCCTATTTATATAAAAGCCAGCCTATTCTGTTTGTGACACAACTACATTCTCAGCCCATTAATGTCTTGTCTCCTTCTAAATGGTAACTATATCAGAACAGATTCAACCTGGTTTCAAACCTTCTGCTTCCAATATGCAAGTGCTACCTCTCTATAGTATGTAGTCTCTCTTGAGCACTTTGTTTGCCATTGTGGCTTGTACATGTGCTCTGTAATTTTAAGCAGATTTTCCAACGAAATAAAAAGGTAATTAGATTGGCGAATATCTGGTTTTCTTGGAGTTTCCATGTCTTGTTGTTTTTTATTTGTTCGTTATTGTGTCTTTTATGCTCTGATTCTTCTGTTGAGTTCTGCACTCCCTGCTTATTCTGTTGAGTTCTGCATTCCCTGTCGCGATTTGTTAAGGTCTTTTTCTTTCAAAGACATTTATATATATAATCAGATGTCCAGTAGTAAAGCTGTACCAAGTTTTATCATGTCAAGGAGAACAGACATATAACTTGCTTTCCATCTAAGTGTATTGCTTTGCTTTGGTCCTGTTGAACAAGTAGTGTACAAGATTTTGATGGTTTAACATCAGTAATCTATGTTCTTGAGTTACTAACAAACATTTACATAATGTTCTAGTTATAAACATGCATTGAACAGTTGAGTTTATGGTTGTGTTTTTGTGTTCAATAGTCATGCATTATTCATGATTTGTATACAAGCCTCTGGAGTTCTGTGATTCCCCTGACCTGACACTCTTATATCATTGTATAAAGTTTCATCTTGTAGTACAGGGAATTATAGTCTTTGTTTCCTTGTAAATATCTTGTATAACAGAGGTTTTATCCCAAACAATACATAAACAAATGGGCCGACCATATTTTCTTGTTTGTGTTTGTTGTGTTGATCTGAAGCGCTTTATCATTTGTTTTTCGCTGCAAGATTGCCCAATGACCTCTGACTTGGAGAGAAGAGACAGATGTGTTATACAAGGGATGCGGGTGCGCTACCCTAGTCCTACGAGGGGTGTTCGAAAAGAAATGCAATTTACTCTTTAACTTTTTATTGACATAATCAATTACAATGAAACTCGCATTTAACTTTTATTGACATAATCAATTACAATGAAACTTGCAGAAAATCTTCAATGAACTCTCCTTTACACATTGCACACTAATTTAACTTTTAAATTCAACATTAAACTTATGATTGTCATCTGCAATAGGTTAAAATTTCACGCATAGGACTAAGTCTACAGAATATACGTGGCGATAAAGCATTTACGTGCGCTTTTTGTGCAAAAACTACTTTACAGTAGAAGCCCTGTTCGAAGAGGTATTTTTATGAGAAAGGTACTTAATATGGTCTATTCCCCTAACAACTTGACGCTTTATGAAATATTTTTTAAGGTTTCTCGCACAAAACATCTATAGAACCTTCATTTAACATATTTGCCCAATGGTTCTGGTTTTTGAATTTCAGGACCTTGTGGGTGAAGAAAATCAAATTTATTTAATGCTAACTGATGAGATATGGAGTTCTTTCAGTGAAATAAAACCTATATCAGTCACTGGTTATCACCTACAATGTGACTGATATAAGCTCCACCCCCTCACAGGGACTACTTTAATTTACCAAAATCTCAACACTAAAATGTCTGTACCTTTTTTATTACTGAACGGAAACATGTCATGTGGGGGGGTTTTATTCTTAGTCAGACTATTTCCTACAAGTTGGTGTATGATTAAATGCAAAATTCTCAAAAAAAGTCGTTTTCACCTATTCACCATAATCCAAGATGGCCGATTTTGAAGTGAAAAATATGAATGGAATAACATATTCATATGTAGCCTAACCACAGTGGTAATTTGGCATAAAAAGTACCAGTTTTGACACCAAAAAAGCATTAAATAAATAGAATATTTGTTTGTTTTGATTGAATATGGTTAATATCTCATCTTGTAGTGATAAAATTTTAATTTTTCACTTGCGCTACGCGCTCTTGAAAATATTAAATTTTATCACTACACGATGAGATATAAACCATATTCAATCAAAACAAACAAATATCCTTTATGTATCATTTTCATCTCTGACTGTGTGTGTTTTACAATTACGGGTTTCTTAGAATATCTGGTTGCACATATATGATATTTCTGCTTTATTCTTGGTTAATGATCGTTAGTGATCGTGTGTTTCATCCTTTGTTATACCACGTAAAAACATCTTTAGAAAGTACAGGAGGTATAACTTTAACATTTTCTTGGCATTTAAAATAAGATGACTTTTAGTCACCACGTAATGAACTTGGTATCCAGTGGGTACAAATGTTGTAAAATTAAAGAATTTTCTTCGAAATGAAGTGAACTTGGGATAAACTCGAGCATGTTCGGGCAGCTAACAGTCAAACGGTCAATAGTGCAGTTTTCAGAGAAATATCCTACTTTTTATCAATGTTTTGTTTGTCTGTTGTTGTTTTCGTTTGACCACTTTTGTTGTTGTCTTTCAGATGCTATTGCCCTACTTTGAAACATGTGATAAAAGCTGCAGTATGGTAAAATAGTCTAATAGATACGCATGCCAAGTTTGAAGCACGAAAACCTCAAAATTACAAAGATATGCATGGAATTGCATTTCTTTTCGAACAACCCTCGTATCTGAATAGACTCTTTGGTTCATTAATGTGTGCAGTGTACAGCTCTGATATAGTCGAGATTACGTCTGTGTTACCATTGCAACCAGTCCATCTCTAGGTGGCCACCATGCCACCCTGTTATCATATTTTAACTTCATATTTGCAACAGTGGATGATTTCTCGAATGAATTGAATTGTGACCATTCAACTCGAGTTTATTTGGCCTACCACTGACTTGACAATAAATGAGTTTTATCATCTTATTGGATGCATTACCTCTGTTAATACATCTGTCAAGAAGAATGATGTATATGATACCAGAAAGTAAATATATTAGTGGGTGACAACTCAGTATCTGTTTCCTTCCATGACAATTTGTAAATCAATTTTGGTCTTCGTTATTTCCTCTGAGAGAAAAAACATCTTGGATGGATGTTATTATTTTTGCGGACATTTTGAGTTAATGATAGCTCATCAGTGGTCTAAGAACCCAAATTAGGAGAGTACTCATCTCCCAAAAGGACATAGATTAATCAAAGTTATCTATATATAAATGATGAGAATTTCTGCCATGTATGTCATCTTCTCTCGCTGCTTCATCATATAATATGGTGCCAGGAACTGCTTCACAAATACTGCTGGCTTTTAATGGTGTGCTTTAATAATGTTCAGATAGTTAAATTGTTTCAAGTTTTGGTGACAAGATCGTTATAACATTGACACTAATGATGTTGCAGTGTGAAAGACTGAATAATAATTATTCTCATGTTTTGAACTTTATACTTGTAAGGCATTAGCTTACAAATTTATTGAAATTCTCTTAACATCAGGTTTTCCGTTATTTTTCTACAATTTATCAACAAGGTTTTCTGTTAAATTTCTATAATTCTTTAGGCTTTTTGTATGTACAATAGTGTTGCGTTGTCTGTGGTTTGTGGCGGCCGAAAACATTGTTTCTGTACTTGCTATCAATATTGTAATAGTTCTCATCTTACAGGCTGTACAGTGCAATGTTCACTCGGTGCCTAACATGTTGTCTTGTTTCTGTTGAGTGGTACTGTACTGTCTCCTCTGGTATTTCTATATAATAATGCAGACAGCAGTTTATTATTTCCCCAAGTATTAAACACCATATGGTTTCATTCAGTGTGTAATTAGTAATTTGAATTTCCTAAGGATTGAAGAACTGCATCATAATCATGATATGATCTATATATTGCTTCAAAAGTTATTTTGACATATTTTACCACCTGTTTTATCTTCCAGTGAAAGTTTGTAAACTAATCTGTTATATCCAAATTGTGTTTTCTCACTTGATAAGATAACAAGGTAGGTTTTATAAAAATGTTGGATCATACTTCAAGGATCTGAAGTTAAAAAAAGCATCTGTTGTTTTGTTTGAAAGGCTCCATTCATATATCATGCACCCCGCCTAGATGATGTTTGACAAGGTGGGTCAGATTGTAACACAATTACTCCCTTTATGTCTTCAAAAGCAAAAAGTAAACCTGAAATACTCCATTTCAATTAACTTACAAATAAAAAACCTAGGCTAAAAATCATTGACTTTACCCATACTATGTATAAAAGCATACCATAAACCTGATCAATTTATGTTTCAAGTGTTCAATTATGGTATTAAAAGTCATGAAATTTAACTCTAAATTAGTATAGATTTTCGGTGTATGTTATATCCTAAATTAGTAATTATAGTCACTAGATTTTCAGTGAATGTTAAGATTTCAAACTACAGTCAAACCATTGTGACTCAGATCACACTTGTACTAAGGCAACCACCTGTAGTATTGCAAAGCAGCAAAAAGACTGTAAGTCAGTCTTATGTGCTTTTAACCATCACCCCTTGGACTCATTTCTGAAGTTGACTTGAAAGTTCAAACAATTGAAAAGACAAAAGTAACAGATATGAAACCATGGATACTGTAACATCAATTTTTTGTGGGTACTAAGTTTTGTGGATTTTGATAAAACTCCCATTTTCATGGGGTCGTAAATTAGAGAATTATATATCATGGAAGGGTAAAACAATGCTATGTATTTGGGAGCTTGATTTGGGCATTAGATTTTGTGGTCAAGATTAACAACAAAATCAACGAAAATTAAACTCCCTAGAAATATAATGATTTTACAGCACTTGTTTGATACAGTAAGTGAAATACATCTCTTTGTTTTAAGAATGAACCCTTGAATATAAATCGTGAACATTGTAGATATGTCAGTAAAACAATGTTCTATGGGATCTTCTATTTGACAGTGTTTCTGTAATGATTCATGTTTTCTTCCAGGAAATAAGGAAACAACAACATCTGATTCCCATCTGATGTTTTATCTATTTTTGTCTTAGATGAAGACAATGGGTTCATACATCTAAGGTTACCTCCTGTATTGTCGGTGACAGATTTTATCTACACTGTGACGGGTATCAGGACATGCTGTCCCCACTCCTAGCCTGAGTGCTTTTCCCAGGAGGACATTAAGCTATCTTCAACATCAATAAATTTCTCATTGTGCCAATACACTCTACGGGGACGATAATCAGAAAGTTGCTGTTATATCACAGTGTGGTTAAATAGTCTGATTGCTGAAATTGCTTCTACTGCTCTTCTTTTTGTACAATACTGATACTGTAAACATTCTGACTACACAAGCTGATACTGTCTAATGTTCGATAGTTGGGCATGTACGATGGGCGGCAATTCGTTTATCTCTCTACCGATACTGTCTACTTGTCAATGATTTCACTAATTGGTTCTATCCGAGGATACTCAGCTGATTTCCAGCACCTTGTATATGTTTGATAGCATGGATTAAATCTATGTTACCTGTATCACAACAAGGTGCCAGGAGGTTTTCTCATTTTTTTTGTCGGAAAATATTTTCTTAGGATTATTTATTTCTCTGTTGTTGTGATAAGCCCTGTAGGCTTTTGTTTTATGGTGTGATAGTATAAATGGTGACTGTAGATACTGAACTACACCCTTGGAATTGATATAAATGTTGGAATATCTTGGTGGAGTGAGTGGTCTGGAATGTAAGCAGTGAATTCAGATATTGTGGGGAATATTCTGTTGGGATTTTTTTTCTTGAAATTTTTTAATCAGCTTTGACTTGTGTATAGTGTGAATGGTCGGATTTATATGAGAGATTTTATATCAAAAATTTTCAGTGTTTTGATTATTTTACGAATTTTACTGAAACTGAAACTAAAGGGTCTGCATATATTTTACAGGAAGATTTAAAGTTGAAAGTGTAGGGATCTGTGGAAATTATAGAAAAAATTATTGTGGAATTTATTTCCTGAATTTTTCTTTTATATAATCCTGATTTCATTGAATTCGTTTTGTAATATTATGTGTTTGGAATTATACTAGTGAAATATTTACAAACAAGCTGGAATAATTTTATGGTAAGTTGTGGCTTTTTTGTATCAAATAAAAAATATTGCTGTGTACAGGTAAATATTTATTTAATGAAAATTGGAAACTAGATTAATGTCTGCTTTAAAAAAAGGTTTGCTCTATTACCAATTAAATGAATTGCGCTTACTAAATAACTGTCCATTTTATTTCCTGTTATATGAATATGATCGAAATTTAAGGGTGGCTGGCCATTAAATAACTTAAAAGTCAAATTAAAAGTAAAAAAGGGTTTGGCGGAAATCTTCAGATTTGGGGCTGTAATAATACAATTATTCATGGTAGTTATTCATGTGAAAAAGGGTCCAATTGAGGGGTCATAAATTTAGTATGAACTTTTCAACTTATTGGCTTAAAAGAGTCACCAGTGTGTTAAACACAATAAATATGCAATTAACTGCAAGATGAGACACCATTAGGATGCTCTTCAGTATAGGAGGTGAAAAACCTGGTGAAGAGTGAGTCAGGTACAGGCTTAGTAAGAGTTTCATCACTTGTTGCATTATCACTGGAAATAGATGGAATGTAATCTACTACACCAAGTACTAACAAGTATGTCTTTATATTTCTAGAATGTTATCAAATTCTTAGGAATGATTCAGGATTTATAGAATATTTTAGATAAAATAAAAGTGGTTCCAATCGATCATTTTATATGGTACTGTTAATTGATGGATATGAATTTGGCACATCTGGTGCGTCACTTAAAACACACAACTCTGTCTGGTGAGGAAATATCAGTCTACTGTCTACATTCATACAGGGATCATATATATTGATAAAACAGATGAGACGAACACCCTAGGAACTGATGCATAAAATGTTTTAATAATTCATAAATATTTAGGTATCCTCGATCTACATACAAGTGTTTGACGTAGGAATAATTTGAATATTATTTCAAAATACTTAATTTCTGTTAGAAAAGATTGAACTGAAGTTCCAAAAATATTTTTGTGTACATGTCTCAAAATTTTGGAGATTGGACCATAGATCTTTTAACTTGGAGGGGGGGGCAATATCAGTATTTTGTTAACATGAGGCACTGTTGGTTTTGTTTCTTCATTTCATTTCTTGGAAAACTGCACTATTAAAGAATGTTTACCTTTGAAATACTTCTCATAACAGCCCCTAGTTCTATATATACATAAGTGATAAAGTCATGCATTTGTATATGAAGGTCATCTGTCCTCTGTATGAGCTACTTGAGGAAGGCCATTTGTCGAATAAATCTATCTATATCGCAACAAACTGGTTTAGGTCCGTGGACTGCTGTATAATAATTATAGCTGAAAGCTTAAAAAATATTTTTTGTTTCAAAGTCAATTGTGAAACAAAGTGTACGACATATACTGATCACTCTCAACACCTCATTCCTGATGGCACCAATTACCATTGAACAAAAGCATGCTAGTTTTCTTTCTGCATTGCTGAGCATCATATTTTAAAGCATTGTTAGAAAAAATCACTGTCTACAAAATGGTATTCAGGGAAATTTATTTTGTATCCTATAATTATATATCTTAGTTTGTTGAGCAGTTTGGAAATGCATCGTTTTAAAATAAAAAGAACTATCAAATATTGCTATATGCTTATGAATGTATCTTATTCCATGTAATCATCTACTCATGTTTGCCAGAATTGATGCCGCAGTGTATTTATATATTATTTATAGGAAAAGCTAATTTTAAATTGGTATTAAAACTTTATTGATTTTCGAGTTTCTGTGGCATTAAACTTATATTCAGGCTGTTTAAGTAAATTACTATCGCATATAGAGTAGACTGGTTGTATTTTCCAAGATTTCTCGTCTTGCAGAAAGAATATTATATATATGTACATTGGGAACCAGTCAGTCTATATTGTTTCAATAATCACCATATCAATGCAAATTGAGAAATTTCCAGTCCAAGAAGATCCAAGAAGTCTGTTTTAACTATGGATTGATTGTCTGTACTTCATTTATTTATTGCCTATTATGCTGCTAAGTCGTATTATTATTCCCAGTATTATAGAGGCCCAATGTGATCTGTGTTACAGAGAAGCTTGCAAATGGTATATAAGTCTGCACAGGAACCCGTTAAGCAGTCGTTGTTGTTAATGTGCAGTAGCTCTCATGAAATCTTTCTGTATTCCTCATCTGTTATATTAATGGTTTATCCATGTTGCTCATACTGAACGGGAAGTGAAGTATCAACTATTTGAGAGGCTTTAAACAAGAGGCTTGATCAAAGTGTTGGGATACATTGTATTATTGCTTCTCTAGTACTGTGATGCTTGCCTGGTGACATTTATGGCAAGTTTAGTATCCGAGGCTACATTTCTATATGATATTTGTGCAGCTCTATCCAAAGCTCCATTTCTATATGATATTTGTGCAGCTCTATACGAAGCTCTATTTCTATAATATTATTATGATTAGTCTGTCTATACAAACCCTATGTTTAATTAAAGGAGACAACTCTTCAGTCTACAATTCTTTCCTGAAATTAATTCCCTTTGCATCCTCAAACATAGGAGATAATCAAGCCCAAAATAAAACCTAGCTAAAATTGAAAACGGAATTATGATTATTGATTGAAAAAATATATTATCTAGTCGGGTAGCCAGACTACTATATAATATTTGTGCAGCTCTATCTGAAGCTTTATTTCTATATGATATTTGTGCAGCTCTATCCAAAGCTCCATTTCTATATGATATTTGTGCAGCTCTATCCAAAGCTCCATTTCTATATGATATTTGTGCAGCTCTATCTGAAGCTCCATTTCTATATGATATTTGTGCAGCTCTATCCAAAGCTTTATTTTTATATGATATTTGTGCAGCTCTATACGAAGCTTCATTTCTATTCCCTAACAGCTGATTAATCCTTCCATAATCTTACTTTCTCTCATAAAATTGAGAATTATAACTTCATCTAAGTGTTATTTTAGACAGAATCAGAATGGAGTTTTCTAATCTAGTTTTCTACATATTACATGCATTTTGATTGGCTTTTCACGGTGTTAATATAGCAGAAATGACATCATGCTGACAGCTCTTATCATTAATGAAAGTTTGATATAAGTTTTGAGATGCCCCAGTTTGCATCTCGATCAGTTCAATGCCTTATTAGAATAGAAACATGTATAAATGTTGGGGTTATATTGACTTATTGTCTGCAGCCAAATCAACCACTTCAAGGTCTTTTAGTAAAGTGTGAATCTGGGCTGAATTTGAGCTTAACATTTTGTCTTATTTGCGTCACAAAATCAGAGCCTGTCTGGCTTTCAGGGAGTTTACTGCTGGTTGCAGTAATAATGCTATACTCTTGTCTGCATTCATCTAGAAGAACATATAACCTCATGGTATTGACAAAATAATTCTGTGGACTCCCTGAAAACTTTACTTCTTGCCCTGTTGGGACATGTAAACAAAGATGACTTGCTGTTCAGAGGTCTAATTTTCGAGGAATATTTGTTCAGATTGTGTCTTTTAAAGTTTGGACTTGTGCCTTTTTGAATGGCTGTTTCACTCACGCTGTCTGAAATTGATACTGTCATGCAAATGAGCATTATATATATTTTATTTTCGTCAGATATCTTTAAAATTGAAAATACAAACATACGACAACAAATTCCATTTGAATTGCCCGCATAAAAAATGAAATATGTGCTGATCCAATGTTCCTTGTAAACTATTCTGGGATACTGAGCATTTGTCTTAATTTTTCAATATGTTTGTTGTTTTAATGCATACTATTACTGGAACAAAAACAGATCATATGATATGGCCATTGTTTTAATAGCATTTACATATTTACGCAATTATTCAAGCTTTATTGATTGTTGTTGGCAAGACATGCTTTTGTATGAATAAAAACTTCGAAGTATAATTTAAAGCTAGTGTAAGATGAAACTATTACAAGTTGATATTTAATTCTGAAGTTTGATTTTTGGACATGCAATTTAAAATTACAAAACATTCGTACAAGTCATGGTGTTGTGAAAACCAAGTGACTTCATATTTTGTGGGGGTGGCAAGTCATGGTGTTGTGAAAACCAAGTGACTACATATTTTGTGGGGGTGGCAAGTCATGGTGTTGTGAAAACCAAGTTACTTCATATTTTGTTGGGGTGGAAAGTCATGGTGTTGTGAAAACCAAGTTACTTCATATTTTGTGGGGGTGGAAAGTCATGGTGTTGTGAAAACCAAGTTGTGTCACATTTTGCTGGGACTGCAAGGCATGGTGTTGTGAAAACCAAGTTGTGTCACATTTTGCTGGGGCTGTAAGACATGGTGTTGTGAAAACCAAGTTGTGTCACATTGTGCTGGGGCTGTAAGACACATGATGGCAATCTGAAAATGACTTCAGCAACTAATTATTTGATTGTGTTTATCAGTTCCATAGGTGAGGTCGATTGTTATTGACTGGCAAATAGAACTGGTTGTAAATTTGTTCTAAATTTCATATTGTGTTGTCTTGTGATATGTTACCATGGCTTAATGATATGTATTAAGATTGTTTTTAGTGATGAGTCAATACAATACATTTATGTAGGGTTAACGCATGCTTTTTCGGGCTATAACATCTGCAGAGCCCCGAGGGACGGTTGGTGCCCAAGCCCGCCAGGGCGAGGGCACCAACACTCCCGAGGGACTCTGCATATGTTATAACGCGAAAAAACATGCGTAAACGCTATTATAGCATACAAAACATCAATTAATGCGTTTGTATATCAAAATAATGATATTTTGGCGCGAGAATTTGTGACGACGTCGCGAAAACAAACGTAACGTCATACCAGTTATTGTTATGCACGTCGACTTCCGGGATCGGTAAATACCAAGAAAACATGGATACTGCGGGTTTGTTTAAATATATAATTTAAATACTATTGAAAACTAATTAGTACTTAGAAATAAAATGGGAATTACGGTTCATATGACGCTGTATAACCTTTATAGTCGCCGGCGCGGCCCTGAAATGAGCATACGTAAAACTGGACGTTAACAGCGGGTGAATCTTTATGTTAACGTATGGGCAAAATCACCGTTTTTATGCTATAATTAATGATCTAGGCCACCAGCCTTGAGTCTTAAATTAGTTGCAAAACTGTCAGTCCCGGATGACAAACTAATTATGGTTCTGCATACATAATATACCAGTATGACTTGAATAAACAGCTAAAAACTAAATCTTTGATTACAACTGCTTTTTATACTGCAGTTACAGAAATTCAAAGCAAAACTTATTTCAAATATTGTAATTAAACAATTTTTCTTGTTTCGAGAGCTCAAAGTAAAGATTGTACAAACTTGAATGATAAATGAATAGTATTCGAGATACAAATTGTAGTCATTAATAACAAACCCTGAAAATTAACTTTTTGCCGTTTTAAATTCAGCTGAAAAGGTAATTCGGTGATAACGAATGGATAAATTTATCATGTGTAATCTAAAATTTGATTCACTTGTTATTCCTTATATAATAACAGATATATTGTCGCCATCAAATCTGTTGTTTTTGCATACTTTTGCATGTTTTTGATTGTAAATAATTACAAATAAAGTGATATTATGGCCTATGTACTACAATTACAATTTCACATACATAATTTCACAAACCAGGATATATGAGATTTTATCAATTACTAAAGCATACTTGTCAAGATTTTTACCATTTAAGTGTAAATTATATATTTTCTTTTAATTTCAATAACTGAGAATATAATAATGAGAATTTATGATTTTGGTCCAAAGTATGCCATTTCTTTAGATTTCTAGCATTTGTTGTTATTTGATATACAGTACAACCTCTGAAGAGCAACATCCTTTGGGGGCTGTAAATATTGGGTTGTTGTTCAGAGGTTGTTAGTAAAGTGTTGTTATAGAGAGGTTGTTGCTGTACCGAGGGTTGCTCTGAAGAGGTTGTATTGTATATATACCTCCGTTAAAATGTTGAAATAGAAGATATTAACAGTTCTCTTCCCTTGTGGTCGCAGGACATGTTGAGTTACCACCCTTTGCAGATCAGCATATAGGGCCTATAATCAACTTGGGGTCTCACCAGTGTATAATAAAGATGTAAATCATGGTTAAGGATAGATGTTCAATGTTTTGGACAATGAATATTCATGATGTTGTTTAATATAGAATTCAGTCCTTTTGGGAGTTGATCAATAAATGTTTGAGCTGATTTGATATATGAAGAAATGCATCGGCATTATTAATAGGGTAGTAACTCAACTATTCTATTAATTGTTTTTGTTTCATTTCCCTGAAAATGAGAGTATTTATAACAAAGTATGCTAATCTGATATTTCCATCTTTTTTTATCTGTATTGTTAACTGATATTAAGAAATCAGACATGGAAAGCAGAGCACAAAGGACACATAAAGAATTGTGTACAAATTTGCATGAAAATGGCCCAAGTCAAAGTGACCAATAATAAGATTTGAAGATATTAATGGGGAACGTTCATGTATCAAGAGTTTCTAACATTGTCTTTGGTATCCTAGATCTTTCATTGTTTGTCATGCTAAATATATAAAAAATTATATATACTACAATACTACATTGACCATGATGCATAAGCCATAAGACTTGACTGTTTCATAGATTTCCGCCAATAGATACATATTTTACAAACAGTTGACCAATTGACTTCCTGAAATAACCAACCTATTAGGACAGCAGAAAAGTCCAGTTAATTTTGTTGCACTTAGTATAACAAAAAATTGCTGATGTTAGCATTAAAATATAGCACTAGCTAGTCAGAATTGACAATGATTTGTGTCAGGGATAACATGTTAGTTATCACACTCGCAGGTTATCGAGAGACATCTCATCCAAGAAGAAAGGAAGTCTATGATAAAATTTAATGAGTTTTCATCAATGATATGTTTTACTATATATGTAAAGAAAAGACTGTGTGAGATATCCTTGTATTGCAGTACCAGTCTGTGACATATCCTTGTATTGCAGTACCAGTCTGTGACATATCCTTGTAATGCAGTACCAGTCTGTGACATAGCTGTGACCGGAGGTTGGGCGGTGGCGTCGACCGTGGGGAATATTAGCTCTTGCTCGTGGTAGTGTAAGTCGACCGCCACAACTCCGGTATCATACCCCAAACCTCCAGTAGCACAGTGTTCTCTATAAGGTTATGTGTTGATGTATGAAATGTTCGCTATATACATCAGTACTGACGTGATTTACTAATTGTAGTTTTCTCCAACATTCTCCAGTGTATGGTATCTACCGAATGTATCAAACGTGCATCAACGTAGTGTGGTTTGTCCAATATAGCAATGTATATTGCATATGATGATAACCTCTTATGTTGACCTTGGTCAACAATATTACAGTTCAGTAAAGTTCAAACGACAAGTCCCATGTCAAGTTTTCTCCATTTATTTCTACAGTTCCAATATCATACTATTCTATTCAATTCAATTCAATGTGTAACTTTGTATAACCAGATGACTTTAAGCTAACACCAATTTATTATAACTTTTTATGTTTATTCTTTTATTTCAAATTTAAGACTGACTAATAATATTACTAAAATTCATAAGTAAATGATTCTAACAGATGATTGGTTATTTAAATCCAACCAATAAAATTTTAGTAAAAACTAAACAAGGCTTTAAATTCTAACCAATGAAATATTAGCATTATAAACAAGCACAATCTTGATTGAGACTGATGTTTCAACAAACAACTGTAGACTTCAAAGTGACAACTTTTGCTTAAACTGTCTTAACATTGATTGGTGTGAATAACAAAACAATACAATGGCTTGGATCAATTATGTTAAGTATTTTAAATCTGATTGTACAATAAACAATTTATCAACAATTTAAATGGCTTAATTTATCTGACATATGTTACTGAATTCTTAAGAGTTATTTAGCTAAACATGTCAGAACAGAAAATTGAATATTTTATTTATATGATTATAATAAAATATCTGACTAAACTTATAAGCCCAAAACTCATTCCTATACTATGTTACATATCCTTGTATTGCAGTACCAGTCTGTGTCATTTCCTTGTATTGCAGAACCAGTCTGTGACATATCCTTGTATTGCAGTACCAGTCTGTGTCATTTCCTTGTATTGCAGTACCAGTTTGTTACATATCATTGTATTGAAGTACCAGTCTGTGACATATCCTTGTATTGCAGTACCAGTCTGTGTCATTTCCTTGTATTGCAGTACCAGTTTGTTACATATCCTTGTATTGCAGTATTAGTCTGTGTCATTTCCTTGTATTGCAGTACCAGTTTGTTACATATCATTGTATTGAAGTACCAGTCTGTGACATATCCTTGTATTGCAGTACCAGTCTGTGTCATTTCCTTGTATTGCAGTACCAGTTTGTTACATATCCTTGTATTGCAGTATTAGTCTGTGTCATATCCTTGTAAATGCAGTACCAGTCTGGGACATTTCCTTGTATTGCAGTGCCAGTCTGTGTCATTTCCTTGTACTGCAGTACCAGTTTGTTACATATCCTTGTATTGCTGTACCAGTCTGTGACATATCCTTGTATTGCGGAACTAGTCTGTGACATATCCTTGTATTGCGGTACCAGTCTGTGACATATCCTTGTATTGCAGTACCAGTCTGTGACATATCCTTGTATTGCAGTGCCAGTTTGTTCCATATCATTGTATTGCAGAACCAGTCTGTGACATATCCTTGTATTGCAGTACCAGTTTGTTACATATCATTGTATTGCAGAACCAGTCTGTCTCATATCCTTGTAATGCAGTACCAGTTTGTTACATATCCTTGTATTGCGGTACCAGTCTGTGACATATCCTTGTATTGCAGTACCAGTCTGTGACATATCCTTGTATTGCGGTTCCAGTCTTTGACATATCCTTGTATTGCGGTACCAGTCTGTGACATATCCTTGTATTGCAGTACCAGTCTGTGACATATCCTTGTATTGCGGTACAAGTCTTCTGTGTGCCTTGTAATGCAGTACCAGTCTTCTGTGTGCCTTAATTGTAATGCAGTACCAGTCTGCTGTGTGCCTTGTAATGCAGGACCAGTCTGCTGTGTTCCTTGTAATGCAGTACCAGTCTCCTGTGTGCCTTTTAATGCAGTACCAGTCTGCTGTGTGCCTTGTAATGCAGTACCAGTCTGCTGTGTGCCTTGTAATGCAGTACCAGTCTGCTGTGTGCCTTGTAATGCAGTACCAGTCTGCTGTGTACCTTGTAATGCAGGACCAGTCTGCTGTGTTCCTTGTAATGCAGTACCAGTCTCCTGTGTGCCTTTTAATGCAGTACCAGTCTGCTGTGTGCCTTGTAATGCAGTACCAGTCTGCTGTGTGCCTTGTAATGCAGTACCAGTCTGCTGTGTGCCTTGTAATGCAGTACCAGTCTGCTGTGTGCCTTGTAATGCAGTACCAGTCTGCTGTGTGCCTTGTAATACAGTACCAGTCTGCTGTGTGCCTTGTAATGCAGTACCAGTCTGCTGTGTGCCTTGTAATGCAGTGCTTGGTTGACACATGTTAACATCTGATTCAATTATTGTCTGATGGTCTATGTCTTTAACTTACTACTAAGTCTAAATTATATAATTTGCTTTTCTGAGCTGGTAAATAATTTAAATCACATTCTGAAACAGTTTCAATCCATGATTATGAAGAATGCATTTTGGCAATTTCTGTCAATGTGAACAAATATCACCATTGTGCTGCTAATTAAGTGAATTGTATTCAAATTACCTGTGTATGAATCAGCTGCATACAAACCAGATTGTACTTCTCTTCCTTGAACCTCTTTTGCCAATATTTTAACAAAAGTTTCTATTTTTTGTATAAACACTATTTATGAAAACTAGCTAAGAACTGCTGAAAACTTTGAATAACTGTGATCGCACCTTTAGAAAACTTACTGTAACACTTCCGAGTGTGTAATTGCACATTTTTAATTTGTTACATTAATGACTTTCTAGCGCTGTGGCACCTTTCAAAATTCATAAAGACGCTTTTTGAAAGTGTAAGTATTGCCTTAATTACGAGAGAACATGGCTGTACTTTTAGTGAAACTTGTTACAGCCTCATCTCAGTGTTTGTTACATCGACAAACATGCGTTTTTGCATTATAACAACTTTTTTGCAATATTATATACCTTTGGGAAGTTGGGAAGTTGTTATAACTACCTTTTTTGGCATTTTTATAAGTTTCTGCAAAGTTTTATTTTGCATTTATTGTTGAAAATGGAACAATCTACTAAGACAATGTTACTGTGCGCATACATGCAGACATTTTGCTTTTCCTGAAATGACTTCTTGTGACGTCTTTCAGTTTTCGAAAATTCAATAGTCTGATTTTATTTGTTAGTTTTCATAACAACTGCAGACATATACCCATATATATTTGACTGAAATATAGCGATTTCTCTCAAAATGTGCTGATTTAAATAAATTAAAAGATTTTGTCTGGCAAAAATGTAATGTCAAACTCTGAATTTATATTTTTGTGGGGGCATAGAAAAATTGCACAAACATTCAAATTGTTGTGTCACTGTAACCACAGTAGTTAACGTGACCATCAGAAAGTTACTTTCCATCATGACATTTTAATATACATTTCTATAATTAATAAAGTTGTGCATTGCATGACAAGGAAGTAACAGACATTGTATGAGACATAAACATTCACTAAGTAGTGTATAAATGTGGACTTGCAATTTGCTGTTTATTGTCCAGGAACTGAATCAATTATATACATTTCTCTGTTCAATTATTTAAGGTATGGTTATTATTAAACTGCTGAATGATAATATATTGATGACTGTGGAGAGTATTTCAGGCAGACTCAGAGTGATAAATGATGAACTGTCAGCCATAGGGCAGTTATTGTACTCTCTACTCATATGGTTTGATGATAATAAAATTGCAAATTAAGTTAGCAGACAGATCTTAGAAGCCTTAAACTAGTTAATGCGTCTGAAACAGATAAACAATACATTGCAATCATATAACGAATGATCCCACCGCAGGCTATGGTGTTATTTTTGTCTCCAAGGTTATTTTCTTGCATATTGATCTATAATAGATATGAATTTATAATAATCAAGTATGGAACTGTTAGCTGCTGCATCAACTCAAATCTCTAACTTCTGGAGCAAAAAGGTAATATTAAGTCAGACAGGGAAGGCAGCACTCAACTTAACTAGCCAAGCACAGAAAACATTAAAAACATACAAGGCACAATGCCCAACTGAACCAACCGAGCACAGAAAACATACTGTTGGAACTCAGGGTCATACAACTTGGGCATTCAGCTTTTTGATTGCTGAAACTAATTAATTCAACTTTTTCAAAGATCATTCCTTTACCATTTCAATAATTGTCATCTCATCTGCATTAAGTGACTTCACTGTGGATATTGCCTGTAGTTCCAATCTGTGAATGCTCTTCCCATTGTTTCACTGTTATCTGCTGATGAAGTGAATTCCAGTTTTTTGTAAGGTGTTTTATTAGCTTGGCCAAGATTTTAAGATAATAAATGCTTCCTTTGTGCTATTATTTTAACTTCAATGTTCATTATGTTACAGCTGCCAAAGAGGTCAGCTCTATAAATCTTTAAAATCTGTAGTTTGCAGGAAGTGCAGCAAGTTTTGTGTAGGATTTGTACAGTGGTTGTAGAGTTTGCAGGAAGTGCAGCAAGTTTTGTGTAGGATTTGTACAGTGGTTGTAGAGTTTGCAGGAAGTGCAGCAAGTTTTGTGTAGGATTTGTACAGTGGTTGTAGAGTTTGCAGGAAGTGCAGCAAGTTTTGTGTAGGATTTGTACAGTGGTTGTAGAGTTTGCAGGAAGTGCAGCAAGTTGTGTGTAGGATTTGTACAGTGGTTGTAGAGTTTGGGCAATACACACACATATATGTACTGACCTTTTGACTTGGAGCCATTATAATAGTATAAAGTGATTTAGTGCTAATTACTTGCATTGTTGATTATCCGAGGCTGGTAGCTAATTATATATGTAGTTTCACAGAACTGTAGGTCAGTGATATGTTGGTACAAAATGTAGTTGTATTGTTTCCATCAGGGTGATTTTGTTGCATAATGTTGTGTTGACGACACAGGCACTTGATGACACAGGTGGAAACGTTCCAAATGTATCAGTTCCCTGTTTCTGGAGTTAAAACTAAGAATATGCTTGATCCAAGACTTTGAGATGCACCTCTCAAGGCCAGTGCTAGGATAGTTGCATGGTTTTACAACAATCAGCAAGTTGTTGAGGGAATCTTGCCAAGAAATATTGAGTGGGTAAATGGCCACCACCTGTGGTGTATGTCTCGAGAACATTGTTCTTTATCTGTATCACTATGTTTGTTATGTTTGGTTAGAATTCCTAGCATTATGTTGACATATCAGTATAATGGATGCTATCTTCATCCTCCAGACTTTCCTTGTTGTTATCTAGGGTGGAGTTTACTACCTGTAGTGTTGTTTCTATATCTATCAGCTTACTGTACTTAGTCTACTGTACTTAGTCCACTTTACTTAGTCTACTGTACTTAGTCCACTGTACTTAGTCTCCTTATCAAAGCTTCGTTTTTGTTTCTGGTTGGTAACATAGTAGCTGAAAATGCATACTGTTTTGCAAACTTAAAATTGTGATCTTTGTTGATTAATGCCATATATACATTGTGTGCTAAGGTGTTGTGGTGTTAATTATTCCTGAAGTGTTGCTTTCATTATATAAAGAAAGGTAAGGGCTTTGATAGACTGTTATAAATGTGCATGTGACTTGAGTCTAATATGAGGTACGTCATGCAGGCCATTCCTTTAAAGCATTGGAACTAAAACTATGTTTGTTGTAAGTCACCATTATGTTGTTTTCTTGAAGTATTTGGAGATAATATTGGTGTTCGGTGTCAGACTGGTCACATAGTTAATGGGTTACAATTCTCAATGTGGTTTGCTGATTCT
Organism: Spisula solida; assembly: GCA_947247005.1. NCBI lineage: Eukaryota > Metazoa > Mollusca > Bivalvia > Venerida > Mactridae > Spisula > Spisula solida. The sequence goes on along the minus strand of OX365944.1, from coordinate 64,789,877 downwards.
CCTCTAGTCTGTCTATACATACCCCATGTTTAATAAAAGGAGACAACTCTTCAGTCTACTCTTTTTTCATGAAATTAATTCCCTTTGCACCCTCAAACATAGGAGATAATCAAGCCCAAAAAAAATCTAGCCAAAATTGAAAACGAAATTATGATAATGGATTGAAAAAAAAATATTATCTAGTCGTGTAGCCGGACTAATTCTTCTCTAATAGGACTGGAATGGTAAGCACTGTCTAGATCTGAACCTTGTGTGTCTGTTTGAACCAATTCTTAGAGTAGTCTCATGAACATTATGAACTATTAAACAGTTCTATGAGTAGTCTCGATAGTATAGTGAAAGAAAATCTCTGAAAGGTTTAAACAATTTCTGTCAAACAAAGGAAATGGATACAATATCGGTCAGTTGACTTTGACTGTTTTATACCCTGTGCTAATGGCTTCACATTCAGGCTGGCTGATGCTGCGGGTAATATGTCTGCACTCTATATACTGAGGTCACTTATTGTATAACTAGTTTAGTTTCTTTGGGGATTACACTGTCTGATGCATCACTGATGTGACAATGACATGTAGCCCATTTCTTGACAGAAAGTTATCAGTATCAAATAGATTAGAAATTCTCTAAGGTTTCATCAAAAAATATACTGTCTGAATGCTGTTGCCAAATTTAATATGTTACTTCCATTTTGTCTAGCATGTAAACATTTTATAAATTGAAAGAATAATGAAATGCCAAGGTGATATATTTCATTGTAATGTTATAACTGATGTGACTGTAGCCGAGTTTTATGGAACTGGATAAAACTTCTTGTGTTCATTATAAATTCCCACAGTGCTTTGATTTTGACTGAATGCTCTTGAATATTTTACTCCATATACTATTATTATATGAGAAGTTAAAATGTGTACACATCTAATATGCATCTTTTTGAAACACGTCGTTTATCAACATCAACCATTTATTAATATCAAGATTTGTCTCCCTTGGTAATGTATCTTGATAAGTCTTATTTCTGTAATTGGATTGTCTCCCCTCCATACTTATTATTTAAGAATAACTGATGATAGTGATGGACTAATGACAGGGGCATGATTTATGTATTTTTGTAGTAAATGGTTTACAGTAATAGTTACAGTCTATACATCTTGTGGTTTTAATTACTCTGAATTTCGGAATGGAAATTATAATAGCAGTTTTCCTGGTGTAATCTGTATTGTGTCTGTTATATTCCTTATTCAGTGGCCTTTCTGCACAACTTTTCAGTTTTTTCAAATCCTCTTCTACCAAACATTGGTGATGATGGATGGCTTCATGAAATGTATTAATCAAGTGAAGAAATGGGATAGTCAAAGCATTGCATTCCAATAGAGTATAAAGATAGCATGAAGAATGAATGAGGTTGTGCATCATGCAAAATCAACACTTGAAATTTGTCCGGCACAATATTGTTATACTTTCACACCATTGCTAGGGTTGTGGGCTGTATGAGGTTTATATCTTTTCTCTCCCATCTATATATATCTTTCTGTTTTATGTATTAATTCAATAAAATATACATAAAATGTACATAGTATTCTCAGAATCTTATGTGAAATAATAACGTTTTAGACAGAACACGATTTCAAATTGTGTTTTAGATACAACTCAATGTCTGCAACTTAGGCTGGATTACAAATATGACTGGTTTAGTGTAGGACAGTTTGCTATCAACTTATGTTGTGAATGTGGCAATTTCCATGCAATAACTTAATCTATCCTTTCCTCAACCATATATATTGACAGACTAGATAAAAGGCAAGTATCCAAGGGCAGAAACTGTCGGAAACAAATTCAATTTAACACTGGAACTAGACAAGACGAGTTTTAGCATTTATGTAAAAAACCTAAGCAGAAGCATTGATAATTGTCTCATTGAGTGACTTTTCGCCTTGAAACTGTCAGTTAAATTGCTAGGGGTTTAAATCTTGAATATTGAAATATAAACCTGGGCTGATACACAAAGCAATTCTTAAGGGAAAACACATATTCCCCAAGAAACGAAGAATAACTCATGTTTTCTTTGTGATTATTGTAGCTCTTTACATAATGCTTCTAAGCTATGTACAAATTTGATAATCTTGATTTCAATGTTTAACTGATACACTTAAGGGAATTTTAAGATTTTAAGAAAATTCTAAGTTTTATCTTAAGATGCTTTGTGAATAGCAACCCTGGTATAAAATTCGACTATCTTATCATTTACAGCAATTTAAACATTGTAATATAGTTTGTTTTCATTGTGTCTTAATACTGAAGTTGATTAAGTATTTGATGTAGAAACTATAAATAGTGCGTAATATTTCTATTAAATTCTTGCAAATTTTTATTTCTATCAAATTCTTGGAAAATTTTGCATGTGTTATATGAAGATGCCTTCCTGAAGGAAGAAAGTTGTTACTTTGAAACAAATTCAATTTCTGTCTGTCAATGAGTTTTTTATGCAATTTCCCATTACATGCATATTTCCTGGAAATATTGAAATATGATCAGAGTAGCATTTCCTTCCTACATAAACTAATTTTTGTTTTCCTTTAAGCTCCTCTGTGCATGACATCTGATGTGTATCAACAACTTCTTTAACAACATCTCATAAACACGTGAACAGATTTTGACCAAACTTTCAGGAAGAATTGTTATTCTTGGGTGGTTGTTTTTCAAGTTACACAAATGGTTTAGGTTGGTGGTATTAAGTGGGTAACCTGAGCTGCTGCAAACTTTGAACCTGTTTGTCCAAAGCTATGAGGCGTAGAACAGGACTGGTAACCTGAGCTGCAAACTTTGAACCTGTTTGTTCAAAGCTATGAGGCATAGAACAGGACTGGTAATCTGAGCTGCAAACTTTGAACCTGTTTGTCCAAAGCTATGAGGCGTAGAATAGGACTGGTAACCTGAGCTGCAAACTTAGAACCCATTTTTCCAAAGCTATAGAACTTAAATGCTTAGCATGGGACAGTCCTCTGGGGTCAACCAGATCAACGCAATATTTTGTTATACTGGTATTTTGTTGTATTTTTAGCTCACCTGCCACAAAGTGATTGTTTTTTGTCCGTCGTCCGTCTGTCCGCTAAACTTTTTACCGTTAACACTCTGGCACTTTCATTTTTGCTTTCTTCTTCATCAAACTTGGTCAGTAGTTGTACCTCAATGAAATATAGGTCAAGTTCGAAGTTGGGTCATGTGGGGTCAAAAACTAGGTCAATAGGTCAAATAATAGGAAAACCTTGTTAACACTCTGGAGGTCACATTTTTGCTTTGATCTTCATCAAACTTGATCAGTAGTTGTACCTTAATGAAATATAGGTCAAGTTTGAAGTTGGGCCATGTGGGGTCAAAAACTAGGTCAATAGGTCAAATAATAGGAAAACCTTGTTAACACTCTGGAGGTCACATTTTTGCTTTGATCTTCATCAAACTTGATCAGTAGTTGTACCTCAATGAAATATAGGTCAAGTTTGAAGTTAGGTCATGTGGGGTCAAAAACTAGGTCAAACGATCAAATAATAGGAAAACCTTGTTAACACTCTGGGGGCCACATTTTTGCTTTAATCTTCATGAAGTTTGATCAAAATGTTTATCTTGATGACCTCAAGGTAAAGTACGAAGTTGGGTCATGTGGGGTCAAAAACTAGGTCAAAAGGTCAAATAATAGGAAAACCTTGTTAACACTCTGGCGGCCACATTTTTGCTTTAATCTTCATGAAGTTTGGTAAAATGTTTATCTTGGTGACCCTAAGGTCAAGTTCGAAGTTGGGTCATGTGGGGTCAAAAACTAGGTCAAAAGGTCAAAAAATAGGAAAACCTTATTAACACTTTTGAGGCAATATCTTTGTTTTAATCTTCATCATCTTTGGTCAAATGTTTATCTTGATGACCTTAAGGTCACGTTTGAAGTTGGGTCATGTGGCTAAAAAACTAGGTCTATATGTCAAATAATAGCAAAACCTTTTTAACACTCTGGAGGCCTCCGTGTTGCTTTAACCTTCATCAAGTTTAGTCAAAATGTTCATCTTGATAACCTTAAGGTCAAGTTCAAAGTTTGGCCATGTTCAGCAGGTGAGCGCCCCAGGATCTATGATCCTCTTGTTTAGTTCTGTTGTTTTCCTGCAAGATTTGCCAATAATGTCCGTCTCAGTGATACAAGGTATAACGTACGTAATTCGCATTTCGTTTAGGAACAAGAAGATAAGACAAGTGTTTTCTGACTGAAGATCTATTTAATTGTGTAGTACAATAATCCACGTAAAAACTGAAAATACACAAGAAATGACAATAAATGAAGGTACGATTAAACATGGTACAATTAAACATGGTACAAATAAACATGGTACAAATAAACATGATCTTACAGTTAACAATTAAATGCTACAAAAACAAGAGCTGCACACAATCTGCAAAGTCACAGTAAAAGAAAACAGTATTTAACCCAGTATATAAGACAAACCTGCTGCTTCTTGTCTCAATTTGACACAACATAAGAAAAACCCAAGACAACCCAAACCAAACGTGCACCACAAACATGGCGCATTGTTGTAATCAAAGCACTGAAAGTATGTTACACGAGGAATCCAATTGTGATAACCTTGCTCTTTCTGAATAGACCCATTTATGTAGTCTAGAGCATTTCCCACTCAACCACCCATACCAGTATTTTAAAATTGGAGGCCAATCAATTTAGATAAAATATTTGATATTAACAGAAATTGATACCTTGTTACCTGCATGCCACTTAAAGGTCTGTTTGGCTGGAGTTGTGTGAGTGTTAATGATATAATATACAAATATTGTTGCTATCTAACCAGTCAGTATAATCTCTTCTGCACAAACTCATTCAGACAAATTATATAGTGAAACTGTAAATCACTCATCTGCTCCAGAAAATGGCAATTTGTTTAAACTCATTATGCTCTAAAGATGTTTCATTAAATTCAGTTAATTGAAACTGAAAGGAAGACAAATGGCAAAGTTGTTACCAAAAAATGTAATTCAAGACTGAAATAATGGCTATGGCAGCCGAGGACTTGCCTTTAGCAATGGGGGAGTTTCAGACAAGCTACTGATAAGCGGAAGTAGCAAATAAGAGGTATAGAAGTTATACTACACTTCGCTCACAACAGAGATTAACATAGAGTTTAAGAAGGTTTCAAAGTATTACCGCTGGTCTGTTGTTAAATTATAATTAAATAATTAATTACCAGGGGAGGATTCTACAGTTGGAAGATTTAAAATTACAGATATTATATATAACTCAATTAATACATTATATTAAGCCCTAAGCATAAACTGCTTAATATTTTCAACGGTATAATTTAGGCAGAACTGGTATGACAATCAGCATTTTTTGGGTTAAATCTATAGTTGTTTCATTTTATACGTAATTCAGTATAGTTATTTAATATACAAGCTTTATATTAGGAAGTGATAAACATTGCAATCACAGCAAAGTACAAATGCCCTGTTGGAAAAGAGGGCCGCATAATACATCAGCTAACGTCTTGCAGCCATGTCCTCTGATTTTGTATCTGGCAATAACTTCAATACACAAAGGACATGTACTGAAATACTTGGACACCTTCTAAGGCAGATGATCTACCAGAACATTGATAAGCAAACAACTGCTTTCACAAATTGTACAACCTATGTGAGGAACATAGTCTTCAACTAGTGTTCTGATACGTCCAAGACTTAGTCATTCACTACATTTGAATCAGGCAGGTCTTCAGTCTTCATGAAGAGATCACACCTATCTCCCCAAACCTTGCTGTAACAGTGGATAGACAACGCCCAACACATTAGTCTGGAACAGAATATATTGCAATCGAACGAAGGAGACAAGATCACGGACTGACATCCCAACCTGGAGGGAGCAGCATCTCTGGAGAGTAACCTGCCTCCGGGTTTGGATGGAGTGTGCAAGTTGACAGCTAGGAGGAATAGGAATATATGAATAGATGACTTCTTAAAATCTTCATACATGTATTGTAGCAAATTCATTATGTGTACATGGAAAGCAGTGTGAAGAAATGGCATAGAAGAAATTTGAAGGCGAACTGGGAATCCCCGGGTCAGTCTGCCCACATGATGGCGTAGTCACACTACATCAATAGAAATAAATGCATTATAAATATGTAAATGTATTAAAAGGTAATACTGAAAGTATTCTATTAAGTCCAAGGGTAGCTGTATATCTGTTTAAGTATTGCTTCTTCATAGCTTATACATTTAAGGGCATCATGAATCAAAAGGTTGAACTTGACAATGATTACTGTGAGGTTTAAGATTGTTCTATGAATATTTAATAATACATACTATAGTGAAACACTACTGATACGAATATCACTTTGTATATGTATTTGTACACTATATATAAATACGTTTAAGAAGATTCATTAGATTTTAAACATGATGTACATCCTGTCATATTTGAATCCTAATTAAAATACTCAGTAGATACTAAACACAAACACAAATTGAAATAACGATTTTGTTTTACTTACGATGCGTAAACTATCATATTAAAAGCATGTATTCTAGTTTATCAGATCACATTAATTAGATCTACATGTATAGACACATTACAAAGGAGAATTTACAATAGTAAGTAATAGGGATTCTAATCGAGATGCCGAAGGCTGGTTTGTCAATACAGATCTCCGTGAAAAAATATGAGAATTGACCAAAATACAAACAATGTAACTTTTCATGAGAGCTTTTATGATTATTTATAAGAAAGTTTTTTTGGAAAAAAAAGACATAACAAGACCGAAGAAGTGACAGATGTCCCAAGACCCTTCAAAGAACCCTCAGATCCAGTTAAGGTCTGTGTTGGTTGACCCGCGTTTAACAAAGTTTCTGTCGTGTCGATCGGTATTCATCTGTCGCTCTGCTGTGACTGTCCATTACAGTATGTAGCTGCCATGTGACCTCCGGTGTGATGCCATCATAAGAGCTGTCATTGACCTAAGCGGTATCAACAATATTTTTAACCAATCGATTCACATTTTAGAATATTCACCATATCGACATTACTGGTTAAAACCCGTTGTCTGGGATTACGGAATTAATTGAGCGATAATGTGCGAGATATTCTGAATGTACGTCAGGGGGGAAACTGATATAGCGTATAGAGCAACTAGGTACAAAATCGCGATTATTTTAGCCAAAAGATAAGAATTTGAGTAAAGTCTTACTTGAACACATTGACAACATTATTTTACGACCTCGCTGACAATATTTTTGCCTCAATAATATGTTTAACTTGAAAAATGCATGTATTTTCTCACCATCGGTATCGAGCTTCGAAAGCGACAGTGTAGAATAAAATGCAATATTTCAAATATTGAACATTTTTGTGCCCCCGTATCGATAGATCGGGAGGCATATAGTGATTCACCTGTCCGTCCGTTCGTCCGTCCGTACGAATGCACCGGTAGTTGTGGGGTGTGGAACAATAGGCTATTTTTAGATTCCATTCATTCCGTCACTTGTGGGGTGCAAAATGCTACTTGTGGGTTGCAACCAAACAAAAGAAAGAACAAAAGAAAACCCCACAAATACCGTCTTATGAGTACGTCCGTCCGTCCGTCCGTCCTGGTTAACCCAAATTGACCGTTTCTTCTAGCATTAATATGGCTTGCTACAAAGCTTTCATACTCGCATGGATGTTGTATATGAACACTCTCCACACGCCTGTATCACCTGACCCCATTTTGACCTTCACCTTGACCTAATTTTGGACTTAGACTTGTTTATGGACAAGGCTTCCACAGGGGGCATAAGCGTTTATTGAACGCAGTCTTGTTTCAGATAATTCTTGCTAAAGTTTATAAAATTAAGATGTTTAATGATAATGTGCAATAATTGTTTTATATGTTTTTCATGTTTAAACGTTGAAAAAGAAAAAAATATACTCTCCTCCCACTATACCGCTTATTGCTCGCTAACCCCCTGACCGTGAAATTCCGGATCCAGAAAATTGGGTTTTAATTACCGAGTAATGTCGATATCGAGAACCGCTACCTGGGTAAATGAATGGAACCACCGAAAAATCCTTTTCCTGCACAAAACAGTCCCTCTGTTAAAATGTAAGTTCACAAATTGTAAAAATGGGTCAAGTCTAAACTCTAACCAAAGGTGCTATCTCAAAGCTGAATATATACCCAACATGTACAGTGTAGAATGGCTAAAAAGGGATCATTGACTGAAAGGCCTGTTTCTTGTTCGTCTATTATAGGACTCCAACATTTTGCTAAGAAGGAGAAGGAGTCCTGGGACTCCTACTTCAAAATCCTACCGAGAACCCTGTCTATATGTGTAACTGTATAACGATGTATCGCCGATGCTTGTCTTCCTATATATTGGAATCATCGATATGCCTTGGGTCGTATCAATGACAGCTCTAGTCGTCATTCAAGAAAACGCTATAAACACACTGTTCTTAAAACCATATTCTGGCTCATTATCATTTTGATTCCTTAGGGGTCTCCTAAAAGGTAGTTCATTTATAACTGCAGATACGGTTTGTCACTGACCATATCAACATTACAGGATAAAACCCGTTTTCCAGTATAACAGAATTAATTTAACAGCAATGTGCGAGAAATTCTGAATCTAATACTTTTTGACAGGGGGGTGGCTGCATTAAGCGAATAGAGCAACTAGGTACAATAATCGCGATTATTTTTGCAAAAAAGGAAGATTATGTGAAGTCTATATAGTTACATTGTGACTCACTGAACTTATGTAATGCTTAACTTTTACTCCGGCACTTGGGGTAATGTGCGTGTGGACTGGCCATACGGCTTACAAAGACGCATCGCCATCAACAGCCATTTCTCTGTAACTTGCATGTAGAATTTTATGGAACTTAATCAAAATAAATATGAACAACTATACAGTACTTTGATGATGCCTGTCAGGTGTTTTTCCTTTGACAGTCATTTACCTTGATTTATTAAATATTTCTGTCTGTCCTTCCGTCTGCAGCCATTTTTCTACCAACTGGTACATTTTTAAGCAACTTAAAATAAAAAAGTCATGATGCCCGTCAAGTTTGTTTAAGTTGGTCAATTTTCCTTAAGAGTTATTACCCTTGATTTACAGTATAATTCACTCTGACTGTCCATTCGCATTCCTTTCTTTGTAACTAGCTTGTAGAATTTCATGAAACATAAAATGAATATGAGCACCCAATTACTGTGATGATGTCTGTCAAGTTATCATTATTGGTAAATTTTCCTTAGAGTTATTGCCCTTGATTTGTTGAAAAATGTCATCCGCCAGTCCATTTGCATTCAGTTCTTTGTAATTAGCTGGAAGAATTTCATGTAACTTAAAATGAATATGAACACACATTCTGTGTATCAATTTTCTTGAGTTGTCACCCTTGATTTATTGAAGAATTACCTCCGCCCGTCCTTTCCTAGTCAGTTCTTTGTAACTAGCCGGTAAAATTACATGAAACTTAAAACGAAAATGAATGCTCACACTAAGAGGATGCCAGTCAAGTTTTGTTATTGGACAATTTTCTTTAGAGTTATTGCCCTTGATTTAATGAATAATTCACTCTGCCCGTCCATTCACATTCATTTCTTTGTAAATAGCTGGCTGCTGGTATGATTTCATGAAACTTACAATGAATAGGAACGCTCATACTGTGATGATGTCCGTCAAGTTTTTAGCTCACCTGAGCACTCGTGAAAATGTTGAAATTTTCCTAGCAATTTTTGATTAAATAAGTCTTGTTTTACATTTTGTTATATTTATCCGATGATCGATTATGGATGAATGACATCGATCATCGGAATCGGCTGACTTCTGCACACCACTAATCGATGTTATCCGATAATCGGTACATCACTACGCTCTAGAGGTCACATTTTTTATGTTATATTAATGACACTTGGCCACAATGTGTAGCGTTATGAAATCTGGGTAACTGGGTCTCCTGGCGTCAAAAACTAGGTCACAAGGTCACATCAAAGAAAAACCTTGTTAGCACTCTAGAGGTCACATTTTTACCTAATCTATATGAAACTTGGACACAATGTTTGTCGCTTTGAAATCTAAGTCAAGTGTGTAACTGGGTCATCTTGGGTCAAAAACTAGGTCACATTAATTTTAAACCTTGTTTACGCTCTAGAGGTCACATTTTTTATGTTATATTAATGACACTTGGCCACAATGTGTAGCTTTATGAAATCTAGGTCTAGTTCATAACTAGGTCATCTGGGGTCAAAAACTAGGTCACCAGGTCACTGATTCTGCCTAAACTGCTGGTCATATGGTGAGCGCTTTAGAGCCAATGGTCCTCTTGTTGTATTAGTCAATTTTCCTTGAGTTATTAAAATTCTATCTGAGTTTCATGAAATGTAGAATAAATACAAACTGTATGAACAACCATACTGTGAAGATGCCCCTCACTAATAACTGTAATGAGTTATTTTGATATAGTATCAATGGATGATTGAATCCCCTTTAGGCAATGCCTTAGTTCATATTATATATTAAAGTTCAACTTTTCTAAAACTGAAGTGTTAATTAGTTTATTCTGCAAAATAAACCTTATTTCATTAATTAGATAAGGTCAGTTATATGAATACTCCACATTATCCTACTATAATTCAATGTAAACCTGCTATACACAGAGATAGCCAGCATTAGGTGTATACCTCTTATTTGACAAGGGCGGTGCAGAGATAACTCTGCTGGATTATTTGGAAACTCCCCCATTGCTTGGCTATGGAATGCTTTGTTTGAATTAAGTCTTATAGTGCATACCTGTATGAGTGACTAGAAGAATCTGTTGTTGTATTTGTCATTGGATGAGAAGAGTATTACTGAAGGAGGTCTAATACTGTATAAGTTTATCTGATAAGAATTACTTACATGCACAAACATGTTTACTTTTAGGATTGCTGCTCTTCTCTATTGGTTTTTATTAGCTCACCTAGCAGCGTCACAAAGTGACTGAGTGAGCTTTTGTAATCGCTCTTCGTCCGTCATCCATCCGTTTGTCAGCAATTTGCTTGTGGAGACACTAGAGGTTACTATTTAGGCCCAATCTTTATGAAACTTGGTCACAATGATCATATCAACAAAATCTAGGTCAAGTTAGATATTGGGTCATTTGGGGTCAAAAACTAGGTCACATGGTCAAATCATAGAAAAACCTTGTATAGTCACTAGAGGTCACAATTGCAGCCTAATGCATATGAAACTTGGTCAGAGTTATCACCTCAATAAAATCTAGGTCAAGTGCGATATTGCGTCATATGGGGCCAAGAACTAGGTCACAGGGCTTGCATGTACTATAAATTGTTGGTCTAGCTTTCTTTTGATATGTTTTAGTAGCTTAATTAACGCACTGCTGTTACATCTAATGTAAATATCATTCTGTAAATGTTATATTTGTTCACATTTGTTGTAAATTGTATGTACATATATATTGAGGCTCACAGGTAAGACTGGCTTTGCCAACTGTGTTGCCTCATTAAATAAAGTCTTTATTATTATTATTATATATATATACAACAGGTGAGCGACCATGTTCTGTGTTGCAGTTGTATTTGATGGACTTTCACCTATACATTTTCATGGTATTATCAGCCAGTACTACGGCTCTTCCACAAGTATATGGCAATGGATGACCATGACATAATCTGGTACAGGTCATCTCTGGGTAACATTGCTTGTGCTCTACACTGACTGTGATAGCCCTAGAGCTTTCTTGATTTATTGATACAAGCGACTTCTTTGGGGGAAATAGGAGTGGGGTAATCATTATTGCTGGAAGCACCACTGTCAAATATCAGATACTGGCATCTGGCAAATTATGGCATTCATTTTCATTTTAGTGTTCTTAATGACATATATTTTTTGGTTCTCTCTCATTGGCAAATTATAGCCATGAAAATTTGCCAATGTAATTTTTATATGTATGTAATACGACAAAGTTGAGGTAGGTAAGCTGTAGTTTGTTTCATTGATTCAGTCTGGGCTTTGCTTTCTTTATCTTTGCTCTTATGACCTGCATTGATTTCATGTTCAAGATCCAAGTATGGTAGGAGTTGTAACATAGTGGCTACTAGCACGGAAAGATTAATTTCTGTTTGTTACCAGGGCATTAAATTGTGGTTTGATGTCTTATTGTATGATACTGATCTGTGCTGTACAAGAACCTTATCACGCGTTGTTGTAAAGTAAATGCAAGTGGTTTTTTGCTACTTTGTTTTAAGTTTTACATCTTTGCATTGATGACTTTATTGCTACTGTTCAAGATAAATACACACCAGATTATAGTTTAGTCGCTGTAAACTTGAAAGTTTGATACTCTAATAAGTGCCTTTAAAGTATTTTACGTTAAACTGTAAAGTGTATCACACACTCAAGTGTAATAGAATTGGCTTTTTGGGAATTTGGAGGATAGAAACTATTTGAAAGATGATTAACCTCAACATCAGAGAGCTGTGTACTTCCTCTACCTCCGCATCAGAAAGTGTGTACTTTCTCTATTGCATCAGAGAAGTGTGTACATGACATGTACATTTATTGATGAATTGTTCAATGACAAACTTGGCAGTATACATTCAGTTTAAATGATGGATGTAAAGGCTGGATGACCCCAGTATTCTTTTAATCAGTCTTTTTCTACATCAATATACTGATTGCCTACACTGTAACCATGTGCTTTGGTGTTTCTGCTGAATTTGGCTGTAGACATCATGGCATCTTTACTACTACCTTATTGCAGCGTAGTTCAGCAGTAACTTTGAAGTGTATCCAGTCTTAGGTTAAAGTTCTGACAACATGTAAGTCACTGGAGACAAAATTTGTAATATATTGAGGGTGTGACATTAATTAGCTCATAAATGAATGAATAACTTTCACTTAATAATAATTCAGTTTTTGTCCAAGGAGACATAATGGAATGAAAGGTCAATATTGGATGCCAGCTTCTTGAGTTGTTTTAACAGTTTCATTAGAATATCTTATTGTGCATGTAAAGTATGTAGCAGAAACAGTTCTACTTTAAAGCAGGATATGATGTTTTGATGGGGCTGTGTTTTAACGAGTCCTTTCTGTCATCGGGTAAGAAGACCACCTTTCAGTAACTGTCTGTTTCAAAATGATTTGTTTTTTAGTGTGGTCATATTATTGGTCTGGATGTGGTTACACTATTGGCATGGATATGCTGGTCACCATAATGGCTTTGGTGAAAGTGCCCTATTGGCATAGGTGAGATTACCCTATTGCCATTGGTTGTGGTCACCATCATGACCTGAATATGTTCATCATATTGGTCTGGATATGGTCACTCTGTTGGCCTGGATATGGTCACTCTGTTGGCCTGGATATGGTCACTCTGTTGGCCTGGACATGGTCACTCTGTTGGCCTGAATGTGGTCTCCCCGCTGGTCTGGATGTGGTCATCATATGGTTGCATAGTTTTGGTTTATCTCTCTGGGAGCACATTGTTGCATAGTGTTGGTTTATCTCTCTTGGAGCACATTGTTACATGGTGTTGGTTTATCTCTCTGGGAGCACATTGTTACATGGTGTTGGTTTATCTCTCTAGGAGCACATTGTTGCATAGTGTTGGTTTATCTCTCTTGGAGCACATTGTTACATAGTGTTGGTTTATCTCTCTAGGAGCACATTGTTACATAGTTTTGGTTTATCTCTCTAGGAGCACATTGTTACATGGTGTTGGTTTATCTCTCTAGGAGCACATTGTTACATGGTGTTGGTTTATCTCTCTAGGAGCACATTGTTACATAGTGTTGGTTTATCTCTCTAGGAGCACATTGTTACATAGTTTTGGTTTATCTCTCTAGGAGCACATTGTTACATGGTGTTGGTTTATCTCTCTAGGAGCACATTGTTACATGGTGTTGGTTTATCTCTCTAGGAGCACATTGTTACATAGTGTTGGTTTATCTCTCTAGGAGCACATTGTTGCATGGTGTTAGTTTATCTCTCTAGGAGCACATTGTTACATAGTGTTGGTTTATCTCTCTTGGAGCACATTCTTGCATGGTGTTGCATGAGATGTTCCTAGTAGTGATTTTATATACTGTAAACCAAGAAATTATTTTACCCAATTTTATTTTGCAGAGTTCGGGAGTGGTAGAATTTCATGAAATTAAGTCGCTGCGCAAGTGCTTAAAAGCATTAATAGGGACATTAAAAATGCGAAAATTTGTAGTGGCGAATACGCCGACGATCATCAAATGTGAAAGTTAGTATTTGCGAAAGTAAATTTGTTACACTAATACAGTCTCTGCTCTAGTGTGGAGTGGGAGATTTGCTTTGTTATTTATGTTGTTGATTGAATCATTACAGCTGACTGGTGAATATTGATGAGTATTTAGCAGCAATAGGAAATGGTTACAGCGACTGACATTGGCTTTTCAGGTTAATAGCTTGGTCAGATGCTCTTGTACTGCCAATACTGGCATTGTGACATGCTACAAAATGTCAATTATGTATGAAGTATATCAATTACATAGCAATAATATCAATGCTTTCCATATAACTATAACATTGGAGTGATGTTCATTTGATATAGATTTGTTTATTGAAAGCAAACAAACTGGACTTAAGTTGAGTGATGTTGATGTGTAATTGAGTTGCTATTTGATGCGATCAAACTGGATCTATAGAGTGCTATTCTTTTGAAATTGACTTGCTACTGAAAGCAACCAAACTGGACTAAGGAACCAGTTGCAAACTGGATCTTTTATGTGATGTGAAGTTTATTTTCCTAAGCATGATGTTCTTCTGAAATGAGTTGAAAGCCACCAAACTGTACACAGTTTTAGTGATTTTCATGTGATATTTAGTTTCTATAAACTAAAATATTTTGAATGACGTTTATGTGACTTCTCTGGTACAGGAAGCAAGTGCTGCATTAATAGTTTAGGTCTGGATGCATTAGAATATGCCAATGTAAAATATGGAATTCAGGTATGACATAAACGGTATTAAAATGTGGATTCATAAGCATTTTAAGAGCTTTAGAGAATTTTGAATATTGTAAAATTGTATGGTATGAAGCATGGCAATTTTTACAGTACAAGTCAAATTTCGTTGTATTGAACAGGGATTTATTGTGGCATTGTTTCAATTGCATGATTTGTATGTTATGTGTCTGTAGAATACAGTAATAGTATACTTATGTTGGATGCTTTGAGTAGAGCTTTTGGTGTAGATCTTATGGAAAGTTTTTTAAGTGACGTAAGTTGCTGGGAAATTGATGGGTTGTGGTTACAGTAAGGCAAATATAGACGTTTTGTATCTTAATATTCATTTAATGGTTCTGAAAGTTATTATTTGTTTTCTATAAAGCTCACCCTGGTACGATTAGATATATAATGAAAAATAGGATATTGTAGGGATATCTGTGGTATCATATGATTGAATTATCATATCAATCGTAAGTGGCTAGTCTTGGCTGCTTGAGATGTCTGTTTGTTTAGGGATACTGGTGGAACGGGCAATCTATTGGGATGTTTGTTCATCAGCCGAGACATGATTTCCATTTGTAGAGTTTATGATGATGAAGATGTTTTAATGCCTGGCGATGCCATGGTGTCCCATAAATCATATTGCGCATCTGGGTACTTGATTGGATATTGATACAAACTTTTTACTGCTCGTTTTGTATTTCCGTCATTTTGAGCTAATAGCAACAGGACTGGTTTTGCTATCGTTTGAGATTTAGTAGTCGGCTGTAATAAGTTACGCTGGTTTTTTTAGTTTAACTTCAAATTTTTGCTTCAAAGATTTGGTTTATGCAAGCATTTCTTATATTTAAGAGTTTGATTAAATATTTGCGTGATGGGGTGAACATTTCATTTGGTGACAGTTTAAGGTGTTTAATCCAAAAAGCAACTTAATTTAAAATAATAAATCAACCAAATTTAGTGCTAAAATTTAACCGAGGGCTTTTAATGTGATTAATTAAAAGATTCCTGATTGAATATGTCAGCTTAGATTATTCTGATATTTCCTCATGACTAAATATTTGGCATTTGATAGTAAACTATTCCGGATGTTGGAATCTGCTATGAATATCAGCGTTATATTCCTGATGTAAGAAACTGGGTTTACTTGGTGGCGGCACTTAATTTTAAATTTAATTTTGAAATTAAAAAGGGCGGAGTGAGCAAAGCGAGTCCTTTTTAGTCATGAAAAATTTATTTAATATGTTCTAACTGGCTTAGAATATAACATCCTGCATTTTGATAGGCCAATAGAAATTTGCACCAACACATGATGTCATGTTTGTTGATTAAATTTTCATTGAACTGTGAAAAATCAGCATTTTTATGGGCTCAAAATGTAGGTAATATTCTAAATGGATTTTTGAATTAGCAAGGAACTCGATTCACAAATAGAAATAATAGCAAACATAAAAACATTGCAAAAGGTATCTGACATTATTTGTATACTGTTTGTGTTGTGGTTCTCGTTTGTCCGATTTCTTTTGTAAGTGATATTTGGAAAGACCTGGTGTATGAATAAATTCATAATACATTTTATACATCCTACTGACTTTGTTTATATTTTGGTGTTGTCATCTAATATTGTGATAGTAAACTTATAAATTATGTATGAATTGGTAGCCTATGAAAGTCATGTTATGTGACTGTTTTTGCTTTGGCTCTCCTGGTACATTGCTTGGGATCTCCTTCTGGTACATTGCTTGAGATCATCTTCAGGTACATTGCTTGGGACCACCTTCAGGTACATTGCTTGGTATCTCCTTCTGGTACATTGCTTGGGATCTCCTTCTGGTACATTGCTTGGGATCTCCTTCTGGTACATTGCTTGGGACCACCTTCTGGTACATTGCTTGGATCTTCTTCTGGTACTTTGCTTGGGATCTCCTTCTGGTACATTGCTTGGTATCTCCTTCTGGTACATTCTGGCTTTTCTTTACAAATGTCTAAAATATTATACAATGGAAGTGTGTCCTTCACAAATGCTAACTGTTTAATTTGTCTGAAATTCACTCTTCACATAATCAATTAATTCTAATTATTATTCCTCCTATTCAATCAGGTTATTTTTTAGAATAAAACCTTGATACTAGATTGGCTTAAATGAAGTGGTTGCATTGCCTGGTAACCAGGCATCAGCAGTTTTTTAGTGAAACATATCCCCATGACCTTGAAACATTGGATGGAATGTTTGCATGTGCTTGTTGTGGCTTGTTGTGGTGCTCCTGTTGAAGGAATGTTTGCATGTGCTTGTTGTGGTGCTCCTGTTGAAGGAATGTTTGCATGTGCTTGTTGTGGCGCTCCTGTTGAAGGAATGTTTGCATGTGCTTGTTGTGGTGCTCCTGTGGATGGAATGTTTGCATGTGCTTGTTGTGGTGCTCCTGTGGATGGAATGTTTGCATGTGCTTGTTGTGGTGCTCCTGTGGATGGAATGTTTGCATGTACTTGTTGTGGTGCTCCTGTGGATGGAATGTTTGCATGTGCTTGTTGTGGTGCTCCTGTGGAAGGAATGTTTGCATGTGCTTGTTGTGGTGCTCCTGTTGAAGGAATGTTTGCATGTGCTTGTTGTGGTGCTCCTGTTGAAGGAATGCTTACATGTGCTTGTTGTGGTGCTCCTGTTGAAGGAATGCTTACATGTGCTTGTTGTGGTGCTCCTGGAGAAGGAATGCTTACATGTGCTTTTTGTGGTGCTCCTGTGGATGGAATGTTTGCATGTGCTTGTTGTGGTGCTCCTGTGGATGGAATGTTTGCATGTACATGTTGTGGTGCTTCTGTTGAAGGAATGCTTACATGTGCTTGTTGTGGTGCTCCTGTTGAAGGAATGCTTCCATGTGTTTGTTGTGGTGCTCCTGTTGAAGGAATGCTTACATGTGCTTGTTGTGGTGCTCCTGTTGAAGGAATGCTTACATGTGCTTGTTGTGGTGCTCCTGTGGATGGATTGTTTGCATGTACTTGTTGTGGTGCTCCTGTGGATGGAATGTTTGCATGTGCAGGCTGTGGTGCTCCTGTGGATGGAATGTTTGCATGTTCTTGTTGTGGTGCTCCTGTGGAAGGGATGTTTGCATGTACTGGCTGTGGTGCTCCTGTGGATGGAATGATTGCATGTGCTTGTTGTGGTGCTCCTGTGGATGAAATGTTTGCATGTACTTATTGTGGTGCTCCTGTGGATGGAATGTGTGCATGTGCTTGTTGTGGTGCTCCTGTGGATGGAATGTTTGCATGTGTTGGCTGTGGTGCTCCTGTGAATGGAATGTTTGCATGTGCTGGCTGTGGTGCTCCTGTGGATGGAATGTTTGCATGTGCTGGCTGTGGTGCTCCTGTGGATGGAATGTTTGCATGTGTTGGCTGTGGTGCTCCTGTCGATGGAATGTTTGCATGTGCTTGTTGTGGTGCTCCTGTGGGTGGAATGTTTGCATGTGCTTGTTGTGGTGCTCCGGTGGATGGAATGTTTGCATGTGCTTGTTGTGGTGCTCATGTGGATGGAATGTTTGCATGTGCTTGTTGTGGTCCTCCTGTGGAAGGAATGTTTGCATGTGCTTGTTGTGGTCCTCCTGTGGAAGGAATGTTTGCATGTGCTGGGTGTGGTGCTCCTGTTGATGGAATGTTTGCATGTTCTTATTGTGGTGCTCCTGTGGATGGAATGTTTGCATGTGCTTACTGTGGTGCTCCTGTGGAAGGAATGTTTGCATGTGCTGGGTGTGGTGCTCCTGTTGATGGAATGTTTGCATGTGCTTGTTGTGGTGCTCCTGGGGAAAGAAGGATGTTTGCATGTACTTGTTGTGGTGCTCCTGTGGAAGGAATGTTTGCATGTGCTTGTTGTGGTGCTCCCGTGGATGGAATGTTTGCATGTGCTTGTTGTGGTGCTCCTGTGGAAGGAATGTTTGCATGTGCTTGCTGTGGTGCTCCTGTGGATGGAATGTTTGCATGTGCTGGCTGTGGTGCTCCTGTGGATGGAATGTTTGCATGTGCTGGCTGTGTTGCTTCTGTGGAAGGAATGTTTGCATGTGCTTGTTGTGGTGCTCCTGTGGATGGATTGTTTGCATGTGCTTGGTGTGGTGCTCCTGTGGATGGAATGTTTGCATGTGCTTGTTGTGGTGCTCCTGTTGAAGGAATGTTTGCATGTGCTTGTTGTGGTGCTCCTGTGGATGGATTGTTTGCATGTGCTTGGTGTGGTGCTCCTGTGGATGGAATGTTTGCATGTGCTTGTTGTGGTGCTCCTGTGGATGGAATGTTTGCATGTGCTTGTTGTGGTGCTCCTGTGGATGGATTGTTTGCATGTGCTTGGTGTGGTGCTCCTGTGGATGGATTGTTTTCATGTGCTTGGTGTGGTGCTCCTGTGGATGGAATGTTTGCATGTGCTTGTTGTGGTGCTCCTGTGGATGGAATGTTTGCATGTGCTTGTTGTGGTGCTCCTGTGGATGGAATGTTTGCATGTGCTTGTTGTGGTGCTCCTGTGGATGGAATGTTTGCATGTGCTTGTTGTGGTGCTCCTGTGGATGGAATGTTTGCATGTGCTTGTTGTGGTGCTCCTGTGGATGGAATGTTTGCATGTGCTTGTTGTGGTCCTCCTGTGGAAGGAATGTTTGCATGTGCTTGTTGTGGTCCTCCTGTGGAAGGAATGTTTGCATGTGCTGGGTGTGGTGCTCCTGTTGATGGAATGTTTGCATGTTCTTATTGTGGTGCTCCTGTGGAAGGAATGTTTGCATGTGCTTACTGTGGTGCTCCTGTGGAAGGAATGTTTGCATGTGCTTGGTGTGGTGCTCCTGTTGATTGAATGTTTGCATGTGCTTGTTGTGGTGCTCCTGGGGAAAGAAGGATGTTTGCATGTACTTGTTGTGGTGCTCCTGTGGAAGGAATGTTTGCATGTGCTTGTTGTGGTGCTCCCGTGGATGGAATGTTTGCATGTGCTTGTTGTGGTGCTCCTGTGGAAGGAATGTTTGCATGTGCTTGCTGTGGTGCTCCTGTGGATGGAATGTTTGCATGTGCTGGCTGTGGTGCTCCTGTGGATGGAATGTTTGCATGTGCTGGCTGTGTTGCTTCTGTGGAAGGAATGTTTGCATGTGCTTGTTGTGGTGCTCCTGTGGATGGATTGTTTGCATGTGCTTGGTGTGGTGCTCCAGTGGATGGAATGTTTGCATGTGCTTGTTGTGGTGCTCCTGTTGAAGGAATGTTTGCATGTGCTTGCTGTGGTGCTCCTGTGGAAGGAATGTTTGCATGTGCTTGCTGTGGTGCTCCTGTGGATGGAATGTTTGCATGTGCTGGCTGTGTAGCTCCTGTGGATGGAATGTTTGCATGTGCTTGTTGTGGTGCTCCTGTGGATGGATTGTTTGCATGTGCTTGGTGTGGTGCTCCTGTGGATGGATTGTTTTCATGTGCTTGGTGTGGTGCTCCTGTGGATGGAATGTTTGCATGTGCTTGTTGTGGTGCTCCTGTGGATGGAATGTTTGCATGTGCTTGTTGTGGTGCTCCTGTGGATGGAATGTTTGCATGTGCTTGTTGTGGTGCTCCTGTGGATGGATTGTTTGCATGTGCTTGTTGTGGTGCTCCTGTGGACGAAATGTTTGCATGTGCTTGCTGTGGTGCTCCTGTGAATGGAATGTTTGCATGTGCTGGCTGTTGCTGTGGCTGTGCTATAGTGGAGTTTTCCCATATTTATGCATTTATTTTATGTCATAAAACCCCTTGTTAGAAATAAACTTAAATCTGTTATGCTGGTATTACATTATTTTACAAATTACTGCATAATATATCAATATTCTAGAATCTTAAGTTACTATGCAGGTGAAATGTAAAAAAAGATGCTTGAATTTTCCTAAACATGTCAGATCGTGTTTGATATAAGCTTATACATTGCTATTAGGAAAGGCTTAAGACCTAGCAAAGACAACTTTGGCATGGGTACACAAACATAAATTTTGTTCTTGTTGTGCTAATAAATTCACAACATAACTTTCTTCACTGCTGGTTAATCTGTCTTTATCACACGTCTGGGAAATATAAAATAAACGTTCTAAAAGCTAAATTAGCGTCTCTTAATTAATTGTAAGATATTATTGCACATACAGGGCTATATAAGTCTTCTACAAAGTATTATTTATAAATTTAAAACTCCAGTTTGTTGTAATTGTTAGAATTGCACATATAAGAAAAATAAAAGCTATTTCCAGTTGATGTAACATGCAAATTTTCTAAATCATAAAACAATACTCAGTCACCATTCATTTGTTAACTGTATTGTATAGTTAGATGATTAAAATGTATTTGTCACAATTTATTAATCAAAATTATCCTAAGTATAACATGATTAAATGTATTTAAATGAGCTGTTGTTGTTGCTGACAGGCATTGCATGTGCAAACGGATGATCATCATCTATGCTTGTTGTCTTGTTTATAAATGTTTTGTCATTTGAAAAGACTGTTCATTGACATGTTTATGAGGTCTCAATTTTTTAGTACCAGCATGGTTACAAGGTGAAAAGTTGTGACACATTGACTCATCTAATGTAATTTGTTCATCACATTTAATGGAAGCCTACATAACTGTTCTGGTTTATTAAATTAATTAACTTCCAAGGTCAGAATCCAGGAATTAATGGTAATTTTCTTTTAATGAATCAATACAAATTATTGCCAAACTAAATAAATGTTAAAATTATGTTAAAATACACAATGTGTTCAACATACATGTACGTGGGGTGTCCCAGAATAGCGTATAATCACGTTATAGCATGAGAACTATCAAGTATTGTATGTCGAAATTATAATAAACCTTTAGAGAATTCATTTCTTGACAAACTAGCAAAATTTTATTACATATTATCTAAAAACCTACAAATAATGTACATTTTACGAACGCCAGGTGAGGTCAGTCGCGTCACAGAACGTCAACACTCGCCTACGACGTCATGCTATCACAGTTCTCCAAAGTACTTCCCTTCGTGAGCAACACACTTTTAATATTATATGCCAAGTTGTAATAAACCATTTGAGAATTTATTTCTTTACATACTATCAAAATGTCATTAATCGCTTTTTAAAATTGACAACTTGAGTTGACGATTTGTTTAGGTAGTGTCGAAAACAATCTGACGTAAGTGTTTGCTCAGCTCGGTCGCTCTGTTCTACTTCGTTCCCCTGTCCTCCTGTGCCAAACAGAACAACTGTGGCAAATAAAAACAGCTGCATAATTACTCTGCTGTATTGTGCAGTTGTTTCCAGCTCATTAATCAGCTGTCCTGGTGTTATACTACGCTACTCACGGTATAGCGCAATGCATAGAAATCGATGATCGCTCGATAACGTCGTCTGACGTCGTAATTTTTTATAGTCAGATCATAACGTATTATATCACGTCATAAACCCGCCATACACGACGTCATTACCACGAAACGACGCACAGCAACAAGACAAAACATTCCAAGTACGCATATATATTTTTTGTCTGGATGTGGCAAATAGTACTTAAGTATTGTTGCCATTAAATATTTGAATTCATTTCTGAAATATATACTTTTTTCTGCTGACGCACATACCGTTATCATGGGTTACAAATTCTTCTATTTATTTTACGCAACGTGTGTTGCTATAAAATAAATTCCTCAAATATATGTGGAATAGTTGTAGAATTCCATGCAAAATTTCCAAGCTGTTTCCTCAAATATATGTGGAATAGTTGTAGAATTCCATGCAAAATTTCCAAGCTGTGCCATCATGCTGGACTAAATAAAGCAAGAATTATACGCTATTCTGGGACACCCCACGTATATGCTCACAGGTTTTACTATTGTGATAGTCAATTAATGAAGATACATTCAAGGTTTTACTATTGTGATAGTCAATTTATGGTTTTACTATTGTGATAGTCCATTTATGACAATTTATGGTTTTACTATTGTGATAGTCAATTAATGAAGATACATTCAAGGTTTTACTATTGTGTTAGTCAATTTATGACAATTTATGGTTTTACTATTGTGATAGTCAATTAATGAAGATACATTCAAGATTTTAATATTGTGATAGTCAATTTATGACAATTTATGGTTTTACTATTGTGATAGTCAATTTATGACAATTTATGGTTTTACTATTGTGATAGTCAATTAATGAAGATACATTCAAGGTTTTACTATTGTGATAGTCAATTTATGACAATTTATGGTTTTACTATTGTGATAGTCAATTTATGACAATTTATGGTTTTACTATTGTGATAGTCAATTTATGACAATTTATGGTTTTACTATTGTGATAGTCAATTTATGACAATTTATGGTTTTACTATTGTGATAGTCAATTAATGAAGCTACATTCAAGGTTTTACTATTGTGATAGTCGATTATTGAAGACACATTCAAGGATTTACTATTGTGAAGGTTAATTAATAAATGTTTCTCTTTGTGTTCTATTGAGGCAGTCATAGCCCGTGGTCATTCGGTTTTATCCCTACCTTATCCCTGCGCGCTGCCCTAACTCTTTGCAAATAGACTAGTTGCTTCTTTAACCTGCCTGGTGTATAGCACCGATAAAGTGCTAACCACTTGTCCACAGTTTCACATTGATTAATGAAGATACATTGATGGTCGATTAATGATAATGTGCATAAAATCAGCTCCTGACATTGAAACCAAAGATGTTTAATATTGATCTTCTTTCAGTAATTGTTTCAAGTGATTAGTTTTTTAAACTACACTATTGTATTCCGTATAACAGTACTAACTAAAAAATTATTGACATCATTATTCTTTAAACAGCCCGACCAATTAACTTTTTATTTTGAGACTTGATAAGCAAATTACTAGTGGCAGTGTCAGTTCCGATTTGGAATATTTCACAGACTTTTTCCTTCTAATAGACGCACCAATTTTTTCATGATGGGAAGTTGTTAGCTTTCTTGACATGAAGACTTAGCAAGTTTATGGGGGCACTAAAAGATAAAAACCTTGTATGAATGACAAATTGCCAGAATAATGTGAAATGTATCTGAAAGAATACGTTGATCGATATGACAATGTTACCATAGAAATGACAGCTGCATTAAAATCACATTGAAAGTAGTCCATCTTGATACGTTTACCAATCCACATCAATTATTTACCCATTACATGGCCGTTATTTTTTGTGGTTACATCTTTTAAGCATGAAAAAGATTTAGGGTGTGCCAAACATTGCTGCAAGCATGTCAAGGGAAGCTTAAGGGGGAAAAGTGACATAGTATGATTTCTGATCAGATTGTAATTCTCTGAATTGTTAACATGAGAAAAGTCCTTATTTTACACTGGTTTAGTGAACGACGACCAAACGGAAATTGAGACAAAATGGAAATTGAAGTTTTTTACTCATCAGTTGAAAGAAATAATTTGATCAGGGCATTCAAAATGACACAGACAATCCCGTGCTGTTTCGTCTTGATTCTCATTTTGTTTTCGAAATGCTCTTGGGTTTAAATGACATATTGCTCTCTCAGTCTTTATGGGACCAGTAAAATTTTAACATTTTCAGCTCAAGACCGGAATTGTTTGTGTGTGTGTCTGCGTGTGCGTTGGTTAAGTTTATTGTCATAGTGACATTTTCTCATAGACTATCAAAAAGGTATCCACTTGAAACTCAACTTGGTTATTCACCATCACCAGGGGATTCCATACTGACAAGGTTGGTAATCCTGTGACCTATATTTGTGGAGTTATCTGCCCTTGACTTGACTTTGTACATAGAAATAGTTGCAAATTTTGCACATAGACTGAATTTTCTCAAACAATATCAAAGCTATCAATTTGACTATTAATACACTTGTGGAATGAGATAACCTTTATCCATTGACAAGAGGAAACAAATCTATCCAGCATTACACTAATTCAAAACTCCGCATTGCTAGTGACACATACACACTAGGTCACACCTGTGAACTTTATGCATATCAAGGGCTATACAGGGGTGTCAATTACTATCAATTGTACGCTTGTTATAAACATGCACATTGTAGGTAAGAACAAAGAATATGTGTGTATGATCTTTGGTAAGAATTAATTGTTTGTGAATTCACGATAAATGATTAAATTGCAATTATTATTTGCAGCACCTGTGTGAGGATTAATCCATTTTGTAAAAACAATTGGTAGATCTTAGAACGAATGTCTCACCCCTATTCAGCCCATGTCAAACTATTTAATTTTCTTATGTCTGTGGAGTGATCGGTCAGAGAGTGCATTTGTTGTACTATTGCATAATGGATTATCACTGACCATGCGGATCACAGTACCGGTAAACAATTTGATTGTATGCAATAAACTATTTGTATTACTCGGAGAGCAAAGTTTTCTATTTATTTGGATAATAAACCAGAAAAAATGCAAAACTTCATAATTTAATGACAATCTATTACCACCGCGTTTCCACCGAGTTGTCACCGTGTATCCACCGCGTTTCCACCGTTTTGTCACGGTGGCAATGGCCCTGGTGGATTGTCCACCCTAATTTTAAGTCTAGGTGGATTTGGGTGGGTTCACCGTGGCATATTTTGCATTGCCACCCAGAGTCGTTGCCACCGTGACGGGTGGACTTTGGAAAACCTACCTTGCGTGTACTGTAGCTGGTAACCCTGTGACCTATATTTAAGAGTTATGTGCCCTTGTTTTCACCCAGAAGAGGGTTCTATCAAGTACAAGTAAGTTGAGAGTCCAGCAATCCTAGGCAGTCCGCTTGTTAAGATTAGTTTTCACATAATTATAAGATCTTTAAATTTCTTTTTTGGGGAATTATTTCTTTTTTCTTATGGTTTTCATTTCGCTTATCTTTGCTATACTATTACTCTCATATTCAGCAAACCTTGTGGGAATTAAACTTGCTGAGAGTTCAATGCTTATAATTCACCCTTGTTATTTATTGGTTGATTTCTGACGTTTGAAATTTGGATATTATGAGGAATAATGCCATGTTTGGAAATATTTGATACAAAAAAGCTCTCACATTGCTGAATTTGGTGACTAAATCTAATGGGCGTAATGGTTCAAAATCTTCAGACATGACAACTTCTTCCAGTCAAAGAATGGTTAAGAATTATGTTCAAAATTGCCTTTAGTTGAAGAGTCAAAATAGGATGTTCAATTATATGTCTGTTCCAATAATAGTCTACAGCATTGTCGATTGTTGTAAATAGAAGTGATCACATGGTGTCAAAGTTGTTAGATGAAATGATGATTTTACTGGTGCTGCTTAAACAATGGCTTCCTTGAATGGAATATATTGTGGATTATTTCTTGTATAGTATATATACCGAGGTATTGCTTCTGGATTTGAATTATCATTTGTGGATTGTCTGGGTGAAAGTGTCAAATATTACATCAATCAAGCTGTACTAATTCTTTTCTATTTCTGTTACAGTAATTATACTGATTAGCTTTTAACTTAACCAGCTTTAATCAATTCCAGCTCAATTACAAGGCAATTCCATTTTTTCTTCATCTTTAAAATTGTCTTCATTGGAGCTGAATTCTGTCATATAAAGTTTTTGTTTTCTTTGTAAATGTTAATGGAGTAATTTTATGGCAATTTTAATGTCAATTAGATCAGAAACACAAAAGAAACTAATCAATCTGAACAAAAAATATAATTTTAAAACTGCAATGAATTGTTTTGGGTACATTTTATTCATGTTTAATATATGTTTTCATAGTAAATGTAAATTAAACATTCGTAAGTAAGGTCGAACTCCTACGGTTACCACTTAAGTGAATTTGTTAGTTTCTTTAAATTAAGTAAAAGATGTTTAAAAAATAAACGAAAAGTGTTTTGATGTCAATGGGGGATAGCTTTTCGTTTAATTTATAGTGTTATTTGGCATGTTTGGCCAATATCATGCTATTACAAGTTGATAACACTGTCTCACAGACATACATATATCCTGATTAAGACTATTGTTACATTATGAATTAGAGGTCAGTTCTTGTCTGACAATTTGGAGAAAAAGTATATGCCAAAGAGTCTTTGGCGTAATTCATCATTCATTCATTCTTTAGCTGTAAAATCCCTCGTTTATGGTATTTCTATGTATTTGTGTGCTACAGTATGCATTTGTAAGCTGTTTGTTGTATTAATTGGGATATACGCATGTTGATATATTTGACCAATTTGTAATACCCCTGCGTCTATATGCAGGTTTAAGTTAAGGTGTTTTATTAGCTCAACTGTCACAAAGTGACAGGGTGAGCTTTTGTGATCACTCTTCATCCGTCGTCCGTCCGTCAGTCTGTCGTCCGTCCACAATTTGTGTGTGTAGACACTAGAGATCATCTCCCTTTGCAGTCTCCTACATATAGTTAATAAAATTAAATCCAGTGAATGTTGAAGCCAATACTTCTCATGACTAGAGGTAACAATGTCAGTGTTGCCCTAACTAGATACAGGCTAGCTCCTTTTGATGGTACATTTTACTCTACTTTTAATTATAAAGAGTTCGCTCTCTTTTTTGTGCAACATTTTACTGTATTTTTAACTATAAGGAGTTAACTCCCTTTGTTGTGCAACAGTTAACTGTACTTTTAAAAAATAGAGTTAACTCCCTTGGTTGTACATCTCCGTTCGCTATTCTTTGAACTATTTTTTTAACTGTTCACTCTCTTTGTTGTTCAAGAAGAAGGAGATATATTTCAATGATAATGCACTTGTCATGGAGAGCTGACCCATAAGTCATGCAAGTTGTATGTTGAAGAGATGTTTAATCTGTTATTATATATGTTATATTTTATATATTACAGATGCCTGGATGAGCTGACCATATGAGTCCCTTGCAGGGTATCAGTGTGTTCAGGGATCTGAAGAATGATACAAGTGTTACTGTGTATTCTGGTTCTGGGACTATGCTCTGTTACTGGTAAGTTCACCTGTTGTATTGTGTTATCTTTCTTAGACTACTGTACTTGGTATTCCTCTTTGTCTTATTTGGAACATGCGAGGCTGCCAGTCCTCTTTGTTTGGTTTGGAACATACAAGGCTGCTAGTCCTCTTTGTCGGGTTTGGAACATACAATGCTGCCAGTCCTCTTTGTCTGGTTTGGAACATACAATGCTGCCAGTCCTCTTTGTCTGGTTTGGAACATACAATGCTGCCAGTCCTCTTTGTCTGGTTTGGAACATACAATGCTGCCAGTCCTCTTTGTCTGGTTTGGAACATACAAGGCTGCTAGCCCTCTTTGTCTTGTTTGGAACATAGTCCTCTTTGTCTGGTTTGGAACATACAAGGCTGCTAGCCCTCTTTGTCTGGTTTGGAACATGCGAGGCTGCCAGTCCTCTTTGTCTGGTTTGGAACATACAAGGCTGTCAGTCCTCTTTGTCTGGTTTGGAACATACAAGGCTGCCAGTCCTCTTTGTCTGGTTTGGAACATACAAGGCTGCCAGTCCTCTTTGTCTGATTTGGAACATACAAGGCTGCCAGTCCTCTTTGTCTGGTTTGGAACATACAAGACTGCTAGTCCTCTTTGTTTGGTTTGGAACATACAAGACTGCCAGTCCTCTTTGTTTGGTTTGGAACATACAAGGCTGCCAGTCCTCTTTGTCTGGTTTGGATCATACAAGGCTGAATTTATTACACTCATACTAGATCATAGCATTGGTCATGTAATTTATGACCACTTATGCTGAGCCTGTTGGCAACTGAAGAATTCTTTTACCAAGGATTGGTAATTGTAGCTCATGGTTGTTTGCGACTCATAATTGAGCAACATTATATATGTTAAAGTCCTGAGATTACTGTTTTACGCATCACCACACAATTACTGTAATAGAACAAATTAAGTGTTTGTAAACATTTATACAGTCATTCATGTTTGTATCTACCAGGATGTTTTATTTGGCATCTCTATTTAGGTCTGGCTAGATCAATAGGATGTTTTGTATGTCTGATAGCTAAGATCTATTCTGTAGGAAAAATACACCAAGCGGTGTAGATATTTTATATCCAATTCCATTTAGCAAATTTGCGTCATTCATCTTCGTGTATGTCAACGTCAGAATATTCAAAAAGAGCACAATGAATTATTACTATAAATCTACACTGAATTACTGCTTGTATTGTTACTATAAAATTAGGTGCACTTTAAGCACATCTTGAGACCTGTACCCTTAGGAACTTTGTACACTTCAGGTTGAGAAGTGTCAACATTGTCTGGTGTATCAGTATTATGTATGTAGACAATTATAACTGCATCCTACTTCCTCTTGCTATCAGATACTTCCTCTATTATGTCACTTTTCATTTACTACAATCAAAAGAGTCAATACTAAATGAACATTTATTATTAATTAAATGTCAATACTAAATGAACATTTATTATTAATTAAAAATATAACTCATCAACTAAATCATCATCAACGCTGATTGTGCTGGTATTAAATTTCAAATTTTCTGAAAACAAATCGTAATAAATCTAAGCTAAAAATTAATTAGACGGATGTCATCACATCATAATTACAGAATGTACGTTATAAAAAAATACTTGAATAAAAGTACCATGGTTTTACCAATATGAGGGTTCTACAGAATGACTTAATTTATTAGAGTGAAGTTATCATATTGAATTAAAATCATGTTGGTAATGTTTGTCAAGATCTTTATGCTGCTTGTAAACATTTGAGTAACACCCTGTAATGTATCAGAACAGCTGTTGATATACATAGATAATATTAATATACACCCGGTTTCTGATGAAAATACTTTTATTTTATTCTTTAATACATTCTCTGGTAAAATATGTGAGCCCTGCCCTTTAAGTAGAAGGATTGGTATCGCCTGTTTATATTTACTTGAACAGTTAATTGTAAGCAAATTTCATGTAGGTCAGTCAAATAAAAACAAGCTTTTCAAAATATTGAGTAAGAAATATTGTATGCACCTACTATTCTTAACTTATTTTTAAGTGTGGTACACACTACTATAAAACATAAAGTATTATATAAGTATCTAACAAGCAAACATATGCATTTTTAAATATTACTAAGATAATAGGGAACTCAGAATTACCAGGTTACCATGTTAATATAAAAACACCTGTTGATGTCAAGGTCACAGTACAAGGTCATGGTTGATGTTGACCACATGATAGATACGTAGTATATGGGGGCTATATTGGAGTCATGCTTGAGATCTTTTGGTTCGTTGGTTGGTCTTTGCAAATTTGGCCAAGGCTATTTCTCTGTAAACATTGGTCAGATACTTTGCATGACTGATCAGTACTAAGTCTAGTTGTGCATGTCGTCAGTGTATGTTGGTGGGATAAATTTTAGGGGGTTATGGCCTTTTGTTTATTTACACTTATAAATTTTGTACAGGCTATTTCTCTAACCATTTGTCAGATTTCATCGAAACTTTGCATGTCTGATCAGTACCAGGTCTAGTTGTGTATATGGTCGTCGCACTTTGGTCAGATTAATATTATGGAAGTTATGGCCATTTTTTTACACTTATAATTTGTTTCTGTAATTATTAGTCTGATTTCAACAAAACTTTTACATCAGTACCAAAGCGAGTTTTGGCACTCAATGGCCCAATAAAATATTAAGGAGTTCTTGTCCTTGGATATTCTTACTACAATTTTGTCTGCACTATTGCTTATGGTTGCCTGCCAACCATATTTTGCAAGATTCATAAGTACTTAAGCTAGGCTAGAGATATATATATATACATATCATCATTATTTGGATGTCTGATGCTAAGTCACTGTGTCAAGCTGTATCTGGGGGTATTCATCACATTCTGTGATATTTCTTGTTTCCAATATATTACATTGCCTTTCATGTCATCAAGCAGTGCCCTGATATCACATTGTGATCATACTAGGTATGAAATACTGTTAAAAGTACCTTCCATTGTTATACATGAACAATAAACAGGCTGGTGTTGGTCAGTTCTAAAAAAGAGAAAGAAGCTTTCACTGACATCACTGACTATCACTGTGCACAGTTTATGTTAATGTATTGCACCAACAGACAGTTTCATCATTAGTTGAGAGTTTTCCTAATCAGAATGTTATACCTTATGAAGCTCTCTGTCTAATAGATGTCATAATCCCTATTTGCCATCATTTGTCTTCCGAATAGATTGTATTGAAAGTGTTATTTTACTGATTGACTTTACTTAAAGGCTATTGACACTTGTATGAATTAATGGAGAGATAAGGATGGTTGATACTTATTGTCTGGTACATACAATGTTATCCAATATCATAGACACCAGTATGCTGCAATCTCTGCACCAGCTTCAGGTCATTGAATCACTTGATCATCATGTCTGATATTAATAATAATTGTAGTTATTACACAATTACTTAATAAAGCAATGAAATAATAATGGTTCAATAAGCATGTCTGGAGAATGTAATAGAAACAAGTCTGCGGGGATACTTGATCATAAATCTATTGGAGAGACTTGCAGGCTGCAGGTTCTGACATTACAATGCTAAGTATGGTGTTTTATTACTTAAGGTGTGTCTGATAATGGAACAGTTATCATTTGATAAGGAAATTTAGCCAGACTTATGACTCAAGATATATCTGAATACATTATATGTTAGTTTTTATGAAGCAAAACACAAGTGAAATGGTAATTATATGGGCGCAATTCTATGACCCTTATTTATAGGTTAAAGCATTAATTAAATTATAACTTTGAATTTATTGCAGTTAATTTTATAATTAATCATTTAAACATTTGTTGTTGGTGCAACTCAACAATCCAGAGTGCTATCGGGAGGTTCATGGTTGATAATATGCAACTTCATTGGTCAGTGTAACATTAGTAGCAACCCATAGGTTCAGGGCACAAGTAGGGGCAACCCAATGGTCCAGGGTGCAACTAGGGACAATCTATTGGTCTAGAGTGCAATTGGTAGCAACCCAATGGTTCAGGCTGCAATTGTTAGCAACCTAATGGTTCAGGGTGCAACAAGGGGCAACCCAGTGGTTCAGGATGCAAATAGGGGCAACCCAATGGTTCAGGATGCAATTTGTAGCAAACCAACGGTTCATGGTGCAATTTGGAGCAACCAAATGAATCAAGGTGTAATTGGGAACAATTCATGGTTGACGGTGCAACTTGGGCCAAGGCAATGGTTCCAGGTGTAATTGCGAACAACCCAATGGTACAGGGTGGAATTAGGGGCAACGCAATGGCTCAAGGTGTTAAAAAGAGCAACTCCACTGTTAGGCATGTAATTAGGAGTGCAGAACTTAAACTGTATAATAAGTTTCATAAGGGTCTGTAATAATTCAAATTAAGTTGTTGAAAATCAGTTTCTATTCTTACTTGTTTCCAAATGATGATTTGTAAATGTCATTTGATACAACTAAAATCAATTGCCATCTCTGTTTATGGGTCCTCTGAGGTACATTCCTAGAAATCTCTCCCTTATATAATTCAATTCCGTTTGGTTATTATTGTGTGGTAAAGTTCCAATTGGCCAGATGATGTGGAAGTGGTAATTCAGCTGAAGTACAGTGTCTTGGGATTTAAGTATTTAATAAAACTTGTTAATTTAACACAGATTTTATATCCCCATGGATATTTTCATTGCCTTGAAGGCTTGTTCTGTCACAGCTATCAATGTGAAAACACAATTACTTGAAATGAATCGATGTTGTTCAGTTTTTGTTTCATTTGAATAATTTAATGCAATGAAGCCCTAGTGTATACTAAATGGCACCGACTTCATGTAATGCCAAGGTGAATACCAATATAGGTACTAACCAAGTGGGAGTTTGAGAAGCCACATCAATAAGTCTGAAACATTTGTAGACAACGTTCATGCAGATAATATAAAATAGGTGGACACACATGTAGTGAGAGAGAGAACAGCTGTAGAAGACCGTAAGAAACAAACCAGGAAGCAATATTAATACAAAACTTAGAATTTTCTTAAAAACATTACTTTATTGCTTCAGTATGTCAGCTAAACATAACATTTAAGATTATTGATATTTTTGCGTACTTTTTAAACAATCTGTAATGAGCTTTAATAATCATTAAGAACACATTGGTTAACCTCCATTTGTAGAAAATATGCACAGCACAAATTTTTAACTTAATAATTAATTCAAAATATTTAACTTGACCACAAAGATATATATTGCTTGTGAATACCATGGCAGTCCTAGTGATGTTTGTTTATCTCATAATTCCAAAAATATCTAAATTAAAAGCTTCTGGAACTTTCACAAATGAAATTAATATACCTTGTAGGTTGTTCTTTA